>OX421962.1:93526934-94776934 GCA_949128115.1 Anaspis maculata
CAACTGTATTTTTGGAATCGAACTTTCTTTCTGTGAAAAAACATGTGTACGTACTTTAGTCTATAATATGCGTACCTAATGAAGACGGTTTTATAAATAAATATGATGGGTCGTAATATGCTTGCTTTCATCTCTCACAAAGAGTTGCTAAGCAAATTTTCCTTTGCAACTGCTAGCAAAAGGAAAAGGTGGAGTAGAAGCAAATACTTCTCTTAATCATACGACTCAAAAACTGCCTGTATACCTATACAGCGGCAAAAATTTTACGTGCCGTAACTATCTTATTTATTCATCTACCACGAACGTTTTTTACTACCATCAAGTGGCGTTTTATGAAAAGGAGAACGCAGAGCGTGGATTGGTTATTAAACAGGCTATCTGAAGCAAGCAACAGTAACAGTGAAGTTATAAATCACAACTAACTAATGATGCGATTGTCTAAGAAATATTACATAAATGCTCTGTTACGCTGTTATTGTCTGGGCAACAGCCAATGTCTGACAAGATTTTTTACGAAACAACAAGTTTATGATTATGAGAATGTGTTTTTTACAAAATCAAGAAATCAAGAAAAGACTAGAAAACAACAACACGCAAATATAAATATTGCGCCTCTTTGGGCTATGAAGCGAGCACCTCGCATTTTTAATGAAACTCTCCGTACTAGAGTAACTAGATGAAACTTTCATAGCTCTCCGACTAGCCGGAAATTTGTTTCATTAAAAATGCGAGGTGCCCGCTTTATGGCCCAAAGAGGCGCAATATTTATATTTGCGTTTTGCGTGTTGTTGTCTTCTAACATTGCTCTACTCGGCTTGAGTATACATCATGTGTACACCTACCATCGATACTCTTGGCACAGACTACCAATACAGACGGTCAACTGCATCTTACAAAGATCACCAGTAGGTGCCGCGGCGTGTTATGCTCGTGAAAACTGAGAATCGGTGCGCCGCAGCAGTCACATGCTATCGCACTGCAGGGCAATAAAAATCGGCGAGCAGCGGCATGTTTGTAAACATCGCCTATTCAACAACTATAAATACAAGCACCACGGCCGACCTTTGAGTTAAATCCATGTTCTTATGATAAATCCATGTTCCTCCCTAACGGTGCTAGGTAGGTAATTTTGATCACAATTCACGAATTTTGTTTGAATGAGATGAAGTGGTTATAACGAGTGATTGAATACATTTCTTCTCCAGTCACCTGTGATTCCTGAAAATCTGGCGGAAAACCGTGGCTACCAAGCAGACACCTCGAGGCCTACTTTGAGGAAAAAATTCGATCACTTTTTAGTTAATATTACATATTCTGGAAACTATTTTTTCTTTGTCCATCTATGTCCGTTTTGATTGATGTTCATCTTATTTTCGATGGGAAATATGAATCATCCATTTGATCGAAATTAAATATAGCAATAGCCGATTTGCATCTTATTACGTTCTGGAACTCGTTCTGGAACGTAGCTATAGGTACCATCTGAGGTTTTCATCGGAATTTCACCAACAATATTCAATACAATATAAGGTGTAAAATTTTTAAAGTGCAATGTTTCGATTTAAATTGCCATGATAAACTGACATGCGGTGTACTAGCCACGCACGGGGACGTCAGCCAAAAATTGACTTTTTTTATTTGATTTAATCAATTAAGTCCAATTTTGCATCAAAAAAACATTTATCTTCTTTTTAGTCTCGCGCCCCGCGGAGCGACACTTCGGGACGAACGCCACCTGGCAGTGGCAACCCAGAAACACATCGCCCTGTTCGCCGGTTGACCGTCTGAGTCTGTGCTCTTGGCAACGGCTGGCTTTACGTGGAATTGTGTTTAATTTCCTCGCTTGCCTGATGCCTTGAAATGTAGCATCTGCGGAATGCCTTTGATAGATGGCGCCGCTTGGAGGACTCACATATTAGGAGTCCTCCTGGGTGTATATTACCATGAGTTCTTTGGCAGCCACACCATCGGATGGTTTGACTGAACTATGGATGTGCGATACACACGTAAAATGCCGGTACTGAGTACCGTATCGTACCGATCAACAAATACCGATACGCTGCAGTATCGAAATCGGGAATACCTGTACGTGAAGTACCGATATCAAGTTAGGCAACACTCTGAATTAGGTGTTCATTGGTTGATTGGTGATATCGGGCTCCGTCCCACAACTTGACTTCAAGTAATTCAGTCGCAAAAAATCAGTAAAATGAAAATTGCTTTTGGAAATAAAAATTTCAAAAACCAAAAATAATCATGCAATTTAATGCTTTTTTTACAATTTCTTGCTCTGTGGGGTAGACTATACCATTATCTTGATCCAGTCGCTGCAAAATCGAAATTGGTAGCAAAGCTGTCCTTCGCCACCTCGGTAGAGGGCATTTAAATACACCAACTGCAACGGCAACCAATCGAAAGTATAAGGTTACAATACGATACTCCTCAAAATATCAATGGTATCGTATTGTACCGCTTAGTGAAGTACCGGTACAAAATATCGAGTATCGGAAAGGAAAGTACCGGTATACTTATATATCGGATCGTATCGCACATCCCTAGACTGAACGCCTGCGCACTGATGAGCCCCCAGTAGGGGCGGAATACGTATCTGTGCAGTCTCAGTCCGACCGTCTGATGTTGTGGTAGTCGGAGAGCTTTGTTTCAATAAATTAAGGAAACAAGAAAAAGTAAGCCAGAAATTGCCATCGACGACTTGACGCCCATAGAACTATTCCAAAAAAAGCGTTACCGGTGACACTCCTGACCCTGACAGCTACTACACAACGGTGCCGGTGCGGTGAGGACTGCGACTTTTCCTTAAGGACGGTGTTGAATTGGTGAAATAAGCGTTGCAAAATCAATCCGTCTGGGTTTATTCCTTGACGGATTTTTACCATTTTGGTCTTTTCAAAAGCTATAAGGATGTCCATTGGCATTTCCAAAATCCTTAAACCAAAGTACATCCTTCTAGCTTTCGAAAGAGACCAAAATAGTGAAAATCCGTCAAGGAATAAACCCAGACGGATTGATTTCGCAATGCTTATTTTACTAATTCAACTCCGTCCTTAAAGAATTTTTCAGAAGTCAAGGGCAAATTGACACGGGATCAGGAATGAAGCTCGATCCTTTTTGAAAGAAATTTTAAAGTACTTTTTCACCTTCAACATTTATACTGGAAAATGTTTCGCTGTGATGAAGCTATGGATATTTAAACTGCTGGTATTGTGGCGTCATCTGGCCGACAGAAATTAGTCGAGGAGGAATTAGAAAGGTCTGGATTTATCTGAATAATGATCAATCAACGCTCACAATGCTCGTAATAAACCTATACCCTATAGAAGACTGTGCAGAGATGGTCGTGGACCCAACTGTATACATTGAGTTTTACGGAACATGGATCGTACGGAGGCACTCCAAATTAGTGCAGAAAATTTCGGCCAACATTCTCATATTGCCGGCCCTCGCCAATTCGTCAACGCATTTTATAGCTCGAGGCTCAGTGCGAGCGTAAGACCATTTACAAATGGTTGAAAATAAAAAAAAATCGTAAAACCACAAATAAAATTTATCACAGCCATACGATATTTTGGGGGTTCTGCTCTGACGTGCGCTTGTGGTGTCAGCTGAACGTTTCATTTAATAGTGTACCCACTATAAAAGATGAACGGAAGAAAGCCATTTGACCGGACTTATCACGGTTCGAGCGGTCTGTCCCGATACTTTCTGCGTATATGACTATAATGCCAACGGATTCAAGTAAGTGATAATAATGGTGAACCAAAGATACTTTATAAGCATTCAATCTGTTTTTGAAAATTGAAAAATTGATTAACTTATGAATTAGTCATTTCAGTTATCTTAAGGCCGCTCTCATCAAGTGAAAATGAATAATCATAGGTGCAGGTACAGGTAGATATCAATCATTGGGATAGAAAATATGTCGCCACCCAAATATCGTGTTCCTAACGACTTTTTTAGCTACATATGTTGATGGTTACCGGATACTTTGAAAAAGCTGTTTACCCCCTTGAAGACTGTTTCTTACCGTTGTCTTTGGATACATTTAAATGAGGCATTGTATTTGCATTGCATGAATTAGCACACAATAATTGTTACATAACAATATTGTGCTATTTTATGCAATGCAAATGCAATGCCCTATCTGAATAAGCCTTTACCCGAGTTACTCTTAATTGTGAAGAAATAGTTAAACCTCAGATCTGGGATTTTTTGGAGGAAAAATAATGTGACAAACTGATGGAGCGCTGGGAGGATACAGCTGATGGCCACTGATAGTTTCGCTCCAAAACGTTGCAGGTGCCATGCATCATCGTAGCCGTAGCCCCCCAGCTTGTCACTTTATTTTTGCTCTAGGAAGTCAGTGGAGTCGGCACGTTCGAAAAAAGTCCTGTACGCTGCATTTTTGAGTAATGCAATGCCCTTTGGCGCACATGTTCTCAGAACATGTCTGAAAAATTCTGTCCATCGCCGCAAGCAAAATTTCAGTTCAGATCCTGTATACAGGGTGAAGAAGAAAAACAATTTGAAAAAATTGCATCTTTTGAACGGACAAAAGTAGAGTGTTGCAGGGCATGTCATATGATGCGCAATTTGATGGTTGTTAAGGTATACCAAACCATTTTGAAACATCAATTACCGTTTTCGAGATATTCTTAAAAAACTGAGATCTGTCAAAAAAAACATCATCTTCATTATATCGCTTATTTTTCAAGATATCTAACTGAAATTTGGTATTTGCTGTATAAAAGACGTCATAAATGAATAACAGCTGCAGTTATTTTCTAGGCCTACTATTTTCCTAAATAAGACAGTCAACTTTTTTGAGAGGGAGCCGCCATCTTGTTTTGTGAATATCAAGCTGATGACCGAAAAAATGACTGATAGTCATTAGGCTAGTATCATGCCATTACTCTATTATGTGAAAGATCACCTTGGATGGACCATCATACCATTTTTGTTGGAAGAAAGATGATGCACGGATTTTATCGGATTCCTCAGAACTAGAGGGTCTACTGCTAGCCATCGAGCCATTGCAAGTAATTGAACACCGCGATTATGACCCTTGATTATTCTTCAGTTTGTCTACCAAGATTCATAGATATTAGTTCAGCGGTTCTGTTTCAGCAGCGAGCTCAGCAGCTATATAAATAAAAAAGTGTCGATTTTTTATGAAAAAAACAGAAAATCACGAGGTCTCTGGGTCATTTCTTAGGTCATTGGAAAAAGATCCTCCATAGAATTTTGATAAATTTATGCTGAATTATTAGAAAAAAGTGCATTCTTCAGTATAGGTTTTGAAAAACTGGCACAGGATGAACTCATGTGATGTAGGAAGAACATGAAAGACTATCTTGCAGTAGGTAGGAAGCGAACAAATTATGCGGTAGGGCAACACTAATAATGGAGAGAACCTTATAAATTTAGATGCCGCAATGTATTTTGGAATATATTCTATTCAGATTCCTACTTCAACTTTGAGGAATGTTGGCATGAAGGCGATCTATGCAGATGACATCACAGGGTGTTGAGAAATTGAAGAATTTCATCCCATCATCTAAATAGGCTGGAGGCATAAAAATCGCCAAAAATATCCATAATTTAACGCTCAACAAGACAGAAGAAACCGTTTCGAACAATTTTCAGCCGTTTCTTCAAACCTATGCTATAGAATGCACTTTTTTCTAATAATTTAGCATAAATTTATCAACATTACGTGGAGGATCTATTTCCAATGACCTAAGAATTGACCCAGAGACCTCGAAATTTTCTGTTTTTTTAACGAAAAGGCAACACTCCCTAATTCAAACAGCTGCTAAAACCGAACCGCTGCACTTATGGCTATGGATCTTGGTGAGCAACCTGAGAAATGATCAAGGGTCATGATTGCGGTGTTCAGTTACTTGCAATGGCCCGATGGCTGGAAGTAGGTCCTCTAGTTCTTTAGAACCCGATAAAATCAGTGCGTCATGTTTCTTTAAGCAAAAATGGTATGATGGTCCATCTAAGGTGATCTTTCACATTATAGAGTAATGGCATGATACTAGCCTAACGACTATCAGTCATTTTTTCGGTCATCAGCTTAATATTCACAAAACAAGATGGCGGCTCCCCCCCCCCCAAAAAAAAAGATTGTCTTATTTAGGAAAATAGTAGGCCTAGAAAATAACTGCAGCTGTTATTTATTTATGACGTCTTTTATGAAGCAAATACCAAATTCCATTCCGATATCCTCAAAAATAAGCGATATAATGAAGATAGTGGTTGTTTTGACAGATCTCAGTTTTTTTGAAATATCTCGAAAACGGTTGATAATGTATCAAAATGGTTTGGTGTACCTCAACAACCATCAAATTGCGCATCATATGACATGCCCTGCAATACTCTACCTTTGTCCGTTCAAAAGATGGATTTTTTTTAAATTGTTTTTCTTCTTCACCCTGTATACAAGATCTGAACTAAAATTTCGCTTGCGGCGATGGACAAAATTGTTCAGACAGGTGCTAAGAGCATGTGTGCCAAAAAACATTGCATTACTCAAAAATGCAGCGTATAATACTGTACCGACCCCACTAACTGAATCCTAAACGTGAACGGCATATTATACCTACAGATATTCCCTCCTATTATTTTTATCGCAAATTGTCAACTAGACATTTTGCTAATGAGCACGTTTGCTATGGCGACGACCAATGAGGAGACCCCCTGCCATGGCAAGTTCTTCCCACATACGTTCTTCCTTAGCAACATGGCTAAGAAAACAAGCTGCGAACAGAATATTGCTGCATATTGCAGTATATGTGATACCCACATTGTACAAAGAGTTCATAAATTAAATGGGTCAAGAGTGTCTGTGAATTCAAAAACGTCTGTCGAAACTATAGCGTAATCCTTTTGTAATAAATTTGTCAAACTTTGACAAGTTACGTCTCATATTATTGATCTCTGATCTGCCATAAGTGCACAAGAATACTTCTAATTCGAAAATACTCCTTGATCATGTAGGTTTTGTGCCCTGTGGCGAAAACCACATTTAAAATGTTCCGAAAACGAAAACTGCGACTGGTTTGACAAATTACGATAACCAAAAAATTATAGACATCAAATGAACGATGCTAGTTCTGACAGATGTTTTCAAACTCACAGCCACCCTTGACCCATTTAATTTATGAACGCTCGGTATGACACTTCCTATCTTCATCAGAAAACAGGTCAATTTTCATTCGATTCACCTATTCCATAATTCTTCCGGCAATGAAGACATGGGTCTTTCTTCTCTTTGCTTGAGTTTATGGACCTTTGCATATAAAAATCTTGGAACCCTTGGTGGAAGTTCAGGTGGCTGCGCACATTTCAATTCTGTATTGAACTGGAATTATTTTTCTAGCGTCTGCAATCTTTTACAATTGTGGGTTGACCTCCTACTGTGATAATTAGGGCAGTTGTGGTGCTAGTTAATTGGAACTTGAACGGAAAGAATGGTGAGGATATTCCAGGAAAAGGAGTTAAGAATGCTGGAATTGTATTAACTAAAACCAGCAGCACAAGTCTCGGAGTTCCACTTTATCGCCCAGCTTCTTCTGGAGAAAAATCGAAGGAGTTCATGTGACACAACCCGAGCTAAATTGGAATAGAATTACCGCCATGAAGCGAGGGTCGTTGCAAATGGTGCACACCCCTTTGAGGCAAGAAAACTCTAAAGCAAACTGATTATAGGTTTATAAACCAGCAATCAAAATACCCTGCTTTCCAAGTTGCACCGACGACCGCCAGGTTTCTGTATAGTAAACAATGAAGTTTAATTTATGGATGCGGTTGTAGGTATGGGTAAAATAAATATTGACTCTAATGATCCAGCACGTAGGTGTGTAGCTAGCTATGATTTTTCCATACACGTACGAGTATATTGTAATATATACAAAAATATTGCTTCTGATCACTCAGTTTGAATTACTGGATAACGTTGGTGGCAGGTAGGTACCTACTGTTTATCCCGGTCCTCGACGGCGCTGGTGGAAAAATTCCGGCATTGTTCGAGGGTAGGTATAGCCCGAATCCAATTTTTTACGTTTATATCTAATCCAAACTCCATTTTTTCTCACTATGGTCGACGTACTATATTGATTTGCAGTCAATTCCGGCACCGATTTATGTTGCTACTAAAGTAGTTGGGGTTCGATTGTCCGGAACAATGACTGTCAGCCCCTTTCCGGATCGCCGGTTTCTTCTCAATAATCGGAAATAAACAGCCCCAATTAATCCAAAATTTCATGACCTATGACATGCGAAACAACCCCCCGATAGTCAACCCCCACCCCAACACTTAATTTGCGGATTTGCCGTTTGAAATCCCCGCCGGGACGCATGTTATATTCAGCGATTCCGCTCCGCGGCATCGCAGGATTTGAAACATCAGTATTCAAGTGTTCCGGCGCTAGCGAATAAAATAGAAAAATTCCATGCTCGGTTTCTTGGACCTGCATAATTCTCAGTTCTCACAAGCCAAAAAGTGCCTGTACGACAGTCTAGCTTAAATGGAAATGAATGTTTTCAGCACCATCGTGACATTTTCTAAGTCCATAAAGTATTTAGATTTATGCCTCACTTGCTCGGCCGTAA
The DNA here is from genome assembly GCA_949128115.1 of Anaspis maculata. Taxonomy (NCBI): domain Eukaryota; kingdom Metazoa; phylum Arthropoda; class Insecta; order Coleoptera; family Scraptiidae; genus Anaspis; species Anaspis maculata. Next base: position 93,535,572 of record OX421962.1, read on the forward strand.
TAAGTAAGTCGTAGTTTGGAATTATGGAAATGTCGCAGGCCGCGAAATTATACGAGTTTTAATTTTACCTTTCGGTCAAATAAAAATAATCGTTCGGACAATTTTCTTCGAAATATTTTTATCAGCGGCTCCCACATTCCACCACCGGACATTAATCAGCTCTCCTCTCGATGAAATTACGGAATATCCCGCAATTAATAATTTATTGGGGTACTTTTGCAAATACCTACCTCGTAAAAACTCAAATCTCATTCATGTTTTCCCTGTGCGTGATATCCTTTCTCTCTCTCTCTCTCTCTCTCTCTCTCTCTCGCAATTGATTAAAATACAGGGTGTTGCATGACGTAGAGTTTCAGAATAATCATTAATATCTGGCTTGAACCCTCTCAATCAAACTCAACTGCTGATCACTATGCCTTATTGAATCACAAATGACACTCCTATGGAAGCTACCATCTGGCTTGTTACCCAGGAATTCTCAAACGGTAACGGAGCACATCAGAGTACAGTAAAGTTGTGGTATAACTTATTGGCACGAGTCGAATTATCAAATAAGCGCATTCTGGATATTTCAGGCCGCTTTCATGTTCCGATGACTTGACATCGCCGACTTGATAATTGCAGCCGTGGCAATAAATTATATCACAACTGTACACATCAAAAGTTCATTTCCATGTATAGATGTTCGTAGCCTCACGCAAGTGACAGTTTCAGTTAGTATAAATACCATGCGATCAACAAAATTCGGAATTAGGGTAGGCTGTGCCCTGGCCGAAAGCAGCTTGACATCGTGAAATTTGACCGGGTCACAGCCTACCCCAATTCCGAATTTTGTTGATCGCATGGTACATTTTTTGACCACAAACTATGTCATCGGAATAGTTTCACCACCACCCAGAAAAATGTCTAAATACGAACGTTCAAAAACCACTGGGCAAGCAGTACAAGCATAACCCCGTCGCCCAGATTATATCGGGTTGACGGCCATTTTGATTTTCACAAACTTCATAGAGCTACCATAACAAACATTCACGTTCGATTTATCACGGCCGAGTAGACTGGCTTCTTGTAGAAAACGCGGAAGGGTACGCCTTCTTTTTGATGCCATCAGGTGAGTTTGCAATGCAGTTTGTAATTTTGCAAGTAGGTAGATGTTTCCGACAAACCAGCCTGTGCTGAGTTTGAGCTGATTTGGTTAAATAGTTCGTAAGTAACAAATTTTGAAATATCGAAAAAAGTGAACTTTGACACCCTACAGGCTGGTCCATCCTAGCGTAATTATCCCATAGCGGTCTTACCGCTCAATATAGAGGAAAAGATAAAAGATGTAAAAGAGAAGTTATATGATTTGATGAAACCTATAACCTAAAATTATTTTCAGCTATACAGAGTGTCCCATTTTGACGGGATCAACGAAACGTCAATTTTTTAAATGGAACAGCTTATATTTTCTTGCATTTTCGTGTTCAACTTTTTCAATTGTATTGAGCCTGTATTTTTGTTTTTCAATTGTGTGGCAGTGCTAATAACTAAAAATTGAAAACGAAAAATAAATGCATTTTCAGTTTTCTTGAAAAAATCGTAGCGGCCTTGCTTTTCAAAACTAAGAGATGAAACTTGACACGATGATAGTCAAGTCAAAGATCAATATCTCAATGTCAAAGAATTGCGATTTCAGGGCGATACAGGGCGTTCACATCATCAAGCTTGATAATTTTCAAAATATCATAACTCATTTTTTTCAAATGGCATACTCATGCCCCTAATTTTATAACGTTATCTGATTACTGGGGGGATCCTACCCTTAAATTCCATTTTTCTCGAGATTTCACAAAATTTGCAATTTTTTTTTTCATTGAGTTGGCCATGATGAATGACAGACAAGCCAAATAGTACGCAACTTTCAGTTTGTTAGTCTGAATATTGTCGAACAAAAAGAAATGACTTTACGCGAGAGGAAATGATTGATATGATATTCTGGTAATAATCCAGATATCCAGGATCCCACTTTGTTTTCTTTTCGCGTTGAAGCCAATTTTTTTTATTTGACAATAGTTAAACTGACTAACTGACAGTTGCGTACTATTTGGCTTGCCTGTCATTCATCACGGCCAACTCAATTTTTTGAAAAAAACAAAAAAAAATAGCAAATTTTGTGAAAATTTCCGATTATTTAAAAAAAAATTGAGTTCAAGGGTAGGGTACCCCTAGTAAAAATGAAAGAGGTTCAAAGAAGCCATCAGATAACGTTATAAAATTAGGAGCATGCTATTTGAAAAAATGAGTTATGATACTTTGAAAATTATGAAGTTTGATGTTTTTTTGTAAACGCCCTGTATCAAGAAATAGCAATTTTCTGACATTGGGGTATTGATCTTTGACTTGACTATCACCATGTCAAGTTTCATCTCTTAGTTTTAAAAAGCAAGGCTGCTACGATTTAAAAAAAAAACTGTGAAAATGCGATTTTTTTTTTAGTTTTTGAATTTTAGTTGGTAGCACTGTCACACAATTGAAAGACAAAAATACAGGTATAAGACAGTTTAAAGTTGAACATGAAAATGCAAAAAAATATAGGATGTTCTATTTGAAAAAAATACTATTCCGTTAATCCCGTCAAAATGGGACATCCTGTATAGCTGAAAATAATTTTAGGTTATAGGTCTCATCAAATCATATAACTTTTTTCCTACATCTTTTTCTCTATCTTGAACGGTAAGACCGCTATGGGATAATCACGCTAGGATGGACCACCCTGCATCTTTTCAGGGAAGCAAGTAAGAAGCACGTATATTATATTTTTCCTCGTATTTTTCCGAATCAGGAGGATGACGAGAATCTTTCCACAAAGTTTGATCGGCCTGAACTGATTCACCCTGTATACAACTTCATTAAATGAAACAAACTTTATTGAAAAAAAAACGGTCTGTAAATTGCAGGTGACCCATAATAGTTCAGTATAACAGTTGAATACATCAATACAATAGGTTATTGGGAAAAATAGTTACGTAAGAATCAATCACAAAAATATCAATAAAAATTATTGTTCAAGCTCCCTATACATGATTATGAAAAATTTGGAGGAAATTTTTTGATATGGAGCTAATTTAGTTGTCGATTGTTTCTTTTGAAAAGTGATTTTGCTTTAGGAATTCCAAACTTAGACAAGGAATGTCACTGCGAGCACCGAACAGTAATCTGACTACTCCCCAATTTTCAATTTCATATTTTTCACGTCTAAAATAGAATAATGTATTTAAAGTGCCATGCCACTGAAACTTTACAAAAATATTTCACATCTCTAGACACTGACAGATTCATCACAATTTATACATTAAATTGACATAATGACAGAGAGAAATCCCAATTAGAATTATATACTTATGCTCAAAATTACAATTTCACTGTCAAAAATCAGCTCATTGCAAGACTTGATGCTACATGCTCGTTTCAAACTTTTCGATCAAGCAGAGCACATTTTCTTTCAAAAAAAGACCTCAGGCTATGCCTGAGGAAATTCAAATTTAGTACTTTCCAAGACAAAGGAAGGAAGTTGAACAACCTGTAGAGTACCTATAAAGACAGAAACACGAGTCCTCTCCAGTCTGAAACATGAAAGGGGTATATTGCTTCTGGTCGCGTGGATTTTTGTCATACTCAACCAAAGTCCCGACTCTCTGGCACGTATACAAGAGACTCCAAGATAAATTGATTGACAGAGGTAAGTATTCCAAACCTCTTGAACAGCGGTCTGCAGGATTTCCTCGGGTTAACAGTGCTAACACCAGCCATGACCCGCAGTGCTCGCTTTTGAAAAGACAAAATATCCCTTTCGTGCGGGAAAAGGCCCCACAACAAACCGTACGACATTATACTGAATGGAAAAGTAGTAAGGAAATGCATGAAACAATTTTTTTTGTGAAATCGCGCTCGCACTGAACTTTCGGCAATTTCACACTGTTCCGTTCATCACCCTGTAAAAACTGTATATTGAATCGTTCGTGTTTGACGTGATCAAGGCTCAAAAACAGGAGATTGGGCTATCGAACACTGGAAACTGATGTGTAATTGCCGATGTCAATCAAAAGTTATAATAGTTTTAGAAATCGTCCACATTTGCTTAGTGTATCCTTCAATTTAATGAGTTATACAATGCCTACTTATGTGATAAGCGGAGCTCCCGGACTGCTACAGCGTCGGACCACCAAACCGAAACTTCATTCCCCGTCGCCGCTATTCGGGGGCTCATCACTACGATCGCGGGAGCATTCAGGTTAGGCGGCCCGAAGAAGCAACAGTCCGAGATCCCTGAAGTACACTATTGGGAGACTAATAAAATGTGAGTTCCAAACGCGGTGCCATCTATCCAGGGCATTATGTCCATGTTCCTTGCGACAGTTTGGCTTTACGTACGTGGAATTTTTATTATACATATTCCTTGCCTGCCTGACGCTCGGGTCATTTCATTGAGAATTATCGCGGATCAGTACAAAGTTGTTACATTTCCACCTTTCTTATATTGTTGTGAGGACTATTGAAATATGATATGCAAATATTTATTTATTCCACAGAGTGAGTCATTATCCGTTACCTACCTAGAATAATTATTTGATCGCTTCTTTCTATCTTTTTGCTCTGCAATTATTCTGAGATCACTGACACTGTTTGCAGGTATTTTTGAGAAAACACGATATTCAGATTAGGTACAACTTTTACATTGTTACCTATATGCCGTTCACGTTTTAAATTCAGTGGAATGACTTTTTGGGGCAAAAATAAAGTGACAAGCCAAGGGACTACGGCTACGGCTGATGACACCTGCAAAGTTTTGGAGCGAAACTAGCAGCAACTATCAGCCGTATCCTCCCAGCGCTCCAGCTTGTCACTTTCTTTTTGCTGCAAAAAGTCATTCCACTGCAAATAAAAAGTGAACGAGGTATATATAGAAATTCAGTAACTATACGTTGTTTTGAAATAATGTGCATATTTATGTGGCCGCGAAATTTGACACTTGGATTGGGAATATTGCTTTTGGTAAGCCAAATCGAGTTCAACATCTTATTATCAAACGGTCACAAATTGATGATCACATACGATGTGGAGCTTGTTTTGCCTTACCAAAAGCATTATTCTTATTATAAATCCAACAAGAAGTGAAAGGCCATATCATGTGGAGTTCTTGGTCAGGTCTTCTGACATTGTAAAGTATGGGGCCTAGTAGTGGGTAGGTAGTCACAGTTTCAGGTTCGGATCGAAATAAAAACAGAGTACATTACAGTGGAATATGAAAAGGCATTCGACTTTTACTAAGATTGAGTAGTGAAGGTTTTTGCTTTGCATCATTTCCCTCGGCTTTTGCGCTACCTGATGAAACACCCTGTACAGACGGAAGGGCACTTAAAATGGATATGCTCAGACAATGGGCAATAATTGATCGCTTTGGAAAGTTACGACCGGATATTAATTTATTTTTACACGGTATTATAGCGACCATTAATGGCCAACCGAAGTTTTATTGTCTCTTGGTTTAATTATTTTCCCAGCAGTCACCCATAACTTCTCATGGGTTGGTTTGCATGCATCGATTTGAGGACAAAACTAGACACGCCGGCATACCTATATATTATTTTGTACAAGCAGATTGTCTACCAAAATTCTTTTGTCAGATTTGATTGGTTTTCCACTGTGGGAATTTCAATTTTGTACAATCTTATGCTCAGTTTATGATGAGCGATACCCGGCGGAGCGGAGCTGAGCTGAGCGATTTTTTTTTGTCTGGACCAATCCTGTCCATTCATGATGTCACTTCCCCGCATCGTAATTGGCCTAGGCAAAAAAATCGCTCCACTCCGCTCAGTTCAGCTCAAATCGCGGCAAAAAATCGCTCATCATAAACTAAGCTATAGACAATACAACCGATGAAACTGTGACAGTTTTATTTGTTATCGTAAATATTGATATCAATATCAGTGGACATCAACAAGTTAGTAGCAAACTAAAATTCACTTTCCTTTATTCTTTTCTTATTACTGCTTACGTCTCTGTTCCGAAAGTCAGTACTCCCCTGGAACAATTTTTATCTTGTGGATTTTGGCTTTATTAAGGACGGAGTTATATTGGTAAAATAGGCGTTGCGGAATCAATCCCTGTGGGTTTATTCCTTGACAGAATCTTACCATTTAGGTTCTTTCAAATGATACAAGGATGTACTTTGGTTCAAACCTATTGGCATTTCTGGAATCCAAAAATCAAAAAAAAAATAGACCTAAATGACCTAAAAGACCTAAATGGTGAGATTCTGTCAAGGAACAGGGATGTTCTCATCCACTGTCGCCAGGGGCGGACTTGGGTTTCGTGGCGCCCTAGGCATGACTGAATTGGCCGCCCCTTCCCCTCAGAGAGGTGTGTTTCAGAGATATAGTTTGTGTTTATAGTTTCAGGGCACTAACTGCTGTTAAGGATAATAAGTGGTTTTTCATCAATAGTTGACACAAATTAACAAAAATTGAAGAAAAGTGCGAACGCGAGTTTCGTGGAATAAAAATAAAACCACGCATTTTTTCCAAGAAGACGATGTCGATGCCGCCCCCTTGGATCTGCCGCCCTAGGCACGTGCCTACTTTGCCTATTGCCAAATCCACCCCTGACTGTCGCACGCAAGGGCGCATGTTCAGATCACCCACCTGACCGGCAATCTGGGATGCGCCGACTGTCGACTCTCGACTGTCAAAAATCCTCGGACAAATGACAAGAGTGAAGTTTAGTTTGCGCATATCTCAGTAGATGGCGCTTGTGTCGATAAAAACGTATCGCGACTCGCGAGTCACTGAAACAACCACCGAACCCACAATTAGTCCGGATGTTAAGAGCCATAATACCACCATCACCTTGCATTCAATAATTAAGCAGTGCCGTTTGGTACGAATGTTGTTCATGCCCATGCTTTTATTTGAAGAGGTGTTGCCAAGATGTTGGTCTGTGCAGACGCCGTATACAGGGTGATCAAAAATGCAAACATTCCAACTCATGAACCAAAAAAGTTGGAGTCATGAAAATCAGCATGTAGATTCACAATTTAATACTTATTAAGCTGAAAAAGACCACATCTGAATATTTCCAACCGTTTCCAAAATATTTTTAGTTTAGTGGTCGATTTCATGGGAATGGACATTTTACAAAAAATCAATGATTTTCCGAGATATTTAGATAAAACTTTGCATGCCGCCATAGAATGACCTCATGAATCAAATGTGGTGTGTTGCCACCGTCTCCGCCTACTATTTCTCAAAATATGACAGTCGACTCTCTTTTCTCTCATGGCCGCCATCTTGAATTCGCCCATTATGCAATGAGTGGAAAATCAATTGGTACTGGCAGTAGGTAATGGTCATACTCAATAATATAAATGCAAAGGTAACCGTTCTTGGTAAGTAACTTTTTGTAATTGGCCACTTGACAATGTTGAACCCATTTTTACGAGTTTTATAGCACTTCGGCGCTTAACACGACCAAAACGACCATTGTAAAGATGAAAATGGGGTTGTGAACCAATCCATCATCTTGTTTGGTCTGTCTGGCGATTGTGCATATCCGAAAAAAAATTGTTATGCAAAAAATGACCCACCGACAAAAAAAAAACGGCAAGTCAAAAACGAGAAATTCATCAAAAAAACGTGTTTCCAAAACTTGCCCCATTTTTTCAGTATATTTTCAGTATATTTTAGGAATGACTAACGAAGAATCAAAATGGTTCCGTGATTCATCCTGAACAAGATATTGGATTGTTTCAATACCCCATAGTCATCTTCACAGTGGTCATTAAGCGCTGAAGTGCTGTAAAACTTGTAAAAATGGGTTTAATGGTCAGTTGCAAAGAGTTACTCACTGAGAACGGTTATTCTTGCATTTAGATTATTGACTATGACCATTACTATCAGTTTCAATTGATTTCTCACTTATTTCGTGAATCCGTAATGGGTCAATTCAAAATGGCGGCCGTAAGGAAAAAAGAAGTCGACTGTCATATTTTCAAAAATAGTAAGCGGGGATGGCGGGAACACATCACATTCCATTCATGAGGTCATTCTTTGTGGAAATACAAAGATTAATCCAAATATCTTGGAAAATCACTGAATTATTGGAAAATGTTCATTTCCATGACAGCGACCACTAAATTCAAAATATTTCAGAAACGGCTGAAAATATTCAAACGCGGCTTGTTTTAACTTCATGATCATGAGAATTGAATTGTGAATCTACATGGTGTTTGCCATGACTCCAATATTTTTGGTTCATGAGTTGGAATTTTTGCATTTTTGATCACCCTGTATACGGCGTCTGCACAGACCAACATCTTGGCAACACCTCTTAAAATTGAGGCATGGGTATGTACAACATTCGTACCAAACGGACTGCTTAATCATTAAATGCAAGGTGGTTGGCGCTCAACATCCGGACTAAATATGCTTGTTTGCTCCCACACAAGCCTTCGATTTCTTGCTAACATGTTCAAACTTTTCCTGCCACTTTATCGCTAAACCACTAACCTAACTTTCTCTTATTAAATGTGTTTGACATTTTTGTCCGAGGATTTCGCCGTCAACTGTCAAGCGCCAAGCTGCGGCTGCCGTCTGTCAAAACACCGGCACATGCTTCCCTCACATGAAGCAGGCCGGGAACTACCCTATAAACCCACAGGGATTGATTCCGCAACACTTATTTCACCACTTCAACTCCGTCCTTAAGTTAGCTCTAGGAGACGCACAAAAGATCTTATAGGTCGCAGTGCAGAAAGGATCCTCCGAGACCAAACGACCACCTCTAATCTACAATCTAGCTCTAGAAAGTTAGGAGGGACCAAAGGGGTGACATGTTAGCAATCAGAGTAAAAAACAAACAAGCTGAAAGAGATAAATAAAATAATGCAATAAAAAAAAAACAGGAACAGAAACATTCGGGAAAGTTCCAGCGATACGCCGAGAAACTTGAGAAGACAAGAAAAAAGCGTCAAGACTACAAGTGTCCGGAATATGATTTAAAAAGGTCATCTTGAAAATAAACTAGCAGAAAAAAAAGCCAGGTGGGAATCATGCAAAGCTTGATTAATTATTGTACTTTCTTGTGGCAGCGATGAAGGGCAAAAATGGATATGATTAATTGTTAATGTGAGGCTAAAACAACCTGTCTGCAATACAAAGCTGTCGCCACCAGTCCACCACTACTGCGGTCAACACAGGAGATATTTATCGCACCAGACTAAGCTAAAGAAGTCAAATTACGATGGACAAAGCCTCTGCACCACGCGCAAAAGAGACAATTCGCTGCTGGAGGCCGCTGAGATCAAAGGACGGTATGTCAAAGTCAAAGAAAAATGCTGCTGCTTTTCGAGAACGAGGCCCAGCGTTGGAATTACTCCAAGCCATTCCAGAGAATGAGGGAGATATACTAGCTTCAGCTAAGAGCTAGAATACGTATATCTACTACACATGAAAGTACAGCACGAGTGAATATTGTGGTTTTTAAAATTCCCATTTTAGTGGACGTGGTACAACCGAAATAGGGAATTTAAGTTGCAAATTCTGATAAAGGCAAACCCTTTTGCAGGATCGTAACTAAGACTCAAATGAACGATTTGACCCGCAGTGCTTTTCTTTTTGTCCCTTAGGATTTGAATAGCGCCCCTTTTTCAAAATGGCGGATTTTATCAAGGGGCAGAAGGTATCAAATAGCCCAGTGATGTCCAGCTTCGTTAAAATATATCGAGCTATGTCTCAATCGGTGTCTGGGACATCAAACACTAATTAAAAAAATGGTGGAACATTGCCATCTACCGCAGGCAAATTTGGTGGAGGCGCCAAAAGGAATTTGCTACTGCCATAAGAAAATTGCTGTAACAATTCTATTTTGCAATGGATTTCAACACAAGACATTTCATTATGTGGAAAAGTGAATTCTTCTTGTCACCTTATACCTTCCATTGAAAAAAGACGTTGAGGAATGTTGAAAAAAAATTAAAAAATAATTTGAAAAAAAAAAGATTTTCAACATTTTTTTTATTTTCATGCAATTGGCCCTATTTGTAGACTTTGATGTGCCCTTTCCAATCTTGCATTTTTCTGACTCATATCTTTGCAGTACGCGCCGCCATATTGAAAAAATGATGTCTGAAAAGAAGTTTTTGACAATATATTGATTTTGGCCCTTGTGACATTGAAATGTTTATATACATATGAAAGCGCATTCAATCCTCCACAGTTTGACATCTGAACCAGCTCTCTGCGACTCACGGTTCTTGAGCTAGACCTCCTGGAAGTATCAATTTTCGGTTCCAAAAGAATTAAAAATCACCTCTTGGGGCTGTGCCAGGTCCACCAATGTTCATGATTTGAGATAAATGACGACGCGTGATCGTTGGGTAATTTGAATAAGACATGGTGGTGATCCAGTGGTGAAATCTGGTAGGCGCGGTCACTATTTAACACCGAAAATTGATACTTCCGGAAGCTCTAGCTCAAGAACCCCGAGTCGCACAGAGATGGTTCAAGTGTCAAATCGTGGAGAATTGAATGTACTTTCATACGTCCATAAACATTTCAATCTCGCATGGACTTAAATTTAGTTATTGTCAAAAACTACTCTTCAGATATCATTTTTTCAACATGGCGGTACGCACTGCAAAGATATCAATCGGAAAAGTGCAAATTTAGAAAAGGCACATCAAAATCTACAAATAAGGCAATTTTCATGAGAATAAAAAAAATAAAAAAATCTTTTTTTTCTCAAATTATTTTTAATTTTTTTCTTCAACATTTCTCAATGTCTTTTTTCATGAAAGGTATCAGATAACAAGAAGGATTTACTTTTCTTCAAAATGAGATACCTTGTGTAAAAATCGGTTGAAAAATAAAAATGTTACAGCAATTTTCTTATGACCGTACCAAATTCATTTTGGCGCCTCCACCAAATTTGCCTGCGACAGATGTCAATGCTCCACCATTTTTTTAAAAAGTATTTGATGTCCCAGAAATCGATCGAGACATAGCTCCATATATTTTAACAAAGCTGGACATCACCAGGCCATTCGATACCTTCTGCCCCTAGATAAAATCCGCCATTTTGAAAAAGGGGCGCTATTCAAATCCTAAGGGACGAAGATAAAAGCACTGCGGGTCAAATCGTTCATTTAAGTCTTAGTTACGATCCTGCAAAAGGGTTTGCCTTTATCATAATTTGCAACTTGTTTTTTCCTACCACGTCCACTATTTATGACTAGTTTAGTTACTACTCATATAATTACTGACCTGCACTAAAAAAAAGCGCCATAGAGAATCACGCCGCTGAAGAATTTGGTACTTGTCTTTGGCTGATAGACATGATAATGCAGTTGTGTAGTTGCTGCTGCTTTGAGCTTTGCACAAAAAGTTTGGATCTTTCTCAGTTTTAACAAACTTTCCAATACATCCCTATATGGCTTGGCGAAAGCTCCCTATGAGTTCACGGTTGTTCAAGGTAACTAGTTCATATCCTCTCTGTGAAATCCTTGCGCTCTTTTCTCCTTACTGACACCAAGCAACTGCCTACATATTACGGAAGCTTTAATGAAAACTTTATATGGAGCATGCTTTTATTTTCACAAAAATCCGAAGCCAATAAATCTATGAAACTTGCGACCACCGCTAAAGCAATAATGATAACTGCTACTCGTTTAACACGAGAAGCTGTTCAAAACTAATGAAAAAGAAAAGAAGCATAGCTGCACGGGCTGTACCACCTATATAGCGAGCGCAGCAGCTTTTGCTTGATGGCTGCTTTTTAGAACACGAGAGCTTTCTTATTGAAACATGAAGTAAGTCTAGAATTTCCTGCAGCTTTGTGCATCACTATATTTATTATTGGGAGCAATTTCTTGGTGCAGCCTTTTTTCAGAGATATTATAATATTATAAGGAGCAGAATATCCCTGGATTTGCTTCCGTTCCCATTTTGATTAAAATGCCAGAACCAAGCATCAGATTGGCTTACCAGAAACTGGAGTTTGTAACTATTAAGTTGCTGGGCGAATAAAAATTGAAAATTCCCCTACCTTGTTGAGAAAAATGTCGGTATACAGAAGTTCATATTTGTTATAAGGAAGCCCCATATCAAGAATTTCTCAAAGCGTATACACATCTTGGCAAATCATGTTGATTTGGGGAAGTTCAATTGATTTTGCTGTCATGTTATCCTTGCTCTGCTACAGCCGTACCCGTGATGCGATTAAATTTCAGTCGAGTACATCAGTGATTTTCGACCGAGGCTGTCTCTGGATGACACAATAAAACGTAGATTTCCCGTCTTCTGAGCGCGGATGGACGGCGCGAAGAAATTTTTTGGACCGCCTACACAATAGAATCGCGTAAGTCGGGGGCTCCTTAAAAGGTAATTCACGAGGAAAACGAATTATACAGCCCAAAGTATAAGCGAAATATATAGACCTTTTGTGCGCGGGTGTGGAAATTAATGTGTTGTATTTCAAACCCGGAATTTCGCAAGGGAGCGAAAGCATTTACACGAAAAGTTTAGGTGAATTTGGTAATGCTTGTGCAAGGGGCGCTTGATGGCGGAAATGTAAATAGAAAAATCCACTGTCCACTTATTCAAATAAAATTTCCATAGGTACAAGTACTTGAAACTCGCGCGCGTTTGTTGGCTTTCATCTGATTGCATATCCGGCGGAATTTCCACTTATTTGCCCAGGTTTCTCGCCCTCGGCGTGCTTGTTTTTATTCATTAAAGGAAAATGACAGGGAGGAAATGGAAGCGGAAGTGAAAAGACGCGCCGCCCTCACGATGGTCTTCATTTTCTCTTTCATTAATAGATGCTAATTGATGGCACAATTGGAAATGACTTTGCATAGCCAATTACCCAATTATGCAAATTAGTAATTGGTGATTCTTAATAACAGTGAAAATCGCGGCGGATGATAAAGTCACCGTGATAATAATTAGAAGGTTGGAATCTGTGATTTGGGAAGCTCTGCATGTTAATTGTGTTTTTTTTGCGTCTGAGAAAAGGAATATTAACCAAAGAAACCTTATTGTTTTTTTTTTAACGAATAAAGATCGAGGAATTTCAATTAAGAAAATGTGCCTGTCTCAGCGAGCATATTATTATTTCAAGAGTTCTCTGTGCGCTTAGAGCGGCTTTGCGTAATGGTCTCTAAATCGGATTCAGAAGAATATTATATTCACGAACTATACAAGATAAAACTTTTAAGGTCTACACCCTACTATACCCCGAGTATTTAAATATTTACCTTCGTTACTTATACTTTTTAAGAGAGAGAAAACTTTATTCAAACATAAAGTGGGCTGCCCGTTTACTCCGGGTTGCAAAAGTACACAGCATACTGATCAATCCAATAAGAAAATATAAAATATATAAAATTAGAAGATAATAATAAATAAAGCATATTATATATAAATATGTTTGTGTTAATATTATTATTGTTAATTATTCCTTGTTATACAGACCACAATTGGTGGTAGGATGTTGAAATTCTTCAATAAATATATTGCTACAATTCTACATTCCTATGATTTTAGACGAACAGGTGGAAAGTGACAAACCGCAAAAAAACGATTACAGGCGTAGATTGTTAGATTGCGCTTTGATTAAGATGTAGCAATAATAAAATCGTGCAAATTTTTTCCCAAGTGAGGTAATTAGGAATGGCTTGATTGAATTGTAGCTCACATTTTGTAGGGCTCAGTTTTTACTCATTGATCACACAGATTTTGCAAGAGGTATCAAAAAAGATACAGAATATCAAGTAAGTAAGTAAGTGTATAGTTGGTGGAGTGTAGTTAGAAGTAAGTGCTCCTATTGTGTCCGGTTTTTCTGTCTGTCTGTCCATGTACAAATTTTTGCATTCGAACTCCTCGAGGAATGAAGTTGAAGCCTTGCAACTTTCATGGTTTATACTCGCAAGGATGGACATTGATCATTTTTATTTCCAATTACTACGCCATGTTAGTCCGTCATATTGCAGTTTTTCAGTATCAATATTACTTATACATCACCTACTTATATACAGGGTGTTTCAATGATGATAATTGATAACAAAAACTTCAACTGTGGGTAGATTTCGTCAAAATACGACGGAAAGCTATACACATACCGTTTTGCAATGTTCGGCCTAATGACGAAAATAGCAGCCTTCCAAAATTCACTTTTTTCGGATTTCGAAAATTTTTGACCCAAGAACGTTTTGACGAAATTAACATGGATTTACCAAGAGCTAGTTTGTCGAAACTATCTAACTACCGACTTGCCAAATTTTGATAGGATCCAGTCAGTGGCGTAGGAGTTACGAGGGTGTGACCCCCACAAATTCTACACTACTGGTCGGATTCTTTTAAAATTTGGCAAGTTGATAGATAATATAAATAAATCAGCTTATGCTGAATTTAAGCTAATTTTGTCAAAACGTTCCCAAGTTACTTTTTTTTTGGCCCAAAGTTTTAGCTCGTTGGCCATGAAAGGGAACTATATAATGAAAACATCTAGTAATTGTAAAACACAAAAGAAAAGATCGGTAGGAAGTGAGCTACAAATTTTTGAAATTCGAAAAAAGTTAAACTTTCAAGGGCAGTATCTTCGTCATTGGAAGGGGAATAGTTTGGGTTTCAGATGTGGAAAAGTCACTAAGACCAAAATCGTTCAAAGACTTTGGAGAGTTCAAAACCTGAAGAAAGGATAACTTTCTAGCCCTGGGTTGCATCAACGCTCAATTAATATTATACGAGAGTAGTGAAATTTCTTTTGGTCAGTACTCGTTGGTAAACAATAGAAATTCTGGTTTCACAAAAAAGAATGATCCAATGATCGATTAGCTAAAGGTTTTATGAATTTCCTATGGGTCAACCTACTAGGGTTGGCCAAATTGGAATCCATTTAATCTCGTTTTAGCGTTAATTACGCATTATTTTTTTGGTGCAACCCAGGGTAGGTGAAATAAGTTGCTTCGATTTAAAGGCCTCAATTTCAGTCCCTTATTATAAAAACGGATTTTAACCACCGCCTTAGAGCAAATTTGACGCCGTCATTGACCTGAGTATCCGTCAATCTCCAGTTGGAATCCAACCGACAGTCAACCGGACATTATAATACTGAGCCTGAGGCAAAACCGCTCTAAGCTTGAAGGTACAGACGACTCCTAATTGCGGTATCAAAATTTCCAATCAATTATTGATTATGATTTTATCATTTCATTCGGAATAAAACAACAAGCGGATGTGCCTCATGGGCATGAGGCTCAGTAGCGCACTTCCTTTCTGAAAGGTTAGTGAACGCAAGATGTTAATTAGGATTCTACCGTTATTTGGGCAGAAATTTCAATATGGCGGCCAAAATAGTTCAGATCATGAAATTTGACTTGAAAATCAAAATGATCGTACTGTAGACAAGGATAAGTTCCAAGTTTCATGAAAATCGTTCCACTAATAAGAGATTCCAATATGGCGGCCAAGATGGTGGCAGAATGTTGAAATTTGGCTGGAGAATAAGAATGATTATACGAAACAGAGGTAAGTCCCAAGCTCCATAAAAATCTTTTAATGATACGAAATTTCAATATGGCGGCCAAGACGGCGGCAGAACATCATTTGTCCAAAATCGGATGTATTTTGATAAAGTTCACATCGCCTGTGAATTTCACGCAAATCGGACCAATTTCAGAGAAATTCAAAATGGCGGACCAAAGATGGCGGCCAAGTGAGAAAAATCATTGGTCAAATTTATATGGTGAACACGTACGCATTTGATTGGCATTCGCACCACATCGATTTCTCTTTTCGTTGAGGCATAATTCTCCTAGTTCTATCATTTTGAAACATGTTTAATATGGACAATACGAGATGGCGGCAGGGCATCAATTGTCGAAAATTGGATGTATCTTGATGAAGTTCACATCGCCTGCAAATTTTACTCAAATTGGACCACTTTCAGATAAATTCAAAATGGCGGATCAAAGATGGCGGCCAAGTGACCAAAATCATTGGTCAACTTTATATGGTGGACACGTACAAATTCGATTGGCGTTTGCAGTACATCGATGTCTCTTTTCGTTGAGGCATAATTCTCCTAGTTCTATCACTTAGAAACATGTTCAATAGTGAGAATACAAGATGGCGGCGGGGCATCAATTGTCGAAAATTGGATAGACCTTGATGTGGTTCACATTGCCTGCAAATTTCATCTCAATCGGATCACTTTTAAAGAAATTCAAAATGGCGGCAGAGTAACAAAAAACCAAAAGTCAACTTGACATACTGGACAATTGGACATATGTATTATTGATCAGCGTTCACACCACATCGATATCTTTCTTCCCTGAGGAGTTATCCCGGGTACGGACGGACGGCAGGGCCGATTCTGGCTCGTCGGCCGCCCTTGTGCGAAAAATATTTGGCCGCCCGCCAGCTGTAACCCCGCAGCAATTTTCTAGCGGGGGCGTCTGGGCTCTCTAGAGATTGCACCGCAGGCGATTTTTTTTTACTTTTGCGGGCCTAAAACCGCGAAAGCTCTCCTCATTTTAAACAAAATTATGAACAATTATAATCTATTTTCCGCTGAGGATCAAGGTGCGTCCATGGCCACCTCACATTAGCATATCCTTCGGCACACCCTATAAGTCGCGGGAGCAAAAATCGCGTGCTAAAGATGGGTATATGGTATAATGTTATTTTCACTAGTACTTGTGAATACCGTTTCCTTTAGTTGTAATAATTTATATAAATGATTTATTGAACAATTGCCACTTGATCAAAAAAATTATTGTGCTAAACTCAAGATTTGTCTGAGAAATGTTAAAAACAAACGAGTCTCTACAGCGGTACCTTGGCACCCTGTCTGCGCTTGCGCGAGCGTTTTATGTTAATTCAACGACGAAAAGGATGCGCATTGCGCAGTTGCCACGTCAGGCATACTTGCAACGTTGCCATAGCGGGTGCAAGGTGACGGTTATGTTCCCGCGACCTATAGATGAGTTTTTAGGCACTTATGCCAATTCATAGGTGAGTATATTGATTTTGAAGTTGAATGGAATCAGATAAAGCTGTTCAAATAAACTGGGCAATAATTGAACTGATTCACTAGAAAATTTTGTCTCACTTCAAATGTGAATATCTCAGGTAAAAATAAATCAATTTTGGAAATCGTGGTCATGCTGGATAGCGTGTTCTTTTGGCTGTGAGATACTTGGATGGTACAGAGGTTGAACAACGTTGAGTGAGCTATACAGGGTGAAAACAGAAAAAGTGCAAAACCGGTCCACATCATTCAATGCCCTGCTTCTGTGAAAAAGATCCCAGATTTTTTCTGATTGCAGTTCTGAAAAGCACATATCGATATGTCTAAACGGTTCTCGAATTTTGATTGTAGTGCGGTTTTTTTGAAAGTTGTGAATTTTTTTTGTACTACACCGCATTTTTTCACGCCGATCCGATTTCAAACAGATTATCGGAAATGTTACCAAGAGATGAAAATTCTTGCCCTTCCTCAGATACTTATCTGAGAAAGAAGTCAATTATCTATAATAGTTGACGCAGGGCGGCCGCCTCGCCTCCATTCTTGACAACCCGTTGTATTTTTTCAGCACTAAAAAATCACAATTTACGCAGGGTGGCTGCCGTCAGTCTCAAAAATTATAACATCAGTTCCTTTTTCGACACTCAATTTTTCGTTAGAAAAAATTGGCGACTTTTCGCCGCACTTGAATTTTGGCCGCCCCTGTGCAGGGGCACACCCAGCACACCACTCAGAATCGGCCCTGACGGACGGACAAAGTGAAGCTAAAAGCTCCTTTTTCCCATTTTTTGGGAAAGTGCGCTAACAACGACAAGGAACGGTGGTTGCAAGCTATTGGAAGAATCAAACAAAAAGCCGAACTGCTGATAGCAAAAGAGTCGTATTCATGTGCCAAACTCACTTCATTTTATGATTTTTGACTTCGAAAACAGCCTAATTGAAAAAACCGAAGACGATCCTGCCTCTGCAGCAAATATGCAAAAATGTAATTGTGACAGCAATAACCGAAACCTTACACTGTCATGTAATGACACCAGCAGACTAGCAAAGAAAGGCCATCAGAGGAGGACGGCCAATATTTTTTTGTGGAAAATGAGAGTACCCAAAGTGTTAATGATTACAGCCCTCTACTGGAGTCATGGCAATGTACAGTACATATTATTAATCCAAATGGGTATACGTCCACATTTGAGGCATGAAATTTGTACGAACGGGAACATTTTGCTATTGTTACGAATTTCGCGCTCGGGTTTGATTATAATTGGGACGATTGTTTTGAAACACACACTGTTTATCACTGCGTACTACAATAAATACACGCCAACAATTATTTACTTAGGAATATCGCTTTGATTACTACTCGCTTTTAATCCGCTCGCTACCACTCTGCATTCCAATTCCTTACTGACTGTCGCGCTGAGAACGGTGCTTATACCGGGTTATCATTTGAAAACTATCCACCTGCAATATCTCCCGATTCCTAGTGCAAAGGTATTTGAGCAAAAACAGGTCGATTTTTTTTATCGAGGGGGACATCTAAAATATACGTTGGAGAATTGATATCTTGAGCCCCCTCGCCCTCACTCACCCCAACTTTGAAATTTTAAATAACACCATCTACCTTGCGATACATCAAATTAAAGAGAATTAAATTCTCTTTCTAAAAAAAATATTTTGAAAATGTTCAACCCTTTTCTTCCTAGAATTCTCTGAGTGTCCAAGTTAATATTCTTGACCTCCATTTCCCTTCAATACCGTCAACGTCATCCTGCACAGCATCAAAAGAGAAAATTTTCTATAAAAAAAGTGTCACCCAAATTCACCTCTTCGCTCCCCCCACCTGACCTTAAAAATCTAAAATGTCAATACGCACTCTACATCAAATTGGAGGAAATTGAATTCTCTTCCCGAAAAAGATTTTTCACAATTCTTGAAGCGCCCCATTTCCCCCCTAGAATACTCCAAATGACCAATTTATTGGGGGAGGGGTAGAAAATTTCAAAAAAATTCTTTTCAGAGAGAGAATCCAATTCCTTTCAATTTGATGTATCACAAAGTAGGTGGTGTTTTGTTAAATTTGGGAGTTGAGGTGGGGGAGAGCAAATGGGTGAATTTGGGTAGCACTTTTCCCACCGAAATTTTTTTTTTCGATGCTATTTAGGATGACGCCGACTAAATTGAGAAAAAAATGAGGGGTCCAGAATATAAAATGGAACAGTCAGAGAATTTTTGGGAAAAAGGGGGTGAGATTGAAAAATTTGAAATATTTTTTCCAGAAAGACAATTCATTTCTCTTCAATTTGATGTATCGCAAGGTAGGTTGTGTCATTTGAAATTTTGAAGTTGGGGTGAGTGGGGGCGAGAGAGGTGAATATAGTAATTTGCCTATGTATGTTTTAGATGTCCCGCTCAATATGAAAATCGACCTGTTTTTGCTCGGAAAAATATTCACTAGGAATCGGGAGTTATTCCAGGTGGATAGTTTTCAAATGATCACCCGATATATGCCTCCGATTAGTGTTCCCGAACTTTCCATTATCCTCCAGCAATTTCCATAGTGACCCAGCATATGGTTTCTAGACGACTCCCGAATAATCAATCACACACCTTTCGCGTGCTTCCCGTGTGTTCTGGTATGTGGCACTGCCGCCAAAATGGACAGATGTAGCTTGGCCCACTGCTGGAGTCTCCATACAGTTGCGTACGGGAAAAAGCCTACACGCGCGCTCTGGAACACACCAGAACGCTTCGCACTTGTACACTGCGATATAAAGGGGAAGAGTCTAGAAGTGTCGCGTGTTATCCAGAATCGCCGCTCGTAACACTATGTATACCGGGTGATCATTTGAAAACTATCCACCTGCAATAACTCCCGATTCCTAGTCAAAATTCCTTCGAGCAAATCAGGTCGATTTTTATATCGAGGGGGACATTCAAAACATACATTGGCAAATTTCTATATTCACCCCCCTCGCCCCCACTCACCCCAACTTTGAAATTTCAAATGACACTACCTACCTTGCGAAACATCAAATTGAAGAGAATTAAATTTTCTCTCTGGAAAAAATATTTCCAAAATTTTTAACCCCACCCCATTTTCCCAAAAATTTTTCTGACTGTCCCATTTTATATTCTGGACCCCTCATTTTTTTCTCAATTGAGTCGGCGTCATCCTAGATAGCATCGAAGAAGAAAATTTTCGGTGGGAAAAGGGCTACCCAAATTCACCCCTTTGCTCTCCCCCACCTCAACTCCCAAATTTAACAAAACACCACCGCTTTTAATCCGCTCGCTACCACTCTGCATTCCAATTCCTTACTGACTGTCGCGCTGAGAACGGTGCTTATACCGGGTTATCATTTGAAAACTATCCACCTGCAATATCTCCCGATTCCTAGTGCAAAGGTATTTGAGCAAAAACAGGTCGATTTTTTTTATCGAGGGGGACATCTAAAATATACGTTGGAGAATTGATATCTTGAGCCCCCTCGCCCTCACTCACCCCAACTTTGAAATTTTAAATAACACCATCTACCTTGCGATACATCAAATTAAAGAGAATTAAATTCTCTTTCTAAAAAAAATATTTTGAAAATGTTCAACCCTTTTCTTCCTAGAATTCTCTGAGTGTCCAAGTTAATATTCTTGACCTCCATTTCCCTTCAATACCGTCAACGTCATCCTGCACAGCATCAAAAGAGAAAATTTTCTATAAAAAAAGTGTCACCCAAATTCACCTCTTCGCTCCCCCCACCTGACCTTAAAAATCTAAAATGTCAATACGCACTCTACATCAAATTGGAGGAAATTGAATTCTCTTCCCGAAAAAGATTTTTCACAATTCTTGAAGCGCCCCATTTCCCCCCTAGAATACTCCAAATGACCAATTTATTGGGGGAGGGGTAGAAAATTTCAAAAAAATTCTTTTCAGAGAGAGAATCCAATTCCTTTCAATTTGATGTATCACAAAGTAGGTGGTGTTTTGTTAAATTTGGGAGTTGAGGTGGGGGAGAGCAAATGGGTGAATTTGGGTAGCACTTTTCCCACCGAAATTTTTTTTTTCGATGCTATTTAGGATGACGCCGACTAAATTGAGAAAAAAATGAGGGGTCCAGAATATAAAATGGAACAGTCAGAGAATTTTTGGGAAAAAGGGGGTGAGATTGAAAAATTTGAAATATTTTTTCCAGAAAGACAATTCATTTCTCTTCAATTTGATGTATCGCAAGGTAGGTTGTGTCATTTGAAATTTTGAAGTTGGGGTGAGTGGGGGCGAGAGAGGTGAATATAGTAATTTGCCTATGTATGTTTTAGATGTCCCGCTCAATATGAAAATCGACCTGTTTTTGCTCGGAAAAATATTCACTAGGAATCGGGAGTTATTCCAGGTGGATAGTTTTCAAATGATCACCCGATATATGCCTCCGATTAGTGTTCCCGAACTTTCCATTATCCTCCAGCAATTTCCATAGTGACCCAGCATATGGTTTCTAGACGACTCCCGAATAATCAATCACACACCTTTCGCGTGCTTCCCGTGTGTTCTGGTATGTGGCACTGCCGCCAAAATGGACAGATGTAGCTTGGCCCACTGCTGGAGTCTCCATACAGTTGCGTACGGGAAAAAGCCTACACGCGCGCTCTGGAACACACCAGAACGCTTCGCACTTGTACACTGCGATATAAAGGGGAAGAGTCTAGAAGTGTCGCGTGTTATCCAGAATCGCCGCTCGTAACACTATGTATACCGGGTGATCATTTGAAAACTATCCACCTGCAATAACTCCCGATTCCTAGTCAAAATTCCTTCGAGCAAATCAGGTCGATTTTTATATCGAGGGGGACATTCAAAACATACATTGGCAAATTTCTATATTCACCCCCCTCGCCCCCACTCACCCCAACTTTGAAATTTCAAATGACACTACCTACCTTGCGAAACATCAAATTGAAGAGAATTAAATTTTCTCTCTGGAAAAAATATTTCCAAAATTTTTAACCCCACCCCATTTTCCCAAAAATTTTTCTGACTGTCCCATTTTATATTCTGGACCCCTCATTTTTTTCTCAATTGAGTCGGCGTCATCCTAGATAGCATCGAAGAAGAAAATTTTCGGTGGGAAAAGGGCTACCCAAATTCACCCCTTTGCTCTCCCCCACCTCAACTCCCAAATTTAACAAAACACCACCGCTTTTAATCCGCTCGCTACCACTCTGCATTCCAATTCCTTACTGACTGTCGCGCTGAGAACGGTGCTTATACCGGGTTATCATTTGAAAACTATCCACCTGCAATATCTCCCGATTCCTAGTGCAAAGGTATTTGAGCAAAAACAGGTCGATTTTTTTTATCGAGGGGGACATCTAAAATATACGTTGGAGAATTGATATCTTGAGCCCCCTCGCCCTCACTCACCCCAACTTTGAAATTTTAAATAACACCATCTACCTTGCGATACATCAAATTAAAGAGAATTAAATTCTCTTTCTAAAAAAAATATTTTGAAAATGTTCAACCCTTTTCTTCCTAGAATTCTCTGAGTGTCCAAGTTAATATTCTTGACCTCCATTTCCCTTCAATACCGTCAACGTCATCCTGCACAGCATCAAAAGAGAAAATTTTCTATAAAAAAAGTGTCACCCAAATTCACCTCTTCGCTCCCCCCACCTGACCTTAAAAATCTAAAATGTCAATACGCACTCTACATCAAATTGGAGGAAATTGAATTCTCTTCCCGAAAAAGATTTTTCACAATTCTTGAAGCGCCCCATTTCCCCCCTAGAATACTCCAAATGACCAATTTATTGGGGGAGGGGTAGAAAATTTCAAAAAAATTCTTTTCAGAGAGAGAATCCAATTCCTTTCAATTTGATGTATCACAAAGTAGGTGGTGTTTTGTTAAATTTGGGAGTTGAGGTGGGGGAGAGCAAATGGGTGAATTTGGGTAGCACTTTTCCCACCGAAATTTTTTTTTTCGATGCTATTTAGGATGACGCCGACTAAATTGAGAAAAAAATGAGGGGTCCAGAATATAAAATGGAACAGTCAGAGAATTTTTGGGAAAAAGGGGGTGAGATTGAAAAATTTGAAATATTTTTTCCAGAAAGACAATTCATTTCTCTTCAATTTGATGTATCGCAAGGTAGGTTGTGTCATTTGAAATTTTGAAGTTGGGGTGAGTGGGGGCGAGAGAGGTGAATATAGTAATTTGCCTATGTATGTTTTAGATGTCCCGCTCAATATGAAAATCGACCTGTTTTTGCTCGGAAAAATATTCACTAGGAATCGGGAGTTATTCCAGGTGGATAGTTTTCAAATGATCACCCGATATATGCCTCCGATTAGTGTTCCCGAACTTTCCATTATCCTCCAGCAATTTCCATAGTGACCCAGCATATGGTTTCTAGACGACTCCCGAATAATCAATCACACACCTTTCGCGTGCTTCCCGTGTGTTCTGGTATGTGGCACTGCCGCCAAAATGGACAGATGTAGCTTGGCCCACTGCTGGAGTCTCCATACAGTTGCGTACGGGAAAAAGCCTACACGCGCGCTCTGGAACACACCAGAACGCTTCGCACTTGTACACTGCGATATAAAGGGGAAGAGTCTAGAAGTGTCGCGTGTTATCCAGAATCGCCGCTCGTAACACTATGTATACCGGGTGATCATTTGAAAACTATCCACCTGCAATAACTCCCGATTCCTAGTCAAAATTCCTTCGAGCAAATCAGGTCGATTTTTATATCGAGGGGGACATTCAAAACATACATTGGCAAATTTCTATATTCACCCCCCTCGCCCCCACTCACCCCAACTTTGAAATTTCAAATGACACTACCTACCTTGCGAAACATCAAATTGAAGAGAATTAAATTTTCTCTCTGGAAAAAATATTTCCAAAATTTTTAACCCCACCCCATTTTCCCAAAAATTTTTCTGACTGTCCCATTTTATATTCTGGACCCCTCATTTTTTTCTCAATTGAGTCGGCGTCATCCTAGATAGCATCGAAGAAGAAAATTTTCGGTGGGAAAAGGGCTACCCAAATTCACCCCTTTGCTCTCCCCCACCTCAACTCCCAAATTTAACAAAACACCACCTACTTTGTGATGCATCAAATTGAAGGGAATTGAATTTTCTATCTGGAAAGAATTTTTTTTGAATTTTCTACCCCTTCCCCAATAAATTGGTCCTTTGGAGTATTCTAGGGGGGAAATGGGGGGCTTCAAAAATTGTGAAAAATTGTTTTCATGAAAGTAAAACGATGTATTACAAAGTGGGTATTAACATTTTAGATTTTTAAGGTCAGGTGGGGGGAGCGAAGGGGTGAATTTGGGTGGCACTTTTTTCATAGAAAATGTTCTCTTTTGATGCTGTGCCGGATGACGTTGACTGTATTAAAGGGAAATGGAGGTCAAGAATATCAACTTGGACACTCAGAGAATTTCAGGAAGGACGGGGGGTAGGGTTGAAAAATTTCGAAATATTTTTTTTAGAAAGAGAATTCAATTCTCTTCAATTTGATGTATCGCAAGGTAGGTAGTTTCATTTGAAATTTCAAAGCTGGGGTGAGTGGGGGCGAGGGGGCTCAAGATATAAATTCTCCAATGTATATTTTAGATGTCCCCCTCGATATAAAAATCGACCTGTTTTTGCTCAAAGACATTTGCACTAGGAATCGGGAGATATGGCAGGTGGATAGTTTTCAAATGATCATCCGGTATATACAGGCACAGTGGCGGGGTCTCAAATCGTATCACTTTATCAAATCATGAAGATGATTTTCAGAGTCATTTTCTTGTCTTATATATATTGACACAGCAAACAAGTGAATAATATTATGTATATACTTGGAAATCAAGTTAATGTTTTTTGCTAATTACTTGTGTGAATGGTACTATTTTCTGCTTGTGTTTAATATTCGGCTATGATTCTTAAGGGCGAATATTTCTCTTTCTGAATTTCGGTTGGCTATAATCACGTCTATCAACGACAGCGGTTCTCATCAGGTGTTAATTAAACGCGAAACAGAAGGAGTTGTCGTGATTGCATTATTACGGGACTGATGTTGAGGTGATTAATGTTCCTGGACCTTGAACACTGAATCATGCTTTCAGGGAGAACCCGGAGAAATCGGATCAGAAGCCCTATGTACGAAACGCAGAAAATCCCACAAGGAGGTCGCTCCTGATTGAAGATTCACATCCTTACACTACATATCCATAAAAAAATATAAGTGTGTGGACCTGAGGGCTCCCAGAAAAAAGAACGTGACATCCATGAAATGTGTTGCTTCATTCAATTCCTTTTCATGAACATGTTTCAGTTCTAGTTTCTCCCAGGTGGTTAACTTTTTCTTTCAATTATCATAGGTGGTGTATTTTCTTTATGAAAGACGAGGTAGGTATATCATACATATTTTTGTCGCTATATCAAGAAGTTGAGAATGCTCTAATACTCATGGGGGTACTACACGACTGCAGGAAATGTGCGCGTGTTTCATATTATATGAAAGTGCAAGCGGGATGAAATTCAAGAAAAAATGTTGATGTAAAATTCAATTTCCATTTCAACACTTAGGCTAGTTCTGATCCAATGGCTCGAATTATAAACACTTGAGAGTTGTCGAGAGTGGTTGCCTTCCCAAATTCTCTCCTCGATATAGAATATTATTGAACCAGGATATTTTCCTGGCACAAAATGAAATTTGGCCAATACCCTCAGCTTCAGTCGACCATTGTAGTTTTCCATCATTTGAAAAACAGAACTATCGAAAATCCTATCGACCCCCATTTACGTTGATTTAAATTACACGTTCGCCTAAGGGTTAGTACTACAACGTATAGGGGTTCAGTTAGATAGCTTTCAGGTGCGTGATAATGGATTACTTACTCATTTCAACTCCACATTTTTTCAGAACACCTGTTGTTTTTGTTGCCAGACCTCAGTGTTGATGAAGCGTCGCGCTTTCGATCAAGAACACGTCTGCGATTAAAAAAACACCTAAACTCATTAACTTCCCTAATTGGGTAAAATCAGGTAGCAAACTTTATTCACAACAAAGAGTGAATTACTCAAACCATTATACGTTACGAGTGATAGAGTAATTAAAAGAGAATACAGGAAGGCAAGCGATGCGAACTGTAGGTATATACTTAACTAGGTATATCCACCAAACAACCAGCACCCGAATTTGCTTAATTGCTTCCAATTTTTTTTGCAGACCTCAAGTTTATCTAGCTCACCAATCCGTAGCATCCCCATCTTGGCCATTAAATCGAGCGGATGATTATACCTAGGTCGATAAGAAGTTTTGGTTTCCAATGAGCTCTGCTGTTTAATGAGTAGAAATAATTGCGCTTGTCATCGCGCAATTTTCTATTTTCTAACAATTGATTTATCGTTATTTAGTGAAGATGACGTAATTTTTCTCTGAGCACCCATTTATGAGAAAAATGAATGATTTTTATAATGAAGAAAAGAATCGCTTGTGTCACCCCAAAACTTTACCGACGTGTAGCAAGGAATGAATAGAAATTTGATTATGAGACGTCCCTTTGGGTGGGAAGTTGGAATTTGAGAATAAGATTGAGGAATTGAGATATTTTCTTTTATAATTTGAGTCTGGTCTTAATAAGCTAGGCTGGTTACTCATCATTTTAAAGTGGAAAACTCTCGAAAAACTTGGAGAATTTGAGGAGAAATTGCCTGGAAATGTTCAAGAATCACTTACCCTTTGTTTTAAAAAAATTGGTATAAACTATAAATCTGTTCACAAGCTAAAAAGTTAGAAATTTGCAGTTTTTCATTAGGAATCAAATTATGTAGAAAGAAAAGCGAGTGAGGTAGCCAGACGCATTGGTACATGGATGAAGGTGAACGATCTGAAACTGTCACCACAGAAAGATTGAAAATAATTTGCAGGAAATTGGAAATTTTGAAAATTTGAATTTTCCGGGAGAACCTCATATTTTTCTCCAAATTATCTTATTATGAAGATCGTGAATCACGGCTCTACTTTAAGCTCCATCATTTGAGTTCAGCTTCGATAACCCAGGCCTGTTTTACATTTTCAACAGGGAAATTCCCGAGAAATTGAAAAATGTTCAAGAGCCAAAAACCTCTTGTTTGAAAAAAAAGGGAAAATCTGTTCACGGAATGAATAAAAGTTGAAAAATTTGCAGTTTTTCCAGATATAAAAACTTAGAAAACCGTAGGTCCGATTCCGAAAATTTCCCCTCGTAAAATCAATTCAATTTTCCCTCCAACTTTTATTCTCAGCATGTCTGCACCCAAAATGAATATTCCGTGGGGCTCACCGCATGTCAAAGTTTACATTGCAGTTTTTTCAAATGTTTCACAGAATGTGCTAATTTCATCTTGAAAAAATTACCGTCGAAAAACCGAAACCGTGCCGATTTTTAAAATGGATCTACACGACCACCAATATAATATAGTCTCGATTACAGTTCGACTTTTTCGACAAAAGTCGATCTCCGAGCAGGAATGAATTTTTGAGTGGAGTCCTGCATCAAAAGCAGGTCGTCCTGTGGTCAAAATACATGCGAGAGGCCCTCTCGAGTGGCAACGGCTAGGAGACGTGAGACTCACGCCCGTCGGGACTTTTGCACTTGTTTAATAGCTATGTAGGTTGTACGTAAGAAGTAGGTACTCACTTACAGTTCAAGTAATAAAAAGAATAAAGAGCTCCCAAGTCACACCTGAATCACCCTCTGTCACTTCCTTAAAGAAATTCCAAGAAGTTTCCGTTCCAATCAATACCGATTGATAATAATAGGTGGTGCCGATTTCATTGCTTGGATGCTTGGATTGATACAAATGGCGGGACTACCACAGCAGGAAGTCTTTCCGCTGGACAGCAGTGGCTATGTTTTCTCCACCTGCCTCACATCAGAGGAGAAGCAACCTGTCTTTTTAATTGATTCTTTTCGTTCCATACATCCCACGCAAGTTCCGTTTAGATCTCTAATTCTCCACTTACGTATCCTTCTTCTCTCGCTAAATGAATGTATGGTGGCTCGGGTATCCAATTTGATTTAAGGCTGTCATTTCCATCACATCAAGAGACTGCGGCCTGCCGGCAGTGCGAACAGGACACAGATAGACTTACCTGTCGTGACCTTTGGCTAAACTTGTCTATCGAAAAGAAAAAAAAAAAGAAAAAAATTACAAGCACTTAGACAATAAGAGTTTTTTTTTGAACAAAACAGTAAGTTTTCGGCAAAAAAAACTGAATTTCTCGAAAATTGAAATTTTTAAATATAACGAGTGATCGAATGAATTTTCCTTAAGCTGCCTATGATTCCTGAAAATCAGGTGAAAAAACGTGGCTACCAAGGAGACCGAGGTCTACCTTGATGAGAAATTTATTTGATCACTCTTTAGGTACTCACGTTATGTTGCCAATCCATTCAAGCTGAGCCCTTTTTTCACTTTTTTCGGCAGACAGGTTTAGCCGTGGGCCATGACAAAAGAAAAAGCACTAGGGAATGACGTCCTTAAGCTTCTAATTTTCTTTGAGAAGTTGTTGCGACCAAAGAGCTATACCACAACAAATTTTCGCCTTAAAAAAACCACCGGGACAAAGCTGCTACAAGTTTTTTGTCACAATCCAGCAGCTATTTCTTTCTCCAAGTTGGAGCCCCCTAAATTCATCTAGACTTTTCTCATGTTCTTGACTATAATTATCACAATGGTAGTCTGTGTCACAGTATTTGTATTTCAAAAGCTTTGAAATGAGCCGCCTATTTCCGCAATGGGGCCTGACACCGACGCTGGTGAAGGCTTTCCTCCACTGTAAGGTAAACCTTTCCAAACTTCTGTGATACCTGACCATCACACCAAAGGCTCCTCATAATGGCGAAAATGTGATTTCTCTTTGTAACTTATTCGATTTAGAATTAGTCTTACAATAGCGGTATAGAGTTGCCTCAAGTCTAAACTCCGGAATAGACAACATGCCGACAAAAGCAACCTAGAAATATACCGAGAATAGCGAGTTTATTTTATACCGCTGTTGTAAAACTGGTTCTCAGGAGTAGATAGAGTACCTAAGTGAGAGAGTACGAGTAGGTACCCACTTGGCTTGAAATAAATAAAAATTTAACCAGGACTAATAAATTATAGGAACGATTCATTGATCTATCAATCTACAGACTTAATACTTAATAAGACTTTGATGAGGATATTCGACTACGTATACCTCGACGAATACTTAAATGAAAATCGCAAGTATTTTCCTTGTTAGTGAATTTATGCCTTCAAAGTTTCTCTCACTGGAACAATGTTTTTGTCAATCCTGTTAAGTTTGAACACCCTTCTAAATTTCAAAGGACTCTGGTCACCTAGGACGTTCAGAACTCGGCTTTACGATTGGCTCACAAATGTTCAACGGCCTTAAAGTTTTGACGTGTTTCAGTTTCAACGGGTTTCAGCATAACGAAATTGACATTCATTGGCTCTAGCCCCAATTTGTTGTTGAATCAGTGAAAAAATCAAACAACCCATTAACATTATCGCTACAGATATCCTCAAGTCTTAACTTCTTCGAGTTAGGTATTTTATCTTTGCTTTGATCAAAATATGAATATTCAAGATGAGTTGGTCAATATTTAGAGCCAATATCAATATTTTGGAAGTGCTTTTCTCCGTCAATTCAACTTAGGTATATTTTATGTGACTTGACGGTTCAATAAAGATGACAACCAAAATATTTGTGGCCCTGGATAAACACGTCGCGATACGTAGCAAGTCTTCATGCATATTTCATTTCCTTCATGGAAACGGGATGGATCCAACCTTCCTGGGTATTTTAATTACGCTGGATTATAAGGAATCATCATTAACGTCGTCATAAAACTAGATTAGTACCATCCACGGAAGAACAATTATGCACCTGATTTATATGAAAGGGAGTGGATCGCATACCTAATAGGTAAATACCAAGGTAAGTATAGATAAATCCAATGCTCCTTGCGTTAAAAGTTGACTATCGGTAGATAAGTAAGTACCTACCTGAAGCTAAATAGAAAAATTACTACTTTATGTCGGAAATTACCTGATGAATAGTTTTGGACGACATAAAGATCTACCGAATTTCCATTATATTACCCACCTTCCCCTACTGCGGAATGCATGATACGTGAACACCTTGCGTGAACTTTGCCGGCAACTTTGCCACATTAGGGGGGAAAGGGGTGTGTAGGTCTAGGTGAGAAACTTTGGAAAGATAAACAAAAAATTAGGAGCCGGCCCCGTCCAGGAAGTCTGGAATGCTCGGGAAAGTTTGTGAACCCATAAACTCCAAAGGGTTAGGAGGGGTAGGTACTGCAGTATTTAGTTATTTAGAAGCATTTGCTGAACATAAATGAAATTCACCTTTGCCTTTGTCACTTGCCTTCGAGCTTGCCTTCAAGGCTGAGGTGTTGTTGAATATTATTCATAATTTGAGGCTGTGAACTGCGGAAATACCTACCCACTGAAAGTTTCGAACCGTAATCGTACAACGGCCACATTAATGCGTTGCGCATCATGTCAGTGCATCATCGTCACTAGAAACTCGAGACTTTGGAGCTCACGTGACGAGATTACTGAAGGCTAGAGCAAGAGACAACGAGAGGCCGGAAGTTACCCATTAGTGTATTTTCGCAGTGCTGGTGAGAGGAAAAGCTCGAAATAGTGGAACTCCATACGAAGGCGCAGAGCGGACGTGGAAGATATTTATTTGTAATTGCGACTTTTTTCTGTCAATTGCCACTTTATTCTGGCAATTGCGACTTTTTTCTGTCAATTGCCACTTTATTCTGGCAATTGCGACTTTTTTCTGTCAATTGACACTTTATTCTGGCAATTGCGACTTTTTTTCTGTCAGTTGCGACTTTTCAGCACATTTTGATAGAAAATGATGTTTATATGGCCGGTTTGTCCGTCTGTCTGTCCGTCCGTTAATTGTCTGTTCGTCCGTCTGTCTGTCTGTCCATGTAAAAGTTAAGAAATTGTACTCCTTCTCGGGAAATGGAGCTAGAGCCTCAGAACTTTTTCCGATTAATAGCTTAGGCCCTTGAGGGTGGCCTATGGGAAGACTGTATTTCATGGTGGCGCTGCCATCTTGGTAGCCATATTGAAATTTCTCATCAGTGGAACGGAACTTTGAACGAAACTCACTCTGATCTCGTATGAACATTCTTACTTTCAAGCTCAGTTTCATGATTACGCCGCCATATTGGTAACCATATTCAAATTTCTTATTAGTGGAACGATTTTCCTGAAACTTGGAACTTACCTTTGCTTCGTATGATCACTCTTATTTTCAAGCTGAGTTCCATGATCCGCTAGAGCGGATTCAGAGAGAATGAATCTGAAGCGGATTGATACGAGACAAGAGTACCTACGTTTCACGTTTCACGACAATCGTTCCAATAATAAGAAATTTCGATGTAGCGGCCAAGATGGCGGCGTTATCATGATACTGAGCTTGAAAGTAAGAATGTTCATACGAGATCAGAGTAAGTTCCGTTCGAGGTTCCGTTCCACTGATGAGAAATTTCAATATGGCTACCAAGATGGCAGCGCCATCATGAAATACAGTCTGCCCATAGGCCACCCTTGAGGGCCTAAGCTATTAATCGGAAATAGTTCTAAGGCTCTAGCTTCATTTCCCGAGAAGGAGTACAACTTCTCAACTTTTACACGGACAGACAGACAGACGGACGAACAGACAAATAACGGACGGACAGACAGACGAACAAACCGGCCATATAAACATCATTTTCTATCGAAATGTGCTAAAAAGTCGCAATTGACAGAAAAAAGTCGCAATTGCCAGAATAAAGTGTTAATTGACAGAAAAAAGTCGCAATTGCCAGATTAAAGCGGCAATTGACAGAAAAAACTCGCAATTGCCAGAATAGAGTGTCAATTGACAGAAAAAAGTCGCAATTGCCAGAATAAACTAGCAACTGGCAGAATAAAGTCGCAATTGCCAGGATAAAGTGGCAATTGACAAAAAAAAGTCGCAATTACAGATAAATATCTTCCATGTCTGCTCTGCGCCTTCGTAACTCCATAATAAAGAACCGAGGTGCCAGTTACCTTCAGTCCATCTCTCAAATTTTGTCGAACAAAATCATAAACATAACTCAGAATAGTTTCTAAAATGAAAACTCAGAATAAAAAATGCTAACAATCTATGCAGTTTCTTGTTCTTCTCTATTCACTTCACTGTGATGCTAATATTGCTAATAGCACAGACTCTAATAGCAATAAACTGTCTGGGGTCTCTGAGGGGAGCGGAGCAGCAACTAGAGAGGAAGGGAAGAGAGAAAGGGACCATGCATCACGCAATTCTATTGTGTGACGTGCGCTCGAGAAAATAGTGCAACGCAATAAAATTATAATCTTGGAATCAAGACGTACCTAGTTGAGTGAAAAATTCTGTGCAGATGCTATTGTGCTATGTTTCGTTACTAGTAAGTGAAAAACTGAATAAAGATGGACTAAAGGTAACTGTCACCCAGAACCGGATTTGTTACACTTAATGCAAAAATAGTCGAGAAGAGAACTTGAGACGCTTGACATGATTATGCAATAAGTCATAGGACTTCGGTTGGCCCGCATTAAGGACGGAGTTGAATTGGTGAAATAAGCGTTGCGGAATCAATCTCTGTGGGTTCAAAGAATCTCACCATTTAGTCGAGCATTTAGGTCTTTTTCGAAAGCTACAAGAATGTACTTTGGTTCGAGCCCATTGGCATTTCAAGAATCAAGCAATAATTTTTTTGATTCTTGGATTTTGGAAATGCCAATGGGCTCAAACCAAAGTATATCCTTGTAGCTTTCGAAAGAGACCTACATGTGTGAGATTCTGTCAAGGTATAAACCCACAAGGACTGATGATTCCGCAAGGCTTATTTCACCAATATTTATTTTATTGGTAAAATACTTTGTTTATTGGCGCACCCGGTCGGACAACATGGTTGGGTCCGCCAAATGTTAGTTGGTGTGTGGTTGGCGCCAACACGACCCAACCAAGTTGGCCGGTTTCTAAGCGAGCTTGAAAACGTGGTTCGGCTTGGCATTGAACACGTCAATGCATGGTAAGCAAGCGAACACAATAAATAGTCCAGTAAAATAAGGATTTAACTTGGAACAAATTAGGGGCAGGATGAAAAAAATATGGCAATGTAGAGAATGAAAAACTGAATAAGGAAAACTAAAGTTTCATTTCCAGTCATCCCGGGAACCATGGAAAAAAAATGGAGAAGATGGAAAAACATGCGCCGCGATCTTTCTTTTGAAACGGTGAGAGAACGGTGAGAGATGTGTGAAAACTTTCAGGGACAAAGTTGTAGGGAATTCAATAATCTACAAAAAAGTCCCTGAGGGCATATGTCTAACTTCTTCCGTTTAGCCGTTTATCGCAGTCAAAGTTGCGCGCCGGTCTAGTGAAGTGGAAAAACTGTCCGCGTGACCTTCCTTCTTGGATGCTGTGAGAACGACAAGAGATATCAAAAAATTGTGAGCGACAAAGTTGTAGAGAATTGAATGCACCACTAGAAAATCTTCAAGGCCAATTATTATCTCTTCTAGTTAAGCAGTGAACCACGTTTGAAGTTGCGCGACAATCCTGTTGATAAAGTGGTTCTTCTGGAAAACTTACAAAAACCCTAGACTCGATGAAAAAACTATGACAATGTAGAGGATGAAAAACTGGATCTAAAAAACCAAAGTTTCATTTCACACCGTTTCGGGAAACCTGAGAAAAAAAAAGAAAAACTTGAGAAATAGTGATTTACACTCGCAGCTTCCTCATTGAATACTGAAATGAAAGTAATGAATATGGAAAATCTGAACAAACTAGCTTGTAGAGGATTGAATGATCTATAGAAAATCCCGTGATGTCATGTATGCATCTTTGTCGACTTAGCTGCGGAGCGCTATCAAAGTTGGGGTACATTACTCGTGACGCGTCGCATATGTGGTGAAACTGGCATGACGTTGCGGTCATTGTTTGATTGATTATGAAACATGATTAAATGATTTGAAAAAATTGCGTGCTTTTTTTAACTTCTGGGTAGCTACTTATTGTTAGAATTATCATTGTAGTCATCATCATCGTCTTCCGAAACGACAATGCAGGAAGCGTGAGAACAGGTGGCTCCATGGCAGTGGTGGCAAAACTTGGTACACTTGAGGTCAGCTTTTCTGCACCCACAAAGCTTCTCGCAGTTTTTCAAGCATCTGCAGGAAATCAGCCGTAGCGGATTTTCAAGAGCTACGTTATCCCGGGTTCTAATAGGCATCAACAGAGAAATGTTTAATTTCCAACCCCATTGTTAAGGTGGACAGTTGTTTATTATCTCCGAGCTGTTGTTGAATGATCTTTGTTCATCAGAAATCAGTTGAAAAACATCTCAATATCTAACGTGAATCACGTTTTTCAATTATTATACATATTGTGTTACAAATTACGAGTACTTTCTCAGTTTTAAGCCTGAGTGTCACGATACTATTTTCGTACTATTTTGATGCTATAAATATATGATTAGAAACGACAAATTCAGAAATTCCCTAGCAACCTAGTCTCTCGTCCTAGATTTCTAGAATGAAAATATGACGAAAATAGTACAGTGACACTCACGACTTTAATTTTGCCAAACAAGAAACTTTATACATAATAAAGCGTTCATCCGCGGAGTTACATTTCCAACAATAGTTACCAGACGTTCAACAAAGCACGCAATTTTTTCAAATCATTCAATCATGTTTCATAATCAGTTGAACAATGACCGCAACGTCGTGCCAGTTTGACCACATATGCGACGCGTCACTAGTTATGTACCCCAACTTTGATAGCGCTCCGCAGCTAAGTCGACAAAGATGCATACATGTCATCAGGGCATTTTCTATAGATGATTTAATCCTCTACAAGCTAGTTTGTTCAGATTTTCCATATTCATTACGTTTATTTCAGTATTCAATGAGAAAGCTGAGAGTGCAAGTCGCTATTTTCCAACTTTTTCTTTTTTTTTTCTTAGATTTCCCGGAACGGTGTGAAATGAAACTTTGGTTTTTTAGATCCAGTTTTTCATCCTCTACATTGTCATAGTTTTTTCATCGAGTCTAGGGTTTTTGTAAGTTTTCCAGAAGAACCACTTTATCAACAGGATTGTCACGCATCTTCGAACGTGGTTCACGGCTGAACTAGAAGTGATGATAATTGGCCTTGAGAATTTTCTAGTGAAGCATTCAATTCTCTACAACTTTGCCGCTCACAATTTTTTGATATCTCTTGTCGTTCTCACAGCATCCAAGAAGGAAGGTCACGCGGACAGTTTTTCCACTTCACTAGACCGGCGCGCAACTTCGACTGCAATAAACGGCTAAACCAAAGAAGTTAGACATATGCCTCCAGGGACTTTTTTGTAGATTATTGAGTTCCCTACAACTTTGTCCCTGACAGTTTTCACACATCTCTCACCGTTCTCTCACTGTTTCAAAAGAAAGATCGCGGCGCATGTTTTTCCATTTTCTCCATTTTTTTTCCATGGTTCCCGGGATGACTGGAAATAGAAGTTCAGTTTTTCTTATTCAGTTTTCCATTCTCTACATCGCCATATTTTTTTCATCCTGCCCCTAATTTGTTCCAACTTTGGCCTAAAAATCGCCTCATTTTACTGGACTAAAAGGGCTATTAGGTATAACTAGTGCGGCAAATGGCAGTAGTTGAATGGGGATACCGATGGCAATATCAAGCCTGGGTATTATTATGTCCGACTGACCTCCGGTTGGATTTCAATCGGAGGTTGACAAATATTTGAACCAATGACAACGC
Organism: Anaspis maculata; assembly: GCA_949128115.1. Classification (NCBI taxonomy): domain Eukaryota; kingdom Metazoa; phylum Arthropoda; class Insecta; order Coleoptera; family Scraptiidae; genus Anaspis; species Anaspis maculata. The sequence continues at coordinate 93,571,496 of OX421962.1, forward strand.
TTAAAATTAGGTCTCAACCAGATGTTTGAATCCGTTATGATGCTGGGCCTAAGAAAAGCAATAGAACACGCCAAGCATGTTGTCCGATCGGGTTCGCCAGTGAATGAGGACCTTTATATACCTACAACTAAACCAGATTTATGATCAGTGGTTAATGGAAGCGATGCGTACAGGTTTTACTATCTAAAATTCAAATATTGATTAGGTCCCTATCATCATGGAATACATATAAATCTTGTCTGGTACAGCTATGCTATTAACTCAGCTTTTGGTGTACCAATAACTAATCATTAGATCAATAACGCAACCACTAACAAAATTTGAAATTTTTTGAAAATAGAACACAAATTCATCGCATAAAATAGTCGATTCAAGCGAACTTACTGTAATGATTATTATGCGAGAGCCCGACTAATATGTAGATAAGCATAATAGAGGGTTTCATGAACAAAAGAATGATAATTATTCCTAATCTAGGTATACCTCGGTAGATATTATTCAGATAGGTTTGTCGTATAGGATCAATGTTCTCTACAAATTTTATGGAGCACTGCCTGAATTTCTCATCAACTGATAATAATTAGGATGGTAATTATTATTGTTGTTATGGTATGTAGGATGTAGGGTTTCTGCTTTTGCGTTTCTGGTTATGACCATTTATCAATGCAAGCTCGACAGGCTATTCAGGAACTTGATTGACTTCTGTGCCTATTCATACCAAATACCGCAATAGACCGTTTTTCTGACATTTCCAGCGTCAGATCGCTCGAAATTTCCTAGGATTATTAAGTCAAATGAGATCTGTACACGTTCAACTTTATCCTGGCATCCTTTCATTCGTTTCTTCATCCAAACCTATGGGGATATTTGGTCCCGTACCTATCCCAGTTCCGTAGTAAATGCTGGAAAAATAAAAAAAATTGACATCGACAATGCGGATGTCGTGAACACAATCTGGTATCTAATCGCAAACGTTTTTAGCGCATTTTCGTAAGAATGAACAACACGAATGAACTGTTTTTACAACCAAAATCAACGCGAAGTAGTGCCTCATACATTATTTCCGACATAAGAAGAGATTGATGGTCAAGATTTAAAGACGAAAGATGTCAATGAACAAACTAAGCATGGTACTTGCTGAAGCACATTGTAAGGAAGCGAACTAAAAGTTTTTGATTTGATGAACTTCCATTTAGTCCAAAATTCAATGCTTTGATTTCAGTAAAAATTATGCATTTCTGCAAAGCAACAGTCGAAGACCTCTCTACCGCAAACGTATGCATTGATGAGGCGCCACTTTATGCTTGTCTTTAGAATACATTAGACCACCTCTGTGCGAAAATTCGTCAAAACCGAAAAACGGGTTCGGAAGTTATGGACACTTGAAAAAAAAGGTCCTTAACTTTTGCTCAAGAGTGTATGTCAAGGTACCTTTGAGCATCCATATATGAATCAGACTATAGTCTCATCCATAAGAATGATCAGCTCTGGGCTGACTCTAAAGAAATTCCACCCCGAACAGTTATCGAGCCACCACCAAAGGCAACTGTTGGGGTCATGCATCGTTCATTGTATCTCTCTCTACCTTCACGCCATGCCAAAATAGTACGGCGGTTAACGACCATTATTCAGGGAACCTTGCATTTTGTGATAAAAGCATGAAATTTGGCATATACGCTATACAGACTCTCCTTTACTATTCACGAGACGGACCCACGATGGAACCGCCGTGCAGCTGTCAGAATTGTCATTTGCCTACCTTCCAGGGGCAAAAACTGAAGTCGGTTATCGAGCTGATTCAAAAGTGACGTCTATCAATGCAGTAGACCTTCACAGTATAGCTTCACCAAAACAGATGTCAATATTACAAAAAGAGGGGGAATGGGAGGGGATAGTTCAAGCCGCGGCACAGATTTTTTTATTTGTTAATTTCGGACCAAATTGATAAGTTTGGTGTCGTTTCCGACTGAATACATCTTCTGAATTCAAATTGAATGTTGTAATTGCAGTTTGAAAAAAAAAGATTTTGTTTTGTTACAAAAAAATATATTTCAGAAAAAAATTTAGGCTTTTTTCATTTTGACTTTTATCCTAATTCAAGACATTCGAAGTGGAAATCGTTATTTGGTTCACTTCTTCAAAGCTTTCTGCAAATGAAAACTATGTACGAGACCTGATTTTTACTTTGACAAGTTCGTGAGCCTCATTTGTTCCCAAAGTCGTGAAAGTGATGGAAGTGTGCGTGCAAAGGTATCGTGGCGATTCTGACAGCTGCACGGCGGTTCCGTCATGGGTGCACATCTTATATTGTAAAGGACAGTCCATAGACCATGTATGCCAAGTTTCAGGTTTTTATCACAAACTGCAAGGCTTTGCACGCACACCTCCATTCGTAGGTACATGGAAATTATTAAAATTATTGGATATTTTTTCTACGACTTTAGAAACAAATGAGGCTCACAATCTTGTCAGAGTAAAAATCAGGACTCGTAAATCTGCGTGGCAAAATCTGTGCCGCGGCTAGAATTATCCCTTCGTATTCCCCCTTCTTTCGTAATATTGACATCTGTTTTGGTGAAGTTATACTGTGAAGGTCTACTGCATTGATAGACGTCACTTTTGAATCAACTTGATAACCGACTTCAGTTTTTGCCCCTGGAAGGTAGGCAAATGCCAATTCTGATAGCTGCACAGCGGTTCCATCGTGGGTCCGTCTCGTAAATAGTAAAGGACAGTCTGTAGAGCGTATGTGCAAAATTTCATGCTTTTATCACAAAATGCAAGGTGGTTCTTACTAACCGCCTCACTAAAATGCGGTTGTCTTGTTTGAATATCACAAGCAATATCTGGGCCCTTCTGCGGAGTCTGGACGAAAAAAAAGTTGGATTTCTTCTGGCAGTGGTAACCAGGAAGCCTTTGTGGACCACCACTATGTCTTATATTGGAGCTACCAGTTTCGTGGAATCAATTCCAAGCCCGACTTATCACACTTTGAGACACATTGAACGTTTGGGCCACTTGTTGCTGAGTTCGTTTTCCGTATTGCAAAAACCCTAGCAAAAACCTAATATTGCGGCAAAATCGTTAGCAGAAAGTCTTCTTTGGGGCATCATGCTTTTGGTACGTTATTTCGGGAATAAATAAAATTGCTATTACAAGAACTGAGCAGATAAAATGCTTCAGAGGTGCAAGAACCAAAAGATGCAATCATCCATTTTTATATCTTGATTTTCCGAATAATTCGATGAGATGTATAAAGTTCTCGGAAAGAAATATAAAATACTTATAGGTTTCTGGGAAAAAGTATTTCAGGCGTCGCAACGCCCAGCGTCGGTGAGGTAAAAAAAATTATTAGTATATCCCACACAAGATCCATGTCGATAAGGTGCAAACTCTACACGCATAAAAACGTAATTCCAATCCAATAGTATCATATTCACTTGATTCATTGACTTGGCTTGATGATTCAATACATTCAGATTGAAATAGTTTTTTCAGTTCAATACGAAGCCAGTATTTGTTCGAAAAATGTAATAGTTTTGTCAGACATTCTCAAAATGAGACTATTCTTTTAAACTGATATTATCGAATATCTTAGATGTAATAAACTTTGTTTTTGAGACAAATTTTTAGGTAAACTTGTTCAGAACAAATGAAAATTTCCTCTCAAGCATTTCAATATCTCCAACTGAGAATATTGAAAACTTCACAGTTTAGAACATATTGTGATTTCAATTTGAAAATGCAATCTTCGAAACAACATTTTAACTTACTGAACTCAAATTCCATAATGCTTGAACTAAGACGATGATCAGTTCTCCCAAATATTCAATTATTCTTGAAATGATTGTATATTTTTGGCCTGAAAACTGAGACTCTTGTATCAAGAATATATATTATAAATCCGCCCGAAGTTTCATTGTATTGCGTCATCTTCCGGCAACAACACTAGCACGCGCACAAACACGCCAAATGAGCTACTTCTGCTCCTGCAAAAAAAATGTATACCTACCGCGTGTGCAACATGGAGCCGTATCTCCAACTTTGGGGTTGCAATCCAGAAATTATCGAAGAATTCAGAGGTAAGATCTTTTACTCACTTGTTCATACCGTGCGATCCACAAAATTCGACATCGGAGGTGGCTTTGAAGTCGAGAAATTCGGCCATTCAGCCAATTCAGTCTATCCATGGCTCCAATCCATCAATAATTTGTTTCCAAAGCCAACCCCAACTTCGAATTTTGTGGATCACATGGTATCATTTGATAAAGGAGCTTAAGATGATCAGTGTTTTCCCATCATTACTACATAAAATTTTGTCTATGCATACCTAAATAATTATGCGAATTCTCTTTTCGTGCAAATTTCAGTTGAATTCACGCAAGTTGTCCACATAGTGATGTTGCAGTGCCGGTTGGGTGCTGCGGCACCCGGCGCGACAGTAAAATGACGCCTATTTGTTTTTGAATAAGAAGAAAGAATAAGAATAAGAAGAAAGAATACAAAGAATTCGTTTTTGTTTGAAATGTATACCCATCTGGATTTGGATTTCTATCGATGTTTGTATTTGAACTTCTGCGTAATACATTTTTTTTAATATACTATACTTGATTGTTGTAATTTCAGCCTTTATCCATAAGCTTGATTAGGTATACAGGTGTCCCAGGACTCGTGCCTCAAAGTCAAAGCCAGTTTAGGGAAATGCTACAAATGTGTCAGAAAAATGTTTAATTAAATTGGATTTTCATTTATGGAGATATGGGGCGTCGAAGGGTGGGACTTTGCCCCCTCTTATTTTATTATCTGATGAGATTTCAAAAAAATTGAACTTTTCAGTGTGTGTGCAACAAATTTATTAACTTACTGTACAGGGCGGCGCCCGCCGGCGACTCAAAAATTCTAAAAATACAGATTTTATAAAAATGGCCTGTAAAAGAATTCTATGGAAACGAATTATTTTATTTCCTGTCTTACATCGCATTGGGGACGTCTGGAACTTTTTACAATTGTTTTTAGAAAGACAAAAATTCACTGGAAATTCTTCAGATAATAAAAATTGGAAGGGGCAAAGTGACCCCTTTGACGCCCCATATAAAAAAAAAACACCAATTTTAAACATTTTTCTTAAACATTTGAAGCATTTCCCTAAACTGCCTTTGACTCTGGGGCGCGAGTACTGGGACATCCTGTATGCTCTTGATAAACAGAATCAAGATTCCAATATTTTCGATATAAGATAAGCCTATAGTTGAACTGAAACCATGAATTTATTTATATGAAAGCAACGAACTCTTCCTGTAAACATTCAATATATTTGCTTTAACCAGGAGCAGTATTAGTCCAATCTAGTTATAATTTTATCTCAAGAATAATTTTCTTCTACCAAAAAGCTGATATGCGGTAGTCAAGCCGATTGTTCTCATAACAAAATTACTTGCTGTATTGTTGCAAGACTTATCTAATCTAATTGCAAGACCATCGTATACTTTCTGTGAAACACTGGAAATACTCCGTTTAATAAGTATTATATTCAAATTCAACGTGCTACAGCTTTCAGCTGATACTATGACAGTCTTCTTTTGGAGAAACTAAAACTCTTGGAGTGAGAATATCATCGCTTTGCGTATATACAAACTTAACATATACTTGACATTAAACGCTTTGTCTTAACTCAAGATTACCTTTTTATGCGTGATGTCTTACTATTTTCGAGAAAAATGGTCTGGACGTCGAGTCTAAATGAGTCTATACTAGGGTCTATACATACATTAGCGAGTACATTAGCCACATTATTCACCATTTTATTATGCGTAAAATTCATTTCCACCAGAAAATTGAGATATTACGAAAAATAAATGCAAGATTGACGTTGGTATGTAGCCTAGTATGTCGTTCGTGAAAATTTATCAAACGCTTGGCAAGCTAAATCAATATCGATGAGGTCTCTGGGTATATTTCAGAAAACCGGAATTATGTACAGGGTGTTCACGATAAAATTCACCCCCCTCCAGTAGATTCCCCTTCAAGATATTCCGAAGAACTAAAAATTTTTTCTTCGCGACTTTTCCCAGGGACCTTAAATCGATCCTCTAAAAGTTTCTAATTGGTACCGTATAGGGTGTGATATGTAACTTTTTTATTTCAAATGCAACACCCTATATTTTATTCCGTTATTTGGTGGAGTCTTTTTTAGCGCATTTTCCATCTTGATGAAAATCGCTATTGCAACCGCTTTGTCCGTCCGTCCGTCCGTCCGTCCGTCCGTCCGTTCCTCGATTTCCTCCCAAACTAGACGACCTAGCTTTCTGATTTTTTCGCTGTTACATAGCTGCCACTCCCAAAGGAGGGCTAGGCTATATTGGATGTCTACATTGCGCCGCCAACATAGAGAAAACCGCCCCCGATAAACTTGAAATAACATAATATTGCACTTTCTACCAGACCTGATGCTCTGGTGTTCTCATTTTTTTAATAATACATAGCTGCCACTTATAAACGTAAGCCAAGAAACATTCCGTCATCAATATGCGCCGCCGACATGAGAAAATTGCTAAAAACCGCCCCCAATCACTTTAAAATGAAAAACATAAACCCGAAGACATAGCGATCTGATTCTTTCGGTATATAAATAGCTGACTGAAAATGGGAAAGGATAGGCTACTTTTGGTTAGTCGCCGCCCCCAGACTCCGCCCCCAAACGATAAAAAGTGCAACTTTCACAAATGTTACTGATTGAGATGTTCTCTTGAACATTTAGGAACTGCCAACTCAAATTGTGCGACAGTTGCTCAGCCGAACGTTGCCGCTCCCACACGCCGCCCCCAAAGTAAGAGATAAATGAAAAACATGAACCCAAAGACATAGCGATTTAAGTTTTTCGCTATAGGGATAGCTGACTAAAAATGGAAAAAGATAGGCTACTTTTGATATGCTGCCGCCTCCAGCTTCCGCCCCCAAAAGAAAAAAGTGCAACTTTCAACAATTTCCACTGATTTAGCTGATACTGTTACCTCGAACATTCAAAAACTCTTGACTCAAACTGTGCAAGAATTTCTTTGCCAAACTCTGCCGCTCCCACACGCCGCCCCCAAGGTGAGAGATAAATGTGAAACATGAACCTGAAGACATAGCGATCCAATTCTTTCACTATATTGATAGCTGACTGAAACTGGAGAAATATAGGCCACTTTTAATTAGCCGCCGCCTCCAGCTTCCGCCCCCAAAAGAAAAAAGTGCAACTTTCAACAATTTTCACTGATTTAGCTGATACTGTTACCTCGAACATTCAAAAACTCTTGACTCAAACTGTGCAAGAATTTCTTTGCCAAACTCTGCCGCTCCCACACGCCGCCCCCAAGGTGAGAGATAAATGTGAAACATGAACCTGAAGACATAGCGATCCAATTCTTTCACTATATTGATAGCTGACTGAAACTGGAGAAATATAGGCCACTTTTAATTAGCCGCCGCCTCCAGCTTCCGCCTCCAAACAAAAAAAAATGCAACTTCCACAATTTTCACTAATTGTCATATTTCCCGCACATTTGAAAACTCCCAACTCAAACTGTGCAACAGTTACTTTGCCGAATGCTGCCGCCCCCACACGCTGCCCTCAAAGTGAGAGATGAATGAAAAACATAAACCCGAAGACTTACGATCTAACGATAACGATCTAATTCTTTCGCTATATGGATAGCTAACTGCAAATGGGAAAGAATAGGCTACCTTTGGCATGGCGCCGCCTCCAATTCCCCCCCCCCCCCCAAAGTGCAACTTTCAATAATTTACACTGAATTACATTTTAATGTTACCTCAAACATTCAGAAGCTCCTAACTCAAACTGTGGAAAAATTTCTTTGCCAAACTCTGCCGCTCCCAGACGCCGCCCCCAAAGTAAGAGATAAATGTAAAACATAACCCTGAAGATATAGCGATCTAATTGTTCCGCTATACAGATAGCTGACTGAAAATAGGAAGAGATAGACCACTTTTGAGTAGTCGCCGCCTCCAGCTCTCGCCCCCAAACAAAAAAAATGCAACTTTCACAATTTTCGCTGATTGTCATATTTCCTTAAACATTTAGAAACTCTCAACTCAAACTGTGCAACAGTTACTTTGCCGAATGCTGCCACCCCCACACGCTGCCCTCAAAGTAAGAGATAAATGGAAAACATAAACCCGAAGACATAGCGATCTAATTCTTTCGCTATATGGATAGCCGACTAAAAATGGAAAAGAATAGACTACTGTTGATTAGTCGCCGCTCCCAGCTCCCGCCTTCAAACAAAAAAATATACTGATGAGTGAAAGAATTTTCATTCAAATCTATTTCATTGGCAAGTACCCCATTCTGGTAACACAATATCACAATGAGTTTCGAATGAAGAAAGTGGGCAAGGAATGGTGTTTCTCCTTCAACCAAATTTCTTTACGTTCACAATATGCCTCTTTGAGAAAATGCGCTACTGAGACTCACGCACGTGAAGGCATACTCACTTGTTTCTGATTGCAAATATACATGACACTTATATATATTTATTTTGACAAGTAAGTTGTCGGAAAAATAATAAATTAGGTAGTCAAATAATTTCGTTTCGTGGCAAGATGGCTTTGGTTTCTACAGTTCACTTGAAAAATTCTCCCAGCATTTTGTCTGCAGAATTCAGCTCTGCATGGATAAATGGTCTAATTCGTTCCTGATACAGTGTGCAGGGTACACCTGATACAGGGTGTCGCGTAATATTAATTTTTTATTCATTTGACTACCTATTTTATTATTTTTTTGACACCTTTCTTGTCAAAATAAATCATAAATGTTTCATATCTTTGTAATCAGAAAGAAAAAAGCTTCATCAAATGACGTAATAAAATATAGGGTGTTGCATTTGAAATAAAAAAGTTACATGCCACATCCTGTATACGGTACCAATTGAAAACATTTAGACGATCGATTCAAGATCTCTGGGAAAAATCGTTGAAGAAAAGTTTTTATTTTTTAAAATATCTCAAAGGGGAGTCTCCTAGAGGGGAGGGGGTGAATTTTATCGTGAACACCCTACCTAGGTATCTCCCAAACTATCAACTTTTTGGGGAAACGTAGGGAGTGAAAAAGATGAAAAATGAGACGCTAAATACGACTAAGTATTTAAATACCCAGTGTGATTCGGAATAATCAAGTGATGGACCTTCAAAGTTTCTCAAAATTATTGTGTGAACAGCAAGGTGATGCCGCAATGCAAATAGACGGTCTAAAATACCCTCACAATTATTTAGACACCGGCGAAGTCCCAACTCGATGTCCCAAAAACCAAATGCCGTGCAATTTTATGAACAAGTCTTGTCCTTAGCTTCATCAGTCAAAACTGAACTAACTAAACTAAAAACTGTGAAGAGGTATGAGAATATAATAAGTACGACAATATCACAATATAAAAAAAAAGTTCAACAACATAAGGATGACTGTAAATCTGGAAAATATTATCTATCAGCGGAAAACCAGCACTGGCCTTACATTTCTTTGGAAAATCAAGTTCTATACTTCCGACTTTGAGCAGGTTAACATCCTTAATATAAAAGCGACAGTCATAAACGTGACAGAAGTTTTGTGGTATACAAATCTCTAAAAAGATCCTGACCAGCTAATATGGCATTAAGTATACTCCACAAACGTTACGATCGTAATTCACCGTCATATGATTACAATTTTAATTTTCTACGTTCTTGACAAACTGTTCTATTTACATTATTATAATATAACACTATACCCTATCAGAAAGTGGAGTTTTTTACATTATCTCCGTTCTTATGCTTAGATATCTTCAGCTTCGAGTTGTACGCAACGTAAGCTGAATAAAAACACTTTTAAAAAAAAAGATGCTACCCTAAATCCGATCCCAAATCCCAATAATAGCTGAACCTTCCAAAATTTTAACAATTGTTTGTAAACGCGTTCTTTAAAAAAAATTGACTTTTGAACTCGCTTTTGAAGGACTGAAGCGAATTTCAAATACTGAACAGATTTATAAAGCCTGAAAGACGGCAAATCCAAATATGTGAAAATATACAAGGTAGGGGAGCGAGTAGGGAAGTTATTGAGAAAATTGATTCAGGCCTCTCTGCAGGAATTGTGCAGCCTGTATAGGACAAAATAATTTCACAAACTGCACTTTGACCTCGACTTTGACTTTCCGTTCAAAGTAGCATTTGGTTGGTTTTGGTATAATTAGCGGTGTAGGTGCAATAGAGCTTTCCCAAATACCTGTGGACAGGATGAGTCATAACTCCTGAGAATCCAGTTTTTTTTTTAAAACACCAATAAAAGTCAAAGTGAAAGGTTCCAGAGGTTTTTTAACTGATGAAGTTACGTACAACAAATAAAACTAATGAATTAGTTTCCATAAAAGTTTTGAAGGAGACTGAAATTCCAGGATTTAGATGCACCCTGTATACAGGGTGTTTCATACTCCTCGGCAGTCGCGTTTCAGTCGAAAACTACGCGTCTTGGGAAAACAATATTACAATTATATTGTCTTTAAACCATGATCTCTTTGAAACAGGGGTCCTTTACACAACAGGGTGGGGTGGTTCAAAAACATGGTGATACAATAAGTTCGAGAATAAATCTCATGAGTTTACATAATTCAGCTCTATACTAGGTAGGTCTATTACCTACTAAGTTGATTATGTTCCAGCAATAAATAAGTTTCACACAAGTTCTGATTGAACGGTTTTTGACAATAAATGTTGTAGATTTCACGTTTATAACTTCAAATTGAAATATTCTTGAATCGTGTTATTCGGGAAAGTAATTTTTGTCACTTAATTTTGTTCACTGCGACCGTTAGTCAGAATGTCTTTTTGATTGGTTTTTTGGGTTTAATACCATTTTTGATATGAGTGACAATAATTGTTGACGGTCCCAATAAACAAAATCCAAGTGACAAAAAAAAAAAGAAGTCTCTTCCCCAAATAACCAAGGATCCAAGGATATTAGTTAGTTCAAAGTTACGAATAAGATTAGTTGGTATGGTATCCTAGTTGGTATCTTTGAAATCCTAAAAAATGACTACTTTATCGATTACCACAAAAATGTTCAAAAATCAGGCATCCTCATTTTTAACTCGGGTAAAATTTTAGGTTGATCTACTTCAACTTTTCCGATACTATCTAAGTAGGTAAAGTTGCGGCCTCATAAAAGTTTACACCGACGGCGATCGAGTGGCCATGCTAATTCAATTTCGACGTAATTTTGAATGAGCATGGCCATACGATTGTCATCGGTGTAAACTTTTATGAGGCCGCAACTGTACTTCAAAAATAACCTCAGATTTTTTCAGATTTTTTCGAGGGGTAAACCACCTTGGAAATCTGGTGTACACTTCCATGGAAATCATTGGAACTCATTGGAAATCACGTGGAAATCATTGGAAATCATTCAGGAAATCATTTGGAAATCATTTGGAAATCATTGGAAATATTTGTAAATCATTGGAATTCTTTGTAAATCAATGGAAATCACTTGAAAAATCATTGGAAATCGGTGTACAAAAATTCCGTCAGTGGTTTACCCCTCGGATTTTTTTGACATATTTGAAGCATTACCCTAAACTTGCCTTGGACTCTGGGGCGAGAGTTCTTGCCTTATGGACACCTGTATAGAACTTATAAAAATAATTTGGATTTGAAACGATTTTATGGAACTCCTGTAATATTTAAAATTTTAGAAAAATCTACATCGAGCATGCACTTGCAGCCTTAATTTGGTCGCTTTCAATAAGATCCTTTGCGAATTTAATACCGATTCCTAAATAAACGAGCTTGAGCGTTTAACAAACATGTTGCAAGCAAATCGAAAATTTCACATCAATCAATCATGGCAACTCAAGAATATCCGCCTCATGATGATGCGGGACGGGCGCGCATCTTATTTCGCAAGAGTGGGCAAAAAGTTTTACAAAGCGAGAATCCCTGAGGGTTTGTTAAAAATGTCACTTGCAGCACTTACACTGCAAGAAGTTGATGATGTCAATAATAACACACTTACCTCCTGCAGATTTTCTGGCGAAGAATATACCACGGTAAAGCTACTCATGTTGAACCTTGACTTGTTGAAGCCATCAAATCCAGATCCGTACGTCAAATAAGTGCCATCATCCATGATTTCAACAGGCCCGCTTTTGTTTAGCCTATTGAAGTCCTTCGTTTTTTCTATGGCTCAAACACGTCATGGCTCTGATGTTCATAACCAATTACCGCATCACCACAATAGAATGGATTTAGTGCGTTTATTGGCCACTTTACTCAACACTCAACAAAGTATATGCAAGTATTATTTGATGTGTTCGGCAGGACAGGATTGTTGTCAGTTTGTCCAAAACGCGCGAGTAACTTGAAACTTTTTCTAATTACTGTGAACTGTCGACGGACGAGTAATTAAAAGCGCACATCGTGTTCGTGGAATTTGGTTTCGAGTGTCCCACCGTCGTCTCGGGGAGCTTTATTCTTGTGCGGGAGCAACAGTTTGTTTGCGTCAAAGTCGCCGTTTTATTATTTCCGTAACTTCTGATTTTCGGAAATCTAGGAGAGGGGGCACGGGCCTATGCAGGGCTCTCGCGTCCACATTCCGGGAACAAATTACAGCAACTGGCGCGAAAATTGCAAAACTTAGGACGCGCGCATGGCTTTCTCGGATGGATCCATGTCCGTGTCGTCACTCTCTGTGTTCGTTGTGTGTCCTCTTGGTGTCCTTTTGGAGCTTCCTCGATTTGTTTCTATTAGAATTACACATGTGTAGCGAATCGGAGAGAAAATTATGTCTGGAGACACTGGCTGCCCCTTTGATGCACTCTCGCTGGAATGGGAGTTTCCCTACAATACGAGTAGGTACCTATAATACATATACGTAGGCAAAGGTGAGTGGTAAGTTAGCATATCTGTGGTTAGCACTAGTAGGTACTGGTACCGACCTAAGTGCACACATTATACTAATAATAATGTTATGCTGAAATATTACGTGTTGCAAACTTCAATAATTGAAACTTTCAAGAACGCAGTTCACAGTGTGTTTGGTACGAAAGTCAGGCCCACATCAGATGCAGTGAATATCAATTATTGGCGAATTGGCATATATTGAAAGATGCTGCCAGACAGTGGAAATGTCCAGGGTCGGCAATTACGACCGCAATACGAGGATAATTATGGACTTGATTGAACTTCGTGAGTTCGTGAAGTTCCATAACGGCACTAACGGCTACTAAACTGGGGCGAAAATTCAATCAGATGAATGAATGTTTCCGATCAACATCTACGTATAAGTTAGTTCAAAAAGTTTCGTTTTAGAAAGTACTTAGGCTGGGCAGTAGGCCTCATGGTACCAACACTACCAACTATTGAATTTGGTTAAAATCCATGATTGGGATGATTCGACAAACTATTGATTTTTAAGTTTTATTCTCATAGGTTAGAGAGGTACCCAGAAGTTTGGTTTTATGAGTAAACGTCCCCTACAAAACGTCCCCGGTGTAAGCGCCATAGGAAGAAGTGTTATTGGGAAAACGCCCTCGAGAGATTGGTCTCCAGGAGAAAACGTCTCTAGGAATGAACATCCCCGAAAAAACCGTTTTCGAAAAAAAACGTCCCCGAAAAAGAGTTTTCTCACATTACATTACGTTGTGGGTGCTCCACTGGCGCCAGGATTCCGCTACAATCATGACAGTTTGAAGCAGCCGTTCCAATGTCAACAACAAAAGCACAAGAAGATTCCTGCCAAACAAATTGTCCCCAATTGACTACATATTAAATATGTCTTTTTGTAATGCTTCAATCAATACTAACTACATTGTGCCTTGAAGTATCCCGCAAAGCCCTAATGGACTGATTGGGCTTCCTGCTTCTTGCTGCTGTATTACTCAGGACCCGTTAGAAAATTATTAGACCTGTTACTCGGAGGCCCACTGGCTGCCACAAAGCTTTCTGAGCTCAGGCATTAGGTCCTAGTGGGCTCCTTGAGTTTTTACGTATTCTTCTTGAAGCTGTTCAACAGCCTTATGTATTCTTGAAGATTTCGCAACTGTAATAAAGCTGCCTTGTGTATTCTTTTGTTGTGCAAAATGCCTACTGGGCCCACGTTGTTGCCTTCTGTTTGAAAACCGTGGTGAGCTTCATTCCTTGCGCTTTGCCGTATCGTACGGTTCCCTAGCGGGTCCATTTTGTGTCTCGTGGGTCCTATAAAGCTCAAGTGGGCCCCGTTCTGTCTTCATGCGTGGCGTCTAGAACCGTAATGAGCAAGCTCCCTTGTGTGCTTTAGTGTTCCTGTTGCTTTCGGAATCGGAACTGTAGTGAGCCTCCACAGTGGCGTACCAACGGGGGTAGGGGGTGCGACAAAACTGAGGCGCAAGGCCTTGGAGGGTGTAAAACAAGCCGGTGAAGACCCGTCTTATTCCGGAAAATTTTTACCTGCGGCGCTTTTTTCTCACATTGGTCACTATCGAAGTGTTTTTCGCTTTGTCGAGAGATCATTTTTCTATGTCCATAAATACTATGTCACCAATTGGGCGTGATTTTTCGATCCTGAATATCGTAGGGCGCGAAATTGCCTGTTTCGGCACAGGGGGTGTCACTACGCAGTCTGCAGCTCTTTCTCTAGATAGGTTAGGGGGGCGGGAGTGTCACAGGATAATCCGCTCCGGGTGCCAAATACGCTAGGTACGCCACTGAGCCTCAGTGTGTTTTCTTGTGTTCTTGAGAGCCCTACGAGGCTCTCGATGTTGCGTTCTGTTGTTTTGAAGCTATCACTAAGAACATTTTTTCAAGAAACGTACTTGACATTTCTGTCGGGAACGTTTGGACATTTTCCCTCGCATTTTCCCCAGCCGGAGGAGCTCATAGCGCAGTGGATTAACTCAGCGCCTCAGAAGTTGAGTCGAATAGCGATATTCCATTCCCAGCTAAGTTATGTGTCTCTTCTTCGTTATTCTTTTATATTTGTTGTTATCGTATGTTATCTTTTAGAAACACATTTTTTCTCCTTCTTTTCCGAAGAACGTTCGTGGGCTTGGTTTGCTTAGATGTGAATAAAAAGTATTTCTCCAACATTTTTCATGTGCAAAGAAACACCTTGACTCCTACCCGAGGGGTTGACCACCTGAGAAAAATGTGTACACCAAAATCGCCAATTGCCCGAAAATTGCCACAATTGCCAGAAAATTGTCACACAATTGCTAGAAAATTGCCACAATTGCCAGAAATTCGCTCACGGCTGTACACCAAAATTGCCAAGTGGTTAACCCCTCACTCCTACCTTTTGGTTGGTAGTGATCGGTTCATTCTCTTACACTTGCGCTCCGTTTACGCTCCTTTTCCGCCGAC
The DNA here is from genome assembly GCA_949128115.1 of Anaspis maculata. Taxonomy (NCBI): domain Eukaryota; kingdom Metazoa; phylum Arthropoda; class Insecta; order Coleoptera; family Scraptiidae; genus Anaspis; species Anaspis maculata. The sequence goes on from OX421962.1 coordinate 93,586,862, forward strand.
TATGAATCGGGCTATTCGCTCGTTTTTTTGACTGCCATCAAGAACTGAAGACTGCATAAAAGCATTTAATATATAAAATTGTCTTTAGAGAGGAGAGTGCCTCTGCAGAATTTTGTTCCTATCCAAGCTTTTTTATGGAAAATGTTCAATTTTTTTCCGTAACCCTGTTAGTATGGGGGCATAGGTCGTGCCGTGTGCAGCTTCGTGAAGATATATAGAGTTATGTCTTAGTCGATTCCTGGGGGATCAAGGACCATGAAAAACGATGGTGGAATATTTGTATCTACTGCAGGCAAATATGGTGGAGGCGCCAAAATGGGCTTCATCTGGAAATAAGAAACTGGCTGTAGCTCGTTTGTTTTCCAACGAATTTCAACATCTGGAACGTCATTTTGTAGACAAAAGAATTCTCCTCTTATTTTATACCTAAATTTACAAACGTCATTTCGTGAAACTGTCAAATCTGTATTTATAAGACATGCTAAATTTCGCCCTTTTTTGAAGGTTATCCGATATTTTTGAAACCTGGCAGTATCATAGATCTTGAAGTGCTCTTTCCGAATTTCCACTTTTCCACTTCGTATCTTTGCCGTTTTGGCCGCCATATTAAAAAGATGGCGCCCAAAAAACAGTTTTTTGTCAATATCTTGAATTCAACTGACTCAAGATTAAAATGTGTGTATGCGGAGGAAAGCCCATTCCAATCTCTACAATTTGACATATCAGTCAATAATGTGCGATTTACGGTTCTTGAGTTAGAGCTTTCAGAACTTTCGGAAGCATCAACTTTCGGCATTCAATCAGCATGTTAAATTGATACCACCGTCATGTAGTAGGCAAATAATCCATCAATAGCTCTTGGCCATTAACCATAGATGATAAAAATTTAGAAAATCGATCATGGTGATGTTATTTGTGTAATTACAGGGTGAACTGTGAAAGCAAACTGACTTTAGAAAGAAATAAAGGTAATATAGCATTTGAAGGATATCAGATACATTCGAAACTCATTATTATGATGAGATTTGGGGTCATCATTCAGAATATCCACTTTTCCACTTCGTATCTTTGCTGTTCTGGCCATAATTTTGAAAAAATGACGCCCAAAAAAACATATTTTGGATTTTTTTTTCGAAAATTTGTCGTAAAACTTGAGAATTCATATCAAAAGTGAAGGTCTATCAAATTGTTTATAATTTGACGTCTGAATTACTCATGTGCGACTTACAGTTCTCAAGCTATACCTTCTCAAAGTTAATTTTCCCTTAGAGTTCACCCTGTATTTGCATAGCAACCGTTACCATGATTGATTTTCTGGATATAAATGGTCTGTGGTTGACAATTCATCATTATTTATGGTTAATTTGACTGCCACGTGGAGCTAAGCTCAACTTGACATGCTGATTGGATGACAAAAGTTGATGCTTCAGGGAGCTCTGGAAGCTATAACTCAAGAACCGGAAATAGCACGTACACGAGTAAGGTGTCAAATTGTAGAGAATTGAATAAGCTTCCATTCGCATACAAACGCTTCCACCTCACATTGACTGAAATAAAGATATTGACAAAAAACTGTTTTTTGGGCGCCATCTTTTCAATATGGCGGCCAAAATGGCAAATATACGAAGTGGAAAAGTGGAAATTCGGAAAGGGCACCACAAGATCTATAATACTGCCAAGTTTCAAAACTATCAGATAACCTTGAAAAAAGACCGGAATTTAGCTTATCTTATGAAGACAATTTTGACAGTTTCGCGGAATGACGTTTGCAAACTCAGGCATAAAGTAGTGCAGTAAAGATAGGTTTTAAGGTTGAAATAATTATTTCATGAAATTTTGAAGCTGTTATCGATTCAGAATTTCATCCTCTACCATGTACTCAAAATCCCCGAAAATCCCACTCGAGCATTTTTCTTGCGCCGCTGTCAAAGTATATCATGTTTGCTGCAGCAAGTCCAAAAATTGTATCCTTGCTTTTGTCACATTAGAGCTATATTGTGACCTCAGAGCTGTTGCTATATACTCTAGGGCATGACCAGAACGTCATCTGAACCGTGGACATCCTCTTTCCCGCAAAAAAAAATACGTAACTTGCTTTAATCTGCAATTACCAGTAGTAACGAAGTGTAGTTCGGGGATTAGTGACCAAATTTAATAAAATCTGTTATTTTTGTGATAAAGGCATAAAATAAGGTATGAGTGGTCTTCATGGTCCCCTTTTCAAATGTAGGCATGACGCCTTGCCATATTTTGATTAGGGGGCTCAGGGGCCCCCTTGAAAATTAAAGTTGCAGATACTCATTCAAACCACCATTGATAATCGTCACGCATCTCAAAAAGTAATCATTTGACTCTACGTTGAATCTCAATAAGAGGCAGACCAGTTGTCGCCATGTACGCACTGTTCTTCATAATGAAAAAAAAAATCTTCGGAATGTCAAAAAAAAAACAGATTTTTATAATTTTTTCATGTAATAGAAGAGTAAATTCATCTTCCGCATATTATTATCCACTGATTCGTATTTGCCGAAGCCGTTGATGAACTCAATTTCTTGATATTGACATCTTAGAAGCAACAATTCCAGATGAAACCAGCCAATTCAAGTGCTCAGTTCAGCAGCGTTTTTCCCAATTTTACCAATCAATATGATGACAATTCATTATTGGGTGAATAGCTTCAACTGTTTCATAATTTTAATGAGTATAGCTAAATGATAAGTGATGCGCAAAAGCCCCGAAAGAAAATTTTTCAACCGCCACTTGTCACTGTTGAAATTGCACCAAATTTCATGCTACTTTGGCGAAACAACAGCAAATACAGACTAATGAGTATAGACAAACGTCAATACGATCTGCAGTTGTCAAGTAGAAGGCACAAAGAATTGAGATTGAGGCGTGAAATACTTCAGAGCTTTGAGATCGAGTTAATACACGGTATAAAAATATTTCCAACACACCCTAGGGGCACAAATTTTGTGATGGTGGGCGACGTAAAAAACATTTTTTCCTAGGCTTTTGCGTTTGGTTCCGCGTGTAGTCGAAAGGAATTAAGTTACAGAACAGTTTCAGCTATCCATCCATTTATAAATTGTCAATCATATTGATTGGGAACAATAAAAAAAACGCTGTTGAACTTCACACTTAAATTGGCTTATTTCTTCGGGAGCTGTCATTCCTAGAATGACAGTATCATAAAACAGATTTCATGAATAGCTTCGAAAAATACAAACTAGTGAATAATGGTACACAGCAGATCAATTCACATTTTCTTAGATGGAAAAATCATTGAAAACTGTGCTTTTTTTGACACTCCGAAGAAATTTTTTTTTAACCCAAAGAACAATGCGTACATGTCGACAACTGTTGTGTCTCTTGTCAAGATTTAGTGTAGAGTGAAATGATCACTTTTTGAAATGTGTAACGATATTTACCGATGATTTGTGGGAGTTCCTGCAACTTCAAATTTTTAAGGGGGTCCTTGGGCCCCCCTAACCAAAATATGGTGAGTCGTCGTGTTTACATTTAAAAAGAAGACCATGTAGACCACTAATACCAAATTTCATGCTTCTATCACAAATCAAACAGATTTTAATTAACTTGGTCATTAACCCTCGGATTATCTTTGATCAACACTGTTCATTGGGAATTAAAGCGACTTACGTGTTTTTTTTTTTCGGAAAATACAAGTTAGAAGTTCAAACGAAGGTCTGGTCATGCCCTGCAGTGTATATCAACAGCTCTGAGCCAACAATGTAGCTCTAGTGAGACAAAAACGAGAAAACAATTTTAGGACCAGTTACAGCAAACATGATATACTTTGACAGCGCCGCAAGAAGAATGCTCAACTAGGATTTTCGGGGATTTTGAGTATGCGGTGGAGGATGAAATTCTGAATCGATATCTGCTATAAAATTTCATGAATTAATTTTTTCAAGGTTTGGGGTCTTTTTGACTATCTTTACTGCACTAAAATAAGAAGAGAATTTTTTTGTCTACAAAATGATGTTTCAGATGTTGAAATGCGTTGAAAAACAAACGAGCTACAGCCAGTTTCTTATCATCAGATGAAGCCCATTTTGGCGCCTCCACCATATTTGCCTGCAGCAGATGTCAATATTCCACCATAATTTTTCATGGTCCTTGATCGCCCAGGAATCGATTAGGACATATCCCTATATATCTTCACGAAGCTGCACACGGCCAACCTTTTTTTGACCCTATGCCCCCTGACTATGTATTTTCTTGCTGAATTTTCATAGAATAAAAGGCTAAATTCCAAATTTAACTGCAGACGATGCAAATTTGCATGCTGTCAAAATGTCGAAAAGGTCATTTTAATTTTGATTGCCATGAAGTCCAAATCTCAACCAACGGCAGGGAACGTCTTCACTCTCATTTTTGTCTTCCCTTTGCCATGGATGCCATGGATCTGTTTCAGGTCTAGAGCTAGAAGGAGAGAGCTGCAAATCCATCTTTTGACGTTTGATGTTGCAACCTTGCAGCGGTTGCAAGTCGGACTTGAGATTGAGCCCTTATATCGCATAATTTTCAAAATCAGGATGACTGGGAGACTGTACCATCAAAGTTTGCTCGAATAAAACTAAAACATCCTGTATAATGCACCTTCCTTTTCCGACATAAATTCTGGGAAACATACCTTGGGCAAGTGAATAACCGCACGCAATCAAAATAAGAAATTTCCAACAAACATATTCGCTGTCAACAACGTGTGGGCCGTTATTATCAATGGTAAGCTGATTGGGCTTTCATACTTGTTTCGAGATTGAGGGATAAGTATAGGTATATTTACCTAGGTACCTACTCGTAATTCATTAAACTACAACACTGCAGTTTGTAATTTGCAAATTTGCCCTGCAATAGAAAATATTCAAAAAAGAACATTTCCAGCGATTCTTTCAAAAATATTCCAGGAGTTATATTGAAGATACCTCATATTTTTCTTGATTTGATGCTATGTTTAGGTAAAGCGATTTTTCGGATCTAAATTGTGTGATTTCATGACGCGACATTTTTTTGCTCATCTAACAGTTTTCCGGCCTTGGCAACCGATCGATCCAAAGGAAATCTCACTTCACGATTTCGCTCTGGAAAATCGCTTTTCTTGAAACTAGCATAAAAAATTTTATACAGAGTTTCAGTGATCCTGAGCCAAATCTTCCGGAAGTACTTTTTTATTATTGCAATAACAAATCAAGAGAAGCATTTTCCCCTGAAATGCTTTTATGCTTCTAAGGAAGATACGGATTAGGGGTGGATACGAACTAGGCATTCTTAACTCTTTTTTAATATAATTTTGAGCCTCAGACGTTGAACGGGAAAGCTCTCTATATAATTTGTGTAATTTATGTGTCCTCAGGTAGGCACTGAAAGTGTTTATGCATGTGTATGATATTCTTATATACACTTGTCAACCAGCGGATTTCATAAAAAATACAGAAGAAAAAAGTTTGTCTACTTTGAATATAGAAAAATGTGTTACAAAAACTGATATTGGTCTTCAGGTCACTTTTCCCGGAGTCCAGATCCCACTAGCCCCCCTCAACTTTGGTGCCTCTCACTGGTCACTGTATTGGTCAAATTTTGTTTTGAAACTTCGTAGTGCAGTATTAGGTACTGTGGAGAAACTTCCGAAAACCAAGTTTCAAGTGTTTAACCTCCATTTGCTTTGAAGCAAATAAATAACTAAAAGCTCGGTTCCACTCCTGATCCGAATCCTGATCTTTGTGGACCTGATCTTCGTGACGAAGATTTGAGGTAAGAACGTAACTCTTATTGTTTTATTGTTAATTTTACTCCCCAGCCCCACCAATATGAGAGAAAAAGTAGCTACCTATTGTGATCGTGCAAAAAAAAATAGATATTTCGACGGATATACTTATTCATTCTGAGGTCCCTCCAGACGATTAAGACCATTTCCAGAATAATGTCTGTCTGTGTATCTGTCTGCGGATGTGTGGATGTGTTTCCAATCTTTCACGATGATTCGACTGACTTATAATTTGTTATACAGACATGGTTTCAGCCCGGAATGACCTGACTAAATTGTGGTTGAATTCCGTTCATCGGAGGGCTTCAGGAAAGCCATTTATTCCAAGTTTTTTTACCCAAGTTCTGAAGTGTTGAAGATATTGACTTCAAGTTCGGTACACAGTTGCAGTTTGGGTTCTAAATCAAGTCTGAGCAATAGAGTATTATATTAAAAAAAAAATGTTCGATCAAAATGGAAACTAAATACATTGAAAAATAATTGACCCGTGTTTTGTTATTCAGTCAAAAAATCGTATCGTTTGGGCGCAATAAATGAATAACATCAACTAAATATTTCTGACGTCACCGCAAGTCATCGTTCATACTACAGCTACTATGTTCATACTGCCTGTGTAAATGACGTCACAATTAAGCAGAATATAGAAATTTCGTTTATTTGTTGCGGCGAAACAGTATGATTTTTGGCTAAATTGAACAATAGAGGTCAGTTATTCACCAATATATTTGACGATTCCATCAAAAAAATATTTTTGTTTCAAGTATAATACTCCATTTGTAGAGAGATAGTGGAGTTGAAACATATATTCCAAAGAACAAACATTTACAGAACAAACTTATTGCAGATATCGCGGTGTGTGTCTTTTTGCCTTTTTTTCATGTCGCTCACTGCAACAACGGGCCCCGATTCTTTGTGTCTTCAAGTGTCGTTTGGGGCTTCGATAAGCCCCTTGTATTTTCTGTAACTTTCGGAACTCCAGTATGCTAATCCTTGGCGTATTCTTGCGAACTCTATTTTATGCGGCTTTCTTGTGTGGTTCGGTACCAGGGCCCCATGGTGTCTTCTTGTCGTTTGAAGCTCTGATGGGGACTTGTGTCATTTTGTAGCTTTCAGATAACTTGTGTGTCTCTTTGGGCTTGCTTGTGCTGTCGAGGGCTAAAGGGGGCACCCTTGTGCCTTCTTGAATTGGTTGAAGCCCTGTTGTCCCTTTGGTGTCTTTTTGAGTCTCTTGGAGCCTCGTTGAGCCCTCCCACTTCGGCTTTTTAGTTTTCAGAACTCTTGTTTGAACCCTTGTGTCTTTCTGTAGCTTTCACATGTCGTTTGCCGTTGCACCAAACTGCCAAACTGCGCCCCAAGTATTTAACCCGGCGTGAATCAATTTTCATCGAATATTTTCCAAACAATAGATAATTGATTCTTGAACATTTTCCAGAATTTTTTCTCAATTTCCCGTGTTTTTTCGAGTTGAAAATATCAAGACTGAACTTAAACGGTACCTACACACAAAGATACAGTAAGTGTATCAAGAGTGTGTCTATTTACAAGGAACAAACAATCAAGTTCCAAATTCCCTCCCGCGCCTTTGATGAAATCTCCTATTCGTCTCTGAATACTTTCCGTGAAAGTATTGTGGTGCCACAACAAATTTCTGTAAGAGGAATCACTTCCTGAAGTTTGACGGAACGTCACATAAACACCTTGATACATGCTGTCCTTATGATTGGCTCCCTTTTTTCAGACCTAACTGTTATCAAGTTACATTCAGAAAACGCTCAATTAGTGTGACGTCAAAACGTGGCCTAGGTCAAGGTTTTGTATGAAAACAACGAACACGTAAGTTGGAAACACTTCTTGTTAAAGTGACAGCTGATGCATGGAATATTTGCGTATTGTGATTTATTTATGTTTATCAACCGTTAAGTCGTTCAGAAGTGAGTACAACGACCTTTCTGTAGGGTATTTCGTAACCAAAAGGGCCTTCGAGGGTGGGAATGCTGGTTAAATACATTTTACATTTTGTTTGACAGCTACAGTGCAGGGTGTGGTAAGAGGCAGAGGAGGGGAATCAAGAGTGACAGTGAGTGCTGCCAACCTAGCAGAGATTGTTTTCATTCAAAACCCTCACCTACAGGGCCGGCCCTACAGTTTTTGGCGCCCAAGGCGAAGTTCTGTAATGCGCCCTTTTATGAATGAAAAAATAGTATTTCAAGCAAAAAAAAAAGTCAAATTATAGCAGATTATGTTGATAATAATTGAAAATTGCACAAATTTCCAGTAAAAAAGCGCCGCGGACATTTTTTTTTCGAGATAATAGAGAGATGAAGGGCGCTCGGGCGCCCCTTCAAAGTCGCCCGAGGCGATCGACTCGCTCGCCACACCCTAAAGCCGGCCCTGCTCACCTAGCATAACTTTTGACGTCATCACTAATTGAACGTATTGGCACTATTGTGAAGGGTGATTCAAATTAAGTTTCCACATGGGAAGACGTTGTATTTTTGGCATTTCAAAGTAGTTTTCAACGTTAAAGCGATATGTATTAGGGAGGTGATGTACTAACAATACCTATATTGAGCGATACACTTACCAATAATGGGCGAAGCGAATTCAAGACGGCGTCCATAAGAAACAGAGCAGTTGACTGTCATGTTTTTGAAGATAGTATACGAGGGCGGTGGCAATATATGGCGTTTCATTTTCAACTTCACTCTTTGTGGAATTACCGAGTTTCACCCGAATATCTTTGAAAATCATTGATTTATTCAAGAATATCAATCTCTGTGAATCAACGTGATGATTTTCCCAACTCAAACTCTTTTGGTTCACGAGTTGAATAAATTAAAAAAAAAATCGTCGTCAATATACGTCATCTACAAGTGGAGCCGCCTACTGTGGCACCACTTCTTAAAACCAAGATATGGATGTTGAAATTCAATTTAATACTTAGGCTTAGAAAGGGAAATAAATTTTTTAAGGGTTCCAGCACTTAGAAACGCAGAGGAAATCGGCTTTATGATAAGCTTTTAACTTTTTTAATGGCTATAGATTTTGATGCGATCGGGTTTTCATACCTAGGGGAGAGTCGGTGAATTGTACGCACCTAAGGAGAAAAAAAAAACATTATTCTAAAACGACAAGTAACAAAGCTCTGAAACTGGGCACAAATATTCTTCAACATGCTTTCTAGATCACTTACTGATAATTTTTGACGTAAGAGGTCTACGCAGCCTCCAGGCTCAGCTTAGAATGTTGTCGGTTGTCCAGAACATATCGGCTTCTGATAATGTTCAACAAAAATGTCAGAAAACACGTATCCCCTTACGGTGATTGGGTTATCGTGCGCAATGCACATTGCTCACATTTACACCATAAGGAAAAGTTTATTGTGAAAATTCGTCGACGTGAAACAATACTTTTCAAGTAGGAGACAAGTAACTAAGGCTAGAGCCAGATCTCCCCCCAAGAATAGAGATCTGTGGAATTTACAAATCCGGCTATACTAACGTCTATTATGACCGGATTTATAAACTATTAGTTTGTAAATCACTACAACGGCAACGGCGCCTTCTATTTGCCGCCTGAACTTAGATATCCAACCTCTAAGTTGCTAGTGATGTCTTGCTCCCTCACTTACGTTTTCCTTGCTTTGCCTGTCTCCAACTTAGGTTAGATCACTAATATGTAATAAGAAGTGAGTGAGACCTGTTTTCCTCAAATTCTATTTCCTAAGCAGCTGTCCAAATAAAAAAAGGTAAAATTTGAGAAAGAAAAAAACGACTTACCCGGATCATTATAACGTTATTTAAATAACAAAGTTCAGACGCAAATAGAACGCACCTATCAAGTCGGTAAGTGCGAGCACATGAAATTGTCACATTACGCACTTCTGCTGGTAGTGGAAAGATGACGTCACATGTATGAAATTTGGTTGACATGCACACCGGGTGGACCTAGTGGGATTAGCCGCTGCGCACAAAAACCCGACTCTCCCCTACTTATTTTGTGAAGGTGATTTTACCCACTTTTAGAGGAAATATTTCACTTTATTTTGAACAGAACACGCGACAATTAGTAGGTTATTATGTTTCGAACAGAATACACGATAATTAGTAGGTAGGTTATTATGGCACGGACAGTGACCGTCTCTCGAGGACCAAGTTGCCCATGGAGAAGACTCATTCACTCATTTATTGAACGAATGATAAAAATACCTCCCGAGTCCCGATTCCTGACCCACGCAAATTGTCGAGATTGACACTATTCTGCCATTGAAGAACTTGCCTGTACCTTTAGGTAGGTAATCGCGATTACATTTGCCACGTATACTTAATCGAGATCAATAATTAAATCGAGAACTTGCTTGGTGGACGAAAAGGGTTCATTATCTGCAGTTGCCATGGACGCGAGGTGCCTGTTATTATCCTTTACAGTACTTTAGAATTTGGATATGTACAGGACCAAGGAAGTTTCCCTATGGAAAATTTGAGACGATAATTGATTTCGACGTGGGCTCGTCAGAGTTGGGAAACATCCGAATTTTAACATTTCACTATTTCACCGACCTCTTCTTGGAGTCTCCTTTGTCCGAGGAATCAAGGATACGACACCATTTCAATACTTAACGCAAGAACACAGAATGTAATAATTAGTATTGGTGTGACGGTGGGTCGTCGGTCCCGAAACAACTGATTATTTCAGGAGAGTCTAACTGGATCTAAAATGCTGCGCCCGATTTCATTCCGTTTCCTATCTACGTTAACGGTTTTTTATGTTTGCAGCTTTCGCCTTGCAAGGTGTGATAAACCTAACCGAACATGAAAAATAAAATAACTCAGTCTGGTCTTGCCCTTTTTGTGCGTGACCATGTTACATTATGAAGGGGTCACACACTTGTGGGCTTTCTTTGTATTTTCACGCGAGTTTTTCAGTTATTGCGTAAACAAACAAATAGCGTGTCTAAGGGTCTAGAGCACGTCATCATCGTGACATAGTGTTAAGTTCGCAGACTGCTTCAGTGCCCATCTCCACTCTTTTCTGTTTTGAGTTCCCTGTTATGTTCTGGTCTGTTCTCTTCCGCCTCCCCAAGTCTTATTATTACAATTTCGCATCGCTGATCTCCGATTGCTTGCAATATACCTACCACATTTTAAATGCTTCCACTAGCATTGTTTTTGTTTTCAATCAGCTTCTTCTATTAGAAGGCTTTATTGGCACTTGGTAGGAGGTAACATTTCCAGAGTGTTTGAAGAATAATTTTATTGTTGATAGTTTTGAGAAGCTCACTTTTCTATTGTTTACTTCCTTCGGGTCGTGCTGAGCTGCTGAGGTACATCCAAGCTATACACTCCCGTATATTTTTTTCCCAGAAATAAGATCGGTCACAGTCACAGACCAGTGTCGTTATGATGAGTGAGTTCCAAGAGAAAGGTTGATGTATTGTGAATCCTCCCGAGGAAAAATTTCCTTACAATACCGATCCTTTTATCAAAAACTTTTTGTGCCGAACAGATTCGCAAGAGGGTTGTGGGAACATTCCACAGTTCGATTCCGGGGACGATGTTTCTCTTCAATCAAATTACGTCTTGGCATGAATAAAGCGTAGGTCCCTCCACAACTTACACTTCTTCCATATGATTTTGTTCCGTAAATATGTCCCAGACCTTCCGCATCCTAAATCATCCCAAACATTCGCACTTTTCGTTTTGCCATATTTCCGTGTTTCCATGTCGTAAGTAGGTACTTCTCACGCATCATAAACTGCAAGGGTAGACTGGAATTAATTTCGTAAAATTTCAACAAGCTCAGCGTACCTATCATGGGCTCATGTCCATGGCAACATTTGGGGTGTAGTCCTTAATTATTTAACAGGAAACTAATGAGCGCAACACTCCGAAACTACTCTGCAACCATACAGGATGCCCAGGATTCACATCAGCACGATTCTATTATTAACAATCTCAGCATAACAATCTTTAGGATCAGTCGCTTGAATGCGATCACGTAATTGCCACCGCAAGCTTAATAGCCCGCTGTAATTCTAATTCATGACATTTACAGGTGGCGGCGTCTAATATCAGTGATTTATAGTGCACTGCCTGTTTCGAGTAGGTACGATATTGATTTACTATCGAGTTTACTATACATGTGGTTCTGGGCTCAATTGTCCTTTTTTTTGGGATTTGATATGCTGTGATCATCGAGATCATGTTGCTAATTAGTGGTCTGTGAGCTCTGGAACTGGCTTATTATTGTAAGATTTATGAGTTCAGAAGCATCGTCATAACCGAGGTTGCCAGAACAGAATCGCTAAACTGGAAAAATTTCACAATTTAATTTAGTGAGTACTTGAGTAAGTAGCTACTTAAGTACTTGCCTGAACATCCCAGAAATGCCTACCGTATAGCGAAATTAGTTCAAGTTTCTCAACCGACGTTTTAGATTTTTTTTTAAGCATTTCACCTTCGTTTTATTAAACTTGGGAGAGTATCATCACGAAACTAACTTTATGAAGAGAGAAGAGAATCAATGATTGAGAATTAAGACTGTTTTATCACTTTCAACTTGTTCCGCAGTAAGTTCTGTCTTTGTATGCGTGGCTAGAAGCTGCATTACCTGCACTGTCTCCATTCAACTTCATTGTATATACACATTCATTATTAATAATCAAGTACACCTACGAGAAGCTTTGAATAATCACCGTCAAATTGCACATACTTGCTTGACCTTGTTAGCAGTATAATAATTAGGTGACTACAACAAAGAAGGGGTTTTGTAAGTGTATGCACACAACCCCGTAATGATTCGCAGTCTCGAAACCTGTTGCATAATTCCTTATTGGCAAGTTTCCAACGTTTTCCGTACCATATCCCTAATAGGTTTATGGGGTAAGATAATTCTGCGGGGCAGACTTTGCAACACAGAATAGCTTTTGTAATAAAATATTTTTGATGGCGTGTTTCACGGGTTACGATTTCTACGGGGTGTTCTCGAAGCATTGCTTTATATTTGGAGGCGTAAGGCATCTAATCTCTGTTCACAATATAGCGAGTGAGTAATATATATTTCATACAAACTTTGCGCATCCCAGCGACATCTCATAGTAACTCATCTCTTCCAGTCGTGCTCTATGTCCATTTACAAGGGAAATTATGCTCATTGATAGACAGTTTTACTATTTACATTCCCAAATCAATTTTATTTCCTGGATTCGTCTTACCAAATGGATTACTAAGCACGTGTTTCTCATTTCCTGTCGCAGGTTTACTATATTTCTTTTTATGTTAAATGCCGCTCTTCAGTCCACGCAGGAATCTTACCATTGCTCATCCCGTTTCAGCCAGTTTCTTTTCATTTGTGGGAAAAATCGTAGTCGGCCAGTTATGGCCCAGTCTTTATAGATCAAAAATCGCCTATACCTTGAATAAAATAGTTACAGGCTGAATTTTTCATTACGGGTCCTATGTATCAAGAGAAACAACATATCAAAATTCTCGGAAATTCTCGGTCCAGGAAAACATTTTATGGGGCCCTAAGGGGCTCAATTCGTGTAAATCGACAGTTTTTCGCGAATAACTTGTAAACGGTGATTATCGACCAAAACGTCTTATGGTAAAATTAAAGAGCATCACATTTTGAACAAAATGATGTCACAGTCATTGCTGTGCAATGAACGGTTACCGAAATACAGCTTTCGCAAGGCGACCCTGAAAATTGCTCAAAGTTGTCAGCTGAATTCTGGCCGTCAAACTGCAGGTTCTCATTCAAGAGGCTATACTGTCATTGTCCGTGGACGGATATGGTTGCTTCAAACATTTCTTGAAAGGCAATTGCATCGGCTTCAATATGCTTTGACTGCTATGCCGTCACAATCTGTATGTTGGATGTTATCAACTGTCAAAGTCGGTACTGGATCAACCGCGGAAGCTTCAAAAAGCGTACTTTCTCAGTTCCTGTCATTGAGTTTGCTTTTCCTGCAGGTAGATGCTGTTAGCGGAATATATAGAATAACTTGTGCCTAAAAGAACCCTGGTTACAGAAAATGTCTCCTTCCTGTAGTTTTTGAAATATATGCGTCCAACGAAAAACAAGTAAAAATTCGATTAGAATGCAGCCTCAACGCTTGGCCAAAATGATCTGGGAAAATCTCGAGCACGAATGATATTTTGACGATTATTGCAAAAAAGAAGTCCACAGTGACAGCTGTCAGATTTTGTTGTTTACATCAATTTTATTCCGTTGCCACTGACAGTGGGATTTATGGCGAGTTCACTTGGCTGCCCCAGTGCTGCTCGATCGCACTCGTTGTCAAGGAAACTCCAATAGGATGAGCTGTTCCTTGACAACGAGTGCGGCCTAGCAGCACTGGAGCAGGCAAGTGAATTCGCCATTAGATAAGTGAATATTATCCTTGTAGGTCTGATAATCAAGAGCGTTGTATGTAATAATCAACAGTAATATCACAAGTGGTTAGATTTTCACGATAATTTTGGACAGGCCATCGCGAGTGCTGGTTGTAGCGATAAATGCCCGACTCCGTAGGAGGAGGGCATTTATCTAGGGACAACCAGCCCGAGGGAAACGCCTGGCCAAAATTATCTAGGAAAATCTCGAGCACGAGTGATATTTTGGTGATTATTACAAAAAGTCCGAAGTGACAGCTGTCAGATTTTGTTGTTTTCATCTATTTTATTCCGTTGCTATTGACAGTGGGATTTAGATAAGTGAATATTATATTTGTAGGTCTATTAATCAAGGGCGTTGTATGTAATAATCAGTAGTAATATAACAAGTGCAATGAAAATTTCAATATCGATAATTTTACGTGCACTCGTGCCTTTTCCAGTTTAACTTGCATGAGTGAAGATTTTCCAAAAATTATAGATGCATTTTCATTGCACGAGTTATATTTTATCAGAAGATTTCATGAATCAAAAAATCTTTCACGCCATGACATTCTGTCAACTATAGAGTGACTAGTCATTGTCGTCAGGGAGTGACTCCGGCCAAAGAATTAACACCGGGTCGTAAGGTTCTTTGAGAAATTAACCCACTACCGACGAATTTGTGGAGAAATTGACCTACATTGCCAAGCCGTTGCACTAACTGACCGAGGACAATCATGACTCCATTTCTGTGGTCCAAGGAATTATATCGGCGACATATATTTGCAATTAGTGCTTCCCAAGAGAAGAGTGAAGGAGAGAGAGTGCGATAAATGCACTTGTGCAAATTATCGCCTAATTCGAATCTGACTGGTTCAAACAACAACAGAAAACTGCCACTTTCATTGTGAAAATTTCATTCATTCAAAATTGGCTTGTGTCTTCTTTGACATTTTCACAATTACGAAATTCACGTACTAAACAAAAAAAAAAGGTCAAAAACAGTACTCACACTGACACACACGTGGACTGTCTACGGGTATGGATGGCTGTTGCTGAAATCAGCTGATCGCACTTCGTAGAGCAGAACGCAACGAACGCCCGTTTTGTGATCAGCGCTTTCTATTGGCCGATGATTTCTTGCTGACGCTGAAGCGATTCTCACCAATCACAAAATATCACAAAAAAGGCGATTCCAGAGATTATAAAAATCAGTTTCCCATAATTTTTCATTAAGTCAGGGAAGTGATCATCAAAAATTTACGTTGACCTAAATTTGTCAAAAAATATGAACTTTCGAAACTTGTGGTTCAATTGCGCAAATTCGCTAGTGGTCACATCCCTGTCCGGTGGAGATCATGACGTGTGAATAAGACACATCTACACAATTGGCGGAGGAGCCGTGCTGGAGAACTTGCTGGAATATTTGTAAATCCCATGGAAGTTTGTAGTTGTCTCGCGAATAGGCTACCGGGACAATCTTGGAATATATCGGAAGGACAATAAAAGCGACAAGAAAAGAACCTTCGAGATTTTTCCGGAAGAAGCTGAAATCCATAAAATCCAGAAGAAGCTGAAATAATTTCGAATACACGACGTGAAAATAAGAGCAGCATGATCAGGGAGCGGGTCAGATTGCAATTCAAAGCAGCAGTGAGCACATCAGCGAAGTCAAATAGAGCGATAGTGAAAATCAAAAAACCAAAAAAAATTCAATAATTTATTTTTTCCCAAAAATTCAAAATTTGAGCTCGTTGAGTTGAAGACTATTCTTGTAGCTTGCAAAAGAGACCTGAATAGTAATTTTCTGTGAACTGACAGAAAACTGTGTTATTTGATCAATATTCCGGCCACCTTAAAAGGGAAAGACGGTCGGAAAAAGAAACATCTCGAAGAGAAACAAGACTTGAAAGATATACTACAAGGGCGACACCTAGAAGAAAAAAGAATTGAAGAATCTTCTACAAAGACAGAAAAAAGAATTAAGAAATCTTCTGGTAGAACAGGAGAAGAAGCATGTTAAAGAAAATAACAAATTGAAGAATTTACTGGAAGAACAGGGAAAAGCTCTAAAAGGAAAAATGACTATTGTGGAGCAACAAACGTGGTATTTCGACGACAAATTTGAGGAATTTATAAGACAAAATTGTAGCAATGGAGGCCAATATGACGAAGCTGAAATTATTTGATACGACTAGGTCAACTCTAAAGGATTTCAAGCAGGTGACCCTGTGTGGCTGTGCAATCCCCAACGCAAGAAAGAAAGATCACCAACCTTCATCCATCATGATGGAAGGAACCATACGCCGTGGTCAAGAGGATCAACGACGCCCTGAACTTGATCCAAAGAGCCTCCCAAGATGGAAGTTGTCCATCATGGACCGACTCGCACGGTGTTAAGAAAATAAGGAAGTGCCTACTCCGTGACAAACAGGTCTAATAATCCTGCCCTGAAGTAATGCCCTAATAATAATGCCCTGAAGGGGCAGTGCTGCCAGACTCTCTGGAGATCACGATGCGCGAATAAGACACATACGCACAATTGGCGAAGGAGGCGTTCTTCGAAAGTTTGCCAAGATATTCGCAAAGCCCATGGAATTTTTGCAGGGCTCTCGCGCATAAATTGCCAGACAATGCTCAAATATACCGGAACGACATCCGTTATGATCTCTGAGATCTTTTCGGAAGAAGCTGGAATAATCTCGAATAGGTACACAACGCGATAACTCAAGACCGGCATAACCAGGCAGCAGGTGAGATTGAAATTCACAGCAACAGTCAGCATGTCTGCGAAGTTAAATAGAACGATATCTTCGAGTGCGACGATTTATGTGATTTGTAAATCAGTACCCACTAGTACGCAGTAACAAATAGTGTGTTTGAACGTCGGTCATCCTCATCTTTCAGTTATCGAAGTACTCAACGTTAATGCGTAACAGATATTCAATACAACAATGGAAAGAGGATACTCATCAGTTAAGTATTGTAATGGCGGCTTTACAGAATTTCGTATGTCGCCTGTGACAGTGTCGCTGGCCAATAGATTTCGATCTGCCTGTACTCCCTTACCTCCCTTCATATCATTCCCGCGACACGGGTTTCTGTCGTCGTGTCGTTCAAATTATTCAACTACAGTGGAGTGGGGGATTGTCGCCGGCAACATACGAAGTTCTGTAAAGACGCTGTAACGTCTCGGCCATCATTGATTGCAAAATCGGTGGACACTGAGACAGCTGCAAGCGTCAGCACTGGATCCTGATGGCAGTTATACAAAACGCTGAAATTCACCAATATTGGACTGAGTCCACCAATAGAGGCTCCTCCAACGGGTGTCCGGACAATCCAGAATCGACCCTCTTTGCAGCGCCAGTCCCGTCACTTCGCCGAGACGCATCCCCTCCAGCCCCCTTACAGCATGACAATCACAAATTTTCATCAAGAGCGATGAGAAGGTTTCCAGCTCCCAGTTGCGCTTGTTCCGGGTATAATGTAGTAGTGGCGAAAATTTGTCGCCCAACTGTTCTCACTGTAAGAGGTGTTCAGATGATTTTGTGGCGGCATCTTGCTTTTCTGCTTGACTGGAATAGACGCTTTTATGGAGTCATAATCCTTGATAGTAAGTGTGAGTATACAGGGTGTCCAGTTTTTCAACGCTCACTATGGGTATCTCGGAAACGGTAAGAGATACAAAGTCGGTTAAATTACAAAAAAGTTGCGCAATTTTATGACTATCTCAAATATGTCAAGAGATTCAAAATATCTTTGGTCATTTCTAAAATATCCCAAAAAAACTGAAAAATGCCGAATTCGAAAATTTCAAATCACTTCTTTATTATGACAACTATCAATTTGAAAATTGGTATTCTGACATTTTTGAAGGTTCTTAATCGACTGACGGTCATAATTTTTTCCTGCGCCTACTAGGTTTTGAGATATGACAGTCAACTTCATTTTTTCTTATGGACACCATATTATTTCTCCACCCCATAAAACTCACCTTTTTTTTCTCTCTACAAAGATATGAAACACTTGTAGCATTTTTGTCAAAATAACCTATAAAAATTGGAAAAACCATTTCTGGGGCGAAAAAATCGTTACCGCTTCGGTTGCCATGCTCTTGTGGCATATAAACAATGGCATTTGATTGCTATGGTCTGTTGATTTTGGGAAAAGTTGAGTTACATTCCGTTTTTTTGTATTTGATAATGATAATAAATAACAATAAAACAAATACAAAGCCAAGTATAACTCAAAATAACATAGCAGTAGCAATAAACATTTATAATTTACAATTGCACGAATTGGAGTTCATTTTTCTCTGTGCAGAGTTGTGTGCCTTTTAGCCATATTTTCAACGGCTGCGCCTTAGAATGGCTGCGCTGATATCGTGCGGGGTTAATTGACTGGAACGCATCAGCAACTCCTTGCTTCCAGCTCTTGGTTGCTTTGGGATGTTCTGTCATGAACCATAAATGCGATCTTGGAGCGTTCTTCGCAAAATAGACACCATTTTGAGTAATTGTAAATTATAAATGTTTATTGCTATTGCGATGTTATTTTGTGTTATACTTGGTTTTGTATTTGTTTTATTTTCATTTATTATCATTATCAAATACATATAAACGGATTGTAACCCAACTTTTTCCAAAATAAACTGACCATGGCAACCGAATGCCATTTTAATATGTCACGAGAGCGTGGCAACCGAACCGGTAACTAGATTTTTTCGCCCCAGAAATGGTTTTTCCAATTTTCATAGGTTATTTTGACAAAAATGCTACAAGTGTTTCATATCGTTGTGAAGAGAAAGAAAAGGTGAGTTTTATGGGGTGGAGAAATAATATGGTGTCCATAAGAAAAAATAAAGTTAACTGTCATATCTCAAAAACTAGTGGGCGTAGGAAAAATTATGACCGTCAGTCGATCAAGGACCTTCAAAAATGTCAGAATACCAATTTTCAAATTGATAGCTGTCATAAAAAAGGAGTGATCTGAAATTTTCGAATTCGGCATTTTTCAGTTTTTTGGGGATATTTCAGAAATGACCAAAGATATCTTTGATATCTTGACATATTTGAGATAGTCATAAAATTGCGCAACTTTTTTGTAATTTAACCGACTTTGTATCTCTTACCGTTTCCGAGATACCCATAGTGAGCGTTGAAAAACGGGACACCCTGTATATAAACCACGCGTCATGAGCAAAGTACTTTTTCAGCCCCTACTACGTACTCGCACTGTGCTACACGCTATACGTATTTTATCGCGCCTAATGAAAATCCGTCTACGTGATTTTCACGTCTGGTTCCACATGTATACTCTCGAAATAGTGATAGAGGACAGTTCAACCTATTTTGTCGTGGTAATTTAATCACTAATATCGACTGGGAATATTGTGAAAACTGCTAATGAACTGAGCAGTGGAAATTGCTCAATTTTGACTTCATAAATGGAATGAGCTGATGTGAAAATAAAGTAAATGATACTACGCACTAGCCGAAGACTTTAATTTTTTTCAACAGTAAATGATGGTAGTGACATGGCAACTGATGCTGTTAAGGTTTATGATGATAGAATCATACGTTACCTTTTCATTGGGTACAATGATGTCAAAAAGTGATTTCGTAGGAGCTCCAGCACTTCCAAATTTCAGGGGCCCTCTGGGGCCTCGCGAGGAAAAAATGCAAAGGGCCCGTTCTTAATGGAAAGAAGTAGGAAGTGTGCAGATCGAACTAAATGGCGCCTTCATAGGCATGCGCAGCTACCTCAGATGACAGGGCAAAAGAGGGAGCAATAAAGTGCTATTGTACCAAGCAATTCGAAGAATTCACTCCGTTTTTGTAACATCACCTTGCTATTGGTGAAATTGTGATGTTTCAGTCGCCAGACGCCAGAGTACGTAGACCTATTCCTGTGCTCTGAAAGTTTATTTTCTATCCATTCACATTCTTTCGTTTGATTCCTACCTAGGAAGCGTAATACAGTCCGGAATAGTTGAGTCCTGCATTGTTGCACACTGGTCGTCTACCTTCCATGCACTAGGTAGTTACTCTGGAATGTCTGCAATGTTTAGCATCAAAGAAATTAGTTGTGTACAAGAGTTTCTCGTATACAAGTTTACTATTCAAATAGGACGAAATTTTAATTTCAAAACGAGCTGTACTTGGTAGGTGGGATGATATTCAGGGCAGGCGTTGCATTCATGGAGCATTCTCCCTGCTGCGAGTGCGTCCATATGAAACAACACACGTGATGTAGATAGCAATTTTTCTACATTTTCAGTTTACTGAACTTTGTGCGATAACCTGGCCTTAATACCCATTCCATGTCCGAATTTCATGTATGTTTCTTTTTCAAACTCTCATAAAAGTAGCTTCTTTGAAAGCGGCGCGGCGCATGAAAGTATATAGCTTCTTCTAACTTACTGTGGTACCGAGTGACTGGGCATATTGTTTTTTTTTCTCGCAAGAGAGGAAACATTTCAATAAAAGGAAGCTCACGCCAAAAGTTTCTATGAATAAGACATCGCCAGCTTATAGCCGTATATTGAAGCCATCAATCGCACACTGGCTCTGCGATGGCACCATAGCAGTACCTACGGATTTTTGAACTTACGAGCTTTTATAACAAACAGAGTCTAAGTTTTTATTTCGCAGCAAAAACGTGTGCCTCCATCAACAATTTCGAGGATCTTTGAAAGGGGAATCATCTGTTGTTACCTCAGTGCTATCAAGTTCAATTCCATATTATTATAGTTATTATACTTTGAAAAAAAAGGGAGAAGGATAAACTGATGTTACCCAAGCTATTTTTTTTTGAGTCTCTAGACAAAGCTTGATGTTGAGCCGAGAATAGATTCCAGACGGGAGATTCTTCATGCTGTCAAACACCGGCTCTCTGTTAAATATACTTGTGTTCTGTGCTTGTGTTTTCTGCTGTAAAGTGCTCTATAATATCTCTTTCGCCTCTTGAATTCCCCATCAGTTGACACTTAGGGTACGTATAATATGGGCTCGACCCCGCTTAAAAATTTAATTTTTGCACCGCAGTAATTTACGTAAAGCCATATAACACGAATTCCAACATGTCACAGCTGCAGCGTAGCAGCGCCACAGGAAACTAACTACACTTTCGCTCCTTCTTATCGCTGTTTGTTACGAATTTGTCTCGAACGGCTTCTGCTGGAAATTGCTCCTCTTAAAAACTGTTCGTGCGGCCCATTTTACATCCTACCTACTCATTTCAAAGCAAGGAACTTTATCCGGGGCCTAAAAGGCCTTTTTTACGAAAACTAGATTCCATTAGGTAATTGGCTTTTGGTGCGAGAGGGAACATTTCTCTCGAGCACCCGCGTTTTTAATCTAAAACCCCGCACTCGACAGAAGCAACAGCCCCTCATAGCTTTTCCGATAACATGTTCAAGACGATATAACATCTCTAGACTCGATTGCACGAGCCCAGTGGAAAAACTGGTGGATTGAAAAATTGAAATTTTGCTGGAACAATAATCTGCGAGATATACGAATCAAAGTTATGAGCTATTTCCGAGCCAGTGAATCCGTTTCGGAATCTGGAAAGCTGGCAAGATTTCAACAATAAAATGAAACGGGCGACATCTTTTGTTTATAGTTTCCATGGTCTTTGCACAGATCCGTTTCCATCGAAACATATTTCATATTCATCAGGATTCAATAATAATTGTTCGTGTGTGCCAAGTGAGGTTTAATTCACGAGAAATATACGAAAACGAGAAAATATCGTGGCTCTACCTCTGAAGTCATGTTTCCTCGATCTGATGGATATGCTTTCTTGAGATCAACTCCAACAACCAGCGGGAACCTTCGCTGTCCTCACTGTTCCCGACAACTTGAAATCCGTGTGGAACCAGTGAAACAACCTTCTACAGGGCATGGCGCATTCTCGACCACTAAGCAGTTCCTACCGTGTATCCCGCGACCTCGCGAAGGCTTCAGCGAAGAAGTGAATGACGCCTATAATATCCGCGAAACATGAACCAACGAGATGGTAAGAGCGTCACAAACCAGCAACCACCTACAAGTCGCCAAGTCGAAGCCTCCAGCTCCTTTACCCCGGTGAAGAATTACAAAAGAATGTACTCGAGCCGGTAGAACTTTATTTACATTTTATTGCACTTTGTAACATCCTTAAAATTTAAAGCATTAATATTACAAAATTTATATGCGAAAACGATCAACTTAGACAATAATAATACGTTATGATTTAGCAGGTATTCTAAAATACACAGTGTTATGAAATATTTACAGTTTGCTTTATAACTTTGGTTTTAATATGCTAACAACAACCACTAGGAGTGAGCTTTGCAGTGTGTTGGGAGATAAAAAAATAACTTAAAACGCGTGATCCACGCGCATGGGGCAAAAGCGTTTCCCACAGTAAAACAGAGTTCGCTTTATTACAACCGTCTGTTTCCGTATTTGGAAAATCTCTTCAGTCATTTTAATAATATAACAATATAACAACCCAGTCGTTTTAGTCCAAAATGACCCAAACCAAAATTCGGGAGTGAAGTTTTTTTGCTGTTTCCGGCTTAAAATCCAATACTTTATAACATTATGACATATGTGTTGAATAATGTATATATTATTCATTATTTATAAAAAAAAAACTTTCCAGCATACCCTGCGCCATTGAAGTATTGGACAAACTTGAGAACTGTGTTTTCAGGTTACTAGACCCTCAAAGAAAATCTACAGTTTTTTTTTTCAAAAAGTCACTAATATGATGACTTTGTCGATTTTTGACCTCGCGGAGAAATAAGGCCTCGGCCCAGATTCTTTGGAACTGTCAGTAGGCATGTGATAGTGGATTGAATTCTGAGTAGGAAACAGCAATAAAACTCCACTTCAGCATTTTTGCAGCCTCCAAATCTATATTGACTGGGCTGATAACAAACTGGGATGGGGACCGATTGTTGAGGACAGGTAGCATGCGGATTGTCTCTTTCCTAGAGCTTTTCACCGCTCAGACTCATCATGTTGTAGTAAGAGTGGTCCGGAAAACGCTCCAGTTCGATGTAGTCCGTTTCGGACATCAGCAACTTTTCCAGCAGTTCCACACACTCAGTAAACAAGGGTCGCTGCTTAGGGTCCTTGTCCCAGCAGTAGTACATGATGTTGTAAAGCTCGCGACGACAATGCTCCGGCTTGTCTAGTCTGTATCCGTCTCGCACCTGTAAAACATAATTAAATCCTTGTTATTATTATCGTTACGAACAAGTTTGGATTAAGTCTTGTCAAGTTTGGGTAGAAACTAAAGCAACAGAGTTGCGTGAATGACTAAACAGTCTTACTCTAATAATACAGCAGGAAATTGCATCTTATATTGTTTGGTAGTTATAAGAACACGCGGCAGAACACTCTGACGTGAAATATATCAATTTCATTTATTCCAAGCTTCTGACTGACTGCTACGACACTAAAGACTGGGTAAAGGATTGCCTGTGTTATGTCTTCATCAAGGGCTGCTTACGTGCTGCACTTGAAGGCGACGCAGGCAATACATGGATAAATCTTGAAGAGTGCTGACGACAAAATTGAATTCCAGTCTACATCCAATTTCTTACAAGTACAACCGTACAGCACGTAAGTGCGAAAGTTCGGAGCCATGGGCCGACTGGACTGGACCAGCCATCAAAGCCAACAGCTCTTATTTAGGTTGAATTTTGCTGTTGTTATTGTAGGTACCTACAGTCATTACTCACTACCTAATAAAACGTCTACAGCTTACTGATTTTTTGTAAATTTGGTTTTGTTTCATAATGACAAAGTAGTCAAAATTCATCAAATCAGTAGGTACACTCCGTGTCAAAAGCTGCACGCGTTTTTATTGGGTAGTTTCCGTACGATCGCACGCAAAATAAACGGAGACAGTGTTTCGCGCGGAGTGTACTGATTTAATGAATTTTAGCCTTCTTGTCACTGTGACACCAAGCCAAAATTCAGTAAATCGGTACGATCGTACGATCGCACGCAAAATAAACGGAGACAGTGTTTCGCGCGGAGTGTACCGATTTTATGAATTTTGGCTTGATGTCACAGTGACAAGAAGGCCAAAATTCATTAAATCGGTACACTCCGCGCGAAACACTGTCTCCGTTTATTTTGCGTGCGATCGTACCTATCAGAGTTTATTATTGACAGCACCTGGTATCAACAAGTGATTTGTTTCCAATCGGGTACGATTCCTATTAATCAACGGTCATTCACAAATAAGCTACTCAATATCTGAAAAAATCACGAGACCGCGACCAAAGATAAGTTGGTAAGGTTACTGAGGTTGGATAGTCAGTTCTGCAAGTGGCAACGGAGCTGATAAAGTCCATTTCAACCTAGTCTAAAATAGGGTTGACGTAATAGTATATTACATACCGAGGCGGGAAACGAGTTATTACTGCGGAGGGCAAAGATTGCTTCCGGGGCGCTAAGCGCCCTTGCAACAATAGCCCGACACAGTAATAATCGTTTTTGCCGAGGTGTGTATGCTATTTTACTGACAATTAGCCAATACATATTATTATTAGCAATGCATAAAAGCCACAATATTTATTATTGTATTGAAAATCGTCTTTATCAAGTGAGCGCTTCACGACAAATTTAGTGGCTCTCACTTTGACGTATTGACAATCTGACATAAAAACAAGTCATAGCCAATTTTTCTTCTGAAGATGACCGATTATGTATGAACCAGACATAGAAATGTTCGATTTCACGCCTCCTGAATCTCGGCAAGCGGCCGAAGAAGCTACGGCAAATCTAATAGCTACCCAAAAACAGTCGCGATCGATACGAGAAAGGATTTCTCTTTGAGGAAATAGAAGCCTGGCACATGCTGGGGCCACGGGCTACCTATTCCATGCTGAAATGCTTGGTGATAATAAAAGTCTAAACTGACATCTCGCAATCCCAGACTCCAAGCATTTCTCAAAATGTGAGTCATCCACTCCACTTCCCTCTCAATAATCACAAGCCAATCTACCTAGAAAGGCTAATAGAATATTTTTTTGAATGAAATCACGCCAAAACATAACCTGGAACGAAATAAACAGCAATCTGTCAAGTGTCATGTGGATGCAATTTTTACACGCAATCACGTCAAAGACCAGCGATCATAGAAAGCTAGGTTTTTCTGCCCAAGAGATGGAACACATACGTTACCTACTTCTTAGAAGTCTGAAATAAATCAGTTTCTATGTTGATTGTCAGTAAAGGTGATATACTTCACGCCTCTACACACATTCTTGGAAATATTCATACCTCGAGTCATACCTAGTTGATTCGAACTTTTCACCGTCAAAAATGTATTACACAGTAGGTTCTTATTTATTTTGTGTTGGTGTTCATTATAAAGGCCAATAAAAAAAATTGGAGTATCACATTAAATGATGACTCCAATCAACATAATGGTCGTGAAAAAATCTAACCGAACATTCTCGAGCGTAGCGCGATAATTCTCGTAATTTGTCGAAATTTCCCTCAAGCGGAGGTTACTCGGGATGATAACAGCCCGCGTGGGCGCCTGGAAAAATTATTTTGAAATCATCTACCCTTGGGATATTGAAGCTGGAAGGAAAACAGTTTTATTATTCGAAGTGTAATTAAAGTATCTTTTCTGTTGATTGACAGTGAGAACGATGAGGATTGAGGAAATTGCTAAATTGAATCAAGTGCTAAAAATACTCGAATCTTGACTTCTTGCATCAACCTGTAAAATGTACAGTGTGAACCAGGATTGTCGTAATATTTGCTTTCAATATTGCCAAAATGTCAACAAAAAATGTGAAAATAATGTCTATTTGGGAAGCCGCACAGTGATCGATTTGCCATTTTTAGGTGGACATTTAGATCAAAAAGTCCTATTTTTTAATTAAAAAAACGCATTATGGGATTACAGCTAAATAGTGACTCTGCTCAATCAAGTAAAAATAAGTCTAATTTGTTAACGGGGATCGCAGTTACCAAGCATCAAAGTAAGCATAAGTAAATAATGCGATATTCAAATTTTTCAGCGCCATTTGTCACTTGTGTTCGATTTTCTCTGACAAGTATCGAGAGGTTTTTCTCGGGGAATTTCTTATTACATCATGGCTACTGGATTTTCAGCTTAGTTTTAAGCTAGATTCCATTTGTTTCTAATAGTGGACGTGGTACAACCGAAATAGGGAATATAAGTTGCAAATGATGATAAAGGCAAACCACTTTGCAGAGTTACAACTGAGACCTAAATAAACGATTTGACCCGCAGTGCTTTTCTTTTCGTCCCTTAGGATTTGAATAGCGCCCTTTTTTCAAAATGGCGGATATTATCTAGGGGCAGAAGGTATCGAATAGCCTAGTGATGTCCAGCTTAGTAGAAATATATGGGGCTATGTCTCAATCGGTTTCTGGGACATCAAACACTATTTAAAAAAATGGTGGAACATTGTCATCTACTGCAGGTAAATTTGGTGGAGGCGCCAAAAGGAATTTAGTACTGTCATAAGAAAATTGCTGTAACATTTTTATTTTTCAACCGATTTTAATACAAGACATCTCATTTTGTGAAAAAATGAATTCTTCTTGTTACCTTGTACCTTCCATTCAAGAAGACATTGAGGAATGTTGAAGAAAAAATTAAAAAATAATTTGAAAGAAAAAAAGATCTTTTTATTTTTTTATTTTCATGAAAATTGCCCCATTTGTAGATTTTGATGTGCCCTTTCTAAATTTGCACTTTTCCGATTGCTATCTTTGCAGCACGCGCCGTCATATTGAATAAATGATGTCTGAAAAGAAGTTTTTGACAATATCTGAATTTTGGCCTTTGTGACATTAAAATGTTTATATACATATGGAAGCACATTCAATCCTCCTCAGTTTGACACCTAAACCAGCTCTGTGCGACCCGCGGTTCTTGAGCTAGACCTTCTGAAAGTATCAATTTTCGGTTCCAGAAGAATAAAAATCACCTCTTGAGGCTGTGCCAGGGCCACCAATGTTCATGATTTGTGATAAATGACGACTCGTTATTGATGGGTAACTAAATTAAGACATGGTGGTGATCCAGTGGTGAAATCCGGTAGGCGCGGTCACTATTTAACACCGGAAATTGATACTTCCGGAAGCTCTAGCTCAAGAACCCCGAGTCGCACAGAGATGGTTTAGGTGTCAAATCGTGGAGAATTGAATGTACTTTCATACGTATGTGAACATTTTAATCTTGCATGGACTAAAATTCAGATATTGTCAAAAACTTCTTTTCAGATATCATTTTTTCAAGATGGCGGTGCGCACTGAGAAGATATAAATCGGAAAAGTGCAAATTTAGAAAGGGCACATCGAAATCTACAAATAAGGCAATTTTCATGGAAATAAAAATAATTAAAAAAAATCCTTTTTTTTCAAAATTATTTTTCAATTTTTTTACATTTCTCAAAGTCTTTTTTCATGAAAGGTATAAGATAACAAAAAGAATTTACTTCTCTACAAAATTAAATGTCTTGTGTTAAAATCGGTTGAAAAATAAAAATGTTACAGCGATTTTCTTATGACCGTACTAAATTCCTTTTGGCGCCTCCACCAAATTTGCCTGTGACAGATGTCAATGTTCCACCATTTTTTTAAATAGTGTTTGATGTCCCAGAAACCGATCGAGACATAGCTCCATATATTTTAACAAAGCTGGACATCACCAGGCTAGTCGATACCTTCTGCCCCTAGATAAAATCCGCCATTTTGAAAAAGGGGCGCCATTCAAATCCTAAGGGACGAAAAAAAAAGCACTGCGGGTCAAATCGTTTATTCAAGTCCTAGTTACAAACCTGCAAAGTGGTTTGGCTTTATCATCATTTGCAACTTGTTTTTTCCTACCACGTCCACTATAACATTCCTGCACCTATTTTTGGAATTTTTTTCCACATCCAAAAAACGTACACTCTTTGTAATCGTAGTTCAAATTTCTTTGGAGTGGAGAAAAAATAGCCCCCTTTTTTCCAAGCAAAAAATGACTCAATATTACTATTTATATACTTCTCTGCCTATCCAGTGGTACCATTCTCAATGTGCGCAAACTTGCGGAAGTCACATTTTTAAATTTTTCTTGTCGCCAGGTATCAAGCTAGGAGTGACGCGAATGCAATTGTTTGAATTTCTTTAACGCGGAGGTCTCCTTTCTTGGGCAAATGTCATAGATGTGAGAAAGCAGATGGTTAATTTCGTTGTATCAAGAAGATCAGATATTTCGGACGAGGAAATTATTGTCACTATTTCACTGTTTTCCTACAAAATTCTGACACGGTGAAAAACAAATGGAAGAAAAAAGAGACCTTTTTGAAACACAGTAGAGATTGGCTTATTGGAAAAGAAATCAATGGAACAGAACCAGATGCCGTGTCTGATCAAGAACAGCTTGTTGCTTCACCACCCATTAAACGCCAACGTGATGCCACCAAAGCCACTGAAGAATTTGAAGCGTTTTGTTCCAAATACAAAAGTAAGACGTACAAAAAATTTGGTGGCGAATCACAGTGCTGATGAGCTCGCATTTGTAGCTCAAACAAGCTTCATTTTTAACTTCATCATTTGACTCCGATCGCATAGGGTTTTGTATTCTCAACTGAAAAACTCTCAGGAAATTGGGAAAAGAAATTGTTGTTAAATGTTCAAAAGCCAGTTCTTGTTCAAATAAAAGCTGAAAATCTGTTAGCGGGATAGAAAGTTGGAGCTTTGCAATTTTTCCAGGGCGGAAAACTCGTCAACCGTTAGCCCTATTTTCAAAATTTTCCTACCAAAAATGGATTCAATCTTCTCATAAACTCTCAATCGCATCATGTCTATATCTGAAATGAATTTTCGTGAGGCTCAACAGCACAGGTCGAAGTTAGCGTTGCAGGTTTTTTTCAAATTCATGAAATTTGCAATTTATCGTATTGAAAAAATCACCGCCGGAGAACCGAAGCCGTGTCGCATTTGGAAGTGAGCCTGAGCGACGCCCAATGCAACCTACTTTCGATATCAGTCACATTTTTTCCGAAAAATGTCGTCTCACTTGCAGGAAATGTCGCCCGAGGTGAGTCCGGCACCAAACGTCAGAATTCCCAGCCAAAACCCGCGCAAACAGCCGTTCCAACTGATATAGACCAGGGAAAATTCTGAAAATTCGCAGCGCCTGTCTGGGAAATGGTGAAAAACTTCAACCAGACTTTATTTTGTTATTTCGTGATAGTGCTCCCTGCTGAATTTGATTCGAACCCATTGGGTAGTTTCTGAGTTTTAAAATATCGAATTTTAAACTTCTTAATTTTTTAATTTTTGACAGGTGACAGATGGAAAAATATTTTCAACTGTTTTGATACAGTTTTTCAAGGGCTTGCAAATTGCAAGTCGGTCGGATCAACGGTTCGGCAGCTATCATGTCAGAACCTTTCCCTTGCATCATCACTCAACTTTCCCTTCCGCATGAGGGGACGGGTCGGGAAGGTAATAACGATTGAAAAGTTATTTTAGAACTTCAAAGATCATAATTCATAGAAAAGAAGTGGACCAGAACAATTTTGGAATATTTTTGATCAAAATTATAAATGTCCTCCTAAAAATGGCAAATCGATCACTGTGAGCCGTTACGAAAATATAAGTTGCTGTCTTGTAGTACGCAATTACCAGTCTTTTTCATTTGCACGCATCTGTCCGGCCGTTATTTCTCAGTTGATTTTTGGCCCAAAGCCTCCTGTCTACCACTTATTTCTTGAGTAACAGTTCTGTACCAAAAATGTAGGTACGTATGTTGAAAATTTCCATGTCTCTACCTTCACGAACAATTCGAGGAGAAGGATAACATTTTGGCAAGATTCATACTCTATGAACTGTTGCCTCTCCCCTCAAATAACTCAAAACCCTGCTCTACTCTTCCATAGAGTATGTTTGACAGGATCGTGTTCAACTGTTATTGTTGGGAAATGTTATTTTTCTATAATTTTGGCAGTCTATCCCATCTCCTTTTTTTACGAAGTGATCATGACGTGAGTGTCAATCTCCAGTCTTCAGAAATTTATTCTTGCATTCAAATTTCACAAAATGATGATCTTAGTTTGTCATTTCACTGTTTCTATAATGTCCATTTGAATAAGCGGGTTTCATTATTGGAAGTATTGAGAAGCAAGTAAAGAAAATATTGTATTCAACACGTTAGGAAAACGGGTGATTATTTCACTAACATGATTGCAACACAAACAAGGCGAGGGACTTTCACGTCTGTGAAATAATCTCATTTGCTTCATTACTTCTTGCATAAAAAGCTATTGCTATTCCACCTATACCAATGCGGGAGTGTTTTCAAATAAATACAATGTCATATAGCTACGAAAATTGTCAAGGAAATTATTGTAAAGGATCTCTGCCTGTCGCAATTAATTCAAATCATACGACACTTCAAATGGAGAATGCAGATATCTCTTTAGTACTTTCAATTACGTGCTAACAGACAGAAGTTGTTCTAGAGACATAAAGTTCCACGCCAATTACTATAACGTCAGCCAAACTGCTATATTCAATTATTGTTAAAGGTATAAATGGCGGAGGAGCCCAATTTGTTCGCGTACTATCAATTACAACCCTATTACAGCCCGTTTGTTGTTCAATAAACTTTCACTCACTGCCTACACGTAATTTGATCCTCTACGAATTTTCACGGTCGTGTCCCAGTATACGCGAAGCTACAAGTTGCCAAGATGCTTGTTAAATTTCCAATGAAGGTTCATTCGATTGCTTTGCTATTCCTATGTTTCGAGCAATTTTCCGGTGGGCGAATACTGTTTTCAACTTAGGATTGCGAAACAGAAACTTGTGACAGAAACAAAGTTGTGTCAATATTGCTGTTGCTGTTTTGACCTAGATTGATCATCCTTGATGAATGGAGCCTGTTTCTGTTTTCATTTAGTTAATAACTACAAACAATGATGCAGGTACTTCGGTGGATTGCGCATTTTAGTATAAGCGTTTGAGTGAAGAAAGCGTGAGGTGAAGTCAAATTGGAGATTCAACAAAATTTGGGCCTCTTTGTAGCACAAGAAAGATAGATTTCAACCTCGGAAAAAATATGGAGGGTCGATGACACTTAAGCGACACACGCAAATCGAAACGAAGAAATAGGCAAATCACTCAGAATTAGGGTTTCACGAGACCAAGACCAAGACCAAGACCCGCTTGGTCTTGGTCTTGGTCTCGAAAATGTCTGAAAATCTGGTCTTGGTCTTGGTCTTGGTCTTGGTCTTGACAGCAAGAGTCTTGGTCTTGACGTGGAGGTCTTGGTCTTGGTCTCGAGTCTCGATTCCCCAATCCCCAAGTCCAAAATAAAAATACAACAACAAGAACAATAATTTGAAAAAGTATTGCCTCGACTATTACGAACCCTATCAAACTAAATTATTATTTTTTATCAATAATTTCCAAAGCTACAATGCCTTGAACGAATTTTAACTAGAACTCCAAGCGTCTCCAAGCGAAGATTAAGATGGAATTAGAAAATTTTTGTTTGTTCTTTAAATAAAACACAATACATAAACTTTGGATTCTTTGTATTTTTAAGAAACACCCTCAAACAAAGTAGTTTTGAAAACCCCCGCAAGTACCTACTATATGGGAAACAGAGAAAAGCAAAGAGGCTATGCCGGGTTGTAATTGTGGGTAGGTATACATATAGAAAACGATGTATTTTTATTTGGGCTGGTTATTCAATACGTCCTACTAATTTGTTAGATTTTACTTTTATGACTTCACTTCAGGGCCTGGGGTAGGTATGTGTTCCCTGCCAAATGGAATAGTATCCCGTATTAGTAGGTACCATAAATCAAGCACTTTGTCACAACTAGATTTTTTTTCTTTGAATTAGTCAAAATACGGAAAAAAAGTCGAGACTCGAGACCAAGACTTGAAAAGTCTTGGTCTTGGTCTTGGTCTTGGGGGCCAAGTCTTGGTCTTGGTCTCGACAATAACATGATGGTCTTGGTCTTGGTCTTGGTCTTGAATTCGAGACCAAGACCAAGACCAAGACCAAGACCAAGGCCGGTCTCGTGAAACCCTACTCAGAATGACGTGTTGAATGATAATCTGAAATAAAATTTGCGGATTATCCAGAAATTTTTGCGAAAAAATAAAGAAGGAACAACACGTTCAAATAAGAACAAGTTCAGTTTCTGGATGTGTATTGTTGGTTGACTACATCACTTCGGTGAAAAATTAGATTGGGTACTGGGTACAGTGACTTATGACACCGACTTGAGATGAGCACCGCATAGTAAAGTATAGTGCGACGTAAACAATTCAACTGCAAAGAAACTATGAGTGTGATCGTAATTTCCCCCTCGGTC
The DNA here is from genome assembly GCA_949128115.1 of Anaspis maculata. NCBI lineage: Eukaryota > Metazoa > Arthropoda > Insecta > Coleoptera > Scraptiidae > Anaspis > Anaspis maculata. The sequence continues at coordinate 93,619,407 of OX421962.1, forward strand.
AAGACTAATCATCGTAAACAGAAGGCAACACAGTTTGTTTCGTGGTTGTAAAAAGTGTTTGCAAGTGTGTCGATTAAGTGTCATGGACCCAATATGGACATCCTGAAAATTCGATATTCTGTTCAGAATTGAGTGCTTTACAACATATCCGAGAACATATCCAAAGCTGCCAAAAATCGCACCCGGGGGTTTTGAGTTATTGAAGGGGGGATGAAAAATTGCAACTTAAAATGGAGGGGATGAAACCCGTCAATCCATTGGAAGTAACTACGTTTTAATTCGACGAATCATATCCCGTTTATACCATTTTGGCACAAAAAGTGTCGATCATTGTTGAAGGGGGGCCTGGGGGGAGCGAAGCTCTGCTAGGTGGTCCATTGTTTTTCTGGCCATGTAGAACCGATCCGAACCGATCATAACCGAACCGACAAGTTTAGTACCTTTTCCGACTAATGGTGCTATTCCGTAAAAAATAACATTCCATAAACATTCTGTTACGTGAAAATTCGTGTCGGCCATTGGCTGCTGCCTAGGTAATAACAACGTAGCAGAGCCTCTATGGAATGTAATTTTTTAGAGAATCGCACCATGAATTCAATCTCCTAAACTTGAATCCGATGTGTAAATTTGGATGAAAATAAGTTTATACAAGTTGACTTGAAATAACTTGTTTTTTCTTTGACAATTTTGACGGGTTTTTTTTTTTACTGGAGTTGTTTATCTTCGAAAAATTTTCAGCGGCCCATCAATAGGGTCCTTGCATGAGTTTTATATTGAGACGATTACTTCATAAAATCATTCAAAACGTTATCCACAATGACTTCCGCCCAAAAAAAAAAAAAAATTGCTTCATCCTTTATGAAGCTCAAAGTTTGAATGTTTTTTCGCACCAAAAACGCGGTCGCTCTTACAATGACCTTGTATGACCACGATGACGTCAACCCGAGAGTTCTATTTTTCGTTTGCAAGTTTTTTCTTTGCGAGGTTGCAGCCCTGCGCCCTGAACCCCCGCGAAAATTCAAATCTTCATTATTTTACTGACCTAATTCAATTTTGGAGCCGCGAACAGCGGCCGTCGCCCTTACTCACGTGTCAGGGCCATCCCCAAGCTCGTGCTGCGCGCTTTTTAACCTGAATTGAGCGTCAGCTTCACAGACGTCTGGGACGGTGACAGTGAGATATGTCAAACATTTAAAATCCGTAGTCGCAATCTGTTAGTGTAGAATCAAGTAGCCCCAGTCCAGGGCACGATGACGTCATCCCGCAGCTGACATATCGGTGCATGGAAGTTGCATGCCTAACAGTTTTTGTGTTTTAAATTAACAAAATTAAATAATATACATATTAAGATTTTCGAAAAACCGTACAGTCTGTGGTGCTATTTGGCTACCAAAGCATCATTGGAGGCAATAAAAAAAAATCGTACAAGGACCCTATTGAAGTGTATACTTTTCGAAAATCATCCACTCGGTATAGTTTTGTTTCTCGAGTTTGAAAAATGGATTTGAACCTGAGCCGGCGCGGCGCGTCGTCTACTACTGACCAGAACACCACAACATGCACTTTTAAATGAAAGTAGCTCAAACTATTGAAAAAATAATAACTCATCTTTGAAAACTTGATTTCTTTGATTTGTGCAGAACTGAATTCCTTATAACATGAACAAAATTGCAATGAATCGTACTGCAGGATTTTGAGTTATTCGAGGAGGAGGAGAACATTTTGGCAAGCCTTGATCGCTGATCATCTTTTTTGTGGAACTGACGGTATGAGTTGTTACCTCTTTCCTCAAATAATACACTCCAATCTAATGGCTTCTGGAATATTTTAAAAGATAAACACTTCTAACAATAAAAAAAATCGTCAAATTTGTCGAAGAAAAAACAAGATTTTTCTAGTTAACTAGTTTTTTTATTTTTTTATTTAATTGTCTTATTTTACGAGGCGGCATTCAGCTATAAGCTGCTCTACCATGCAACCTCGGTCGAACTTGTTGTCATCCCAGTTCACAAATCAGATTCAATCTCAGGAGATCAAATTTAGTCGGAAAAGATGCCAAACTTGTCGTGATCGGTTCAATATGGGGCAGGAAGTTGAAAGTGTTGCCCTATCTGTCATCTGTCAAAAAAAGTCAAAGTTCTATCCGATGAATTGGAACCAAACTTGGCAAGAGGCAACACAACAAAAGAGTCAAATTAAGGCTGCAGTTGCAGTTTTCCACAATTTTCCAGTCAAGCGTTATGAATATTCCAAATTTCTCCTGACCGTTGCCATCCGAGAGGGTCTTTCCGCTTTCGCCTGTGTTTTGACCAGAACGACTCGCATTTGTAGCAGGACTCCCCTCAAAAATTCCTTCCCGCTCGGGGATCAACTTTTTTTGAAAAATTTCAACTGATATACATAGAAAGTAGATTGGATTGGGCTTCGTGTAGGCCTATTTTCAAAATATAGACGGTTTTGGTTTTTTGAAGGTGATTTTCCAAAATGAAATTGGCACATTCCGTGAATTGAAAAAAAGTTGAGAAAAATTTGCAGTGCAAACTTCGACATGCGCTGAGCGGTGAGCCCCACGAAATATTCATTTAAGGTGCAGACATGCTGAGAATGAAAGTTCGAGAAAAGATTGAATTAATTTTTGGAGAAAAAACTTGAAATTGGACCCACGGTTTTCGAGTTTTCCTCTATGGAAAAACGGCAAATTTTCCAACTTCTTATCCCGTAAACAGATTTCCACTATTTTTTTAATCAAGGGGTAACTGATTCTTGAATATTTTCCAACTTTTTTTCCCAATTTCCCGGGAATTTTCCGGGTGAAAATGTAAAACCGGTTTGAGTTTTGAGGACCGGACCGGAATGATGAAGTCTGAAGTGAAGCTTCGATTGATGATTTTTACAATAAGATGATTTTAAATGAGATTGAGGTTTTCCTGGATAATTCAAATTTTCCTGATAAAATTTTCAATTCCCTGCAAATTGTTTTTAATCTTTTACATAAGTTCCTGGATACTAGTCATGAAAGTTTTGGGGTGACACAACCGATTTTTATTACCGTTATCGCGCCTTCAGTCTTTTCAGTACAAAGAATTTGACAAGGTACCTGCCTACTTTCTAGTTTGAAGTGTTGACGATTTGGTAGGTTGATACTACGCACTTCAATAACGCTTCGCTTAACTTCGCTCATGTACTCGCTGTCGCTCTGAGTTTGAACGTATGTGGTTTGAGCCCGGCGTCGCTCGGCTCATTCTGCGCTTATACTCTTATGCATATACACTTGAGTGTTATCCTCGGGAACGGGAACATTTAACAATTTCCACGCATCCTGCTATATTCCAGCTTCCAGCATTGGCCGCCAGTACCTCGCCTCAGCCCTGGAAAAGTCCATCCAGTTCCCGTATATTCCGGCAAGCTCTGCAAGCATCGCACCTCCGTTTAGATTTTTCTTACTCGCGCGTTTTGATCTTCAACTTTCTCGAACCTTCCAGAACCGTACCACCTCTTATATACCGGTATAAATACGCCCCCGTGTTTTTCCTCGAATGTAGTGGAATCGCTGGAGGCCTCGCAAATCACAGGGCTTTTTTCACGACATCCGCTACCACGCTACGACCCCTTACTCGAGAGCATATCATGTGATCCTGCATTTATTTAGGTTTAGAGTTCAGGGTTATTCTCACGCTCCTATAGGTACTAAACACTGTGAATGGGAGAATAAAGCTGAGTTCACGACAAGCGATTTTTCGCGGCAGAGCTGAGTGATTTTTTTGTCTGAACGAATCACGTCCATATGTCACGTTCAGCTCCGCTCCATCCCAAAATATCGCTTGCTTTCCATCAAACTTGAAGCTTTGTTTTGAATCGCGGATATAATTTGCATGCAAAGTTCAATCAACCACTTGAACAGCACGATGAACTCTCGCCTCCACGGTAATAATTTATCCTGGTGAGATATTTCTTTTCATTGCACCACCACCAGTTCAGTGTTCAACGTTGCTTCTTCTTCCGATTATCTGCATCCATTTGCGAACCGCTCTCTCAATTGGTAAATTACACTCTTCGGGGGAATATAAATCAGCGCAACCGTACACCGCGGCGGGGCATTAACAAGAGTTGGAGGTGCTTGCACCCTTAACGAGATTTGCCCTGGGAACACAGAATCGGCGTGAATCCTTATCGCAAACATAATCCAATCATTACAAACCTCTTCCACTTTGGCTGGCTTTCGCGCCGATTGGATGCTCGTGCAGCGCGCGAATGAATTCCGATATTATTCAATATTGCTCCGCTCGACGGCATCTTCGATAAACCGCGCTGCTTCGGCTTTTTGAAATAAACCCACCTACCGCCCGCAACAGAATTCTATTTTTGTATAGGTAGGTGTGAGGGATGAGGTGAACGTAAGCTGACACTTCAAGTCGGATCAAGTATAAAATTACACTTACTGACTAACTTCTCTTTTCGCAAGTTCCTTTTTGAAAAATGAACACGCGCTTCGCCCAACAAGCCTATACCCTGCTACCATCCTACCGCACCAATTTATCATCATCCCGCGTGAGAAAGTGACAAAGAAAATATTATGCTAATGGACCGCGATTCCGAAAAAAAGGAAACGCGTCACACAATGGGAAATGAACACAGACGTGGGGATTGGATTACTCGGAGGGTTGTTTTTCGGCTATCGCTTATTATTTATTGAGATTCGCGCCAGGGAATGTTCGAGTTTTCTATGGAAATAAAAATAATTTGAAAACACTTTGTTCTTTATTGGACGCAGGGATCAATTGTCACACACAGCCACACAGAAAAGGAACGGCGTAATTCAATTTCAAAGCCGCGAGAGTTTGGAAATTCTTTGACCTAGAAAAAGGATAAGACAAACAGCTATTTTGCAACGATTACCCCTAGCAAATGATACTTGGCACGCTATAGGGCTCGGGAACGAGTAAATCATACGGGAGGCGAAGCTTTTGTGAAGTGCTGATTCTTTTTTCACTCCTCATGTTTCCTTATTCACCTCCCTGCTTGATGATTACTTTGGGTCGGTGATCATGCAACGTTCATCTACCTACTCTGTATTTGCAGAAATTAAACGAACCTATCAATTTGAAATCTTTCAGAAACCGCACGAATAAAGGTGGAAATAGCTATAAAGCTAGACACAAAGTCGCATGAATAATGAAGATGTACTCTCCTCGCTTTAAAACTGGCGTACACCTGCTTTAACTGCCAAGTTGTTATCTTGAATGGTCCTCTAAATGTTTACAGCCGAAGTTTCCACTTACATTTCCGACATTGCTATCTCTATTAGATTTTGGGGTTCAACATTCAGGTCAATGGGTGAAGCTCCGGGAACATTTAGTGCTTGATGTGCAAATACGCATTATCTGCACAGAAACTTTCTAATGTCCTTCCTTTTTTACGAGTTTCTTCTTCAGTTTTCCGAGGAGACATACTAACGTATGGTCCGAAAGTTTTGGGAAATTTTTGAAAAGCTAATAAGTTTTTTGGTTAGTTTTAATTTTGTAACTTGATATTGCAAAAACTAGCATCATCTTCAACAATACCAAATTTATATTTAACATATTGAAGGTGGACCATTATCTTTGATGACTCTCAGTTTCCTTCTGCCATGTTCGATCATTCTCTGGACAACAGCAGGATTAATTTCTCTGAGCTCCTGCCTCCCAATGTACCGCAAGCTCGACCAATATAAGATTTTTGGTAAGTATTGAGCAGGAATAGTATACGACAAGGGATGGGAAGCTGCAAATGAAGACCAATTACGGCGTCGCATTTTTCAATAACATTAGAGAATTTCGCATTGGAGAAATTGATAGAGAGAATTATGGAATATAGCAGAAGAAAATTGAGATCCATCGAAGATAATGGTCCATTATCAATATGTTGAATATGGATTTGTTATTGTTATCATAAACAGAGTGTCCCACGAAGTAATCGACATAGTTCAAGGGTAGATGTACTTGCTCGAGACAAATCAGAATCTGCCTTCAAAATTTTCCTGATGTCCCCCGTTTCCGATATACAGGGTGATTTACGTGTTCAACCGAAAAGTTTGATTAGCCATATCTCAAGAACACATCAATAGAATCTATTGAAATTTTGCAGGTATATTCTAGAACCAAGAGTTTTTGTAGCGCCCTATTCACTTCTGAAATAAATACAGGACCGTACCCAAAATTTTGTTTTTCGAGTTTCTGTTGAAAAAGTCATCCTGTATGGATTTTTTTCAAATTCTTGTGTCACATTCGGAGACTACATAAAAAATGCTACAAAATGCGGTTCCAAAATTGTCTGGCACCAATTTAGCTGATCCAAAAAAAAATTATTACCAGAAATTTTTCAGGAATATTTTTCAAAATTTCAATTCAAATCAGTAAAACGCTATTCCAGATGGTCAAACAAAGTCACTATTTTAATTGTGGTGCTCTAATCAACCAAAAATAATTTCAGGAGAATTTTCTGGAAACATGAATTTGATACCTCAGATTCCTACCCAAATTCATGTTTCCAGAAAATCTCCTGAAATTATTTGGTAGAACATTTGGTTAGTTTGGTAGAACATCAAAATTGAAATTGTGACTTTGTTTTACCACCTGGAATAGCGTTTGAGTGATTCGAATCAAATTTTAGAAAATAATAATGAAATTTTTTTTTGGGATCAGCTAAGTTGGTGCCAAACAATTTAGGAATCGCATTTTGTAGCATTTTTATGTAGTTTCCGAATATGACATCAGATTTTGAATAAAAATATATACAGGATGACTTTTTCAACATTAACTCGAAAAACAAAATTTTGGGTACGGTCCTGTATTTATTTTATGAGTGAATAGGCTACAAAGGCTCTTGGTTCTAGAATATACCTACGAAATGTCAATAGATTTCATCGATGTATTCCTGAGATATGGCCAATCTAACTTTTCGGTTGGACACATAAATCACCCTGTATATCCGAAACAGGGGACGTCAGGAAAATTTAGAAGGCAGATTCTGACTTGCCTTGAGAAAGTACATCTACTCTTGAACTATGCCGGTTACTTCGTGGGACACACTGTATAATGGTAATTTTTTGCAATATCAAGTTGAAAAATAAAGACTATTCAGAAAAAGTTATTAGCTTTGAACAATTCCCCAAAACTTTCGGACCATTACGGTCATGAATAGGTATGTTTTTATATGATGTCATCAAAGTCTATCACAGAAAGAAAAGATGATTTAAATTCTAAGTTTCCATTTATTTGACCACTTTTTATTTGAATCGAATAAAAAAGAGTTAGTTCGAATAAAATCTATTTGTATATATTATATCAGTGTTTTTGAGTCAATTATCAAGTTTGATTTAATCTGTGATAAATTATCGTTTCCCTCAAGAATGATGTTATTAAATGAAACAAATATATGTTCGATTTCAATAAATATCGGATTGTGTCCACTCACCTCCATCACAGAGAAAGAAAGATTTAGATTTGAAGCTCTCGTTTGTTTGATCATAGCTTATTTCCGTCAAAAAAAGGAGTTTTGCATTAAATGAAACATATTCATTATCAATATCAGTCCCTTTGATTCAATTCCAAAATTATTTGATTGTAATTAGATGTATATTTAACTGTATAGTGACATTATTTGAGTCAAAAAAATGTTTGCTTAGATCTGATCTGATAAAAATTCATTTGATAAGAATAAATGTTTGTTTGAATCAAATAATACTTGGTATAGTCTCCCCCACCCCATTGCCCATCTTGTACGGACCTGCAACAGCAAATCAAAAGCTAGAGCCGGCAGTCATCCATACTTTTCCTTTGTTTTGTTATTGTCAGTGTCCCTTTGTTTTGTTCTTGTCAGTGTCTGTGGTCAGTGGTCAGTGACTTTTTGAGTGGGTGATATGGAGCAATTTCTGTCAAGCAACAAAATATGATACCTTTCTCAGAAGTATATCAGAAGAAATATCACATGACGACACAGTGGGCTTAGTGATGCTCCGAGAATTCAACAACGCCAAAAGGCACAGGGGGCTTACTAAAATTCGGAAAGCCACGAAATAAACACAAGAAAGCTCATCAGGTTTCCAATCGTCGCCCATCATAAAGGTACAAGAGGGCCCAATAGACCTCCGAAAGCTATATTTGCTTGATACAGTGATAAACAGCATTTTTCCTAAGTCAGTTTATTTTGTGATACTTTTAATGTACGTTCATTGTAAAAAATATTACGATGTTTCATGTTCTTTTGTGCATGTTCTCAAATTTCACTAGTTTGTAGTTTGTAATTGATAACGAAAAATTTGCTTGACATACATAATTATAATATTCTTAAATTTACTTCTTTATTTTAACGTAGTTTAAAGTGCTATAACCTTATAATGTTTGTATTGTTTGTTTTGTTCGTTCTTACATTTCAGTTGTTTACAACTTGTTATTATTCCCTATTGAATTACTTATTTTCAAGTACCGACATTGAAACTGTTGAGAATCAGTATTAAAATGAATAGTTTTGTTAAAGGCAGATCAATAAAAGTTTTGAATTAAACCAGCCATTGTTTCAGTTTTCAAAATAACATACGATTACATCAAATAAATTGAAATTAAAATCAACAAATAAAAGAAATAACGTCAAAAACACACCTTTATTGGAAGTTGCATTATTTGTTTGAAAGAAGAAAATAAATTTCAACTTCAAAAATACGATATTGATAAAAAGATAATATATTGTCTTGGACTGAATAAAATATAAGCACAATTCAAACAAATCTCATTCATTTCAAATAAACTTCACAATCAAGAATTCAAACATTTGGCATCTTCCAATCAAGAAAACATTTACTTCGACGTATTGAAACAACAAATTTATTTGACATGAAGCAAATTTATTTATCCCAAATGTATTTTTTTTTCTGTGATACAGACGGATGTGGGTTCACTAATTATGATTAGGTATTATAAGGTGAACATTGAAGTGTGATACTAGTGAAAATATATTGATTTTGAACAAGTTTTTCTATAATTTTTTTTTAAATTGGGTGTTTTTGGGCGCATCGAGTACTAGCTCATTAGCGCCCTTGCGGTGACACCGTTTTACCCTTTTTCCTTTGGCGTGACCGCTCGGTTAGTACACGTCAAAGTATTTGAGAGCACATAGAGAAAAGTTACCTGCACCAGCGGGATTCAAACCCCGGACCTCTGGGTTTGAAGCCAGAGACGGAGCCCACCGAGCTACCGCCGGGATCTATGAATTTTGATCCATCAAATGTTTATACAGGGTGTTTCAGGGATGATAGCAAAAAATTCAACTGTGGGTAGATCTCGTCAAAATATGACAAAAACCTATATACCATTTTGCAATGTTCGGCCTAATGACGAAGATACAGCCCTCCAAAGTTCACTTTTTTTCGGATTTCAAAAATTTGTAACTCAGGAACGTTACAACAAATTTAGCTTCAATCCAGCAAAAGCTGGTTTGTCATAATTATCCATCAACCTGACAAATTTAAAAAGAGTCTAACCAGTGTATGAGGGTCAATAATTTAGAAGCATCCGAAGAAAAGTTGACTTAAGGTGACCCCTCATAACTTCTGAGGTTGATAGATAATTGCGACAAACCAGCTTCTGCTAAATTATTGCTGAATTTATTAAAACGTTCCTGAGTTACAAATTTTTGAAGTCCGAAAAAAGTGAACTTTGTAGGGCTGTATCTTTGTCATTAGGCCGAACTTTGCAAAATGGTATATAGGTTTTCGTCATATTTTGACAAGATCTACCCACAGTTGAGTTTTTTGCTATCATCCCTGAAACACCCTGTATTGGGAAAGGAGCGAGTCCATTTTATTTCCGCTGGTTTCCAAAAAGTATATTTCTCTTGATTCTATATGACGTCACACGATCAACCTTCGCTTTACAGGATTTTGATGCTTTTGATTTCAAAGCCTTATTGAAGTGTAATTCGAGACTTCGAATCTCAGTGTTGTTTAAATCGATGTTTCGCGTCCGCATGACGTTCGGTCAAAGAATACGACAACAAATTCCATCGTTTCACATGGCGCCATCTCTCGCGTACTTGAGTTTCAATATTAGCACGTCACGCAAAACTTCCCTAACTTTTTTTTCAGGAACGCCGAAAAATCAAATAAAAACCATGTGAGCTTCCAGATAGCTCTAGTATTCTCAAAAGTGGTTAGATTATTCTTTCAGCATACTACGAATAAGTAAAGAAATTCCTGGAAGTACGTATAGGGAAGGAGTTTGAACCATAGCACTATGGGCAATGGGCATACCTGTCTAGCGTTACACACTGAACTTCAATTATTTACTAGGCAATCAGTTTGATATGGCGGCCTTGGAACTGTCAAAACGTCAAATTTGATAGATACACCTCGATTGTCCACCTCAAGTGGGTATAAGTTGAAAATCCCAATCGGATCGGTTGAAAATTCAAAAGTTCAATATGGCGGCCTTTTGGAACGTCAAACGCCGAAGGTTGACAGATGCATCTCGGCTGCCTACCTTGAACAAGTACAGGTTGGAAATCCCAATCGGATCGGTTGAAAAATGGGAAAGCTCAATTAGGCGGCCTTTTGAAACGTTATAAATCGAAATTTCATAGATGCATCTCGATTGCCTACCCTAAACAAGTAGTATGAGTTGAATATCTCAATTGTATCGGTTGAAAAATGCAAAAGTTCAATATGGTTCAATATGGCGGCTTTTTGAAATGTCAAAAATCAAAATTTGGCAGAGGCATCCCGAGTGCCTACCCAATGCAAATACAGGTTGAAAATTCCAATCCGATCGGTTGAGAAATGGAAACGTTCAATATGGCGGCCTCTGGAGATGTCAAAAATCGAAATTTGACAGAGGCAAATTCGTTGTGTTTAAAATTGAAAAAATAAAATAGCAAACGCTCAGAAAAGGGGAAATACCATGAAATTTCGAATAAAAAAGCAACAAATTGGATCTGGTCGACGCGACGCGACGGTCCTCTATGTTTGGTTCAGATCACGCAAAAAAAAAACACCGCAGACACGATGAGCTGTGACGTAGGTATCAGGCGATTAGGCTTAGGCCATTTATTCAACAAATTCTCACGAATTTTCACTATAGCTAGACAGGAAAAAAATCAGAACTTGATTGTAGAGACTCACCTGTTTTTTTAATTATGCAACAACTCACGTGAAGCATATTCAAGATTATGTTCAACATAACATCAATGTTATATTCAAGTATCAGCATTCGGCGATCAGTGGCGCGAGTTTGACAGATTCGCGTTAACATCAAGTGAACGGAGCCGCGCGGTGCCGTTGGCAGAAGTGACAGTTGTAGCAGTCCGACGCTAGGTCGACCGTATCGATGCGGAAAGTTTCACACAGATTTCGATAAAATGGACTACAAAGACGTAATAGAACGCATAATGGATTGAAGCATGGACCCTTTCTGAAGGTCTGGCCAGAAGGTCCGATCGAGGGTCCGATGGAATTATCTAGGATCTCGTAGAAAACAAGACGTGACAACAAGACATTGACGCCGCCACGAGATGTGTCTGGAAATGGAAAAAAGAGGCCTTTCTCGAAATGTGAAGCCAGTAAAAATTGGGCCCTAGTGCAAATATACTGTGAGTACCCACCAGACGTGTTTTGCCCCCTCAACTTGCCTGTTTTTGTGAAATTACCCCGTCAACAGCAGAGTCGGCCTGCGAAATTCGATCAAAGTGCCGTCGAATTTGAAGAATTCTTTGGTTTTTGGTGTCTGATGGACGCTCAAAAGTCTCCTCGAGACCGCGGTTCAATTTCCCATGCTGACATGGTCAATTTCGTTCCAAGCACTGCACTGTTGAAATGCACGCACTTTCTAATCTAACAACTGTAGCCAACCCGTGCAAGACCCTCATTACAGCTTAAAAAGAATTAAATAACTTCAAAATGTGCGGAACTCATCCCACATAAATTTTATTTCAACCCAACCGGCTTTGACAGTTTCACTTCCTTAAGGGTAATTTATGTCACCAATATGAACTTTTTTCGAACACCCATATTTCCATTTCAAGGCGTTTATTGCTCGTTATTGCTTCACTTTGCACTTTGCCATGTTTCTTATGTATTATAAATATCACTTTGAGATGGACAAATATCTTGCCGTTTCGGAAATATGTTCAGCATACTGTCATTGTGAATGTCCAATTGTATCATTCTTTAGCCTTGCCTATACATTTCTCTTTCGTATAAGGAGATCGCATGATGAATTTGAAGTCTCTAGTTAAAAAAATAAAATAAAATGAAAAATCTCTCAAGAGTGGTTTGATTATCTCAGCATACTATGAATAAGTGGGAAAATTCCAGGAAGTCCGTATAGGGAAGGAGTTTGAACTACCTATAGTACTCAAACCAGTTAATTGTGCTGCCTAAAAGTCAAAACCTATACCTAAACATAGTACTAGTAGATACGCTATGGGCATACCCGTCTAGCGTTACACACTGGTGAACTTCAATTATTTACTAGGCAATCAGTTTGAACAAGATCTCCAATAACTCTGGTAATTTATATAACAATTAACTACAACACCTACTCACTGGATTATTATTCACCAATTGAAAACCCCCATTAGAACTTCAAAGAACTTTGTACCTACTTATTCATTATTGATGAAAATATCCATTTCATTGTAATTATATTCGGGTGTAAGTGTAATACGAGAATTTTGTGTTTTAATTGCATGACAGGATTTAACAGGAATGACGTTCTCCGGTAACTTGGCGCCGAGACCATACCGGGACTAAAAATACAATGAGGAACAAAATTAACACCACCATCATGATTTTTACTTGGGCTTGAAATCGAATTATTCCAGAACAATTCATCCTATTTGAATTATCTTTTTTCTGGATTGTAGAATGATTAATCAGGGGTCTAACTGTAGGTACAACAAATAATGTTCGAAAATGTCGATTTAGACCATAGTCGTTTACCGGCTGTAACACTGGTCCTGGTGTGGTGTTTTGTCCTGTATCTTTAAAACCCTTTGGTGGGGAGCATCGGCAACAGCAGAAAGTTGTTATTAATAAGAAGAAACTTATTGCCAACTGGTACCCCCCTCTTCCCCTAACGTCCTTTTTTTTATTTCAAATTGCTATCAGATTTTTAGAGAAGATAGAATTTTTTCCCAGCAAGACAGGTTTTTTCATTTTTGAAGGTGATAGAAAAAGTCTCTTGACAACTCTCATTACAGCCTTCAGGAGGTAGGGAGTTCAAAACTTTCCCGGTGGTATCCAGCGACGCAGGTGATCATTTTGATCGAAGCGTCCTTCCGGGAAGGAGAATCTGATTGACCAATTGAAGGAAAAACCCTGCAGCAAGCATCATAGAAGACAAACTTCGCGTATACAGCTACATCAAACGGATTCGGTTTAATCCACCCTCCTCAGAAACGACCTCTCATCCACCTTCACAACGGCGGATTACTTTTTCAAGTGCGATAAGAACATAATTGTGTAACAAAGACCTTGCTACCAACATGGCCCAATAACAGATCTAACACATTAGCCGACACAGTCCAAAAACGAGGTATTTCCTGTAGCGCCACGTGTCACGTGATACGGGGCTGGTCACTGTTATTCTTTTTTGTCAGCCGCGCCGCGTGTTTATGTGGCAAGCTGGCCACTGCAGCAAAATTTCAACTAGTGATGAAATGTATTCTACGAGACAAAATACGAGCTAAATCATCTTACGTGTGTTTTGGTACCTATTTAAATAATCGTCCAGAGCTGAATTGTACGGGGTGTTTATAAATGTCTGTGATCGCATCGCCTTTGGAATCTGCTTTCGATCACTACAATTGGGCCTGTTACTGCGTTTTTCGGCCTGACCCAAGCCTGCTGCGATCACAGATTCTTATAAACACCCCGTATATTAGCATCATATATTTTTTCTTTGATAGCAAATTTGTGTAGTCGGGCACAAGGCAAGATGATTGAGACAAATAAAAATTATTGGACAGATTGTCCTGCATCTTAGCTAAGAAAGGGCTCTTCTACTTGAGGTGACAGGTGACGGGTGACGCAAGAATATTTGATCTTATGTTGCGGCTGCGTTTCGTATTTCATAGAGCGACCAATGGAATCAGACGAAAGTATTGCTGTCGGGCTGTCTCCTATAAAATCGAAACTGCGAAATCAAAACGAAAATCAAGAAAAAGCCGCAGGAAACTGTGTACCTATATGTGAATAGTGGGCGGAACAGGATATCCGAGCCGTTCATCCTCTTCAGGGATGAATTGATCGGGCAGGATACCTGTACAGTACCTACACATCGTCCTTTTTGGTATATTATCCGGGATGTTATTTCCTCTAAGGATGCAACATAAACCTGCGATTTTTTCGGAAACGGGAAAACCCCTATACATATTCTTTTATTGTCACCTTTCGTTGGGAGTGAGTACATATCAGCTCAACGGTGTTTGTTTCCAATGTTTTCAAAAATCTAACGTTTCGCTGTATATCCTATGCAGCTCGCATTGCATCATATTATAATTTTGTGGGTCGAATGGAAAATGGAATAACAAGACGAAACGGCGGCTAAATCCATAATTTGAATCCTATCAGCTGGGATTACTCGTGCTATTTCGCGTACCCACGGGATTACTGGAATGAATTATGAAATATGAATCAGGGATCGGGGTATCTCCAGTTGGCGGACCTAACTAGGTAACCCTTGGGTTTCCGCTGATGTTTTCGAAAATTAATAAGTCTCTTAGCTCGCAGCCAAAAATGGAAGGATAGGAATTTTTATCGTCTGTGTTTTTAATTGGAGATGCCAGTCAATGAGTTATCCACTGTGTGGGCATAGGGAGATTTACTGTATAGCAGGACTGTATAGCACGGCTGTATAGCTAGCTCACAACTCTGTTCGTAATTTGGGTAGGTAGAGGAATACAGGATGTTGCAAAATTACTGCATACAAGAGCCCCGGGACGTCGTAGATGAATGGTTCAGTGCTGTGAAAATGCAGAAAAACAGTTTTGGGGGGGGGGGAGTAGCTATAAAGGGCTTAAGGGTATAAACGGTATGACTTCATTTAAACTACTCTTCTTATGTTGACCTCTCCTCCATGGGCGCTATTGATGGCAAATGCAGGGTGGGAAGCGCAAAATCAAAATTAAAATAAGAGAAAGAGAAGTACCTATATGGTCCGAGAGGCAAAGACCTCCATTGGCATCCCAGGCATAAAAAAATTGAAGAAGGGGCGTGGCCAACTTAGATTCAGTTGATTTGGAAGTTTCAGGTTGGAACTTCCTATCATCTACCATTCTAGCATTAAAATGTAGATAGTAGGGTAGATTGGTCTCATCCTCGTAAGCTGAGTAGTAGAACAACCGACCGGTAGTCAGAAGACTCGAGTTCGATTCCCAGGCGGGCCTAACTTTTCTTTCATGCTATAGTTATCTGCTTCAAATAGAACTACACCGATATGATTCTCTTGTTCTTCCCCCTAAACAGCGCACATTCTTTCTCCCACGAGCAGTATAAGTAATCAAAGCTGCAAATACATATAAGTTGATAATAATTTGTTCATGGTCTTAACAACTTTGAAAAACATGTTTATTTAGGTTATGTTACCCAGAGAGGATGAGTCGCGGGTTGAGGAATTACGAATTACCGTGGTGGCAAACTTCCAATTTGTTTGTTTTGCTTTTGCTGTGTAACGGTCATTTCTGCCATCTTCGCTGGCTCTGAAAGTGCACTCTAATTACGTTTCGATTCAAACGCAGCAAAGCACTCGTTGCGGCTTGTCCCTGTCACGTCACCACAACTTCATATATTCTGTCTTGGAGTTTTCCACTTTCCTCACACCTGAACGTGACCGGAGCTTTCCTCACCACAAAAACTTTGCATTGAAATTCACCCCGTAACTCCTTTAAAATTGAATAAATTACAATATTTCCTTTAGAATGCTCAAGATTTTTTTTTCATTAATTCGTTTGTGCGGGGCTCAGCCCATGCTATATAGGTGTATTTTATTAAAACGGTTCCGATTCAGACGCAAACGGGAAAAGTCTTTATTGGACGGGATTTTGTCCTATATATGTGTGTGTGTGTTTGTAAAGAAACGGGAGCCTGGCTTCAAGCCACTATTCCCGATACTTATTAGATATAGTTGTTCGGCTTTTTTAGCTGGTTCAGTTTACGTTGCAGCAATTTGTTCCCCCCAGTGCTCTATTCCAGCTCTTTTTCGATGTATAGCCGCAAAAAGTATAATAGGAGAACAAATGGCCAACAACATAACCGGCGGCACTGATAAATGCCTGACCGAGACAAAGTCAATTATCGCTTCCATGGCCACTTTGTTATTTTGCATCATCAGAACGAGCGATACCGGCGATAGTTCTCGCCCCTTGGCAGCGCGAATGAACGAAAACGCTATACATTGCTCAGATATATCAGGTAATCACATGTAACGACTCTTGATCAAACGAAGAATTCTTCATAGGTACAGGAGAAAAAATTGCAGTTCCAAACTTCATAATGTTGAGGTGACTAACCGGACTCGAAACTCAATTAACTCAACAGATGCGTGTTTTGTTCCTTCACTCTCTTCTGAGCTGGGGAGACGTTCGAAGCTTAGTTCATGAAGCGGCGTACCTATCGCGAATTGCGATTGCGAATTCGCAGAGAAGTGCTTTCCCTACTGGCCAGTTTCAAATTCAAATTACTATAAGAAATTAAATTTTTCCCAAATGAGAAAATGTTATGTTGTTGTTCTGCACTGTAATGGCGGCATTCAAGATGGCTGCACCCATGAAATGACAGATGGTCAAGTGAAAACTCTATGTGAATTAGTCTTGTTGAGTAACCACAAGGAAACATGTCATGTGTGTAAGATTCTGGTGCAATGCCATCAGGCCATGCGGACATGAAAATATTGGTCCGCATGAGCGGCATGATGGATTTTTTCACGATATACCGCTAAATTCACACGATAGCCATGACAAAGAAAACTGCCATTTTTTTAGTTTAAAATCGCGATACTTCCATCGCAAAAAGCCATATCTATACGGCCCGCATGCGGCCTAAGCTGAATGCGTTGTTGATACTCTCGTTGTACCATTGATAAATCTGGCAAACAGATACAGCAAACTTCCCCAGAAGTTAGTTTATCAACAAAAGTTTCAAAAAAACTGAAAGTTTTGCAACGCATACTCACCTTCTTTTGGTTCTTTTATTGTACTATTGTACTTCACCTCTACAGTCTACACTCACCTTTCTCATGACTTCCGCGGCGGAAAGACCCGGATAGGGCGTGCTCCCGAGCGTGACAACTTCCCATATCAAAACTCCGAAACTCCACACGTCGGACTTGACGGAGAATATGTTGTCATAAAGAGATTCCGGCGCCATCCATCGTATGGGCAGCCTCCCTTCGCTCTTTCGCTCGTAGATGTGAGAGGCGATGACGTCGCGGGCGAACCCGAAGTCGGCAACTTTGCACGTGTGCTCTTCTGTTATTAGGACGTTTCGAGCGGCCAAGTCCCGGTGAATTATCTGGAAAAGGCAGAGGGAGAGAGATATGAGCATGGAATGCATACAAGTCAACCACCCTTTCATCTTTTGTCATCAATGGCCGGAAAGAGATATGGTATGCGGGTCAGATCGCGACAAATCAAGCCAGACCACATCGGGAGACTACCTTTGAATTTTGTCGCTATACTCGGTGTCTGATAATATCTGGTCTATTCTATACAGTGTGTCTCAGAAATATCTCATTCCGAGTCCAGAGCTATCAAAGTAAGGAACATTGCCCGTCTCTATTTTTAGCGCAACCCATAGAATGGCAAGGCGCTAATACATCCGTTTTGTTCTTATTTCAAGTGATTTCGAGGAACTGTTTGTGATAGACTTAACAGTAAACAGTAAAAATTACCGACCAGTGGGTGTGCACTGAATTTCTGTTCACGATAGAAATGTAAGTCATAAATCACAAAAATCCAATTTTCTCCAGTTATGTACTTATGTGAAATATTCCATTGGTCCCTAAAATGATTTAGAACAAAATATGACTCTTCTCAGTGGCGTTCTTGAAGGAAAATGAATTTTTGAGATTAATTAATCACCTTGTAGGTATATGTCACCGAAATAGACGTTCAATACGCACCCAGTGGTTGATAATTTTTACTGATTATCACATTCATGTTAGTTTCAACCAATCAGGGCATCTAAAATGGGTCTAGGCCACTCGCTTTAAGCTATCGATAAAAAAGTTGAAACATCGCATTGGCAAGTGATAAAATACGCACTAGAATACTACAGCGCCGAACTGGGATATTTTTTGTGTCCTGGAACCAAATCGAGCCTAAAACGCCCCAAGATCAGCTGATTATGAATGGAAAACCAGCAGTATTGGCCAAAGAAAGAAATGATTTTTGTCAAGTAAACAATGGTTTCACCCCATTTGAGATACATTTCAGCAGTGTGGGCCTTCCCTGAATCGAGTCGGTGCACAGGCACCACTCCGCCGCAGCCTATCAATCATCCTATATCCTATCATATGCAAGGTGACATTTGCCCTACTGAAATGTCACCCATGTAAACTACACACGGAAATAACTTCTTCTGCCAGTGGAGTGTCACTGTATTATTATTATTCCTTGTACCTAACCTACTACAGAACCAAATTACAACCAAAATAACATTAGCAACAATCTAAGTAATATTTTCTGAAGAAGACGGCTGTTTTATTTCAACAATTTAACACAATGACCATGCAACACAAAAACATGGCTGGCTTTGACAGTAACTCTCTTAGTAGTTCAAATGAACCATTCCAGCGCAGTAGGCATTTATGTTATACTTACTTGATCATCAAAATCTAAACTCGTGCTTCGTGTTTTAGTTAAATGTTTTAAATTCTTCAAACAACTATCAATCACTCGGGAAGTAGATTCAATATTATCTTGAACAAAATCCCTTGACTCTAATATTGGGTCTACTATACCCTCGTAAATGAAAGTTGTTTTCGGGTTAAAACGATTTAACTGATTACTACACACAACGCCTTTGATTAATAGACCTATAAGCATAACATTCACTTATCTAAATCCCACTGTCAATAGAAACGGGATAAAGTTGATGTAAACAACAAAATCTGACAGCTGCCTCTTCGGACTTCTTTTTTGTAATAATCACCAAAATATCACTCGTGCTTGAGATTTCCCCAGATAATTTTGGCCAGGCGTTTTCCTCGGGCTGGTTGTCCCTAGATGAATGCCCTTCTCCTACGGAGTCGGGCATTTATCGCTACAACCAGCACTCGCGATGGCCTGTCCAAAATTATCGTGAAAATCTAAGCACTTGTGATATTACTGTTGAAAAAATACCAAGCACTTGTTATACCGTATGATGAAAAACTTTCCTCTTCTAGGCAGGCTGTGGCCTGACCAAAATCAGCCTCGTTTGCCTGCCAATGACCAGACCACAGCCTGCCTAGAGGAGGAAAGTTTTTGATCATACGGTATAACTGTCGGTTATTTTATCCTCGATTTTATCACAAACAGTTCCTCAAAACTATTTTGACTTATGAAATTAGAGGAGAGCGAAGCCTTACCCTTTGATTCCCATATCTTCAGAATGAAAGTCACTAATTTTTTTGAATACATACTTTTTTCGTGCATTCTTGAATGGATTTCATGTGCCTATTGCTCTGGACTCGGTATGCGATACTTTTGAGACACCTTCATTACAAACTGTAAGATTATTTATCTGAGATATTGGCGATTAATGGAGCGAATAAAAATGAGAAACAACAGATTTTTCACGTACTAAGTGAAAATGTATTTTCAAGAAAGCTCCTAGGGGAGGAGACCGTTCGGCCTTCGAACCACATAATAGGATTCTGACGACCTCTAAATATTATTTAGGTGACACAAAAACTCCCGAGAGATTGTCCATTTCCTTCAAATCCCTCTTCAAGTGAGCTTCAAGATTTTTTCTGTATCGTCTGAAAACCTAATGGGCATCCATGAAACGTTTTGAACTTAAAGTTCGGTGTCCGTCATTGGCGTCATTCGAGCGTCATTCATAATCAAATCATATATAACTTATTTAGATCAGGTGTAACTCTATCAGGTCAGTTAAAGGCACTTACTGAGTGGAAAGTACTCTTACTTTTATAGGAAACTTTATCGCATATTAAAAACATGGTCGTATTTAATGCACCTTCGGTCGGCATTCGTCCTAAAACTAGAAGAAGCGTTCTTCAGGCTGACACCAGCAAAAAGTAGGGTATTGGTATTGTCATCCATAAACGCAAGGATTACATATTATGGTCAAGGATACTTTTTTCGGATTCTATGACGCAATTTATTTTCTGATGAAAGCTTGGAGTCCCTTTAATACGCTAGCTAGCAACAATGAAATGGAATGAATAGAGAAATAGATAATCACGTAATATGATAGCACTTAGTACTGTTGGTCTACATTGCTAGGAGATACCTAGGACACCTAGGTCATACATTAATATCTTCATCGGTGCATTTGTGTCAGCTATTCAATTAAGATTATCTACAGTGATACAATCAACAGAATAAGTACAGGGATTACAGGTGTTCCGAAAGTGGCGCACTTCGAAGTGGTCTTAGGTGGTTCACCGTCATCCATGGATAGCGTGCATGAGATACAGAAAAAAAAGTGGAATCAATAGAAATGCCTTCATTTTCAAAAATATGGGCTGATGGCTTAAATGCGTGACACTTTGAGTGCCGATACCTTATTGGCCAATACCATTGAGGAGAAGAAGACTGGAAGAATAATAGTAGGTATATTATTATACAAGTTCCATAAGACATAGTATAGTCACACGACTGGTTTTGGGGCACGACGAGTTTGCGAGGAGTGTTCCGAAGGAAGAAGTGTGACAATACGTCTTATTAAACAAGTGTAATATACTATATCATCTTATCTACTTCACTCTGATGATCGCCCAGAAATTGTAAATTCTGGCTGCTAAAAATAGAAACGTTCGACAGGTGACACCTCCGCACTGACGTTCGCGTACCTTCTATTGACAATGAATTGTTGCTATTGGTTGAAAAGCAGTTTAGTAATATTCTTCATTAAAGCACCGCTTTCGATGTAATAATGAGTCCATCAGTAACGCAAAGTAGATCAAAGACTTTTCCAGCACTCACGCTAGTTCCAACTTTCGACACGTTTGTCCAAACATCGCTAGTCGAAGGGGTGATCTTCGCCTGCCTAAACGCAAGGCGTGATCCCAGTGCCCACACCACACGGGTTATCCATCCAAGACTCAGCCAAGCTTATTCCTCAGGATATATTTCGTTAATCCGTACTCAATGAACCATTCGTTTCTTGAAGACTACGCTCCGTATCGATATGGTTTCAAAACTTGTGGAAACAAAAAGACCAATGATGATAATTGCAATGTGTAAACACGACTTAGCTTTTAGCAATATGATAAATTTCTAAGGCAGTGTTGCCATGCAGAGCCGTTATTAAAAAAAAGACACTTGCATTTCTTATCGTAATGGAAAGTTTCACCCTGGAGCCATATTCTCTAACTCGTTAGGCCCTCGACCGACAGATATCGCTATCGGTAGCTAGACAAGCACCATTGTGATTGGCTTTTGCCTGACTATCGATAGCGATATCTGTCGGTTCGAGTGCATAGCGAGCTAGAGAATACGGCTCCTGCTGGGCTATAAAATCAGGAAGAGATAAGAAAATCTTTCTTTTCATCACGATCGCCGAGCCATGCGGACGTGCGAGTCGTGTTTCGTGAGCTGCCGCCCCACAGCGGTTTATTCACGTGGAACTTCATACCCCTGCAAATCGCCAATGCTGTTTACATTTGAAGCTGCCCGTAGAGTATCCATCTGCTCTCTGTATTTTGAATTACGGGTCATGGTTTCTTCAGTTCAGTTCCGCCAACCGTCGACGCTTTAACGTGATAACCTCAGTTTCCATGCAGTCAATAGTCGCTTCCAATGTAGCGATAGCGACTTTCCTGTTCGTAATTAATTGGCGCCGCCGGAGTAATTATTGTAATTCCTTTCTTGTTGTTATTATGATTCTGGTACCTGGTGATTTTGTGTCGACATTTTCACTGTCTGGCCCATATGTTGCAGGAAATCGCCGCGGTCGGGTGCTGGACGCGCTCCTGGATTTCCGAATCGGCCCAAAGCCCAACATCTTCACGTGGTGCTGGAGCCATGGATTCGGTGGCGCCTCCTGAGCACAACACTCCAAGGGCATTGCTCCCGGTAAGCTTAAGCTGGCTGCTCCCACCACGTGTGACGGCAGCGTTCAGCCCAGACGGTTGGGGATACTGCGGACTTGGCCAGCTTTGGACACGTCGCCTCAAAGACATGGACGCTCTTCAAGAACCCTACACGACCCCAGGGAAGTCATATTTCTCATTTCAGTTTTAGTCATTCCAAAACGATATCGTGAGCTAGCCAGATCGATTCATTGTTACTATGTATTTAGTAGCGGACGGCCTTCTGTTGTAGTGCTATGTTTTGTGAAATGTATTATTGCTCCCGTTGAATTGTCAATATACGAGTCAATTTGATGCACGTTGTGATTTCAAAAACCTTCCTCTTCGTTAGTAATTTCGGGTTTGTTGTCGCAGAACTAGGGCTTTCAGCTGTGGTACGTAGCGGATTATAATCCCAACGTGACATTACATGAGAGCATAAAGCAGAAATTTTGCAAATACGCCGTTTGAAATAAATATTACTGCATTACTGGCCATACTCATAGGTAGGAAATGGAGAATATCAAAGTGAATGGTCCGAATGTCGGTATACAAAATAATTATCATTCTAGAGATACGTCGAAAGATAGGTACCTAAGTAAGTACTTATTCCATTATTTCGCTGTCAAAGCCAGAGCTTATTTTCAATGAATGATAATATGATGAATAGTTGAGTACCCACTTTCTTTGTATGAACTCCAGACTTTTACTTTTACAACTATGGAGTTATTTGAATCACAAAAGCTCGCAAGGTCGTTTGTTCAACAGACACACAATATAAGATGACACACTGACGCCCAAAGAGATAAATGGGCACCCTTTTATCTTATCAGGATCCAATTTCACTCTTTCATTCAAAAGGTCCGTCTATCTACACAGCTCTTCCAAAGGACATCATCGATTACGGGTCGGCACTTTCGTTAAAATTATTTAGGTGGGTACAGGTTTTTATTGAGCCGAATACCAACATGTCAGAGTTACAGAATACCCTGCATTTTATGTCTGCGTCTGATGGGATATCCTGAAACAAGAACAGCAGTGTTCTGTTTGAAGTTTGAAGCTGCAACTTATTGACGTACTAAAAGAAAATGCTACAAGCACTTGAATACCACCACGCGGTGTTGTAATTTGTTGAAGTATTACAGTTCCCGATAAACCCTCGTGAAATCGAGAAAATGTTCCCTGCAACTTGCTGCGTATAAAGTGAGAGCAGCAATATTGAATGTTTGAAAGTAATAAAAGTGCAAAAACTATAATAGCAGTTTTACAACTAGAAAGAAGTTTCCAGACAAAAATGACCGGAAGCGGTTCAACACTCAGCACGGCCACGCGGCATCTACGAGACGTTCGTCGTGCGTTATGTGAAAAAGGTTCCATTCGACCGAGCCTGTAATAATTCTTATAACCCTTCTCAATCATCTTAAACGTGTGTTTTCTTGTATAAAAAAGCTCTGAAACCTCGACAACATAATGTAATCAATAGTATTGTGAGGGGATCGAGGAGGGGATGAAAAGAATAAAACGATTTCGGTCGAAAAAAGATTCTGTAAATTTGTAATATCATATTCTGGAAGATATATATTACCGTATTTCGCGGGCTCGAAAATATCAACACCAATAATCGCTGGGCGAAAGAAGTTTTGGCAGTCGGCAGTCGAGGGAACGTAAATGGAGAAGAGAAACAGAGCGAGTGTCCTGTTGCTTGATTTCGTGGAGTATCAAAGATTCCTTCAGCCGATAAAGTGCAAATTGGTTTCGTCACAATATCTCATTTGAGAAATGGTGAGGGATGTGGAATCATTGCTTATGGATCTGTATTCGCAGAGTTTCGATATAGGTGGATACTCGGGTAGGTATATATCTACCGCAGCATCCGCCGGGCTTTGATTGAAATGAAACCATGGTATTGCTACGTTCGAAGGATGAAGGGTAGTGCCTCCGGCTCCAAGAACGTGGCTGAATGATAACTCACCTCCCACGACCACTAGCGCTAGCGAAAGTGACAAGTACCAATGGCAGTAAGCGACAAATAACACACAGCGTGCTGTAAAGTAAGAGTTAAGGACCTTGAAATAACGCACACTAAGAAGCAGAGAATTGTGTAGGGAATTTTGATTCATGTTGGTATTAAAACTGAACTGATGGGAGTGTCGGATAAAGTCCGTTGTTGATGGAATTTTTGACTTCTTATTCTAAATTCAGGAACATACTTATGCACCTATAATATTTAATCGACTTTTCCAAGAACCACTGTGGAGGGAATCGTAGGTGAAGTACAGCACGTAGCATGAGTAACACAGTAAAGCACCTTATCACACTACTCTTGTTAGGTACCTAATGTACTAATTTTAACCTAAGATATTTGAAAATTTGAATTATGAATAGTGTGCTGCTCGGTCGACTTTTTGCTAACAAGTGAACTTTTAGGTAAGTCACTAGTGTTAGTAGGCGAAATCCCGTGTAGTTGTATGGTGTATAATTATCTGCATCTTGTTGAAATGGAATCAGTACCCATACTAAGCTCCAAAAATATTCTAATATTAGATAAATAAACTACCGCTCAAAACAGCTATCGCTCATCAAAAGCCCCCTTTTTGGAAAAATATAGCTTTGGATGGCCACCAACGATTCCCTTCTTCCTTCTTCTCAACGCTTTTCTGCAATGGTTGGGTTAAGCTGAGGTGTTCTGAGGCCGAGGATGTAGGTTCAGCGAGTCGTTTTTAGCTACTTCCCGCCACACCTTATTTTGCTCCGTGGTCCCGTTGAAGGGAATTTTTTTATTTGAAAAAAGTATTGGTGTTGATTTTTTTTTTTGAAAAGTAATGGATAATTTGCAATTTAATTTTTGTTTGTTAGTTTGGACACCATGTAAAGTTGTATGAAAATTTTTCCAGTGTGATTTACGTGTGGCCGCTAGGGTACAAGACCCAAAAAAAAAAATGTTCCGATGGAAAATAAAGCAAATAATTGCAGGAACAAGATTCAAAAAGACTTTCAAGTCAATTTATATATTTAGGTACATTTTATTATTCATATCAAAATCGAGGCAAAGTTCCACTTGCTCAACCTCATCAGAAAAGCGTTTCACTCTATCTGGATTCTAAATTGAGGCAGATATAATTATTTAGGTAGGTAAGCACACGTGTGTGAAACCCAAGATAAATAGTCATTTATTTTGAACTCATGGTCTGATTACTGGTAGGGTAAGAGTTCCCAAGAGGGCTTTAATGTTCTTTAAGCATAATTATGTATAGTATATTTTTGTACATAGGTATGTCCCTATCCATAATTACCTCCTACCTAAGCGGATTGGATAATATGTCGGTTAATTACATCGTGTGAAGTTAATGAATCCCTCAACCTTAAAATTTTACGCCATCAAGGATTCTGGCATGTTCAAATTATTCTACTTTGATAATTACACAACTGAGTACGCCATTCCGCTTCCAATAAAAATAAAATTCGAAAAACTCAGCAGGCACAAAAAAAAGAAAATAAAAATCAACTCAACGCCCCCGTATTTTACAGCAATGATTAATTACACACAAGTTAATGACAAAGGATCTGGCTAATTGCGAAATATATGCGACTGTCTTTGTTTCAATATGCATGTTCCACGAAGCGTCAGCTTTCCACATGCGTCCAGCTAATATGTATCTCCCCAACCGTATTGTGTGACAAAACCAGCAGCCGCATACGTCTTTTAATTTGCCTTGTTCATACGTAAACTTTGTTGATCAGTTTAATTAGTAAAAAATTCTTGATCACGGCAGGGCGTGTTACTTTTGTATTGTCCCTTTTTTTATTACTAAAAATTGGCTCACTTGAGTGTGTTTTTCGACTAACTCTTTTGTATAAAAAAATTAAATGTTCTGGTTCCAGCTATCTTTCCTGGTCCATTCGACCCATCATTCTACAACCATAGTTCTTCCTGGATCGTGCAGGAGGTCAGAGATTACCTATGGGAACGAATGAATCCTGGAAATCCCAACAACAAATGCACCATGATCTTTCGTTCTATTACAAATGGTGGATGCGCTTGTAGTTGCTGATGCATTATCTTGGATGGCTGCAGCACAAGTAGGGCTCACTCTCACTGCTGTGGGCTCACTAAGTGACTGGTCATTTTCCTCGCGAAAAGAGTTTCAAATTTTGAGTCTTGGTCTTTCTTAGTTTCTTTTACAGCTGGAATTCATCTTGGATCCACCAAAAAATCCTTAGAGTTGCAAGTTTTTACTGAAGTGATATTTTTGCGAATTCAAATTCGTTTTGCAATTTTTTTCAATCATTTCAGAATTCGATTTGATTGAAGGTAACACGCCCGAAACAAATGTTCACGTAGCAGTGTCAGTGAATTTATTGTCATTGCAACTTGACATTTCATTCCATTATACTTATTCCATCTCTTAGTTTGACCGCATAATTTGACTGTCTATCCAAATCTTTCAAAAAAATCAGTAGTTTTCGTGAAAATGTTTTTTTCATGAAATGTCCCTTCAAATGAAAACCAATTCCACTTGTACAAGCGATTTTTTTTATTTAAAACAACCCCATCGTCTGGTTTCTTCTGAATGTTTCAGAAAATTCTAGGCCAGACATTACACATTTTCTCCACTAAATCGATATAAGCCGAGATTATGTTCCTGGCGACCAGTAATTCTCTATGGATGATCTTTTCTTGACCGTGCATTCAAGAAAGCAGCAATTTTCATTGAAGAATAAGCAAAACCGAGAGCAAAACTCAACCTTTTAGCATGAAGAAACTCGTGCTGGTAAGCGCCAAGCCTCCGGCTTGGACTTGGCTGCTCTAGGGCTTGCTGAGACGGGCAGACGTGGCGGAGACGACCTCGAATGTTTTCTTTGTCATAAACCCTTTTCTACTTGGCCAAAATGAGGGCCAGTTGCGAGGATACAGCTATCTGGTTGCATTTTGGCCTGACCCAAGTGGATCGCAGCGACAATTCACCTCACTACTTAAAATAGTAGGCCGTTCAAGTGTATTACCACCAAGGTCATTGGTGAAAACACCCCTCCAGAATGACCAACCTCAAACATTCAGATAGTTTTTATTTTTTTAGGAAGATTTTCAGTGGTTTTTCGGTTGATTGTCTAAACAAATACACCTCTAGGTTCGATATATTATCACTTACATCTCGATTTACACTCGGATCCCCTCGTGAAAATTCTTGATGTAGCGACAATTCACCTCACTCCTTAAAATAGTAGGCCGTATAAGTGTATTACCACCAAGGTCATTGGTGAAAACACCCCTCCAGAATGGCCAACCTTAAACATTCGAGTAGTTTTCACTATTTTAGGAAGATTTTAAGTGTTGTTCGGTTAATTGTCTTAACAAATACACCTCTAGGTTCGATATATTATCGCTTACATCTCGATTTACACTCGGATCCCCTCGTGAAAATCCTCGATGTAGCGATAATACACCTCACCTATCGGTGTATTACATACGACAATACACCTCACCTATCGGTGTATTACATACGACAATTCACCTCACTTCTTAAAATAGTAGGCCGTATAAGTGTATTACCACCAAGGTCATTGGTGAAAACACCCCTCCAGAATGACCAACCTCAAACATCCAAACAGTTTCCACTTTTTTAGGGAGATTTTCAGTGTTGTTCGGTTAATGGTCCTGACGAATACACCTCTAGGTTCGATATATTATCGCTTGCATCTCGATTTACACTCGGATCCCCTCGTGAAAATCCTCGATGTAGCGATAATACACCTCACCTATCGGTGTATTACATACGACAAGTTCTCTTAGATCACACTCACAAAGTGTACAGTATGGGTTCATAGTACATTACGTAACAAGTACAGAAAGTGATACATTACGCATGAGTGTGTAAGTTAATGCACAAGGCACAGCCGAATGCAAAAATCACACGAATGAAAGTGAGACACTTCACGGCGAGTTACGTACACTATTTTTCCTACGACCGGGAGAAAATTACATTCAAATTAAGACGTCATTTTCGTGTTTTTCTGTAAACGTAGATCTTATGAAAACCAGTGGATAAATAATGATCACAGAAATAAGGGTAATTTTAAATGGGTTTATAAAGAAAATGTGTATGTATTTCAAATTTTCAAAAATCCAAATTTTCAAAAATTTTCAATTTTTTCACAGTATTCACTTTTTTCTCAAAAAAAACCGCTATTTTCTGACCAAGCCTGCCTGTGGCTGTTGTTATGCTTGAGCATCTTACAAGAGAACGGTACACCGAATTATCACAAAAAAATCTAAACTCCCTTCAAAAACCAGTATTTCAAATTTAGATTGCTTTCAAAATATAAAAAATGATCTTTTTCATGAAAAAAAAATTCGAGGAATCTAAGGAATTAAACTCGCGTCCTCTGGACACACGCCCCGTGCCTGTTGCAGCAGGCAGGATCGGAGGTAGCGTCTTTCACCATCAAGCTATCAGGTTATTTTTGTCAGCCGGCCAAAACCGTCATTGATAAAGGACACGAACAGTTTCTTTAATCCTTTGAGGAGCAATAGCGGCCTGATGCCCCGGCTACCAGCCGGGAAAGGTACGTTTTGGTCATCAGCAGGTGTATGGGGCTTCATTTATTATCAACGTCTCCTTGTGAGAAAATTGGATATCCAGTAGTAAGATTAGTGACATTTTAACCGTCATTTTGATATTTTAGTATGTTAACTTGATTCAAAGTATTTGGCTGTTGCAGCTCAAGATTTCTAAATGGACCCCCATTTACAAATCCAAGAATTATTCTGCTTTATAAGTAGTGTGGTGAGAATTCCATTCATAACTTCACAATTACGGTTGTTGAAAGAAAATTTTGTAGGATTTTTATTTTTATACATCTCACCGCTAGGGTTAGGCCTTCGATAAGGTTATATAAGCATGTCAAACCCATACTATCGGTTGAGAGGACATGACTGAGGCCAGTCCTGTAGATGCAAATTATTGTTGATTCGCTTGTGAATCAGAGTTAGGGGTGAAAGCCGATTTTTCGAAATTGTGATTGAATCGTCGTTTAAATTCGTATTGTTTCGTGGTTATAATAACGCACGGCTCATAACGCACAGGTTGGGTAGGTTGACGTAATCGACAGCTTTCAGGCCTACTATAGCGTGTGAGAAGGGTCACTTTCGTAGGTGGTCGTAGGAAAAAAATTATACATCCATGTTGACTCCAGGAAATCTTTATACCTACCTACATTGAAATCAAGATAAAGGGCATTGGGCATTGGATACATGCTCACACTCCGTTTTATACATGAATACCATATGATTAAAAACTTTCTTCCTCTAGGCAGGCTGTGGTCTGGTCATTAGCAGGCAAACAAGGCTGATTTTGGCCAGGTCACAGCCTCCCTAGAGGAGGAAAGTTTTTGATCATACGGTACTTATTATTTAGTAGTTTTCTATATTGGCAAATCAGGTTTCGGAACCTATACAGGCAATGGTGGTTTCAGCATTGTGATGTAGAAATAGTATATTACATACAAGCTACGAAAGTGATACTTTTCGCATGAGTGTGAAAAATTGCGCACGAGCGCTAGCGAGTGCGGTAATCACACGAATGCAAGAAAAGGCAGTTTCGTGCGAGTTGTGTACACTATTTTTCCTTCGACCGACCTATTTTTCCTGTCCGACATCTGCTCATTGACGATCGAAATATCGAAATATTTATGTCAGAAGGCATCACTTACCGATATTACTTACTGATATCCTCTTTTCTAATGTATATTTTTTAATGTTGTGTTGCCACTTTTCCATTTTTATGTAAATTGAATGAAATTACCAAAAACCAGATGAAGTGTCTCCAGTTTTGAGGAATTTCACAACAACCGGCAACGCTGCTCGACACTGACAGTAGTTTCTAGGAATTTTCAGATATTTTGTTCAGATTTACCTAGTCACTGAAGCTAAATTATTCCAATCCCTCTTGATTTCAATGTCAGGGATTCAGCCAACATTCTCACGCGATTTGTTTTATTCCTATTATTATTGATTACTGGAAGTTCTCGACTTTGAACAACGACCACCTACTTAGGGCGAAAATGCATCAGTGGCATGCCCAGGAAAGTATGTGGCCCAGGGACGCCCCCCAAAGGCTGGATAATGGAAGATCGTTTGCCATGGAACTATGTTTGGCATTAAAAAGCGAAAGCAAAAGGCACTAGTGACGCACAGTGTTTGCAAGTGGCAAGTTTCGCGCCTACTATAGTGGCAATTCTGTAAAATTTAAAGGCCCCTTAAAATTTTTAAAGGTGTCGGTCACCTAGGAACGATCAGAAATGAGCTTTACGATTGGCTGATTTTCTTTTAACGGCCTTTAAATTTAAACGGGTTTGATACAGAATTGGCCCTTATACCGTACAGAAAGTAACGTTTTCGTGAGTGGTCGTAGGAAAACAAGATATCCCGGGCTAGTTTTCAGATTTTTGCTTTCATCTGATCCAAAATCACAATTTCATTAGGTACTTGCAGGTTCTGTGCCACGGAAAAAATTTACAATTGTTTGACCTGACATTCCATCAAATTTACTATCAGAAGCAATTAACGCACGTAAATGACGTAAATAACTTGGCTTTCTTTCATTACTATATCCGTTAGCCCTATTTGTTTATTTAGCCAGTTTTGTCACTGATTTACTGGAGACCGTTAACGCAAATGGATAAGAAAACGGGTTTATGCTTAGCTCTGTTTCGACGCCGAGAACTGTTCCCGTGACGTCTAAGGAAATGCTCCCTTGCGTTTCCTGCTGGTAATTAGCTCGAAGACGAACATAAACTTATTTTTTCGTCCTTCGACCTACGTCGCTCATGTAATTTGGTTATGTTAATTAGTTCTAAATGTTCCCTTATTCAAATGTACATACATTCGACAGTTCTTATGCACATGAATTAGTGTTGAAATGCTGAGTATATTTGATGAAATTGTAAATATGAATTTGGGGTAGATGGACAATAATCCCTGATCTCCACGCCATGTCAGGCGTTCGTTTTCCAACTCTGCCCTTTGATGTTACTCATGGACTTGTTTGTCAACTGTGACTGTGAACAATCCATCTTAAACTGTTTCTAAGATATTGATTAAAAATTGTGTTCAACTTCAGAGGCCTGTGTCGTTTATCTCGGTAATGGTGCGATTTACATCGAGAAAATTATAACTATATCAATCGTTATCATTTCAACTTAGACATCCGGAGTCTTCCTCGGCACAATGTCGTTGCATGTTTCGGTCATTCGAAAGAATCAAAGCGTAAGCGATACCTAAACTTGAGAACGGTTCTTGTTTTTGAAGTATGGAGTTTTTGATATTTTAACAAGTTTGTTTAGGTAATTCAAGTCAAAAATCTAGGTCCGGAGTTGTGGAACCGCAGATAAAAAATTTAAACTCGCATTTGTCCAGTAAAACAGACTGAATGCAGGAAACTCGGAAGAAAAAAGTTGGGAGTTTGTATAGGTAGGTACCCAGCTATCGGGTCACAATTTTGTGCCGAACAACGTAAGTATACACCAAAAGTTCCGGTGAGAGGATGATTCTAACTCACAACACGCCTGGAAGAGGCCTCCGACGACGTGCAAATATTGACGTGTCACTTTCTTCCACCTTCTCTCCTTCGACGAAACAATTTGTTTCCCGCGCGAAAGCGAAATTTCCCCGTGATCCGTCTCTTAGTGCTACCATATACACCTATACCTACCCCATTAGCGGAGAGAAATTCCATCCCCTTGGCGACCTGGTAGACGAAAGACGTGAGATCCCTGGACGTCAGCGACTTGCTTTGGCCGTGCATGTTGTTGTAGTACCTTTCGGCCCTCGAATTTCGCAGATAGCTCTGCAGCTTGCCCTTGCTGATGTACTCCATAATTAGGAAGATCGGCTCTTTGTCGGTGCAACACCCCAGCAGACGGACGACGTTGGCGTGGGGCTCGAGCATTTTCATCACTTGCAGCTCGGAGATAAGGTCGGACTTTTCCTTTTCGTTGGCGTTCTCTTTCAGCGTCTTCACGGCCACCACCGAAACGCCCTCTTTGCCTGCAAAATATATTACCCTCATTGTGTATTACGCACGGAAAGTTTAAAACAGTAAAAGTTGCATAACCGAGAGCGGCTCGGTCTGAACGGGAGTTAAGAGTGGGAAAGTTAATGGTTTTATTACGTTTATACGGTTGGTATTTAGCGTGCTTTGTAAACTCCGGTATAACTGAACAAAAAAACTCCTCGACGTGCCTTCCGGAAAATAACCTCTGATGTCGGGTCGTGCATTTTATCAATTCATCATCAGATAAAATACGCCCCTCATTGACTTCTCAAATCCTCTTAGAAACCACTGAACACCATAAGATTTGTATCAATCAATTTTCCTTGAACTTCCGTTTCGTCCCTGGTGCTTTTGCGTTTTCTTCGCTTATTATAATGTGCGAGAGAGGCTTTCAAAAGCGCAATTTTTCATCGCTGGCGAAAGTTTCAGAAGAGCATTGACTCGTCACAACTTCAAAGCATTATTGAGTTTATCTAATAAGTGCTGTATCTAGGTATAGGGACCTCCATACTAAAAAGGTTTTTTTATTTCAAATCATCCTCAATAGGTTTAGTATAGTAGGTACCTACATATTGAAAAGTTTCTCTGAGAGGGTATTTTTTTATGTCCTGACCATTTTAATAATTTCTTGTTGAAGTTGAAGCACGACGTAAATAGAAAGATTTAAAAAATCATGCAACGTGCTTTCTTGGAAAAAAAATGCAGAAGTGCGTGGACGAAAAAAAAATCTAAACGACTGTATACTGTATCGTCAAAATGAACTGCTGGACAACGAAGTTGTCGGTATCGGAAAAATGGTTCGACTTTGGAGGCCCATATCTCCCGATTGCCGGTTGCGATTTCCATTTTGCTTGTTGCGTCAACTAGCCTTATCTTTTCGTAGCCCATCCTATAATAGTGAATGTTGAGAAACTTCACGTAAGTTTTTTACAGGATGATACGTAAAATGGTGTAAAATTGCAACGAGTTTATTGTACCCCCATTTTCCAAAAAAAATATTTTTTCAATATTCTAATACAAAAACTATGAAGAGTGGTGTCTTGTCTCGAAACGGTTTTGGAATTACATAGATTGGAAGTCGAACATTGAAGATATAAATTTTTGGGTTGAATGTTGCAGATTTACGAAGCTCAGCACAAGCACAAAAAGTATAACGTCCGGGAGGGGTTTACTTCATTCGGAAACTAAAGTTTTACAACGTTACCATGTTCAGAGGCTTAAACTTGCAAATAGAACATGTTTCAGATCTAAAATTCTGATCAAATTCTGACGAAATTCAACGTACGAAAAGCAGGCAATGACAACCACTTAAAAAAATGCCCCCTGCTTGGCCCCACACCAAATATTCGGGTTGTGTTGAGAATCAAATTGTCCTGGATTGTTGTACGAACAATCTTGCTCAATTAGTCCAGTAAACCTACGTAAAAAAAGGGGTGCACCTCAAACTAATTGCAACAGAAGTAATTCTTACGCTATGGAATACCTTGAAGTCCTACAAGCAACATATCAAAATTTAAGAAAAATTAAAATGGCGGAAAGTGTTCAAAATGGCGAATCAAAAATGGCGGTGTCACTTTGCATAGTTTTTGCTTATAGTACATAAAAGATCAGTTGCTAACCGAAAATTAATCATGGAAATCTGAAAATGTCAGGATGTGTCAAAAATTGTCTGCCTTATAACTCACCCAAAATCGACAAAAATCGTACTGAAGGGTTTTGTGTTATTTAGGGGAGGGGGATCTAAAACTGCTATTCAAAATGCATCAGGTTTAGAACTTCAGAACCCATTACTCATACGGACTCAAATAAACAATTTTTTCGAATATTTCTATGTGTCGGAGCCTGGAGGTGCCATTTCTAACAAAAAATGTATAATTGCATAACGTGGGGGGCACGGCGGGGGTTTGTGAATTTTTTTTCCATATTGGTGCTATACCGTCAAGTTGGGTATCATTTTCGACTAATTTCCACATTCTAAATCCAATGATAACCCTAAAATTGGAATAAAAACAAATTTGAACAAGTTAGCTTGAAAAACCGGTTTTTATTGATATTCTTCACTTTGATTTTTCCAGTAATTGTTGGAAGCATCTCTATCCAAAAGTATTTTCAAATTTTTGTTTTTTTTTAGCTTCCAAAAACAAAATACGCAGGTATTGAGTACATTCTATTGATAATGGTTAATACACTCCAAAGTAGTGATGTATAAAATAGTTCTGTATACAAATGCCTCCACCAATTGAAAAAAAAAACTGAAAAATGCCAAAGAAAACTTTTCTCAGGTAACTTTCCCAAACTTGGTTTCTATTGTAATTTTGGGGTCATCATTGCATTCAGAATGTAGAAATTAGTCGAAAATAATACCTAACTTGACGCGGTAGCTGAAAAATTAAAAATCGAAATATTGGCTAGCTGACTTTCTCAAGGGAATAAAAAAAATTAGGCGAAACTATATGTTTCCTCTTCATTATTCATCAAAATAAGCAAAAAGACGTAAAATTGTGATTAAACCACGTTAAAACCAGTTAAACTTGGAAAAACACGTTTTTGAGGTTCATTTTTTTGCCGATTTTTCTTTTCGATTTGGTCATTGTCAAAAAAAAAAAAAAAAAAAATGTGAGAACTGCTACATATTTTACTGATTTCAAGCGTTTCGCACATGAAAACTATGCATTGGATGTGCATTTTATTCTCACAGATTGATAAAATTGATTTGTTGCGAGAACTGTTCAACGCTAATTTTTCACTCGAAAATTTACGCAGGTTCACGCAAAAATTATGCTGCGTCTATCAAAACACAACTTTCATACGACTGCCTCGTATTATTCATGGCTATTCTATGATTATCCACTTGTTTGTTTGTTTTTGGGAGTGTGTAACCTATAAAGCGGAAAATGGTAGAGAAGTAAGCTCCCGATTCCTAGTGAAGATTTCTTCAAGCAAAAGCAATCGTTTTTTATATCGAGCCCAGCCCAAATTTACAATAAAAAATGACACTACCTACTTTGTGATTCATCAAATTGAGGACAATTAATTTCTCTTTCTGAAAAAAATATTTATAAACATTTCATAACCCTTCTATCTTTCTTGAAATTCTCCAAATGCCCAATTCAATGGGGGAAAGGATTTAAATTTTTTGAATTTTTCTCCAAAAATAAGAATTTGATTTTCTAATATTGATTCGATATATCAAAAAGTAAGAGGTGTCTCATTAAATTTTGAAGTTGGGGTGGGGGAGACCAAAGGGGTGAATCTGGGTAGCACTTTTCCACCGAAATTTCTCTTCTTTGGTACTATCTAAGATGAAGCCGCTGACTATACTGAGGACCATTGAGAGGTTGAGAATATTAAATTGGATACTCAAAGGATTTCAGGGGTGAGGGGGTGGGGTTAAATACTTTTTTCCAGAAAAAGAATATATTTTCTTGGGACATCGGGACATCCGCACCTGCAGTTCGGGGATTAAAGACGGAAGTCTAGGTCAACCGTGAGCTTGTCGGCCCCAGTGGCTTGGATGAACCGACCACCAAACATCAGACACCACATTGTGGCTCGGTAAGTCCTACTGGTCTGGGAAGGGGTACAGTGGGCCCAATAGTGAGGCCTGCGTGCCAGGTGGAAATACGTTCCATCAACTCCCTCCAATAAATCCATAAATTTTTTACGTTATACTTACGCAAATTTTTCTGATAATATTTCATCATTATCGAGAATTTAACAGTCTTCTTCAATTTCAAATTAGCTGAGTGGCACGCATAATGAAATTCTTCTTTGAATCTGGTTCGGAGCGAAAAAAAACTTCGCGCATCGAAAATTGGACGTTCTTTCAGTAATTGTTTGGAAGGAAAATCCCAGAGAAAAAATATGCAAAAAATCAAACATTGATTCATGGAACGTACAGGCGTACAGCAAACAGCCAACACTTGTTGAGTTTCGCTATATTTTCAGTGGGCATTGTTGGATTGAGAAGCGTTCTATGGCGAGGGCAACGCCAAAGAGGTACAAATTCAATATCCGATGTAGCATTTTCGACGGTAGTACAAACAATAACACGGCGAGGCGAGGAAATCGAAACCGAAGTTTTATTAATTTATAAAGACCTCATATTCTCACCGTCTATGTCCGTGGCTTCGCACTTCCAAACTTGCCCGAACGCCCCCTCCCCCAGGATATTGAAAAACTTGAGCCTGTGTCTGGGAAATTCCCAGTGGTCAGAGTCCTTAATTGGCGCTGAAATTTGATGGCTGGCCTGAAAATTGAAATAAATTATTATTAAGGTAGATAAACTTTGCAGCACGCGCTGCAATTTTTTCGACGGTGATTAATCATGTCTGCTGGAATGAAACGATAACAGAGGGCGTCATGCAGATGTAATTGAAATGCTGGGAATCACGGCGTATTATACCTACCTATACATGCCTGCTCGACATACATATCACAGCACATCCTCTTCTCTCAATTTGGCTAATTTGCTCCTATAGGATACGTCTATTGGAGCTGGAGAACACGTGCGGAATTGCATTTATCAAAAGGCATTTAACGATTGAAACTTGCGTGTAAAATTCCAAGTGAACAGCCTTCCCAGCTCATCTTCGATTCGTCGCACGCTCCAGCCTTTCCATTCTATAGCCCCCTTAACCGTATATAGTGGATAGTATTTCTTTATATACTATTTATTAAAACATACGGCGTCCCATAAATCAATGGCGTGCTCCTCCTGGCGGCTAGGTCCTATGCAGCTGGATCATTACGACACGGCTTTGTGGCCGGCCATTCCGCAACTTGCAGCGGGTTATAAATTACGATATATTAAGTTCCAGAAGTTTAAAATTGATGATAAATCTGGAAGAACTCCTTCGCTTCCACCAGTTGATCCAGCGTACACCAGAGATAAAACGCTTTGCGGTAGCGTGAAAGGAAGTTAGAAGCTGGAAATGGGATTGACGATGCCGCAGAGTTCATCAACTACCATAATAATATTACCTTCCTATCAAATTATTAACTTGTTGTTTGTATTGTGTAGGCGAATGACCCAAGTAAAAGAAGGAAGGACTGAAAGAATAAATAATCTTTAGATAGTTCACTGATTCTATCCCAATATCCCCAGGAATAACCCCCCTCCCTCCTCATAATTAATTTTACTTCATATACCTAGAGGTTAAGTTCAGCTTATTTTCCTAAACCTATTACCTATTACCTAAACTTTGTAGTCAATTGTGATGCTTATTTTCAGTCCTGAGGATGTTGAAAGTTGAAATGAAATCAACGAAATGTTCTGTTCTCCTTTTTTTGGATTAGTCGCCTGCACATGCACAGTATCATCTACTTCATGAGGTGAACAGAAATGAACTTGCAAAGAATTCTGATCAACAAAAACTACGGACTGTCTCAGTCTCAAGAGTTGTGTTAGAAGAAAGTTTTGGAAAAATTTAGATCCCGTCAAATTCCAACTAAACCGTAGATCCTCTGAATAATTGAACTTTGATTTGCTCTACAATGCCGGCTGACCTTCCTCGAAATTTGTAGACTCTTTGCCTTAGACTTCATGTTCAGATTTTTTCAAAACTGAATTTCAATTTTTTCAAAAGTATGGAAAGTATGTTTTCAGCCGATCAGACAGAAAGAAGTGATTTTCTAGCCTACTACCAGGCCATAAAATGAACGATTGCTCTAGTGACCCCAGTAACGAAAAATAACAGCACGGGAAAAAACTTGCTAGCCGCCGGCCAGGAATATTAGATATTTTCAGGCCGCCGTGCCGGCCAGAAAGAAAGTCCAGATACTTTGATAGATTGAATTGAATGAAATGCATGGCTTTGAAATTCATCATTTTGATAGGTGTAACTACCTTATTAGATCGGTTGAAAAATAGCATGTGCTGTCCGTACAGAAGGTGACTTCCAGGCCTCCGCCGGTTGCAGGCCTCGGCTGGCGCCTCAGCGACTACAAGATTCCGTCGTCGGCCAAGAATATGACACTTTCTGTACTAACCACACAGTATACTACTTCTCCCTTGAATTTGTAGACTACTGTCGATCAAAATTGAAGCTCAGATTCTCTTACAATTGTACTGGAATTATATTTACTGCACCTGTTTTGTCGAAAAATATAACTAGCGGCTAGTTCCAGTCTATTTTATCACTCAGATTCTTCATCATAATTAAGGTTCAGTTCCCATTGAGATATGGACTGACATTTGAAAGCTTCAAAAAAATTCGCCTCTTGGTGTGTGGTTAACTCTGATCTCTCCGAGGATTTCCCTAATAAAATTTACATAAGCTTTTTCCTTGTTTAGGTGTTAATTGTGTACAAACAATGCTGGAGCACCTCGGCCTAATTAACAATGAAAATAACATTCGACCTTGTTTTTTTAACGAATCCAAATATTGGATATAAATTTCATCAAAGAGCAAATATACCAGACGCCAACGTCGCCAGCACGCCAGTTTCCCTTTCAACCATCCAGTAATTACTTGTGGTCATGAATTTTCGTGCTTTTACCTATCCGTAATCGATAAGTAATTCCCAGGCATGTCAATTACATTTAATTGGTGTAATTTCAGAACTTTCGCCTGAAACCCTTTGGTAGGTACTATAAACTTGAGCAGAACAATGAACAGGTAATGGGTAACGTAAATTTAACTATTTTACCTGAAGATGATTGGCGTCAGCCTCCCACGATTCGTAGCGATTGCTGAAAGCCCTGGGACCCCTCCACTGTTGCATGTTAATGCCGGGATCTTCCATTCCGATGGCACCGGGAGAAGAAACTTTTCTCTGGAAACGAATCAATTATGTTTAATTGTTACGTCTTCGTGGTTTATGGTTCAATAACGTGACCGGATTTTAAAGTTCAAAAACGCCAAGTTGATCGCGGGAATTTGAAGCTCTCTACAATAATTGACCATCTTCAGTAACCGTACCGCCATCGCCACTACCGTCATTTGTAGCTCAACAGATTAGCGTTTTGCTTTACAAATCCGGTGGTTCCAGGACCCATTCTCGTAACGTGAACTGTTTTCTTTCCGTTTATCGCGGCTGTTACGGATTCGAAATAACTTTGGCGTCGATCGACTATAGCCACGGCGTATTTTTTTGTATTCAAATTGCTTTATACCGGAGGTTATAAAAATCAAAATAATAAATTTCATTAATAGTGCCATAACTTGGTGACCCTGCGGGTGTCGCTGTTGTGTGAAAGGAAGTGCTAATAAAGTTTTGAAGTGAAAGGAATGTCCTAAGTATTATCAATGAAAACAAGCTCTGCTAATTTGGAAGGAATAAAAGCAAAGCTTGGAAGAGAACTTCCAAAGAGTTATCCAACTTGAGCTCTACCTACAATGACACCGCTGAATATTTTTTTAATAACAAGATATTCATCCATCTTCAAGTGATAATCGTACCTACACAAAAAATATGTACAAAGTGGATCATGGAGCAATAACGACCGGTTTCTGTGAAAATGGAAATATAGGTGTTCGAAAAAAGTTTATGTTGTGATCGACGTAAGTTTTTCGGTTTTCAAAATCGACCTTCTGGATGCGCCATTTGAAATTTGATCCAGAGTTAAAGAAAAACTGGCTCTGTAGCTGCCATCAAACCTGAGATCAACTTGACATAATCATAATTTCCATACTCAATTTTTTTGCCATTTTAAAATTATTTAACACTATGACTGTGAAGCTCAAGTTGGATCACGCTTTATACTCAAACTCAAACCTCAACTCAAACTTACAATATCGTCTTTGCTAGTGCTAGGTTTTCCTAGATGGATCTTCTTCCTGAACATGACGGCAATGACTCCAACCACGAGGAATACGACGCATACGGAAATGATGGGCACGATGGTTATCGTCAAGTTTGGCGCGGTTTTCACAGCCTCATCCACAGCAATTACGTTCTTCTCCACGTCGTCCTGAGAACTCTTCGTGGTGGAACTGTTTGTGTTCGTGCTGGCCGGCTCCGCCGTCGTCGTCGTTTTTTCCTCGACGACTTCGTTGTTGCTCACTTCCGTCGGTGGTAAACTGACCGGCTTCAGAACAGTTCTGGTGTTGGTGTTGTTGTTCGCTTGCGGTTTGTCCGGATAAGTTTTTTGCTGGAAATACGGCTGTCGAGGAATCGGCGGCGGATTGTTCGCTATCGATGGCGGAGGATTCGATTTGAAAGGCGGCAGACCGAGAAAACCTGGCGGTCGCAAGATCGTGCTCTTGCTGCCGGGAAACGGCGGCTTGTTGGACGGCACGGAAGCGAACGGTGCGGAGGAATTGAGGATGTTGACGTAGACTTCCGTTTTGGCTTCCAGCTCGCCGTCGTATACTGTTACGTACAGATGGATATCTTGCCCGGCCTGGAAAAAAATACGCATATTATTAAACCAGGTTTCTTCACAACAAAAGCTCGGCGCGCGGCTTTTGATGACATTAACAAGGCGGCGATCAGATTATAAAGAGAAAGTTGAAACTGGCTGGTGATTTGGGGAAATGTGATGCGGCGCTCATGAAACCCAAATGCTTCGCTTTATAAATACAGGCCCGTATCAAGTATGCCATTTGAACCCTATGCTAGAGTCTAGAGTCTGTAGAAATTTATAGATAAAGAAATTTTAGCGAACCTACTCTTTATAGAGTCCTCTATCATCATAGAAGTCCGATATCAAGATACTGTCAAAGAGTCAAAGAAGCTAAGCTCTTCAAATTTCAACATGATGGCTCATCAGTCATCATGATGAGGGACGTTCACTATCGAAGCAGCTAGACTGTCCAAATATGAGTACTTAAATAAATAACACCTGATGAGAAATGTTATTCATTCTTACCGGCTCTGAATTTTGCCATAGAAATATGCCCGTTTATTCGTCAATTTAACATACGTACATACAGGGTGTTAGGTACTGTAGTCCGGATGCTAGTTGCATAAAATGGAATTGACTTTGCATTTTTTAATGAGAAGATGCTACTTGGTGGAAATGTTCTTTGCATCATACTCTTCCGATCCAGGAAGGTAGCCATCAGCGCCGTCCATGCCGGCAGCGTATACAGGGTGAAACAGAAAAAACAGTTGGAAAACTATATTTGAATAACCCAAGCATGTGGAGACGTGTAACTTACCACATACATTAACTGTTTAATGTTTATGGAGTCACAGCAAACCGTTCTTGATTACCTTGAACCGTCTTTGAAATGTAGGGGATAAACAGAAAAAAAAACAAAAACACTCTTTTTCCATAAATAAGTGATTCTTAGAAATATTGACATAATACTTGGTATCTCTACAAAAAGTATTATTGGAAATGATATGAGCTGGGTAGCCAAATCCTAAGCCAACTATTTCCAGATATACGATTGTCAACTTTTTTTTCCTCTTGAGCACCATCTTAAATCTGCCCTGTGAGGCATCGTTGAAAAAGTGATTGGTTATCATAATAATGGTAATATGTAAACATTGCATCGTAAAAACAACCTCCTCATCATAATTTAGTGACCTCTTCGGCGGGAAAGAATTGCCATTCACGTATTTTTTGTCTTTTCAAAGCTTGAGTGCCCATGATGGCATTTGCAACATCTGGAGTGGTAAAATATGTTACGCAATATGAACTTTGATGTACTTTAAGCTAGCCTATCAAGTTTTGCAGTCATCAATTGAAGGTTTGTTCTTAGAAGCTGTTTGAACAGAATTTGTTCAATTTTTTATGGAAAATGCAAAATATTGGATCTTTCACCCTTATTTGATCCCTCGTTGAGGAAAGCCTGAAACCGAAAGTCTCCAAAATTTTTATGCTAATGGTTCACTGAGAACTGCTCTTCAATGTATAGTTGTCAAAGTCTGCATAGTTGCGTTCAGATTCCAGACAGAGAGCGATAAAGAAGTTCATGCAGTGAAAAAAGACACAACTTTCAATGCATTGGAGAAATCCCGGAAATGTCCCTTTTAGATAGGCTTCCCGCAATACACAGGTTCTGTGAGACTCTCAAGCGTGGGTGAAAGGCTTGAAACATTACTTACTTAAAGCTCTAACAGTGTACCAAATTGCACATTCATGTTATGAAAAGCAAGGTCTCCAGACAGCTTTCAGTCTAGCTCTGGACTAGTTTTTTCTCGGCTGTAATTTATGTCTTTTTTTACTGCATGAACTTTTTTGTCGCTCTCTGTCTGGAATTTGAACGCAACTATGCAATTTTTGACAACTAAACATTGAAGAGCACTTCCCACTGGATCATTATCATAACAAATTCGGAGACTTTCGGTTTCAGGCTATCCTCAGTGAGGGTTCAAGTAAGGGTGAGAGACCCAATATTTTGTATTTTTAATAAAAAAAAAACGACACAAATTTTGTTCAAACAGCTTTTAAGAACAAACCTCTCAATTGATGATAGTGAAACTTGGTAGGCTACCTCAAAGCACATCCAGG
The DNA here is from genome assembly GCA_949128115.1 of Anaspis maculata. Lineage (NCBI taxonomy): Eukaryota > Metazoa > Arthropoda > Insecta > Coleoptera > Scraptiidae > Anaspis > Anaspis maculata. The sequence continues at coordinate 93,662,132 of OX421962.1, forward strand.
TTCATAATGCGTAACATATTTTACCATTCCAGATGTTGCAAATGCCATCATGGGCACTAAAGCTTTGAAGAGCCGAAAAATATGTGAATGACAATTCTTTACCGCCGGAGAGATCACTAAATTATGATGAGGAGGTTGTTTTAACAATGCAATGATCTATTTCACCATTTTTATAATAACCAATCACTTTTTCTACGATGCCTCGCAGGACAGATTCCAGATGGTGCTCAAGAGAAAAAAAAGTTGACAATTATATTTCTGGAAATAGTTGGCTTAGAAATTGGCTACCCAGCTCATATCGTTTCTAACATTACTTTTTGTAGAAATACCAAGTATTGTGTCAATATCTCGAAGAGTTACTCATCTATGGAAAAAAGAGGGTTCTTGTTTTTTTTCTGGTTTTCCCCTACATTTCAAAGACGGTTCAAGGTAATAAGTAAGGCAAGTAAGGAGTTACACGTCTCCACATGTTTCGGTTGATTAAATACAATTTTTCAACTTTTTTTTCTGTATCACCCTGTATACGCCGCCGGCATGGATGGCGCTGATGGCTGCCTTTCTGGATCGGAAGAATACGATGCAAAGAAGATTTTCACCGAGTGGCATCTTCTCATCAAAAAATGCAAGGTACTGTCAACTAGCATCCGGACTACTGGTCATTACAAACTTCGAGGGATGATTCTCCATCAAGAATAAAGGCAAATGAAAAAGAAACAGGGTGTTGAAGGTTGAAGTGACTTTTTTAAATCGATTTCCCACTGTAACTTTTGAACTGTTATAGCTGTATTACACTACACAAGCTCTTGTACAACTTGTTGTTCAATCTGTCAGCTAAATAATAAAGTTCATTGTTTTTTTGACACTATTTTGGCAGATTGTACAAGAAATTGTACAAGAAATTGTGTGATGTTATACAGCTATTGGACCGATTTTGATTAAATTTCAACCAAAGTTTACTCAAATAAGTCTCTATCGAATAATAACACCGCGATTTATCAACAATTTTCAGTGGATTAGATAATGGGGGCAGTCCCCTTTTTTCTTCCCTATTTCCACCTACCCTAATTATTTGTGGAAATTGGTAATATTTCCGGGTTCCACATTCAATTCAAAATCAACAGTTACTCTTGCAAAACTTCCATCAGAGGCTTCATTCTCGAGATATTTGGGTTTTAAACTTTGGAAAACATCTCGAAATCGCCATTTTCCAGAGCCCAAAATGTTTTCTCTGAAAAGTGAAAACACCTCGTTTCTTAGCAAAAATGGCAGAAAATCAACTTATGGCCAGTTCCACCAGCGAATTTAATCATTGGTAACTAATTGAGATATTTTCTCTGATGAATATTGGCTTATTGACCACAGAAAGCACAAGTTTCACGAAAGATTATGGAAAAATGTTTGGACCACAACAGCTTGTTTGCATCTTCCGTGGTCATTCGACCAGCACTGACCTAGAATCCATCAGAGAAAATGTCTCAATTAGCTAACAATAATTAAATTCGCTGGTGGAACTGGATGTTGAACACCCAGAAAACTTATTCCAGTTGAGAAATCATGAGTTTTTTTGTTTTAATTTTTTAGGCCTTTGAAAGTCGTGATTTCGAGGTGTTTTCCAAAGTTTCAAACCCAAATATCTCTAATAACTTATTTTCTAAATTGAACGTAGAATCCGAAAACATAAACAAATTTGAAAAATAATCAGGGGAGGTACAAATAGGGGAGAAAAAAAGGGCACTTCCCCTATCATCTACCCCCTTTGAAAATTTTTGATGAATCGCGGTACTATTATTCGATGGAGACTTTTTTTTTATTCGTTTATTTAACGTCGGCCTATTTCCGCAACGAGGCCTAACACCGACGCCAGTGAATGCTTTCCTCCACTATACCGGAAATTTTGCCGAACCACTGTGTGTTCCAACACAGGGTAGGGATTTTTAACGACCACCAACATCGCATGGGGTCGGCACCATCGTTCGTATTTTACGTGCTATGCGACACACGGCGCGTCTTGCATTTAGCAAGCATTCCAACTAAACCAAGGAGCTTGTTTTTTCGAGGCCGAAAATCCGTCCCCGGCGGAGATCGAACCCGCGACCTCTGGAGTGGCAGTCGAACGCGCGAACGAATGGCTCCCGGTAAAATTTTCTGAATTTTTGAAATGTTATAGCTCATGAGGCACCTAGGTACTAATCAAATACCGTGAACCCCAAATTTGGCCAATGGGCAGTTTTTTACCCGCACAAGAGGTTGAAGTTGGACGTTCTGACGGCTCCAAAATGATGTTATGACGTGAATAAAAGTTTTTCATCTGGTTTCTTTTTAAGTTTCAAAACTTTTTAAGAAGTGCAACATTTTTGTGAAAAGTTTGCTCAATAAGTAATTGTGCTAAAAAAGTCAAAAAATAAAATCGCAAAATGCTTGAAATATGCCGATTATTATCAGCATTATTATTATTGTGTCAAAACAATCTCATCTGCGGCCCTACCACTTCTAAACTTGCGCCCTCGTCGTTGCCTTCGCCCCCTCCGTCATAAAATTCTGGCTATGTCATTGGGTTTCTACGGCCCCTTTTCACGGGGGGCTTAAGCCTGCGGTGCTGCTCGCGTCACTCGTGTTCTTTTGAACACCCCCTCATTCTCTTGTGCCCGGGGCCCCATTTGTTTAAAAAACGGCACTGCACGATACCAAAAATTTAGCCAAATTAACCAAAGAAAATTGGAAAATCGCCAACCCAACATTAGGGGTGGAAAATACTTTTGATGTCAAAATTCACAATTTGAATCACAGAAGCCATCTGCATGGGTTTTGTGAGTAATCTTGAATTTTATGATGGTAAATAGGGGTTGCGAGTGAAGGAGGGGGTTGATATTTTTTCTCAAATGAATACAATTGGCATGGAACTCAACTTGAACAGAAACCGAATGAAAAACTTTCTCCTATTTTGCGTTCATAAGAAAGTCATTACGATACGCAAATGACGTCATTCGCGTATACGCACATTGAATGACGCGTGTGACAATAATACGATGTCTTATGAAACTTGTATTATAATATACTATTATTCACGTCATAATATCATTTTTGAGCCGTCAGAACCTCCAACTTCAACCCGTTGTGTAAAAGTGGGTAAAAAACTGTCCATTATTCAAATTTGGGGTTCACGGTACTCGATCAGTATCAAATGAGAATTTAACCAGGAGCCATTTTCCATAAGAATCATGCGGTGTCCTTTGATTGAATTCGGTCCAACGGTTCAAAAGTTACGGTGAAAAACCGATTCAAAAGAGTCAACTTCAACACCCTGTATCTTTTTGAGAAAGCATTTCAGGACTATGAGTTTTATTTCCATTTGGCTTTATTTTTGATGGGCAACCATCCCTCAAAGTTTGTAATAACCAGTACCTAACACCCTGTATAGTACCATTGTTTATAGTACTAGCGATAAAAAAAAAATCTGCACTTTGTTATACAAACAAAATCTTCGGCATAATTGTTCCTAGAACCAAATTGAATAATTTGACCCGCTGATCTTCTCGATTACCCCCTGCTGTATCTGGGATTAGGGGGTATAAGGAGGACATGACTATTTTCTTCTGCGAGCCTAACACCTGCTATCGAATCATTTTGATGTCGTTTCTGAATGACTAGAACCCGCTGATCACGATGTCGCCACTGTCGGAATGATGCGTCTGTCCGGAAACAAGGTAGAGCTGTCAATTGTGCAATGGGAGCTTCCTGAATTAACAAATTTGGGTCATCGAAGGGGATGTGTGGGGTATCATTTCTGACACAATCGAGGTCTGCGAACCCATTCCTTTTTGTGAAAATGTAATTGGTTTGAAACTGTGGATAATATGAGGGGTCAAAATTGTGATTATTGATCATCAAACATTTACGATTCGGATTGAATTGACTTTTCTTGCAATTTTGATCAGGCTGAGCAAGCGAATCACGATACCGTCATTGTCGAGGCGCTGCGTTCGCTAGTTGTCGAGTTATGACGGATTTATTCGAATTGGAAAAGTTCTTGAGAGTGGCTGCAGTGGCCATTCAAGAAAGTGTGAAATATAATTTCGGCCGCCTTCAGACTTATGGAGTATTTTCGGATAATAGTTACAAGGCCCAGAATTTTCACCGGGATTTAAGCCGGAACATCGTCGTCTCATGGGGCCGTTAGTTGTCTAAATACCTATCATTATGGATAGCAACGCCTGTATAACTTGAAGGACTTCTAATGATGGCTTAACACTAACAGCGATACTATCCGAATATCAGCATGCCTCATTTTGAGGATTTGTTTCGAAAAATCAACATCCTTGGCGTTCCTCATTGAAGCAATGAAGCTGCTCAAATATCAGCAGCAGAAGATACTCAAACAACATGCGTTTTTTTGGAGGACGTTGACTGTCAAAGCAGCGTAGCTGCATGCTCATGCATCAATATAAGGGACCTTCACTATGAAATGCAAAAGCTGCTCAAATATATCACGCCTCATCTTATATTTAGAAAGTTCGCTATCAAATCAGCGAAGCTGTCCGATGGTTGAAAAATGCTTCAGTAAAGTACCTAAACGACGTGGTCGAAATTTTTGTTGGATTTTTTAAATCAACGATCTCAAAAACGTCTTGATTGAAATTTTGAACACGATGTTACTATACTCTCCAGCAACTTATTTATTCATTACCCGTCCATTAAGCGTCTCGTTCAAGTAAACCACGCCCGTGTTCGGATCTATCCTGAACGGCAGCCTCGGCGGCGGCTTTTTTCCATACTGCAGGGGCTCCAGACCGTAAACCAGAGGTCCTCCTTCGTTGTCGCTGCCGTGAACTTGGATGATTTTGCTTCCGATCGGTTCGTTGTCTGGAATTTGCCAATTCCTGTCCAGCCACATCACCGGTGGAGTGTTGTCGCTTATTTGACATCGCGCTGGAATAACAAAAATAAAACAAAAATTAGAGAGAAGACTCAAGAAATCATCATTAGCAGCAGCAATTATAACATGCGAGTTTCTCCAAACATTCACCAATAAATTACATTTATCGCATAAAGCGATATAATAAATACTCGAGAAGTGAAGTGTAGAATGCTTTCCGATAAATTCTCACAGGCGATCGCAAATAAGTCTTTCGTTAACAACAAGTAGGCCAATTTTACTTTTCCTTTTCGTTCAAGAGCCCAAACCAGTCACGGAAAGGTGGTCTCTATGCCTCTTCAATTAATTATAACTCGAAGCCGGAGTTCATAATAAACCCATCAATTTTTCTCTAAGTCATCCAGTCATGTGAATGTCCGAAAGATAAATCCAATTCTATTTAGTTAATTATTGTGCAAAAGACATAACTTGTCAAGTGTGTGAATACAACCGAATTCACGACTTCTATAATCATTTCACAATCGCAATTTTCTATACCTTGAGAGTGTCACAAGCGGCACAAGCCTTATTATGAAGGCAAAAGTCATTATCAAGTGCTATTATTGCGATATGATGTTGACTTTTTCTGCTTGCGATTTTCGGGCAATAATCCTTCAACTGTTAAATCTTCCGAAAAATTTCGTACGCCGGGGAATTTTGAACGGTTCAGTGCGTGACTAGAAGTTCCTTGAAATAACTTTTGTTGTCTTCAAGATGGATCCTTGTTGCGGTTCTTGGTACCCGGCTTTGACGATCGAAATGAAAGTGTTTCGAAATTGTAAAACCCGTTATAGGTAGTTGGCGAGGCGGATGTGTTAATGGACACGTCAAATTGTATATACCTACGCTTAGGAAAGCATCCTTCCATACCCATAAAGTGAAACTTTACATTTCATATTATAGACGTGAGACGTTTTTGATGATGGCTTTTATTTTTTGGTTTATTTGTGCCTATGAGCAACAACGAAATATCCAATTATTAGTGCGAAGGTGCGTTTCTCAGGCTCTTCTGTACGTGATGTCGGAAACACTGGAAGAAACCGAAGAAGAAATTATGCTTCGTGTTTCGTTAAAAATAATGATTCGTTTCTAACGGCAAAAATGTATAGGTAGGTATGTGAATAAATATTCATAAGCAATTTCTTGCATCGGCACATTGGCCTTTGGTAAATTCCTGAATCGTGAATGTCATAGGGTTTCCCTCGTTACCAGCGGTCATGCAACTTGAGAACTCGAACAGCATTTTGGTGGAGGCGGTGCATGGTTCTGCTAGAAACCGAAAGTAATGCGTTCTAGTTGGTATTTTTCTGCCAATTTTTCCTGATATTCACCCATCTCATTCATCTCTCATCCACGTCTACAACGGCGGATTGTCTTTTTAAATTTCGGTACCATGTCCCATCTTTCAGTCTTTGACAGAGACACAAACGTCAAATTTATACAGAAAAAATTGCAGTGTGAAGTTTTCCGATTCCATCCTGTTGAGAACGTATACCCGCAAAAGCTTGGGCATGGTGACTAAGTTAATTTATGTAAACTGTGTACGGTCTCAAAATGTTTAATCTGGGGGATGTTGAAGCCAATCCAATTATGAGCTTTTTTAAACAAAAATTGAATGCTTGTCTAATATTGTAACGTCCAAAAAAGCTTTGTAGATCCGTATTCCGTATAGCCTGGAGTGCCACGCTACAATTTTCGTACTATTTTCAAGCTAGAAATATGTGACTAGAATCTACAAATTCTAAAACTCCCTAGTAACTTAGTCCTTCGTGTTGTATTTCTAGCATGAAAATAGTATCGATCGGTACACTCGGGCTTGATATATACGAATAATATGATAAAAAACTTGGTGGCGGAGACACCATATTAGGTATCGAGAAGCACCATCAATGAGGCTTCTAAAATATCGAACAATATGGGATATTTTTATCACCATTCACAGAACGTAGTGAAGCTCGCAAACAGATAGGTACCTATAACCCAATTTTTTCATATTTTCGCCGCTCTCGTAGTATAAATGCATGGATACTTAGTTGTACAGGGAGTCCTGAAATTAGACCGCAATATTTGACCAGCTTATTATACATAAAAAAACAGGGAGAAAAGTTACAATAAACATGGGTCGAATAATGCCCCCTAAGGGAGCTAGAGCCCCTTGAAGGGAGAAACCTGATGACGGTTTCTTGCAAATTTCTCCGAAGCTTGCCAAGATAAAATGACGAAGTTTGGTTCGATCACTACATGTTATGAGCATGAAGTAATGTTGCGAAGAAGACTACAACATTTCATCAGGGACGTCCAACAATGGGGGGAGGGGGATGAATTTAGCTCCATTGTTTTTGTTTATCACTTTTTTTGAATTTTGATAAGAACATCTGGAGAATAAAAGTTTTTCATAAAAAAAGGTTTCCTTGTACTATTTCGATTCGACGCACCGTTTTCGAGATGAACCACCTCAAAGAAAACTTTACCTGAAATTCCCCTGAAAAATTTTCAAATCCCGAGTACAGAAATCAGAGCAATAACACGAACCGTGTTTTCTGGGACAAAAACAAGAAGAGACGTTCCAATGAAAATGGGTTGGAAATACTCCCTAGGAGACCTAGAGCCCCTAGAGCGCGATTCATAACCGAAAGCCATTAGACAAACTTTCGAAAATTCTCAAGAAATTCTCCCAAATTTTGACAGGGCGGTCCTCAATAATTACTGATGATCCTCCGAATCTATTGATTTTCAGTAGATCAAGAAGAAAAAAATTTTCCTACATGCACAATTCCGCCGGACTATAAGTGCAATTGAACGAGTAATCAAGTGACAAACCTGTGCAGTAATGGTGGAGGTGCTGGACGCTGAGTAAAAAGCTCTGGAGATATGTGATGTTAGAATGATAGAGGTTTTGAGTGCAAATTGCTGGAATGGCCAATTTCTCCACAGCAAATAAATCTTCATCATCAGCAAAGACATTTCCTTCAATTGTTCATAGTAGCTTTTATGAACAAATGTTAGCACTTTTTGAATAACTGATCAGCATGTAAGTTGTTTTTCTTTGTTGTTCTTGTGTTTCATTTCTTAATAACTGGACTAAAAAAATTATTACTTCATTATTAGTTGCCTATAAGTACTCACAAATGATAGCTGCCTGAGTATTACGCACATTCGTCTAAACGCGATGATCGATAACGATAAATACAGCTGAAAAAAGAAGACAGCCGAGTACCTAGTGCAATGGAACAAGGTCGTTATCGACATCATCATCGAAACAACACCAACTATACAATTGATATTCGTTAAAACAATTATTGTTATCCGCATGGCTGGGACCATAACGGCACATTTCCGTTTTATTACACCATCGTCTCTATCGATGAGCTTTGCTTTTAACATTTTTGTGGTAATTATTCGTTTCCTCGTTTTCCATTTTATTATTTTTGTTCCTCGTTTCTCGCGTGTGCTCTCGGTGATTACTTTGTCCACCGCCGCACGCCACGTGCCACCGCCAAGCTTAAAGCCTTTAAAATCCGAAAACAATCCTTGAAAAGGATTAAATTAATATTCCACCACCGCTCCACGGCCCTAAGAGCACTAAGTTATAATAATACATTTCGAAGATTTCTAACAACGCAAGCAATCTCGAGGAAAGAGAAATTGATTAAGAGCGGCAAGAGCACGCGGTCTGTCTGCGTTCCGGATGTTTATTGGAAACTGGGTTGGTCGCATGGCCGGCCTTGAAAACCGCAGGCTCCTTTGGCTTCTCCTTTTTCCCAATAAAAGGACCAGACTCAGTTGCTCATAATTGGTGCAGGGGAGTTCGCAGAAAAATCATAATTTTAATTAAGTCAGCGACTTTTTGAGGGAATGAATAAGTTCAACAAACGGCTTCGGTGCGGCGCTCTTAATTGCCCTGGAAAAAAGTGCGGGAGTTTTCTTTCCCCGAGAAAGAAATCCTATTAAAGCGAAGAAAAACAAGACGTTGCGACAAAATCGTTTCTCGAAGGCCGAACACTGTCCATGGAGAAGATACTTCCTGGAAAACCCTATCTACTTATGTCTGTTTTGGTTTGCTTTGCTGCAGGATGTTGAAACTGAACATATATTGGTAGAAGGACTCACCTGATGATAGGTAAAGGTATACTCAATTAACACGTCTGCTGTATCACGCTGTATGGCGCTACTTCACGGGATACGCGGAATGAGCGATGATATGAATTTCATTGAATTTTCGAACCTGTTTAATTATGCACGATGGTCTATACTAGCTATAGACACCACTGAACTGAACCGTTTAATGGAGTTTAAAATTGAATTTCAATACCTAGCACCTATCGCCCACTAATTACATTAAAATATTGCAGTCCAATGAGAGCTTGTAGTGGATCGACGAAATTTCATTATAATGCTGTAGTATGCCAAAGCGGCGAAAATGACGAACAGGGAACAGTCTTCAAAACAATATCCTTAAATTAACCGGACACAATGGCTTCTGTACAATAAGCTAGGCTAAATTATACATCACTAAAAAGAACAGTTGCCACTCCAATAACTTTTTAACGGTGCGTCACAATTTTGTTTTGATGCACCTAATTAAAATTGAATAATGTGCGAAACTACATATATGAGTTAATTATCAAAAAATGTTATTGAAACAATTTTAATGAGCAGTGAACCTACTACTGTGGAAAGAGGGTTGTAGTTTGAACTGGACCATCAGTTGGAACACTTTTCAAAACAATTTATTTACTTAGAGAGAATGAATAATAAGTACTAATAAGAGGTGGTACATAGCAAGCTACAGGTACGACAAGCAACTGCAAGAAAATGCCAAGTCTTCACAAGCGCGTGATTCTCTATAGCGCATTTTTCTTCTACAAATTAGTAATGAGGTAGTATAGAAGGAAAGTTGAAAAAGCAATCAAAATTTCTGGTATGGTGGAGGGAAACATTAACTGGCGCAACGTCGGTGTTAGAATCTGGCAGCAGAATAGGCCAACGTTAAAGAACAGAAAAAAGGTTCCATTTGGATCAAGTAACTTGGATATGTACATTGAATTACCTATAGTTGACTGGTCGTCCTCGAATGCAACAGGTGTCCTGTCAAAATGGATAAGGTTCGATTAACGAAAGAATGAACTCGGTATCTCGAGCCTTCTAGGAATAGGAAGTGATAGGAAACTGCAGAATAAGTGGACTTTTTCCAGTAAGCATATTCCAGAAATGCATGGTAACGAAGATACACGCCTTCAAAGTTAAACTTAGAATATTGGTCATTTGCGATAATTCTCGGACAGCTGAACTGATTCTCTCCAAACTCGGCACACATGTTTTCCTGGTGCCATTGAGAAATTCGAAATTCCTCCAACTCGATCCAGTCGTTTATACCGTCCGTTTTTTTTTCTAGGCCCCAGCTTATAGCGCCTTTATTATGGGTTTTACACCCAACATATTATATATTTTTGAAATCAGACGAACAAACTCTTTCGATTGATGGTATGTCAAATTATTTTTGACAGATGTCATTTTTTGACAATTGACGGATTGGTACTTGTGACACACCATTTTAAAGCCCATGAAATTCTTAGGAGAACTGTGTTTTCATTTCTAGAATAGGATGTTTTTTACAGCTTCTGGAGGTCTTTGAATAGGAAAAATTGTTAAAATTCAGAAATACCTACTCAATAATTAAAAGGTATTTTTAATATCAACTGATGATAATATTCTGATTTCAAATCGTCCAAATTAGCGGGAGACTCTATAAACACCTTATCTTCCAGATAGGCTCATAAAAAAAATCGAGGGGGTCATACCTGGCCACCTCGGATATTATCGCGTTAGGCTGGCAGTTCCAATTCACCAGTCGTTGAATCTCTTATCCAAGGAACAAGGAGACGGTCATTTCGAGTAACTTCTTCAGGACATTTTCTGTTTCATTGTAATTATTTATTGATAATTATCATTGGTTATTATTAAAAATACCTGTTTCGCCTATACTTTACGTACTTATTAAGTATTTCTGAATTTCAACAATTTTTCCTATTTGAAGACCTCTAGAAGCTGTGAAAGACATCCTATTCCGAAAATTGAGACACAGTTTTCCTCAGAATTTAAAGGGCTTTAAAATGATGTATCACAAGTACTATTCTGTCAATTGTCAAAAAATGACATCTGTCAAAAATAATTTGACATACAATCAATCGAAAGATTTTGTTCTTCTGATTTCAAAAATATATAATATGTTGGGTGTGGAACCCATAATAAAGGCGCTACGCGCTGGGGCCTAGAAAAAAAAACGGACGGTATAGTGAAATGAGGGTTGCTCTGCATCCTTTTTCTACTTCAATTTTCCACGCCACTGGAAATTCTCAAAATAAGGTATACATTTTTCAATTTTCCGTTCAATTTAGAGTAATAAGTGACCCTCTAGCAAAATTTTGATTGATTTGTTTTCAAGATATTTGAGATTGAATGTTCGGAGAACACTCAAACAACACAATTGAAGCTAGACATCTTAAAACATGTGGAAAAAATTCTGCCTGTTGTTTTGATAAAAAATCTTACACAGATCTAAATATTTCTCGGTCTATTTAGTTTAGTCCGGATGTTACGATGTTAGTATACAGGTGTTCCGTGATCTATGTGTAACTTCAACACTGGATACAGGACTCCAAGATGAGTTGAGACCAACAAGAGAAAATTTTTCTTGACCATTGGCTACGAAGATACAGAGTGTTTTGTACTTTTAGTCACAATTTTCAAAGTGCAATATTTCTGAAACGGTTTCGTATAATCGATTGAAATTTTCATGTTACATTCCCTCACTGATACTTCATAAAGAACCATAGCAAGTAGAAAAACATTCCTGGACCGGAATTAAAAAAAGAATTATTTAGGTTTTCGTGACCAAAATCACCTTTTTTTGAGCGGAATTCAAAAAAATTGTTACCATAGTTATAAAGCTGAGAAAAAACTCTACACAAATAACTCTTTAGGTCTGACGGCACACTTGAGGTTTCCGGGCCAAAAAATTATGCACCACGGGACCAACAGCTTATGCACTAGAGGTAAAACTTTACCGGGCATAAAAATTGAAGAAGTTTGATAATCATCTACATAAATAGTCCAGTTCCATCAAATTTTCTACTTAGACAACATAGCACCTAGCGAAAAGAAACAGGGTTGTACTAATTGAAATTCCAATCAATTGTTTTTGCTCAAAGTCGCAGCACTTGCGACTTTGGCTCCGTATACAGGCGTCGTATACAGAGTGTCGTATAGAAAAAAATGTGGTTGTGGGGCGGCACGAAACTATCCCAGCGGTATCCAGAGACGTCAGTGACGATTTTGATTGAAGTGTTCCTTCGGGAAGAGGCTTGGTTGAGAAATTGAAAAACAAATCGACCAAGTCGAGCGACCATCCAGAAGGACCAACTTGCATAATACACATCACAATAAAGCACTGTGGTTCAAGAAGTATCCAGGTGCAGGACCTCATCCGTCAGAACATTTGGTTTTATAGAGTCGTTCCGGAGAAGAAACACTCGGAGAGAAGGGGAATTGGACATAAAATTGTTGGAAAATATCCAAGGACAATTACCTATTGTCCAAAAAATAATTGATAGGAATCGGTTCACGGATTAAATACCTGGGACAAAGTTTCAATCAATTGCACTTCAGGGCCCCTAAAATCCCTAAATGACATGTGAAATGAGCTATCAAGTCCATCAGAAGGGTAGGTCCGAACCACACCTGACGGCACAAGAGTTCTAAAAACTAAAAAAAAACATGATCTGATAGCTACAAAACGTCACAAGTGGGGGCCCCATTACGGGTTTAAACGGCAGGAAGACACCATGGGTACCGAACCACACAAGGGAGCCGCACTCGCAAATGTGCAGTTTCTGGCCTAATGATACAAATTACTACGAGTATAGCCTATATAGATTTTACAAAAAAAATCTGTTGTATTTAGTATGTTCAAGTGCGAAAATTGTTGAAATTTGTCTGCCTGCAGGGGTAGGTGTCTACATGTGACATGTGACTTATTAGGTATGTTTTACAAGGCAAAGAAAGTACCTATATATTAGATGAGGGTGAGAATTTTTGTTTTATTCTAGGGTGGATGAGGGTAGGAGGTATACAAGAAAAAGCTTCAGCACTAATCGGCAATTTAGTTCACCGCATCAATAGACTATCAGAGTTTTATAAGATTAAAGTGAAACTTTTGCCGTTTGGCAGGTTCCCAGCAATTCTAGCTGCACCCAAAGTTTTTAATTTCTTTGAGGAAATCCTTGAAGAAAATGTGTAAATCTCAGTGTGAATTATTCCCGAATCTAAACCAAGCTACTTTGGGCTTATCAACAAACTGGACGGCACAGGAGATTCAGCTTTATTTCCGCAATTAAAATGTAATTGGTAAACGCTGAAGGCCCGTCGTCGGTACGGCACATCGCACCGGGTTCTTTTACCATTGACTGGAGAGTTCTAAATAATAGGAATCTGCATCGCAGATTCTTGTTACAAGTTGAATTGGATGCGGTATATAATTAAAGAATGTAAATTGCGACCTTGGCACGGCCAGGCAGAAGAAAAATCTGAGGAAATTCGCGTTTTGAAGAAACAACAGCCACGCACAGCCGGATGGTAATTCTTTGAAATTATTCATATCAATGAAAATCCCCGGAGATAATTCAATGGAATGGCCTTGTCGCGAAATGCTTTGGAAGTTTCAGAAAAGGAAAATTAATTGGTTGAAATCCAGAGGCCTCATCATCGCAATTGAGATCTGGAGTAAGTACCTACTCACGAAACAGAATTAAACTTTTCAAGCTATACAGGGTGTTAGAAACTGGTTGTGAAAAACTCTGAGGGATGATTTCTCATGCAAAATGTAGTAGAAAAGTGAAAATAACTCATGGTCCCAAAATGCTTTCTTGAAAAAATACAGAGTGTTGAGTTCGACATGACATTTTAAAATCGTTTTTTTTTTACCGTAACTTTTGAACGGTTGAACCGATTTTGTTCAAATTCCAACCAAACTTTACTAATGGGTGTATTACACAATGTCTTCAACAATCAGCCAAAATAATGTCAAAAAATAATGAACTTGATTGTTCAATTGACAGATTCTTCAATGAATTGTACAAGAAATTGTGTAGCGATAATAGCATGTCCCATGAACAATTTCCAAAGGCGTACATAATGGAAAGTGTCTCCGCATCCCTTTATTTTTGAAGCTTCAGTTATTTTTGGAAATTTTCCATATTCAATGACTTTTCAAACGAAAAGTACTAAACGGTGGTAGCGAGGGTGGTAGTCTTCTGCAGAAATGGAAACTGCAGGCACGTATTTCGCTTTATAGTTCCAGTTCTTTGATACAGTATACCAGACACAAGAATTTCTGTTGTAGTTTAAATGGTTTTGTTTGACAACATATCTTTGTAGCCCGGAGACATCAACAGCTTGTCAAACCCTGATGGTTTTCTAGGTCTCTCGATCTTAATTCCCTTGTGTCTTTGGTAAGTCGACGATTCTTTGAGAACAAACAACGTTGTTCAACTAAAATTCAATTTGCCAAGAAGCCTACCAAACCAGCTAAATTGGACGATCACTCGGACGATCCGTTGATGTTTCCCGGCTGCAGAAGTATATTGTCAAAAAAATTTCAACTCAACAACTTTCTTGGTATAGGTAGTTTTCCAGAAATTCTTGTGTCTGGTATACCTACAGTACTGAAGAGTAAGTTAGTGATTTTTACCCACAACCACTATGGTAATTGATTCATTACATACCTAGTAGGAGGTCGGGAAGTGACCCCTTGCCGACCCCCCGAGAAAGTGAAGAAATGGTAGCTTAAGAAGGGGAATTTCAAAATATGCATCCAACCAAACAATAAGTGTGTTAATCAGTATTTCCTGAACCACGTTTCAGCAAAATTAATCGGCCCATCTGGAAGTTATGACAAAAAGTCAATTTTCAGATTTCAACTTTTGAACGCCTGTAATCCTGTAAGCTGAGTACATGGTTGTGAGTAAAATAGTATACATACTCTCGACGGTAAATAAATCATTCCAGCTTTGGGCTAGAGCGTCCAGGCTTTGCTTTGCCTGGAGGCTCTCTGTGCCCTCAGCAGTAATGATGTATTTCTCGTCTCGGTATGTAATATACTATTACATCTGCGTGAAAATTTGAATACATCAGAAACGTCAATCTAAAATTGGACGACTGTGTTGAATGACAGTGTCTCGTTTTCAACCCTATTAATTTTAAGGATAGATCGAGGGATAGAGAGACCATCAAAAATGAAGCTGATGCCTAATAATGAAGATTCAGACCTTCAAGTTTCTCCCTATAAAATTACCCTTATGTTTTCACAAGCCAACTCGATTAAATAACAGCACGTTAGAAAAGCGGACCAAGAAATTGTCTCGGAGGTGCTTTTTGAAGCTTGTGCTAAATATTTTGTAAGGCTCCTGACAATAGGTACTAAAGCTGGGTGTATGAGAAACATGTTTCATTTCTGAAATTTAGCGCTATAATCAAAGCAATATAATCAGATTGACATATTCGATAATAGCAATAATCCTCGGAATAATCTTCTACTTAAAAGTTATTGAGGGAAACCGAAAACACCACAAGTGTCATACTTTTTTCTAATCAGCATGAAAAACTGCATTGACTATAACAATTACCCTCGCAATTACCGAAACACATGTTGTGCATGCATGTCGCAAAACTTGACTTTTTTTTCAACCCTGTACTTTATGACGTACAGAAAATTGTAATGATCACATTCAAGAGTTTAGGGGTGAATATACCGTCCGTTTTTTATTTTAGGCCCCAGCCCGTAGCATCTTTATTATGGATTTCACACCCGATATATTATATATTTTTGAAATCAGAAAAACAAGATCTTTCTAGTGATGATATGTCAAATTATTTTTGACAGATGTCATTTTTTGACAAATGACAGAATAGTACTTGTGATACATCATTTTAAAGCCTATCAAATTCTGAAGAGAACTGTGTTTTTATTTTTGAAATAGGGTGTTTTTTACAGCTTCTAGGGGTCTTTCAATAGGAAAAAATGTCAATTTCAGAAATAGTCACTCAATAAGTAATAGGTATTTTTGAAATTAACTAATGGTGATGATCTAATTTTTAAATTGTCCAAATTATTGGGAAACTTTATAAACACCTTATCTTTCGGGTAGGCTCATAAAAACTCGAGAGGGGTCATTTCTGACAAGCTCGGATGTCATCGCGTTGGGCCGGTGGTAGTTCCAATTCACTGATCGTCGAATCTTTCATTCAAGGAACAAGGAAGCGGTCATTCGAGCAACTTCTTTAGGACATTTTTTGTTTCATTGTGATCAATCAATCATTATTATCATTAGTTTACATTAAAAATAGGTACCTGCTTTACCTATTTACTTATTATGTATTTTTGAAATTCAACATTTTTTTCCTATTGGAAGACCTCTAGAAGCTGTAAAAGACACCCTATTACAAAAATAAAAACACAGTTCTCCTTAGAATTTTATGGGCTTTGAAATGATGTATCACAAGTAATATTCTGTCATTTGTCAAAAAATGACATCTGTCAAAAATAATTTGACATATCATCAGTCGAAAGATCTTGTTTTTGTGATTTCAAAAAAATATAATATATTGGGTGTGAAACCCATAATAAAGATGCTACGAGCTGGGGCCTAAAATAAAAAACGGACGGTATTAGGATACAGATTTTTTTTTTATTTTTCAAAATATCAAACGAGTAGCGTTTGGTTGGAGAGATCTCATCTCGCATAAACACCCTGTACCTTGTCTACTATTCAGTTGTTTTGGAATGAGATAAATGTGAAGAGCTTGAAAGCATCAGACTAAAGGTATAATCAGTGGTACACTTATATTCACAAAAGTTATAATGGTAGATGGAATTCAAAGTGTAATTGGAGGTATGAGTAAGATTTTAGTCCATTACACTTCTAATAATTCAGTTATAAAATTTGCAAACAATTTTTCCATGGAACACCTTGAGAAACTCCATGGGAAAACCGCCTCTGCTTTGGTGCGCAGTTCACACCCATCCCATCACAAGGAACACATAACTACAACCGCCATTAATAATAATAATAATTATAATGATAATAATATACCTAGGTCTAATTTCTACCTATTGTTACGTAAACTTGGAAGTTAGTCCACATGTTTTATACGAACAGAATATTAATTGACAATAATTTGTACCAGTTTAGCAGCCATTATTAACGGGTTATTGTGCGAAAAAGATTTATTCAAGCATGTACGAGTACAGCACGGTTTAAAATTTTAATTATTTTTATTGTGTTGAAATTTAGGAATGATGAGGACGCCCGTCAAAAACAGGGAAGGAGCGCTGCAGACGACTAAAATATAATTTATTTCAAGAATAATGCCCGCGACTCCTCCGCAAAAAAAAATTAACTTGGTGACGTTTCCACAAAGCTCCTTGTTCGAGCCTTTTGATACGAATCTGGTGAACGGGGAAGCTGGTATATCTTCTCATTAAAATTTAGAAAAAGATTGTGCGTCTTCGAATGGTGTGTCTCCTGCATGGGTGAAAGGATGTTCACCCCATGAAGGTATCCGACAAACCTCATTATAATACCTTCCTACGTAAGTACAAAAGGACTGCCATGCCAGTGACCTTTACCGAATTACGCACAGAAACGAGATATAATACCTGCAGTAAATTACGTGCATGAAATATGTTCTTATGATTTCCCTCGGTACCCATTTCTTGCTTGATACTTCTAAAACTTTAAAAGCTAGAGCTAATTTTTTTTACAATAATTATTCTCAGTCTTCCAGAATCCAGATGCACCACTATGTGGGAGGTAATATTTCCGAGATTCAATGAATTTCGGCGACGGCGATGATGCGATGATAATACAAAACCCACATCTTTGTATTCAAATTTATACATTAAAACAGCTTGCTTTTCCATTTATGTATAAACAATTGATTTCACAACGCGGCGTCATTGTTATTTGGAACCGGGCATCAAAAAAAGCAAACTTTTCCAAAACAGCCCCACATTCTTTCGAAAATCCATCATAAATAAATTTACTATGCATTATACTTTGATATCAACTTTTACTCGCAAGCCAAATACGTTTTGTTAGTCGATGACGTCCATTTCAAACAGGTATTTCCTCGTTGTAGTATACCGAATGACCTTTGATTATAAAACGGAATTCAATCGTTTTATTCACCCACCTTTGATTATTCCCAGCTTTTTATTTTCAAACTATCCTTACATTTGATAAAAATAATAATTGCATATCCACGCATGCATACCTAATTTTCTCATACAAGTGTATAAAGTGTCGTGTTATTTATATGATAAAATATTGTCTTGAGGGAAGCCATATAAATTCTTATACAAGTCTTTCACCCGAGCGCGCTAATAGGATGTTGTTTTGTGCATAAAAATAATAATAAATCCTTGATGAAAGCGTCGGATAGTTCAGCCAATCGTGAAGTTTAATGTTCAATAGTTTAATTACTTACGGCAAACATTGAAAATTCTGCGAACTGAAATGTACATGAGAACATTGTTCCTTCCTAAAGAATTCTTTATAAAAACTAAAATTAATTTGTAGGTAGAACTTATTTTTGTCATGCCACTAATTATCTAGGTACCCATTTATTAAATTCACAAAAAAATTCACTTTCTCCTGGCAGATATTATCATCGCAGGTACCATCATTATTATACCAAACATTTATGTTTTACATGCGTCATTCTCGTAGTGCTATACTGATCATATGAGATGATCATCATCGTCATAAAAAAAAATAGGTACGCTTTCTCCTTTTACCTTCCATCAAGATCCAGGCGAAAGAAATCAGACCACAACAGATATTCCGAAACATCGTCACCGGCGACTTTGAGGCACCTCTTCTTGAATTTGCACAAAAAAATGTCAGTCACCAAAAACCATAACACAAAACACAATTAATCCAGTGATAATGACCATCAATGATGCCGCTAAAAAGGAGTTTACGTTCCTGACGTCTCATTGAAGTCTCCGAGTTTTCTCGCGAAATTTTGACGGGGACATTGCGCCCCTTTCACACTGTTCACTTATAGACGAGGTAACGACGGTGGAACACACCGTAAAGAACGAAATTCTAAGGGGTTTATCCGTTTTCCGACTCCATTTTGACTCGCGGAAATCAAGCCGCCATACTCGCTTAGCGCTATGGCGAAGTGTACTGAGCAGAGTAGGCCATGTGGGGCCGCTACAATGTAGTGACAGGTATATCTTTTAGAAAGTATGTGCGGCGAGGCTATGCATCCATTCAGGTGTTTACATTAACGGTACCTCGATATGGCGCCAAGTTTGAAAGCACCTAACTATTGGTATCTACATTTGGCTATCGCAGAGAGAATCGTAGGTATAGGCAGAAGGTAGGTGATAACACAGGTGATAAGTATCTAGGTACCTAGGTAAGTAGGTACTTAACTTTGAATTTATTGAAGTTCAGATACAACATAACAACCAAAAGGTATCACAGGGTGGTTCATCAGATTCAACACTCAATATTTTGACAGATCTTTTCCGCATCGTTCTGATTCAGAAAATATGACACTATGCCCCTCACTCGCGTTCTAAGAAAGATACAGGGTGTACGAGTTGAATCTTTCGTTTTTTTGAATATTAGTAACTCATGAACGGTTCTACGAAATTTGCCCTATAATTCAGCCTAAAGTAAGTTGGCAGATACTGTCTAATTGCCTGTCAAGTTTAAATTAAATTCAGCCAGTGGTATCAAAGTTACCAGGATCCATGCAGAAAAGTTACTCGACCATTTTTTTCGGCAGCCCGGGTTACTCCAATGGTTACCGACTGGACTCCAGTGAAACTTGACAGGCAGATAGACTGTGTTTGCAAACCAAACTAGGCTGAATAAGGGCGAATTTCAATGGACCGTTCATGAGTTGTTAATATTCACACGAAAAAAATGAACTTGGACATCCTGTATCTTTCTTCGTAAGCGAGTAAAGCTGGATTCTCAGATGCGGATATTCGGACAGAAAATGCTGAATTTCATGTCAAAATTCTCATATTGGCCAATCACAGCCCTCGAATTCAAAATTTGAAATACAAAATTGCGTTTTCTGTCCGAATATTCGCATCTGAAAATCCAGCTTAAGATGCATATTGTCATACATTTTCCGAATCAGAATGATGAGGATACAGGTGGCTCAAAGCGTCAAGCTCTAGTGTCCCAGAAAAAATCTGCTCATCAGAGGCACCGAAAACAAGACAGATTTAGGTGTAGATTTACATTCAGAGTCATCGACGAACCATCGGCGAGACTCAAGACTGGGATCGTCACCTACATATTCCTAATGATTTATCA
The DNA here is from genome assembly GCA_949128115.1 of Anaspis maculata. Classification (NCBI taxonomy): domain Eukaryota; kingdom Metazoa; phylum Arthropoda; class Insecta; order Coleoptera; family Scraptiidae; genus Anaspis; species Anaspis maculata. The sequence continues at coordinate 93,682,448 of OX421962.1, forward strand.
GGCTGTCGGCTGCCTCCCACCATACAACAGAACAAGTGGATATACCCTCACGTGCGTGAGTCACAATAGCGCATTTTCTTAGTGCAGATCTGTCATTGATAGAAATGAAGTCCAGCTTGAGAATAAGAATGTCCATACGAGACAAGAGTTAGATTCACGTTTCATGACAATCCTCTCATTAATAAGAAATTTCAATGTGGCGACCAAGATGGCCAAGGTGAAATCATGAAATTTAGCTTGAAAATAAGAATGATTATACGAGACAAAGATAAGTTCCAAGTTTCATGAAAATCGTTCCACTGGATGAGAAATTTCAATATGGCGGCCAAGATACCGACGGAATCTGAACCTCAGCATAAAAATTTGAATTTTAAGACGAGACAAAAGTGAGTTTCAAGTTTCATGGCAATCGTATAGTTTCATATGGCACTGATGAGAGATTTTAATATGGCGGTCAAAATGGCGGCTGAATCATGAAATTTAGCTTGAAAATAAGAATGATCATACGTGGCAAGGGTATGTTCAAAGTTCCATGGAAATCGTTCCAACAATGAGAAATTTTAATATGGCGGCCAAGATGGTGGCGGAATCATGAAATCCAATCTGCCCAATGGCAGCCTAAAGCAAGTTCCAGGGCTCTAGCTTCATTTCCCAAGGAGGAGTTCAACTTCTTAGAAGTGAACAGGAAATCTTTGTTTTTTGATAATAGTAATGGTAACTATGTATGGATGGAAAAAATGATGCCCATTGGCCACCCTTGAGGACATCAGCTATCCATCAGGGAAAGTTTCAAGGCCTACTTTCATTCCCCGAGGAGGAGTACAACTTCCTTATTTCTACACGGACAGACGGACAGACGGACAGACAGACATACAGCCCGCCAGACAGACAGACAGACAAACAGACGGACGGACGGGCAGACAAACAAACCGGCCATATAAGCGTCATTTCCTTACAAAAAGGCGCTAAAAATCTCTGGCGTGCTTTCTTGCCGCGAACTCAGTCTTCCATGTGACTTGCAGTTTGACCGACCGGAGGGTGATTCAAGAACTGTTCCAAAGTACGTCAGTGATCTATGGCAATGAGTGGGTATAATGTACAAGAGATAGTAAGACGACCGACGACCGACAGGTTCGTATCACAACCGATCTGATGAAAACGCGATATGACTTGAAGCTTGGAGGCATTGACTTGAGGATTTCAAGCAGGTCGAACCTTGAAATCGGGAATAAGATTCCACGTCATAGGAAAGAACATACACCGTGGTGAAGAGCAAAGAGAATCAACGACGCCGTGTACCGGATCCGAAAAGCCCTTGAAACTCGCTGGAGATCACGACGCGTGAATAAGATACACACCTGCACAATTGGCGGAGGAGCCGTGCATCAAGAGCTTGCCCGGAATATTCGTGAAGCCAATAGATTTTTTTAGAGCTCTTACAAGACAAGACAGGTGGGGCATGGAAAGTTATCGAGAACCTACGAGGCTTTTTCAGAAAAAGTCGAGAATCAGCATTGTTTTGAGGTGTGGTAGTGAGGTAGTGGTATTGTTGGACTAGTTTTGAAATAAAGAGTTGTTTTGTAGTTTTTGAAATGAAAAATTGCTGTTAACGGTAACGTTAAAGGATCATTGAGAACGTAACAGAACCAAACAACGTAACACAACTACGTAAACGAGCATTGTAGTCCAGTAAAATGAGTTACTGAACTGGCGCGCAACTTTGACCATAAATAATAACAGCTAACTGAAGAAGTTGGCCGATTCAATACCAAAGTTGAAACTAATTTGGGACTCGATGGAAAAATCTGGCAATGTAGGCAGTGCAGTGGCGTACCAAGCGGAGGGGCGGGGGGTGCGGTCCGCGGGTACCAGCAGTAAGGGGGTGTCAGTGTCGGATTATTCGAGGTTAAAGAGGCATCTACTGATTTGAGGCGTAAGGAACTTTGAGGCGCAAAACCAGCTGGTGAAGTGCCGTTTTTTGAAAAAAATTCTTGCGGCGCTTTTCCTTTCAGATAAGTCTGGTGTTCTCCGCTGGAAGTCGTTTTTCTGCGTCTAAAAAAAACCATGTCGTCAATTGGCTGGAGGGAGGCGCGATTTTTCGATCCCAGGGTTCCCAGGACGCAAAATTACCTAATTCCACACTGGACGGTGTCACTACAGCCTGCAGCAGTGCAGCTCATTCTACAGATAGTTAGAGTTGGATTAGGAGGGGAGGGGAGACGAGTTGTCACAGGATAGTCCGCACCCGGGTACTAAATACGCTAGGTACACCACTGAATGTAGGGAATGGATAAATAGAATGAGAAAAACCAGAGCTACATCTCCAACCGCACCGAAAACCATGATAAACAAAATTAGGGAAATGGAAAAACTTGCGCCGCGATCTTTCTCCTGGAACGGTGACGAGAGAACGGTAAGAGATGTAAAAATTAAAATGAAAAAGTGAAAATTATCAGAGACAAAGTTATAGAGAATTCAATGATCAACAAAAAAATCCACTAGGAGATACGTCTAACATCTTCAGTTTAGCCGTTAAGCATGGTCAAAGTTGCGCACCGGTTCAGTGAGCAAGAAAAACAAGAGATATCTGAAAAATGGTGAGCAACGAAGTTGAAAATAGTTGAATACTCCACTAGAAAGTCGTTCAGGTCAATTACTAGTTTTTCTAGTTTAGACATGAACCACGTTTGAAGTTATGCGACAATTCAAGTAATGGAATGCTTCTTCTGGAAACAAAAATCTTAGACTCTGTGGAAAAATATGTATGACAATGCACGAGAAAAGGATGAAAAAATGAATCTAGGAAACCGAAGAGATGTTACATCCTCCCGGGAAACCTGAGGAAAAACTTGAGAAAACTGAGCAATAGAAATAATGTTCGCTACAAGCTTTTCTATTGAATGCTGGAATAAACGTAAGCATTCATACCCTTTACCACTGTTATTCCGTCCCGTGCAATGGATAGCACCATCTTTACAGATGTCAGACATCCCTTTTTGGACTCACAAATTACTCCCAACAAACTAACAAAGATGGAGACTTACTTTCCACAGCCACCCCTCATTGATTTTTTTAATGAACATACGGTACTTTCGTCGCAAAATAAACAAAAAAGTTTCTTAAAAAATAATAAAGAGATGAAAAAATATATTTTTTTACACATTCGACAGAAGTCAATGTAACCAGCTTGTAGGTATGCATCAACTTATTTTGTGTACCAAATTTGGTCAAAATCCAGTAATTAAAGGTGGATTCATGCCCGCGGAAAATAAGAATAGAAATAAAAATAACAATAAGAATAAGAAACTTCAACTTTCCATTCACTGCTACGTATCAAAGATGCGCAGATGTGTCAACAGTGGCGGCATAAAAGAGCCTTCGAGGGCCAAATGTTTCCTAAATTCTGCACAAGTCATCCTCGATGTTATTGAATAAACAAGTTACGCGGTTAACTTGGATTAATATTCTACAATGTGTTTTAAAGCTTTCCGTGGCTTTTGTTTCCTTCCGTTGATGACGAGATCCTAGCCCCTCCCAAAAATACTTGTCTCCGCTACTGCCCAAGAAATTTGAGAACAAAAATGAGGGTGCGTTCAGTCAGTTTATTTAGTAGCAAGTTTTAATTTCAGCCGTAAGCACTGCATCGCTTATTGGCTGTTTTGAGGAGGCTGGTTCATAAGAGCCAATGGGCGTCGCTGCGCTTCCGACTAAAATTAAAACTTGCGGCTAAAGGTGAGTTCAGTCAGCTTATTTGAGGTGCGTTCAGTCAGCTTATTAAGCCGCAAGTTTCAAATTTGAAAGTTTCGAAACTTTCAAAAATAAGCTGACTGAACGCACCTTTAGCCGCAAGTTTTAATTTTAGTCGCAAGCGCAGCGATGCCCATTGGCTCTTATGAACCAGCCTCCTCAGAACAGCCAATAAGCGATGCAGCGCTCACGACTAAAATTAAAACTTGCGGCTAAATAAGCTGACTGAACGCATCTTAAATAAGCTGACTGAACGCACCCTAACAAGTTGAATATTTTCAACTTCTGCTCGAAGATATAAGCCGAACGAGTGACGAACGCAGTCGAGCTTTGTCGATGACGATGGGGGCTGCTTTTATGCAATCCGCAGTACACCGATGTAGCAAAAGTTGCCTGAAACCGCCTGTCTTTGGGTAGGCGAGAAACTCCCACGGGTTGCTTCGTAACGGCGGTCCAAATGTGGCACCATCTACCAGTTATCCTCACAAGTTCTCATCAGTGGTTTTGTCTGTTACTGCAATAATTTAGATTGAGAAGTAGATACCTACACTACACATGATATTAATTTTAAATAATGCGATGTAAAAAATTCATTTGTATACCTACCTATTCAAGTCTTATATTTACAGATTAGTGATACTTCATGTGTGTGAACAACAGCATAAAGCTGAAAACTGTATCTAAAAATTTTGAAGACTGTCATTTTAATGCTTCGAGTGATACCTAGGAGCAATGTTTCAAACTATTTCTTATTCTTCTTTCCATTTCTGGAGCATAAATGGGCAGTTGCCGTGCTTATTTTCCTCATTTTTATTCTTATCATTATTTTTACTTTTATTCTTATTTTTCGCGAGCATAAATCCACCTTGAATTTCCAATTATAACACAAAAACCATTTTTAAAACTCAACTTTGGAAGCCTTCTATCTCCGTTATAAGCGTTTCCGGTATATAATTTTCCGAGAAAGTCTGCTTCGAGGTCTGCTTATTTTTTTATGCTTCACCATCTCTCAAAATATTGACAAAAAAAGTGTTACACCCTGTATAGAACTAATCCGGATTACAAAAACACATTACTTATTTCTAACGCAAATGTCGAATTTCACAGCCGCCCGAGATGCCATTTTATTTAAATCCACCTGTCCCATGACCAGTTTCACGCATACCTACCTGTGAACGTGGAGCTAGCGGTCTGTAGTAGCTGTTTCCATTAGCGGGAATTTATGCTCACAGGTATGCGCGTAAGTGATTTCTCGTATGGGAAAGGTGGATTGCAAGACCCTATAGGGTACTTGAGTATTTTAACAAAAGAGGTAGCAGTTGGCCGAATGTCGTAGTGGAGTTAGCAGGCAAGAAGTACTTTGGCGGGATCGCGCCACATTAAACTGTTCAACTGTTTTTAAAAAACTGTAGTTTTTTATTCGTTTATTCAACGTCAGCCTGTTTCCGCAACGAGGCCAAACACCGATGCCGGTGAATGCTTTCCTCCACTATGCCAGAAATTTTGCTGAACCCCTACTGTGTGTTCCAACAGAGGGTAGCGATTTTTAACGACCACCAACATCGCATGAGGTCGGCACCATTGTTCATACTGTGCGACACACTTGAATTTTTCTCTTATAAAAATGAAAAGTATATTAATATAAGTTTGCATAAGCTTATCTTCCGAAATATATGAAATATTCTCGACATCAAGTCTTGTCTCAACATCTAACATCGACATCACTCTTCTATTTGTTCGAATGAACTTCCTGAAAGTAGATAGTAGCTACCTACTTTTTTCCAGAGAGGAAAACTCGAAAACCGTGGAAAACCGTGGGTCCGATTTCAAAAGTTTTGCAATTCAAATCTTCAATCTTTTTCCCAACTTTCATTCCCAGCATGACTGCATCTAAAAGGAATATTTCGGGGGGCCCACCCACGCAGGGCCGGTCTTAGGGCAAGGCAAGCGCGGCGGCTGTCTAGGGCCTCGCGCCCTAAGCGTTAGCGCGAGGCCTCGCGCTTCTCGCGCTTGCTCCAAACAAAAATAATATCTAATTATTAAAAATAAATTAAATTCGCTTTTTCTTAAGAAAATCAGTGTTTTTTTGCACCGTGGTGCCATCTGTTGATTTTTGAAGCCCCCCAGCCCAAAAAAATATGTAGGTCTTTTCAGAGGGCTAAATATTTCACGCCTTACCAGGAGGCTAGTGCGGTGCCCCCCCCCTCCCCCCTCATTGTATCATTGCCTAGGGCCTCGCAAACTGTAAGGCCGGCCCTGCACCCACCACCCACCAGTGGCGCAGCCAGGATTTAGACATGGGGGGGGGCTAACGAACGCGAGCGAAGCGAGCTGCGCTAAAGGTGAACCCCGCCCCTCTCTCCCCCCCCCCCCCCGGAAAAAAAGCCTTGGTCATCCTATTTTCGAGTATAATTATTGTGGTACCAATGTTACCTACCTTAAATTGAAGTAGGTATTAAATTCAGTATTTCCCGAGTTTGCGGGGAAAATGAGAGTAATAAATGGTAGTAATGACACTTGCAAACTGACAGCTCTGCGCGCACGTGAAAATGTCATACACGATTGTTCGGCACATAAAAACGATACGGCCGAACGCAGCTGTTCACGAAATACGGTTTTTCGTGCTCTTGTTAGATCTATCGACAGTGGCAGTCTGAACGATAATCGTTCGCTAACGAGTCGTTAGTTGGCAGTCTGAATGATAATCGTTCGCTAACGAGTCGTTAGTGAACGAGAAGTTACAAAATAAGCTTGATAGGTAGGTGAATATACTGGCTTAAGGACGGAGTTATATTGGTAAAATAAGCGTTGTGGAATCAATAATCCCTGTTGGTTCATTTCTTGACAGAATCTCACCATTCAGGTCTCTCTCGGAAGCTACAAGGATGCAGTTTGGTTTGAGCCCATTGGCATTTCCAAAATCGATTTTTTTTTTCCATTTTTGAATGAATAATTGATCTTTAGATTTTAGAAATGCCAATGGACTCAAACCAAAATGCATCCTTGTAGCTTTCGGAAGAAACCTAAATGGTGAGATTCTGTCAAGAAATAAACCCACAGGGATTGATTCCGCAACGCTTATATCACCAATTCAACTCCGTCCTTAAACCGGAAGAGCTTCTCTCTCCGCACAAATTGAAAAAAAAATGTGCAATCCAATCACAGTGCAACTCTTACACAGAGAGACTAATGATCCATTTTCTAAATGATAAAGAAGGTAACAGTCAAACACAATATTTTTTTTATTTTGTTCAAAAATTTTCATTGCTTCGGTGAAAAAGCGAGACTGTCTGGAGGGGGCTATAGCCCCCTAGCCCCCCCCCCCTTGGCTGCGCCACTGCCACCCACGGACGGCTCACCGCATTCAAAGTTTGCACTGCAATTTTTCAAAAAATTCACGAAATGTGCTTTGTTAAAAAAAAATTACCGTCGGGAAATCGGAGCCGTGCCTATTTTGAAAATGGGTCTCCACGACGACCAGTCCAATCTACTTTTGATTTCAGTTGGAATTTTTCGAGAGAAGTCGATCCCCGAGCAAGAACGAATTTTTTAGTAGAGTCCTGCATCAAAAGCGAGCCGTCCTGGTCAAAACACGGGCGAGAGGTCCTCTTGGGTGGCAACGGCTAAGAGAAATTTTGAAAACTCATAACGCCCAACTGGAAAATGGTGGAGAGCTACAACTGCAGACTTAATTTCACTCTTTTGTTGTGTTGCTTCCTGCCAAATTTTGTTTCATTCTATCGGATAGATTTTGAATAATCAATGAGAAAGTTTTGAACTTTGACATTTTTTATTTTTTGACAGATGACAGATATGACAATTTTGATTCTGATTCTTGTCCATTTGGATTTAGTAATGGAGGATTTTCTCTTGGGGTAGATTTTTGGACACAAATAAGTAAAAACTCTAGGTATTTGCCAACGTTTCGATTTAATTAAAATCTTTTTCAAGGCTCATGACCTATTTACTTTAAATAATTATTGTATGAATTATAACTGACATTTTTGTGCAGTAAACTGCTTAACACGTCAGGCTATGCTTAGGTGAGGCAGGATATGACAATACTTCCAACTGTTCTGAATACAGTTTTTTATGCTGCAATGAATCCGTGAGAGCGTGAGATATAGCTTCTAACATTTATTGATAATGGTAAGTAGATACTTCTCTTTGACAGGTGACAGATAAAACTAATGGGCTCATCCCACAGCCTACCAAATTTCAAGTCGATCGGATCAATGGTCCGGCAATTATCGTGGAAGATCACACACAGACAGACAGACCGACAGACAGACAGACAGACATCATTATAGAAATGGTCTTAATCGTCTTGGAGGACCTCAAAATGGATATATATCCGGCGAAATCTCAAAACTTTTTTCTGCACGGTTACAATACTTTCCCTTCATTTTGGGGGGGGGGGGGAGTGTAGCCAAAGCCGCCATGCCCTGGGGGCGAAAATACACCAAAAACAAAAAATAAGGACCACTTAATATTAATTTGTCGCCGAAGATAAATCCATTAAAATAAATAATGCCCTGAACATGCCCCTTTACTTTTGCTACATTTTAATTGGTGAACTGAAAACCAGTTGGTTGACGAAGCCAACTTTTTGTTTAACGAGGCGAGGCGAGGCGAGGCAGCCTTTTCTCAATGAACAAACACTGTAAACATTTTTGAATTCAAAACTTTACCCACCTTTTCAGGCTTTGAAGCGAATGTAGCGCCACCTCTGATCGAAGAGATATAAAACTGTTTCAATTTTACAGATTTCTTTGTGGTACAAAACAGAACCACCAACAGTAAAATATGACGGTCCCCTAAACTTCCAACTAAAACCTGCATGCTCGCGAATGTCAATGCCAAATTTTGTGAGGTTATCTGGCAGTCTAGCACATGCTTGTGTTCTGTTCTTCTGAATTTTAGCTTGTAAAAATGCAGTTGACCGATAATAAAAGAGCTTTTGACGCCAGAAAAGTGGAACAGACGTTAATCACCGAAAACAAATTCATCACGGACTTGTTTTCTATTCTAGCAGTTCCTAAACGTAACGGTAAGTTTACATTCTTGTAATCAAAATTTAGATAATGTTGTCAACTTTTACCTGCTTTAAGTGCTTTGCTAACATTAAATTCTTAAACTCTTATAGAGGATGGCTCAGAGGAAGAGGCAGAAGACCAAGCAAATGTTCAAAAGCCCAACATGAGAATCAACGATACAACTCGTGCAAAATCATTGAGCGAGCTCCAACAAAGGTTAGTAGCGATCACCAGCAAGAAAAAGCTCACTTACAAGGAAAAACTCACAAAAAAAGGCCTGAAAAACCGCATGAAAAAGAAAAGCAAACAAGATGAGCGCAACGCCCAACAAAAACTTCTGCGGGCACAGAAAGTTTCAAACGGAGACGGGACCAAAACTGAGACTGACATCAAGGAAGCGAAACCGAAGATCAAGCCGGCCAAGCCGGTTTTCAATAGCGAAGGCAAGATGGTGTTTTCGAAATTCGACTTCAGCGGCATCGGAAATTCAAAGAAGCACAAGAAAGAAAAGGATCCCAAGAAGCTGCTCGAAAACTTGGAGAAAGAAAAGGAAAAGCTGAAGGACCTGAAAGAGAGGGGCGAAGTTGACAAGGCGACCGAACTGAAGGAGAAAATGGCATGGAAGAACGCGTTGGCCAAAGCCGAAGGCGAAAAGGTGAAAGACGATCCCATGTTGCTGAAGAAGTCGGTGCAGAAACAGGAGCAGCTGAAGCGGTCAAGTAAAAAGAAGTGGGAGGCAAGGCAGATGGGCGTCGAGAAGGCGAAGGCCGACAGGCAGAAGAAGAGGACAGACAATATCGATAAGAGGAAGAATGACAAGAAGAAAAATAAACTGAAAAAGGCTGCCAAGAAGGGAAAAATCATTCCTGGCTTTTAATGTGAATGATATAATTTTGTAAGGTTACTGTGGAATTCTTGAATTTACTGTTAATTGGTATTCGTCAGCTCATTCAAAACTCAATTGAACTCTTGTGAAAGGAACTATCATAACAAAATACGTTACAGTCATATCGTCCCCCTGAAAGAAAAGTGACACAACTCAAAAATGGTAGGTTTTAAGTTAGATGCAAAACTATGTTTTTTGAGATATGTCACTCTTCTTCTGGGGGGACGATATGTAATTTGCATTAAGCGAGCACGTAGGTGTGTATTTTTCTACTATTAATTTGAGTAGAATGAATTATAAAATGTATAAATTGACGGTTACAGCTAGTAAGTGGCCTGGTATCTTATCATGAAAACTCAGTGAGAACTTGGATTTATATTCAAGGATTCTTCCAATAATGTTTATTGTATTGTTTGTACATAAAAATGAAATAATAATAATTTTCGCAAGTAAAACTGGAACTCATGTGCCTTTTTAATGCTCATTTTGATTATTAAATATAAATCAGAAACAGCTTCACCAAGCTCAGTTAAATTGAATCGGACATTTTTGATTTGATCAGTAGCAGCGTGATTTAGAATGTAATTTTATAATAAAAAGCTGAGCTTGGTGAAACTAGACTACTGAGCGTAAATTATTGGTAGAAATTTTAAAAAATCAGGTGTCTTGAGTCATAAAGGGCAACACGATTATGATAATGGAGTATTATACTAAATTTTTTTTTTATTATTAAAATGGAAACTAGATTGAAAAATAATTGACCTGTGTTTTTTTATTTAGTCAAAACTTGTATCGTTTGGGCGCAATAAATAAATAACATCAACTAGTTCTGACGTCACAGCGAGTCACCGCCTATACTGCCTGTGTAAATGACGTCAGAAATAGGCAGAATATAGGAATTTCGTTTATTTATTGCGACCAAACGATACGATTTATGGCAAAATAAAAAAATACGGGTCAGCTATTTTTCAATATAGTTTCCGATTCCATCAAAAACAAAATATTTTCCCAAAAGTATAAAGTATAGAGTATAAAGAAGTATAAAGTATATTCCTTCCCAAAAGAAGGAATAAACTAGAGGCAGTGTCCAATAAGGTTCAGTGAAAAAACATTTCAAAAGTAATGTCGGACAGACGGACGGCGCCGGACGGGTATGCAACTAAACAAACAAGAAAGCGGGTTAGGCAGAAGGGGTCAGCCATGGCGACTCTTACGTGAAAACGTTCAAGTTCTAGTGCCAAAAATGAAATATTCAATAAGTAAACCGCATTTGTCCGTACCTCAATCGACCCACAGTTGCATAAGGAAGAGAATGGTGGTAGAACGGTTACTGTACAATCTGCGGTTTCCGTTGCCCTTTATGACTCAAGCACCAAAATAAATTGTGAAGAGCATCCACACGCTCGATCGTTCACGCCTATTAGTACAGGAGAAATTGTAAAAAATCGGCAAAACCTCTGAAAAAATATGGACGTCCTGAAAATTTGACATTCTGTTCAGAATTGAATGCTCTACTACATATCCAAAATCGCCAAAAATCGCACTTGAGGGTTTTGAATTATTGGAGGGGGGTAAAAAATTGCAACTTATTGAAATGGAGGGGATGGAACCGGTCAATCCATTGTCTGCAAATACATCGTAATTCGACACATTGTATCTCGTTGTTTTGGCACAAAAAGTGTCGATCATTGTTAGAGAGGGGGCTTGTGGGGGAGGCGAAGCTCGGCTAGGTGGTTCTTTTTTCCCTGAGCCATATTGAACCGATCACGACAAGTTTGGTATCTTTTCCGACTAAATTCAATCTCCTGAAATTGAATCCGATGTGTAAATTTGGATGACAACAAGTTTTGAACAAGTTAACTTGAAAAAACTTCTTTCTTCTTTGACAATTTTGACGATTTTTTTTACGGAACTATTTTATTCCATCATAAGTCATTCCCGAAATATACTGAAAAAATGAGACAAGTTTTGGGAATACGTTTATTTGACCATTTTTTCGTTTTTGAATCGCCGTTAACAGTGGTCATTTTGGTCGTGTTAAGCGCCGAGGTGCTATACAACTCGTAAAAAATGTGTTCAACATTTCCAAGTGGCCAGTTACAAAAAGTTACTCACTGAGAATGGTTATTTTTGCATTTATATTGACTATGACCATCACCCTATTGATTTCTCACTTATTTCATAATGAGCAAATTCAAGATGGCGGCCATAACAAAAAAAAGAGTCGACTGTCTTATTTTCGAAAATAGTAGGCGGGGACTGCCGCAACACATCACATTTCATTATTGAGGTCATTCTTTGTGGAAATGCAAAACGTTATCCCAATATCTTGAAAATTCACTGATCTTTTGGGAAATGTCCATTTCCATGAAACCGACCACTAAATTGAAAATATCAGAAACAGCTGAAAGTATTCAGACGCAGTTTGTTTCAGCCTAATAAGTAATAAGCATCGAATTGTGAATCTGCATGCTGATTTTCATGACTCCAACTTTTTTGGTTCAAGAGTTTAAGTTTGTGCATTTTTTGATCACCTCTGTATACGACGTCTGCACGGACCGCCATCTTGGCAACACTTCTTAAAATTAAGGCATGGGTATGTACACATTAATACCAAACGGCACCTCTTAATTATCAAATGCAAGGTGGTGGTGGTATTATGGCTCTTACCTCTTAACATCCGGACTACAGAGCTCAACAATTAAAGTCGAACACCTAAAAATTTTGGGGAAATTAAAATGGTCGTATTTTCTTGAGAAAAAACCGAATTGCAATGAGCTTTTTTTCCTGGGCAGCTAATGTCTTAGACTACAGCATGATAGAATTCCTTCTTGTTGCAAGCTTGTCATATTATTTATACAGGGTGAAGTAGTGAGGTACTGCAAAAAATGTAAAGTTTGCACCTCTCCCGATCCGCAAAAAAATGTTTTTGAATTTTTCCAACTCGTTCTAGAGAAACATTAAGCCTATACTTCGGAACGGTTTTTTGGGTTTTTGTCTAGCTGTGTTAATTACAGGGTGATCCCAAAAAAGTGATATTTCAGACTTTCAATGATAACTTCTTCCATTGTTATCCGATTTTAAACATCTTCAGCTCATATTGAAGCTGATACTTCAGGCGATCGAGAATCTGTGAAATCAAAACTCATCAAAAACATTAATTCAATATAAGGGGACGTATCAGAAGTGACCCGAATGCGAAACAGCTTCCGATTATCTGTTTGATGAAAGACAAAAACAAATTGAAACTTGTCCTCAGAGGATCCGCTAATTTGGACCATTTCGATCTGCATCTCGCTTTAGTTGTCTAAGAAGTTTCCGTGGTAGAATCAAAACTTGACTGCGTGTTTTCGCGAAAAAATCGCATCCCTCATTTACCTGAAGGCGGCCGTAACCCAAGTTACAAAATTCACAACAATTCCAAAAATTCTCCTTGACAATAAAACACGTATACCTGCCAATTCTGGATTTTGTTACTTGGGTTATGGTTGCCTACAGGTGAATAGGGGATGCGATTTTGTCGCGAAAACACGCGGTCAAGTTTCGGTTCTACCACGGACATTACCTTGGACAACTAAAGCGAAAAGCAGATCAAAATGATCCGAATTAGCGGATCCTTTGAACACACGTTTCAATTTGTTCTTATCTGTTATTAAACGGAAAGTCGGGAGCTGTTTTGCATTCGGGTCACTTTTGACACGTCTTCTTATATTGAATTGTTGTCTTCAATAAGTTTCCACCTCACACCGTTCTCGCCTAAAGTTTCAGCTTTAATATGATCCGAAGAAGTTCAAAATCGGATAACAATGAAAGAAGTTACCATTGAAAGCCTAAAATATCACTTTTTTGAGATCACCCTGTAATCAACAGAGATTAACGGAAACCCAAAAAACCGTTTCGAGGTATGGGTTCAAAGTTTCTCCAGAACAAGTTGGAAAAACTCAAAAAAATGTTTTCACGGATCGGGAGGGGTGCAAACTTTACATTTTTTGCAGTACCTTACTACTACACCCTGTATAAATAATATGAAAAGCTTGGACCAAGAAAGAGTCATATCATGCTGTAGTCTGAGACATTAGCTGTCCAGGGAAAAAAAACCATTTGCAATTCGGATTTTTCTGGAGAAAATACGACCATTTTAATTTGACCAAAATTTTCAGGTGTTCCACTTCAATTGTTGAGCACTGTATATGGGCTAGCCTATTAGCTATTAGAAAGAAAGGCTTGGTTCCTAGCTTCAGGGTTCATGGCTATATCACTTTTTTGGAGTTACAAAAAATTTTGATGTATGTAATACAGTGCTCCTGACAGTACATAGGTAGTAACACAAATAAAGGAAACATTAAAATTATAATTTTTTTTCAAATGGAATACCCCATTTTATCTTTCGGTAACTTTTTCCTCCTATTTCATTTTTACTACCTCACCGCCTTACCCTCGGCCTTACCCCTAAATTTCATAATTTCCGAGATAATTGATAAATTTTGATAAAACCTGTCCGTTTATTTGCATTTTCATAATTTTCATGTTCTTAGTAGGTCCTGTCCTGATACAGAAAATCATGTCAAAATGTACCTACGCACCTCTCAATTTGACAGCTTGAAGGTTTTTGAAGGCACGAAAACTGCTTTATGGTGGCCTTACATTGAGCATCAAATGCTGCAGCTTTCTTTGCAGCAGTAACTGACGCCTGTTATTGCTGTCAGTGACCAACATTTGACCAATGAGAGCTCGGCAGCTAAAGAAGCTGCAGCTTTTGATGCTTAATGTAAGGTCACCATTACTAAGCTCAATTTGAATTTCTGGTATGACTAAGATAGTAGGTAGTACGGCGGGCGTGACCGGACAATTCGTCCCGCGGACAATTCGTCCCGCGGACAATTCGTCCCGCGGACAATTCGTCTCGCGGACAATTCGTCCCGCGGACAATTCGTCCCGCGGACAATTCGTCTCACGGACAATTCGTCTCAAAATAATGTTTTGCCCTTTGTCTTAACTTTAACAAGTCCCTTTGTCTTTACTCGTTGCTTTTCGAACTTAAGTATGCCCCCTTATTCCTTTTTGCAGTATTTGGAGCCCCACTGCGCACCCTGGTTTCTTTATATCTTTGGAGCTCTGCTTAGTCCCCTTGCATCATTCCGAGAATTTTTGCTAGTACACCAAGCTTTGGGAGCACAGACTGACGGGAGCACCAGTAAGCCCCCTTATACCTCATGAGATATTTGGCCCCTATCGAGCCCCTTATCTTCTCTAGTGTAATTTTTGAGCTCTAATGAGTCCTCTTATGTTTTTCATTGCTTCCAGATTTCCATAAGGCCCCTTTTGCAGTCTTGTGTTATCAAGAGCTTCACTGGGCCCCCTTATTCTATATTCAACGTAACTTGAAGCCCTGCTGAGCCCCCTCGAATTTTCCATGAATTCCGGAGCAGCGAGCAGCGTTATGCCGTCATGGCATGTTGAAGCCCTATCGGGCCCCATTGTGCCTTCAGGTGTAGTTGGAGCCCCGTTGAGCCTCCCTATGTTTTTTCATGACTTTTGGAGTAGGTACCAGTAAGCCCCATTTCGCGTTATTTTGTTATAGAGAGCTTCATGGGACCCCCTTGTCTCTTCAATACCGTTTGAAGTTCTGTTGGGCCCCCTTGCACTTTTCCTATAGGCTTTTGGAGCAGTATAGTAAGTCCCTTGTGCCTTTATGTTATATTCGACCCCTAATCTCTTGTTTCTTCAAATATAATTTGGAGCCCTAATGAACCCCCTTAAAGCCCCTTGAGCCCCCTTGTGTCACCAATATCATTTGAAGCCCTACTGAGCCCCCTTGCATCTTTCCGTGACTTTCTGATTTTTATTGAGCCCTGCGTCATTTGGAGCCCTAAGGACCCCCTTTGTGTGTTTTTGTGGCTTGTGCGTTCTTGCATTGCTGGAAGCCCTAGTGTACCTGGGTCCCTTGTGTCTTCATGTGATATACGGAGCCCTATCGGACCCCCTTGTGTCCGCAAGTGTACCTATAGTTTGGCGCCTAGTGAGCCCTCTTGTTTTTTGTCTGGCTATCAGAATTCCAGTAAGCCCCTTGTTGCCTTCTTGTGTTATACGGAGCTCCATTGGGCCTCCTTATTTCCTCAACGTCTTTTGAAGCCCTGCTGAGCCCCCTTACATCTTTCCGCGACTTTCGGAGCAGTAGCAAGCACCTTTTGCCTTCAGGTGATATTCGGAGCCCTATCGGGCCCCATTGTGCAAGCAGATAAGCTTGATTATGAAGAGCTTCATTGGGCCCCCTTGTCGTATTTCCGTGGCTTTTGAAGCTCCATCCCCTTGTACCCTTATGTGTAGTTTGGAGCCCTAATCAGTCCATTTTTGTTTTTATTGGCTTTCAGTACTATGCAGTGAGCCCCCTTTTGCTTTTTCTCGTTATAAAGAGCCCCTTGTGTCACCAATATCAGATGAAGTTCTACGGAGCTCCCTTGCACTTTCCCGTGATTTCTTGATTTTTCTTAGGCCCCTTCTGCCCTATGTGTCCATTGGAGCCCTAACGAACCCCCTCATGTGTTTTCGTGGCTTTCAGAATTCCAGTAAGCCATCTTGTGCGCTTTTGCATTTCTGGAAGCCCTAGTGTAAGTCCCTTGTGCCTCCATGTGATAAACGGAGCCCTATCGGACCCTTTTGTGTCCGCAAGTGTAGTTTGGAGCCCTAGTGAGCCCCCTTGGGTCCATAAGTATAGCTTGGAGCCCTAGTGAGCCCCCTTGTGTCCATAAGTATAGCTTGGAGCCCTAGTTAGTGAGCCCCCTTGTATTTTTCCATGACTATCAGAATTCCAGTAAGCCCCCTGTTGCCGTCTTATGTCATTCAGAGCGTCAGTGGGCCCCCTCGAGGGCCCCCTTGTTCCTTCAAACGTCTTTCGAAGCCGTGCTGAGCCCCCTTACATCTTTCCGTGGCTTCCGGAGCAGCAGTAAGCACCTTGTGCCTTCATGTGATATTCAGAGCCCTATCGAGCCCCCTTGTGTCTTCAAGTGTAGTATGGAGCCCTAATGAGCCCCCTTGTGTTTTTTCGTAGCTTCCAGAATTCCAGTGAGCCCCTTTTGCCTTCTGTTGTTATATAAAGCTCCTTGGGCTCCCTTGTGCCTTTATGTGATATGCGGAGCCCTATCGGACCCCCTTGTGCCGGTTAGTGTAGTTTGGAGTCCTAGTGAGCCATTTTTGTTTTTTAATGGCTTCCAGAAACCCAGTCACCCCCCTTTTGCCTTTTTTGATTATACAGAGCTCCATTGGGCCCCCTTGTTGTATTTCCATGGTTTTTGGAGCTCTACCGGGTCCCCTTTGTACCCTTATGTGTAGTTTGGAGCCCCAATCAGTCCACTTGTGTTGGTTTTCAGAGCATCATACAGTGAGCCCCCTTTTGCGTTTTCTTGTTGTGAAGAGCCCCCCGGGCCCCCTTATGTAACCAATATTATATGAAGTTCTACGGAGCCCCCTTGCATTTTCCCGTGATTTCCAGATTCTTGTTAGGCCCCTTGTGCCCTATGTGTCGTTGAGAGCCCTAATGAGCCCCATTATGTGTTTTCGTGGCTTTCAGAATTCCAGTAAGCCATCTTGTGCGCTTTTACATTGCTGGAAGCCCTAGTGTAAGTCCCTTGTGCCTTCATGTGATACGGAGCTCTATTGGGCCCCCTTGTGCCCGCAAGAGTAGTTTGGAGCCCTAGTGAGCCCCCTTGTGTCCATACGTGTAGATTGAAACCCTAGTGAGCCCCCTCGTTTCCATTAGTGTAGCTTGGAGCCCTGGTGAGCCCCCTTATGTTCTTCAATGCGACTATCAGAATTCCAGTGAGCCTCCTGTTGCCTTCTTGTGTCATCCGTAGCTGCCGTGGGCCCCCTTGTTCCTTCAACGTCTTTTGAAGCCCTGCATGCTGAGCCCCCTTACATCTTTCCGTGGCTTTCGAAGCAGTAGTAAGCACCTTGTGTCTCTATGTGATATTCGGAGCCCTCTCGAAGCTCCATAAGGCCCCCTTATGTTTTCAATATCGTTTGAAGCCTTGCTAAGCCCCGTTGCATTTTTTCGTGACGTTCGGATCTCTGTCGGAGCCCCTTGTATTTGCTTATGATTTTTAGATCTTTTTATTGAGCCCCCTTGTGTCTTCATGTGTAATATAACCCCCTTACCTTCCGAAGCCTTCACTTGCGACGAATTGTCCGCGGGACGAATTGTCTGCGGGACGAATTGTCCGCGGGACGAATTGTCCGCGACGAATTGTCCGCTACGAATTGTCCGCGGGACGAATTGTCCTAGCACCACGGCGGGAT
Source organism: Anaspis maculata (assembly GCA_949128115.1). Classification (NCBI taxonomy): domain Eukaryota; kingdom Metazoa; phylum Arthropoda; class Insecta; order Coleoptera; family Scraptiidae; genus Anaspis; species Anaspis maculata. The sequence continues at coordinate 93,700,409 of OX421962.1, forward strand.
AGTACGTTCACCCTGGTTCGTGGTGTTTTGATGGTGTATTGTTGGTTGCATATGTCTACTTCTAATGGTACGTATTTCACCATTTTAAGTCCGCATACCATGCCGGTTTCGATGTGATGTCAGTGCCTGGGCTACGGGATTAAATTCTCTATAATCTGTAAGAAACACCCCTGTAGATATGAATGTTGAATATCTTTGATTTTAAAAATTGTGGTTCTTTTATCAAAAGTTGTAAGAGAAATTCAATACATAGGGGAACGCTACTTATAACGAGACAGTTAGCTAGAACAGGGTTCCAAGGGTTCTGACAGAGCAATAAGTATCTCAGTCTAATCAAATATTCACTAAACTGAAGCTCTAGCTGTCTAGCCTAATGCAACTGTAAAATATACTTTCGAATCGACAGCTGAAGCACGCGAATGATTGTCAATAATAGGTATACAGGAATTTTAGATTTTTTTCAATGGAGCACCCTGTAGAGGTTTACTTTTGAATTCGGCAGAAAAGATCTATTGATCTATGTGAAAATATGGAGAGTTTCTAATCAATTTTTTTTGAAATCCCTGTGAATTATTGACATTTTAGAAATTCGTCTTGAGATTAAAAAAATGTGAGAAAAATTAATTCATAAACGTTTTCGCCGGACAAAAAATTGTTAAGAATAAGGAGAATAATGGAGAGGGCTAATATGTCAAGATCTATGGAAAAATATTTTTTGCTATGCGTGGAAATGCGACCATATTGAAAAACGTCGAATATATGAATCTACTATAGGTACCTACCATAGGTACTTGAAAAAACATCGACTCCCTAAAACTGTTCGGCTATCTCACAGGAACCCGTGGAACAATTCCGATTTTTTATCGCTAACTTTTGTAATTCATTCAATGTTTCAACCTCGGTTTCAACCAAATCAGCAAAGGATAGCACTGTCCGCCTTTAAAAACTCAATTCAGATTCTCTGACATCACGTTCATCAGGTTTAACTCTGCCAAATTAAAATGAATAATTCAACAAAATCAATCTCCGAATCCCGAAATTATAATGTGGTATCCTTGTATCCATATTTTGCTCAATTTCACAAACCCTAACGATGCCAAAGGACGAAGCCGTTTGAAAAAAAAAATTGTGGTGTAGTTAAGAGGCATCAAACGTTACAAATCTATACAATACACAATATCGCGTGACCGCTTAGCGCATGCGCTAAAAAACGAGGTGATTCGTTCTAAGTCTTTCATATGTTACGCTGTAAAATAGGTGATTCTCAATCTAAGCTCAATGGATTATGCGTCGTTTTCAAGTAGAAGTGGTTACATAGAAAAATCGGAGTAACCCTCGCAACCTATTCATGAAAGCACATATGTTAGGGATCATTCCCAAATGACCAAAATTACGAAATAAAAAAAAAACATGGAACACTTCAACCATAACATTCAAATTCACCGCGAAATTGTCTGGGGATATTTCATTTAATCAGTGCTGTATTGTATTGACGACAGCATGGTGTGGCGACAGTCGGTCCTCTGAGTGGCACACACTTTTTCGACCGCCGAATATGCATTTCAAATCGGAAGACTTCACAAGTTGCTGATGGAACTGTACAAAACGTCAACATCAAACACTGAAATCAATGTAATTGTCGAGTTCTGGGCCGCTATTCTTGAATCGTGTGAGAAAAGTCCTTGGGAGTAAAATTCATTCCGCAGTACACTGATGTAGCGAAAGTTGCCTAAAATAGTGGTTTTTAGGCAATACAGAAGTGTAGTACAGATTATATAAAACTCCCAGGGACTTTTCTCACACGATTCAAAAATAGGGTGATTGCGTGAAATTCGTTCACCTGATCACCGGCAGGCAGCGCAAGGGTCGATAGTTATGTTTTGACGTTTGTTGTGGAATTGCATTGGGGCACATAACAGGTGTAATGGTGTAAAGCATTGTTAGAATGATAGAATGATTAGAAATCACAATCTTGATCTCGTAAACGCCGAACAAAACATTATGTGAACAAAACACGTAAAAATTACAGTATTAAGTGAGGTTAGTTCGGTTGACGTTGACTCCAAAATGGATGAAATTTGACAGATGACAGTGACACTATTGACATTTTGCCATAAACGCCCTCTACATGCAATCACCCTATAGCGGCCCTGAACATGCGCGATGACAACTTGTCACCGTTTTCTTAGTTCGCATGACATCCGTGTCGGAGCGCCACTTCCGCGCAATATTGTGTAAAGGGGATTCAATGGTTATGGTAATCAGAATCACCGTGCTTACTATCAAATTGCTATGGCGACAGCCAATGGAAAGGCCCGTTACCCTAGCAATTTCATCGTAAGCAGTAATACGTGATTCCTTTGCTATTTATTGTGCAACCGGGAACTCTTTTACCTTAGGTCATTTAGCTAGCTATGATTGACATCTATACACTTACCTATCACTCAAATCAGGAATAATATGAGCGGGGATCATATTATAAGCTTCATAGTATTTTACCAAGTATAAAAGTTTGCGATGTTAGGTGAGTTGGTACCGGTACCTACTCAATAATTAGAACTACCTACTTACAATTTTCAGTAGGTAATTGACTCTTGGAGTTAAAATAACTCCCAGATCCGCTCCTGGCATAAATCGTGAAGTAATCCTATGAATTTTTTCGCGAACAAAATTAACTAAACAGAACCGTTTACTCAGTCTGGCCAGCCTCAAATTATTCTCCAAAAAATTCGGACAATTTATTATATCATTCCAAATTGTTCGAAGTAGGTACAACATACCTATCTACCTACCGACATGCAAGTGGCAAATACGCCTAAATTTCAATATAGCTTAAGGTATGACGGCCTGGTGCTTAGTTAAAAGTAAAACGATGCATTTTGGAATTTGAACCGATTCCGAACTGAAAGCAAACACCCAGGGCGAAGCATCGCGTGTGTTCATATCCCGAAATCGAGAGCAAAGGAAAAACCCTGGAGTAAGTCGAGAAGCCAAAAATTGAGAGCTACGCTTTCGGCAAGTTTTCGTGTACTTGTTTAGATATTTCCTGCCTGAGCCGCGACACCGCAACTTTATTGTCATTTTACCGCACATAAAAAATGCGATTAGGGCCAATTTGAATCAATCGCGTTTTGGTCCGCTCGAACCGTTATATTCTGTAGGAATGCCTCTTAGCAATCATATCTATAGGTACCTACTCCGAGACTCATTTCATAAGCAAAAATAATCATTTTTTTTAGATTCCAGAAATTATATTGAGAACATAATATACAAATAAAATTGTGAAAGATGAAACAAATAAATAATAAAATAAAAATATATAACTAATCATTATATTCTTGATGTAAAATAAAATAACCATTTACATTCTCCTAGTCGTCCAGATTCGGAAAAATATTGCTAGGACTATTTCTTTCGGGATATTTTCTTAATATTTCAGAAATAAAATGGTGAAATAGGATCAGATTTGTTTCGTGATATACCTTACAAAAAGATAAAAAATTGTATCAAAAAAAAACTTTACTTATTCATCTCAATGATCATTTTGAATATGGTGAGCGCCGAAGTGCTGGAACTCTTGAAAATACAGGTTTTCTCAAAAGAGAGATGGAAAATCCGCGATTCCGCGCAGCTGTTTTCGGCACGTTCTGGGCACAGTGTGCCATGAGTGATCGCGCCATTTGTATTTACATTGCTCCGCCGTGTTAAAAGTGCGTTTTATTTTTTGAATTTTGAAGCCAACCATGCTGGGAAAGTCGCTGAAAAATATAACGAACTTCTCAATGAATATTGCAAATGAATATTCCGCAGAAACGAATTTGCCAGAGACGCATTTGATGCGCGTATACAACTATTTTTGTAATAGATATATCAACGATATATGGACGTGCGCAGAAAGCACAGGGTCGCTATTCTTGAATCGTGTGAGAAAAGTCCCTGTGAGTTTTATATAATCCGTACTACACTTCTGTAGCGAAAGTTGCCTAAAAACCACGATTTTAGGCAACATTCGCTACATCAGTGTACTGCAAAATGTATTTTACTCCCAGGGACTTTTCTCACAAGATTCAAGAATAGCGGCCCAGGTAAATGCGTGTCCCATGTCCCACTTTTAATATTTTTTATTGTGTATTATGGCCATCACTATAAATTGAAGTGTTTGATGCAAAAATGTGGCCAAGTGTACCCTTGAATTAACGATACTTGATGAACTAAGCAGGAAGCTCCCTGCTGTTATAACGCTGAAGGGCTTGTGGTTCTTTTTGCTTCTTCGAGTGTCACGTCATATTTTATGGATCCATGCTTAGGGACACATTCGCTGTATAACTCGTGGAGTTGCATAGTGGCTCACAACATTTATTTTCCATAACAACTACTTGTGAAAACTGTATAGATACCAATAATAACACCATGAAAACACACATTCGGCTTATGGAATCGGGGCAATGTTGACACACTAGGACTGCGACGATTTACTGCGCAATCGAACGTGACGTCACGGGCCAGAAAGAGACGCTCAATTTAGGAAACCTGTATTGGTTCAACATTTCAATTTCCTCGCGGCCTTATAACAGTCAGTACACAGTCCATTTTTGATAGGAATCCTCGCCCAGAAAATTGGTTAACTATACGCAGTAATCATTCATTTTGGCACATTATTGCAAAAAGTACACATAAGACACATGCACACATAAAATAAGTATCTTTGTAGTTCCGTTGTTATCCTGGGAGCCTCTTTGAACCTGCTTGGCCATTATTGATAATACCGTATGTTCGTCAAATCATGAATTAGGGCAGGCTGCGAACTTCGAAACATGTGTCCAAAATGTATTCCATGACGACGGCTCATCATGTTGACATCAAATTGGAGTGATTATTGATAAATTCACGACATACGTTTTTACTTCCATAGCCTGCCCTAGTTCATGATTTTAACGAACATGCGGTATATTGTTCCAAAAATTCAATGGAGATTGAAATGATAGCCGCCGAACATACTTGCAAAATGAGACGTGAGATGGAATAGTCATTTATGCAATAAGTAAGAAAACAAAAGGAGAAGACAAATTGTATGCAATACGAAACAGGAAATTATTTGACTAATTTGAAATAATCAAACTGCCGTACCCGCTGTTTGAAGTTGATGCGTTAGAAAAAATATCATATCTAAAATGCTCTAAATCCTAAATCAATATTTTTTTCCACAAATTCTTAAATGCTTTGACTTCATCTGCTTCAATGGTTGTATACAGAAATTTATATGAATAATAAAGTTTCTCACTTCTTGTTTTTTGTAAAGAATTATGCATTCTGAAAGCTGATCAAAATGTTTTCTGGTCCTGGTCTATAAATAAACTGATGAATGATTGCTTCTTAACAGCTGTTACAGTAGAACAAAGGTATCTATGTGTAATACAATCAGAAAAATAGGAAAAGAAATAGTTTGATTATACCCAAAGATATGATGACGTGGAGATTAGCATATTTGCGCATCGTTATCTCAGAGGAGTTACGCGACCCGTGCATTCGACTTTAAAGTAAGCCACCCGAATCTGTGATTATGAATTTTGTGAAGCACACGGTACACGGCGTAACTGCCAAACAGTGAAGTATGATGCTTTGCGATATGCAATAGATATCTGAGACTTCCTCAATTTTTTCCAGCTTTCGGCGCGCGCGTACAAAACATCAAACACTAACTGCCATGCCAAGGATTTTGAAGCTCATTTGGCCCAATTTTAACCCCATCAGTTCGGAATTTTTTCAACTAGATTCTCTAAATAAGACACGCAAATATCACACCTCCAAAGTCAGCGACGTATCATTTGATTCTACTTAGTCTTGTTAGGTGGAACCGGGCACCATGTCATTTTTTACGCATTAAAGGATTCCCCGGCAAGCACAAAGATTTTTTCTGGAGGCCTAGCAAAGAGTACGGTAGCTAACTAGATGGTCAAGGTTTTTTACTACACTCTGTTTCACATTCGAAATCATACAATTGAATTTGGACGAGGAAAAGGTCGGTTACCTGCCTAGATCAAAGGGATTTTTTTTGTATTATTATTGTATTATAAACACGCAATTTTTATGTTACGATGGCACTGGGTTACGTAACTTTTTTGATACATTTGAATTTTTTCCATAATTATGGTTTTGACGCCTGGGAATGTATTTTTAAACACTGGAACACAATGTGTTTATTATACCTATACCTACTTATACTTGAGACTACAAAAAAAATTGTGGGACAAAATAAACTCCTTCTAGTAGGTAATCCGCGTATACTTATACCTATCCATATTAATTTCATTATATTCCCGGCGATGCTAATGGAAAAGCTCAATATAACAATAAAAAATTGTAATCCCCCCCTTTAGCCGCCTCGTAAAAATCGTCAAGTCACGTAATGTGCCCGCTATACCTACTTAAACTTTAGAAGATTTAATTTTTAATGCCCAGCGGATATCCAATACAACTTTTTTGCTACCCCTAATTTTGTGGTGGATTTTATTTAACGAGGTATAATGTAAAAGCGCGAACCCGATTACGATCTATTCTTTGGTGGACCGGCATATGGTGCAAGTCACAAAATCCACTTTGCTCCAATAAAAATCCGGAACATCGTGATGGATGTGGTCGGCTCATCCGGCGCTACCTGTCCAAAAACTGGTAAACGCGGTCGTGGTTTTTGTGGAAAATGGGATTTCACGTCGCCAGACCCGTAATATCCGACATCGTTATCCATAATCTATGATTTTTAAAAGCATTGGCACGATCAAAACGCACCCTTGTACTTTAAAATATGCAGTAGATATCTACCAGCTATATATACCTATTACCTATGTCAGAACTTCTTGAACTAATCGTGTGCTTTCATATGTGAAGGAAGGCGATGGTCCCAATCTACTTTTCTGAAAGTCCAGTATAGAAGATGTACCTATTGGAGGAAACCTTATCCAATCAAGTTGCATGATTTTTCCTTATATATTTTAAGAATGGATATAGCATCAAAAAGAATGTTTACTGCAATTTTTTTTTTTTTCGTTCCAAGTTCCAAGAAATATTGAAAATGATCAATTGATTACAATTGTTCAAACGAAGCTCAGTTACTCTTCGCTCTTCAATACTCTTCATGGATCCTTAGCGGGATTCCGTTGAAGTTATGCCGTTGTATGAGAGTCCCGGAAAAAATATTTGTGACGGTACAGTGGTCTATCACAGGTCTCTTTTAGGAAGGAGAAAGTGATGGGCCATCGCCATGCTTGTAGAAGAAAAGGCTGGAACCAAGCAGTAAGACGGAAAGTGACTCATCAGAATCATTTAATTGTGAGTAGGGTCATATTATAGCTTCTCATAGCAAACACCTTGGGGAAAATCTTGGACATTATTGGCATTATAAAAATACTGTTATGGATTTGCGCTGGATTCTTTCATAATTATTGAGAGACAAACAGTTAAACACACACTGTTTTACTGCGTACTACTGTATACACGTCGATTATTATTTGCACTGATAACGCTTTGGTAACTGCGCCGATCATTCGCTGTTATCGTTGTGAATAATTTAAATCTTGTGTCGGTAGGCTCACCTGTGCTTGTATAATCCGAGTGTTACCTTCGGGAACATTCCACCGGTTCTCTGGCATATTAAGCATTGACCGCCACCAGAACATCCGCGGCGGCTCTCGAAACGTTCATCAGACACCGGCATACTCTAGAAAGTCGCCCCTCCGCCAATTTTGTACAGATGTGTCCTACTCGCTTACTGAGTCTCCCGCTCAATCGAAGGACCTGAACAGAATCATTGCGTTTGCTCTAGCTATGACCTATGAATATGGCTCGACATTTTAAAGTTGACCTGGAATTCGTAAAACTGAATGTAGTTACAGGATTCAAATTGTGCCTGGTAGGTATTACAAATATACTTAATTACTGTGAAATTACAATGTTGTTTCACTAATACAAATTTTTGATTTTACAACAATATGACGGAATGAAATGAGAATGTGACCTCACTCCTATTTTGTGATTTCACTACGTGAAGTTTCTTACTAGTATTCTGTGAAAGTACAATGTGAAATTACATATCGTTTTGGTACTCAAATAATTCATCTATCGGAGCCACAAATACTCATGTAAATTTATCTTGATTCAGTATCGAACGGACTTCATTATTAATGTACTTTTTCCTACGACCCCCTACGGAAGTGACCCCTTTTACACGCTATAGTAGGCCCAAAAGTTGTCAATAACGTCAACCTACCCAACCTGTGCGTTATGAGCCGTGCGTTATTATAACGCACAGTTCGGTCGGACCATGTAACAATACAAATTTAAACGACGATTTAATCACAATTTCGAAAGACCGGCTTTCAATACCACCCTAACTCTGATCCACAAGAAAATCAAAATAATACGCACCTACAGGACTGGCCTCAGTCATGTCCTCTCAACCGATAGTATGGGTTTGACATGCTTATATAACCTATCTAAGGCCTAACCCTAGCGGTGAGATGTATAAAAATAAAAATCTTGCAGAATGAAATTCTCACCCACACTTATAAAGCAGAATAATTCTTTGGTAGCAATGCAAATGTGACCACAAAAGATCAAATAGGGGTCCATTCAGAAATCTTGAGCTGCACCAGCCCCATCCAATACACCCAAATACTTTGAATCAAGTTAACATACTAAAATGTCAGAATGAAAGTTGAAATGTCACTAATTTTATCACTGGATTGTCAATTTTCTCACAAGGAGACGTTGGTAAAAAATCAAGTCCTATACACCTGCTGATGACCAAAACGTACCTTTCCCGGCTGGTAGCCGGGGAATTTGGTCGCTAGTGCTCTTCAAATGATGAAAGAAATTGTTTGTGTCCTTCATTAACGACGGTTTTGGCCGGCTGTCAAAAATACCCTGGTAGCTTGATGGTGAAAGACGCCACCTCCAACCCCACCTGCCACAACAGGCGCGAGGCGTGTGTCCAGAGGGCGCGAGTTCAAAACGTGCAATTCCCTAGATTTTTTCTATGAAAAAGATTATTTTTTATATTTTCAAAGCAATCAAAATTTGAAATACTGGTCCTTAATGGGATTCTTGATTTTTTTGCGATACTTTGGTGTAGCGCCTGCTAACAGCCACAGGCAGGCTTAGTCAGAAAGTAGCGGTGTTTTTCGAGAAAAAATTGAAAATTGGGAAAAAAAATTAAATTTTTGAAAATTCAAATTTTTTTAAAGTTGAAATACATACACATTTTCTTTATAAACTCATTCGGAGTTACCCTTATTTTTGTATTTATTATTTATCTACTGGTTTTTATAAAACCCACGTTCACAGAAAAACACGAAAATTACGTATTAATTTGAATGTAATTTTCTCCCAGTCGTAGGCGTAGGGAAAATAGTGTACGTAACTCGCCGTAAAGTGCCTTACTTCCATTTGTGTGATTTTTGCACTTGGCTGCGCCTCGTGCGTTAACTTACACACTCATGCGTAATGTATCACGTTCCGTACTTGTTACGTAATGTACTATTATAACTATATTAACAGTGCAAACATTCCCAACGTCTATAGAATTCTACTGGTAATATCCGCGCAGTCGAAAACTCACATTGATATTTACAGTAAAACCCTTTATAGAAGTGGGAGTTCTGAGCTAGTATAAGTGATGCTAATCATCCAGTAATCTGAACTGAGTTACAGCGTGCGACAGTTCAGCTGAACAATAATTGAACCATGCTTATCAGAAAAGGATACCAAGCGACATTTGCGTAGTCTCGAGAAAACTTGTCTCCAAGTTGCAATAAAGTGAGATAGCTCATGCAGATCTTATATTCAAGCATATTTTAACCACATAGATTGAGTTTGGCGCTTGGTTCTATTCGGAAAAAGTACTATTCAGAGCATTCGTAGTCGCATTTAGCCAAAAAATCATTGTTGCAAAACATGTCGCTTGGTCCTGTTCCGATAAGCGTTAGCCTATCAACTTGGGCTAAAGCTAACCTAAGTTATACCAGTATTATACAACAGAGCAAAACTGGCTAACTAGAGACTATCAAGTATTATTTTTGTTTAATAATTGTTTGTCTATAGATGGAATCTATATTCAAGTAGAAGTTCTTCGTTGTCTTCACATGAGAAAGAATTTCACTTGATAGTGCGGCAACTCTTGAACATGACCTGTTCGCGGAAACATTAAAGGAATACCCATGCATAAATTATGAAAAATAAACCAATGAGTTTTGCTGAATATGTACTTCGAAAGTGAAACCAGAATGTCTGCACGAATTATCAGGAACATACGTTAGATGAACACCTATACCTGAAGGACATTGTCGGTGCACAATTTAAAAAATGACTCCAATTACCGCAAGACCGCATACTGTTTTAATTGCAGCAATTTCGTTGATGCTGATGATATGCCCTTCAAGACAACAGAAACCCGAGGGACTCGTGCTGCTGTCCGAGAGGATAACATTCGGAGAGGGTGAGTGCTCGCATGAAATGGGTTTTTTCGTATTGGTCGTCATATGGCAGGAGCCGTAATTGGAATAAACAAATTTGGTGGGTGAACCGGAGTCGGCTGGCGTCTATTGGATGGCCGGCACGCGCTATAGGGCGGACCCAGGGCCCAGAGGCCCCATGCAGAGGGCAGGGGGTAGTTGCATGGTCCCCATATAAACGAACAACAGGTAGTCTGGAACCCACATATATCGTTCATCGCCGGTGGTGTTGAGAACACGCTCGCTTGTTTTGTACGTATAAAACCAGCTTTTGGCCCGACTCGCCGCTGCTCCAATTTCTTCACGAGACGCACCGTCATCATCAGCATCATCATGGAATCCCCCGAGAGCTTCGGATCGTACCTGTACATGCTCGGTCCTCCGCAGCCGATCGCTTCCGCAGAGTGGACTTCCGCCTCCAGCTACGACAGCTTCTCCGAAGAGGGCTACCGAAGCACCAGTCCCGATGCGAACGGAAGATCCAAGAGCCGTGTCACCCCCTTGGTGTTGAGGAAACGACGATTGGCCGCCAACGCCAGAGAACGGAGGCGAATGCAAAACCTGAACCAGGCCTTCGACAGACTCCGCACGTTCCTCCCACAACTGGGTCAAGATCGGCAGTTGTCCAAGTACGAGACGCTTCAGATGGCACAGACTTACATCACAGCCCTGTACGACCTCCTGGATCACCAGAGGCCTTCTTCAGCGTCGCCTCAAAACTAGGTACTTTTAGTTAATTATAAAATCATTATTAATATTGTTCGTTATCGCATATGCCATATTTATAGATGCCAAAGTTTATAATAATAATAACTATTGTATTAATTGCTCACAGTATTATTATAGGAATAATTTTTGTATATTTTGTAAATATAATGTTGAGTAATTTTAAGTTTTAATTGCCATGCCAGTATTCTTATTGATGATCAATAAATGGGTGAAGTGAAATTTAACTTGGTTTTATTTTGTGTGTGTGATGAAGGAACAGGAAATTAAATTGTTGTGCAAGATTCTCTTCAGTCTCGTCTTGGTGAAGTTTCCCATGATGTGTGGTAAATAATCGTCCAGGATGTAGGTCCTTGTGACGAATTAACACAAAGAATCTAATTCCGGTTTCTGGGTGTAATTCGAGGTAAGTGCCACTTGAGGGTTTTGTGCATCGCAGAGAGCTCTTGAGATGTACAAAAACTAACACGTGAATGTTATAGAGCAACTAGGCAATATCCTACACAGGTAAGTGATTATTTTATCAACGTTCTAAATTTTAAGCATTGGTTTTCTGATGCTACATTTTATGTGAACAACGACAGTTCCGAGAAACAGCAAGTATTGAATATTTAGTAATTTCAATGCTAGGTAAGGCAAGTATCCAGCCCCTGAATACAGTATAAGAAAACCAGGACTATTAATTTTAACCAAGACTTACTTTAACCAGAGGACTCATTTTAACCCTGGGATAAAAAAAAACATTGTCATACATTTTTAAAGCTTGATAATCATTTTTCATCATAACATTATGTAAGTATTTCTTATTTTATCATTCAGTTCAGTGATTATTGTTATGAAGTTTTGATTCTCTTTATCTTGGGGAATACTTGATTAAAATTTGATTCTGCTACACAAATCAAACGTGTGTCAAATTTTTAAAAAAATTCCATTCCAGTAGGTATAGGTGAATCTTCTATAGTCTATAGATAATTCTTTCTAATAGTTCTCTCCGATTCTTCAATGCGGCAAGTTTTGTTTAGAGATGTGAGAACCTCATCTAGATATATTTTTTGACACTTTTTCTTAATTCTAAGGTATGGGTAGGCCGGGGTAGATGTATATAAAAAATAATTGGTATGCATTTTTACTTTTTTAATATACAATTTTATACCTAGCAAATCGATGACGTACATAACAATCCGTAAATTACCTTATCAGAACAAATAACAAAAAGTCTTTGGCTTGACCAACGCGAGCTGTCGAAACAATAATTGTCTAATGCTTGTAACCGTAATGGGTGACCCCAACGTAACTGGTGCCACCTTTACCACCGTGTTTACCATGTTTACCATAATGAGCCGGATGCTGAGCATGTCCGATTCTTTCGACAACTGCATGAAATCCACCGTGATGGTCCGCATGGTACTTGACCACGCGAGTCGTGCCGTCGGCTTCCTTCAAAGTGTAACCACCGTCAAGGTGTTTGCCTTTGGCGTGCTCATAGTGCGACTTCTTATCACCGGTATGATGATCCTCGACTCCATATTCAAATTTGTAATGCGCTGGACCCTTTTTGAAAAAAAAAAATTGATCGAATAAATGTATCTTACTTCCAAATATTTTGTCTTACGTGGTGTTCATGATGTCCGGCCAGCACGACAGCTGACACGGCGGCAATTACGAAGGTAACCTGCAAAGAAAAATTGGATAAAACAGATTAGGAGTTTGGGTATTTGCAACTTACAGTTATGAATCTCATGATTGTAGTTTGCAAACTGATAATGTCCCAAGATCTGTTGTCAGTTTAAATAGTAAAATGCATAGGTGCCAGGGTGGGTGAGTGGTCCAAAATCTAAAGACTCTTTGGTTACATAAATTATGGGTATAGAGATTTAAAATTCAAATTTAAAAAAAAATAATGACAAAAATTCACAGTTCGTAAATTATTATTGATACAGGTAGTAGACAGGTACCTAGGTAAGTTTACAAGGGAGATATTTTAATGACTGCAAATAAGGTCATTTTACATAATAATAGTCGCAATTATTGGTAACTAATTGTTTAGATGTGGTCATTTATGTAATACACGTCTTTTTTCGGTTCCTAAGTGGAGGTATATTGTAAATATTCTGTTAATAAAGAGCAGTAGACAGCGGAACGTTATGCTCTTGAGAAACTAGATCAAAATGGGACATAAATAATGTCGGTAATGGTTGAGTTCACAAATCAGATTAGTCGCTGAATTTTTGGCATACTCATACCGCGTATTTGCATATATCCATATACTCATTTGAAGTCAAATTTGCCCAGTCATCATTAGAAATAAATGAGTATAGATTTGGTATATATATACGTAATAACAGACGACGCTTAAAATTGTGCAGCGAACTTGGCAAAAATGGATCAAATGTGTGCGCATCCCATAAGCTGTAGTTTTTCTTTGAGGAATTATTTTTGAATCTGCATGAGGAAAGTTCAAGTTTTTATGAGGATAGTAGTGTGGAAGTGAGCGAAAGTTCCAACCCAGCAGCTTCCAGTTTTCCTTTACTACGTTCAATTTCACTGCGAAATTTTGCTCAAGTTTCCAAATGTGAAATATAAGTATAGAAAATCCCCAGAACTTTGCGGTTGGCTGCACTGGCGATATTCGGCACAATAATTAACGACAAAACACGATGTCGTCCCTTGAGGTCACTTTTGAAACCCTGTTTTTAATTTTCGTCAATGAACAAAGAAATCATAGTAGACTTTGTGAAAATTTGACGGTTGTGAAGAATGTTCCAGCCAAAAAGATACGTCAAGCCCTGAAGAATTATTGACAAAACAAGGATCTCCGCGGCGGCCTGTCATGGCACGATTTACGTATACAAAATTTAATATGTAAACCAAATTTCAGTCGATCAAAGTTGCGTGTTGTACTGGAACTGATGTGAGTACCTTCAATTTGCCATTTGCTTTCATTTTGGCGCTCAACGGGACGAGTTTCTGTTGGCCCTGCCTGGCCGCCGTAAAATCGACTGAAATTGAAAGCGACCCATGACCCATACGGTTTTGGTGTCTTAATGAGGGTAACACGTTTCTGCGCCCCTCTAGTCGCATTTCCCCGTATGACAATGTCAATTTAGCAACATAACCTCACTTTTGGACAAGCTAGTTTCACACCAGGTAAAAAGGCCGCAAACCTACACAATTCTAGACTAGAAAATTTGACCAGCCAAAGAGGATCACATCACAGTAAAGTTAAATTAAACGTACCTAGTACCTACTATAACGTTCAGTCAAATATAGAAAACAGTAAATTTTGCAAGTAAGCGTGAGCTTTGTCCGCTTGATGCTTAACCTAAACTGAAAAGGTGATTTTAAAGTGAACAATGCTTGAGGGGTTTCTGATGCGTTTTTGACGAGAATCGGTTTTATTTTACTTTTTTCGTCAAGTAGAAACTCTTCCAAAAAGAAAATGTACGGGCATTGCTATCAAGTTTTAAAAGTTTCCAAAATTTTATTAAGATTTTTGATTTTGATTTTTGAAAATTCAAAAACCTGATAGCATTGACAATGCATCTTTCCTCAAGGAAGTCGCATGCCAAATTTATCAAGTTTTTCATAAGAAATGATCCGAAACTGGCACCACAGAAAGATTGAAAATAATTTGCAGGTAACTGAAAATTTTGAAAATTTGAATTTTGCAGGGAAAACCTCAAATCTTTTGCCAAATCATCTTCATAATAATGGAGATCGTCAATTACGGCTTCACTTTAAGCTCAATCATTCAAGTCCGGTTTGGATAACCCAGGCCTGTTTTACATTTTCAAAAGGGAAATTCCCGGGAAATTGAAAAAAAAACTATTGGAAAATGTTCAAGAGTCAAAAAAGTTCAAGTTAAAAAAAATGGTGAGAATCTGTTCACGGGATAAAAAGTTGGAAAATTTGCTGTTTTTCCAGAAATGAAAACTCGGAAACCATGGGTCCGATTTCGAAAATTTTCTTTCCAAAAATTAATTCAGTTTTTTGTCCAACTTTCATTTCCGGCATGTTTGCACTCAAATAAATTCTTCGTGGGGCTCACCGCATTTCAAAGTTGGCATTGCAGTTTTTTCAAATTCATGTAATGTACAAATTTCATTTTGAAAAAATTACAGTTAGAAAACCGGAACCGTGCCGATTTTAGAAATTAGTCTACACGACGCCCAATCCAATAAACTTTTGATATCAGTTTGACTTTTTCGAAAAAAGTCGATCACCGAGCAGGAATGAATTTTTGAGTGGAATCCTGTATCAAAGGCGAGTCGTTTTGGTCAAAATACGGACGAGAGGCCCTCTCGGGTGGCAACGGCTAGGGGAAATTCATACCGCTCGACTGGAAAATGATGGCAGGTTGCAATTGCAGACTTAATTTGCCTTTTTTGTTTTGTTGCTTTCTGCCAAATTTGATCCCAATCCATCGGATAGATTTTGAATAATTAAATGATGAGGTTTTGAACTTTGACATTTTTTATTATTTGACAGATGACAGATAAGGAAATACTTTTAATTGCTCTGAATACAGTTTTTTTATGGGCTTTCAAACGGTATATTGCAAGTCAAGTTCCGTGAGATATAGCCTCTTTCATTTTTTGATAGTGACACTTCCGTTTGACAGATGAGAGACAAAATCTAATGGGCTCATTCGACGGTGAAACCATGTCTGTGTAGCAAATGGGATAGACGTTGCGGCTATTATCGTGGGAGGTTACAGACAAACAAACATACATACAAACCTACACACATACACACAGACAGAGATCATTCTGGATATTGTCTTATGCCCGATTGCACAAACGTGGTATCAAATTTCAGTTCGGTACCAAACAGAGGATCAAATATTTAAAAGTGAGATAAAATGCAAATCCGATTACTTCAAGGAAAGAACATGATGGGGGTACAAAATATGGCCCCTTACGATTATTTGTATACAGAAAAAAAGTTGGGGTAACACGCACTTGTCGCTTATTTTTTATTACATAAAAACAATGAAACAATGAAAATTACAAAACAAAATAAAGGCTGTCTACCTGTGTTTTGGTATACAAATAAACAAATAATCACTTGGAGCCATATTTTGTATTCCCATCATAATCTCCCCTTGAAGTAACTGAGTTTGCATTTTATTCCACTTTAAAAATTTGATCCCGTGTTCAGTACCGAACTAAAATTTGATACCACCTTTGTGCAATCGCGCATTAGTCATCATAGAGGACCTCAAAATGGATATATCCGTCGAAATGTTATTTATCCTATAGGTCGCGGGAACAAAAATGGCTGCCTAAAGATGGGTATAATATGGTATGATGTTATCTTCACTAGTACTTGGTAATATAATTTTCTTTAGTTGTAATAAATACAAGCCTAAATTATCGAAGAATTGTCGCTGTATTAAAAAAATTAATGCGCTAAACTCAAGATTTGGCTGAGTAATGAGTAAAAACGAGCAAGTCTCTACTGCGCTACCTTGGCACCCCCCAATGCGCAAACGCGGGCAAGAAGCTGGCAAGAGCCGCTTCGTTCTCGGCTTCGTTGTGCCGGCGTGCCTGCAACGTTGCCATAGCGGGTGCCAGGGTGACGGTCATGTTCCCGCGACCTGTTCAAATATCTCTCATTTTGGCTTATGCGCCTGGGTGAGTGGGCAACCAAACATACTTCAATTTTAAAATTATTGTAACAAAAGTAATGTATTGACTTTTATGTGCATATGTAAGTGACTAAATAAAGGCTCAGAAAACAAGACGTTCAGCAAATACGACCGCATGCGAGGCGAATACTCTCGTACCAGTAGAATCAGAATAACAGGTTGGAAAAATGACAGGTGATAAATGACAATGTGGCAACGTTGCTTTATGTCAGCTGCGGTCCCGCTTCGATTTCATTGGTAGATGAACTTAGGCGCGTATTCAGTCGATTTAAAGAATTGACTAACTATGACGAGCCCAATTTCCATAGTTCTTTTTCCTGTAGTGGAGCGAAATCGGCCTGAAAAGTCGTCGTTTTTTTTTTAAGGTATAACTGCACCAAACCTTATAGGTCTTATAGAAAATCAAATTCCACGAATGTATGGTCATTTTGGGGATGATCTTGTGGTAGGGACCTTTTTTATGGGCAAAAAACCTCAAAAATTGAAAATTAGCAGTTCAGCATTCACAGCGTTATATTTCTGGATCCAGTTGAGCTATCGGTCTGTTCTTTTTTTTAAATAAAATTACATGGAAAAACCTTTCCAATGGTACATCACTGACCAAAGATAATTGTTCACGAACGTGTTCATAGAACAATAAACATTATATTGACCAAAAATGCAGTCCCTTTTTGACCATGCAAAGAACTTCTTTCCTCGTAGGACTTTTTAGATACAACCTGCGAGGAAAATGAAGCCAAAATATGAGAAAAAATTTTAAAGGAAGTCTCATTGATCTAGGCCGTATAGTTTGTCAGTTATGAATTTTTTTCTGGCACATTGAGTTGGAACGTCACCCGGTGTGTGCTTGCATACAGTAAATCGCCGCATAACAAACAGCTAGTGACGGGAGCCGTGCCGCGCTCACTGTTCGTTTGCGGCGATTTACTGTATGCAAGCACACGCCAGGCGACGTTCCAACTCAATGCGACAGAAAAAAATTCATAACTGACAAACTATACGGCCTAGATCAATGAAACTTCCTTTGACATTTTCTCTCATATTTTGGCTTCATTTTCCTCGCAGGTTGTATCTAAAAATTCCTACGAGGAAAGAAGTTCTTCGCATGGTCAAAAAGGGACTGCATTTTTGGTCAATATAATGTTTATTGTTCTATAAACACGTTCGTGAACAATTATCAGTCAGTGATGTACCATTGGAAAGGTTTTTCCATGTACTTTCATTTAAAAAAAAACAGACCGATAGCTCAACTGGATCCAGAAATATAACGTTGTTAATGCTGAACTGCTCATTTTCAATTTTTGAGGTTTTTTGCCCATAAAAAGGTCCCTACCACAAGATCATCCCAAAAATGACCATACATATGTGGAATTTGATTCTCTATAAGACCTATAAGGTTTGATGCTGTTATACCTTCAAAAAAAAAAACAGACTTCTCAGGCCGATTTCGCTCCACTACTGGGCAGATTTTTTTTTTCAACTCAACAATAGTAAATTTTATCTACTTGAGCATCGATTTATGCCGATAAAATCGCATTTTGGGTTTTCGAATAAGACCCCATTGCATTTTCTTAGTTACAATGTTCTGATTAGCAGGTATCGATGTGTAGACAGCAGTTTCTTCTTTCCACTTTGAACAAGGTGATGTTTTGTGGTGGTGAACTCACAGTTTAAAAAATGCACTTCTCTCTTCTAAAATCAATTCGAACACAATCAATTTTATAATAATTTATTGTAATACTGCTCCAATGTAACAATAATGACATAACAAGTAATGGGGGTAAACAAAAAATAATGAGCAAAATGACATGGCTGGATTTCGTTATAAGATACGATTTCCACGTTAAGACTTTTCCACTAGAGTTCCATCTTCGGAACATTCCAACTGAAATAATATAAGCATGATATTAAGCAGACATTTGGATCAAACAAAGTCTCATCGAGGATACGCATCTTAGAATTACCGCGAAATGATGGTCGAAGAGTGGAGTCGCTATTGTTTGTAACCAAAATGAGTGGTGCCAACGTAACTGCTGCCGCCTTCCTGATGTCCACCCAGAGATTCAACTTCACTGCCACCTTCTCCCCCGCTGTGGCCTTGAGCATGTCCGTAATGAGCGGGATGTTGAGCATGACCGACCCTTTCAACAACTGCATTGAATCCACTGTGAGGACCAGCATGGTACTTGACTATCCTGGTCGTACCATCGGCTTCCTTGAGCGTGTAAATTCCACTGACTTCCTTTCCGTGCCTGTGCTCGCTGTGCGATTTGATGTCGCCAGTGTGATGATCCGTCACGCCGTATTTGAACTCGTACGACGCATGGTGCTAAAATACAACGATTAATTGATAAAATCCAGGTAACGGACAGAAACTGAAAGACTTACACCAGCAACAGCGTACGCAACTAGGCAGGCGAAAATCTGGAATTTTGAAAAAAGTAGGCGTAAATGGAATATTTCGAAAATTTTCAGTAATTATCATTACCAATGCAGTGTTCATGTTTGCTTGAGTCGTTCTAGTTCTGAAACTTGAATGATTTTGACAACAGAGGGTATTCACTTTATATACGCAAGGGAGTTTCTCCAAAAATTTATATTATCTTATTAGTTGCATAAGAGCACACTATACGCGATACTTTGAATTTTTTTTTTACTATCGCAAATTTGTTACGCTACATAAATTTGGACTTTTCTAAATAATTGTGCGGATTTTAACCATTCCGTTGAAATTCGCTTTTTTTCGGCGCTAAGCCCACTTCAGTTGGTGCTATTAATATGCACTGGTGGTTTTATGTTGATGGTTTCCTAATGTAAAATGCGTGATATTTGAGGCCTATGCTGAAATGCGTATACAAGAAGGATAATTTGTTTTAATGATAAGACACTATGTGGGAGGTAAGTAATTTCTTTATTTCAGTCCAGTGACAATCTGTTTTGTTTCAGTTGTTTTGTTGTTTTTTTTTTAATTGCATGACCTTGAGCGGTGAGCCTTAATTTGGTCTATTTATTAGGTATAACGAGAGAGCAAGCATGCAATCATTATATTTGATAATGCCATCTGTGACTATGTATTGTTTCATAAATTAAACTTAATTAAAAAAAGGTAAGGTACCTACGCGTGCCTACCGAACTATTAACGCTGAGGAAATCCTGGTTAAGTTCTGATTCCTTTGATTAATTTTGCAAACAACCTTTGCGGCAGTGTTACAAAAATAAGTGATTACCATTTCTCAATTCATCTCTATTCTCTTGCTATTAGTCCGAGTTGAATATTATGAATGATTTACCCATATGAATATGATCAAACACGACAAATTATGAGTACCTACTACTTATTCAGGCTATCTAGAATTTTGGATTTTCCGGTTTGAGGCCTTATCATGTACTATTGAAATTGGTGCCGTCAGTCCGGACGCTAAGGTCTAAATTTAGGGGGCACCCTTCATTTTCATAACAAGCAATGCCACTTGACATACCTGTTGCCGAGACCATGTTTGACCGATTAAGATCAGGAGCCAAAGTCATAAGTGATGCAGGCGTCGTATACAGAGTGTCGTATAGAAAAAAAGTGAAAAATTCGTATATCATCAACCGAACCAGATGGATTCACGCGAATAGGCACATACATCCACAATATATTACCCATCAAGGAAGAGTCAACAGTTTTGGAACATATTGAACGGTTCCTAAAATATTTCGAAAAAGCTGAATTTTCTTCTGAATATTTTATTTCTTGGTAAATCAGTGAATTTTCAAGATATCGAAGTGCAACTTGATAGGTTTACGGCGAGTATTGTTGACCATGGGTTGTATGATTAAAAGAAGCCTTTGCAGATGGTTCTAGTTTGTCATGAATTTCGACGTCAAATTTTTTTAATCCTTAATCAGGAGTGGAGTTAAAAGAAAATTCTTCTGTCGATTGGGCCAAATTTTCAATATTATGCTCTTCCGGTTATGCTGAACAAGATTCTTGAGCGAAGTTCAGCAGTTAATTTCAGCATTTAGACAGATTCTTTGCCTTTGTATTCTTGAGAACGCTAATGTCTTAGAGCTGTGCTTGGAGGTTGCCGTTTAACCCATACCAAGGGACTGGTGAAGAGATGGCTTTTTTTTCCGCGTTATTTCTCACAATTCGATAGTTTCGAGGTACTGTTGTTGCAAATTGTTTGCAACAATGTGTTTAAATATCATAATTCGATATCGTAAAAGTTGAGGGATTCTCTTAAAGGAGACCACAACACAAAATACAAGTCGGTCTCAGATGAAAGAGTTGAAAAAACTAGAACGATCGCATAGGGTCTTGTAAATTTACTTATCTCGTGGCGGGCGCTGAGGCTATAATTAAGAACGACAATGACGTCATAGGGGCAAATTTTCACGGGCTACCTATGACTACACACGGGCATACCTGTACCTGATTCCGTTGCCGATGAGATGACGACGGTTTCAAGCCTGCCAGAATTATTACTGATTGTTTGAACGTTTGTCAGAACGACAATAATAGCAGCAATAACAAGACCATGGGAACGTGATAGGTGAATATCTAGGTGAAAACATCTTCCCAAGTGACGTCACGATAATATTTTTAAAACGTTTTATCGGCTGATCGGACTCGTATAGAAAACTTAGATTTGTTCCGTATACTCCTGAACTACCTTCCTCATAAGTTGGTCAAATAAAATATAGACTCGATTTTTGTGTTGTGGTCTCCTTCAATGGAGGCATCTTGTAGAAATAAAGTTGTATAAATAATCTGTCTCTCCACGTAAATTGTATAAATATATTTTGCTGACGCGTTTCGGCCTTACAATTCGGGGTAAAGGGCCATCTTCAAAGCAGTAAAGGTGTAAAATGTGTAAAGTGTCAAAGTCAATGTAAACAATTAAATAATAATAACAATTAAAACGAAGTTGGTTAGAGACACGGTATATATTATTTTGGTTTATTGTTGAGAATTTTGACTTTTTGTAGGAGGATAAAAAAAAGGGGGTAAAATTGATCAATTAAATTGAAATTGAAATGGATTTGGTCGTTCAAACAAAGATTGGGGAATTTTGAATATAACTTCCTTATTTCTAACTCCTCGAGATAGTTACATAAAATTTTATCGTCTGTTGTATGTAATACTTTTTTGAAAAGGGTTTCATCTATGTGATAGAATGAGAGTGATAAATGAGAAGTGAATGCTGAGTTATTGTCAAAATTCAAAGTATTTAGAGGTCGCAGGTGTTCTTTAATTCGTACATTAAACTTTCGATGAGTTCGGCCAACATAGAATTTTCCACAGCTACATGTCAATTTGTAAACGCCACTTTTTTCCAAAATCGGAATAAATGTTTTGTTTTTCATAATTGATGATTTCAAAGGATGAGGTATCGGCGAAAAAGAAATTTTGATATTCTGACTTCTTAATAGTTTCGAGATTTTTTCGGAAATATTTGAAAAATATGGTAGAGAAATATATGTAATTGTCGGATCTTCTTGAGAAGAATTAAATGAAGTGACTTGATTAATTTGAAATTTGTGGAGTATTTTCTGATATAAAGAAATAATTAACTTCAGGGGATAGTAAATGTTCACTGCGATTTGTTTAATCAGATTCAATTCTTCATTGGAATTTATATCATTCATTGGAATAGAAAATAAACGATGAAAACTTGAATGGAAAAATGCTAGTTTGTGCGACATGGGATGAGATGAAAAACATGGAATAATGGAATCTGTAGAAGTTGGTCTATGATGAATTTCGAAAGAAAATTTATTGTTTATAATGGAAATAGATAGATCAAGATGAGAAATTTTCTTGTCTATGCTGAATTCAACTGTAAATTTTAAATTTGAATGAACATTATTCAAGAAATCTAGGAACATTCTAACTTCATCTTCAGTTCCATTGGATAAAATTAAGATGTCATCAACATAGCAAAACCAGTTGAGTCTTTGACGCGAAAATAAAATATTTGTTGAGATCTTTTCCTCTTCGAGAGAATTTTGAAAAACTTCAGCTAAAAATGGGGAAAGTGGGGATCCCACTCCTAGTCCAGTTGAAGAAATTTTGTTTAACAGCAGTTTCTAAAAGAGAAAACAAGCTATTTGAATAATTGTCTAAAAGAGAGGAATTGAATAGCATATTTTTTATTAAAAGTAGACATTATCAATAAACCTTCATCATTATTCTCCTCTTCGGTCTTCTTCTATTGTTATAGAGTTTCCAGTTCAAATTCCACAAAAGAATGAAGCTAAAATTTTTTGCAGAAGGTCTTGGATTGTGTAGTAGTAGTTTGCATTGTCCTTTGGCAGTACACTATACAGGTGATTCAAAAGTATCGGACCATCTTGAAGGTGCGTAATATAAAGTTGTATAGCAGAGTGCTGGAAAGTTGTTGGAAAAATTCTGTCTTTTAGTTTTGAAGTTATAGAGCAGGGACAAAAAATGGTCCTTCGATTGCTATAAATGGTCCTAAGCTACAAAAATGAGGTTCTCAAAAAAAAAAAACAAAAGAATTCTATTAAAATTAATTGCGATTTATTGGGCTTTACATGAGTTATGGGACCACTTCGATTAGTTGCAGGTACTTTCAGAAAATAATGATATCCAGGATTCATGACTCACCCCGTATACAAAACAGAAATTCATTTTTAATTCAGAGGTTCATTTATTCTACTCATGCATTGTTTTTCTATGGAAAGTTCACTAAAATCTTTTGAAACAACAAAAATAAAAGCGATCGAAGAACCAACTTTTGTCCCTCCATAACTTCAAAACTAAAAGACGTAACTACAAGGTTATTCAGAAGTCAGGGATAAAATTGAGTCCCTATGCAACAGCCCACCGAGAAATCAAACCTACCATTAAAACATCCTACCGGAGAAACAGCCACCGCTCATTTTGCCACGAATTCTGCAACCGTGCAAACATGCTACTGTTAAATCAACACACCGGAAAAAGTGCCACCACGCATTTAGCCACCGAGATCGCTACCTCGCATTCATCCTACTGCTGAAGCAACACACCCGTAGAAACAGCCACCGCTCATTTTGCCACTAATTCTGCAACCCCGCAGACATGCTACTGCTCAATCAACACACCGGAAAAAGTGCAACCGCTCATTTAGCCACCGAGAGCGCTTCAGCAGTAGGATGAATGCGTGGCAGCGCTCTCGGTGGCTAAATGAGCGGTTGCACTTTTTCCGGTGTGTTGATTGAGCAGTAGCATGTCTGCGGGGTTGCAGAATTCGTGGCAAAATGAGCGGTGGCTGTTTCTCCGGGTGTGTTGCTTTAGCAGTAGGATGAATGCGCGGTAGCGGTCTCGGTGGCTAAATGCGTGGTTTCACTTTTTCCGGTGTGTTGATTTAGCAGTAGCATGTTTGCACGGTTGCAGAATTCGTGGCAAAATGAGCGGTGGCTGTTTTTCCGGTAGGATGTTTCAATGGTAGGATGATTCCGCTGTGGGTTGTTTAGTGGGCTCCCCTAAAATTGATAATTTTTTACCTTTTTTCCAGAAAAAACGCTCGAACAGGTCGATCTTTGGAAAGACAAGCCGTTTTTCCATGACACGTGTCTTGATCTACCGTCAACCCCTTGAGCCCTAGCCACCCTTAGTATTTTTTCTTTAAATGGCAACCTATGGCTTGTCGGGGCTCGTTGGAAAGCCTGTAAAAAATAAAAAATGTAAACAGATCTACCATTGAAAGTTAGATCGAACGCTTCACCATGAAGTTTTGAGAAACCCCAGGGCTACTCAAAAGTCCGGTAGAAAATTCATAATTCATTACCATATTTTTTTCAACAAAAACGCTCAAACAGGTTGATTTTAAAAACGGTGAGTCGTTTCTCCATGATACGTGTCATGATCTACCGTCAACCCCCTGACCCCCAGCCATCCTTAGTTTTTTTTTTAATCGCATCCTATGGTTTGTGGGGGCTAGTTGGAAAGCTTAACAAAAACTGTGTTCACATCTACCTTAAAAAATGATTGGACGCTTAAGGGGTTGAGGGTCAAGGGCTTAAGGGTTGGAAGGTTGACGGTAGATCATGACACGTATAATGGAAAAATGACTTACCGCTTTGAAAATCGACCTGTTCGAGCGGTTTTTTCGGAAAAAAATATGGTAAAAAATATTAATTTTATTCCGGACTTTTGAGTAACCCTAGGGTTACTCAAAACTTCATGGTGAAGCGTTAGATATAATTTTCAATGGTGGATCTGAATATTCTAAGATATAAATACAGTTCTTGACAAGCTTTCCCAACGAGCCCTCCCAAGCCATGGGGTGCTATTTAAAAAAAAATACTAAGGGTGGCTAGGGGTCAAGGGGTTGACGGTTGATCATAACACGTGTCATGGCGAAACGGCTTGCCCTTTTTAGAAATCGACCTGTTCGAGCGTTTTTCAAAAAAAAAAAACGGTCAAAAATTATAAATCTTATTCCGGACTTTTTGAATAACCCTGTACTTATAATATTCTTGACAACTTTCCGGTACCCTACTACCCGTCCATATTGAGCACCTTCAAGGTGGTCTGACACTGTTGAATCACCCTGTATATCCAATGAGCCACCCTATCAGGAAGTTCTGTTGAAAGTGGACACTTACTAATTTCTTTCTGTTTCTTTTTTGTATGTGGAAAGAATAGATGAATGACAGGAAATCAAAATATAAGTCAAGAGTCGTGTATAATAAGCAAACTTTAATTTGTACTTCTCACATAAAAAAAATTTAACAATCAATCTTTGGCATCAGTAAAAAAATCAGTGTTGGTATCCAAAATGGGTGACTCCTACGTAGCTGGTTCCACCATGTCCTCCATGGCCATGACCATGTTTGCCGTAATGAGCAGGATGTTGGGCATGTCCGATCCTTTCTACCACAGCATTGAAACCACCATGGGGACCAGCGTGGTATTTGACCACGCGAGTAGTACCATCGGCTTCCTTCAAGGTATATCCCCCATCGACATGCTTACCATGAGCATGCTCGTGCTGAGACTTCTTGTCGCCGGTGTGGTGATCTTCAACTCCATATTCAAATTTGTAAAATGCGGGGCCCTGTAAAACATACAGCTTAAAAAAAACTTCACTCAAATTAAACATTCACATACGTTGTCCTCAAGATGATGAGGAATGGCGTGGATTGCACAAATGGCAACTGACAAAACGAGTGCTACCTGGAACGGTTCAAATTTAGTCGTGAACTTATTTGCTGAAAAATTACAAGCGAACTTACTCTGAAGGCTTGCATGTCGATGAAATGTTATTGTTTGAGGAGATCAATCAACTGATGCTGGATAAGATCTGGCCGGTGGTTTATATACGAAACCGCCAGTGGTGTAAGATTATTCAACGTAAATTGGCAAAACAGTTCGATAAGCTTTTTCTTATCAATCCATGCACACAATCAAATTCCTAAAAGAATGGTGTAGTGCGCCTGAAATCTTAGGTGTTGAAATTAATAATTGCATTATGTAAGGATTGGGATTGTTCTTGTTGTTGTTATCTACACATGGGTGGCTGGGTATGTCACATGTAACAATATACGGGCACTTATTTGAATAACTCCATCAATTTTTTATCTGACAGGATTGCTTTCAGAGTTTCAATAAATGAAGGTCTTTCACGCTACGTAAAAGTTGATGCCGCGCGTCGGTCGGTTGAGAGAAAAAAAGTAGGTGGATATTCGATTCTTCTAATCATCTATAGGTACCGGCCAGCTTAAAATGCAGTATACGTAGATCATCAACAAAACTAGAGCTAATAATAAAACAAAAACTTCAGTTTTTGCTTATGGTCAAGTCATCATCCAACCCAACCAGACGATTGACAACACACCTCTATTCAGAGCCATTGTTGAGTTGGATGGGCATCGATCATCAAATTAATATTTCCTTCCATCAACAATTTAACAAGAAGAGAAAGAGTAAACACGTCTTCTCGGTATCTCCAGTAATATTGTGGATATAGTGGGGGGGTTAGCGGAATGGTCTGTGCATTTTGTGATCAAAGCATGAAATTGGGCATACTTGTTCAGAAGACCCTCCTTCGCAATTCCAGATGTGGCGCCACGCACGATTTTGCGCCAGAGGCAATTGGTTCCTGGCCGGTCTCTGGTACCGCAGTCGGTATCTTTTAGTTCTGTTTAGTTAAAACTACATGTAGAAATGAGTGAGGAGTACATTTTCACAAGCAAAGTCTCAAATGCTGCATTTATACGTTGTTTCAATACATTTTAAGGCCAACTTTGTTTTAGTACAGGAAACATGGTAAAAAAATTGCCAAAACCTTGGCAAAGATATGAACGTCCTGAAAATTTGATATTCTGTCTAGAATTATGTGCCCTACTACATATCTGAAATTGCCAAAAATCGCACCCCGAAGCTTCGATCTATTGGAGGGGAGGTAAAAAATTGCAACTCAAAATGAAAGGTATAGAACCCGATGGAACCCGTCAATCCAATGGATGCAAATACGTCGTAATTAGACGCATCACAACCAGCTGATACAATTTTGGCACAAAAAGTGTCGATCATTGTTGAAGGGGGGTTGTGGGGAAGGGCGAAACTCGGCTGGGTGGCTCTTTTTCTTCCTGGGCCATGAAGAATCGATCACGACAAGATTGGTATCTTTTCCGACTAAATTCAATGTCCTGAACTTGAATTAGATGTGTAAATTTGGATAAAAATAAGTTCGAACAAGTTAACTTGCGAAAACCTGTTTTTTCTTTGACAATTTTCACAAAACTTTTTTTTACTGTTAGAGGTATTCATCTTTAAAAATATCTCAGAGGCCTTTAGACTAAATTGTATTCTTCACGAAAATCATCCATTCGATCTGTAACTTTGTTTTTCGAGGTGGGAAAAATCGATTTGAACTTCAGTCGGCACTGCCCGGCGTCTACTAATGACCAGAACACAACAGCATGCACCTTCAAGTAATAACTCAATACCCTGCATTGCGATTTATGACGATTTTTTTTATGTTATAGGGGATTCAGTTCTGCACAGATCCTCGAACTTTCAAAGATGAGTTATAATTTTTCACATAGCTTGGGCTATTTTCATTTAAAGATGCATGGTGTAGTGTTCTGGTCAGTAGTAGACGACGGGCTGTGCCGACTAAAGTTCAAATCGATTTTTTCTATCTCGAAAAACAAAGTTACAGATCGAATGGATGATTTTCGTGAAGAATACAGTTCAATCTAATGGCCTCTAAAATATTTTCAAAGATGAATGCCTCTAACAGTAAAAAAAAGTTTTGTGAAAATTGTCAAAGAAAAAACAGGTTTTCTCAAGTTAACTTGTTTGAACTTGTTTTTGTCCAAACTTATACATCGGATTCAAGTTCAGGACATTGAATTTAGTCGGAGAAGATACCAATCTTGTCGTGATCGATTCTTCATGGCCCAGGAAGGAAAAGAGCCACCCAACCGAGTTTCGCCCTCCTCCGTGACCCCCCTTCAACAATGATCGACACTTTTTGTGCCAAAATTGTATCAACGGGATGTGATGCGTCGAACTACGACGTATTCGCATCCATTGGATTGACGGGTCCCATCGGGTTCCATACCTTTAATTTTGAGTTGCAATTTTTTACCCCCCCTCCAATAACTCGAAGCCTCGGGGTGCGATTTTTGGCGATTTCAGGTATGTAGTAGGGCACTTAATTCTGAAAAGAATATCAAATTTTCAGGACGTTCATGTCTTTGCCGAGGCTTTGGCAATTTTTTTACCATGTTTCCTGCACTAAAACAAAGTTGGCCCTAAAATGTATTAAAACAACGTATAAAGGCAGCATTTGGAACTTTGCTTGTGAAAATGCACTCCTCACTCATTTCTACATGTAGTTCCAGCTAAACAGAACGAAAAAATACCGACTGCGGTACCAGAGACCAGCCAGGAACAATTTTTGCAGAATTTACCCCTAGCAGGTATATTAACCGCAATACAGTGCCTCTGGTGCGGAATCTTGCGTGGCGCCACATCTGGAATTGCAAAGGAGGGTCTTCTGAACACGTATGCCAAATTTCATGCTTTGATCACAAAATGCACAGATCATTCCATTTTTGGCCGTTAACCCCGCCACTAATATTATTATGGAATTATCCAAACAATACATACAGTCAAATTCAAGTTTCATTAAGATTTAACCATTTATATAAAAGTTCAGTATGGCGGCTCGAAGTGACCGAAAGTGACATTTGACTTTTGAATTCCAATTATTCAAACCAGACATCGAGTATACCTATGTCTCAAGTTTCATTGAAATCGGATCACTTTCTTGGAAGTTCAATATGACGACACAAAATAATCGCTAGGTATCTTCGTCATTTTATCTTGAATTTTCAAAATTTGCGGTCCTGGAGATAAAATACCGATCTTCATAACTATAGTCTCGGAATGCATGAGAATTTTTTTTTTTAAATCGCGCTCGTACTGAACTTTTTGCAATTTTACACCATTCCGTTATCAACCTGTAGAAACTTCATAACAGATTTCTCGTGTTTTATGTAATCAAGACATGAATATGAAAAACTGGGATATCGAACACTATGGAAAACCGATACGATATCGCCGATGATCGAAGATTGTGGAAATCAAAAGTTATGATGATTTTGGAAATTGTCTAAATTTGCTTGTCTAGATTCTATGTAAGTGTATCTTAATTTTCCTTATATTTCCTTCAGTAGGACGGACAAGGGGATGATTGGGCTAGCTAACTCAACAAAGAGAATTGAATCACGGCCCAACAAAGTTATTGTCCCCCAAAGACGGGCGATTTCTTCGATACCGACAGCTAATTTGTCTAGCACTTCCACGAATAACTTCCAAGTTCCGTGTCATTGGGAGAGCTCTGAAAATACCCAAAAATGGCTCTTTCGCCAATTATGCGGATTTGTAGCTTACTCCCAAGTTGAAGTCTCCAGCGAATATCATAATAATTTTTCAGATTACACGCAGTGCATTCAACTACCTCTATTTCGAGGTATATCAAAATACTTATACTCAGCCAATGTTCTCTAGGGAAGCGCCAAAACAGGTCGATTTTTATTTCGAGGGCGACATCTAGGACATGTATTGCCAAATATTTATGTTCAACCCCTTCGTCTCTACCCTACCTTACTTCAACAGCATAAACTACCGTGAGATACATCAGATATAAGTGATAAAATTCTCTTTCTGTCAAAAATATTTTAAAAGTTCCCAAACCACACACCCTCCAACTCTTCTCAAAATCATCTCATTGTCAATAAAAGAGTTTTCTTTCATTAAGTTTCCTCCAATCAATTCCCTATTCTTGAAAAATAGATCTTCCAGCTCAAATAGGTCGATTTTTGATTTGAATGAAATATCTAGGATACGTATCGCCAAATTTTTATCTTCAACCCCTACGCCCCCAGCCCCCTACCTACCCTACTAGCTGCTGTGAAATTCAAAATGACATTACTCACGGTGAAACATAAAGTTGAAAATAATGAAACTGTCTCTACTAAGTTAAGGAATCCCATATTTCCTGAACCACTCCTTGAACCTTCTCGAAAATTCTTCTAACGAAGAGGGTGAGAGTGGGGGGGGGCAAAGGAGTTGAAGGTAAAAATTTGGCAATACATGTTCTTAGATGTTCCCCTCGAAATAAAAACCTACTTGTTTTTGCTGGAAGATACGTTTTTCACGAATCGGGAGTTGATAGGGGGGAAAACTTTCCTTTAATTACAGAGAATTTCGAGATGGGTTGAGGGGTAGCTTGGAAAAATTGAAAATATTGTTACGGATTAGCGCTTGGCTCTTTAATAGTTGAGAGATGAACATTTAAATACACAATGTTTACTATTGTAGAATATAATGTGAAATACACGTCAATTATTATTCGCACCAAGATAAATCACTTTGGTCAACTTCGCCGTTCACTTACTCATTGTGGCTGTAAGTTTGAACCTGCGGTGTCGGTCGGCGCATCTCGGCTGATATATTCCTCGTACCTTGAATCTCCTTCGGGAGAAAATTCCACCGGTTTTCTGTCTGGCATATTTTCCATTGACCGCCGAAAGTAGATTCGCGACGGCTCTCGAAAGTCGAAACGTTCGTCAGATTCGCGCATATACCGGCAGGCTCTGGATTGTGGTACCTCCGCCAATTGTGCATATGTGTTCTATTCTATTCGCACGTCTTGATCTCCAGCTTGCTTGCGTGAACAATCTGGAAGCACCGCGTGTGCTCTCGAATCTACTGGAATCACACGAGAGCCTCGCAACTCGTAACAATATTTGACAGAAAGAGAATTTTATTACCTTTAATTTGATGTATCCAAGGTATGTAGCGAAGCGAAGCTAGCGGCAAAACGATTGAAGATGAAAATTCGGCAATATGTACTACAAGTGTCCTAGATAGTGCGGCAGTTAGTGATGGACAGTTTTGAGACCTACCTTTCATTTCATTCTAGAGCATTCATACTTGGCAGAGTTGTAGTACATACTCCCAGCTTACTTTTATGGAGTGGAAACAAGGTTGCAAACCCGGGAGAGCAGCAGTATAGCGAGTTGTCTACCTAACAGGAATAGATTTCAAAACCTCAACAAATCGTTCGTTTCGGTGACTTTCATGGGCCGGAATCGGTTCTACAATTGACATTTACTAGTTATGGGCATATATCGACCTTGGCGATGAGTTGTGGTAGCAGGTTGCCTATATTTCAGGGGCACAAACATAAATCACTGGAATCACAGTTAGTCCGGACGTTACGGGGCTACAACCTTGCAAAAAAATGAACAAGCGATGAGACTTATCACAAAATGTTCATTAGGCCCCTGAGCAACTTTTGAGAGGTGATGTCACGGTGAGTCTCCTTGCAGACGTCGTATACAGGGTGTTCGATAACTCAAAAATTCCAACCCTTGAACCAAAAAAGTTGGAGTCATGAAAGTCACAACATAAATTCACAATTTGATGTTTGTCAGGATAAAATAATCCGCGTCTCTATATCTTTAGCCGTTCCTGAGAAATTCTGAAATTAGTGGTCAGTTTCATGGAAATTCACATTTTTCAAAAAATCAGTAATTTCCGAGGTGATGTCCTAAGATATTTCAGTGAAATTCGGTAGTCCCTTAAAGAGTGAAGTCAAGAATGAAATGCCGTTTGTTGCTATTGTCCCTGTCCACTATTTTCGAAAATATGACAGTCAACTCTTTTCTTCTCATGGCCGCCATCTTGAAGTCACCCATTATTGAATAAGTGAGGAATTAATCTGTACTAATGATAATGGTCATAGGCAATAATATTAGTGCAAAAATAATTATTCCCAGTGAGAATATCCTCTTAAATTGACCATAATTCCGGCTATTGAAAAGTATGAAATTTTATAGTGAACTACCCATTTTTTCAGAATATTTTCAGGCTATTTCAGAAAAGACTGAATTCAAATCAAAATGGTTTTGTATCCCTTTTTTCGAAAAAGATAGAGGATAATTTCAAACACCCTCCTCCATCTATCCACTGGTCACTTTCACCATGGTGAGCGCCAAAGCTCTGTGAAACTCGTGAAAATGTGTCCAACGGTCCTACAGCTCTTTTTGGTCAATTAAAAAGAAGTTGCTCACTGGGTATAGTTATTTTTGCATCTATATTATTCCTCAAGACCATGATTTGTATTGACAATTGATTTTCCAGTTATTCAATAATGGGTGGATTCAAGATGGCGGCCATAAGGAGGAAAACAGTTGACTGTCGTATTTCGTATTTTTGAATATAGCAGGCAAGGACGGTGGCAGCACACAGCATCCTTTTCCTGACTTTACTCTATAAGATTTTACCGAATTTCATCCGAATATCTTGATGCAAATGGTGATCGAAACACGTGTATTCCGGGATTATTTGTTTGTGCCCCTGAAAGGTAGACAAGCCGCTTCCACGACCCATCGCCAGGGTCGACATATTCCTTGAACTAGTAAATGCCAAGTGGCAAGTGGAGGACCAATCCTTGTCCATAGAAGTCACCAAAACGGACGATTTGTTGAGGTTTTGAAATCTACCCCTGTTAGGTAGGCAACCCGCTGCTCTTCCGGGGTTACAACCTTGTTTCCACTTCTTAAAAGAAGGATGAAGGTATGTACTGCAACTTTGCCAAGTCTGAATGCTCTAGAATAAAAAGCAAGGTAGGTTTGACTAACCGCCGCACTAAGATGTTCCCCTCGATATAAAAATCAACCTGTTTTGTCGTTTAAAAAAAAATTGATGGCGAGAAATCTGGAGTGGGAAGTTTAAAAATAAGCATGCTTGATGGATGATGATGCTTTTCTACTATAGGATCTATTTAAGCATATGAAAAAAAAGTGCAAGGAACCTTTTCTAATACAGGGTGATTATTCAAAAAGATCGTACCACTTTGAGGGTGAGTTGAATAGAGATGTAGAAGTGCTGGGGAGTTGCTGAAAAAATTCTATGTCTTTTCGAAATTATATGGAGGGACAAAAGGTTGGTCCTTCGATCGCTTTCATTTTCGTCATTTCAAGAGATTTTAGTGAACCATTGATGGCAAAAAAATGATACAGAATAAAATACCAACCACTGAATGCTATGGAACTTTTTTCTATACAGGGTGAGTCATACACTACAAAAAATCAGTTAAAAAAAACGGATGTGTTTTGTTGTGCTCTGTATAGGTTTAGAGGCCACTGTAACTGCTTGCAGGCACTTTATGGAAAAATATAATTTTCATGATTCACAACCCACCCTATACAGGGTGTCCGTTTTTCGAGGCTAAGCATGGGTATCTCGCTTATCTTTAGAGATACAGAGTCGGTTAAATTAGAAAAAAGTTGCGAATTTCCATGACGATCAATGATCCAAGAAGATATTTGACTTGTCAGTTTTAGTTTTCGAGATATCGAGAAAAAACAGAAATTTGTAATTTTTGTTTTTATTTTTTATTTGAAAAACGGTTGAAGGTAGCTTTTTCTAGTTAAGACATTGTGAAGGCACTTTTTCAAGGGGAATTCAATGTTGCCAAAATCTTCATTCTAGCTCTCAAAACAACCGAGATATGACATTCAACTTTTTTTTCTCTTATGGGCGCCATATTGGATTTTGACATTTTTTAATACAATTTTATTTTCTGGTTACAACGATGTGTCACATGCCACTGTTGAATTCATGCTTTAGAGCAAAAAAAAAATTTTAATTTTTCAAAGAGTGCTTTGGAAACAAAATCAGCATCGACAATAAAAAAAACGTAAATGTCAAACATTTATTCAACAATGACATGTGGCACATCGTTCTAACCAGATCAGAATACCGTATTCAAAAATATCAAAATCCAATATGGCGCCCATTAGAGAAAAAAGTTGAATGTCGTATCTCGGTTGTTTTGAAAGCTAAAATAAAGATTTTGGCAGATTTGGATTCCCCTTGAAAAAGTGCCCTGACAATGTCTAGATTAGAAAAGGCCACCTTCAACCGTTTTTTGAATAAAAAATAAAAACAAAAATCAAAATCCTGTTTTTCACGATATCTCAAAAACGAAAATCGATACGTCAAATTTCTTTTTGGATCATTGATCGTCATGAAAATGTGCAACTTTTTTTCAATTCAACCGACTTTGTATCTCTCAAGATAAGCGAGATACCCATGCTTAGCCTCGAAAAACGGACACCCTGTATAGAAAACAAAAATTCAATTTGAGTTCAGTCATTGATTTTTTTACTTAGTATCTTGACATGACAATTCACTAAAATCTTTTAAAATAACGAACTAGAAACAATCTAAACCTTTGTCTCTCCACTATAACTCCAAAATTAAGAAACATAGAACTTTTTCAGCAACTTTCCAGAAATCTACTACATCTCCATATAACACATCGTTAAGAGTCCTCTGTACGCTCAGAGTGGCTCCAACTAAAATGCCTCTAAATCGAAGCCGGTGATTTTCTTTGAACTGGCATCTGGAGATTTCACTTCATATATCTATTTTAACATGTCAACGGAAAAAAATCCGAGAAAAACCGATCACAGCCGAAGATAGTCAAATCTTACGCGCGCCACCCTAGGGCCTTCATTTGACTTGGAACAAGAATCCTTTTTTCAGGGTGAACTCTCAACAGTATTCTGCACAATCGTACCAGGTGGTTTTTCAGTAAAAAAATTTCAGCTGAAGATATGAAACTCTAAATTTTTGAGTATTTTTTTGATAATTTTCACAGCCAAATAACTTTGGCTCCAGATATTTTATAAAAAAACCACCCGGTACGATGGTGCAGAATACTGTAGAGAGTCCTCCTTGGAAAAAAGAATTTTCTTTCAAGTCAAATAAAGGCCCTAGGATGGCGCTCGTGTAATTTCACTATCTTCGGCTGTAATCGGTTTTCCTCGGATTTTTTTCCTCTCACATGTTTTTATGGAGATATGAAGTGTAATCACCAAATACCAGTTGAAAAAAAACCACCGCCTTCGATTTAGAGGCCTTTTAGTCGGAGCTGCTTCGAGCGTACAGAGGACTCTTAAGGTGATCCGACACTTTGAATCACCCTGTAGACACGTACAGTGGGTGGCGTGTAACTTTCATTCCAGATAGAACTTTCAGGGCTGCTAAAGATCTTTCTCATATGTCTCTTGAAACACAGACCAGAACTCGCACTCACAAAAAAACAGAACAACAAACTTGATTTCAGTATACCTATCATATATTTATTTTGGTTCAATTTACAAAATGTTAACAAAAAAACTTGCGCTAAACTTCAACACCTAAAAAGTAGACAACATTTTTCCTTTGGTATTCCGCAAACGTCTCCAGATCGCCTCAGTGATGACCACCGTATCCGAAGTGGGTCACTCCGACGTAGCTAGTGCCACCAACACCACCGTGTCCATGACCATGACCATGGCCATGCCCGTAGTGAGCTGGATGCTGGGCATGTCCGATTCTTTTAACGACAGCGTTGAATCCACCGTGCGGATCAGCATGATATTCGACGACTCGCAGAGTACCATCAGCTTCCTTCATGGTGTACCCACCTTTCACCACCTTACCATCTCTGTGTTCGTACTGCGATTTCTTGTCGCCGGTGTGAGGGTCGTGCACTCCGTATTCGAATTTGTAATGCACCGGACCCTGTAGGTAAAGGCACAATTTTTTATAGACTGAAAAAAATAAGACAGCCTCATGCTTACGTTATCTTCAAGGTGATGAGGGATCGCAAGAGCGGCTCCAACAACGACGAAAACGAACAATGCCTATGCGTCGAAAGAAACAGTTATAAGTAATTATTTGGTTTTTAAAAAGGGAGCTTACGTACCAAAGTTTGCATATTGATTGATAGTGCTCAAGATCTTTGGATTAACTGATAACAATAGGTTCGTGGTTCGAGTTTAAATAGCAAATAGCCAGATATACAAATTTCATAATGCATGTCAGAGGTAGGTGGGTACGCAAACTATGGTCTGGTCATTTTTTAGCAATAGCACGAGAGAAATTCATTTTTTTCGATTTCATGCTACAGACGTGTGCAATAAATTATGCATGATTAAGCATTGACTGAGTCTGGGATATCTTTGAAATCCAATGTTATTGGCAAGTTACATAGATCGAGAGGCAGGTCAAATGGTGCTTAGTGCTGCTTTTTTTTTGTCACGACTCACGTTATCCAAAATTCATAATAAGTAAGTATTTTACTCGTAGAACAGTTGAGAGAACAATCACTTTTTCATGGAATCATCTCACTCTCAGTATAGAGTGTATAAAGATGAGTTTGTTTTCTAGAAAGTGGCATGAAAAAAACTTCCCTGAAACAATTTTTTCCGTAGTTCCTGAATACGTCAAGTATAATTTTCCGTTTCTCGCGATGGACTTCATTGTGCTGAAATTAACATCACAAACATTAAAAATTTTGTTGAACGCAAAAGGTACGTGCTCTGTCTGGAATCAATACGCGGTATAAAAAGTTAATTTTGGATAGAAGATAGGAACAATACAAGTTATTATTTTATACAATATGTATATTGATCAGAAATTTAACGGCCAGCATAGTGCGCCTAGTTTTCAAGGAAGGAAGGTTAAACCTTGATAACAATGAAGTGTACTTTGATCTCGACTTTGATGCCATGAACAGGATATACACCATCCATAAGGAAACTCAAGTACTTGAGAAAGGAACGACCAATTCCACACCCATGAATGTGAAAACCGCAGTAGGGATACAAATACTAAATTGAAGCATATACTCCAGTCAAAAACTGGTTGAAGCATGATAGATAGATAAGAGGGTGTTAATATTGGTGAATTTCCGGCAGTTTCGATACATTATACCTCGCATTATACTATACATCTTATTATGACTGGCAGACTGGCCGATAACTTTCGCTCTATGATCAGTAAATCATGCCTGAATAAAAGTGACGCCAAGATCAACAACTGATTCAGAGTGTTGCAAAACAGTAACACTGATGCTGCAGATATGGTGAAACATTTGGAAGATATGGGAAATTGTTATTACGATATTCGCTGAGGACCCCGATTCAAGGATAAGCCATATACTCGGAGACTTTGATCTGAGGATAAGGCAGAAACCCCTGAAATTGGCAAAAGAGCCGTTCGATACAGCTTACCGGACACAAAATACAGAAGGCAGATCTAAAAAATGATTAGGTACTGTTGAAAAATGCAGAATATACTTGTTTGGAAGACTCCAGATGGAATGGAAGGTGTAGTGATCTTTTGACCACAAGGTACCATCTCAAATCAACGGATGGTCGGACCTTATAACCGGGTGATCATTTGAAAACTATACCCACCTACAATAACTCCCGATTCCTAGTGTACATTTCTTCTAGCCAAAATAGGTCGATTTTTATATCGAGGGGGACATCTAAAACATACATAAGCAAACTTCCATCTTCAGCCCCCCCGCCCCCACTTACTCTAACTTTAAAATTTCAAACGACACTACCTACCTTGCAATACATCAAATTGAAGAAAACTAAATCTTCCTTCTGAAAAAAATATTTTCAAAATGTTCAACCCCACCCTCTTTCTTCCTAAAAATTCTCCGACTGTCCCATATTATATTCTGGACCCTTCAATTATTTTTATTCAGTCAGTGTCATCCTAGACAGTATCGAAGAAGAGAATTTTTGGTGGAAAGAGTGCGCTACCCAAATTCACCCCTTTGCTCTCCCCTACCTCAGCTTCAAAGTTTAACAAAACACTAGCTATTTTTTGAATCATCAAATCAAAGGGAATTGAATTCTCTCTCTGAGAACAATTTTTTTGAAACTTCCAGCCATTGGGCATTTGAAGTATTTTGGGAGAAAAATGAGAGGTTTCAAAAATTTTGTTCTGGAAGAAAATTGAATTTCTTTCAATTTAATATTTCACAAATTAGGTATTGCTATTTTAGATTTTGAAGGTGAGGTGAAGGGAGCAAAGGGGTGAATTGGATGGCACTTTTTCCACAGAAAATTTTCTGTCCGATGCTATATGCAGCATATATAACGTTGACTGCATTGAAGAGAATTAAGAGGTCAAGAATATTAAAATGGACATTCAGAGAATTTCAGGAAGAAGGAGGGGAAGGTTAAAAAATGTATAAACATTTTTTTCAGAGAAGGAATTCAATTCTGTTCAATTTGTTAAATCGCAAAATAGGTGGTGTCATTTAAAATTTCAAAGTTTGTGAGGGGCACTGTGTGAGGGTTTGATTTTTTTTTGTTTTGCCCAAATTTCCTGGTACCCAAATACGGTATGTTATGTATTGCTAGCGAAAAAATGAAGTTTTCCTTGATTTCCCGAAAACGCTGAAAAACGAATTTCGGTTCATAGCTGGTTGCCTAGGGGGTGACCAATCCTCTCAAATGGTCAAAAGTGTGGCAAAACAAGAGAAAATCAAAAAAGGATCAAGGTAGGTACAGTTTGCCTTGAATTGCATTCAACCTGCATTACCTTTGCCGGTACCTACTCTCTACAGGGGGCTTCTAAGATACCGAAAAGATCGACACTAATGATGCCACACCCGGTACATAGCCTAAAACTGAGGGACTGAAGATTTTTGTAAGCTGGGCACCATCCGGTGCAACTTTGTGACGAGAAATACAAAAGCAATGGATACATTTCTCCTCTTGAATAGTGACTAACCCTCAAAATAAGAAAAAGCATAATATGGAAAGAAAAAGATTGTATCTTTCTTGAAAATTAACATAGTCAAATGAAACAAAAACAGAAATGTTAAGAAAAGACTAGGATACATTTGGCCATAAATCGTGATTTTTTTACTGTGAATAGTAAGTATACTCTACATGCGAGGCTCCAAAAAATTTGGGAAAAACACAACACCTATGTCACACCCAGCATCTAGCCGCATTATTGACTTTTTTTAAATATTTCTTACAGACTATTATTTTTGAGGAATCAACCTTTTACTCAAAAGCAGAATTTCTCAAATCAGACGAACGGTTTGAAAAAAGCCGACTTCAAAGTTACGGCAAAATTGTGGTGTTGCGTTAATTTTGC
Organism: Anaspis maculata; assembly: GCA_949128115.1. Classification (NCBI taxonomy): domain Eukaryota; kingdom Metazoa; phylum Arthropoda; class Insecta; order Coleoptera; family Scraptiidae; genus Anaspis; species Anaspis maculata. The sequence goes on from OX421962.1 coordinate 93,739,776, forward strand.
ACGCCAGTATAGTTAATCGGAGATGGGAAGCATCAACCCCGCAAGTATATAATGTGTAAAAGTTGAACTCCAGAAGTATTTTTTAATGTGGTTATATGCTGGTTATACCCAGGGACTCAACAGAGGAATAGGTGAGAGGCTTTGCGACACAGACTTGGACGATTTTTTACCAGGCTACATGGTGCCCAAATTCATATTCACCATTCACTTTTACTCCTACAACATATTGTGATTCATACTTCGCAGTTCCTGCTCGTATCTAGGTATAGTTGTGTCATTTCTGGATAATTACCGCAATATATTACAATTAATTTCGCACACTTAAGGTGCACCTGAGTAATACTTGGAAGTACCGTTTTCTCGAGCTTAAGGTCAACAGAAAAATAGTGAAAAAAGCAGTGAAATGAAAATATCAAGGACACGTCGGTGCCCCTTTTCAATAATTTGCAATATCTGTATACTTATTATCTCGCTTATTCTATGCACTACTGGCATATAAATGTCTTCATAAAACCACAAATCGTTATCCGTTCCTAATTTGTAGCAGCTTGAAAGTTTTACTGCAGAAATCGCCAGCACCCACGCATCTTTCCATCAGCAACACAGAACTATACCAATTTGAAGAGAAGTAAAGGGATCCGGAACCGATTTTTCGGCCTGCCAGCAGCCAGGATGTGACAATGAAACGGTTTTATTGTCGTATCATTCACGCAGCCCGAAGCGGAGTTCCAATTAAGTAAGTAATCGCACGGCGTTTTAATAACACAAATAAATAATGAAAGTTATCATATTGTGTGTCGAGGTGGTTACAATAGTAGGGCTGGTTGTTGGTGTATGCCTAGATTTTGCCCAATGACAAAGTCTATGCTTGTTAGGTGTGAAGGCCTTCGCGAGCCGTAAAGACAGACAGGTACTGCTGGGTCCGTTCTAATCCAGATAGGTAGGTTATAATTTGACGTAATCTATAAAAGCGCGGATGCAAACTTGCGCGGCTTTAGTTTCATGATTACATAAGCCGTTTTAACATATTTGCAATAATCGCGAGAGCGGTTTTAACTGAGTGTAATGCTAGTGGAGTTTTTGGTTAGTTTCTTTACGATTAGTTTTCGATTATTCACGGGGTGGGGAATATCTTGGCACGAATAAGAGAAATCGTGAGCTTTGTTTGCTGGAATTTTATAATATTTTAGATTTTTGTGTGTTCTTATTGAAGGTTTGTCTGGTGTTGGCCGTGGTTGTACGCAGTGAAATTATACTGGGAACGCCTGGATTACACTTCAACCAAAATGCGGAGTATGCTGCCTCGTACGACAATTATGTAAGATTCTTTGCTTTTACTTGAGTTTCAACCCTTTCTTCCTTGAAGAACCATCAATTTGCATTGTCTGGAGAACTGCCATGCTAACATTATGTGAAATTTCTATTAGTCCTACTCCGTGTCAATGTAACGGGTGTTTTTGTTATTTTTTTATTTTTTTACTTAAATCTATTGTCCAAGTATGCTGTGCTCCAGCCAAAAAAAGCCTTATTCCTCTGCCTTCGGCCGGAGCACAGCATGCTTAGACGCCAGATTGAAAAAAAAACATCCGTTACTTTTATTTGATCAAGATTGTATCGTTACCAGGTTACAGTAATAGGTAGATGAATAATAATTCTGGAATTTTTTAAAACTTAACGCTTTTGGAATAATTCAGAGTAACTTGAAAAAGTAAGATAAGGAACCTACTACTGAGACCCTGTTTATAATTTTGAGGTAATTACTCAAAACTCATTTGAGAACACAGTAACTCACTAAACCTGATTTCTCTCCTAAAAAATCTTTCTTCAAGAAATCCCGAGACTAGTCGATTTTATATTCTAGGAGATACTAGTGTTGCCGTCTAGACAAGACAAGACAAGAGTTGCCCTACTCTTGTCTTGTCTTGAAATATCAAGATTATTTCAAAACTTCAAGACAAGACTCTAACTCTTGATGGAAATTTTTCAAGAGTCTAGATAGACTCTTGAAATTAAATTACTGAAAAACCCTTTTTTCCAAGAAAAATACGTGACAGAAATATCAACATCTTTTAGCAAAAAAAACAGAGAAACTGTGAGGAGCAAGGAGCACCCTTTGAATAGGGACTGCGCTTCAATGAAATATTCTACGGTATAATTAAGTTCAAATTTCAAAACAATGATCTACTTTCAGCGGCACTAAAATTTATCATTGGTTTGAATGCTGAAATTAAAGATTGTCACCGCCACCTCCGACCTGTTAGTAGAGACGCGTTTCTGCAATGGGGTCTTATATAAAATAACAAGATACGATTTTATATAGCCGTAGGTTGATGCCTGAATAAATATAGTCAACTACTGTTCATTTAAAAATGTCATAAAAAATCTGGCAGCGGGAAAGGATATAGAAATTCAACTCACCGCAGTCTATCGGCTCAAATCGAATGAATAATCAAGCCAAGAACAATACCAGGTTGCCATGAACGTCAAAAAACAGTCAACGAAAGAGTCACAGTCAAGAAAAAGTTGAACAATCAACTTCAGTATTATTTTTCTGTGACGTGGTCCTATATTTTTGTCGAAAATATACCGATTATTTGCAGACCTGTGTCAGGTTCCCGTTTGTGTCAACCTGACGCGGCAAAAAGACCAACTTCACTCAAGTTGTAGGAAGAACACCAGCCTAATCGGTATTTTGCCTTGGTACATTGGAAGGATATCTGGCTGCAGCTTGTTGTCTGAATCATTCTCCTTTTATTGGCAAGAAACACTTTGTTCCGCAGCTGTTGACCAAAAGCTTCATCAAGCTACCTAATTTCTTAGAAGTTGCGATCTGAGAAGGCGCAGGTATTTTTTGGAAAAGTAGAAATGGAGATGTTGGAGCAGTCCTTGAAAAAAATCACTTGGACGAAACTTTTGCATGAGAACCGGAAAAAACAGTAGAGACATACAGACTACAGAGTCTGGAGGAGATGTCATGTGAATATAAGAATATATAATTACAAGACATTAATTATAATTCAACATGGCATCTCTCTGGCAACGCTTTCCCGTTCTCTGATGCAAAATTGATAAATTCATAGTGAACTGCCACCACAAACTAAAAATCAAATTGTCTTCTGATATACATATTATAAAATTCACAATATACAGAAAGATGCTTCTATGTGTTGTTTTGTTTTTCCCAATTTTCAAAATATTCATGGACTGTAGACTACCTATCAGACACAGCATGGCAACAACCGTCGATGCATGATGACATGATGGCCTGCCTAGTGCGCAAGCGCAGAACAGGTTTATTGCTTCATTATTTTCCCAATTTAAACTATCAGATTCCCAGATTTTTTCCTGCAAAAATAGGGACTTTTGAGACAAGATATTTTATATCGTCTGTAGTGATCTCGGTACTTTGATTTCAACAAATAAAAGAAAAATAGCATGAGAACCCTTTGCAATCATTTTCATTCCAAGTAAATATAGTTTTGAATAGCATTTTGTCATAACGTTCACCCTTATTAATGTTATTTTATGTTGTCAATAAACTCTGTAAGAAATCTCCAATCTGATCACACATTCAGTAGAAAATGAAAACCATCAGCGGAGAGGAATATATCAGATTTTTTTCATTTTTCCTTTTCAAGAGTCTAATCAAGACTCTTGATCTTGACAGCCCTACTCTTGTCTTGTCTAGAAATTTCAAGACAAGAGTTTCTAGAGGTCTTGTCTAAGTCTTGACGCCTTTTCAAGACAAGAGTCTAGAAAGTCTAACTCTAGACGGCAACACTAGGAGATACTATTGATTATGATTAGCATTATTTCAATGTTAATCCCGCTGTATTCCCTGAAGCAGGGTGGCCACCCTTCGAAGAAACTTATACGCATAGCATAGGATTAGGGGTCGAGTACATAATTTTGAAGGCCTTCCATTTTTTTTGTAGAGAACCAAGATAAGCTTATTACAAAACAATTCACAGATATATACCTAATTATTGTATACCCAGGTGTTCATTTGAAAAGTTGTCATCCCTGATTTCTCGCCGTCAAAATTTTTCACAGGGAAACGCCGCAACAGGTCGATTTTTGTTTCGAGGGGGTATCTAGGACACATACTGCCAAATTTTTGTTTTCAACTCCTTCGCCCCCACCCCACCTTACTTCAAAATTTCAAATAGCATTATTATAGGTATCTTGTGATACATCAAATTGAAGCCAATACAATTTTCTTTCCGCCAAACATATTTCTAATTCTTTCAAAATACATCTTCACTAACTCGTCTGAAATCCTCTCTTTATTGATGAAGGGAACATTTTCCCCCTATAAACTTCCGATTTGTGAGAAATAGGCTTTTCAGCAGAAACATCAGATCGAGTTTTATTTTAATGAGGTTATCTAAGACGCGCATGTCCAAATGTTGATCTTCAACCCCTTCACCCTCACCCCACCTCATTCCAAAGAGGTGGTTTGAAAAAATTAGGTGTAATTTTGACGGAAAGACAATTTTATTTCCTTCAATTCGATGTTTTACAAGATAAGTATAGCTACTTGAAATTTTAAAGTGAGTTAGAGTGGGGGCAAAGAGGTTGAAAATGGAAATTTGGCTATACGTGTCTCAGATGACTCCCTTGAAATCGTTGAAAGTTGACCCGTTTTTGCTGGAAAGTCTATTTCTCAAGAATTGAGAGTTTATAGAGGTAAGCGTTTCCTTTCATTACAAAGAGAACATTTTCACAAGGGTTGGGGGGTGGTTTGAAAGAATTAGAATTATGTTCGACGGGAAGAGAATTTTATTGCCTAATTTGATGTTTCATAAGACAGGTAATGTCATTTGAAATTTCAAAGTAGGGTGGGATGGGAGCAAAGGGATTGAAGATAAAAATTTGGCAGTTCATGTCCTAGATGTCTCCTTCGGAACAAAAATCGATCTGTATCGGCGGTTTTTTGTGAAAAAAAATTTGGCGGCGAGAAATCAGGAGTGACAACTTTCCAAATAAATACCCTGTATGATACAATATAAATATTTATGCATGATACAATTTTTTTTTGACGTGTTAGCCTGTCAGATTTTTTATGAAATAAGAAGTTTGGGGTGCCAAGAATCCATCTATAGAACGTATGCAAAATTGTTATTATCTTGATGGTGTAAAAAGAAGCAAAATCGAACCACCTGTTTCTTAGTGAAGATTTTTCATTCGAACATTTAAGAAGAGTTTTTGAGGTTGAACAAATTGTAACTTGAAAACAAGTGACTCGATTTAGTTTCTTCTCACACTAAAATAAAGAAAGTTGGTAGCCTTCAAAATGATGCATCACTTGCGCCCCTCTTTCCAATCAAGTTTTTTAAAAGCGTGGTTGCCCTGTCCAAGGAGATCTGAAAGAGGGATGATAAGATTTTATTTCTTTTTGCATCAATGAAGAGATTCTAAAGGTATTTAAGACACGATGTTTTACTCTATTCCTCTTAAGGATGGAGTTAAATTGGAAATATAAGGCTTTGCGGAATCAATCCTTGCGTATTATTCCTTGAGAGAAATTTGTCATTCAAGTTTTTTTTGGAAAGCTACAAGGATGTTCTTTGGTTTGAGTCTATAGAAATTTCCAAAATCCAAGAACAATTTTCTCAAAACTTGATTTGTTTTTGGATTTTGGAAACGCCAATGAGCTCAAACCTAAGCAATTCCTTGTAGCTTTCGAGAGAGGCCTAAATGGTAAAATTCTGTCAAGGAATAAACCCACAGCGATTGATTTCGCAACGCTTAATCTTACCAATCCTTGATTCAAAATTTTTGAAAGGGTGGTCGCTCTTAGTAGATTCAGAATAATGCCCATTAAAATATTATCCTCTGTATAATATACCCGTGTAGGTAATTTCTTATAAAATACCCATTAATCTCTTGAACTTTTTTCTCAAGTACTTTGATTGGGAGAAGATAAATAAAGTAGTAAATGACAAGTCTGACAGGTATTATGTACAAAAACGTCCTGGTCTTGAATAATTAATCTTTTTTGGATCTGTGTGTCTCCAAATAACATTTTTTCCAATTTTGACAAATTGTTGTTGTTGTTATTCAATAACAATTGTATAAATAAAGGAATATAATCCATTTTTAATACTACAAGTCGAGAACTTGAGCCACTAATTTAAATTTGGAACTATTTGCATCTTAACTAAAAATACAACACAAAGGAGCATGGAGCGCTACATAATAAATCTTCGCTTGCAAAGTTCAGGGTTAAGGTTAGGCTTTTCATTTCAGTAGAAGACATCAGCTGACTGGTCATTTTTATCCAATAAAATGTAACACACTTATTAGTATAGGCACTTATATAATCAAAATAAAGCAAGAAAAAGCATGTACAAAAAGTAGTTCAGAGTAATTTGGAATACAAATCATTCAGAATGAAAAATGTTCCAACTTCTGATATCACGCGAAGTTTGAGTTTTTGTTGGTTGATGACAAAAAAAAAAGTAATATCAAATGCCCCTCATAGCTTTACAAACAGGCCACCCTGCGAGTGTAAATTAATTGCTTGATCTACATAATCTACAAAGCCAACACCTGAGTGACATTCATTTATATTATCTTTCACTTGATACTATGCCGATGATATATGACTGTTTGTTGCCATTTAAGGTAGCAAAATAGCTTCGGTAAATTGGATTACAACAGCAGTTACAAGCCAAAGATCTTTGAATAAAAAAATTGCCCCACATAGCAAAAACATGTTCAAGTACTAAACACAGTTTCCTTTTTTCTGAAAAAAATTGTTTTGTCAACCATGATCCACAGAAGACATTTGGGGAAAAAAGCCAAAATAAGCAATATTTACTAGTACATAGATTTTCACACACAAAAAAAAATCGGTCTCTCATCTCGTTTTAAGTGTCCGAATTTGTCGCATTTGGATCAAACTAACTAATTTATTCATCAAATGTAATTATTTCATTCAATAATAAATTCTTGAATTGAAGAGCTTGCTTAAAGTTAGACCACAATCTCACATGATAATGATATTCAACATAATTTGAAGATGTTCTTCAATACTTACAAAGCTTGAACCTCTTTTTGGTTTTTCAAATTGTCTATACCACCTTGAGTCCATCTTAGAATATCATTACGTATTTCGCGTACGGGTTCGATGATAATTGAGACGATCGTTTTAAAACACAGACTGTTTATTACTGCGTACTACAAGAAAAACACGCCAACAATGATCTACTTGGAAATATTGCAGGTACTTCGCTTTTATCCGCTCGCTACCACTTCGCATTTCGATTTAATACTGCTCGTGAGACAACGATTGATACATTAATATAGGTCCGACCAATTCATCTCGAATTTTTCATGCATTCTCCAGCAGTTTCCATGGTGATCCGGCATATGGATTCTAGACGACTCCTAAATAATCACACATCTTTCGAGTGCTTCCCGTGTGCTCCGAAATGTCTGCACCTCCGCCAAAATGGACAGATGTGTCTTGATCGAGCGTTGAAGGTTCCATGTATTTCAATTACCAAGCCATCACGTATATGCTGGAAACGTCCAGAACTCTGTGTACTTGTATCTACACCGCGATCCAATGGATGGAAGAATCTAGAAAGATCGCGTGTTCACTAGAATGCACGGAATCGCCGCTCGTAACAGTATCAATATTTTCATATAACAAAATGTCTACAATATACTATACGAGAGGAGAATTTCTTTCTAAAGGCAATAAAATCTTTAATTAATAATAAAAATAATAATACCATGCAATATTCTGCAGCAATATTGCACGCGAACAGCTTCAATATCAATACTATATCAATATAACTTATTGATCAATATTATTGAACAAAAACAAATCTACAATATATTGGCGAACATATTGATAGTCTCAGGTGGGCTTCAAAAATATGTAGCGTATAAGATGAAGTCAAATCAGCCAAGTAGTGTGTGAATTGAATTAATATACTCGTACCTATCTGACGCATTGCTTAAGCTCCAAATGCATAGTTAGAACGCTTAACCACCGGACTATACAGGTGTCCCGTTTTTCAACGCTCACTATGGGTATCTTGGAAACGGTAAGAGATACAAAGTCGGTTAAATTACAAAAAAGTTGCGCAATTTTATGACTATCTCAAATATGTCAAGATATCCAAGATATCTTTGGTCATTTCTGAAATATCCCAAAAAAACTGAAAAATGCCGAATTCGAACATTCCAAATCGCTTCTTTATTATGACAGCTATCAATTTGAAAGTTGGTATTCTGACATTTTCAAAGGTCCTTGATCGACTGACGGTCATAATTTTTTCCTACGCCTACTAGTTTTTGAGATATGACAGTTAACTTAATTTTTTCTTATGGACACCATATTATTTCTCCACCCCATAAAACTCACCTTTTCTTTCTCTTTACAAAGATATAAAACACTTGAAGCATTTTTCTCAAAATAACCTATAAAAATTGAAAAAACCATTTCTGGGGCGAAAAAATCTAGTTACCGGTTCGGTTGCCATGCTCTCGTGACATAATAAAATGGCATTCGGTTGCCATGGTCGGTTGATTTCGGAAAAAGTTGGGTTACATTCCGTTTTTATGTATTTGATGATGATAATAAATAAAAGTAAAACAAATACAAAACCAAGTATAACACAAAATAACATAGCAGTAGCAATAAACATTTATAATTTACAATTGGAGTTCATTTTGCTCTGTGCAGAGTTGTGTGCCTTTTAGCCATATTTTCAACGGCTGCGCTGATATCGTGCGGGTTAATTGACTGGAACGCATCATCAACTCCTTGCTTCCAGCTCTTGGTTGCTTTGGGATGTTCTGTCATGAACCATAAATCCGATCTTGGAGCGTTCTTCGCAAAATAGACCCCATTTCGAGTAATTGTAAATTATGAATGTTTATTGCTATTGCGATGTTATTTTGTGTTATACTTGGTTTTGTATTTGTTTTATTTTTATTTATTATCATTATCATATCATAAAAACGGAATGTAGCCCAACTTTTTCCAAAATCAACCGACCATGGCAACCGAATGCCATTTTATTATGTCACGAGAGCATGGCAACCAAACCGGTAACTAGATTTTTTCGCCCCAGAAATGGTTTTTCCAATTTTTATAGGTTATTTTGACAAAAATGCTACTAGTGTTTTATATCTTTGTAAAGAGAAATGGAAGGTGAGTTTTATGGAGTGGAAAAATAATATGGTGTCCATGAGAAAAAATAAAGTTAACTGTCATATCTCAAAAACTAGTAGGCGTAAGAAAAAATCATGACCGTCAGTCGATCAAGGACCTTCAAAAATGTCAGAATACCAATTTTCAAATTGATAGCTGTCATAATAAAGAAGTGATTTGAAATTTTCGAATTCGGCATTTTTCAGTTTTTTGGGGATATTTCAGAAATGACCAAAGATATCTTGGATGTCTTGACATATTTGAGATAGTCATAAAATTGCGCAACTTTTTTGTAATTTAACCGACTTTGTATCTCTTACCGTTTCCGAGATACCTATAGTGAGCGTTGAAAAACGGGACACCCTGTATACTATATGCAATAAGTTGATGAGGAAACCTACTAAGTCTTTTTTTTTTCATAGCAACCTCGAGACTACGCATTCGACTACGCCGTATCGGATCCCCATACCGGCGACCACAAATCTCAATGGGAAATAAAAGAGAAAGGCGTGGTCCGCGGATCGTACAGTCTCCTGGAACCGGACGGCACGACAAGAATCGTGGAGTACGTCGCCGATGACCTTGGCTTCCGAGCGGTGGTCAAGAAACTGGGCCATTCGCTCCATCCCGGCGGAGTCTCGATCCAGAGCGTCGAAGCCCACGGCATCCCTTCGGCACCCGCAGTCGCCGTAGCAACAGCACCCGCAGTCGTAGCAGCGGCACCCGTAGCCGTGCAACCCGAACTGCAAACGTTCAGTGCCTACGACGGACACGTGCAGAACTACGCCAGCTTGGCCGTCCAGCCCATAGAAATCCCGCAAAGTGTTCATCAGTATCAAGCGCCTGTGGTGGTGGCCCAGCAAGATCCCGTCATCGCTCAACAAGTTCAAGCACAGCACGTTCAAGCCCCGGTGCTTGCGCAACAGATCCAACCGCAGCTCTATCAGAACGTGCAGCCGATTGCAGCGGAACAACTGAGCTATCAAGCTCAACCGATTCAGCAAGCTGAGGTTTACGCTCAGCCGATTCAGCAATCTCAGCTGTACGCGCAACCGATACAGCACTCTCAGGTGTACGCGCAACCAATTCAGCAAGCTCAGGCGTACGCGCAGCCGATTCAACAGTCTCAGGGATATGCGCAGCAGATTCAACAGTCTCAGCTGTACGCGCAACCGATTCAACAATCCCAAGTTTATGCTCAACCAATTTTGAAAGAGCAAGTCTATCAAAACATCCAGGCGCATCAACCGATCCAACAATACGTTCAAGCGCAGCCGGTCTTGCAAGAGCAAGCTTACCAAAACGTCCGTGCGCATCAACCAGTTTATCAAGATATTCAACCGGTTGAGCAATACTCTCAAGGCATCCTGGCACATGCAGCTCAATCGACGCAAAATCAAGTGCAGCTTCCGTCACCTGAATACGGACTGCAACGCCACCAGCAGCTTGTACCGGTCTCTCAACCCAGATACGTGGAAACTGCTTCGCAAATTCACGGGTTGAATGGAAACCTTGACGACGACTCGCGTTACTCCAACGATGTCTACCAGCCCAACGATTACCAACACGGTGGCTATCAGCTGTCGATTCCAATCGGCGAGTATCAAGGCGGCTACGGAATCGAGTCCCCGAGGAGTTACAGGAACGTCCCGTCGAAGCGTTCCAAATCCCACCAGCCTTTCTTGATCAAAGTTTAAAATTACACATATAATATAAAAATCCAAATAAACCGTTGCAGTGATTAACCCCCTAAATGTTAGTTTTAGCCCTTTAACGCTGACAGACGCACAGAAAGTGTGAAAAGTAACACAATAAAAACACGAATTTAAACCGTTGACCCGGTAATTAGTTAAGGTGTTAATGATTAGTTGCAGGCCTCAAAGGGCTGGCTTCCTCTCCGACATCCGCAATTAAATAATTTCAAAGGGTTGATATCTTACTCGAATTTCACGGAAATTATTGACGTATCATTCAAGTATCTGACACTTTTCAACCCCGATGGTGCGCGTCGAAAAAAGGGTTGCGCTGAGTCAGCAGATTGCCACAATTAATTGACCTAGATCAGGAGCGAAGCCAACACTATTTGCATGATGGAAGAATTTGTTAATAACAGTGTAAATTCCATGGGTAAGTATGTTCAAAAATACCAGAATACCAATTATGCAACTGGATCAGGAAAGTTGAAATAATAACTCTATACTTTAGATTTAATGTCTGGTGAGATATTAGCAGTGTAGTAGTATAGCAACCAACACGGTTTGTTTATACTTTCTCTTGAAAAATAAATTGGTAATTTCAGCAGATTCACTTATTGTAACAACAAAGCAGTGGACACCCATTCTCTCCTTGAGCTCGTTAATAGGAAACACTAATAGTGGCATGTTTCAAAGCCATTCGTTGATGGAGTGTGTGTGCCTTTATGTTTCAATTTTAATGTACTTACTACTTACATCTCGGAATTATTGTGTTCGCACCGCATATTGCATATTGCTCAACAAATTATTAAGCTGATCACTAAATCCTGTGCCGTTCTACATTTACTTTTACGACAAATTATTCTCATTGAGAAATATGTAGGTATTTACTATTTTTATTGAATATTACAGAAACATAATTATGGAAACTTAGTGGGTGCATTGCACATATTCATTACCTGAATATAATTGGATATTTTTTTATGCGTGTCCGCACATTCGAAATGGCAAAAATTCAGTTAAGTACCACGGAACCACACCTAATCAAGACAAAAAACAGTTAATCATCCGACTACTAGATATATACAAAGATACCCGTTGCATGCCTGTGTGTATCTAATTCGGAAGCTAATCGCAGAGATGCAATAAATAATAATCAGAGGTAGATATGGCTGAACAATTTCATCAATCATGCCCAAAATATTTGTTCATGGGCGTGTCTGTTGTTGCATGCGGAACTGAATGTATTGACCACCCACCGAGTCTAGTCAACTGTCATGGCTAGGCAATAATCAACCCTTCCCTTAATCGAAGGATCCCCTATTTAAATTGCAACACAAGAACACACCAGGTCAGAAAAGTGAATTCTTCCTCCTAATTGATCTTTATGGGCGCATGATGGGCTCGGGTTTTATTTTATCAGACAGCGCGAATCAGTGTGCGCAATACTACCACCAAATTAAGAGATCATTAGGAGAAAGATCGTCCTTGTATTAATTTGTCAGAAACTATTAATCTTTACAAAGTGTCAAGATTTTTTTTTGCTTAGAAAAACTGGGGATCATAAAAACATGTTCACATGAAGTGTGTCTTAATTTGGAATATGGGTAACTTCGTTGTTAGGGGATACGGGAGAGTCAATTGAACGGAGAAATTTTTTTGAAATTACACGAGCATTCCTGATTTTTCGCAGGTCAGGTCGGATTATAGTGCGAGCGGTAGATACTTTATGATAAAATACTGCTGTGTGGTAAAAGAAAATGCCACTATGCACGAAAGTTCCTTGGATAATCCACCAAAGCGATTCGACCTGACGAGCTTTCCGCTATGATATAGCCCTGTGTGGGATTGAGATATGATTTAGTCAAACGACTCATTCATCAATTTCTTGAGAATTGAATCAGAACAGAGTCTAACGTGCAACGTGATGTTTTCTTCATAATTATTGAAAAAATCCACCTGAACATGATTCTGTCATCAGATTTTGTTTTAAGTTAAAACTGAGACCCGCTAGCCTAAAAAGGAAACCAAAATATGTATTGCTCACAAGATTTCTTTCTTGATTAATTTCAGCACATTCAGCATATAGGTAAAGTATAGGTTCAAGTGAATAGGGATTTTGAAAATTCCTTTTTTTTTCAAAATGGGGGCACTGAAAAAAAAGTATTGGACCAATTTCTAAAAACATAATGGAGCCTCATTGACTTTCTTTACTACTAATATCACAAGAAACATATAAATATAAGGCGGTCTTCCCACAAAACGTTTTTAAAATATCCCTGACTGCAGTTTCGAAAGCCTTAAAACCGCCTTTTATTTATATATTTTTACATTCTATACCCACTGTGAGCCATGACGGATAAATTTCTGAAGATAAGTACTAATATCACGTCACGAGCCGAACATATCCTAACTATTTAAATTTATCCCAGTAAAAAGCCCATCAACTTCATTTTTCAATCCCCTAAACAAGCTCCTTCATTCAGTTGGAATGCTTGCTAAATGCGTGTATCGCATAGCACGTAAAATAGGAACGATGGTGCCGACCTCATGCGATGTTGGTGGTCGTTAAAAACCCCTACCCTGTGTTGGAACACACACGGGTTTGACAAAAACTTCGGTATAGTGAAGGCAGTGGCGCCGAATAGACCTTTTTTTGTGGCGCTCGCCATACCTCAAAATGAGGGGGGGGGGGGGTCTGGAGGGGAAGAAAAGGAAAAAAGGAAAAGGAGAGAAGGGAAAAGGAGAGAAGGAAAAAGGAGAAGGAAAAAGGAGAAGAGGAAAGAGGGAGGAAAAGAAGAGTGACATCAGCATGTTGTTTGAAAATCTTCAATGCATGTCGGTAAGGAATACGACCACTCTTCGTTTCCCAGTTTTGTGCCATTTCAGAAATAACTTTCGATAATGAAAGCTTTTTATTCAGTTCTAAACATTTTCAGAGACCGACATAGGCATTCAACAGTTTATTCAGTCATTATGGTCGCAATTATGGCCCACCTTTGATATACAGGATGTTACAATTTTTTTGTCAGTACCTACTTCAGGAAATGATGGAGCATTGAAAAATAAGCTCGAAAATAAGTAAGAGTGATCGAATAAATTTTTCCCCAAAGTAGGCCTCGATCTCCTTGGTAGCCATGTTTTTCCGCCAGATTTTCAGGAATCATAAGCGACTTGAGAAATTTATTCGATCACTCGTTACTTCTGCCAAAAAAAAAACCAAAAAATAAAAAATCAATAAAAAATAACAAATTTTACAAATTTGCCAAAAGTCAATATGACCAGTTTGTAGGTATGCATCAACTTACTTTGTGTACTAAATTTGGTCAAAGTCCATTGTTTAAATTTGGAGTTCTAACCAAAAAAACCATTTTCAAAACTCAACTTTGAAGCCTCTATCCCCGTTATAATGCGTTCCCGATATAATAATTTTCTTGAGAAAGTCCACTTATTTTTTGATGCTCCACCATCTTCTGGAATATTGACAAAAAGAATGTAACACCCTGTATGAAAGAATAATTTCATAGCACTCTAGACCAGAGGCAAAAGGTTTTGATCATACAGACTTCAACAGCCAGCTAACTGGACAAAAAATTTTCGATTCTTGTGCCTAGCTACATTGCGTTGCACTAGGTGTGGCTGCACTGCACATAGAACTGGGGCCCAATTTAACAAGAGGGTCTTACCTACTTCTTCCCACAAACTACGTAGCAATATTTTCTGCCACAGTTCCTAAACTTGAAATTCAGCCCATGTCATGTAGGTAGGTACATTTGGGAACTAAAGATTAAGACTACGGCTCCGCTAGGAAGTCGGCTGGATTCGAGGCTGGATTTCAGAAATGTTAGCTGCTTGGATCGTCTTGAATGCCAGTTTTGATTAGAGATCGATCATAATCAAAACTAACATGGATAACATTTCTGGAATCCAGCCGACTTCCTAGCGGAGACGTATGAATTATTTCGAAATTTGAAAAGGTAATGAAATCTATGGACAACTTGGTCAGCACCTTCCCTTTTTTTTTTGCTTATTATTGTCAATATTATTATTATTATTCCGAAAAAATTTCGCCTGCGGCGCTAAAGGCCGACCGGCTCGACCGTAGCGTGGCAATAAGGGGGGGGGGGTCTAGAATTTTCTTCGCCATAGTAACTTTTTATGAGTTCGGCGCCACTGAGTGAAGGAAAGTATTTACTAGCGTCGATATTAGGCCCCGTTGCGGAAATAGGCCGACGTTAAATAAACGAATGAAAAGAAACAAATTTTTCAGATTGAAAAAAATTTCAAAAGAAATGAAAACGCAGGATTTGCGAGAGCAAAATTGCTGTTGAGTTGAAAATAAACAATGCTCAACCAAATGTTGGTGATGCTGCACCTACAAGACTTGACGACGGGCTACCATCAGCTTTGCGCGAGCAAAATGGTTTCCTAGTTTCCTCTTATCAACAGTGTCAACTTATCAACTATTTAAGAAGCTTCAATGGGAGCTGCATTTGATATAGAGATATTTTTGCTATGATATTTTTGCTTCTCGAGTGATGAACTTGCAGCTCTTCTGAATAAAATGGACTTTAAAATGGCGCGTGGTGGGTGAAAAAGATCTACGATATTGTTAACGTTGCTGGAAAACCTCCACAGAAAAACCTGCTAATAACCTAGTAGTTGATGCAGGGCAAAAAAAAAAAAGAAGAAATGGTCGCTATGGTACTTGCGACGTGACAAAGCATTATATACTTGAAACCGTCCTGATTTAAATAGTTCAAAGTTGTGGCCTTGGGGCTCAAATTCAAGTCCGACTTACAACCGATAGATGCTGGTTTGCGTCGTCAAACGTCAAAAAAATGTCAAACGTTATGGAAACAAAATGCCACGGGTATACAGTCAGACAGTCAGGATTAGGTATGGTGACTTTGACTTCACCTGTTTTGGTTCTTGAAATACAAATGTCCAACTTTTTATTTCCCTTTCACCTATAGGTATATCTGCCGCCGCCGGTATGGTTGTTGCTGACGTCCATACAAATTTTATTCGAAAGAGAATGGTTTGAAGAGTGGAATGGTGATGATGCGTGGGGACCTTCCTTGTAGTAAATAAAATTTCCAACAGTTTTATGGAGCACTTTTATCCCCAAGTGCCATCGTTCACAAGATAAATTCAAACAACTGTTACTCAAGTTCTTTTCAAGGCCACAACAACGGAAGCACGCAGCTTATATACAAAACTGCCTCAGTACAAACCGTGCTTTGAGTCAGGGCTCACTGTGAAAAAAATCTACTTTGCAGCGATTTGGGCTTTGGATTTATTTCTATTCTTTCACTCTTCACCAACGTACAGCATTTCTTGACTTCTAGGTACAACGCTCATCATCGTGCTCCTGGTGGCTATGGATTCATCTCGGATATAAGTTTCACTCTCAGGCTTTCTTGAGAGTGTTGAGAAGGTCGAGTACTTTCGGCTGCAATCTCCCGGAGTTTTCCGGGTCTTCTCTTCCGCAACAAAATACGACGTCATTGCGTGCAGCTCGTCAATGTTGGTTATTTGAATTTCAGGTATTGTCGGCAATGATCCGCCGTATTCTTGGGGTAGACATTGCGGCGAAATGTAGCTTGTGAGGAAGTCTTTTATGCTCGTTTCTGGTTTTTGGACCCTGATACGCTTCAAGACTGCATCTTTTAAGAAAATCCTGGACAGACCGAGGACTCGGTGGAAGACTACGTTGGTGTTGATCACGTGGACGTTTCTCATGGGTAGTGGGAGCCCGTCTTGGGCGTAGTGGAAGAATTTCTTCAGTATTTGCAAACTGAAGTGGGTCAAGTGCATAACCCCCGATCCTTTCATGTCAATGATGGAATGTAAGCCCATTGGTGGGTGCTGCATTAGGCTCAAGTCCATAATCATAAAAAGTAATTTCAGGATCGAGATTAGATCGAAACGCTTGGGATCGGTTTCCATCAATTTGAATATGAGCACTGAACAATTATCTTGAGTTCTTATCGGAGAATAGACCATAAGGACGGTGTTGGTAGCTTTGACTACGTCAGTAGAGTCAACGTAACGGTTATCGAAAATCTCAGGAGCATCTTCTCTGGTTTCTAAATATTTTATCATGTTTGTTTTCGTAGCTTCAATATCGTTATCATTGGTGATCAAGAACAGCGCTAACATATCATTCGACAAATGAGGCAGTTCTTCTTCAACGACCCAAAGCTGCATTTCTTCCATTAGAGCTTTTGAAGTCATGTTTTCTTCAAAGATGACGTATAAATCGTAGCCCATGTCATATCTGATATCAATTGAATCGGTCATTTTTTCTAGGATGTCTCTAAATAAAAGTTTTTGAATTTTTGTTGCCAAATTTGACACAACTCACATTTTGACAGAAGTCTTCTTGAAGTATATTGACATTACTGGTGCCAAATAAGTTTCTGGGTGCGTTCACCACCCACTGGTATGACTTTTAGCCCAGGAATTTCAGAGCCAAAGAACAATTAAACCCAGGGGCAAATCATGTAGTCTCACAATTGGAGAAGTTGTTCAGAATTGAGCGCCCTACGACATATTATCCAAAATTCAAACTGATCCCGGTGGCATCTTTTTGTGTAGGACTGTTGAAAGCATCAGCCAAAATACTCGTAGTCGGTGTTACGAAAATCGGACCAATCACCAGCTCTTGCCGTTGGTTATCAGGATGTAACTTTTTCATTCGAAACAGTTGAAATTAGAAATCATTACACTGAGTTCCACATTTTATCGATTTACACAAAAATATATTTGGGCAAATACTCACCTGATTATTACATATAAGTTATATAATATAACACACTCGATTATTAGAGCTATAAGGATATTAATCAATTATCTATAGGTATCCTACTGTCAATGGCAAACGTATAAATTTGATACAAACAATAACATCTGACGGCTGTCACTTCAGAGTTTTCGCCTGCAATAATCAGCAAAATATCACTGGTGCTTAAAATTTTCCCCTATGGAGTCGGGCATTTATCGTTACAACCAGCACTCGCTTTCGCTTGGCCAAAATTACCGTGAAAATCTAAGAACTTGTGATATTGCTGTTGAAAATATACTTTTTTGTTTTTGCGTTCATAAGAAAGTCATTACATTGACTTTACAATGATTAATATGGTTTATTTACATGCTCTTACATGTAAATGTAAACTTTCAAGAAATAAACTGTGGAATTGCATCGTTTATTGATGATTCTCATTTATATTCGTGAATTCACCAGTGAATGTAGTAATACATACCGATGGTGATTAGTACGTTGTCAAATAACATTATTGATGTAATATAACGTTGAATACCGCTAAATTCACTCCAGATTGTGAAAGCACAATTAATTTGTAAAATCACAAGCAACTTGTGACATTTGTCCAATCAGTGTCGTTACTGTATATCACGTGTTTTATCAAGGAAGAAGAACGCGATCATTCTTTGTTATGTTTATTGCACGTATAGACGAGTTTTTGGCAGAACATCACAGGTGCGGGTGGTGAAATTTTGCAAGATCCAAGGATATTCTCGTGAGTATATAGTTTGTTTGTGATGATTTGTATTACTCAATACTCATACCCTATGATGTCGTTTCTTTTTCCGGAATTTGTGAAATCCACCTAAAATCCATTGACAAAGATATCATCGAAATGTTTCTCGTGCCCAATTTAAATGCTTGCAACAATATTGTAACGTCATTTTGTTTTTCAGAGAACAAAGAATATTCGATTTCCAATGTTTATTTTGAAAAAGAATAGCGATACAACGGGGAAACGCCGCCAGTATTCCAAGGACTGTCGGGAAAGAAGATGGAATGGAAGAAATATTTTAGATGTTCCAATATTCATGTTCATTTTCACAATGTTTTATGTATCCATTTCTAATAAAGAATCGAATCTGAATTCCGTATTTGAACAGTTATTCATATAAAATACTTACCTACCACGGGAATTCACTATTGGTGCGATTCTGTGAAAAATAGCATTTTATAAATGCTCTGTTATGTAAAAATTCCGGTCGGCCATTGGCTGTTGCCTAGGTAATAGCGTAACAGAGCCTTTATGGAATGTGATTTTCTAGAGAATCGCACCATAATATGAATTACGTTGTAAATTTACATTGTGAAATACCAAGGTAATTTGAATTTACCTTGTGAGTTTACATGAGCGAATGTGAAATATCGTTGTGTAGTCGGCAATTCCCATGGTAAATCCACAGTTTTCACTGTAAATTTACAAATATCACCATATCATAGCTCGATGTAAAATCACATTTCAGTATGTCAAAGTGCAATACCGCGTGAAAATACACTCGTATCATAGGTAATTTATAACCTATGATAATTAAGTGAATTTACATAAAGACTTCTATCAGTGTATCGTGAGAAGCTCCATTTCGATACGCATTTTTTTACCCCCAAATGTTAGCAATATCAGCGGGCATGACATCGACATGACAGCACTCACTGACAGGAGAGACAGCTTAGGTGACATCACTTCGCAGAAGGGGTTAATTTCAGAAAAATACGGCTCATTTCTGATGATTAACTGTGCTTTCACCATCAAGAGCAATTCCCAACAATTTTGTTAGCAGAGGCACATAATTCAAATTTTTTTATTGGGAAAAAGCATGGAATAGTTGCAAAATAGAAAAAATTGTATATAACACACGTTTTATAAGAGCTATTGTCACACTCGTCAATTGAATCACTCGTCGCTTCGCTCCTCGTGCTTCAAAATGACGCGTGTGACAATACGATGTCTTATAAAACTTGTATTATAATATACTATTATTGTTGTTGTACAATTATAGCTATTTTCTGGGCTCTCAAGTCGTTGTGACGTCACTACGGGACGCACTGTATAAATAAGAAATGTCTCACGATGCGTTGGTACTTGAGTTCAACAACAATGCGTTTACTTTGTTGCAAATTAAAGACTTGGGACACGTGCCTTTTGGGACGTTTTTACAATCAAAGTGACTGGCAAACAATGCCCAGTTAAATTTTATTAAATTTA
Source organism: Anaspis maculata (assembly GCA_949128115.1). Classification (NCBI taxonomy): domain Eukaryota; kingdom Metazoa; phylum Arthropoda; class Insecta; order Coleoptera; family Scraptiidae; genus Anaspis; species Anaspis maculata. Next base: position 93,759,677 of record OX421962.1, read on the forward strand.
TGATTTTCGTCCATGTGGCTTATACCTAATATTAGCGCGGTCTTTTCACCCGGTTCCGTATTAAAATTTTTGTGATGAATTATGTGAATTAAAAATTTTTCTGAATTTTCTCTTTGATGCGGGTGGCGAGCAACCCCTTTGTGTAGAGGGTGTTGAGGTGTCATTAGCGATTTTGCGGGTATGAGTTATGGCTTACCTGCCGTGCGAAAGTTAATGAAGATATCCGCGCGCAGTTAAGGACCACACAAGTGCGCTTTTCTCCACCCTTTATATGATTTAGACGTCAGTGAAGCGGTCGTAAAAGAAATTTACGTTGTACAACATGTGTACTTTGTGTTAAGTACGGACATGAGGGCGGATACTTTTGATTTTTGTTTACAAACAGACCAAAAAATATGACTTCCGTATCCCTGAAGTATTATTCAAGTATTATGATATGTTATGCTTGTGCTCATGACCAGTTGACCACCGGTAGGTATTATTGGTTGATACGAAGGCCTGTTCGAGCAAAGTTTGTTTATTTGACAGGAATATTTTTCGCCGAAAAAAACAAAATAATCCTAATTACAAAATAAAGCTAAAGATTCCATTTCATAGCCATAAAAGCCCGGGATTTCTATAGAGGAATAATGCCGGTACTAGGTAGGTATAGGTATGTATAATTGTATAAGTACATAAGACGGTGAAATGATATCAGGACATGACATTTTAGTTACATGTATTACCTATATTCACTTATTTGGTACATAAACTGATTACATTGAAAGAATGTGCGGTAGGGTAAGAATTTAATAAAATCATGAACATCAAGGCACAAGTTTCTCAACATAAATACCAACCATGAAAAAGAAAGATAACGTCGTCCACCCTGATCTATCATCGTTGAGAACACGACAAAATGTTGATGTTTGAGATATTTAGAACTACGAAACACATATTTCGGAATTTATAAACAAAATGATAATCAGCTAGCCAGCTATCGTTTGGTTATCTGTAAGTTATTTCAATTTTTTTGGTATATAATAACAGTGGTACAAAATCGAGTTGAATTGTATTTCTTATTCGTCTCTTTCACTTTACCGCTAGGGTTCGTCGCTTGTGTTCGTTGGAGTCTCCTACGAACAGCATGCATGGATTATCAATCATCATGACAATTCGATAAGAAGTATTTAGGCATATACGGTTGAGGAGGTGAGATTTCATCATAAAAGTGCTACGTGAGTATATATCGCTGTGTTAGAATGATAGTAAGATAACTTCAAATTTCTGATTTTTGTATTAATCCAAAATCTATAGCTCCAAGCTATTCTCTACCTGGTAAAAAAATCGAATTGCTCAGAATCATCATGGAAGTACATGAAAAATGAATATCTCACTGTTATAATTATCTGTTTTTTAAACAGTTCTGGTCTAATACTCGGACATCTCAAAATGTTCTATTTCTTCTACTGAGAAATAGATCGAATTTGATCTTGCCTTCTGGTATAATACGAAGACATTTCAACATGTCCCAATTTTACAACAAATCTGATTTAGAAATTTCAAGTTGTCCTTGTTTTTCAAGTTTTCTCAGTATTTTACTGTGAAAGATATCTCACTCTTATACCAAAAAACCAACTGATTCAATGAAAGTCTTCAGATATTTCATTTTAACTCACTATTGCACAAAACATACCCTCATGCGTTTGTAAAATATCCTACTTTTCTCTAAGTTGTCCCACTATTTGACCATAAATGTTGCGTGAATTGTTTGAAATGACTTAATAATTTTAACTTATCCCCAATGTACATTGCCATGATTTCGTTATCTACAGCTCAGTTTGTATTGAGTAAAACTTGACCAAAACGATGGATAGATGCAGAGGCAGACGTATATTGGTCATAGCTATGGCCAAGACTGCCAAAAGTGAAAGAAATCGTAAAAATCGGTTCACAGGATAAAAAGTTTGATGTCAAATCTTGGATAATTAAGTGACAAAGTTATGAACTTTGATATTTTTTTAATATTTGACAAACGACAGTTAGCGAAACACTATCTACTGTTCTGAATACAGTTTTTTAAGGACTTTCAAACGAATTTTCAGTTTCTGATAGTAACACTTCTATTTGTCAGAAGACAGCCAAAAACTAATGGGCTTATTCCATGTCATACAATACTTAAAGATAACTATGAAAAATATGTTGAACCAGGCTATGCTTACTGTGCAATACTCGGACAACTTGAAAAAAAAAGAGGGATAAATTTAAAATCACTCTACGAATTCCTGACGAATAGTAGGATAACTTAAATGAAAAAACGGACAACTTCCAACAGAACCATTATTTCTAGCGATATTTTTCACGCTGAAGTTTTTCACGTAACGCAAATCCTTCTGTAAGTATATGCTAAACGTAGGTTCTTTGTTTTCGTTTCCAGAAAAATTTCGGGTCCAGGTTTCTTTTGAAATTTTTTATCTACCCTCGAGCAGTCGAGCTTACTCGGTTCGCTTATTGACAAATTGACATTTGTCGGAATGACATTAAGTAGAATAGCCAAATCAGATGAGAAAATGATGAGAAAATAGCATTAGGCTAAAGCTTAGAGCATTTATATAATCAAACTGTTGCTATAATAATATTGGGGAAGCAAAGAAAGAGGGGAGGGTATACTTATGCTGATTATTACATACAAGGCCCTTGATTATTAGACCTACAAGGATAATATTCACTTATCCAAATCCCACTGTCAATGACAACGGAATAAAATTAATGTAAACAACAAAATCTGACAGCTGTCACTTCGGACTTCTCTTTTGCAATTATCATCAAAATATCACTCGTGCTCGAGATTTTTCCAGATAATTTTTACCAAGCCTTCCCCTCGGGCTGGTTGTCCCTAAATAAATGCCTTCCTCCTACGGAGTCGCGCATTTATCGCTACAACCAGCACTCGCGATCACTAGGCCAAAATTATCGTGACAATGTAAGCACTTGTTATATTACTGTTAATTATTACATACAACGCCCTTGATTATCAGACCTACAAAGATAATATTCACTTATCTTAATCCCACTGTCAATGGCAACGGAATAAAATTGATGTAAACGACAAAATCTGACAGCTGTCACTTCGGACTTCTTTTTTGCAATAATCATCAAAATATCACTCGTGCTCGAGATTTCCCCAGATAATTTTGGCCAAGCGTTTCCTTCTCGGGCTAGTTGTATAAATGCTCTCCTCCTACGGAGCCGGGCATTTATCGCTACAACCAGCACTCGCGATCGCCTGGCCAAAATTATTGTAAAATCTGAAGACTTATTTTGTATAAAGATGATTTCAAAATTCAAATATAGCCCCTCATGAAGATTTATCACTTACCAAATAAAATCATCTCTTATACTGATGCGTCTCTAATTCATCTGGCTTGTGTTTTGAATTCCTTCTGCAGGAATTTATGATAATGACACACATCGGACACTGATAGACAGAATTTGATGTAATTTTGTTCCCGGGTACCCATACCTATCTTTGATAAGAATTCTACAATTCACCGATTAATTATTCTATGGTCCAGCATTAACTTTCTTTTTAGGAAAACAATCAAATGTTTTCCAGCAGAAAGCAAGATATAAATGAAAAAAGTAAAATACAAGAGAAAAACAAACGAGGATATTTTATTAACCTTCTACCCACGTAACAGCCAATAACTTACCCCACCCCCAATTCACAAAAGCACAAATTCATCCTAATCAAATTAGTCGCCTGTTGTCCTTCCAGTTCCTGGTAGCGTGTCCATTTCACAAAACCAATAATGTTTGACCCATCAGACTTAGGGCGTGCCAAGTTTTTGCGGAAAATTGACCGACATACCCTTTTCGAATCTATCTTAGATTGTCAAAATTCCAAACGCTGCAAAACAACTCTCTGATGGGTTCTCCACATCGTCTGGAGCTCATTAGCTGTCACTATTTTCATCATAAATTACCACTCCTGGGTTACGACTATTGGACTCTTAACGTACTTCCTCGCAAATAAATCTGCACTACGGCAATAAAATAATTCACACTTATCGTGCGGACGTTAACGCTTCGGTGATGTTATCGGAGGTATAACAGTTAATTATAACGTGCGCCTCCCGCTTCTGTTTTACCTGGATTCCGTCAAATCGCACCCCACTGTGAAGTGTCCTTTGCCTTACGAAACACCTCGACAGATAAACAGGTCTGTCACCGAAAGTGATGTTAACGCCACGAAGAGCCCCCTCGAGACTCGGTGTAACAGAATCTATATTACATCATCAAAATATGATAGGGGTCTGTGGGGCTTCGTTTCCGTTTATAATTGCGCTTCTTTCTACGAAATATTTTGCTGCAGCAAAGGGCTTTTACCACACGCAAGCAGATTGACGCTTAAGTACCGTGTAAAGGGACGCGAGAGGCGAAATAATTAATAAAAACCGATCTTTTGAAATTTTCAATGGGCAACCCTGCAGGGAGACCCACCACCCAGGATCTCTTCTCATATCACAGTTTCGTCATTATACTGGATGATTGAAGCAAAGCAACTTAATCGAGTGTTTGTTGTCGTGGTGACTATGCAAAAGTGCATAATGAAAGGAAGCTAAACGGTGGTTAATTGAGGCATTGAGAACTTAATCGTCGAGAAATTTTAGGTATTTTATGGAGAAACACTTGAACCTCGCCTCCTAATACCCTGCGATGCGAAATGCTGAGATATTTTCGTATGGTCTGCGACCTTCTTCACGTTAGCTACTAGGAATCCCGAGTGGCCACTTGAGGGATTATAGAAAACTCGACTTCTGTTTTATTTACGCTTGATCGAGTGGATTTGAATCGATTCTAATGAAGCATTAATAAAGCCATCATCGTTTTGCGATGATGATTTTTTTTTATTGACAGACGACGACGCCCAAATCTGTACAACCCTAAATGAGGACATGTTGGTAGCGATGATGGGTTCGCCGGGCAACGGATCTCTGATGGGGGTTTCGGGGGGAAAACATATGTTGGCGGAGCATGAGGCCACGGCTTACATGATGTCAAGTAGCGCGAGCGCCTACCTGCTCGATCTAAATAATACACAAGGCATTATACAAGTGTAACGGGTTTTATAGTTCCCATTCATCTCGTAGTTGACTGCTGTGAATAAAAAATAGGCGGCCCTCCAGTGACCCTTCTTCTTTTTATATCGCGCGGTATCAATTATGTTTTTCTTCTTAATATACGCCTGTTGTTATTGAATAGCCAACAGGACGCTAATGGTTCGGGAATGAAGGGGAGCACAGTTAAATTCGGGAAAGGGTGAGCATGCATGCGGTTTCACAATGGGGCTGCTCGAATTGCGATTGATAACACTTAAAAGGTCGGCCGTGGCTTCTAAATGATAGGCAATGTAGGTATTATAGTCAAAACAGTAAGCTGTGGGTATCTGAGTAACGGTTACGTGTTAGGGCAGGGAAAATTCAAGATAATTTTAATTTGAAATTTTAGCTTTCGTTTGACTTAGTACAGCCAATACATGGTATCCCAGCTAAAACATGCCAACTCGACTTTCTCATAAAATATCATGGCAACAAAATTTTCTTTTAGTAGGAAGGAAGCTAAAGAATAGCTTTCTTTGGTTGTGCCGCTGATATCTATTAGTACAATAATCAGAAGCTCTACAGGCTTTAGCAGGCCCATGTTTCAATTCTCTGGCTATTCCTATCAAATAGAGGCCTACATTTTAAATTGGACTCCGAACTACGACTGACTAGAAGACTAGCAATCACTATACAGCATATTCGGGAGATTTGATCAGAATCTAGCCAAGAGATTTTGCGCTGGTGTCTCACCTCCGAGTGAGCCCCATCACAAAGTCCTGTTGCCACCCATCCAAACATGGGCCCAGGTGTGTAATCAGGGCCGGATTAACCGTAAGCCGAATATGGTTCTAATTTTTTTTTTCACTAGCTAACTTATCAAATGAATCATCATCCACCAAGTATAGTATGTTCACTTGTACCGTGATTCTAGTCGGCTAAGATTTTTTTTTTGAGTTTCCAAATATGAAACATAAAAAATCCCCAAAGCTTTGGTTGACTGCTCCGGCTTCAATTGGCGTTCATCGTTCGGACCACTTTTGGAACACATTTTTTTATAGACGGAACATTTCTGCGGGACGTGATATGTCTGAACGCAGCTTGAAATAAATCAAAGCAGCTTTCACATTAATTTGACAGGTGTCGAAAATATTTCTAATCTCTCGAAGCCGGTTCAACTTTAGGATGATTCAAACTAAAAAAAATACTACCTCTTCGTCCAAAAAAGGGGTCCCATGGAATCATCAATCCTTGCATCTCTTCCACTCGGAAAGATACGCCGAACCATGAAGAACTATTGACAAGACAAGGAATATCCCAGCAGGCCTGCTGTTGCAGCAGGATTCCCGTGTAAAAAGTTGATCAAACCGAATTTCAAAAAACCCAGCCGCTCAAAATTGCGTATTGGACCGAAATTCATGTGAGCACCTTCAGTTTTCAATTGGATTTTGTTCCGAACCTTGGCGAAACGAGTTTTTGACAGGACATTTTACCGAATAGCCTATTCACCGATAGGACTGTAGCGTTTTGAGTTTTGGACCGTAGGTACCTACATTTGAAAGATTGATATGCTCGATTCTGTACCGGTGCGATTTCGAGCATGGTTGCTGTTCAGCGCCAAAAGTGTATTCGATAACCAGATAAGAACCTAATTTTCACTTGAGTATTTTCCTTCCTTTCAGACCCACCTGATGAGGAAATGATTTTTTGCTCATCTTCTTTTTTAGACCCACCAGTTGAGGAGTTTATTTTTGTATTGGAGTTGTCCTTCTTTTTTTACTTGAGTCTAGTAATTAGGTGGTGATTACCACCAGATACACAGTCAGTTTCTGAATTTTTGACTCAAGCATCCTCCTTTTTTTTCAAACCCACAAAATGAGAAGTGTATTCTTAACTTAAGTATCATTTTTCCGGACCCATCAGATAAGAAACCGATTTTTGACTCAAGTATCATCCGAGGTACCATCCTTCTTCTCGGACTCACCAGATAAGAAGTTCATTCTCTATTCAAGTATATCATCTTTTTTTTGAGACTCACCAGATAAAAAATTTATATCAGACTCAAGTTTTATCTTTCTTAGACTTAGACCCACCAGATAGGATTATTTTTTGCTCAAGTATCATCCTTCTTTCTAGCGTCACCAGATGAGGGTTCAATTTTTGAGTCAAGTATTTTTAGGCCTACCAGATATGGAGTTTATTTCAAACTCAATTTTCCACAATTTTCCACTTTCCACTTCCTTATTGAACTCGAACAAGACGTAGAAAACAACGGTTAATGGCCCATTTACTTACGTACATTTCCTAACGTTGTTTGGTGAGCTACGGTGAATTTTCATGAATAACTTGTAACTCGGTAACCGTACTTCCGAATCCAGATTGGTTGGTATATAAAAATTGATGATATTTTTTTTGCATTTTATCATACCAATTTCATCTTCAATTTTTCAAATTTTCTGTCGGTGAGTTGTCGAGTCGGTGAGCTGTCTTGTCGGTGGAATGTCCTGTCGGTGAGTTGTCTTGTCAGTGAAATGTCCTGTCGGTGAATCGGCGAGTCGGTAAAATGTCCTGTCGGTGAAATGCCCTGTCGGTGAAATGGCGTGTCGGCGAGTTGTCTTGTCGGTGAAATGTCCGTTCGGTGAGTTGGTTGTTGGTGAAATGTACCAATGTGCTAGGTTAGATCAACCTCAATCGCAATCGAGAGCTCAAAAGAAGGGCTTTCTTTTTCTTTTTTTCATTACAAACAGGTACCTACTCACCGTACTTACTTACTGTAAGCCCAAAGTTTGGGCTTCCTTCCGATTGGGAAAGTGATTTTGTTACCTCGACATTTTCAAAGAAAATCGAGCTAGTCGGAGGCTGGGAGTGCTAGGACACTCTGTATATTGTTTAGGGTATGGTGTTAATAATAATCAGTTTCACGACCTTCTCCATTAAAGTAAGTTTTTGTTGGTACGAAGCTAACGGCGTTGTAGCCAGTTGTGTAGATGAGTAGATGTAGTCTTATGTGCAGAGGATATAATATGGGACAAGTGATGAGAAAAACTTCCCGCACGGTGCACTCACGCGTCGTGTCTCGCCTCGTGCAGTCCAAACTCTATTATTAAATCAATGTCATTCTTGGGAAATTTTCTTAACCTTACTGTGACCAATGGGTAGTGGATGTTTTTATTCCATTTTCTTTGGTATTGTCGCTACCAGGCTTCAGTTTGATTTTATTCAGTGGATTTCATTAATCTTCTGTTCGACATCTATCAACGGACCAACCGAATGGCTTGGCTGCATTTTTCAATATAAAATAATTTCCGATGTGTCTTTACTCACCCTGTATCGAAAACAAAAGTTCAACAGACATACAGCGAGTGCAATTTTTTTAAGGCAATATTCTGCCCCAAACAGTTGGGTTAATCGTTAAATCTTTGCGAATGACAAAACTAGAAGGGCTCGAAGGACCTCACTATGACCCTCCTCATTCTTATGATCTTCAAAAATAAGATTAAATTTTTTCCTGATGTTTTTGAGCATTTCTGTGAACTGCCCTGGACTCCTATACAACGTGAAGTTTGCGACACCCTGTATGTCGTAATGCATAATCATGTCTATTCTGTATTTTCCTTTCGTAACGAGCAAATCACGTGCATGCTATCTTTGTCTTTATCCAGAAACTCCAATACCTCCCTCTTGATCTATTTGCGTTGAAATGCACCTAACAAGATACAGAATAGCCCTGAATAACAAAGTTACAGGTCCTTAAAGTGGATGAAAGAGCGTTTTTTCTCAACTAACTTTTGAACGGCTTCATCGTTCACCGATTTTAATCAAATTTTGTATAAATAATTGAAAAACACGTCTGCAGCGATTGCTTGCAGAATTCAATGAGAACGATTCAGTGGCGTGGATACTGGGGAGATTTCCTTTCCACCCTTATATTTTTTACGCCACTGGAGTATTTGAAAAATTGGTTCGATTTTTGATTCTACCGTCATTTTCAAGCGAAAACTGGGCTAACTACTAACCATAACTAGACCATGCTCATCAGAGAGCAAGCGATATTTCTGATTATACCGAATTATTGACACCTTATTAAAATACCAACCTTCCTTGGTCCTTGGTCTTATTACGAGTATGATAGTGTTACGGATTTTGCGTTTGGGTTCGTTTATAACTGAGACGATCGTTTTTAAAACACACCGGTTATTACTGTATACTACTATAAAAACTTGTTGGTAATCAACTTGGGCGCTTAGGTATATCACTTTTTCTTCGCCTTTCTATCCCTGGTTGTCGCTTTGGATTCAATACTGATCTGTCGACTGATCCATCGGTGTTTATATACCTTCGACTGGTATTCTACAAGTTTCCACGGGTTCTCTAGCGAATTCCACTTTGACCGCGGCATTTAGCTTCGAGGCGACTCTCGAACAATCCTACACCTTTCACGTGCATTACTACCGTGTTCTCGAACGGTGCCTCCGCCAATTGGGCTGATGTATCTTACCCGTCTATTGATATCTCCATGTAAATTAAATGGTCGATACTCGAACTGACCGGATCGAACGGTCTAGAAAGATCAGAATCAGATGTGCTCTCGAATGCACGCGAAGCTCGCTACTCGTAACAAGAGGAAGAGCTGTTTCCGAATAATAGAATTTGAAGGTCTAAAAACACCTCAAAAACGTCGATTTTAGAAGACTGGAAGTTTCTAGTTTGAAAGTTTGACAGAAGTTTATTTTCATTTTCAATCCCAATAACAATAATCATTTTGTCGCTAAGTTATTATTGCTCTGCCGATGCCGGTTAGTACCTAAGTGTGTCGATAAGAGGTTCCGCAAATTAAAAGTTCTTATCGAGTCACTGACATGTCAACACAACACACGTACAACAAAACTCCAGATGTACATTTACATACCTTGTACCTACATTTTGGCTACGGTTAAGAAAATTGTCACTATTTCTACCAATTTTCAAGAAACTAAGTTTGGCGCTTTCACATGAAGTGTAGGTATATACGAAACTCTCTCGCATAATAAAATTTTTATTGAGCTTCGCAGAAATGAAGGTTGGTGTAACAGAAGACTCTCGAATATGCGAAGCTATATATTTTAGCGTAAACGTTGATACGTGGAAGTCAGGTGAGTTGATTGGATACAAAGTGGAAAACACTACACATCCTCCTCCTGCGTATGGTCTTTTCAGACGCAGAACCCTAAAATCTGCCGGCAGTTCCGGTGTTTGGGCGCTCGCTCGCCAACTGTCGGGAGTTTGCACGGAAGTGTGCTGGCCACGCGCCCTTCCACAAAATTTATATAAACCCGCCCTCGAGCCCTCTTGCACAAACATTAGACACTTGCTCCACTTCAAGACAAAACCGGGTTTAAACAAACCATGCATCGTTTTGTTTTGAAAAATTGTATAAAAATGTAAAGCCAATGTCTTAATCCCAGTGCGGTGTTAAAGTTTGTAAATTACACGGCATTATGTCCGCAGCTTCAAAATTTGTTTATAATGGAAGCAAACGTGTCATTTGAGCAAATTGTGCGACCGCAATGAATTTATCGCTAGGCGTCGGTGGCGGCGGTGCGACACCCATTTCGATTTCGCAAAGCTTCCTTGCCACCTCCCGCATCATCAGAAGATGAATTCCCGGAATATATGACGGCTCATCGAACACCTGAAGGGTGCGCGACCGCAACTCTTGGAGAAAAGAAAGACTTAAATTATACATTCAGCTGGTGGTTTCCGCTAGAAGTTGGCGCGTTGAAGGCGAGAAGTGGAATTAATGGGGTGGGATCGTGGGGTAATAGTGCCATATATCGCTCAGTGGGGTACAATTATTACACTGTGCGGGGTGGCGGACCACCTTGAAGGTCGGCATATCAAAACCAAGGGGTTGATTGGAATGGGCATAACTGAAATTTGATGGCATTAGTTTGATTGAGCGAGACTACCGGCAATCATTTTGGTCATCGTACGTGACCAATTTATCGGACGCTTAGGTTACATGTTCATCAAACAGTGATTTTTTCAACCCAGTATCAATTATTATGATTATTACACCATCAGATCTGTTGGCAGACCATTGAGGGCCACTCTCTTTCACGTTTTTAAATTCATTTTTGTTTTGCGAAGACACTTGAGGACTGAAAAATTAAATTAACTGTTGAAAACACTTTCGATTTTGGCACCATACTGCGCTACTGAGAAACTTTCTTTCCATAAATAAACTCCGTACTTCGAAGGAACCCCAAAACGAAGATATTATTATTCGTCATAGATCACAGCAAAGTCATTATAAATTATCAAAATGGTCCAAGCCAAAGAAAATGTCCACGTCTTCATCGCGTACGTATTGTCAGTTTTAGGGTAATTTTGTATCTAATACGTCAAAATTGACATTTTCCTAATTTGATTTATGGATTGCTACAGGGTGGTCCAGGTTTTGGTAGACCAATTTTGCAGGTCGATAGAAGGTCAAAAAAAGTGGACTTGTGGACTCATCCCAGAAAGTATACCGGATGATCATTTGAAAACTATCCACCTGCAATAACTCCCGATTCCTAGTCAATATTTCTTCGAGCAAAAACAGGTCGATTTTTATATCGAGGTGGACATCTAAAACATACATTGGCAAATTTTTATCTTTAGCCCCCTCGCCCCCACCCATCCCAAAAATAAAATTTAAAATGACACTACCTACCTTGCGATACATCAAATTGAAGAAAGCTAAATTCTCTTTTTGAAAAAGATATTTTCAAAAATTTTGACTCTACCCACATTCTCCCTAAAAGTTCTTTGAGTGTCCCTTTCAATATTCTGGATCCCTCAGTTCTCTTCAGTTTAGTCAGCATCATCCTGAATAGCTTCAAAGAAGAGAATTTTCGGTGAAAAAAGTGCCACCCAAATTGACCCCATTGCTCTGCCCCACCTCAACTTTAAAATTTAACAAAATACCACCCACTCATTGTGATACATCAAATTGAAGGAAATTAAATTCTCTTTCAAAAAACAATTTTTCTGAAATTTTCAACCCCTCCCCCATTTAACTGGATATTTGGAGTATTTTAGTAGAAAAACGGGGGTTTTTAAAATTTCGAAAAAATTGTGTTCAAGGAGAGAATTCAATTCCCCTTAATTTGGTGTATAACAAAGTAGGTATTGTCACTTTAGATTTTCAAGGTGAGGAGAAGGGAGCAAAGGGGTGAATTTGGGTAGCACTTTTTCTATAGAAAATTTCTCATTCGATGCTGTGCAGGATGACGTTGACTGCATTGAAGAAAATTGAGAGGTCAAGAATATTCAATTGGACACTCAGAGAATTTAGGGGAGAAGAGGAGTGGGGTTAAAAATTTCAGAAATATTTTTCCAGAAAGAGAATTCAATTCTATTGAATTCAATGTATCGCAAAATAAGTAGTGTCATTTGAAATTTCAAAGTTGGGGTAGGTGGGGGCCAGAGGGCTAAAGATAGCAAATCGGTAATGTATGTTTTAGATGTCCCCCTCGATATAAAAATGGACCTGTTCTTGCTCAAAGACATTTTCACTACGAATCGGGAGATATTGCAGGTGGATAGTTTTCAAATGATCACCCGGTATACCTAAAATACATGTTGATAACATAATAACAAAAGCCAGGCCTCAAGGACGGCGTCATCCTGTGAGACTGATAATTACATGAAGTGATGGAGTGAGAGAAACGGAAACGTACACTTTTGACTCGCTGGGTAAGCTTATTCGTGAGCCAAGAAAGTTGAAAAATCTGTCGTGGACGACACAAAACTTCCCCGGCAGTATCCAGAGACGTCAGTAATGATTTTGATCTAAGCGTCCCTTCGGGAAGGGGGGACTTGACTGAAAAATTGGAGAAATAATCGTCAAGCGATTATCCTGAACTATACTTACTTACGTGTACACTTGAGAAAAAACCGTCGGGGTTCAGGAGTTTCACATGGCTGGGGAACCTCATCCGTCAAAATATTCAGTGTCATAGAGGAGAGGTTTGATTTTTTTTCCAACTGGGAAACACTGAGGAAAATGTTCAAAAACCAATCACCTTTTGTTTAAGGATCAATTCTGGGTGATGAATCGGCCCAGGGGTTGAATACCTGGAGCGAAGTTCTGAATATTTGAACGTGAAGACCACACCTAACGACACAAGAGTTCTGAAAACTGAAGAAAAAACGAGGATTGGGCTCAACGGGACTCTGAAACACACATAAAGATACCAGGGGACCGATAGGGCTTCAGATTATATCTATGGTAGATACTCGTATATCTCACCATAGTAACACCTGGAAAAAAAATTTGACCATTGCCGACAGAAAAACGACAGCTTGCGCCCACTTTGGTCTCAGATGGAAAAAGCAAACCCAAAAGGCACACAAGATATGCGAAAGCTACAAAACGAGGAAAGTATAGGGGCCCCATCAGGGCTTCAAACGACGGGAAGACTGGAAGACACCATGGGGTCCTGGTACCGATGAACCACACCAGAGAGTCGCACACGCCAAAGGATACTGGAGTCCCGAAAGCTACAAAAAACACTGCATGCTTATCGGAGCCCCAAACGACACGTGAAGAACAATGGGTCGGGTCCACTGTTGCCCTCAACAGCACAAAAAGACACTAAATGGGGGGGAGGCATTGCTTACAACCGAATTTGATTCAAATCCATCGAACAGATTCTGAATAATTGAATGGCAAAGTCTCAAACTTTGGCATTTTTTTATTATTTGACATAGATCAAAAAATGCTTTCAACTGCTCTGAATACAGTTTTTTACGGGCTGTTCAACAAAAATGGGTTTTTCCTCAATGGGTTGAGCAGCCTGATCGATTTCACTCAAATTTTGCATAGGTGCTTAGTAAAAAACACGTCTGCGGTGACTGTTGGATCAGAATTTTGCCAAAACAATCAGTGGCGAAGATATTGGGGAAATCGCTTTCTCACCCCTATTGATTCTATGCCACTGGAAATTGGAAAAAATTGGTTCAATTTTTGGATTTTACGTTCAATTTCAACTAGTTGAAATTAGATAGGAACCATGATAGGAGGAGCTGTTTGCGAAATATTTGAGTTTGGATGTTCAAAAACACCTCAAAAACATCAACTTTGAAAATTGAAATGAGGTATCATTTACTATATCATGCTATTTTGAAATGTAGGGCTTCTGGCGAGGGTTGTGGTCACATTACACCAAGGGTTGAAGCGACTTGCTTCATGACGAAATGAGTTAGAAAATTTGTCCCTTTCAGAAAAAATCTGATCTCTCTGATCATTTAAAAGAAAAACATTCACTGGCTAAAAATGCACGTATGTTTCGTTTTCAGTGATCCACCCTGTATAAATCACAAAGAGTACACAAATTATGGACGTGATATGTTATGCACTTTCAATTGCCTCGTAGTAGTAGCATCAGTTGCACCAAATCTTTTACATTTAACAAATTATCAAAAGATAGTCGTAAGCTGGAATTTTTATTCAAAACCGATAAAAATGAGACAAATAAATAACTCACCTTAAGCTTGTAAGCAAGCAAAAAAGCGAAGCAGTCCTTGCCAATTTAAATTTCCAGTGTAAAAAACACGAAGAAGTGATTTTTCTTTAAAATATTAACTCTCGAATTCGAATTTGAATTTTCAAAGCTCGGGTCTGTTCTGTTTGAGGAAGTAATCAACATGCCTTTCCGACTATGCAAACATTTTTATTTGTTCAGTTTCATAATGACATAACCATCGACTATTTTGCTAAGAGGATTTTTCAGATTTTTTTGGCGATTCACAAAATGCAAAAATCTGTAAGAACAACTTCAAGTTTACGTGGGAACGGTGAGATATACAAAAATTGCCTAGTGGCTTTCGTGCGGATGAAAATAAAAGAGCTCATGATCAGTACCCTGTAAAACCGCTGCACTAATGGACCGTGCTAATCGTTGCTGAAGTGAACGGATATGGAAGGAGAAATGAGAATAACAGACAAGATCCTGTTACTGCCTTGTCTACTAGTAACCTACTAGCAAAATCCCACATGACGTCAAAGTGTCACTTTCCGGTCCTTCTCATAGATGCACTTTCGCCATTATTATTCCTTCTCTATAAGCATCCGCTACTGTCTAGAGATCGCCCGTCGCTGTCATTATGGATTAGGTGGGTTATTAAGTTTACAACCGTATTAAAAATTATTTTCAAATTACAGTCATTAAAATAACGGAACAGAAACAGAGATTCAATTACTCGAAAATAAATGACAAAAGGATTAAGGTCTCTCTTTCACGAAAACGCATAGGCGCACAGTGACACTAATGACACACACACATGACCAAGATATATGTCCAAATTTATTAATTTTTCCAACCCTCCTTCGGCTAGGTCATTAAATGGGATGAGGAATTTTATAAATTACCGAATTTTTATGGATCATTTCCGGCGACGCACTGCGCGACGCTAATTCGTTAACTCTTCAAGGATTAACTCTCAGGAGTGATATTTGAACACATGCACATCAGGAAAGGATATAGCTATGGCTAGAAATCGTTTAGAAGGGGCCAAAACAAAAGCCACATGGTATCATCTCGGCTGCTCCTGATGCAACTGGCCAATTTCGACGTATCGTAATCGAAAAAGCAAATAATTTGACGGGGTAATTGGGGGATAAGCAAAGTTCCTGCCCTTGGCGTTTCGGTGCATGTTTAAGGGTTGTTTGGGGTTTTGGCTTGGCCATTATACAGTGACTAAATACCTAAATGCATTCGTTTTCGTGAATTTCAGCTATAGGTACCTAATTACTATTGCGGTTGTTTTGTTTTGAAAATTCGTAAAGAATTATTATTCTCAAAGCAGAACTCCAAACAATCTTCGCTTAACTTAATTTTTGTGTTGAAATAAACTAGTGATGAATTGAAACCTCGACTGAAGTTTTATTCTGTTTTGTTTCTTAATGTCACTGAATGACTCCAAAAATTCAAAAATGATGGACAATGGGGCCTTGCAATTGAAAAACTCAACGTGAGGTCGCCACTACTGTAGGGGGCGCCTACTTTGATAAAGCGGCCGTAACGACGCGAAAAACAGGGGAGTTTGAGTAGTTTGACCAGTAACTGACAGTGACTGGAGACGTCAAGCAAGAAACAGAGGTTATCCAAATTTCAAATCAAGACATAAAATGACGGAAGTCGGTCGCTGAACCGTCAACGCCGTCAAAATCGTCGAATTTGCCCCCAACGGTCGTGGCGCCCTCGGTGTGTAAAAGTGGCAGTGCAAGGCCCCAATACAATGAAGATAATGCCCTTAAGATGCTTGTGCCTGTTTGTGGATATATCTATATACATATAGGTAGGTATACATTTTGCTCATGCCCGATTGCACAAAGGAAAGGTGGTATCAAATTTAAGTTCGGTACTAAACACGAGATCAAATTTTTGAAGTGGAACAAAATGCAAACCCAGTTACTTCAAGGGAAGATAATGATGGAAATACAAAATATGGCTCCAAGTGATTTTTTGAATACCAAAAGACAGGTGAGACAGCCTTTATTTTGGCTTGTTGAACAAATCTTGCCGGGACTGTCAGATCTTTCCTTTGTAATAAAAAAATAAGTGACAAGTGCGTATTACCCCAACTTTTTTTCTGTATACAAATAATCGTAAGGGGCCATATTTTGTTCTCCCATCATGTTCTTTCCTTGGATTTGCATTTTGTTAATCCAATTTCACTTTTAAATATTTGATCCGCTGTTTGGTACCGAACTAATATTTGATACCACGTTTGTGCAATCGAACATAAATGTATTCAGGCTAGAAGAAAACGACCGTAACGGCAAGAAATACATTTTGAAGCTTGAAATGTGTCCGTTCACCTGTACATCCAAATTTTGCTTGAAGCTGCTTTTCTGCGGAAGACTTCGTAGAAACAGTAAGTACATGAATAGAAATTGAGCAAACTGATCAATGTAATCGGTTGTCTTGGAAAAAAAAATTGTTGCAATTGTAACTGACTTTGATTGCTGGTAACTGTCTTCCGAATGAATTGAAGAGTCTTTGGAATTCTTTCGCAATTTATTTTTGTATCCATTATACAGTGATTTTGCGATGAGGTGATTTTTTCTTCGCATCCATTAATTGAAAAAATGAGAAGTATGATAATGGCGAAAAAAAATTGAAGATTTTTTTTTCGTTTTTTGGACTTTTCATGCTAAAACGAGGTTCGAGAACTGTCGAAAAAAAATCCGTGTTGGTCGGTCTGTATGTCCATATTTCAGAGTTTTTTTTGACACCTCAATTTATTTCTAAACCGTCTGATGGATTTCAGTCAAAGGTATGCACGTGGGGTCTATGGTAGAAAAGAGAAACAATTTTACAGATAATCCAAATTATATCTTCAAATACGTTGCAGGAAGGGTGCGCTAAGATGAGAAGTCCAGCGGCAGACATGACGACGATTTTTGTCAAGTTTACAAAGCAATCAGTGGGTTACTCTGTATGTTATGCACTTCTAGTCATTTTGTAGTCCACTGTGTCTGCTAGATGCAAATTTTTTAGATCTTTACCGTATAGGTCACCTGTGCTGGGAGTTATGATTTTTTTAATGAAACACCCAAACGATGCAAAATTGGGAAAAATACAAAACGAGACGAACATTTCTTTTTCAAATTTTGATCTTAAAAGGATGACCCAA
The DNA here is from genome assembly GCA_949128115.1 of Anaspis maculata. Taxonomy (NCBI): domain Eukaryota; kingdom Metazoa; phylum Arthropoda; class Insecta; order Coleoptera; family Scraptiidae; genus Anaspis; species Anaspis maculata. The sequence goes on from OX421962.1 coordinate 93,777,427, forward strand.
TTACAGGAAGGCGTGAAGGCGTGATCGACGTAAGAAAATTGGGTCATCCTTTTAAGATCAAAATTAGAAAAATAAACAAGGAAGTAAAAGAATAATATATTATTTCTTTTTCAGTTGAGGACACAGAATGCTTCATTTAAACGTGATTTTTGTTACCGGAGTTCACTCAATGCTAATTTCTCCCTTCCTTGGACAATGTTTGCACTTCAAGGCATTCATCCTTTGACAAATTTAAATAGGCACGACGATTTAGATAGAAAAGTGTAAAGCTGGAAAGGCGGAGGATAATGAAGGTTTTTTTTTTTGTAATTGTAATAGACACTTCCAGTCCAACTTCCAGTCTGTGGACTGGTGATTATCTACCTACATAATACTGTACGCAACAAAATAAGCGTCACCCTGAAAAATTTGACCTTACTTTGAAGGAACTCTGGATTGCTAGGAGCAATTCAGATACATTCTTATACCTTCACTAGCCCAATCTTTTAGCTATTGATGCACATCTTTACAAAATATAAGATACTCCACATCAAGTTTTTACAAGGTGTTCAATGGACTGATGCAAAATTCCTCAAAGTTTGAAATGCTCCCGCTTCAGCAAAAATTTTTTTCTTCTGGATTTCAAAACCGTAGACATGAAGATAGACCTCGGGAACGTTTTTGCATTTCCAGTTTATCTCTTTTATTTATAACTTTTTTCCTCGTTGACCGATTTTTGAAATTTTAGGCTCATTTCGAAGTTAAAGATTCTGGAAGAAATACCAAAGAATCAAAATTAACTTGAGACAAACATTAAGAACACAGGGTTGCATCAAAAGTTACCAAAACCTGAACAGCTCTTGGAATCTGGGTTGGGAGAAGAATCGATTGAAAATCAAATAACCTTCGAAAGGACCATCATTGATTCTGAACACCAAGATGTTTTTTTTCTTGTATAAGAGTAGAATTGTTGACTAAGGAACCAAATTACAACTGCTTGTTTTCCAAGGAGAAACTGGGCCTCTGTTCACCTGGAATTGTTGGTAACCATCATAACGAAAATCATAACAATAAATGACAAACCGTGACAGACCAGCCTGTGATTGTTACGATGGTTACCAACAATTCCAGGTGAACAAAGGCCCAGTTTTTCCTCGGAAAACAAGCAGTTGTAATTTGGTTCTTTCATCAACAATTCTACTCTTATGCAAAAAAAACACTCGAAGTGTTCAGAATCAATGGTCCTTTTGAAGGTTATTTGATTTTCAATCGATTCTCCTCTCAATCCAGATTCCAAGAGCAGTTCAGGTTTTGGTCACTTTTGATGCAACCCTTTATTCTTAACGTTTGTCTTACGTTAATTTTGATTCTCTGGTATTTCTTCCAGAATCTTCAGCTTCAAAATGAGCGTAAAATTTTGAAAATCGGTCGACGAGGAAAAAAGTTATTACTGTAATACCAAAAAGTTGACTTTTTGAGGTCACCCTGTTAATAAAAGAGATAAACTGGGAATGAAAAAACAGTCCCGAGTTATGAGGTCTACCTTCATGTTTACGGTTTTGAAATCCAGAAGAAAATTTTTTTGCTGAAGCGGGAGCATGTCAAACTTTTGAGAATTTTGCACCAGTCCATTGAACACCCTGTAAAAACTTGATGTGGAATATCTTATATTTTGTGAAGATGTGCATCAATAGCTGAAAGATTTGGCTGGTGAATGTATAAGAATTTATTTGAATTGCTCGTAGCAATTCAGAGCTCTCCAGTTTCAAAGTCAGGTCAAATTTTGCAGGGTGACACTTATTTTGTTGCGTACTTTACATTATTGGTAGATCTCTCCAGAGATTTGCTTATTTGCGTTAATAACATTTATACGTTTACATCTGAATCAAGCGTAGATAGGATAAAAATTGTGAATAAATGTAAATAATGTAAGTGAACATCAATAAAGTGAATAAACCGTGGTACCATACCGCTTCAACTTCGAATTGGGAATGATCTTTTTCAAACTGGAAATGATCAAAGCTAAACTGATACTGAACAACTTCAAACTGAGACCGATTATCATTTCAGTTTTAGGAAGAAAGGTGGTGTTCATCAAATTATCCTTCTTGCCATAACTCAGTTCAAGAGGTATTCCATCTTCATCTCAAAGAACGTTGTTTCAGATTATCTTCTCCAAATTGAATTACCGACCCAAACCGTCGATAAAATCCGTCTCTTGTTTATACTGGCCGATGACCGACTGTAGCATACCTACATTGCATTGCGTCCGACTTATTAAAACGGTCTATTGCCATTGCATGAGTATGCGTCGCTAAAGTGACGTTTTTAGCGCACTTTCCCAAAAAATGGGAAAAAGGCGCTTTTAGCTTCACTTTGTCCGTCCGTCCGTCCGTCCGTACCTGGGATAACTCCTCAGGGAAGAAAGATATCGATGTGGTGTAAACGCTGATCAAGAGTACATATGTCCAGGATCCAGGATGTCAAGTTGACTTTTGGTTTTTTGTTATTCTGCCGTCATCTTTGATCCGCCATTTTGAATTTCTCTAAAAGTGATCCGATTTAAATGAAATTTGCAGGCAATGTGAACCACATTAAGATCTATCCAATTGATGCCCCGCCGCCATTTTGTTTTCTCACTATTGAACATGTTTCGAAGTGATAGAACTAGGAGAATCATGCGAAAAGAGTAATCGATGTGGTGCCAATGCCAATCAAATGCGTACGTGTCCACTATATAAATTTGACTGATGATTTTTGTCACTTGACCGCCATCTTTGGTCCGCCATTTTGAATTTCTCTGAAAGTGGTCCGATTTGAGTGAAATTCACAGGCGATGTGAACTTCATCAAAATACATCCGATTTTGGACAAATGATGCTCTGCCGCATTTGCATCATCAGTACGATCATTTTGATTTTTAAGCCAAATTTCATGATTCTGACGCTATTTTAGCTGCCAGATTGGAATTTGTGCCCATATAACGGTAGAACCCTAATTAACATCTTGCGTTCACTAATCCTTCAAAAAGGAAGTGCGCTACTGAGCCTCATGCCCATGAGGCATATTCGCTTGTTTGACGAGAAAAGTTTCAAACCAATCCCTTATAAAATTATGAATGAGAAATGTTCCTAGTGCGTTCTTTATACAAAAAATATGAGCAGCCAACTTGATGATAGCTGAAATAGAATCGCGATTGTGGAAAAATTTAAGGTCGTTATCGCAAATATTTAACTTAAAAATTCACCGATTTGTTGAATTTAAAGTGACAGAGAACAGTGTGAAGGATCGATACTGATGGAATACCTACACGATCACTATCTGGTCCGAAGGGTTGGCCGGGCCGATAATTTCGTAGGTATTTTCTTTGAATGGTGAAGAATCTGCCACTTGGCCACACTTAACAAGCTGATGCTCCGTAAATAACTACCGTTGCCCCATAACAACTATCAAAGAGGAGATGTTAAAAAGTTTCGGCCGTCGTCGCCCTTATTTCTATAATCGCACCATTATCATCAATCGACTAGATCGGTATTAGATCGCGCAGACTCTGGTCCGCACATAAATCAAAGCGAACATATAAAGTTATTTGGTCCGAAAAGCAAACAATGCCTCAGACGTATCATTATATCAATTATGCGCCAATATAAGAGTGCAATAAAAACCATAGAGGCTAATTGCTGATTAGTTTGGCGGAGCACGCGAAAATGTAATTGGCCGTCCGCAGAGATGCGATGATGAGAAACGGGCCACTTCATCACTTCCACCTCAAGTGTCGCGCATACTCGAAACGATTACAAACACATTGACACTGAAGAGGCGCTAAGTGCGCTCGCGCCAGCCATTTAAAAAGACATTTAGAAGCGTGGATTGCAAATTCATGTTTTTGAAATGAGCTTTTTTGAAGAAAAGTATAACATCATCAGTTCGGCTAACAGGTCAGTATTTTTTGGTATATACTTATACTTCAAAAGATCATTAGTTTGTTCCAAGAACTTGTGCACAAATCCAATAAAGTCAGCAAGGACTCAAGGAGCAATAAACTTTACAATAATCTTTAACTGCCACTTTGTTCTCGGGTGCTTCCTGTGTCGCTGATGGCCCTGGAAACGTGTAAATATCCGAGTTTATGTTTAGAGTAAAGGAATTGAAGATCTGATAAGCTCCCGGCTCTCGCAGGTAATTTCCAGCCGCGTCAACTATATAGGTATAGACCGAAAGTTTTTAGCATGGTCCTCCGGTTTCTAATATCATGACGATGCGACATCGAAAATGTCAAATGATCCGTTTCGGATGATAGTTTTGGACCTCCGCGAAGGACCTCTTGTAATCTGAGCATACCATCGAGCATTACTGGCTATCAACAACGTCAAATTTTCACCTCACTGCCTTCTGCTGTACACATACACACGGAGGCTTGAATAACCCAATCAAATTCAGCGCGGCGGAATTTAAATGACCTTCCTCAGTGGCGGTGTAAACCATGGGGAATTGCCTCATCACAAGGCTTTACGGTTATTTTTTCCGTCCCTTGTAAATAACATTGTTTTTGGAGAAATTATCCCACAACAACGTTTTCGATAATGATTTTTGATTTCGGCTATACCGACGGCGGTAATGATTTGATTGAACTGTTCCCAAATATTTTGAGATGACAGCGCAAAATTTAACGCGGCTGATGATAGACAAAAAGGATGACTGTCGTTCTTTTATTGGGCGGTGATGGTTAAAAAAACAACGGAATATGAAAATAATGATCAGTTTATTTTGGAAATAATAAGTTTTTTTTTAGTGATTTCTCACATTTGTAACCTGTTGGTGCCTACAAGTCGAACAGAGACCATTTCTGCAAAGAAAAAGCTCTTTTAACCTAATAATGGTAATTTTAGTTAATTTATGAACCTAAGTTGCGTGTGTATCAGGGAGTGAGTACTAATGCAAACATGCAGTGTACCTATTATACATAACATACAATACTCATAAAAGATCCAAATCTTCAGCAAACAGCTTGCATATATGTTCCAGTATTCATTCACCAGTTGAATGAAAGAATTTTTAACATTAGAAGTTTTTCTCACAATTATGGTTACTTTGTTGCACAGTCATTTACAGAATTGATGGCGTTTCGCGTTCTTCCATAGTTACTTACAGGGTATTTGAAGTAGTTGAAGACGAAAATTTGACAATGTGTGTCTTAGATGTCCCCCTCAAAATAAGAATCGACCTATTTCGGCGTTTTCCTGGGAAAAAATCTGGCAGCGAGGAATCTGAGGTTGGTCCTTTTCCAAAAAATCACCCTGTACACATGAACACATACATCTAGACAACACACATTCAAAAAAAGTTCTTCCTATAGCCTTAAACGCCACCAAACGTTTCTTTGTTGGAATTTTTTTCAGTCGTTCTCTGTTAACAACATATTACGATGAACCAAGATCAATTTTTGATGTTATCATCTAAATATTTGCAATATTTTTACACAAGCCGCTACGCAGCGTTGCTACTTTTGGCAATTAGTACGGACGTTAGAGGAACCAACCTTGCATTTCATCCCGATGCAAAACGCTTTAGCACCTGAGTAGTAGGTACCTATAGGTAATTTTTAAGAAGTGGTGCCCCGATGGGACCCGCGACTGGCGTGCTTCCGAAGAGGTCGAAGGTCCAAAAAATTCCCATTTTTAAAATCGTTGCTTTTTTCATACTTTTTTTGCCGGACTATATGTTTCCAAAGTCGAGTAACACAATGCAATGGATTTCCAGAAAGTGTCATGCACCAGTGGCGTACCAAACGGCTACGAAGGGGCCGAGATGCGATTTTTCACAAGTCTTATGGTAAACCTGACCTAACACTTTTTTTGACATGTTTTGTATCACTTCTGACCAAATCGCACATTCTCATTCCAAAAATAAGTATGAAATTTTGATGGAGACGTGTTAAAACCGGTTATATAATGTTGGCTTGGGCTATTTAACACAAAAATATCATTTGCTGAACTTTTTTCTTATTTTCACCAAGTTACAGCATGATTTTGTTTCTTGAGATGTATCATGTCAAAGCTTGATGTGACGAAACGTGCTATTTCACAGAAAAATCAAGCTAGGATCAGAACGTAGCGTTGATTTGGTACTTTATTCATTTCAAGGCATGGAAACAATTTTCTCTATCAAACAAAATAGAAACAACTAAAATCGGAGTCGTATTTTAGACATGACATCCTTTTTCTTTCGACATTGCGAGCTTTTGGAATTAAATTTCTACATGATGCACGTTTTGGAACAAAACTACCGTGTGACTTTGTCACATCGATAGAAACTTCTTGTGTATGAAATTCATCTATAAAATAGTTCAATTGAACAATCTATGTCAAAATTGTGATCATCAGTGTTTTGAACCACAATGAGGATGGAGCTCAAAAACGACAAATTCATAGGTCGAAACTTTGCGTTTTTTTCAGAAATTTATTCCGCAATGTCGGAAGAAAAATTATGTCATGACTGAAATACGGCTCCGATTCCAGTTTTTTCTATTTTGTTTGATGAAGAAATCTATTTCCATGCCTTGAAATGAATAAAGTACCAAATCAAAGCCACTTTATGACCCTAGTCTAATTTTTGCTGTAAAATAGCACGTTTCGTCACATCAACCTTTGACATGATACGTCTCCAGGAACAAAATCACTCCGTGACTTTGTTGAAACCGGAAAAAAATTCAGCAAATGGTATTTTTGTATGGAAGAGCCCAAACTAACTGACAAAGTCAAAATCATAGTTATAATAACATTGAACAATAGTAGAAGTAGAATTACAAGACATCAATTCTGAGGGTGAAAAAAAATCATGTTTTCCTGATAAAACCGGATCAAACACGTCTTTATCAAAATTTCATACTTATTTTTGGAATGAGAATGTGCGGTTTTGCCAGAAATGATACTAAACATGTCAAAAAAAGTGTTAGTTACGGTTTACCATAAGACTTATTGTGAAAAATCGCACCTCGGCCCCTTCGCAGCCGTCTGGTACGCCACTGGTGCATGACACTTTCTGGAAACTTATTGCATTGTGTGTTCCTTGGCCTTAAAAATATTTGGTCCAGCGAAAAAATTATGAAAAAACAACGATTTCAAAAATTGTAATTTTTTGGACCTTCGACCTCTTAGGGAGCACGCCAGTCGCGTGTCCCATCGGGGCACAACTTCTCAAAAATTACCCATAGGTACCTACTACTCATGTGCCAAAGCGTTTTGCATCGTAATGAAATGCAAGGTTGGTCCTGATATGTGCCGCTAACGTCTGTTTTGAATAGCCCATATTGCATTCTTTTTGCATGCCTTAAAAAAACACCTGTCTGGATAAAAACAATGTGTCGTGAAAAAAAATCTGCAATGAAACCACAATATTTTCCCGACAAGTATCCAGGAGCATTATGGAAATTTTTATTCGAGACGTCCCTTCGGATGGAAACTCAGAGCTTGATTCCAAAAAAATATATTGGTTCAGCATCCTCTTAGTCGAAAAAAGAATTCAAAATATTGTGTAAATTATTCTCCAATCATAAGTTCTCATGAACATCAAATAAATGAGGCTCTATTTTGAAGTTTGATTGGTGAAAACCGTTGGTCCGATTTCCTAAATTTTTGCACCGAAAACTACTTCAATTTTGATTCGTTGAAATAGTATTTTTCGATACAAGAGCGCGTTTTGCATGAGGCGAAGCAGAATGCTGATGCAAAAGAGGCTGAGGGCCTGAAAAAGCACAGCACTCGTGTGTCGAATAACGTTTTTAGTAATCGTTGCTTGAATTGAGAGCATTTCTTGTGAATTTTGACACTACTTTGACAAATGTCAAGCAAGATACATAAACTGCAAAACTTATATTTTTGATTATGTACAGGGTTCACGATAAAATTCACCCCCCTCTAGAAGATTCCCCTTCGAGATATTTTGAAAAACTAAAAACCTTTTCTCAACGATTTTTCCCAGGGATTTTGAACCGATCGTCTAAAAGTTTCTAATTGGTACCGTATACAGGGTGTGACATGTAACTTTTTTATTCTGAATACAACACCCTATATTTTATTACGTCATTTGACGAAGCCTTTCTTTTTGATTACAGAGATATATAACACGTACGATTTATCTTGACAAAGAAGCTGTCAAAAAAACAAAAAAAAGGTAGTCAAATAAATTTAAAATTCAAAATTACGCGACACTCTGTATTAGGAACAAATTAGATCATTTATCCATGCAGAGTTGAATTCGGCAGACAGAATGTTGCGAAAATAACTTTTTTTCAAGTGAACTGCAGAAACCGAAGCCATCTTACCGCGAAACAAAGTTTTTTGACTACCTATTTTATTATTTTTCCGACAGCTCACTTGTCAAAATGAATCATAAGTGTTATTGTTTTATATATTTGTAATCAGAAAAAAAGGCTCCATCAAATCACGGAATAAAATATAGTGTTGAATTTAAAATAAAAAAAGTTACATATTATCACATCCTGTAAACGGTACCAATCAAAAACTTTTAGAGGATCGATTTAAGGTCCCTGGGAAAAATCGTGCAGAAAAAGTTTTTGGTTCTTCAAAATATCTCCAAGCGGAATCTCCTAGAGGGGGGGGTAAATTTTATCGTGAAGACCTGTAGCAACATTCTCACGCGATTTGATTTCTATTATTTAGGTATTGATTACTGGAAATTCTTGACTTTGAACAACGACAACCTACTGAGGGCGAAGAAGCATCAGTGGCATGCCCAGGAAAGCATGTGGCCGAGGGACGCCTCTCAAATGCTGAATAATGGAAGATCGTTTGCCATGGAACTATGTTTGACATATCCAAAGTAGGGATTGAAAAGCGAAAGCAAAAGGCACTAGTGACGATATTTCTACTTTCGCGCACAGCGTTTGCAATTGGCAAGTTTCGCGCCTACTATATCGTACAGAAAGTAACGTTTTTGTGGGTGGTTGTAGGAAATACAGTCTTTTTCTCACTACTAGCTGTGAAGTACCTACATCATTATTAACCTGTTCCTGGATTATGATTGAGATTTTCGCAGAGAAAAAAATACTGTATAAACCACAGTCGATGATATACTATTGTACCGTATGATCAAAAACTTTCTCACTCCAGGGAGGCTATGACCTGGCCAAAAACAGCCTCGTTTGCCTGCCAATGACCAGGACCACAGCATTTCTTGAGCTAGAAAGTTTTTGCTCATTTTTGTGATTTTTTTATAATTCTTAACGATTATCTTTCCAGAGAATCTGTAGGCTGTAGTTCTGTCGTGTCGATATCCGAATCGTCTGTCATCCGAACACATTAGAAGCTGAAATCTAGCTCCCAGATTTTCAGTCAGTTAAAACTTCCCCAGAACGAACCGGAAAAGATGAAATTATTGGCATTCAATTAGTGAAAGAATGAACTGATTAGTGAAAGAATGAACTGGATATGTTAAACCATTGGGGAGATAATTATATGGAAGACTGTCACGATACTCAATGAAGACTCCGATTCGGGGATAAACCACGAACCTATACAATTGGCGAAGTGGTCATTCAAGATCTTGCATAATTCACAGCGAAGTTGCTGGACTTTTATAGAGTTCTTCCTCTATTGAACGAAACTTGGAGATGTACGTGTCTGTTCTTGAACATTTTATACAGTTGACCGATCGTCCTTGAATATATTATGTATAGTCAAAAAACGTAAGTTTCGATCAGCAAAAAACCAACTCGTTGTGTTAAACCATTTGGAAAATATAAAGAATTTTCACGATATCCGCTGGAGACTGAAGATTCCGATTACATGAAAAACTGTCACGATATTCGCTGGAGACTCCGATTCGGGAATAAACAACAAACCTGTACAATTGGTGGAGGAGCCACTCAAGAGCTTGCCGAATTCATACGGTTTACCGATTGAAGAATATGGAGGATTTAGCAACAACAAAAAAAAAACGAAAAATCATGAACCAAAAAGGGCCTCTGCAACTTTGTGTGGCGAAGCTTGAAAAACGTACTACTATCGGATGGATCACTTAGCTGCCGATTACATCAGATATTCTTTTTACTCACGTACATATCTACTCATACATTATATTACTTTCGCAAGTAAAAGAAGGTAAGTAGGTACCTAAAACTAACTTTTGCATCGGCCTAAGATCAGGTTGAAAAATTATGGCGATTTCGAGTGTTGTATAGGCATATCTATACCTATACAACAAGTCAAATTGGCTTTTTTTATGAAACCAGAATTTTTTTTTGTTCACTTCCTACCTCATTTAGCAACTTCCTTTTTGTCACGTCATTGCGTTTCCATACTTGCGCTTCCATCAAAGCCGAACCACCCTCTCCCGCACGCCAACATGGTGTTAGTTTTATGGCTTTATGCTTCGTTATGACACCATTATCTAGCAATAAACAAACAATACAGCTCCTCGAACCAAATTTATTTTTTGACTAACCAAATAGCTTGTTTACGATTTCTTTTGTTGCGACTCGGGGTTTGTTTCCCGCCTATTAAAATCTCCAGACCTAATGACGGCGAATCTTCTCTTTATGATGGCGCTCCCTCTGACAATAATTAAAACAAGCGCGCTTATTGCTGTTGCATCCTCATGTAGTATCCTCCCTTCTTTGCCGGATGTATAATGAGGTGGATTTGATAAATTCCCTACTAAATGATTTAGAGTGTGGAGACCGTTAAACAGTCGTAATTCATATTAAGGGCCAAATTAGCGCCCTATAATCAAGGCTAATCTCCACGTCGTAAAGTAGTGAGACTATTTCAATTCCGGCCCACCGTCAGAGATGGTTTTCAATTTTTCATAGAAATTTATAACTTATTCGGAAGAAGGAGGCGGCGCTGCGGGCCACCATCAAGTCACGCTTGATTTACTTCTAAATTTTTACACCGCAATATTGCACCGCATCAGATCGAGTGGCTTGCAACCCAAAGTCTGCGGTCGAGGTGTTGGCAAACCCCGGCTCGAAGCAGACCTGTGGCAAGAATTAACAAAAAAAAACAAGCCCATCGACTGTGAAGTACCCAAGTACGTGCAATAAATTTGCAGTAATTGGACGTCCTAATTATCATACAGCACAGAGACATTATTATAGGTTTAAGTAATCTAGCCGTAAAACATAATTTCAGCTTTTGAAATACATTCCTAATGGCATTCTTTGCCGTTTTCTTTTAGTTTAATGTATAAATATCCAACAAATCCATTTGCGTAGAATTTGTAAAAATTACTTCAATATCACCATCTGTGAAAATATTACAACACCCATGTTAATCGTGCCAACCAGCACGCCATTTGGAAGCGCCGATAGTGATGGGAGATAAAACCCAATTAAGAAAAACGTAACCCTATAAAACATAAAATTAGCGACGGTCATTTCGCTTCCAATTTAAAAAGTCGTCTGTGTGTCATAGAGAAACGAATTAGTCGGCACCGCCGTATATATCGCTGTCGGCAAATCTTCGAATCCTTTTTTTCACGGGGTTAAATAGCCCTTTGGATATATGGAAGAAGCGAAGCGAAGAGGTATGGGGCTCGCAATAATATCACACAGGCCTCTCCGGCGCATTATTATTTTAATCTAACGGGAAGTGACTAAGAGGAATTCGAGAAGATGGAGTGCAATTTTACAAATGGACACATCAAGACTAAAGTGATACAGAATAAAAAAAAAACTGAATATTATTAATAATCATTAAATTTAATAACTGCGTTTTGAGATGGATAATATTCAAAAGATATAAAGTAAAAGTAAAGAAATTTGGCTTTGACGTTGAGGGATCTAAGCGTTCAAATTGACCATCGCGCGGTTAAATTCCTAAGGGTTGTGACGGTAGGTATAGGCATAACCTGAACTCGACAGGGATGCTGGTAAAGGTCGAATTGTTTCCCACAAGAAGATGACTGAGATTAGTGAGGCTGGTCAAGACTACCGTGGGAAGTTCCTTTGTATTCACCGAAATTACGCATTTCCTTTTTATTTATTGCTATTATTCACAAGATAGTTTCATTTTGAAACAGTGTGGCTTTTTTTCAACGACATATTTTTCAATCGGTTACACTGAGACAGTAATCTGTGAATACACAGTACCCACCTAATCATAAAAAAAAATTAGTAAAAAACCTCACTCAAGGCTGAGCAATAATCAAATAAAAAATCCAAGAACTATACCTAAAAGAGGAGAAAAATAAAAATTACACGATTATTGACTTTCAAAATAATGATAGCATGATAGTGTATTTTGGTCCATAATTGAACCATGAATATTGCGTGGGTTTTCGAGGATTGTCAAATAATGTATGCTCTATTTTGTTGATTTTTTTTCAACTAATTATGTATTCCTTCCCTTCTAAAATACATGCAGAGCTCTTCAACAGAGAATGGAGAATATCCTACGGAAACCCGCAGATCTGCATTGCAGATGATGTTCAGTTAGTAAGTCCGTGTGTTCAGTTGAAAAACGAAAATCATACAGAATTTGGCCTGCCGACACAAGAAGGCGTTTTTTTTTTCATGTTTTTGACCATATAAAGGGTGTTTTATTTAATGTGATAGAACTTCAATCAGCCATAGCGTTGGTGCTTGAAAATATTTTTCCCTCATTTTTTCATCTAAATACTCATTAGAAGAGCAGCATTATTACTACCATTAAGGCTTGGCAATTCGATCATGCACATGCACAATTGCACAGCAGGTCGAAATAATTATTTAAATTCCAATTTAGATCCAATTTAGGTCCAATTTTGGGTAACTTTTTGACAGAGATCAATCTCTATCTAACTTATATGGCCAACAATATTATCCCTAAAACTCTGGATACTTTGGGACTCATTTAGGGAAACCAGAGACGTCATAATACTCCTAGAGAAAGAAGTCTAAGGGAGTTTAAATACAGAATCTTGGCGGCCGATAATTTGAAATTGAAGCAAACATTCCACAAAAAGCACTGGAATTGCCGAATAGAAAACCAATTTGATCATTAATTTGCACAAATTGCAATCGTTGCTCATGCCTTAATCTTGGTACAATAAATTGACAAACTTTACTGAACAATAGTACTGTGGCGCTTTTCTTAAGGTAACAGGACGAAATTAAACTATTTTGTGTGCTATTTTACTGAACAATAGGAATGAGTACTCAATTTTGACACATGACAGTTGGTGTCAGAGCTATTCCGGTCAGAAGTTCTATCACGCGAAATAAAACATCCTATACGTCGGATCCATCGTCACCATAGAAAACATTTGTTTGAGCAAATTCAAAACAATCTGCTTCCGTCACCATTCTCCAGAAGAAAGGATTAAAGAAAGGATTATTGATTGGGAGAGGCTTCGAGGGCCAAATACAGAACCAATGACACTCTACAAGCTTCCCGTCAACCTTGAGGTATACCACCTGAGCTGATTCTTTGGAAAACAGTTTTTTCGCTAGTGATACGTGAATCACTCACCCCCTGAAGAGATTGTAATGGAGACAAGTGATGTTTTCAGTCATCAAGCTTTGCAAACTTTATATTTGGTCGATTTTTTATTCAGACACTTTGGTTCTGGGAATCATGCGGTCATTTTCTTATCATCGAGAAAAAAAAGAGTAACTTCTGGTATAGTTGACAATTTCTTTGAGGAAACAATCATGCACAAGGACTACAGAGGACATAAAGCATCTACTAAAACTGTTTCAAAGGAGGACCACCTTTTTTGACGTCATCTTTCTTCTGGCCATCTATGGAACATGTTGGAAACTCGTGTAAAAATGACCGGAGTGGTCACGAGATAAGTTAATTCAAGTGGCATTTAGACGTATGAGAATAGGCGGAATCTTGTTTTCAATGATTATTACAGACAACGCCCTTGATTATTAGACCTACAAGGATAATATTCACTTATCTAAATCCCACTGTCAATAGCAACGGAATAAAATTCATGTAAACAACAAAATCTGACAGCTGTCACTTCGGACTTCTTTTATGTAATAATCTTCAAAATATCACTCGTGCTCGAGATTTTCCCAGATAATTTTGGCCAGGCGTTTCCCTCGGGCTGATTGTCCCTGGATAAATGCCCTCCTCCTACGGAGTCGGGCATTTATCGCTACAATCAGCACTCGCGATCGCCTGACCAAAATTATCGTGAAAATCTAAGCACTTGTGATATTACTGTTGATTATTTCATTGTAAGCGTCTTAAAAACTTGTGAATCCCTCAAAATATCAAAATAAACTGCTCAACAACTCAGTGGCGGACTAAGGGGGGGGCGGCGGGGGCGGTCCGCCCCGGGCCTCGGGGCCTCAATCATCTGATGGGGCCCCCAATTCCTCTTGTTTGTGAAAAATACTGTAAAAAATTGGGATAAAATCCAAAAATTTAAATTTTTTCCCTCGATGATCTTTTTTTTTTCGCATATTACTTTGGTGAGAAACATTATTTCCCTATTTTTTCCATTTTAAAGTTACCTTGGCAGGCCCCATGACAACAGGTTTGAGGGCCTACACACAGGCAATAGAGGTGTGTCTGTATCACGGAGTCTCTGCGGATTATTTTCACTTTAGGCTTTAGGGGCCCTGGCTCCGGATATCACAGTGCCAGGGGCCTCAAGCCTTTTGAAATTTTGTGTTCTATTATTCCTTTTCAAAAGAAGGGAAAGACAAAACAACAAAATTATCTTGTCTGCGCGCTGCAGGTAGTAGAAATTCATATTATTCCTGATTTTGTATATACGACTAGATTGTAGATTGTAGATCAGAAGTGGTCGTTTGGTCTCGGAAGATCCTTTCTGCGACTTCCTATATACGACTAGGTTTTAGCATTGAGTCAACAGTCCAAATCCAATTCAACATCCAAAGCTGGAACCGAAAACTTCTTGTAGGTCTGGTGGTCAGTGGCATAGCCAAGGGGGGCGAAAGTGGGCGAATGAGACCACCTCCCTACCTCCCAAGCGCCCATAGCACTTCATTCCACACTAAACCGATACAGAAAAAAATTCTGGCGAAAATTTTCAAGAAGCGCAAAAATTTCCTGAAAAGAAGTTTGATTATCAAGTAATTTTGGTGAAAATGTCGAATACCGAAATCGCAAAACGCACGAAATATACCGATTATCATCAGCATCATTATTATTATCATGCCCAAAAAATTTCGCCTGCGGCGCTACTTTTCCTTGACTTGCACCCTCATCGTTGCCTTTGCCCTCTACGCCCTCAAATTCTGACTGCGCTACTGTGTGTTTTATAGTCAAGTTAACAACACATTTTTTGTTTCTTAGGCTTTTGCTCAATTACGGCGGGACAGGGCGGGCCAAAAAGTCTGCCGGCCCCCCTTCATATTCTCAACTTTCACTCCTTAGGGGCCCCATCTCACAATTCCGCCCCGGGCCCCCAATTCCCTTAGTCCGCCACTGCAACAACTGACATAACGATATCGAAAATTTTGCCCTTTTTCAAAATTACGTAACACTGAACCGACACAACCGATTTTGAATTTGTTTTCCCATTTTTTTAGATCCATTTTTCAGCAATCCATCCCATTGACGAGATTTTTTCTTTAATCTCAATTACTTTTTTTAGAGGGTGGAATATGAAACATTGCAAAATTGTACTGAGTTCTACCGATCCCCGTTTCTTTGAAAACATTTTTTTTTCGAACTCTTATGAATTATTCATGAAGCCTGATGTCTAATCTCGGAATGATTTTTGAATTTTCCAGATCAGAAGTCCAACAACGACGATATGATTTTTTTTACTTTCTCGACCCGAGAAATTCAACGTCGCACTAATCTGCGCAAGCGTAGGTGCCAATATAGTGCCGCTTTTAATACTGCTCGCCCTTATTCCAACTGCAATAACTCTCTAATAGATATAAAATTGCGTTTCCCAAAAAAATTATTTATTGAGGTGAAACAAGCAAAGCCTTATGTTTTATATTGTCCACAGCTCTTAATTTCAAACACCACTAACACCAGGCGGTTGGAAACGCCTGCTTCTGTTCTTTTCATGATCCATGACACACTTCATTGCCATGGAAATCAGAAAGTAGAACTTCTTTACCTGTTCTTGACAGCCTATAAAGCTTCGCAGATAGGAGGTCCATTCTTGATAGAAGTGCGTATTGGCGACCATCCACAACGCCTTGTCTAACAAAACGTCATCGTCAGTCGATAGCGTCTCAAGACATTCCCGTATTCGCGCCTTTGCTTGTTCGTCCAGCTGACCTTTTGCTTCCAGAGAAGCCCAAATTCTTTCTGTCGCACCCTGAAACCTGAAGTCAGGGCGTCCACTGCGGCAGGACTTTCGCCATTGACGATCCACGGACTCGTTTATACAAAAGCCGGTGCTGTGGGATCCAGCGTTGTTTTTCTCGGCACCAATTCCTGGGCGGCTGGACTCGACGGTGCTGCTGTCTTTGGCACGAACTCTTGGGCGAGAAGGTTCAAGGTTGACTTGACGTTTTCATTAGTTTGATCCATGGTGATGGAAGATATATCTAAAAGCATAAGAAGTTATCATAAGATAAAATAATTTGAAATAACAACAATGGGAAAGAAAGCGAAGTTACCGTTTTCTTGTGATGTGACGATAAACAAACAATCGAGGAAAACTAGCGCGATGTAGTGAATATGTATATGAGCATGAAGCAGTACTAAGCAGAATGAGATCACGCATATACAAGAGTGGCGGAAGTCGAAAGGTGCAAGAAGCATGCAGAATATTGTGCTTAGATTGCTATCGACTATCGAGTAAGGGCGGAGTTTTCTTTTCACAGTTCTTCCAACCTGTAATGTGACAAGTTGTTTGCATGGGTGAGAGACAATAATTGAATGAAATCACAAAGAGCTTAATTATGCAGCCTTACGGGAAATCGCAATTTTTTTTGGCTGATCTTATCATTCCAAAATACTGTGTGGAGCGTATAAATAGAATTTAGCTTTTGCTTTCCACAGGCTCTATCTGAGAGTTGCTAAGAAGAATTTGCTTAGCAACTCCTAGGAAAATTGAAGTGAAAGCAAAAGCTACTCAATATATCCACACGGTCTATTGTGTGACGAAGAAACACAAAAAACGGCATAGATACGTGGCATAGATAGATACTTAGATCATTTTCAAATGTATGCGTCACATAGCATGAAAAACCATTCTGCAATAATTGTACCAACAGTTGTTCGAAAAATGACCCCAAATCATCAATTTCACAAGTGAATACTGAATATTTATAATTTCAATTGATTCAAACTGAACATTTCAAGCTATAGCATTTTGCACAGGGTGATCATGAAAGCCGTACCAGAACAGTACTAGTACTGCGATATCGATACCTGTCGGCCAAAACATCGTAAGCCACACTTTGTTCGAAATTCGAATTCTGTTAGTCTCTTACTAATCTGGTTATCAACTATTATTCTGTAACAACATTGTCGCGATTTAGAGCAATTTAGGTGATTTACAGCTACTTCGAAATATCGTAACCCTCATCCTGGGTCGCAAAATGAACGCACTTTGTGGAATTTATCGTAAGCTCTATGCAGGTCCCGCCAAACTATCGTGAGTGAATGCTGGTTACGATAAATTTGTGTCACCTGCAATATTTAATGGTTTATCGTAAGTACCGCATGGTTCATTCAAATCCTGAGGATAGCGTAGAACTTAAGAACGTAGCTCTCTTACAGTTATTCTGAAAAGTATGTAAAGTAATCTAACCTGTGTCTACCTCTGCGACTATTCATTCCCATCTCCGCCTCGAGTATTATGGCGAACTAGTTCTTCGTGTCTCAGAAGGTGTCCTACCATCCTATTTCTCGTCATCCAAAATCAGTCGTGTGACAATACTATGTCTTATGAAGCTCGTATAACAATATAGTATCATAATACTGTTACTGTCCATAATTGAAATGGTTCCCGCAAGTGAACTCAATAAGGTTCGGGAAGAACATCGTAAGCGTGTCACTTACGATAGAAAAAAATTGAAGTGAAGTTACGGTTCGGTTCCAACAAACTATCGTAAGTAACATAATATCATCACAGGATCAAGCTTCAAGTGAACCGAATCATATTGAGCCATATATCTGGACCAAAAACCCTCATTCAAAAATTCATCATCGTTGGACAGATCCGATAATTATTATCGATATTATATGGAATGCTGGAATGTTCTATGAAGCCCACAAAAAAAATAAAAAATAAATCTTCGACTCCCATTATTTTTCGAAGTTATGAAGGGTGAAAATTTGATCGGTTGAACCATTTTAGGTTCATTAGTTCAAAATACTTCAGGGAACTGATTTTCCATTTCATTTCCATTCACTATACAGGGTGGGTCAGAAATCTCAAGAATTATTACTTTTAAACAGCGCCACCAAACTATTCGGTTGATCCCTCAATCTATGTAGAGCAGATGGTCAAACAATTTTCCACCAGGGATTTTTTTTTGGGAAGGGGAAATTTTTAGAGAAATTATATTTATTTTCAATTCATGACTCATCCTGTATAGCAAATGGGAATCTAGTAGACACCCAGTGGTTGATATTGTTTTCTTATAATTCTGCCAACAGTTCACACAAGTCTTCCGGAATATAGAAACTAGAACCAACTATTCGCCCTGTGCACGATGCCAGCGTCACCTAGCGTACGAAACTTTGTAGGCGCAAAACGTCACTCACGTCATGAATTACAGATCGCTGAGCTGTTATAAATTACAGATCGCTAGCCTGGACTGTCATTATTTTGTGGTTAGGTGCTTTGTCAACACAGACTTTGTCATTGACAAATTGTCAATCAACCACACAGCATCTGCTGTGACCCATTGTTGTCATTAATTCCAAATATTTCCACTGTCCAATTGACTTCAATGACATCAAACATCAGAAAATTGACAGCCCGATCACGCAGCGTCGAGCCATCAATGTTGCTCTTTTTGTCCACATGAAGCGCTGTGATCGATTTCGTTACCCCCACTCTGTACTTCGCACGGGGCGAATACCAACATAGAAACCAACTGAAAATTAAAATTCTAACAGGTATTTGTGTGTTTGTGGTCTTCTAAAATTTTAGGAATTAATCTACAGGTCAATTTTGAAAAATCGCAGAGGCCTTGTTTTCTGGAATTGAGAAATAAGATTTGGCATAATTAGTGAATTTGAAGATGAATATCCTAATGTCAAAAAATTAGGATTTTACAATACAGGGTGCGTGCACGACTTTTCTCTACTCGAACTTCGCATTTCAAAGTGCCACAAGTGTCATCATTTCCAAACGAAATCCCTACTTTGGAGCATTCTTCCTTCTCTTTCAGTTCTACCGGGCCTATCCTTCTCCTCAACCTCATAGGTCCGGGATAATAATCGATAGTTGTGATGAAAATAGCCATTCTGCAACCTTTTCTTTCAGGTCATCTTTTCGCACAGGACTGGGATCAAAAGGAAATAGTTAATTGGGAAACACAAAAGAAAATACATGGATGCCATTTGAAACTCAAATTTAGGGCGGCTGGCTGGGGGAAAGAAGGTTAGTTTGTAACCTAAAAATGAATTGAGTTTTGGAGCGCTTCAAGAGGTGTTGCTACCAAGTATTGCCAAATTCACGACAAGGTCGGAGTTTATTTTATAACGTTCACGCTTTTGACGAAAAACGTCAACAAAAACCCTAGAAGATGAAACGACCGGCTCTAGGACCTGCTGCATGGAACCCGATACAGAATCCCCGAGAGAATCCCACGGCTCATACCCTCATCACCCTTTCTTTTTAAGAAAAATGAGCCGTTTCCGCACCTCATAACTTACTTTTTCTCTCTAGGACCCGGCCATAAAGGTACACCTCTACCTATATCGACAATTTGCATATGAGAGGAGCTGTCGACGGCGAGTCGGGAGGAACCATGTCCGAGGTTCCGATACTATCTATGAGGATGGATTTATAGGCCGCGTGCGTGGGCAGGTGCCCCCTTGCCACCGACGACTTCCAGGTGAAGCTCTCTCTCCGTGGCTCCCAGCTACAACTCTCACTCACGGTGACATTTCGTCGGTCCCTCTTCTCTATAACTGTATACAAAAGTTATTTACGGCCCCTACACCCACGGTTCTTACTAATTACACATTGTCAACGTGTCAACGGGGCAGTCCTTTTTACGTCTGCTTTTACCACGGCCCGTTTCCCGATCGAGAAGAGATAATTTGAATAAAACAGATTTATGTCCGGCCCGTTCTCATTCAGAATCCTGGGTATGGTTTTTTGCTCTCTGCACTCTTATAAATTTATGGTTTTTCCCTTGAATTTTGAAAGAAATTAAACTGTATTCCGGCCGCAGCAGGAGCAGCAGCAGCAGAGAGCAAAGTAAGAAGCTACACGAAATAACTTCAGGTTAGAACAACTTGTGCCGATAGGTTACCTATTTACGCACTATAAATTTTTTTTCAAGGATCTAAGGACCTCTGGCACTTTATCACTGTGGATCGATGTAAAATCGTTGTTGGGCATTTAGGAACATTTTATTGCTATCTTGTCGAAACATCGTTAAAGTTATCCGTTTTTTAATCGCCGGAGATCTTTGTTACAAATGTAAATTTATCTAAATGAAGAAAAGTTTTATTCAACAACTGCAGGTGCTTTTTGACGGTTACATTACTTACGGTGACCCAGCATATTCACAACACTTCCCGACACGAGCCATTTTTAAGCGAAGGTGCACAAAACTTTCGGCTCTATTGTAGATGAAATGGAGATCTTTTGGTCAGGATAGATAGGCCGAACTGCGAACCTGGTCCCAATAAGCGTTAAAAATATCATCAACAACATGAAAGCATGAGTTGTGACATTATGGCAGAGTACTTTTAAACTAATTAATTCTTTTGAGAGCAAAATTTCGAAAACAAGGCAATAGCGCAAATTATATCAAAATGTTTGATTTGCGCTATATGTTCACAATATGGTATGGATTGCAGGCAGTTATTATTTTAAATGACTTTTATGATGAACACTGAACAGCCATTAGATATCAGTTTCGAATAAAACGTTTCTCCTAAGATCAGTTCAGTTCAATTTCTTATCTACTTCTTAATTCTTGGTATATTAATACGACAGAAGCAGACGATATAAAGCAAGTCCCTCTTGACTGAGCGAGGCCTAGAAGTTTTGCACATATGGAATGACACCTCCACAAGAATTTCCCATCAGCACCCTATTATTTCCTGTCACTGTGCTTATGCATGTCAAAACATTCGTCCCTTTGCCTTTTACGTCGTCTCGAAAAGGAAATAGATAGATGGCTCAAGGATGGCCGTCATTGTCGAGAAATAAAGTGATTAAAAAAATATTTACCAAAAATAAATATTTGTGCAGGTATTTGTCGACAATGGGGGTTGGTTGGAATATAGTATAGAAGAGAATGTTGTACCGTAGTCTCCTCCGCGGTATAAGGTAGTCATTAGACCTATTGAAAAGGAAGACGCGACCCATCATTATACGGACGTCTCGAAAAATGTTATTCAACACAACGTATATTGTACAAAATATCGAACCATTGTACATCTCACTAATAATTATCATAATCACACTTGTACAATATTTATTTGTTAGGTCCCAACATGTAACTCTTCATTATACAACTACCGGTTAAAAGATCAATATGCATTGATCGGCGGATGGTTAAAATGATTATAGACGTAGTACGCTTTGTATGCAAAAGCCGCAAATCGACACGTGTGTCCCTTTTGCCGTTTATAGAAAAAAATACTTTTTGTGCCAATATATAAGTAACGTCCTTTGATCTATTGAACCGTTTAGCTTAATTGCGCCAATTTCTCTTCGATTATGATGTATATTGAGACCTTCCATAGGAAATAATATTATTATAGGTATACTCATTTGATGTAAGTATACTCGCTTTGAGATATCAAGCCTTTTCAAAATGAGCTGCCACCGCGAAAGTACCGTCTTCCACGTAGGTATACCCATCAGTTCAAGAGGAATAACAAGGACCAATTTAACATTCATGAACACCCAAGTTGCCAACACTATGCGAATTCGTAATCCAACACGCTTCAAAAATCGATCACTGATTCTATATTAATATTTCACCAGAGGAGCGGCAAATCTGCGCCTTTAGCACCTAAGCATTGTCTGGACCCACCCAATGGTCCGAAGAGATCGAGCACCGGACTATATGATAATTTATATTTTGTAACTTGAATCCACCTGAGACGACGACGCATCTACCCTTGTTCAGCGAACTAGCTAAATATCAAATTCCACCAGTTTAACCCAATTCTACTTGGGGAAAAACAAAAACCCAAAACCGACTTGTTAATCTGTTAAACGGTGCGGCAAAACGGTTATTATCAAACCAGTGTTGTGATTGCCGGGTCGGATCTACGCCCGGGTCGGCGGAATTAAAAATGTAAAATAGGGGTTATTTTATTTTCATAAAATGATTTGATATAATTTGGATGTTATGGAGGGTTGAATCAGACCACCCGTGGGACTTAAGGGGTTGTGATTATCAATTATGTTATTTTATATGATGTTAATTAATAACTAATTAACAGAGACATAGATACTTTATAAAATTAATTTATTGGGCGTTGGCATCGAAATAAGGCACCGCCAAGTCCAAGTCCTTGCGAAAGCCTCGAAGATGAAGAGTCGGATTGATAAAATAAGGCGTTGCGGAATCCATTCCAGGATTTCCAGGAGCTCATTCCTTGACAGTTCACCATTCATGATTCCTTCGAAAGCCATAGGGACATAGGCACTATGAATTGACCATAATAGTATATCATAATACAAGTTTTATAAGACATCGTATTGTCACACGCGTCATTTTGAAGCACGAGGAGCGAAGCGACGAGTGATACAATTGACGAGTGTGACAATAGGTCTTATAAAACGTGTGTTACATACAATTTTTTCTATTTTGCAACTATTCCGTGCTTTTTTTCAATAAAAAAAATGTGAAATATGTGCCTCTGCTAACAAAATTGTTGGAAATTGCTCTTGATGGTGAAAGCACAGTTCATCATCAGAAATGAGCCGTATTTTTCTGAAATAAAACCCTTCTGCGAAGTGATGTCACCTGAGCTGTCTCTCCTGTCAATGAGTGCTGTCATGTCGATGTCATGCCCGCTGATATTGCCAACATTTGTAAAAAATATTTTTTCTATTTTGCGTTCACAAGAAAGTCATTACGATATGCAAATGACGTCATTCGCGTATCGTATAAGAAGCTCCATTTCGAAACGCATCTTTTTACCCCCAAATGTTGACAATATCAGCGGGCATGACATCGACATGACAGCACTCACTGACAGAAGAGGCAGCTTAGGCGACATCACTTCGCAGAAAAGGTTTATTTGAGAAAAATACGGCTCATTTCTGATGATAAACTGTGCTCCCACCATCAAGAGCAATTCCCAACAATGTTGTTAGCAGAGGCACATAAATCTTAAATTTTTTTATTGAAAAAAAGCATGGAAGAGTTGCAAAATAGACAAAAAATTGTATGTAACACACGTTTCATAACACCTATTGTCACACTCGTCAATTGATATCAATATCAGCAGGCATGACATCGAGATGACAGCACTCACTGACAGAAAAGACTGTGGGATTGTAGAAATTAAGCTGATGGTATAGTAGGTTCACTTGTACCGTGATTCTAGTAGGCTGGGCAAATTTCACAGTTTGGCATTGTAGACTTCACGTCCAACTGCCTAGTGTGCGCCTGAGCGTCTGGCTTCGAAAGATAGGTTATGTTGGTGTGATGGTGTGTTGACTGTTGCTGTCAAAAATGAAAAATTTACCGAAATCAATTTTGCAAATTGCAAATATGGAGTGGATGTAGTTCACCTTTCACAAGTTCCGCAAATTTCTTGTTCCAGTTAGATGTCTTGAGCAGTGAAATCAAGTATTAACGCCGATGAATCCCATCCCCACACAAATTAGGAGGGTTCAGCTTCCCATCGTTTCCAGCCTTCCAGAGTGTGGGTACTTCTTTTAAAAACCAGGAATAGTTCACAATGCTTCCATATTATGTGGTTTTTGAAAATAGATTCACGTCTTCTCCGCAAAGCTGAACGTAATGGGGTACATGCCCAGCACCTAATCCGCCCATTTTTTCTCCCAGAAGCGAGTTCTTGATGACACTCTCGAGGACTTTAAAATGGGCACTGGACGTTATTGTTCAAGACACAAGCTGAGGCGCAAACACAGTTTTCACAGTAATGGGCATAATTTCACCACAATTTTCGTGAAACTCGTGATTTTCAGTCTATTTGACACTCGATTTGACAAACGGTAAAGTTGTTGATCTTGTCGTCAAGCTTAAACTTTCAAATATCAATGCAACCAACTGCCAAGTTCTAGGGAGTTTTCAAATATCAGATTTGAAAACTTGGAAACAAAATCTCACAGCCAACTAGAATCACGGTACAAGTGAACCTACTATAATTCGAATAGCTATTTTTGTTTTCCAGTTGGTAATATTTTGTAACCTGTATTCTTTTGAATTCAGAAATAAAAGAAGTACTGAGGGAAAAAAATTTTTATCTCTCTTATTCATGCATGTTTTGTATATAATCATTTAACTGTCTGCCAGGAAAATTCTAAAAAGGTCCGCCGAAAAAATTATTATTGAGAAACTACTGAAACTACTGTTTACTGAAAGTTCCATTAGTATGTTTACGGGTTAAATACATGCGAAGTTCCCATTGAATTGAGAATTGCTGAATTAAATATTTGTGGAATCTTGTATAAATCACGATTTACTCAATTAATTATGCGGCTTTGTAATCTGGATGCTACTAAACGAAATCTAATTGAGTTCTTGCCGACCTGATGTTCTCTGGTGAACTCTGCCCTTCTCGCGTGGTTTTGATCTTTTTTTGTCTCGAAACATAATTCGAAAACAAAACCAAACAAAAATTGATTTAATGAAGCCGACACAATATTGGTGAATGTGTAAACAAAACGGTAACTTCCCGGTTATTGAGACATTAAGGGCGTGGGTGTTGCGATCAGTTTCAATCAGGTATGATCTGATAGATGTCTAACCAATCAAAAAGTCCACAGAGCTAATTTAGGCTGCATAGATGCTCACTTGACTCTTCACGCTTATTTCTCGTGAAATCTATGTCATCGGCCCAGGCTAATGGTAGAACCTGGAAGTAGAAAAGCTATGAGTAATTAATATTGGTGTCGAAAGGCTCTGTATTTCGGGTATATTATTTTTGGTAAGCCTTTCGCTTTATATTTCGTTTGATTCTATGGTATCGAAAATTTTGGACCGGGCCATTACAACACACACTGATTTCGGTGTACCCGTCCTTCCTCAGAGGAGAGCGGATGCTCATAACAATATTTACTTTAAAAATCATAATTGGTTTTTGGGCTACCCCAATTAGCTAAATGTAAGTATAGGTCTGGAGCGATATAATTCGGGGATTAGTTATTGAACCATTATCGGTGATCGGCGCTGGGACGAGGCGCCTGGTTTCCACACTTGTTGGAGAATAGAGCACCACCTCTTATTCGGCGGGGTCCCATATAGGCAAGCCTTTGATTGCCGTTAACTGTTGTTCACGTGTGTGTGTTTATGTGTGTGCTTATCTATGTATCTATCCCCGGTTAGGTAAATATAGGCTACAGTGAACATCAACAATCAGCCGCGGAGTTGATTGGTCAATATATTCTTGCGGAGAGGTACTTACCCGTATGCTATCAGTCGTTCTTATCGGACAAATACGTGCGATTTTAATAGCATGGCGTTCGATGAATTATTTGCGGGCAAATTATAGGAATTAGTCTAATTTGCGAGATCCGACAATGCCATTACGGCCCAAAAATTATTTCATATCTGTATAGTGTAGAGTGTAGGTTATGTATTGTGAAAGGGAGATAAGCACCACATGTGACTCGAAATTGATGCAATTTGATTTTGCAGCTTCACAACGAACTGTGAACTGGTAAAATGATAAACATGAAAGATAGTCAGTTGTACAGTTGTTACACAGGGTGATTCATGAATGACCTCACATAGACTAATGGAAGATAGAGGACTCCGAGGCTAGTCAGGATCCACAAAAGACATTTTGTTTTCTCCATTGGTTACGAAGTTACAGGGTGTTTTGTGTGTTTCGTATAAAACTTTGATAAGCGATATTTCCGAAACGTCTAAAGATATTTTGTTGAAATTTACCAGTTATTTCTCTGTTGGAACTTATGCAGAAGTCATACCGGGTAAATCAAAATTCAGGGCTGGGCTAGACAAAATGTGCCCCTTTGTTTTTTTAATCAAAAAGTACATTTTCTGACGACTTTTTCGAAAAACTGATATTGGATTCGAAAAGCTAAGAAAAAATGCTTCAAAAATCATTCTTCAATTTAGATGGCACACGTGAACCGGTTCGACAATAAGATTAAAAGTAAAATTTGTGGGTATAACCGTCAGTTCCACAAAAAAAAAATGAGCAGCGATCAAGGCTGATTGCAGATTGACTGAACTTTTTTCTGCTGAATGCTAGGCGATTACCCAGAAAAAGTGTCTGAAATCTGTACTAGACCCATCATTTTTTCATTATTGAGGGAT
The DNA here is from genome assembly GCA_949128115.1 of Anaspis maculata. Taxonomy (NCBI): domain Eukaryota; kingdom Metazoa; phylum Arthropoda; class Insecta; order Coleoptera; family Scraptiidae; genus Anaspis; species Anaspis maculata. The sequence goes on from OX421962.1 coordinate 93,803,989, forward strand.
CAACCAGCATTTCCATGAATCAGTCAGCTACAAATTGACAAACAAAAATCGCGAATCAACTAATCTCGTATTATCTGTTTTGTGGAACCCACGGTAAGTTTCCATTTTCATAACCGGACATAATCGACTCATTGTTTGATTGTATTTCATCCAAATTAATTTTTTGGCTTGTCCCTGTTGAATAGAAAGGCTTGGTTAAAAGAAAAATTCTATAGCCGACCATTTTTTTTTATTGAAAAATTCGAGAGTGAAACACAAAATTAGACACGATTTGGTCGTAGAAATATCTTCGGCTATGCAATTTTTCTTTCAACCAAGCCGTTCAATTCACAAACACAAGCTAAAAAATGAATTTGAATGAATTCAATCAAACAATGAATCTATTAAGTCCGGTCGAAAATGAAAACATACTCACAAATTTTACTTTTAATTTTATCATCGAAACGGTTTAGGTGTGCCATTTGAATTGGAGAGTGATTCTTGGAGCATTTTTCCTTAGCTTTTCGAATCCGATAGAAGTTTCTTAGAAAAGCGGTCAGAAAATATACTTTCTGATCAAATAACAAAAGGATACATTTTTTCTAGCCCGGCTCCGGATTTTTAGTTCCCCGGTAATGCTTCTGGATAAGCTCCAACAGAGAAATATAACTGGAAAATTTCAACAAAATATCTCAAGCCACTTCAGAAATATCGCTTACCAAAGTTTCATACTTAACACACAAAACTTATCTTCGTAACCAATGGGGAAAACAAAACTTCAACTGTAGATCCTGACTCGACTCGAAGTCCTCGATCACCCATTAGCCTATGTAAGGTCATGAATCACCCTGTATAATAAGTGGTACAATAATAGTAGTTATAGTATGTTCACTTGTACCGTGATTCTAGTCGGCTGTGAGATTCTGTTTTCAAGTCTTCAAATCTGAAATACATATAGAAAATCCCCAAAATTGGCTACTCTGTCTTCATTTGGCACAATAATTCACAAAGAGACACGAAGTCGTTCGGACTACTTTTAGAACACATTTTTTACGCATTTTCTCTGCAGATAGACGGAACATTTTTGCGGGACGTGATGTCTGGCGCTTTTTCCCATTTTATTGGAAAATGAAGTAATTTTTTGAACTGTTTCAATTTTCGCCAATAAACAAATAAATCAAAGCAGCTCTGACATTTGACAGGTGTCACAAATATTTCTAACCTCTCGAAGCCGGTTCAACTTTACGTGATTCAAACTAAAAAAATACTTGTCCCTAGTCCAAAAGAAGGGGTCGCATGGAATCATCAATCCTTCCACCTCTTCCAGTCGAAATGACACGCCGAATCATGAAGAACTACTGGCAAGATAAGGAACATCCCAGCAGACCTGCTGTTGCAGCAGGATTTACGTGTAAAAAGTTGATTAAACCGAATTTCAAAAAACCCAGCCGTTCAAAGTCGCGGATTGGACCGAAATTCATGTGAATACTTTGAATTTTTAATTTGCTTTCGTTTTGAACCTTGGCGGAACGAGTTTTTGTCGGCCTTGAATGGCCGTGGTCGAAATGACTCAAATTGAAGGCGGACCCGTAGGGTTCTGGTGTCTAAATGACGATAATACAGCTTTGCGCCCCTCTAGTCGCATTTCCACGTATGACAAGATCAATTTTCCAAGATTTTAATATCAGTTTGATAAGAAATATATAACTTACTTCTAGAAAAGTTAGTTTCACACCAGGTAAAAAGGCGGCAAGCCTATGCCTATGGTCATTTTGTAGATAAAAGAATTCTCTTCTCTTCTCTATCTCTCTTCTCTCTATTCCGTATCTGAATTTACAAACGACATTTCGGGAAACTGTCAAAATCGTCTTTATAAGATATGCTAAATTCCGGCGTTTTTTAAGGTTATCCGATATTTTTGAAACTTGGTAGTATTATAGATCTTGAGGTGCCCTTATCTAATTTTCACTTTTCCACTTCGAGCTTTTTGTTGGGGATGACACGTAGAAACTTAAGTAACAGTCCATCTCGCCAAACAGTGTCGTATGCTGCTGTCAGGTCTACGAAAGCCACAGACGTCTTCAGGCATTCCTGAAATCCAGCCTCGATGAAGGTATAGTCAAACTCAAGAGTTGATCAATACAGTTTCGTCCAGGTCGGAATCCCGCTTGTTCAACTGGGACGTGTTCATTAATTTATGTCTCAATTCGTTCGAGAATAAGCCTTTCAAGCAATTTATAGCATGAACTAAGAAGAGAAATAGGCCTGTAACTTTCAGCTTGATCCTTCGGTTTACCTGGCTTCAAAATTGCAATAATTTTTGTTTTTTTGAACTCTTTGGGAAGTATACCGGTGTTAAGAATATCAGTGGAAAAATTTGCTAGCCATTTCTTGGCATTTTCATCCATGTTCACGATAAATTCGTTCTGGATGCCATCAAATCCCGGCGCTTTTCCAGTCTTGATCTTCTTCACTGCTATTGTAATTTCTCCGCTGCTGAAAGCTCTTGAAAAATTATAATCCTCGACACAATTCTTCTTCAAGTTCTGCAATTCTTTTTTAACCCTTTTTGTGTGTGTTGGGTCTCTAGGTGCTCTAGGCATGGAAACAATATAAATATACGGTTGGCAATTTGATTTGGGCTAACTCCTGGAGTAGTGCGAGAAACGGGATTGCTCGCACCTAATTTTTTGAGCAGGCTCCAAGCTTTCCTGTTCGAGTGTCTGAAATCAAGTCCTTCAGTTGACTCCATCCATTTTCTTCTGTGTGCATCATCAAGAGAGTGTAACAGTTCTTGGGCAACATTAGCATCTCCGCTCTCCATTTTCTGTACAGAATTTTATTTTCGTTGCTCCAGCCAGGAATGTAGTCTTTTCGGAAACCTCTAGGGATATGTTTCTTTGCTGTGCTTGTGACTATGTCCAAACTCTTCTTCACACTGAAAAAAATTAATTCTTTCGACAGATCGAAAAAATCAGTTTTTGCTCATTCTTCATCCCCAAAACAAATAAACTGCCAAGTTTAGTGTCATTTTGGAGTAAACGGCATCCTCTGATACCATTCACCAAGTTAAAATGTTTATAAGACCACCGTGCAAAGAATAGCACGCCAAGAAGTGAGCATTTTTAAGCACCTCATTCAACAGTAGTTTCTTGGCTGTTACCAATTGATATGATTGATAATTTTATCTCGGATCAATAACTTGAACTGTTTTGTAACAATAATGCATTTGCATGAAACTGGACATGAGCGTGGAGGCCTGGAAAAAAATGTTTCTCCAGCGGTCGAATTTATTTCACGCCTAAACTGAGCATCGCATCAGTTCGCTTGACTCAGGCAGAGAGCGTCTGGATAGCCTTGGACGCAAAATTTTCATATCTATCTATAAAATAGGATTGCTTAATTCTGGGAATTGAATTATGAATCATCATTGTTTGTTTCGCCTACATGGGGGTTAACGGCAGAGGTGATGGCTCACGGCGGAGGGCATTCAACGTCAAAGGTCTTATTCTCTGCCACTCCGGAAGTTATTTTCACGGTTGTTGTTTATAAAATTATTTCTTCTCCAAACATAGGGAAACTTACACGTGCAAAATGATAACAACTTTGAAGGTTGGTAGAGGGAAAAAGAAAATAACATTTATAAAGTTGAGTGCCCTCCTCTAAAATGACATCAAACTTGGCAGTTTATCCGTTGTGGGGATAAAGAATTGAGAAGAACTGATTTTTTCGATCTGTCAGAACAATTAATTTTTTTCAGTGTGAAGAACTGTTTGGACATTGTAACAATGTTGTCAATGTGTGGATTAGAGTCGTTTAATGACATCCCAGTAAGAATTACGTGGTGGTATGGTGATTTGGTGGAAAGCCTCGCACCTCCAACTTTCAATAAGGGTCCCCCAGACCCCCTCCGCATCGAGTGCGCCGATGTCTCCAACTATTGAAATTAAGGTTCGGGTACCAAACAATCGAACCCCAAAACCGCATTGCTTGAGCTCAAAATGTATAGTTCGAGCTTTTTTGGCGCTTAACCACCGTAGTATAGTGAACCAATCGTATACATTCTGCAGCTAAAGAGATGTTGCCCTCGCACAATGAAAAAAAAGGATCGTTCGAAATTTTTTGGCCGCGATGGTACTATTCAATCCGCGTGGTGGGCGCTCAAAAAAATGAGACGGGGAAAAGTACAGACCCGGATGGAATCACGGCGGGTGTTGGGTATAAGTACCGAATAAACTGATACTTTGCTGGTACCACCAATTTACTTGAATTTTGGCAATTTACTCGCCCAGCGTTTGCTCTTATTTGCACATCACGTTAATTGCGTGGGAGAGCGGTTACCATCAATTACAAAAATTCGGCAACAACTCGTTTCCCTAATTTCGGGTGTTTTGCCCATCACCGTCGGCGATCGCGTGCACGGCGCGAATTATGCAGTCAGCTCCATACTGCACGATCAAAATAAAACCCCGAATTAACAAAGGACGCGAATCCTGCAGGTTAGTAGGAACACGGAGCTGCTGCTGCTGCTACAGTTTGGCGTCTGCAGTCACGACGCGCCGGCCGACAAAATGCAAATCAATTTCTCTTTTTGGCAGGCAAAGAGCAAAACTCCGCGAAATGCATGTCTGCCATTAGGCACCCATACAAAATTATTGCCGTCTGCAAGTGTGAGATAATGGTTGTTCCCCACATACTCTGAATTTTTGGAATCATACTTAAATCTGTGTTTGGCAAAGCAAGAGATTTCTTCGGGAGAACGCACGAGTTATTATCCAGTCTAGGCACACTATTCCATCACCTCGGGGAGACATACGCGTGCAACGTGAAATGGGTCCGGTTCGCGTGCCTTTGTTTTTTGGGCATCAAACGCATTTGAAACTATCTTGTCTTGGAAAAAAACGCCGACATTTATAGCAAGCAGCTAAATACATGTTAGATCTATTAGATGATCTGATCGAGTACCTAACGATTGGTTATTATGCAAATTGAAGGTAGGCGGCAAGCCGGCCCATCAAAAACTAATAGGTTAACATCAAGGGTGGCGTGGCATGTCATGATGATCATCGTGAGCGTGAGCTTTATTGTCTACCTGTTCAAATTGCGACAATCTTGTTCATCAACTTGACGAGGGCCGTTTTAAAATGCATATTTTTTTGTTGAAGTTCTTTGTTTTGGCAAACATTTTTTCGGAGCCAAAACCTCGATCGCTGCTCCGCATCATGGAGCCAGAAGCCAGCAACTTTGTTTTTGTTTTGCATACATATTTTCCAGCTCAAGTTTCTCAGAAAAAATTAAGACAACAAGATTTTCTTTTTTAAAGAAAGCGAACCTGATGCTGAACTTTGAGCTTTTTTCAAGGAGGCATTGATGTTTCTGTACGTGCTCTAGTTTCCAAGTACCCATACCAGAGCTACACAATCGGTAAAGGTAAAGCTTTCTTACCGATGAACAATACTGGCCGAACACTTACTTGGAATTCTCTTACCAACCAATCAGTCGACAGATTTTCAGCAATCGGGGTATCAAACTCATGTTTTCAGAAAATTCTCCTGAAATTCTTGATTAGTTAGAATCAACAACTTCATCACCAAGAATCATCACCAGAATTGAAAGGGTGATGGCTTTGTTTGACCATTATGGAATGGCGTTTGACTGATTCAAATAATTGAAATTTTCCAAAATATTCCTCGAAAATTTGAGTTAATAATTTTTTCTTCGAGTCACCAAACAGAGTGAGAGTGCCAAACAATTTTAGAATTGCATTTTGTATTATTTTTCATGTAGTCTCTGAATACAACATTAGATTTTGATAAAGTCTATACAAGTGACTTCTCCAACAGAAACTCTATGAACAAAGTTTTGAGTATGGACCTATATTTTTTTCATAAATTAATAGGTTGCTACAAAGGCCCTTGGTGTTAGAATACACCTGCAAATTTTGGCCAATCAAAGTTTTTGGTTGATCACATAGATTACCTGTACACATCGGAAACGGAGGATATCGGGAAACTTTCAAATGAAGATTCTGATTTGCCCCGAAAAAGTACTTCGTGGGACACCCTGGAAGCAAGAGAACTCCAAAATGTTTTCATTCCAAAAAGTTGTTCCGCTAATTTTGCTAATTATTATAATAACTACATCTAGAAGTAGGTACACTTCCATTTAATTTTATATACTCAGTTCCGTAAGAAAAAAGAGACTCGAATGAATGAGCCTGTTGTTGAAGTCACTTACATAGAACATAGAACTTAGATCTATGGTATGGCTGAAGTCAGTAAGTAGGTTACTAGTGATGAATAGGAATAAAATTACGTGAAAAATGGCCTGCAGCTATTATTTGAACAAAAGAGTGTAAAGTGTTTACCAGGAAAGAAAAGATTTAAACACAATAAATTTGCCATTAAGCGCTACTGGTACAAAAAAAGCGGCCACACGCAACGCTGCTCCTTATAAAAAATATTAATTTGCAAAAGAACCGCAATGCCACCCATTAGTCGAAAATTATACCCCTTTTACTTGCATTTTTTGCAAAATTACTCCAAAATAATAGTAGCAAATTGATATTTCCTGTAAGTTTACAAATTCCACACACATCACAGAAAAACCACAACAAATTTACCTACCTAGATAGCCTACATACACAGTAGAGTCACAGAAGTAGAGTGGGATTAGCGGGAACAATGTGTTAACTATTATTTTAAATATAGACGCATGAATTAAACATTGGGCTTTATGTGGGTCACTTCCAGCTACTAGGGCCACAAATCTATTTTATCTTAGATATCATCATCGTCATCGCCGGGATTTATCTGGACCAGAGGTATCATTACCATCATTTCAGACGAGATTCCATCTTTATTTATAAGTTACATAATGCGAGCTCTCATAAAGCTTATTTACATTTCTAAGCACCTCTCGGCCAAATTCTTACCCTCCGATTGTCGGTTTTATTTCATTTTAATTATATGATGATAAACGTTTCGCCGTCGTCTTAACGACTTAATCTAAAGCAAACAAATAGAAATTATATGAATTAGATCGCGCGGGTTGTTGATATATGATATTACGAGTATTTCCCTGTGTATAAGGTCAGTCGGAGAAGAATCTGAATTTATAATGAAACTCTGATGCGGTGATTTCATTAGTAAACGGGAACAGATTAAGAGCTTTGTAAGTCGAGTTTCTGAATTAGGAGAACTAAACTGCAAAAGACAGATTAGTCTTGGCCCATGCAGTCTTTATAGTCTTTTGAAAATAAGCTTTGATTTAAGCATGATTCTACATTATAATAGTACCTACATTACCCTTGATCTTGGTATATTATGTGTACTCACTCAAAAAATTATTATTACTCGTAATCACTTGTAAATAAAAGCTCATTTTGGTCAATAAAAACGATTGAATGATCCATATCAAAAACAGTGAGTTATCAGCTGACTGCTACTGTAATGTATAAGCCTCCAACGGAGTACTGGAAGCTATTTATTTGTGGCCGCTTTTAATTTTTTCCTCATGCCGTGATTTTTTTCTTCGTTATTATTTCTCTCAATCTGCGATTTAGTTACCTTTCACCACAAGATGGCCATAAAAGCGAAAGCTAATGAGTTGTGACAATAAGCAAACTGCCAATAGCATTATAGTGACATAACAATGGCACCCAATCATTGTCATCGCGTACCGCTAGTGACAGTTATCTTATGGCGGCAAAGTTGAGTAGCGAATAGCTTCTCGGTGGCTTATTCTTCGATTTTCTTCAAACGGTATATCATATCGAATACGTTCACTAATCAATTTTTACCTGAATATTTCAGCTCTGGACCTGTTGCATTTGAGGACGATCGGTCAACTATAAACAATTTCCACAAATATGTACATCTCCAGGTCAACTTACTTTTAATAAATTTTATTCTATAATCGCTATGTTACATTACGCTATAAAATTACAATACTTTTAGCAACATTAGCGGATTTTTCCATATCTTCCAAAGAGTTTAACATTTTGAGGTCGCTCTTTCGGTATTCAAATATCATCTACTTCGACTCAAAACATTTGCATTTGACGTCGATCGGTCAATTATAAACTTTTGACTTCAACTATAATTATTTTGAGCAACTATGTCGTACTCCTCCAAATTTCGTCTAATAGGTAGTGGACATGGTTTTTTTTTATTCCTTCTTATGAAAGATCCTCCCAAAATTGTTGCATTGAGAAGATGATTTTGTTTAAAAAAGTTTTTGTACATATAAAAAAAAACATGAAATTTTTTTGTCTGTTTGAATGGCGCAGCAAGTGCGTGACGTCACATTTTGAAGAGCCAATAGAAACTCTAGTTGGCCATTCAATGACTGAAGAAGACCTCATTTTGAACTGATTTATAAAAAAAAATGAAATGCTGGAGTGCTATGATTTGATCTCACATTTTGGTCGATTCTTCCTCAAAATTCACTTATTTTTGCTCGTGCAGGCTTTGGATTAATGTCACATCAGTGTTATTAGTGCCATATAAGTGGCAGTACTGCGAGTGTCGCATGCCATATGTCAAGCCCACGTCAAAAAATCTAGCTTTTTTGGTAATTGTAATACAATTTCGCTTCATAATACATAATAACTCCATGCAATGGCATCAAAAACAAGTTTCTTGTAATAAAGTTGTGCTAGCACGTGAAAATACGCCACTACGTAATGGATCCAGAACGAATGCTTAGGTCGAATGTCAAATGTGTTCTCCTCTCCTTCCTCCCTCCCACCCCTTAGCCCACTTTCAAGTCGAGACGTAGCATATTATTCCTGATTTGAATAAGTCCACTTTCAAATTGATTTTTTACCGAAATGAAATCATATTTCGAAAAACTTTTCCAATAACAAAGTCATCATTCGGATATTCATCAGATTTATGATACTTTTATACTGAAATGCGATTGATGTCCAGTAGCCTACTGGGAGGCTCTAAAGAAGTCTAGCAGAATCTGGCAAGCTATCGAAACGGCTCCTCCGCTAATTGTAAGGGTTTGTCGCTTACTCTAGAATCAGAGTCTCTAGAGAAAATGTTGACGAAATTTCCCATATCTTCCAAATGATTCAAAATATCGAGTTCGTTTTTGTGCTAATCGAATTTTATCTGAACTGGGCCAAAAATAAAGTGAACCGCTTCGAAGGTTTGCCTCTGTTGAAATAAAGATTTCTCGAGGAAAAATTGGCAAAATTTAAAAATTATTGCTGTCCCCGATAGAGTAATTACACTAATGTGCTATTCAGTAAATAATAACATTCCATAAACGCTCTGGTATGTAAAAGTTTGTGTCGGCCATTGACAGTTGCCTGGGTAATAACAACGTAACAGAGCCTTTATATAGAATGTTGTTTTTTAGAGAACCGCATCATGCACCATAAATAACCGATTGTTGACCAGGGACCCGTTTCATAAAACTACAAATGACAAATCACAAACGTATAACCTTGACAACCCATTGTTGCAACAATGCGTTATACCAAGACTACACACTTGTCAATTGTCGTTTGTAATTTTATGAAACGGGCCCCTGATGTACGATTGTACAGTGACAATGGAAGGAGTGCAGAAATGACCTGACTTCAGCAAGGTCCTGTTTTGAGAAAGCAAGTTTAGCAAGTTGCAGAATTTGCTAGGTCACTTTCTTTAAAACGTACATCAATATCTCGATTTGGTTTCAGACGTTTGATCGTATTTTGTTTTTTCATAGAGTTATAGATTTTGTTATTTATTGATCGAGAATTGGGCATCAGTAAAATAAGTACCCATGATGGGACAAACTGGGTAACTATGGTAATATCGATGCGACAGATACTTACTTGCCACTGGTGCAATTTTAACCACTCTTATGAGCGATTCAACAATTTAATGTATTGTCGCAGCGTTCTTTATTTTCCATAGTCCAGGCCCTTCACTTCTGAGGGGCAATGGAATCCAAGCTGTTTCTAATTCCTATACACTTGATGCAGCTATTGTGTACGTTCCTATCTCTATCAAATTTCAAGAGTCAGCAATACCGCTGCCAAGGTTAGAACCAAAAGATCTAAATGCAAAAAAAAACTTTTGACAAACCAGAATACGATCAAAAGTCCAAAGCCGTGTCGAGGTATATTGATGTAACGCTTTCCGAAAATTGAACTAAAATATTCTGCGACTTGTTCTCACAAAACGAGACCTTTCAATGTCACCCTGAACCCTGAATATCGTACCTCAAGTTCGTCAATCGTACCTCAATCAATCAATCATGTGATCCAAGATGGGTACCTTCGATTAAACGATTACTCTATCGAGCAGCAGAAAAATTTTCAAAATCTGGCAATTTTTTCTCGAGACCTCATTTTAACCGGGTAGGTTTAGGGGCGAAATTTTGGGATGGTCCACTTCAATTTTGCTCCAGTATATTTAGGCTCGACACCTGTTACATTTGAGGATTAGCGGTCAACTAATGAATAATTCATAACAAAATGATGTACATCTCCACTTCTAAATAGTTAGCGGATTTTTTCGTATCTTCCAAAAGGTTTAACATAGTAGGTTTGTTAATTTTGTTTCGGAGACGTCTGGGGATATTTAGCCGGGACCTGACGGCCTCCGGGTCAAAAACAATGTATAATCTGACGTTCTATCATGAGGTGTTCTGACGAAGATGGAAGATGTCTAGTACTGAACAGAATTACTAGTTTCTGTCGATGTCAAAGAAAAATAGAGATAGGACTGGACAGCGTGGCTCACTTATCTTTCTATTTTCAGTAGAATGACTTTTTGGAGCAAAAATAAAGTGACAAGATGGAGCGCTGGGAACATACGGCTGACGGCCGCTGATAGTTTCGCTCCAAAACTTCGCAGGTGCCATCAGCCGTAGTAGTAGCCCCCCCCCCAGCTTGTCACTTTATTTTTGCTTCAAAAAGTCATTCTACTGAAAATAGAAAGTGTATGGGATATAACCTGAAGCTTCCACCTCTACACCACCACTACAAGTTCATCATTCAGATATTTATCAGATTTATGATACTTTTATACTGAAATGCGATTGATGTCCAGTAGCCTATTGGGAGGCTCTAAGGAAGTCTAACAGAATATGGCAAGCTATCGAAACGACTCCTCCGCTAATTGTAAGGGTTTGTCGCTTACTCTAGAATCGGAGTCTCTAGAGAAAATGGTGACAAAATCTTCCATATCTTCCAAATGATTCAAAATATCGAGTTCGTTTTAGTAGTAGTACCCCCCCCCCCAGCTTGTCACTTTATTTTTGCTTCAAAAAGTCATTCTACTGAAAATAGAAAGTGTATGGGATATAACCTGAAGCTTCCACCTCCCACACGTGTTTTTGTTCTAGATAAAATTTACTGGACTACATCACTGTCCTCTATGCCTGTTTCAATCTGCGTTGTTGTGGGCATTTTTGATGAGACGCAACTTTGTTCCAGATTCTCCCCAATTATTTCACCAATTATAACAAGTAAATACCCTGCTAAATGGATCAATTCAAATCCGTATATGCAATAAGCAAACAATCGTGCTCAACAAAAGCAAACGAGCGCGCGTTCTTTTGTTGTTCGCGGACAAACAATCGCAAAACTCAAATATTCACATACGCATCAGGGGGAGGCGGCGGGAGACGAAAGAGGGCGCACCAGCGCCGAAGAGATGATGAGTTTCAATTATGATACGCGTTCATAGTTTTAAAATTGATTCATAAATGCCGGTGAGGACCGTGTTCAAAAGCAACAGAGTACATCAGACACGTGCATATAACAATGTTTTAATGCGTGCGGTAATAAATAAGGGCCACTGTTAGACGTCTGTTGGGCCGGCGGTAACGCGTGACGATACGCGTGTCGCCTAAAGAGGGGCCGCTTCTGGTAATTGATATTTCCGTACCAACTACTCTTCGTAAGTATGCGTATGCCTACTTTGTATGCATCGTGTAATAGGTGAAAAAAGGATTGGAGTGAAAGTTTTTCTTTTTGTTATCTTTGGACCACTTTGGATGTTGCGAGCTGAGAAGCTCTTGTGTGTGCAACAAACGTGCGTCCACAGCTGGTCCCCCTCGGAGCTATCGCAATTCGTTTGGCGGTTTGTTCTTACATACCTTTATCAAAAGGCATCATGAAACCGCTTCTCTATTTCACATGCTATGTTGTCTTTGACAGGTGATCGTTATACAGGAGCGAACTGCTCGAAAATTGAAAGTTGTTATTGAGGTCTTCAGGCCGCATCTGCAGTCACGTGACATTTTTTAAATTGGTTGGAATTTTCAATCGCCGATTTCTTGTTCAATTTTTGAAAAATCACTGATTCTATAGGTATGACAGTAATAATGATGTGAAAATTGAAAGCATTCTTATCGAGCCCACTGGAGATCAACCATCATAATTATAGATCTACGTCAGGCGCCCGAACCCATGACTGCACATACACGTATTTCGCCCTTTATTGGAGGCTCATCAGTGCATAAGCATGCAGGTCCAAAAGCCTGACGTCGTCATGACGCTAGCAATGATCTTCAATAGGATGAATAAGAAAACTATCAATTTTTACATTGTTTCAGTCCCGCGATAAGGCGGGGAGGAAATATTTCCATCCATTTATCAACATTGCTGAAGTTCACAAATTCTAATGATGGCGCGAAAGCAAGAGAATGAGCACAAGTATCGTAAGATCAAAAACTTTCTACCGCAAGTAGAAAAGTTTCTGATCATACGGTACCTGCGTAGAGCCACGAGCTTCTACCTCCAGACACTGGCACCACACAGTAATATCACCATCTGATACTTATACCATGCGATCAACAAAATTCGGAATTGGGGTAGGCTGTGCCCTGGCCGAAAGCAGCTTGACATCCTGAAATTTGACCAAGTCACAGCCTACCCCAATTTCGAATTTTGTTGATCGCATGGTATATCATTTCACGGGAGAAAAAGTTAGAAACTTGAAGCTTCTCTAAAGTGAAAAACTCAAAAGCCGTTGATCCGATTTAAAAAAATTCTCATCCAAAGCCCAAAATATTAAATAAATCTTCTCTTCGACCAGGACTTGCACTACTCGCAGCAAATCTGAACCTTAAATAAATATTTCGTGGAGCTTACCGCATGTGGAAGTTTTCAATGCAGTTTTTTTATTCACGCAACGTGAACAAGTCCGTCTGGTGATGTTCAGTACAACTCTCAACGACGTTTGATTAAACGTGACGTGAATGGTTACCAGAAACATTCAAACGAGCGACATTGGACTGTTCAATCAACGTTATGGTTTGAACGTTTCAAATTCCCCATATTCTTCAGGGTCTCAGAAACGTTTTAAATACGTTTTATTTGATGCCTTAAAAACGCTGAAGGTTACATTTCATGAATGTTTGATGAGCATTCTGAATACCATTTGATTTGGTACTTCAAAGACGTTTTAAAAACGTTGGAGTTGAAGTATCTCAAAAAAATTAACCGGTCATTCTTCTTCAATCATTCCAATCAGCATTCTAGTCCAGAAGCTTATGTAAAAGTTGAAAAGCATTTCGTGGGATTTTGAATGAAGGAGCATATATATATAGTGACCATGTGGACTACATTCCTTGAATGGGCAGCAATCACACCTCACCGGGTGTTTTGCTTGAATTTCTTGCAGCGGATTTATACAGGGTGAAACAGGAAAAACGAAAAAATTCTATATCGTGAACTATAGAAGGTGGAGCGATACAAATCACCGGGTGGATGCCCGACTCAATGCTTTTGAGGGTTTTTCTTGAAAAATTGACATTCGTGGTGAATAGAGTGAAGAACAAGAAAACTTGAAAAATAAATTTATTATTCTGAAAAAATCATCGTCGAAAAACCGAAACCGTGCTGAATTCAAAAAAAGGCCTAGATGACGCCAAATGCAATTCACTTCCGATATTAGTTGGAATTTTTCGAAAAAAGTCCCCCCATCAGGAAAGGACGTCCGAGTTGAGTCCTGTACCAAACGTCGTCCTGGTCAAAATCCAAGCGAGCGGCCGTCTCCGGTGGTAACGTTCAGGAGAAAATTAAAAAGCTCATAACGTCCAACTGGGAATTGGCGGAGAGCTGCAACTGCGGGATTGATTTGAGTATTTTGTTTTGTTGCTTCCTACCAAATGAGGATCCAATCCATCTGGACAGGGAGCTGGCGCCCTCAAAATTTACGTCATAAGGTACATGATTTTAACCCTGTAGGTCCAATGTGCGTTGATAAGGTTGTAAAAATTGCTTTGTCTCACATGTCAGACCGGAAGCTTTAGGCCGGTATAGGCTTGACAATTTTCAAAAAATGTCAAAAATTCACGTCATAAGGTACATGAATGAAACCAACGGGCTTTTGTGTGGGGACATCCCCTTGATCAAAAATCGAGTCATAAGACAAAATTTTCGGGGGCTCTCGGTCCATAAGACAAGTTTGAAATCTTCAATAAGGGCCAAAATTCACCTCCTCCTGATGACTTCACCTTTGACATAATTTCAGGAATGAAAAACGATTCTTACATGATCTTTTACGCAGGTTTCGAATCTGTTCACAAAAATTTTCAATGATACATCGCTTACAGGGTGCAACATCGAAATTTTTTTCTCAAATCATACATATTATGATTACAAATATATACCACACTTGATGGGTTAGTCAACAAAACGCCTGTGAAAAAACTGATAAATTTTCATCTTTTTTTGAAAATTTCAAACTTGTCTTATGGACCGAAAATCTCCAAAAATTTTGTCTTACGACCAGATTTTCAATTAAGAGGATGTTCCCACACAAAACCCAGTTAGTTTCATTCATATACCTTATGACGTAAATTTTTTGTCATTTTTTCGAAAATTGACAAGCTCATACCAGCCTAAAGCCCCCGGTCTGACATGTGAGACAAAGCAATTTTTAACAACCTTATCAACGCACATTAGACCTACAGGGTGAAATCATGTACCTTATGACGTAAGTTTTGAGGCACCAGCTCCCTGTCCATCGGATAAGTATTAAATAATTAAATAGCAAAGTTCTTTAGAAAAAATTACGGAGCTGTGTGTCTGTGTCTGTAATCTTCCACGATAACATCCGCAACGTTAATCCGATCGACTTGAAATTCGGTACGCGGACATGGTTTTGCTGTCGAATGAGCCAATTACGTTTTGGTTGTCATCCGTCAAACAAAAATGTCATCATCAAAAATGGCAGCAAGCTTATGTCACGAAATTTGACTTGCAAAATTTCATTTGAAAGCCCTTGAAAAACTGTATTCAAAACTGTTACAAGTATTTTTTCGGATGTCATCTGTTAAATATAAAAAAAAAGGCAAAGTTCGAAGCTTTGTTATTCAGTTATTCAGAATTTATCCCATAGAATGGGATCAAATTGGGCAGGAATCAACAAAACAACAGAATCAGATCAAGTATGCAGTTCAAGCTCCCCACCTTTTCCCAGTCTGGAGCTACGAATTTTTATTTATTTTTCGTTTCACCCTGTATAAATCCACTGTAAGAAATTCAAGCAAAACATCCGGTAAGGGGTGACTACTGGCCATCTAAGGGATGTATTCCACATAGTTCCTATGCTCCTTCATTCAAAAATTTCCACGGGATTACATAAGCTCCTGGACTATTCGGTGGAATGTTCTATGAACGTTTAATACCTTAGCACCATGTTTGGGCAAAAATGTTTGAACGGCATCCAGCCGTTTATATAGCGATATTGTTAAAACGTCTCCGGCGTTTAATTTCTCACCTGTTCAACGATTTAATAACGATGTTGGTGTTCACTATAATAAAATAAGCCGTTATCAGACATGGGTTACCTCATGGATATCACACAAATATTTAAAATTTCAACAGCATTGAACTAGGTCGACTTCTGACAACTTATTGCCCAAGTAACTATCTTTAACACTCCGCCACCACTGGTTAATTTTGGTTGAAATTTGACCTGTAGAAGATAGACAATGTCCGTGAGGTAATCTGTGTCAAATGGAAGGTCAGTTACTTCGATTAGGTATTATCGTAGTTTATTAAATTTTTCAAAAATTTAATTTCACTGTATATGAACATTCATTAGGACCCTTTATAACCAGTATACTTTTCAATCCCTAGAACGTAGATACTTACTATATGTGCATGGATAAAGGCATAAGTACCTAATGTAAATATTTGTTAAAACTTTTGCACGTCATTGTGAAATCTTATTCTTAGACCTGCAAACCTAGCCGAATCCAGTTGCGGATGTATTCGCTATCGTAAATTAAAGAGGGAAAAGCCAATCACCTGTAGGTATCGAAGTTTACACATAGTAAATCATTACAAAGACTCAATTATTGGCCGGAACTTCGGATCTTCGGCGCTCCAAAACTAGAAAAGGAAATCAGGATACACCGATGGCGAATTGTGGTAAATTAATAGCAAATCCGAATGTCGATACACTTCCTCTCTCGTGTGCGGGCGACAACAGACACTAGTTAGGAGCCGCTAACTAGCAGGTAAGTGGCACTAAGCATATGATTAGACTTGTCAACAGGCTTTGTGGCACCGCCCGGCCACCAAGTGTATCTTGGGTGGCTCCTGAAGACCCGTGGTCACCCTCTTGATTAGGATTAGACGTATCATTACACAGGTAATTTGTTAATTCCGATGTATGGCAATAACAACTTGCAATTATTTGTCTTTGTGAACCGTGCCGCGTGCGTCCCAAAGCCGCAAATCCGACTATGGACCGGAGTTTTGACGATTTTGAAAAATGTTTGTGTCTTTGGCGCACGGAGCGGCGTCTGGACAGGCTCTTTGGTCCCTGCTCGTTTCGCAGAGGATTTATGCCGCGTCATAATAACGAAACCGCTGGGGCCGCACATCTGGATCAAAGTGAGCGCGCGCGCGGGGCTTACCCGCAGTCGAAATTACCGAGGTTTACATCGGAAGTAATATCTCCGTCATGCGAGCATGTAAGTAGAGGTATACGGAGAAAACAGTGCGACGAACGCACCGTGACATAAATAGATCATGTACGAAAATATTTGGGGATATGTTAAGTAGGTTCTGGTGTCAAACTACAAGGCTTGATGGACGCCAGCACCAGCGGAACCCCTTAAAATTCTAATTTGACGCCGAAACTTTTTCTTCGCTTTGCACTGCTTTCAAGTGTGTGGCATCTCTTGATGAGAGAAAAACGGAATCGGCATGCACTCAAATGCGTTTTTTCTTGTGTATGCCGTCCGTAAATTAGTCCAGTGACCACGGGGCGGAGGTTGAAATTCTAAAACCAAGGACAATCGGACATGCGGATACCGGGATACCTATAGGATAGATATACAGGACATAGTCCAGGCTTTAGTAGAAACAATTTCACTGTTAACTGTTCACCGTTTGAAAATTGACACGACTTCTCTCGGAAAACAAATTTCAGAAACGCATAAGAACAAAAGCCGTCAAAGTTGGATTTAAAAATAGTGTTACAAGTGGCGGGCCTCGCGTGCATTCGAAATTGCACACCTGATTCTTCTAGACCGTTCGATCGGCGTGTTACGAGTTGCGAAGCTCTAGGCATTCGAGAACATACGCGAAGGTTTGGACCATTATTTGATTCAACTGGAGATTCCAATGATCAAGTAAGAAACATCCGCCCAATTCTCCCGTGAGAAGGTAAAACCTAGTAACCCACATTTTTTGATAAAATGAGTTTTTCACATATTCGGAATCTTCTAAGTATTTCCTTTGCTCGGATATTGGTTTTGTGTCAATATTCAAAAGAGTTAACTAAACCAGGCAAACCTGCTGCGGAAGTCACGTCATACCGCCCGATAAGCCTCTTACCAACCTTATCCAAGATATTTGAGAAACTTTTCCTACAAAGGCTCAAGCCCATTCTTGAAGCTAACGCAGTCATTCCAAAACATCAATTTGGATTCAGAGAAAAGCATGCGACTATCGAACAAGTGCACCGCCTGGTCAAGATCATAAACAGTACGCACGAAAAGAAGGAATACTGTTCAGCGGCCTTCTTGGACATCTCCCAAGCCTTCGACCGAGTCTGGCACCGTGGTCTACTGTTCAAGTTAAAATCTAAGATCCCACATTCATTTTATCAGGTCTTGAAGAGCTACCTCACGGACAGATTTTTCTACGTAAAATTCAACGACGAAACCACGAAACTGTTCCCGATACAGGCTGGGGTGCCGCAAGGCAGTGTCCTCGGTCCAGTGCTTTACCAAATCTACACCGGTGACATACCGACTTCGGAAACCACCACCACTGCGACATATGCGGATGACACAGCCCTGCTGGCGACCAGCGGCGACGCTACAACAGCATCACGCCATCTTCAGAGCTCGCTGGACTGTCTACAGGAGTGGATGAGGAAGTGGAGGATCAAGGCCAACGAGACTAAGTCTACACACGTCACTTACACCTTACGTCGACAAATCTGCCCCCCTGTTTCTCTCAATAACACACCGCTGCCGCAAGAAAATAGTGCGAAATACTTAGGTATCCACCTAGACAAACGGCTAACTTGGCAGAAGCACATCTTTACGAAGAGGAAACAGCTCGGGATCCAGTTCTCAAACATGCAATGGCTCGTTGGTCGTGGATCTTCACTTTCATTGGAAAATAAAGTCGCTGTTTACAAGGTGATACTGAAGCCGGTGTGGACATACGGAATCCAACTGTGGGGAACAGCCAGTGTCTCCAATTTGGAAATTTTACAACGATTTCAGTCCAAGGTCTTGAGAACAATCACGAATTCACCATGGTTTGTGACAAATGCATCCCTACACCAGGACCTCCGAATACCGACTGTACGTGAAGAAGCACAGCAGGCAAGTTCCAAGTATTTGACACGACTCGAGCGACATCCCAATCCACTGGCGGTGAACTTGCTTGACAACAGTTGTCAAACTTACCGCTTGAAGCGCTTAACACCTCTGGAACTAGTGGACCCCCGATGATTTCGTCTTCCAATTCTTCTGCTCGACTCTTCCATCACGTATTAGAAGTTAAATTTTCGTTGAGTACTATTTATTTATTTGTTATATATTGAAAACCTTAATGTAGGTTCACAATTCTCCTCATTTTAATTTAGAAACAACATTCATTTATTGTTATTATTTTAACAGATTATGAATAATTTATTGGGGTTAATAAAAAAAAAAAATATATTCAAAAGAATGAATAAATTAGAACGTATGGAATTTCCTAGTAAGTGCATTTCTAGTTTACTTTACAGTGGAAAAACAGCAAGTATCCCTTCCAAAGGTTAAACCTAGCATCTTTGCCGCATTGTAGATAGCAGGGTGGCTTACTAGGTTCTCCCGGTTTTATTTCAGGATGTTATGATCTAGATAAACCCAGTAATGGCTCTTACTAGATTTCTCCAATTTTTTTGTGCGTATTTTCCAGTCGAGCTGCTAGTTCATTGAAGGATGCTAGGTTATTACTTTGTAGTACGTTGCTTAAAAAATACCCCAAATTTATACCTAGTCACACTTCAAGAAGCCATTGAAGGTCAAATAAATCAACTGCGCTTTCACGCGTTATACAAAAAAAAACACCAACAACACAAAAAGATTTACACACCCCCAGTATAAACACTCTTAGCACCATGTGCTCCATTGTTCCGTTTGGAACGTTATACGATACGTGTTTTTGCTCGATTCTCCCGCCAAAACATCAAAGAGAGAGGTCGTATGATGAACTAGTGAATAATTATTATTGATAGGAATTGTGTTCTGCTGGCATAAAAATGTTTTCGAGGGGAAAGCTTCACGGAGCTTTGGCTACTAATAAACGTGAGTTAGTTAATTTCATTGTTCCAGAAGCACTTAGGTTCCAATCCCCGTGATATTTCCAAAATTATAATTTAGTATAAGTACTCTTTCATTATTTTAGGTTCACAAAAATACGACAACCAAGAACGCCGATTGATCAAAGTATAATTAGGGGGTAGGTGAGTCCGACGCGCCGACATCGCAAAAATTTCGACTTTCCTATCCCAACGATTAAAGAAGATAGTCGAGGCATAAATTTCATTGATAAAAGACAAGATTTCGACAGACATTGTGCCCAAAATGCCACTTGTGAAGAGAAAAATTGTGTCTCTGGAAAAATATTACTTCGTCTGATGCATCATCTGGTTTGACGTCAAATCTTGTTTATTTTTTTTTTGTTTTGAAGAAAGTTGGGAAAGTGTATTTTTTTTAGTTATAATTTTTGTTGTTTGCTATTGGGTCTTATCGCGGTGGCTCTTGTTATTGAAACAATATTGTAATTTTGTTGATTTTGCTATCGTTACAATTAATTGTTACAACAATAGTTTATTGTAAAAATTAAAATAAGTATTGTTTCAATTACAAGAGCCACCGTAATTAGACCCATTATCAGAAAAAAGTGCCATTGATGGAGATGAGATACTTTGATTTAATTTATGAGTAGGTACCTGAAAGTAAATTTTGGCATTTTTGTTTTTCATTTGTTTGTAATGTTAGTTAGTTACCCAAGTAATAACTGCTAATATCTGTTTTATTTTGCCTTAGCAATCCTTATGGCAAGACTGGGAACCTTCTTTTCGCTCTCCTGCACAATTTGCCCAAATGCAGTTACTAGGTTTTACCTTTTCACGGGAGAATTGGCGAAGGCGCCGCTTCATAACATGCTGGTCAATACACGCGAAAGTGCTGGACTGTTCGAGAGACGTCCTAAGTCACATGCCACGGCTCAAGAACGGCTATAGAGCTCATAGAACGGAAAATACACCGACAACGTTCTAGGGCAGCTTCTCTTATCTCTTATCAAAACAAGAAAAAAGTTTCCATAAATATAGGTCCGGAAACGCTTCCTGAGGGAGCTACAGGCCCCTAAAGGTGGGTGTCTGAAGATGGTGTTCATTTAATATTTCCGAAACCGTTCAAGGGGAATCAATCAAACTTGACACATTTGATAACCTTCTAATGCTTAACAAAATTTAAATGCCTAACAGAAATGAAGTTGCTTTGAAATAGTTTTTCTTCCGCGTTGAATATCGTGATTGAAAAATCAGCATTTCTGACCACGTTTTCATACATTCAAACTCAAATATCTCGTAAACGGTGCGTCTATCGAGGTTTAACCAGGGGACGTTTTTTTGGAAGAAAATTCCAATATTCCATAATTTCTTATTAAATTTGAGAACAATTCACATTCAAGAAAATTAGGGCTATTTTTACCCCCACACCTCAGTCTGACCCACCCCTGGTGAATTATTTTGGAATTAATCTTGCCTCATTTTGTTCGGCATAAGAAGGTTAGTAGATGTGTCAAGTTTGATTGATTTCCTTCGACCGGTTTCGGAAATATTGAATAAAAACCATCTTCAGGGTCCTACCTTTAGGGACCTGTAGCTCCCTTAGAAAGCGTTTCTGGACCCATGTTCATAGAAACTTTTTTTCTTGTTTTGATGAGAGAAAGCTGCCCTAGGCTGTTGTCCGTGTATTTTCGGGACACCCTGTATAAGCACCAAGAATCGGCCAACAGCCCGGTATTAAATCTAAAGCGAGAACGAACGGATAGAGAGGCGAAGTTGAAGGAATATACTCAAGCGCAAATAATTGTTCATGTGTATTTATAGTAGTACGGAGTTATAAACAGTGCGTGTTTTCAAAAGATAGACTCAATAATTATAAAAGAACCCAACGCGAAATCCGTAGTAATAGTGTATTATTATACGAGTTTAATAAGACGTAATATTGTCATCACGCGCAACTGGTTTTGGGTTTTGGGGAACGACATGCTTGCAAGGAGTGCTAAAAATAAAATATGTATAACAATACGCCTTATTCAACATGTGTAACATACTATTTATCCACTTTGCCCTATTAATTTCTCGGAAATTCTAAATTCTAGCTGCTGCAAATAGAAATGTTTGACAAGTGACATTTCGCGACAGACGTTCGCCTACCTTCTAGTAACAATTAATTGTTTTTATTGGTTGAATTGAAAAGCAGTCTGACAATATGCTTCTTTTCGACACCGACACTATACTTCCAGTATCTAAAAGTGTTCATTGTTGAACCAAAGTATATGCCGTACGCACGTTTTAAATTCAGTAGAATAAATTTTTGAATGAAAAATAAAGTGACAAGCTGGGGGGCTACGGCTACGATACGGCTGATGGCACCTGAAAAGTTTTGGAGCAAATATCAACTACTGGATGTGTGCTAGATTTAGGTGCACTATACAGGGTGATTCATGAAGTAAAAAAATCCAGTTTCTCCAAAATGATCCTTTAAACAAAATTTCTTGCTACAAAACCGTGACTTCTTCCGCTCTACATAAGTTAAGGGATCAACCGAATAGTTCCGAGACATTTTTAAATGGTTGATATTTGTTACCACCATAGTTCTGCCACCAACCGTTCACTTAAGTCTTTTAAAATGACGGAACTAGAAGGGTTCGAAGGACCACCCTTTGACCCCTTATAACTTCAAAAATAAAAGTCGGGGAATCTCTTTTAATAATTTTTATGGGCTTCATAAAAAATTCTATAAACCATATGTTGTTTTGGTCCAAAACTTTCAAATCACCCTGTAGATGCAAGCTTTTTTTTCAAATTATAAATAAGAAAAAAATAAATACATATATATATATAACTTCAACTTATACACCGTTCAACCGATTTAGTCCAAATTCTGTATCGATAGTTGTCAGATATGTAGGAATTGACTCAAGTTAATAAATTTTGTAGTCGCCTTTTCACCTCCATTTTTTTTGGCGCCACTGGAAACTTTTGAAAATTTACTCGATTTTTTAAATCCACGTTCAATTCTAAGACGGGAACTGGCATACGATAACTATGATAGTAGGAGCCGTTTCCGAGATATTTGAGTTTAAAAATTAAAAATCACCAGATATTTTCAATGTCAGAAAAAGTTTAAAATTAAAATGTGAGAAAACGTGTGATCTATTTACAAAAACTTTTTTGTAATTCAGAAGAACAGAAAAACCCATTCCAGTGAACAGCTCGTTGAGATTTCCGAAATTAACAGATCAGTTTTCAAACTCAAATACCTATCGGAAACAACTTCTCCTATCGAAGTTTCAGTATGCTAGTTTGCTAGTTTTCCCCTTAAAACCCAACGTAAAATCTAAAAATTGGACCAATTTCCAGTTTCAAAATTTACCAGTGTAAAACTGAGAGCTTTCTCAATATCTACAAAGTGTTAGGTACTGGTTAGTGAAAACTTTGAGGGGTGATTGCCCATCAAAAATAAGACCGAATGAAAATAAAACTCATGGTGCTAAAATGCTTTCTAAAAGGTACAGGGTGTTGAAGTTGAATTTTTTAAATCGGTTTTTCGCCGTAACTTTTGGACCGTTGAACCGGTTAATCAAATTTGAACCAAAGTTTGCTAGAATAAGTCTCCATCGAATAATCTCACATACTTAAATAGCTATACCGCGCAAGAGAGACGTCCGACACTTGTAATAATGGGCGCCGCCATCTTGATGGTTGTTTGGGGACTTTGGGTGCTGTGAACTGGCACTACTTCGCTACTTGGCCACTTGACTAAGCACGACATTATTTTGCTTCTCCCTCAAAGTACGTGGAATCAACACTAATAACATCAACTGGTAATCAACAGGTGAAGAAAAAGTGTGCGATCATTCCAGCTTCCAAAAGTTCGGTTAACTACGTGACGTGATGTTTATTTACACTGTCAAAAAGCTGTCACTTGACGTTTCGTTTACTCAGAGTACAGTGGCTCCCAACCATCAAACTTGATGTGATTATTTCGTAATTCCAAGAAAACTAAATACACTTATGTGATGGTACTTGAGAAAACTGGATCGCTATTGTGAAATTGCAGAAGGTTTGATCAGTTTTACGGCCCTTAAGATATTTTTTGGTAGTCATACAGCCCGGTATTTTGAGATACACTGGAAATTAACCATCAAGATGGCGTCATTCTCTAACTCCTTCTGTTGCGCGGCGCGGCAGAATGCGCAATAGGTTCATGAGCGGTATAGCTATTTAAGTATGTGAATAATCTCGGCGAGCGGTGCTGGCCGAGTGGTATAGGTGATGGCAAGCCGAGCCACTCGCGCTGCGCTGTGTGGGTTCGAATCCCGCTACATCCATGGATATTCTGTGCTGTACCCAAGGTTGCATGGTAGAGCAGCTCAATAGCTAAATGTCGTCTCGTTAAATAAGTCAATTTAGTAAATAAATGAATAAAATCAATAATAGTAGGCAATTCATCACAAATTTTCATAGTAGTCCGGTGGTTAAGCGTTCTAACTATGCATTTTGAGCTTAAGCAATGCGCTTTTGGGGTTCGATTGGGGGTCCCTCAACCTTAATTTCAAGAGTTGGAGACATTGGTGCACTCGATGCGGAGGGGGTCTGGGGGGCCCTTGAAAGTTGAAGGTGCGAGGCTTCCCACCAAATCACCATACCACCACGTAATTTTTACTGGGAGGCCATCAAACGACTCTAACCTATACATTGACAACATTTGTTACCATGTCCAAATAGTTCTTCACACTGAAAAAAATTAATTCTTATGACAGATCGGAAAAAACAGTTTTTCTCAATTCTTCATCCCCACAACGAATAAACTCCCAAGTGTGGTGTCATTTTGGAGTAAACGGCATCCTCTGATTTCATTCACCGAGTCAAAATGTTTTTGAGACCACCGTGCAAAGAATGGCACGCCAAGAAGTGAGCATTTTCAAGCACCTCATTCAACAGTAGTTTCTTGGCTGTTACCAATCGATATGATTGATAATTTTGTTATGGATAAATAACTTGAACTCTTTTGTAACGGTAATGCATGTGCATGAAACTCGACACAAGCGTGAAGGCCTGGAAAAACATAATTCTCCAGCGGTTGAATTTTTTTTCACGCCTACTGAGCGTCAGTTAGCTGGGCTCAGGTAGGGAGCGTTTGGATAGCTTTGGAAGCAAAATTTTTATATCTATCTGAAAAGTTGAGCAGTTTAATTCTGGAAAATGGTTTATGAATCATCAATGATTGTTTTACCGGTCAGTACCCACATGGGGGTTAACTGCAGAGGTGATGGCTAACGGCGGAGGGAATTCAACGTCCAAGATCTTATTCTCTGCCACTCTGACAGTCACTTTCACGGTTGTTTTTATAAAATTATTTCTTCTCCAAACATAAGAAAACTTACACGTACAAAATGAAAACAACCTTGAAGATTGGTAGAGGAAAAAAGAAAATAACACTTTAAAAGTTGAATGCCATCCGTCGTCAGCCATGATCCCTGCAGTTAATCCCCATGGGGGACCTAGTGACTGTCAAAATAATCTTTGATGATTCTCAAATCAATTTACAGAATTATGCTACTCAGCTGCATAGCTGGATATGAAAATTTTGTCTCCAAACCTATCCAAACGCTGCCTGCCTGAGACCAACAAACTAACACTCAGTAGGCGTGAAATAAATTCGACCGCTGGAGAAAAAAATTTTTTCCAGGCCTCCAGGCTCGTGTCGAGTTTCATTCATATGCATGACTGTTACAAAAGAGTTCAAGTTATTGATCCATAACAAAATTATCAATCATATCGATTGGTAACAGCCAAGAGACTACTGTTAAATGAGGTGCTCAAAAATGCTCACTTCTTGGCGTGCCATTCTTTGCACGGTGGTCCCACAAACATTTTGACTCGGTGAATGAAATCAGAGGATGCCGTTTACTCTAAAATGACACAAAACTTGGCAGTTTATCCGTTGTGGGGATGAAGAATTGAGAAAAACAGTTTTCCACGATCTGTCATAAGAGTTAATTTTTTTCAGTGTGAAGAACTGTTGGGACATGGTAACAAATGTTGTCAATGTGTAGGTTAGAGCACATACTTAAATAGCTATACCGCGCAAGAGAGACGTCCGACACCTGTAATTATGGGCGCCGCCATCTAGATGGTTATTTAGGGACTTTGGGTGGTGTGGACTGGCACCACTTCGCTAGTTGGCCACTTGACTAAGCACGACATCATTTTATTTCTCCCTCAAAGTACGTG
Source organism: Anaspis maculata (assembly GCA_949128115.1). NCBI lineage: Eukaryota > Metazoa > Arthropoda > Insecta > Coleoptera > Scraptiidae > Anaspis > Anaspis maculata. Next base: position 93,829,980 of record OX421962.1, read on the forward strand.
GAATCAACACTAATAACATCAAGTGGGAATCAACAGGTGAAGAAAAGGTGTGCGATCATTCCAGCATCCAAAAGTTCGGTTAACTACGTGATGTTTATTTACACTGTCAAAAAGCTGTCACTTGACGTTTCGTTTACTTAGAGTACAGTGACTCCCAACCATCCAACTCGATGTGAGTATTTCGTAATTTCAAGAAAACTAAATACACTTACGTGATGGTACTTGAGAAAACTGGATCGCTATTGTAAAATTGCAGAAGGTTTGATCAGTTTCACGGGCCTTAGGATATTTTGTGGTAGCTATATAGCTCGGTATTTTGAGATACACTGGAAATTAACCATCAAGATGGCGTCATTCTCTAACTCCTTTTATTACGCGGCGCAGCAGAGTGCGCAATAGGTTCATGAGCGGTATAGCTATTTAAGTATGTGGGTTAGAGTCGTTTGATGACATCGAAGTAGAAATTACGTGGTGGTATGGTGATTTGGTGGGAAGCCCCAAACCTTCAACTTTCAAGGGCCCCCCAGACCCCCTCCGCATCGAGTGCACCGATGTCTCCAACTCTTGAAATTAAGGTATGGGGATCCCCAATCGAACCTCAAAAGCGCATTGCTTAAGCTCAAAATGCATAGTTCGAGCTTTTTTTGGCGCTTAACTACCGTACTATAGGGGGTTATGCCCTTTTTTTCATCCCTATTTTCACCTACCCTGGTTATTTTTTTTTACTGTTCATGTTTTCGGATTCAACATTCAATTTAGAAAAAAAGTTACTCTTGCAAAATTTTCATTGATATGAAGGCTTTATTTCCGAAAAAACTTTGGAAACGGCCTCGAAATTGCCACTTTCAAAGGCCTAAAGATTGAAATCCAAGAAAACTCATGATTCCTCGACTGAAATAAGTTTTCTATGTGTTTTAAGTTGATTTACTGCCATTTTTTTGCCAAGAAACGAGGAGTTTCCAGATAAAAAAGATTGGGCTTTAGAAAGTCGCAATTTCGAGATTTATTCCAAACCCAAATACCTATCTCAAAAATAAGCCTCTAATCAAAATTTTGCAAGGGGAGCTTTTTCTTCTCAATTGAGGATAGAATCAGAAAATATTGACAATGCGTTTTGATGACGATTTTGGATATGTAGTGGGGCACTCCATCCAGGACAAAGACCCCAAGTTTCAGGACACCAGTTTTTATTTAAAATCCGGATGAATTTTTCAAAGTATGTATATCGTTTTTGTACTCTTGTACCTTATGAACGGAAAATAACCATTGACCTTTCCAGTTTTAACTTGGTGTCAATAGTAGGTACTACGTAACGTGCCAACATTAAAATAATAAGTAACAAAGTAGCATCAGGCTCTTTTCAATGGGTACGTAATTTGTACCGCTTTCAGAGACTCGCATCACGCATTAAATCCCCATTACATTACAAATGATAACATTTGTACATCGTATGCGCGCGATATTTGGTAATAATGGAGTGCCAAAAACCGCATATACAGGCAATGATCACTAGGTGCATTTCGGGTGACCCAATTAGAGGGGGGTGAGTTCGGGGGTGGCTTCGCCTGCCAACTGTGCCGTGCTTCCCCTCTTTCCCGGTAGCGCGTGCCATGCAGGTGGCTCCCCGTGCGCCATGTGTGGACCTTCAATCACTCCTGATGCGGTTCGACCAATCGGATGCCTCCTTGTTCCTGTATCCGACGAATTACCGGCGAATTTTCATGTCATCCACATTTGTCGAAAGTTGATTTCAACATGTAGCAGGTACCATCACAGCACCATCGTCACAATTGAATCAGTTCTGCGTTTCGCTCTTTATTTTTTGGCGTTTCGCTCTGCAATTCGTCGCCGGTCGGACGTTTACTCCACAGACTGTTCTAGCCAGTTGGCCGGATCAAAGAGAGATACAGACAGAGAGAGAGAGAACAGAGCTCACTTTTGGTTTTATTAGACTTAGGTATTAGAAGCGTGTTCTAAACACGAGCCTTTAACAAGACCGACGTGCTACATATACTTATAAGATGTTGAAAATCTTATAGGTTAGCGAGTTTAATAAAGCTGGATCGAGCAGCATGTTGTATCAGAAGAAATAAGTGCCAAACGTTTCAAGCTTTCCAGTGCTCATTTATTCACCTAATTCAAGTTCGGAAAAACACAAGTATAAATAAAGTTCCTCAAGAACGCCTTGACCTGATACTCTATCCATAACCACCTCATAGTACACCTGACTGAAAATTTTCTTCAACACTACTGAAAAGTTGCACGATTTGGTGTATTTCAGTAAAAGACGTTATAGTAGTCGTAGTTGGCGTAGTCGTAGTCCAGGGTGAAGCATCAAAGTACCTATAGACACCTACTATACTTACACCTACAGATCCATTTTACATACTATTCATCTATTGTTGATTAGCCAAATTGAAATTTTACAATTCATGTATATGGAGCTCACTGGAACCCCCGACGCGCGGATAAGACACAAACCACAAAATTGGCGGAGGAGCCGTGCCCGTGTATTGACATTGAATAAGTCTAATGAAAATGAATTTAAAGCCGAAGTGAAGTTTCGGAAATTGACGAAATTTGATGAATCGGTAGAAAATTCAGTGCATATCATTCATTCAGCATGTCAAACCTCTTATAAAAATCGTCATTTCTGCCACAGGAGAAAGATCGGATCAGATCACGAGCATCTGTATTCTGCCTCTGTCCAGATTTTCAATTACTAGAAGAATCTGATGTAATACTCGTAATTATCATTTTCCTTTTGGTTTCATTTTAAAAAATAATGTTACAGAATTAATAATTAGGTTTAGATGTTTCTCAAAGTCTTGCCACAGGTTTTTGATGTTTTTATTATTGGTCGACGCGCGTTTCGGCACAAAAGACCATTTTCAAGACGACGACGTCTACAAGGTAAAATAGGAGTATGTAATAATAATAGAACAGTAAATTTCAGGCAGTAGGTCTTACATGAAAATCCAAAATGGTCGCAGCAAAAAAGTTGTCAAATTTGACGGATAAAAATCTTTTAAATGTCGAAGTGACATGATTACCTGCATTTTTATTTTTTTTTTACATTTAAAACCTGTGGCAAGACTTTGAGAAACATCTAAACCTAATTATAATATTCAAAGCCACTTCAAGAAACCAAGAACTAACAATGCTGGACACATACTTTGATGTTATAGAATTAGGTGCTTCATTTGTAGCGATTTTAACTGACTCAGCCTATTTTTTTTTTCAAGCTTCTGCTCCATGAACACTATAACTGTACGCAGGTACTTATCAAGTTTCTATGTTTTATCGCATGTGGTCTATCATTTCCGAAGATGCGACCTTTTTACGAAATTTGCAACATCCTCATAACCAAGTACAGCGTGTTCAATAACAATGATTGTCCTTGCCGCCTTTTCGAAATTTGACCCGCATTAGACATGCGCCGCTTCGATGGAATCATTTGAGAATACCAGAATACCGTAGTAACAAAATTGATAGACGTCACGTCACACTGACTGATGAAAAATCTGAGGTTAACAGTGACGGAATTGACGGCTGATCCATTCCCGTTCCGTCAGGTTGCTTGTTTACTATCACCGCGTTCGGCATGCTCTACTCCGTTCACTCTTTTCACTCCAACTACCACGTGACCATGGTTTCAGGAGTCCTGATTGGTTGAATCGATGAAATGGAGTTAAAGGAGCAAAAAGAGTGAGCATGCCGAACGCAGCTTATGTACCAGCAGTCAGAGCCGTCACTGTTAACCTTAAACTTGATATCAGTCAGTGTGACGTGACGTCTATCAATTTCATTACTACGGTATTGCAAAATGATTTCATTGAAGCGGCGCATGTCTAATGCGGGCCAAATTCCGAAACGGCGGCAAGGACAATCATTGTTGAACACGCTGTACCTGATACATACTTAATTTTCCATTCTATTCACGTTCCATCTAATCTTTGGGAAGTATTTTCGCCTCATACTAGATTTGACCAGATTACACATTACCTACAGATCGTTGACAAAAAAGCGGTTGTGTCACCCCAAAACTTTCCCGACTACCTATAGTACCTAGGAACTTACGTAAATTTTTGTTCGAAACGTCCCTTCGGGTGAGAAGTTGAAATTAGAAAGAAAGATTGGAAATAATTTGCAGGAAATTGAAAATTGTGCTTTGGAAAGTCCGGGAAAACCTAAAATCTTTTTCCAAATCATCTTATTGTTGATTTAAAAATCGTCAACTGAGGCTTCACTTCAAGCTCCATCATTCAAGTCCGGTCTCGAAAACCCAGGCCGGTATTACATTTTCAACCGGGAAATTCCCGGGAAATTAGAAGAACAAATTGTTGAAAAATGTTCGAGAACCAGTTACCTCTTAACAAAAAGTTGAAAATCTGTTGACGAGATAAAAAGATGGAGAATTTGGAGTCTTTCCAGAGAGGAAAACTCTAAAACCGTGGTTCCGATTCCAAAAGCTTTTCCTCCAAAAATTAATTCAATCTTTTCTCCAACTTTTATTGTTTGCATGTCTGCACCTAATATGAATATTTCGTGAGCATATGTCCGTGGGCTCACCGCATGTCGAAGTTTGCACTGCAGTATTTCAAATTTATGGAATGTGCAAATTTCATAGTTTGAAAAAATTACCGTCGGAAAACCGAAACAGTGTCGATTTTAAAAATGGGTCTACATGGCGCCCAATTCAATCTAAGTACTTTCAGTTGAATCAGTTGAAAATTTCCAAAAAAAAGTCGATCCCTGAGAAGGAATGAATTTTTGAGTGGAGTCCTGCATCAAAAGCGAGTCGTTCTGTGCAAAACACGGGTGGAAGACCCTCTCAGGTGGCAACGGGTAGGAGGAATTTTGAAAATTCATAATGCCTGACTGGAAAATAGTGGAAAATTGCAACTGCAGACTTAATTTGATTCTTTTGTTGTGTTGCTCCCTGCCAAATTTACTTACAATCCATCGGATAAATTTTGAATAATTAAATTGTGAAATTTTGAATTTTGACATTTTTTATTATTTGACAGATCACACATAGGGCAATACTTTGACTGTTCTGAATACAGCTTTCCAGGGGCTTCGAAATGAAATATGTATTGCAAGTCGAGTTATGTGTAATGTAGCTTCTGACATTGGTTGATATTGACAGTTCTGTCTGACAGATGACAGCCAAAAACTATTAGGCTCATTCCACGGACCAACAATGTCCGCATACCGAATTTTAAGTCCGAATTTCAAGTCGATCGAGCCAACGGGTCGGCAGTTATCGTTAGAGATCACAGACACACACCCACCCACCCACAGACATAACTATGGAAATGGTCTCAATCAACTTGGGGGACCTCAAAATGGATATATCCGGGTGGAATCTCAAAACTTTTTTCTGCACGATTACGATACTTTCCCTTCCATGTTGGTGAAGGATCGGGAAAGTAACATTTATTGAAGTTAGACACTACCTGTTAAATCGGATTCACTCTTTGAGCTAGGTAGAAGGTACACCTTGTTCAAGTATCACTAAATCAAGCTATAACTTAAGTACGATTTATGTTTCATAGACATATTTTTGTATATTCTTATACATGTGAGTTATAAGAAAAACATTGTGAAAAAACTGTTACTACACAAGACACAAGTGCTGTCTGTGAGGATACAAAATGCTGCAACAAATCAATTAGTTACGCGAGAACCAACCGGACCTTCCACTATGTAAAATTTTTCTTCATGGCATTCGTCAATAATGATAATTCTCTTGAAATTGACAATCCAGTCGATGGAAATTGACACAACTGCAGTTGCACACTGAAACAAAGTCATGGGTTCCAAAGAGAGGGGAGGGGGGGGGGTCGTCACTAACATAAATGTTGAATCTGATGAGCCCACGTTTAAAATTTCGAACCACGCTACCCAAACAAAGTTTAAATGTTGGTCAAGGTAAACAGTCAGGTGTTCGTCACTTCGTCAGAGTATTGACGTGTGACGGCTTTGAAATAATTATTAGGGGAAACTCATGTTTCAGGGAACACTTCAGAAAACTCAGCTATCCTAGTTGACAGCGTCGAGGTAGGGTCAGATATAGGAACGAGCCTTTATTTAAGCACTCTGACATGTATATAGAAGTCAATACAATGATTTTATGATGCAACTAATTTCTGTGTCTTACTGCGTTCAAAGTAGAGAATAAGTCGATCTAAACAAGAGCTCTATTCTCGAAGCCTCAGAAGGAAGCACAACAGGATGAGTCCTGATACTAGATGATCACCGGCCAAGCAGTCCCAAAAGCGGGGCAAAATATTTTTCTGACTGAAGGTCTACGGATGTTGATATGGCCACTTTTGCAGTATAATTTCTGATGGCACGGCATACAATTTTCTTCACTTTCATATCAAAGAAAGATTGATAACTTCGAAAAATTTATCTGACACTTGAAACGAAATCAAATAGGCTTATAGACCGGAGAAGTGATGACGTCACAACATGGCAACATGGCCGGCGGTTGACATTTTCTGGAGGCCAACGTCACATGAACGTGACGTTTCTATGTTTGGTTGTGTTTGGCATAAAAGTCACAAAAGTCAGTGCAAAATGGCAGTGAGCATTGCTGAAATTGCCAGCCTAAGAGACAGCCAGCGTCATACAGGCGGACCTGGTTGCAAAAAGGCCACACATAGCCCAACTCATTGACAGAGAGCTGCGCAAAGCTGCACTCAGAATCACCAGTGCCTACAGAACGGTTCCGCATGATGCAGCACGAGCGCTCTCGGGTATCCCACCCTTCGCCCTGATGCTTGCGATTAGAGGAAACAAGCCTAGGAGTGCCCACCAGCAAACCAGAAAGAAGAAACAAGGCCAGAGAGCAGTTCGTTGAGCAGTGGCAACGGCAGTGGCCTTGGTTCAAAGTTGGAAAGAAATACTGGGGAGCCTCAAAAGCCTCAGCATCAGGACAACGCGGAACACGCTCGTTTTCATTGTAACGGTCCATCAAGGCAGCGAGAAGACCTCGAACAAAAACTGGGCAGGAGAATCGCCGTCGACAATCTCGTTCATGAGATGCTCAGAGGCAAAGAGCAATGGATCGCAGTTTATAGTCAGCAGTTTTTAGTTTATAGCAATATAGTTTGATTTCCTCCACCTGATATAGCCCAAAATATGAATCTTTTTTGTTATATCCATTTCCGTTATTTACCTTCGCAAAAATTTGACAAACACATGACAAACACAAACAGAGAAACGTCAAGTGCATGCCACGCGCCGTGCATCCCACGGTCATGTCACGTTTGACGTTGGCCTCCAGAAAATGTCAACCGCCGGCCATGTTGCCATGTTGTGACGTCACACTTCTTCGGTCTATAGACTCCTTGATGTTGCATTCATGGGAATTTGCAATTTTGTGATTGGTTCCAGCCTGGGGCTTCGCAGTTTATTAACACGAGGCGGGACTGAACCGATGGGGTATTGCTAATTGTAATCCATCAAAAGCGCATATTTAATGTGTATAGTATTTATTTATTATTTAATAATAAATTTTTAATAATATTTATTAGGATTTTACCCAGATGGGTAAAAGAGGTTACGATTATATATATATATATTAGGAGTAGATAATAAACATTATTACAATGGAAATTCTGAAAATGTCGAAGTGATGAACACCTTAAAAACACTTCAAGTTTTCTTTACAGGACAATCATTGAATCAACTGATGACAGATACTTTTGACTGCAAAAACTATAAAATTGTGTACATTGCCTGAAAAGGTAGGCACATTGCTCAATATTTATGTAGTTGGGAACGCACCTGATACCTAATGCTTGTTAAAAATCAATTTAGCTCGAAGCGAGGCTCGAAGCCAGAAGCTTTGGAGTGATTATCAACATATTTATAAATAAAAATCCGAACTCTAAAGAGAAGTTTGGCATGCTTACTCAAGATTCAGCTGATAGGTATCCACTTTTATATGGGTTTTTGTAAGCACACATTAAATAGTACGTGATAAGAATCGGTTGGCAATTGAAATTCAATTGCCTATTAATCAAAATGTAACCGCTGAATGCACTTTATCAATTTAGTTCACCTACACATCTTGGAATTGGCTCCCGAAAATTCAAATGAGAATTTTTTTTCAGTTGTGATGTAATTAGTAATCAGAACACATTAGTAACAAGAGCCCGTTTTTGTGCCATAGCGAAATTAGTGCATAAAGCCCGAATAAATACCTCGCATAAGAATTGCTCCCGGGCTTCGGCCTGCCTCATAATGGATTTTAAAAAGTCGGCAGCATTTTTTCCCACCGGCTCCTGCGTTGCGCTTATTAATTTAAAATGGATGCATAATAAGGAGTCTCGCGACATGTCAGCGGATTTTCGGAAAGTTGCATAAAATCAATTATAAATGGCTTTGTAACAACCGCCCGAGACAAATGTGCACCAGAAGTTTGTGCAATTTCTCACGAATCCCGCTGCTCCCCGTCCGGAATCCGAACGCGGGGGCCACTTTTTTGTGGCCGGCTTTGAAACGCACCGATAATGACACGATGGACATGCAATCCGTGCCGGGAAAAAAATCAAAAATTACCATATACTTTATCAAGAAAATGAGACGCGTAATAAATAAGGTATTATGCATCAGTTGTAGTTCCCCATTTAATGGAGGTCTCCGGATTTAATTATGTGGTTTCCCGACGCGCCCACTCGAGGTCCGTCGTTAGGCCGCGCCGGTCACTGGTGCAGCGTGTGGGGCGAAACCAGAGGGCTTATGGCAGATTCTATGACCATTAGTGATTTAGTTGTTTGTTTTAGCGAAATTAGTTACACCCACTGGACGGTGGAGATGTTGAGGTCTTCCTGATGATTATGATGCTCCCTGTGCGCACTTGCAGCGATGTCTATAAAGAATCGTAATAATGAGTAGGTATTGGGCGACAGAGTGTAACGAGTCGTTACTAATAGACTTTTGAGTTGGACACGCGCCTTGTCGCGCTCTGTTCCCGACACCTGTCATCAGGAAGTGCGAGTTCATTTGCCAAAAGTCATATTTGTATAACTCGACAACCGCACTGGTGGTGGTAGCTAACTTTTCTTCCAAGAGAAAATTAGATAATGTTTGAGTGAAAATATATCAAGAGGTGCCATGACAATCTTTTGTCACAGGCCGGTAGACGACGCCGCGCTACAAGTAACTTCTGAAACCAACTTTACAGCGGATTGTTGATGTGATATATGGTTATACAGGGCGACCCAGCTTAAAAGATTTACATTCAAGGATCGATACGCAACTATCGCAATCACGTCACTATCGCAAAATTATGATTAGAGCCTTCGTTTAGGAGATATTTATATATCCGGATGTTAGGCGCCAACCACCTTGCATTGATTGATTGAGCAGTGCCGTTTGGTACGAATGTTGTACATACCCATGCCCTTATTTCAAGAGGTGTTGCCAGGATGTCGGTCCGTGCAGACGCCGTATACAGGGTGATCAAAAATGCAAAAATTTAACACATGAACCAAAATGACTGGAGTCATGAAAATCACCCTGTAGATCCACAATTCAATGCTCATCAAGTTAAAACAAGTCGTGTTCAAATATTTTCAGCCGTTTTTGAAATATTTTGGATTCAGTGGTCGGTTTCATGGTAATGGACATTTTGCAATAATCCAGTGATTTTCCAAGATATTTGGATAAATCTTTGTACTTCCACGAAGAATGACCTCATGAATGGAATGTGATGTGATGCCACCGTCCCCGCTTACTATTTTTGAAAATATGACAGTCGATTGCTTTTTTTCTTATGGTCGCCATTTTGAATTCGCCCATTATGGGATAAGTGAGGAATCAATTGAAACTAGTAGTAATGGTCATAGGCAATAATCTTAATGCAAAAATAACCGTTCTCAGTGAGTAACTCTTTGTAATTGACCATAAGGAAATGTTAAGCCATTTTTACGAGTTTTACAGCACTTCAGCGCCTACCACGACCTCATTGGCAAATGTGAAGATGACTATGGGGTATCAAATCAATCCAATATCTTGGTCAAGATGAATTACGGAACCATTTTGATTCTTCATCATTCATCCCCCAAATATACTGAAAATATCTTGAACAAATGGGACAAGTTCTGGAAATACGCTTATTTGATCAACTCGTTTTTGACTCGCCGTTTTTTTTTTGTCGGTGGGTCATTTTTTTAATTACAATTTTTTTTTCGAAAATGCACAATTGCCAAAGAGACCAAACAAGATGATGGATTGTTTCCAAACTCCATTTTCATCTTTACAATGGTCATTTTGGTCGTGTTAAGCGCCGAAGTGCTATAAAACTCGTAAAAATGGGTTTAACCTTTCCAAGTCGCCAATTACAAAAAGTTACTCACCAAGAACGGTTACTTTTGTATTTATATTATTGAGTATGACCATTACTGCTAGTACCAGTTGATTTCCCACTTATTCCATAATGGGCGAATCCAGGATGGCGGCCATAAGAGAAAAAGGAGTCGACTGTCATATTTTCGAAAATAGTAGGCGGAGACGGTGACAACACAGCACATTTAATGATTGAGGTCATTCTTTGTCGACATGCAAAGTTTTATCCAAATATCTTGGAAAATCACAGATTTTTTTTAAATGTCCATGGCATGAAATCGTCCACTAAACTAAAAATATTTTGGAAACTGCTAAAAATATTTATACGCGGTTCGTTCCAGCTTGATAAGCATTGAATTGTGAATCCACATGCTAATTTTCATGACTCCAAGTTTTCTGGTTCATGAGTTGGAATTTTATATATTTTTGATCAGCCTGTATACAGCGTCTGCACTGACCGCCATCTTGGCAACACCTCTTAAAATTAAGGCAGGACTGTTAGGTTTGAAGGTTTGGAAAACATCTCGAAAGCACCACGTTCAAAGGTCTAAAAATTAAAATCTAGAAAAACATAATTTCTCAGCTGAAATAGGTTTTCTAAGTTGATAATGTTAGAGGGTTGAGAACCAAAACCGTTAGTTTCTCTCAGTCTGTTGTAACGTCTGATTACGATATTATAGCGCTCTCCGAGACATGGTTATCGAATGATATCTGTGATTCAGAACTATTTTGTGACTCTTTCTACGTTTATCGCGACGATCGGGATCTGCAGGTGCTGGGTTTGTCCAGGGGTGGTGGTGTTCTTCTGGCTGTGAGGGATACTGTGAAGTCCACAAGAATTGATTTAACATCGATCACGAATCAAGTACCTATGATAAATATTGTTGGGGTCAGGTTGACGCTTGGGAACGGTAACATTTTGCTTTTGTTTGTTGTTTATATACCACCGCGTACACATATTGCAGATTTTGAGATGTTTTTCGACTTACTTAATAATGCTAATTTCCTTAGTCACAAGACAGTGTTTTATGGTGATTTTAATACCCCGCACTTTAGTTTAGCCACTGATAACAACTTTTCAAATGTTTTACGCAACTTTGTCGATTTTCAGAACCTTAAGCAGTGTAACAACATTCTAAACAGCCAGGGGCGTCTACTGGACCTCATTTTCTGTGATTTGCCCTGTACTGTCGACAGGGCTCTCTGTCCACTTGTTAATGAAGATGTGTACCATCCTGCTTTGTGTGTTGACATTGGCGTGGAAAGTAAGTCATCTCGGGATTTCTCCATGAATGGTGATCATCGTGCGGGAGTCCGTAACTTCAGGAAAGCTAATTTTCCTCTTATGTACGAATTGATCGGAAGACAAGACTGGTCAGCTCTCGACTCAGCGGTGGATGTTGAGGAGGCTTGTTCAATATTTTACAACATACTATATGGTATTTTTGATCAGACTGTCCCCAAGGTGAAGTTTAAATCTTCTCGCTCCTACCCGCCATGGTTTGATGCTAACATCATAAGCTCGATCCGCCGTAAAAATGCGCTGTTTAATAGTTACAAAAGGTACAAAATGCGGCATCAACGTGATCTTTACATGCATCAACGCTCACATGTGAAGAAACTTGTAACTTGTGCTTATAAAAGATACATTCAGAACATGGAAAGCGGCATTTCCTCTGATCCTAAGAAGTTCTGGTCATTTATAAACCGAAAGAGAAACAACACCCGAATACCTGGAGCTATGAAAATTGATGACGTCGAACTTTCTACACCACAGGTCATTGTCGACTCATTCGCTGAATATTTTGGTTCGGTTTATACTCGATCCAACAATTCTAACAGACCCGCTTCCTCTAGTTCTTTTCTTGGTCCGTCCGTTTCCGTTCTTCATATGTCTCAGGAAGAGATCTGTCGTGCCTTGAAGCACTCTAAAGACTCTCTAACTGCTGGCGTCGATGGCGTTCCCAGCTTCCTGTTACGTGACTGTGCTTCTGCATTCAGCAAACCTTTGCAGAGGATCTTCAATCTGATCCTACAGCGATCTTCATTTCCTACATTGTGGAAAAAGTCATTCGTCACTCCTATTTTCAAAAAGGGCGATAAGACAGATATAAGGAATTACCGACCGATTTCCTTATTGTGCAATTTCGCCAAAGTGTTCGAATATTTACTTTATGGACAAATTTATTCTTCTGTTCAGCAATACATTTTTCCTAATCAACATGGCTTTATGAGGAAGAGATCTACCACTACCAACTTGGCTTCCTTCAAACAGTTCGTTGCGGAGGTTATAGATGGTGGTGGGCAAGTTGATGTCATATACACAGACTTTCAGAAGGCTTTCGATCAGATTGATCACTCCCTGCTTCTTGACAAGCTTACTACTTTCGGCTTCTCGCCTGCACTGCTTTCTTTGCTCAGATCCTATCTGTTGCACAGGCAACAATTTGTAAGATATCGTAATCACACTTCTAAAGTTTTCTCGCCTACATCGGGTGTTCCACAAGGTTCCAATCTTGGTCCGTTACTTTTTCTTCTTTTCATTAATGATATTGTTGATGTCATCTCCTCGGAAAAGCGTCTATTTGCTGATGACTTGAAATTTTTCCTCAAGATAAATTCGTTATCGGACTGTGATTTATTGCAGAAAAATATTGAAGCCATCGAGAAATGGTGTTTCACAAATCATCTTTTTTTTGAATGTCAATAAGTGTAGTGTTGTGTCGTTTTCTAAGAGGCATTCAGTCATCTCCTATTCTTATACTGTCGGCAATACCATCTTGCAGCGGTCTGACTCAATTAGAGATCTGGGCATCTTCTTTGACCCCAAGCTCGACTTTTCGATACACAGGAGAAATATCATAAGTCAATCATTCAAGATGTTTGGTCTAATTTATAGAAACAGTCGGGAATTTTCCAGTATCAGTACTTTGAAGAGACTTTACTACACTTTTGTAAGATCTAGATTGGAATATGCCTCGATTATATGGCATCCACACTATATGACTCATGTTCACAGTTTAGAGTTGGTGCAGAGACGGTTCCTGAAGTTTTTGAGTTTTCGTGATGATGGTGTGTATCCTGAACGAGGTATTGAATACTCCCTATTACTGACTCGATTTGAGTTCCTCTCATTAAAATCTTGTCGCGCTACTCTAGCTATCAAATGTTTATATCGCCTTTTACATGGCGACATCGACTGTCCCTATTTGTTATCAAAAATTAACTTTTTTGTTCCGCGATGCAGTTCGAGGCAACGTATAACATTTTATTCTCAGTGCTCCAGAACCAACATCCTATTCAGTTCCCCCATTTCCATTATGTGCTACGAATTTAATAAAGTTTCGAAAGTCTGTGACATCAATTTTGATTCAATGAACGTTGTGATCTCTTGTTATCTTGAGTTTAATCAATAATTTTATTTTCAGAATTGGGACCAAAAAATCTTTTTTATACATCTTTTTTATACATTCTTATTGCATATATCTTTATTTCTTATTTTTGTTTGGTTACTTCCACTGTTTTATGTTTCCTGTAATTGGGTTGTTTACCTGTTGGAAATAAATGTATTTATTTATTTATTTATTTATTTATTTATAAACCACCTTTTTTTTCTGAGAAACGAGAAGTTTTTAGGGAAAAAAAACAATTTGGGCTCTGGAAAGTGGCGATTTTGGGATGTCTTCCAAAGTGTCAAACCCAAATAGCTCCTAAACGAAGCCTCTAATCAAAATTTTGCACAAGTGACTTTTTTTTCTAAATTGAAACGTAGAAGTCAAAAATATGAACAGTTTTCAAAAATAACTGGAAGGGTGAAAAATAGGGGGGGGGGGGAAGAGGCGGCACCCCCTTATATCGACGGTCGTGAATTTTTTTATGAAACACGTTATGATTCTTCGACAGAAGATAATTTCAGTAAGCTTTTGGTTCAAATTTGAATCAAATCGGTTGAACGGTTCAAAAGTTATGCGGAAAAAACGATTATTTACCTTCAACTTTGAAGGGCTATATCTCCAATAATAGCCATTTTTCAAATATGTTTTCTGAAGAAAGTCCCCTTTATTTTTGATTCTCTAACAATCCTTAAATTTAATGACGTTCAAGCTGGACCACCTGTATTACCGGGCTATGGCCAGTCTTCATAAGTTCATATAGCCAGATCTTATGTCGGCGATCTTCATTTTCGATTTTAATAGTCAGACACAGGTCACAGGTGACAACGATGACAGATAAGCGACAGACTTTGAACGTGAGCCATTGACACTACTGACAGTAAATAGCAACTCATGCAAAAGCGCTCTCTACATGTAATCGCCCGATTGCATCAAGTACATGTAACAAATCGTGACAGCATGGCGTTCCAATGCCTCGTTCTGATTCGCGAATTCGAACGATATACCGACAGGTGGCGCCACATGTAGAATACTGCGAGTAACAATTAACAAACTAGTCAATTTTCACGTTGAAAGTTGCGTTACGTGGCACGTACTGTCAGGAGCACAGTATTGCATAAGTACAGCATTTCTTTTTGTAATTCCAAAAAAAAATTACAGCCATGAAGGACTCCTTACGTAGTACATTCATCATGAAGCCAGCAACCACGCCTTTTATTCTATTAATTACAAGGTCTTAATAGCAAGTGAAGGACGATAAATTACTGCAAGTCAGGAAATGCCGGAAAGGCATCTGGTTACTCAAAACAAAGAGTGAAACAATGATTTAAGTTAACGTCTGGTTTCAATAACGATCAACTTTACAAATTAGTGAAACAATCCAACTGACAACCCTGGAAGCAAGTGGAGGGCGGTGGTTTGGTCATGGTCATCTGGTTCTAAGAAGATAAAAACGGGTGCGAGCATAACACTACTCTTATAAATTGATTCCAGGTCAATTCGTTGTTGAACTCAACTTCGACTCACTTTTGAAGCAATATGACTCTAAAACAATTCCACTCAGCCTTACTAAATATGCGACTTGGCCTTCTATAAGCATTATGGAAACATCACATAAATACCAGCCAGAGTCTAAGTAAACACCGTAATAATGAAACGTACTATTGATGACAAAATGGACTCATACAGCGTCTAAATCCAGTCGCCGTGATCATTTATCATTTGGTTGAAGTGGATTCGACTTTTTGACGATTTGGTCGTCATGTCTCCCAGAGTCGTCATTTCTGAAAGATTTAACTATCGAAGTCAAGTTGAAATTTGAAAATATTGGTGTAATTTTTGAACTGAATCTGCCTTGGATGCTGCACTCCGATCTCAAAAGCCTACTCTCGATAAATGTGGGTGAGCGAAAATAGCAGATGAGTTTGCTTCCTCAAGTCTGTTAAAAACGTCTTCCTAGCAGCGACCCTGCAGCACAGTTCAGACTGTTCGCAGACATCGAGCAGCCTGGAAAGGCAGTGTCGTTTATCGCTTCTCGTTCCGTACTGAAGGGATCATGTCGTAGTTGATCGTGCAGCGCTTGGTGGCTGCAGCCACAGTGGAAATTCTCGGCCTTCCGGCACCACCTCTTCTAGCTGAGTTTCCATGTTCCGCCCATTGCTTCTTCACAGACAGTACATTCATTTTGTCGATGCCAAACATCACAGTAACCTGTCTAGAAAGACCTTCTTCCATCCAGCTGTATAACAGTTTTGTTTTTTCGTCTATGCTAAATCGAGGCATGATTGACGGAAATCAGCTTGATTGAGCTTTGTCATCTTGGCACTAACAGAAATGTTCAATTCACGCAGCCAAAATATAGCTATATAAGTTAATTTTGTTATCAATAGTACAATGGTATCCCCAACGAGTACCTGTTTCCAATACCACAAGCATGTGTATCAAGCATTGATGGTTCAATTCATAATTCATTCTTGGTTTATCTGCACGGGTGATCACCACCGATACAAGCAACCCGGTCCTGTGCCGATTCGTCCGTTGAAGCCAGTGGAGAAACGCACAAGGCTCTTGTCCAGCCACACAGCACCACTCTAATACCGATCATGCAATGAAGCTACGGGCCCCTGTCGCGTATTAGCGCAGATAACCTCAACCGTCTACTCCGTATAAGCAATGCTGAGGTTCTCAAGTTCAATTATTTACATAATGCATAATCAAGCCTTCCCAAAGACTTTTAAATATAACGAAATCCAAGGAAAACGTTGCATAGTCAACGTTCAGTCCTTCTACAACTAGTACAAATATACAACGAACGACGAACCCATCAGTCAGTCCTTGCCTTTAATAGTCTACAAAATTTATTTTTGACCATCACAAGATAGCTGCTAAAAACGCCGGACAATGGAATATTATACAAAGAAAATTTTTTTATTGAAATGAAAACTACATTGAAAAATAATTGACCCGTGTTTTTTTATTCAGTCAAAAACCGTATCGTTTGGGCGCAATTATTAAAAAACTGCAACTATTTCTGACGTCACACGTCACAGCGAGTCACCGCCTATACCGCCTGTGTAAATGACGTCAGAAATAGGCAGAATATAGGAATTTCGTTCATTTATTGCGACCAAACGATACGATTTTTGGCTGAATAAAAAAAATACGGGTCAGTTATTTTCCAATATAGTTTCTGATTCCATCGGAAAAAAAATATTTTTTCAAAAGTATAATACTCTATAATGAGCAGTGACAACCGAACTGCCAGTGACATGAAAGTGACATAACAATGGCAACCAATCATTGTCCTGGCATGACGCTTTTGACAGCATGACGGCCATCTCGGGACGGGAAAAATTAAGTTGAATCGCGAACAATTTTTGATGTTCAAATTCTTCACAAGCTGTATTTTTTTGTCTAGCGCCGGTAATATATACACTGATCGTTTTTTGAAGTGGTTCGCCTAAAAAATTGTCCTACTTTGATAGGTTGTAACTTTTGAATAGATGAATGTATTTTGTTGACTCTTTTTTTGTCAGAAAGAGCGTTTCTTTGGCAATGAGTATGTTCAACTGCATTCATTTGTAATAATTGATGGTGATTTTACAGAGTGATTTGTAAAGATATGATTTTTATATCAAATAAATTGATGTACATGAGGTAATTGGGTCACCCTGTATATTTTATTTCAACGTCATCATAGAGCCTTATGTCTTAACGTTGCATGTTTTTTTCGATTTTGGTCTAACGCACTAAGGGGTGTTTTTTTGAATCTGGCGTCAAAGTGTGCTGTGCTCTAGCCAAATTCGCCTGCATTCGGCCAGGACAGAGCACACTTCGACGCCAGATTAAAAAAAACACCCGTTAAACTTTGAAGATATCAATCTTTAATAGACCTATTTCTTATGGGGAACAGAGATGTTCAGACAAGGATGAATAATTTTAAGCCACACCCCTGGCCAATTGAACGCCTTTCATTATTAGGCGCGAAATTCGAGGAAGGCGATACTGTCACAATAAATTAGAATTGTCACTGTCACTATGACTGTAACATGTGTCGTGTCGCTACACTGATTGAACAATTCGAAAAATGCTCGTATGTTGTGTGGAAAGTTGTCCGCACAAAGTCCAAGACAGCATTTCCCCCAAATGTTGCATTCCACGGTTTTCCTGCTGACGAAAATAAGCGAAATAAATGGATGGCCGCCACTGGAAGACACGATGCCGGCATCAGGAAGAATTTAAAGGCTAACGAAACAACTTTAGCTGTTTTACAAGTTGTACTTGCAAGGCCAAAAAGGGGGCGTCCAAATCACCGTTCAAAGTGCTGGGAATGCTACCTCACTCCGATTACTGTAACTTTACAACAAAACCTCTATATTTCGCTTCAATCTTAGGTGTCTCACGGGGCACTTCAGAGCGGAAGATTTCTATTCATCAGTGATTAATCATTTGTACAAAGAAGATACTGAAAACAAATGCTGTTCCGAACATTTTCTTGAGGAGCTTGTTCCTTTTTCTGGCTCCTGTAGCACTTCACTTCCACCTTCCGGTTATTCACAAGTGGATACCTACGTCTTCAAAATACCCTTCCGCACTATACTTCAACCCGCTGGTTATCACGCTGGTTCCCCGTCATTTGATGCTTACACTTTACACTTATAAACAAGTGAAGCGTTGTCGAGTCTGTAGGTTTGCATCGTGGCAAGACTTTTGCTCCATATTTTGGTTCTGCTCTACTGACAACTGATGACAAATTGTAACATATCGTTGTCAGGGGTAATGAGAAATAGAAAGTCACTGACACTGACATAGTTGCTACGGGAGAATGTGAGGCAAATCCCGCCAATGAGCGGAGATAGGAGGCAAAATGGGCGTGAAAAAGAAATAGGTCCATTCGCTGTGTGTTTATTTGCGTGAAAAAATCGAGATATCTTTAAGAGTAATCATGTTCTGACATTTATGTCAATATTGTCAATTGAATTGTTTGTAAAAATGCCGCGTCTACAAGGTGCAATTTTTGAAAGAATAACTGGAATGGTTTCGGCTGGTGTCTCTCGCAGGGAAGTAGCACGATGCTTCAATGTTGCATACAGTGTTGTCAATCGCGCTTGGATACGATACCAAAACAATAACTCTCCGCAATATACACACGGAGAGGGACGCCAAAGAGTAACAAATCCAGCAGAAGATCGTCTTCTTAGGAGAACCACGTTGCAGACCAGGAAAACTAATGCTACTCAACTGAAACGAGCATTGCATTTGGCCACAGGTAACATGATTTCAACATCAACAATAAGGAAGAGACTGCATGAAGGTAGACTTCACTCCAGACGGCCAGCCAAGCATCCAAAGTGGACTCGTGAGCATAAAAGGCGACGCCTGGAATTTGCTTTGAATCATCAAAACTGGGCTGAAAATGACTGGGCCCAATGTCTTTTCACAGATGAATCACGGTTTTCTAAGAGTCCCGATACCAACCGCCTGCGTGTGTGGCGAAGAGTGAATGAACGTTACGAAGAAGATTGTACGGTTGGCCTTACATCTTTCGGTGTTCGTTCAATTACAGTTTGGGGTGGGATATCAATAGACCGTCGCACTGAACTTGTACTTTTCGCCCATGAGACAGTTAATTGTTTACGATATCTGGAAAGAATCCACCTTTCCCACGATAGTTTCAGGCAGGCCCTGTGAGGGCAGAACTACTGGTTTATAGTAGCCGTTCACACTAGCCGGAGTATGCGCTCACAGGTATGCGCGCAAGTGATTTCTTTCATGGGAAAGGTAGATTCTGAAGCCCCATAGTCCTTCCTCTCTCTCATCAAATGGGTGAACAGTTTGTGTATATGGACGATAACGCAAGACCACATCGAGCCAACGTAGTGAATGAATTTTTCCAACGTGAAAATATCACCAGAATGGAATGGCCAGCGCTTTCACCGGACCTAAATCCAATAGAAAACGTGTGGGATGCGCTCCAAAGAAGGATATTAGACCGTGAATTCAAACCTCATGGAATTGAAGAGCTGGGAAATGTCCTTCAACAAGAATGGGAAGCCATCCCAGGTGACCTTATCAATAATATTCTTAGAAGTATGCCACGAAGATGTCAAGAGGTGATAAAAAGTAGAGGTGGCCCCACCCATTATTGATTATTTACCATTCACAATTATGAGTAATTTATTGTTATGCGTAGAAAAATTGGAATAAAACTTTTTGACGTTTTTTTATTTTTCTGTATTTATTATGTTTAAATAATCATATCTTCTGACACAGATGACGTAAGACCAAAATCCAAAAAAGTATGAAATGCTAAGACAGGGGACTCTATGATGACCTTAAAACAAAATATACAGGGTGACCTATTTATCTAATAACACTCTTTCTGACAAAGAAAATTTCAACAAGATACATTTATCCATTCAAATGTCACAACCTATCAAAGTGGAACAATTTTTTGGGTGAACCACTTCAAAAAACCATCAGTGTATTTCTTGTCGATTTTCTGATGATTTATGAATCAAAGTTCTTGAAATAAAATTTGTGCAAGGGTCCTAATGAGGTAATCTACGATCAAGTTTTGCGCAGGAGCATTACTAACAAAAATAGGTACAATTTTGGCTCATAATTCAAGCAAAAGCAAGGAAAATTTGCCAATCAAACTATAGTTATCTACCATAAGTATTAGAAGAAAATAGTAAAAGTCGTAATAATATTTTCAGTTTTTGTAAGTTTCTTATAATACCTATTTTCCTCGAAAAAATCCGAAAAGGACAGGAAATGAAGATGAGACGTCCCGCGACAGACTTGACGATTTTTTTTGTAACAACCTGGCTGCATGGGAAATATTTTCTTCACACAGATCAGTAGTCGTACCTCGATAATTTTAATAATTTCCGCATTTTACCTCTGTATGAAATGCACGCACCGCACGGGTATTGAAATTTTTTCTCCTAAATAAAGCAGTTATCATGGAAAAAAAACAAATTATAATATAAAATATTTAATCGGCGTTTATAAAATAAATGACTTTGGACTTTTTGTGAGTCACATATGGTTTATAAAGGGTTGTTATTACATCCCTCTTCCGGTCCATCGCGGTCCATAAATGACGGCCTTTTATTTTCATTCCGGCGCACAACAGATTTTCATACAGGTACGCCGGCTTGAGCCGCATGATGGTATAACTTAACGAAGTCCGAGCTTTTTATGTCGGTCATGCCTACCCCCTAACTAACTAAACATAAATAAGCCGGGCGCGCGGGATGATGCTCATAACCCTTTCTTGGGGTAAAAAAGTGTAAAAACAAATTTCGGTGCGATTTATCACACTTTGATTTTTAATTGACTGGAGCCCGGAGAATAAATCACGCCTTATTAAAAAATCAAACCCTTTGCCCAAATTGAATTTTATTAATAATCACTTTGATTTCGGAATCAATCACTTGAAGAGGGAGCCAGAGGGATAGTATGGGTATCATTTGATTGAAAGCCATCAGGCCATGAATAAATACGGGAGGCATTTAGAAGCAATACAATGGAATATAGCTTTGGAAGCTCAAGGGGTTGGTATAATAATGTCAACTGAAGAGACCGCAGTGAGGGTGACATGTAGTTGACAACAACACAATATTTACGTAGTCATGATCTGAACTACCACCCCACCGGCGCGGCATAAGCTTGAAAGAACACAATTTGCTTCCGACGATGTAATTTTTAATTCGTTAAAGGTCAGGTAAAAGACTAGATGATCGATGCCCGTTCGATAATAAGAAACTTTCTGGATGCGACCATCAATATCCGGTCTTCACACGGGAGCCTCTTTGCCTTGTTATACAATGAAGCGGAATCGGTAGAAAATTGAAGAAAAAAATGACGGGACCGTGGTATTGTTCTACAGACACGCGAGTGCCAACCACAAGTATTCTTTCCATATCCGCCTCTGTTTTCTCAATGCCGAAGCTACTAATGATCCACCCAAAGGAACCCATTGAAAGCGCATACAAAACGCATGCAGTTTTTTCCGAAAAGTCATGTTGCTTCTGGTGCCATAACACGGAGAAAACGGCTTTGCGCAACCAAACTTGGGCTGACTTTGTAACGTGTGGTAAAAAGAGCTTCGTTCTTCATTGCTTCATTGTTTGAGGAATTGGTCCATGCCTGCCGTCATGCGGCGGAGCTGTTTTTATCAGAAAATGTAACGGAATAACAAAAGATGATAATGATACGTTAATGATTGCGCTTCCGCGCGTTTTAGTTTTTGCGGGGCGTTTTGAGGAACACGCGGTCATGTGACATATATCTCTGTTGGGATGGGTTCAATTTAAAAACAGTTCCATGAATTTTCATAAACGAACGTTATGTAATGAACTGGCATATACCTACCGAATTACTTGGGGAAAAAAATTCTATATGCCATCATTATTTTGAATAAGTGGCTGAAATTAGTAAACGTTAACTGATTTCTTCAATCTAACACATGGTAAGGTAATTAGTATGAATGTTTCATCGTACAAATCTTTTCACGATCGGGTAATTTTTACTAAACATGGGGTTGGCGTAAATTGAGTGTGTACAAATTGCTCGAAGTATACCTATCTAATGCTAGGGTTGGTACAGATTTCATAACGTATTTTTGAATATTACACAACCAAAGGTTAGTTACGCACCTAAACTACGCAACATTGAATACGACACATCGAAAATTTTGCCCCTTTTCACATTGGGATGATATGATTGTTTTGGACGGTTTGAAATCTGTTTGTGCCATTGCTTAGCCCAATCTTCTGATAATTCATAACTGTGGATAAGCAACGCAGGAAAACTTAAGTAAAGTTCATGTACAGGGTGACATGTATAGCGGTGAAAAACAGCCAGGCATTCAACATGCTCCCATGTGAGGAAATATTATTTTTTCGGGATTCCAACATTGGAGGCACAAAAGATAACTTCATACCTCGGCACGTTACTCGATTTATTCCCCTAGCCTCTTTATTCACAGGTTGGTATCAAAAAAACAGTCCCTTGGTTTTTCGGTGATATCATTTTTTATTCTTGACCGATTCTCAAAATCCAGGGCTCAAATTGAAGCTGAAACCTCAAGTAAGAAGGTTCCATACTCAGAATCGACTGGAAACAAACACTGAAAATGTATGGTTCCCTCAAGAGTGATCCGAGTTTCATCGGTCCCGGAATCTGGGTTGGGATAAGAATTAACTGATAATCGACCTTGCCCTTGAGCGAAGCATTTATTCTGAACATCTTCAGATGTTTGAAGCTTGAATAAGACAAAAACTGTATAGGGATGAAGGGAAAAAATTACATGTAAGAATAATCTTTCTTGCTCGTATGAAATCGTGTAACTAACGTTACGGAGATTGGGACAATCAACATTAAGAAATTCTGTTTGTTGTAATTTCCGTAACGTTGGTTACAAAAGCTACAGGTGAGCGATGCATCACGTACCGTTAGTTACAGGCTATTTCATATGAGCAAGAAAGATGATTTTGTCTTGATAACATGCAGTTGTACTTTCGTTTCTTTATCAACAGTTGTTGTCTCATTCATGCTCCAAATATCAGACGATGTTGAATGAATGAATGCTTCGCTCAAGGCCAAGGTTGATTTTTGGTTAATTCTCATTCCAAGCCAGATTCCGGGGTCGATGAAACGGCGGGTCACTCTTGAGGAAACCATATATTTTCAATGTTTGTTTCCAGTCGATTCTGATTATGGGATCTTATTACTTGAGGTTTCAGCTTCAGTTTAAGCCCTGCATTTTGAAAATCAGTCAAGGATAAAAAATGATATCACCGAAAAAACAAAAAATTGTTTTTTTATACCACCCTGTAAATAAGGAGGCTGGGTGAATGAATCGAGTAACGTGGCAAAGTATATGAAGTTATCCTTTATCCGTCCAATGTTAGAATCCAGAAAATAGAACATTTGTTCAAATTAGAGCATGTTGAACACCTGGCAGTTTCGCACCGCTATATATATGTCACCCTGTATAAACTTCAATCAAGTTGCATCAAACTGGCTAATCAATTATCACAGGATAATGTTCACAGGGTTGTGGGAGCACAAATAATTTGGGTTCTGATACTCACTTCTGGTGATGATTTGGAGAGTTGGCTGCAGTGGAGTTCCATCCACCATGATTCTGGACGTGCACTTGGGCTCAAGATATCTTTTTCTCGCTATTTTCATATAAACTGCGCAACAAATATGTTGTCGCGAGGGAAAAATTGGTCCGACTTTGGACCACAATAACTTTTGAATGGCACAGACCATTCTGATTCTGTTTTGACGGTTAGTGAGCTTAGTCTTTCCGTTATTCACTTTCAGGAGGTGAACATAAGGGAGCTCCATGTCATGTGAAATATCTACAGGGTGAAATATAAAACAGTGCAAAATTTTAGCAAATTCAACGGACCCCCACTTTCAGAATAATTTTTTTCTCAAATGCAAATGAAAAGATCATAAAGTGTGATACTTTGGCTTGGGCCCAGTCTTGGAACTGAAATCGGAAGTCTGGTTCTGACTTTATGATTTTTTTCTCTTGGAGGGTATACTGATTTATCTTATCGCTACAAGAAAGACTATGTTACTCTGATGATAGGAGGTTGCAATTCACGAATATTGTTCCTTGAACGGTTCTCAGCAACTCAACCTCGCAGACTATCTGGAATACCTTGATCAAGGCCCCACGAAGAGGGCCCATTCAAAATGGGCGACAGAGGTTTTTTTCTTGAAAATTGATATCGATCAGATTTTCACATTTAAACCAAGCTTTCTTTGTGATTTTGACCACGTAAACTTGATGCTGATGGTCGATTCCAGTTTCTGATGATGACAGGCTCCCTAGAGGTTATCTTGCGGAAAAAATCATAGTTGTATCTATGCATAGATATTACGCTCAAAGTTCATAAATTTGAATTTGAGAAAGCTTCAAGTTTTCTCATTTAATTCATCATCTGGATTTCAAACACTGAATAATTGTGACTTGTGGCAAGTATTGAAAAAAAAAAAGATCCATTTTGTATTGCTGTTGTGAGTCCTCTGTGACCTAGAAAGGTGAAGGCATGTTGCCTGGAAAATTCTGCGACTTGTTATCTCAAAACGGAACCTTGCTGAAGTCAGGTCCTTCCCCTTCCATTGTCACCTTGTATATATCATACATAAGGTCAACAATGGGGTGATCCAAGGTGGTACCTTGTAGTCAAAAGATCACTCTATTGAGCACCACAAAAATTTTCTAAATCGGCCAATTTCTCGAGAAATTGTCAATTTAGTCGAAACAAAATTAGAAAATTCCTTCTGCATGAGTGTTCTACAAGGCCTAACAAACGATATTAGAAGGGGAAGCACAAAAGCTTCCCCTTAGGGGGGCCGCAGGGGGCCCTGTCAAGTTGACGGTCCAAGAACTCCTACCAAACCATCCTTTAATTTCGTTGTATCACTGAAATGGGGATGATGTGACTTCATTGTGAATCTCGATGGCATTGGTCGCCATGTCTCTCCAATCCTTCATGCTTGAAAAAATAATTTCTTCGGAAGGTCAGAGAAATTACTTTTTATTTTTTATATGTACAAGGGGACGCAAAGGTGGCATGTTTTGTGTCTTAACCTGTTATATAGCATTCTCAGGGTCCTACTATGAAGTCAATTTTTCAACATCTCAATTTTGGGCTGATTGGTAGGCTAAGAATTAGGTATTTTTCAACATCCACTTCAGACGTACTTTTTCCGATGTCTAACTGGATGTTATTGAAATAATCGCAGGGGTGGATAGACTGAACTATTTTCCAAACATAATGTCGAGGAAATTAATTCTTAACCGCACATGGAGAGTACACAATTTTTTTTTTCTTTAGGTGGGTCGAATTGCGATGCCTACTACGCCCGTCAGGGAGAACGCTGAGCATCGCCAGACTAAAGTAGTATGAAAACAGCCTAAACGAATTCAAAACTACCTGAAACACTCATTATGTGGTTCGACATTCAATTCTGAGTCAGCACTCAGAGTTTTAGTCAGTTTGGAATTTGTTTAGGCTGTTTTCATATCAGTTTAGGCTGGCAATGCTCAGCGTTCTCCTTGACGGGCGTAGTAGGCATCGCAATTCGACCAACCGAAAAAAAATTGTGTACTCTCTATGTGCGGTTTAGAATTGATTTTCTGAACTGGATGTTGAAAAATACCTACTTCTTAGCCTACCAATCAATCAAAAATAAGGAATTTGAAAAATTGACTTTATAATAGGATTTTTTGGAATGCCAAATAACAGGTTGAGACACAAAGCATGCCAACTTCGCATCCTCTTGTATGTGTAAAAAAATAAAAAGTGATTTCTCTGACCTCCCGAAGAAATTATTTTTTCAAGCTTAAAGGATGAAAGAGACATGGCGACCAATGCCATCGAGATTCACAATGGAGTCACATCATCCCCATTTGAGTGATACAACGAAACTGAAAGATGGTTTGGTGGGAGTTCTTGGACCGTCAATTTGACAGAGCCCCCTGCGGCCCCCCTAAAAGGAAACTTTTGTGCTTCTCCTTCTAATATCGTTCGATAGACCTTTTAGAACACTCATGCAAAAGGAATCTTCTGTATCATTAAATGCCGTATAGTACCGTTTGTATAATACCGTGATGTGTACCGACCCCACTAATTTGGGTGTGTATATTTTGTTTCCATTTTCGATTCCATATACTTTTTCTACGCCGTCTTCTTGTTAAAATCAATCTTTTTTTATGTTATGGGCTTGTCAGTGGTCAGGAGCTGCCGCTACTTCCCTAATCAATTTGAGGCTCTTCCACAGCCGCAGTGTGCAAATGCGCGGAGCTCTGGACATTTCTAGAGTATACGTGATGGCATTGAAATACATGGAGACTCAAACGCCTGATCAAGACACATTTGTCCATTTGGCGGCGGCCTCGGCTCTAGAGCACGGCAGAATTATACGCGAAATGTGTGGGATTATTCGGGAGTCGCCTATAAAATCGTATGCCGGATCACTGTCGAGTTTGCTGGAAGATGAAGGAAAGTTCGGGAACACTTATCGGAGGCCTATATCTAGGCATCAACCGTCGGCTCACGAGCAGTTATGAATTGAAATGGTAGCAAGCGGATTGAAAGCGAGTAGTAATAACAGCGATATTCCCAAGTAAATGATTGTTGGCGTGTATTTATTGTACGCAGTAATAAACAGTCTATGTTTTAAAACCATCGTCTCAACTATATTCGAACCCGTACGCGAAATACGTAACAGAATACACACTTACTTTTTGATAAAGAATTCTTCCAGGATAATATTTATTCTAATCCTTATTAAACATAAACCTAAATTTATGAAGGAAGATATTTCAAGATATTTAGAACTAACATTTCGAAGCACATCCTGCATAAGTGCGCCTATATCAAAACACCCTCATTAATCTGACGTCCGAAAGCGACAAGCAAATTAAATTCGTCTAACTGGCGAATTGGAATCGCTCATCGCGTCATTTATAATTCGTATTTCCGTATACCGCACACCATGCCATCGCAAAAAAAACGACCGCGGATGTGCGGTAGGTTATTTTTTTAAAAAAGAAACCGTCATCTAGAAATCAACACCCACAGCTGCGGTCCTTTATAAAACAATAGGCAAATCATCGGATTCCTTTTATTTTGAATTCGCTACAAATCCGACTCTTCACGTGAGTCCTTTTATTATGCCCGATGCGAATTCGGCCGGACTGGGGTGCGGCACAGTAGGGGAGCCTCGGCATTGTATATGAGATGGGTGCCCCATGGCAGTGATGCCTACCCCCGCGAACAAATTCCATGCGGAGATAAAAAATTCTAAGCTTTTAAATAATCCACAAAGTCCAAAAAGAAGCTACGCGTTTATAGCCCGAGCTTGATTAATCGCCCAAGTACTGAAAATAAAATACAAGAGCTGGAATTTCATTAGAATAGTTATTGGTTTTGAGTGTATTGTTTTGCATTAACCACCTAGTTTTCATGAAAGAAAAAAGATTTATAAGCACATAATCAGCTACTTCGGTGGGTGTGTTTAGGATATCAATCAATCATGAAATAATAACTCTTTACAAAACTTATAAATTATTCATAATGCTACTATTACTCAAACTAGATAACTCAATTAAAATCTCGATTTATATTAAAAGCTCCTTGCAAAATATATTTTAAGCAATAAGTAGTGTGCCTTTCTGCCGGCAAACCCTATAATTACAGGCATGATTGAGGAGAGGGTTGGAAATCATTTAGAGAGCTGCTTCTCTCTCCCGAAAGGTATACACACCCCCGAAAAAAATTTGGCGCATCAATTTGTAAAGTCATTTCCCTTTTGTTCCAAGACCTGTATAATATCACGTCGTACAATGTAAAAGCGACGTGATGTATCATTATTTCCGTCGTTAAAATATTAATAACTCTGACGATGCCGGCTACTCCTTGATTCGTTGTCAAATTCGTGTAGCAGGTTGATATTATCGTATCAGCGTTGCAAATAGCGCCCCGGCTTATCGAGAAGAAGCGATTCCCGTACGGTTCGCGCCGTTAATTACAGTGATCGGAGTACGACGAACATTTAAAGCCTTTTAAGTAATTGATGGCTTTCAAATTCGACAATTTGGGGGTTTCTTATTGGGCGGGGTTCGCATTGTCGAATGTCGGCATCCATCGACGCGGCTTGATCCCGAAATTGCGCGCGGTCAGTTTTTGTTTTAAGGTCCAATATGGGTTGTAGTATAATCTGGAAATCGGATTCCGCTTAATTGCAGGTTGTGTGCAGCCATCAAGACGAGGGCGAGGGTGCGAGGATCAATTTTTCCACTCAGAATTTTTTGTGTGCTAGATGAAACTCGGTATATCACGATTAGGATCACCTACGGCACGTTCCTCCTAAAACCGCCACTCAGCGTTCATATTCCAATATCATACTCTATATGTCTAGATAACATGGAAATGTTCTCGACTGAAGAAC
The DNA here is from genome assembly GCA_949128115.1 of Anaspis maculata. NCBI lineage: Eukaryota > Metazoa > Arthropoda > Insecta > Coleoptera > Scraptiidae > Anaspis > Anaspis maculata. The sequence continues at coordinate 93,858,728 of OX421962.1, forward strand.
GCATGTTCTCAGACAAAACGTCACTGATCACTGCGATAACAACTTCCGGTTTTTTATACTCTCATTTCTTTTTGTTCCCTTTCTTCTTCCACATTTTCTGTTCTCATCCTGTAGGATCATGATTTTTCTTTGTTCCATTGCTTCTACATCAGTCACTTCATTTTATTACGTTGGAAAATTAAAGTCCTCAACAACATAAAAAGTGCCACCCTGCCAAATTTGACCTAACTTTGAACCTAGACAACTTTGGAATGCTAATGCTACAAGCGGTTCAATCAATTTTCAGACCGTTCGCTAGCCCATTCCTTAAGCCATTAGTCCGTGTTTCACACGAAATATTCCACATAATATTTCTACAGGGTGTTCAATAGACTGCACAGTGGTCCGAAATTCAATAAATGCGGCCAAAAATCAAATTTTACGAGTATTTTGCATGACTTTCATATTTTGTGGGCACGTAAAAAAATAGTGTAGGTAGTCTATCCTGGAATTAACGTTACTTTGTTCCAGGAACTCACCTGTTCTGACCCCTCAAAATTACTAATTTTTTCGGAGTCAAAGTTACTCTATTTTGCTCGCAAACTTTAAAGAATAAGTGCTAGCTTAATAATTGCACTGCGGCTTTGCAACTTTCACAAAATGATCTTCAAAGAAAGTACTTTAGTTTGACATATATGGTGAGTCCAAAAACAAATTTGAAAACATTCAATATTATTATTATTTATATATGTAGTTGATTTTTCGAGATTTTGAAAAGTTCCTTGAGAAATATAAAAAAGTCCCCACAAAACCCACTGAGATTTATACCCTAAGAGATACTACAACATTCCATAAATGAAATAGTATGAACAGTTTTTGCTCCAAAGTGCTCCATTCGCAAATAATCTTTTATTTCCGATGTGGTGCGTGCCGTGCATCTGTGCATTTTAGAGTAAGATAAAAAAAATAGTTAGGTACTTATCGAGAGAGAAAACGTTATGTTTTGTGAAATGAACATGGTGACGGCATATTTTTTATCACTACCTATTTCTGGATTTTTGAGGATCGACCTTTTTTTGTGACCCTTTAGTCCTTTAAATTGTGAATTACTTTTTAGCTAATTTACTTAGGTATTCACTCAAAACATTGTTCTGTCAACCTAGAGCCCAATTTGGCAACGCGTTTATAATTTATTAATAGAAAAACCAATATTAAATTGAAATTTTGAAGGACTGTGTCTCCTCAGTCCTTTATGAGGACGAATTTCGCAAGAAAAAAACTGGACAGTCGCTCATCACATCATGTACGGACTCTAGAGTTACCTTTTTTCAACATTTTCTGGACTCCATTAATTTTTCCTGGAATCGTGACTTTACTATGGACTAGGTTCATAAGTTTCAGAGTTTTTCCAATTTATTTCTAATTGATAGAATCTAAATAACTAATCTAAGAAACCTCTCAAGACCCCATCCTGCGATGCGGTGTTTCCAATTTATTTGCCTGTGATATTGACGTTATTATTATGGATCAGTCCTTAGAGTTTCAGAATTTTTCTAATTCATTTCGATTTTATCCCTCTCAAATCAACCCAGTTTTGAATAATAGTACGTTGGGTAGGCAAAAAAAAGCTGCACATTTTGATTGGAATATGCCACCTACTATGATCATAGATAGGTTCATAACAAAGCTTTTTGGCAAGAGCGCCACTTGAAAATCCGTGCAGGAAACAAGATGGCGGCCTTCAAAGATGGGCACCACCTGTTTCTTGGAATTTTTTGTATTTCAGCTTCTAGCGGTCCGATTTCAATTTTCTTTTTTTTTGTATGGGAGCCCTGCTTACGATGAAGCTTATTACTTGCTGTCACAGTTTTTTTTTTGACATTGACGGTTTGTAAAATTTTGAAAAATCTTATTATTCAACTGTTAGTTCTAATTCATTTCATTTATCAAACACGGCTTTAATATACCTATCAACATTATCAGTTTCCTGATCACTTTACGAATGGAAGAACAGGTTCTACTCTCCACTTATATAAAAAGTTTCACAAAACGGCGGCACATTTGTTGAAAACACACCGAAGATAAAAGCAAAACTGTAAAAAGACTTGATAATTGTTTACATTTTTAGAGCAAAGAATACACGAATCGAATTTTGTAGCCATGTTTGCAGCTTTCCATATTGTGTAGGCTTTGCTGAAGGTACTTGGCCAAGTTCTTGAAGGTAGTGGTTGGATTGAAGTAAGGGCAAACTCTGGAATAAATGCAGAAGCGGGGGCCGAGGCGTATGTCTCAAAGTTACTCATGTAACTAAGTCAAGAGCAATTCATCAGACTGCTGGTGTTTTATACAATTTACTCAAAGATTCCTATAATTTACAAGATCATTCAGATACCTCATTTGACGAGTGGGTTGAAAAAAAAACGTACAAACTATCCAACTTTCCGTTTCTGGTTTTCAGTATTAAATTTGAAGATACTTCTTTAGGCGTTTGTTCGGTCCATCAGAGATGGCAACTATGAACTGTTCATTCATGCATTGAAAGAGTTGACACCGTGGTTTTTCATAACGGATCATCTCCACTATGCTCGTTAATCGCCAATTCATATAAAAGACTTGAAGGAACTGAAAGTTGAAGCACCAAGTGTTCATGAGCAAAACTATCAGCAGCCATCGGCTGTATTCTCCCAGTGCTCCAGCTTGTCACTCTATTTTTGCTCCAAAAAGTCATTCTACTGAAAATAGAAAGTGTATGGGATATATGTAGAAGAACGTTCAAGTACAGAGGCAAAAGTCAGTATGTTTGCTCCACTACGAAAAACTGGCACAAAAGTTTTTGAATTTGCTCGCCAAAAAGTCCTCTCACCCACGATTTCTGATTGTAAAAATGACGTCCAGCGGTTCTCTAGGGCTTTTATCGTAAGCCAAAACAGAGACATGGATTTAAAGAAATTTTTTGAACACGACAATACGAGTGCAGCGCCGTCGCTTTCCTCAAATGGTGTTTTGCGAACATATCAGAAATCACAGCTTCTCAAAATCCTGGAACAAACCGTTGATCAATCACAGTTCGATGGATTCTGTGACACAATAATTTATGACGGAGCAGCACTAGCACATGCTCTACCACCGAAAACATCACAGACAATTAGTCTATATTGTGACACAGAATTCAAAAACAGGATGTTTCATGATTAGTCAGGGAGCAAGGCCCTTCTACGACGCTTCTAAAAATAAAAACTTAGCACTTTTTAGGTTCACGGTTAAAAAAATACACATCATATCCAGAATCTCATTGCGCATCCGACCTCGCTAAGGATTTCGTTCGCGCGGATTGCAAAATAGTCAAAAAAAATTCTTTTGCCTAAGAACTTGAGTTATCGAATTTCTAATAATTTTCGGTTCACATCGTGATTGTCGGCGAGTTTTTAAATTTTTTTCAATATTTCTTCTACCGAATGAAAGCTTGACATAAGCAGATTATGGATGGCTCACAATAAAACTGATCTGGTGAGTAGCAAGTCCACAAAAAATTGTTAAAACAAGACATGCATTGAAAACGAGGTCCAAATTTCGTCATCGAGGTACTTTTTTTATTATTGAAGATAGATGGGTAATTATGTGAGACAAAATGTGTAGAACAGAACGAAGACATTTTTAAAGAAAGTACGCAAAGAATCGGACCAATGGTTCAGCAGATATGATTTTTCAAAGTGAAGCGCGGGAAGCGGTTTCGTTCGACAGGCGCCTGGCGCCTATATTGAGCGGCAAATTCGCACGGCACGGGGGGATCGTTATAGCCTGAAACGATGAAAATTATGTCTACTGGCATACAGAACTGTACGAGTGATACATCAAATTTTTCGTCTTGAAGTATTGAATACCAATCTGAAAGAAACGACATTGGCCGTTGGTCAAGACAAAAGTTACAGATCGAGAAACAAGCGAGGGAACAAGCGGTTCGTTTATTTTCGAAAAGTGGAAACCACAAGACGCTTTTAGCCTTAGAAGCGAAATATGAATTCGCTCATTCTTCGTTGCTACATTTTTAACAAATATTTGTTCAATATTATTGAATTTATAAGTTGGATCAAAGTTGGAGGAGCTTAATTTCTATCCTGCTGCTGTTGTCTGTTTTGGAGTATTTTGTCCTTTACCAATGGTAGGTATACAAAAAGAGCTTCAGAAAGCTTCTGATGGAGAAGATTCCAATTTCACAAAAACAACCCATCAAAATTCACATTGCAAAGATGATGAAGATGTGATTATAAATATGAATACACCAGTTCAACACCTATGCTTCTTGTGGCGTTGTGACAATTAGGTAGGTTTGTGTCAAAGATGTTAATGGTAGTGGAGTGTTATTTGGTGATTATGAATAATGATTATTATAATAAAGTTTCAATTGAAACTTGAATAGTTACTTATTTAATGAAGGATTGAAGGCGCATCTACATTTCACAAGTTGAGGTACCCATGCCGTGTGGTGGATTTCTTTTTCTGTCCCGTTTTGATTGGGAGTATTGGGACAAACTTGGCATCGTCTCTTGTATGTCGTTGGAAATAGACAAATAGGCCAGAGGAGCGGAATGAAAAATCTTTCAACTTTTCAAAAATAAACGACCCGCTTGTTTCTCGATCTATAACTTTTGTCTTGACCAACGGCCAATGTCGTTTCTTTCAGATTGGTATTCTATACTTCAAGACGAAAAATTTGATGTATCACTCGTACAGTTCTGTATGCCAGTAGACATAATTTTCATCGTTTCAGGCTATAACGATCCCCCCGTGCCGTGCGAATTTGCCGCTCAATATAGGCGCCAGGCGCCTGTCGGACAAAACCGCTTCCCGCGCTTCACTTTGAAAAATCATATCTGCTGAACCATTGGTCCGATTCTTTGCGTACTTTCTTTGAAAATGTCTTCGTTCTGTTCTACACATTTTGTCTCACATAATTACCCATCTATCTTCAATAATAAAAAAAGTACCTCGATGACGAAATTTGGACCTCGTTTTCAATGCATGTCTTGTTTTAACAATTTTTTGTGGACTTGCTACTCACCAGATCAGTTTTATTGTGAACCATCCATAATCTGCTTATGTCAAGCTTCCAATCGGTGAAAGAAATATTGAAAAAATTTCAAAAACTCGCCGACAATCACGATGTGAACCGAAAATTATTAGAAATTCGATAACTCAAGTTCTTCGGCAAAAGAATTTTTTTCGACTATTTTGCAATCCGCGCGAACAAAATCCTTAGCAAGGTCGGATGCGCAATGAGATTCTGGATATGATGTGTATTTTTTCAACCGTGAACCTAAAAAGTGCTAAGTTTTTATTTTTAGAAGCGTCGTAGAAGGGCCTTGCTCCCTGACTAGATACTGAAAAGTTCCATGCAAGTAGGATACACATTTTGTGGGATATTTACCACAAAACCAGCCTGAAGAGATTCGTGAGAGAGAAAAGAGGCTCTGGTATTCGTCGCCATGCAGCTAAAGAGAATGTGTTGCCAAAGAATTGGAATGATTTTCTTGCTGCGATGTAAACAAAATGAAACTGTTCAAGCTACTTGGACAACATGCTCTTTTGAATTTTGGTTGCGCACATATTGTTACAGAAACGTAGGCAACAGGAAGAAGCGGATTGCAGAATATTGCTCGATGCCAAAGATAGTGTCGAACAAGAGCAACGAAAATTATGATCTGTACGGTAGACACTGACGTAGTCGTTTTGGCAATATCTTTTTTCCAAACTCTGAAAAATGCTGTACAAGAGATGTAGATAATTTTTGGATCAGGAGAAGCCCAGAGATAAATGAACATCAACGCCATGGCAGAAAGAATGGGTAAATAAAGAACTGTTGCCTTGAGATGTTTCCATGCATTCAGAGGTTCAGATATAACATCGTCATTTGCAATGAAGGGTAAATAACAAACCGCCTGGAATGTATGGAAGTCCTTTCCTGAAGCCACGAAAGCATTTTGGAGCCATATCTCTACCAAAACAATCCATTTCCGATAAAACATTGAAGCTCTTGAAAAGTTTGTTGTCCTGCTCTACCACAAAGGTGCCCAAAATTTTCCGTCAATCATAAGAGAAAGTTTCTTTTTACAACGAAAAGTCGCAATCTTCAAAACCTCCCTCCAACGAAAAAAGCACTCAGTTCAGTTAGGCAGCATGCGCCAAGGTCTGCATATCAAGCAGGACAAAGTCTGGGGCAGAGTCTGGGGGCGTGAGTGTTCTACGACGGAAATCATTTCAGAACCAAACGGATGGGGATGGACTATGATTGCAAGGGAGTGGACGCCGGTTTGGTCTTGTCTAGAACTAATTTGGGCGGCTTGTCGGGAGCTGGTGAAATGCAGCGTTCGGTTGCTCTTTCAGGAGGGAATTAGGAGAAGGTAATGGAGAAGACGAGGTGCTAGAGTCCGAATGAGAGAAATTCAGACCTATGTATTTATTTTTATTGAAACCTATTCCAAATTCCATAAAATTGTTTAGACATCAAAAACACGTCTATTCCCATTTAATTACCTGAAGTTTTTTTTCATTTTTACTCTATACACAGAGGGAAGAGTTTCAGGAACCAGAAACCGTTTTTTCTTCTATACAATGATCATCAGAAGCAATGAAGTGCACGAGAAATACACACATGTTAACCATTTTAATAAGTGAGGCAAAATATTTCTTTTTCCAAATATTACGAAACTGTAAATGTCAAAAAGAAAATGTGTGATGGCAGATAAGCTTAGCCTTAAGCAGGGTTTTATGAACAAAAAGAAAGGAAATTGAAATCGGACCGCTAGATGGTGAAAAACCACAAATTACAAAAAACAGGTGGTGCCCATCTTTGAAGCCCGCCATCTTGTTTCCTGCACCGATTTTCAAGTGGCGCTGTTGCCAAGAAACTTTGTTCTGACCTTATCTATGATCATAGCAAGCGGCATATTCCAATCAAAATGTGCAGCTTTTTGGTTTAATTTAATGTGTACCCGACGTACTAATGCCGCAGCTTGCCTATTATTGCATTGATAGTTTTTCTTTTTCTACAATTTTTCTTTTATTTAGGAGATAAATGCTAATAGAGTATTATACTTTAAAAAATATATATTTTTTCGATGGAATCAGAAACTATATTGGAAAAAAACTGACCCGTATTTTTTTATTCAGCCAAAAATCGTATCGTTTGGCCGCAATAAATAAACGAAATTCCTATATTCTGCCTACTTCCGACGTCATTTACTCAGGCGGTATAGGCGGTGACTCGCTGCGCAATTTTAAAAAGTTCAAGTAAGTCGAGCTTTTTAAATGCGAAAAAAAAAAGAATAAAAAAAAAGGTATTCGCGGAGATTAGAACCTTTGACCTTTGAATTCGTTTACTTTTATCTAGACCACTCGACCATCTCGCCTTCTGTCAATCATTGTGACATTTTTTTATACCGTATGTTCATTAAAAACTTCAATAAAGGGAGGCTGTGACGCAGGCCATTCGATCCGAAAACGGCCAGGGGCCCTATTCCTACGGGCGAAGCGGTTGTTCGCTTCGCCTGAGATCCCGCCGTTGCTACGTTACGCGGCGTCCGCCTGGCTTTCGCATGCCACGAGTCATGCGAAGAGCGGTGCGTGCAACCCCCGTGCAACCTTTGCAGTGTTCCCAATAGCCCAGTCATCCTAGCTCATTTCAGGGCTTGAGGTCGGAATTTCTCCCATAAAGCTGGATTTTTGCATACATGTCCAGAAAACAGCCCTCTTTCTATTAGTGATGAAAAAAATTTCTGAGACCCGGAGCGTTTTCCGCCATTCTGAAAAATCTGTCAATTTCTTCAGTTTTTCTTGAATAACTCTGTAAATATTCAACTTATTGGCATACAATTTTTGCAGTGATTAGAGCTTGAGATTCTGCAATCAATGTTGCCAAAAATATTTTTCTAGATTCCATGGTTTCTAAGAAATGTCAAATGAGTTAAGCGACTTCATTCACTTTCATCATTTCATTTGACCAATTGAAAAAAAATTATCGGGCTTTCAACAGATCTGCCCTCTTTTGCATTCGAGTATACATAAAAAAGGCTTCCAAAAAATATTCATATGTCGGTCGGTCTGCAGGTCTAACGGTCAGTCTGGTGGTCGGTCTGTTGAATTTTGTGCCTAGATTTATTCCCAAGCCGTTGAACCAATCCCGACCAAATTTGGTAGATTTGTAAGTGACAAGATTTCAACGACAAAATCCAAATGTCATCTTGATCTGTCACTTGGAAGTGTCAATACAAAAGAATGACAGAAGGTCTATCTCATACCGAATGCAACTTGTGATACATCATTTTAAAGCCCTTGAAAAAATGCATACAAAATGGTCAGTGAGAACTATCAATGTTGCATCTGTCAAAAAATCACAAGCTGTCAAACTTTAAATTTGAACTTTTCGTAACTCATAACTCATAACATTATTTTCACCCTGTATACCTACTAAGTAGTACGCGTCACAGGGGTGTATGCTTTTGACCTGTTAAACAGGTAGGTATGAGCCCCAGTATGAGCTAACCATATAGCAACAAACCGTTTGAACTAGTCATCTGAGCTTAGCTGTGAAACAGAAATTTCTAAATCGCACTTGGATCGAGCTCAACATCTGTACATATCGTCCGTCATCTCACGTAGTGTCGTAACTGATTTTTGATATTTTTTGCATGTCCTTTGTACCTGATGGTACACTTAAAAAGAATGCTGTGTGTTTAAGGGTTAGAGAGTAGTCAAGTCCACTTTTTCGCATGTATTGATTTTGATAAGTTCTAACATCTACGTACACAGGTAGGAACCTTGCTTGAACAAGTGAGATCCCATCGGATAGATGTTGAAAAATCAATAATAAATATCAAACCACCATCAATAGTTAAAGTCGCTTGCTATCAAGGCGGTTTTTCCGAATGATTTATTTTTGCTTCTGCATATGTCATCTAGGATATGAACTTTTTATGGTTATTATTAGCCGTCAGAAATCGGCAAAAAAGGCCTTCCTCTATCTGGAAGCCGTTTCCACGCTAGAAATGAGCCAGATTGTGGAGTCGATCCTCAGCCGTACTTCTTATACGTTCCCTTATTTACTGATCAAGCTTCTACACCATTTCCAACTGTATTTGCGATAATATCAAATGTATTTCAGATTAGCGATATGTATTTGAGAAAACACCAATTGTATTTTGAATATGAGAAATGTAGTTTAGAATTTGCCAAATGAATTTTAGAATAAGGATTTGTAGTTCAGAAAACGTGAATTGTAAGTGAGAAACCGCCAATTGTAGTTGAGAATTTGGAGTTCGTTTTCCTCAACAACGTTTGCTTTTTCATCGCTGTTCTACCCTAAAACAAAATATCTGAATCTGAAATACATTTCATAATTTCTCAAATACATCTCATCTTATCGTAAATACTTATAACGTTTTCGAAAATACATTTGGCAATTTCTCCATTGAACTTCGTGGATCTGGATTGCATTTAATTTTTTCTAAAATACATTTGGTAATATCTCGAATACATTTCGTTAATCTAAAATACATTTCATATTTTCTAAAGTACATCTAAAGTTTTCTAAAATGCATTGGCGATTTCTGAACTACATTTGGTTAATCTTAAATACATTTCATATTTTCTCAAATACATCTGAAGTTTTCTAAACTACAGCTGGAAAAGGTGTAGTATAATAGTCTATACTTTATAGTCTCCTATTGAACATGTGAAAAATTTTCCCCTCTATAGCAGCTGGTATTCTACGTACAGGGTGAATGTGAAATCAATTTTTTGTTTCACCCTATATGTTGTGTTTTTGCAGTTTGAGGAATCTAACATTTTTGTATCTTGGATGAGAGACTAATGGCTTGTAACAGAGCTGGAAATGGTATTTGTCTTGATTTATTCGATAAAGATAAAAAATATTGGAAAAAATCGATTGCACCCAGTACGTAGAATACCAGCGGCTATGGAGTGGTACAGTTTCCACATGTTCAACAGGAGACTATAAAGTTGCTAAATAATGAAAGCCTGTTTTTCTCGAGGATTATTATTCCAACGGAATAAACATTTTTCAATCTTCACCCTGTATACTAAATAGTACACGTCACAGGGATGTCTGCTTTTACCATGTTAAAGAGGTGGGTAAGACGAGGGGTAAGAGCTAACCATATAGCAAGAAAACCGTTTGGGAACTACTTTCTTCAATCAAGAGATGATTTTTTGACTATTTCAAGTAGGTACACTACAGTCTCGGATGACTAGGCAAATTTTTTTTCTCAGGTGGCATCCTTGTCTGCTGCCGGTACATTTCATGATTCATTAAGTTATTGTGAGGCACTATTGTTGGGAACACAATTTGGTTCAATTCCGTTCTGTACTTCAAGAGTTATAAAAAGTTAAAATTTAAAGTTTGACAGCTTGTGATTTTTTGACAGACGCAACAATGGAGGTTCACATTGGCTATTTTGTATACATTTTTTTGAGGGCTTTAAAATGATGTATCACAAGTTGCATTCGGTGAGATAGACCTTCTGTCATTTTTTTGTAGTGACATTTCCAAGTGACAGATCAAGATGACAATTGAATTTTGTCGTTCAAAACTTGTCACTTATGAATCTACCAAATTTGGTCAAGATTGGTTCAACGGCTTGGGAATAAATCTGGGCACAAAATTCAACAGACCGACCACCAGACTAACCGTTAGACCTGCAGACCGACCGATATATGAATATTTTTTGGAAGCCTCTTCTATGTATACTTGAATGCAAAAGAGTGCAGATCTGTTAAGAGCTCGATAATTTTTTTTCAATTAGTCAAATGGAATGATGATAGTGAATAAAGTCGCTTAACTCATTTGACATTTCTTAGAAACCATGGACCCTAAAAAAAATATTCTTGGCAGCATTAGATGGAGAATATCAAGTTCTAATCACTTCAAAAACTTTAATGCCAATAAGTTGGATATTTACAGAGTTATTCAAGAAAAACTGAAAAAATTGTCTGTTTTTTCAAAATGGCGGAAAACGCTCCGGGTCTCAGAAATTTTTTTCATCACTAATAGAAAGAGGGCTGTTTTCTGGACATGTATGCAAAAATCCAGCTTTATGGGAGAGATTCCGACCTCGAATGCTAGGATGACTGGGCTACAAGGTTCCGTGATGAAAAGCTCCAATTAAAAAGACAATTCCACCAGAAATTACTGAAAACTGTCGCAAGTGACAAAAATGTCAGTAACAAAATTTCAAATGAATGTCACAGTGATTGAAAATAGTTATCATCTGTCAGTGTGTGTTTGATTCCGAATAATTTGACTCATAGTGAACCAATAATAAACGCCTTACGTGTGCCACGGGCACAACAACGGATACCCAATCGAAGACTTGGAGGAAGCCAGAAGCGATGCTGACGTTGACAATGTTAAGAGACGGTTTCCGGATGGCGCTGATGGGAAGATGCATCCATAGATTTCAGCGATACACTCGAACTGTGCTTTGCTTGTACCTCCTTCAAGTTAATTCGTCGGCCGGCATTCTACTTCCACAGCATTTCAGCTCGTGAAATCGGCCGTAACCGTGCCCTGCACCGAATTCGGATTTGAACCCAAAAATCAAAGAGCATTTCGCTCCGCCTGAGACCTGCGGGAGGGAGCCATAGCCGCTTTTTCTTTCAAGTAACACCCTCCATTTTCACTATCTAGCTATATCTAGACAAGAGTTGCTCTCAAACCACAATTTGAACTCTTGAGGCTCTCGAGGCCGGGATTATGGTTCGACGCTTTTGACGTATGCGACTGGCAGCGTTGACATTTCGCTCAGCGAATTCTTCCGAATCCATGCGAAAACACACGGGTGATCGAGCGTAGGAATACCAAATTTTGAAAGCAGGCGAAGCGATCGGGTTGCATGCGATCCGGTCCGCATCGCTTCGGACGTAGGAATAGGGCCCCTGGTTATCATCGGTCCACGGCCTCCCATTATTGAATTTTTTAATGAACATACTGTATAAGCAAGAGGTGTAAAAAATGATTCAAAATGGGCATCTTCAAAACCGGCGGCGACCCTTATAGCAGGGGATGGAAGGTGGCTGTCGGGTATCGGAAGACTCATCGTATTGCCCACTATCGATTGAAACAGAAATTCTTCATAAAAGCGATCGACCCAGAATTTTGCAGTGGGCTCCCGCACTATTAGTTGTAGCTTTCCTAATCGCTGACCGATTTTCGAGATTTCAGGCTCATTTTGAGGCTAAAGCTATAACGGGGGAATCGAGGAGGCCCGCTGTTTATGACGAGCGCTGATGCTCGGAGCGCTGATGCTCGGAGCGCTGATGCTCGGAGCGCTGATGCTCGGAGCGCTGATGCTCAGATTTTACTCAGGTAGTCAAGGATTGTCAACTCGCCTTGCATAGGTTCAAGTTTCTCTTAGCTTAGATTACTCGGGCGCCACCCTACTGACAGCAGGGAAAGTAAACTAGCATGTGGTTTCACAAGTCTATTGAACACACAAATAATTTACGTACAAAAGGATCTCACACAAAATGACAGTGATTGTTGCACAAATAATTACAGCAAATGTTACACAAATTACTACAGCCAAGAGATGGGAATAACAAAAACCTATCCCGCAAAAGATCCTACCACAAAGCACGTGACGCGAGGGGAGTTTGATGACGATGCGGTGCGACGTGTGCAACGTGCACCTGACAACCTTTCTCTCAAATTCACCCTCTCACTCACGCATTCATTCACACAGACTATGCTGGCAAGATCCGGCCTGGACACTACCGGATCCACGACCTGCCGGTTACTCGGAGTAACTACATGCAGTCATCCACGACTGAAACTTGCGCCAGGACACAGAGTATCCACGAACGCCAGCAGCCTGGACAGACCTGATTCACACACCCATCCACGACTAAGCTTGCTCCAGGACACGGAGTATCCACGAATGCCAGTAGCCTGAACAGACCTGATTCACACAGTCATCCACGACCAAACTTACTCCAGGATACTGAGTATCCACGAACGCCAGTAGCCTGGACAGACTTGATTCACACAGTCATCCACGACTAAACTTACTCCAGGACACGGAGTATCCACGAACGCCAGTAGCCTGGACATACCTCATTCACACAAGCCATCCACGACTGAAACTTGCTCCAGGACACAGAGTATCCACGAACTATTTATATATTATTAGGCTTTTGTAGCTTTGATTACGAACATTTTTTCAAATTTGACCTGTTAACCAGCAATTCTAGTCCCATAAGAGAAAAAAAGCACCTTGAAGTGTTCAGAATGAATAGCACCTCAAAAGGTAAGTTGATTTTCATTCGATTCTCCTCTCAACCCAGATTTCGACGGTTCGGTTCATGGAAGTTCAGCCATGGGTCATTTTTTATACAACCCTGTATCTTGAATATCTGTCTTGAGTTGAGTTTGATCCTTTGATATTCTTACCTGAAGCTTATCCAAGTTTCAAAATGAGCCGAAACTTTTGAAAATCGGGTAACGAGAAAGAGTTATTAATGCATTATAAAAAAGTTGACTTATTGATGTCGCCCTATAAATAGAAGAGATACACCGAAAACTCAAAAATCTTCTCGAGGTATGAGGTCTAGCTTCCTGCCAAGGGTGTTAAAATATACACTGCTGGACAACGAAGAAGATATAAAGACTGTTGAAGATATAAATTTTTATGTTGGATGTTACAGATTTGCGTTGTTGGAACGCGAGAGCAAGTCACTTTTGATAAATGGATGTTGATATTGAGCAAGATTGTTCGTACAACAGTCCAGGACAATTTTACTCTCAACACAACCCGAATATTTGGTGTGGGGCCAAGCAGGAAGCACTTCTTCAAGTAGTTGTCACTGTCTGTTTTTCGTAAGTTGAATTTCGTCAGAATTTCACCAGAATTTTAGATGTGGAACATGTTCTAATTGCGAGTTTAAGCCCCTGAACATGGTAACGTTGTTAAACTTCAGTTTCCTAGTGGAGTGAAGCCACCCTGGACGTATACTTTTAGTGCTTGTGCTTTGTCTGAGTTTCGCAAATCTCCAACATTCAACATCAAAATTCATATCTTCAATGTTAGACTTCCACTCTGAGTAAATCCAGAACCGTTTTGTGATAAGACACCATACTTCACGATTTTTGAATTAGAATATCAAAAAAAAAGATATTTTTTAAAAATGGGGGTACGATGAAGTCGTTGCAATCCCTCTTCCCCTCTTTTTTTTTCAAATCAAGCTACTCAACTGTAGGTACTGTACTGCATTTTTGATTACGTTAGTTCGCTTTTCATCCTGGCATATAGTTTTCTTTTTAAATTGTTACTTCTCAAGACATCTGATGGTTAGTAATAACACAGTTATTGCAAAATCAATCAATATGCCTGCCTCATATTTTTACTCCTATCGGCTATCTCGTTTAATTCATTAACTCTCCAACTTGAAACAGATATCGTTGTACAGCTTTGAATTGCTCAGTTGTAATGGGCGTTATCCCAAGACGAAAATCAGATTTCGCTTTTCCATCGAGCTTGTTTAATAATTTCGCAGACATTTCTGATGTCGAAAACGATGTTCTGTTGTCTGATGTTCCTTTCATATCGTCACCATTCGCACCCATGTTTGATTCTTCACCAGCAGCATTCTTCCATTTTGCATCTTCGAATTGTTGTCTTCTGTCATCTTCGTTACGTCTCCACGACAGCTTGGCTAAAGAGATCCACGATCGGTAGACTACCACCAAGAGGAGTGGGATTCCTCAATCATATAACATAAGCAATGCCCTGATTGTTCAGACTATAAGAATAAACAGGAATCTGGGAAAATTCTACGGAGCACTTTTTAGTTTCACAGGCTGAACAAAATCAGCTCATCGTTATTTGCCTTCACTTATCAGTCAGCGTCGATTCTGACAACACTAACCTAGCTTATTTGACAAGAACATCGCCATCAATAAAAATAATGAACCTGAATGGCACATGTACGCCCTGCAAGCTCGGCCATACGCAACTTTGAAGATGTCCTTGAAAAAACAGGTATACCCACCTATCACATCACCGATTTCCCTTGTGAAATATTCACTGGCGATGTCATTCCAGGTTGGGGTCTCTATTACAAATTCATCGTGGGATATGCGTCGGCCAGCTCGTTCGTAAATGCCATAACCCTCCTCAGTATGTCCTTCGCTCTTCCAGTTTCATCATGTTACGGAATGCTGCTGAGTGAAAACGTGCTAGTTCTCCACACTTACTTTGCCGTCGGTAAAACTTTCTGCAAATGAAGTTTTTTGCTGGTGTGATAATCCGAAGTTGCAGGGAAGGCTTGTGGTGGTTTTCTGGCTACCAGTTTGTCCGACAACAGTGGGAAAAAGTGCATGATACCGAAAACGTTCATCGTTCTCTTTGGAAGTTCCTTCGTTGCGGCGTTTTCACATAGCGCGCTCACTTTGTACATATCTGCGTTCTTTTTAGGTTCTGGGTGAACACTTTGGATCAACGTACGGTTCCATTTAATCATTCCACTAATTGCAGGCTCCAAGGGAGCATGGTTTGCGTCAAGATTTACCTCTGCGAAGTCTTACCGGTGAACAAGCGAGGGTTTTACATGGTCCTGCCGGATGTATGCTGGTGTGTGGGTTATTTCGCTATATCTGGTGAGTAAAACGAAAAGAACGGAGGCAACACGTTGATAGTACCAACTTATTTTTTTGCCAATTTCACTGCAATGGATCACAGAGGCATGGATATGCGGATAACGGCTTGGAGGGCGATCTACGCGGTGTCTGGTGGTCTCAGCTTGGTGATGGCTTGCGTTTCTGCGCTGTTAGAGATGGCTCCTAGATTCCTCCTCTTCAAGAAAAGGACGATGACAGCAGTTTTGGTTTTGAAACAATTTTACGCTATCAACAGATCAAAATACAGTGAAACTTTCGATGTATGTACCTATGAGGTGTCCGTAAGATCAACAGCACCTTGGGAGAAATTCTGTGTTTGAGACTTATGAATAAATAACTACGTTGGGAAAACTCAGAATTTCCATCATGATGATGGCGATTTCACAGACACTGTAAATACTTCTGGGTGAATTATTCATCCAGTGGTACTCTATCTCTTTTTATTGTTTGTTAATCCAGCTTCGCCCGCACCAACTACATAATCTCATAAAGGATTACAACTTGTCTGGGGAACGCGACCCCATCAATAATTTCGATCAAACTATGGTGTCACTTAAAACGATGTTTCGCATGGTTCGACTATTGTTCCGGCGAAAATTCATCACCACGCTGATCGCAATCGTCGTCATGAAGCTTCCTGTTTTGTTCGGGTAAGTTTCGATCAAAATATTTTGAATTTAAACAATTATTATTGCATAGTAAACCCACGTATGGGAAATTTCACGCAGAGTTCTTGGCACGACGATATTATTTTCGCAACTCCTGCTGTGGGACGAAAACGCCAATGTCAGGGGTGAATCTTTGTTGAGGATAGCAACGGAAGAGAGCAGAAACTGTACGATAACCGTGAACCATGCGGCGTACCAGAACTTTTTCTTGCTCTCAATGAACATGTTGTTTGGACAAGTCCTGCTGCTGCTCGTGATCGATCGTGTTCGACGTAAAATTTCAATTTGTAAGTAAACTGCTAAGTACACGGCTAAGAGTGTTTTGAAAGATATAAATAGGTTTGTTAAATAAACGCTTCTGGAAATTCGAGTTTAAATGCTCCGATAAACGAAGCTTTATTTTCACACGTTTAGTGCATTTGTCGGAAAAGCCGAGTCGGAAATTCACTACCTGATGGGCAACAACATTGTAGTCTTTATATCTCTTCTCAAAATCAAGTATCTCACTATAACTACAAAGCACACTAGCATTAGAAACTTATTCTTCGCAGGTCTCGCTTTGGTACTCTGCGGTGTGACAAGCCTCATTATGGCATTTATCAAAAATTTCGCCGTGGGAGCTGTAGCTGCGTCGTTTTTTACAGCAGGTTACACCATAGCAGAATCAACAATATTTGTCCTTACAACAGAAGTATTTCCCACTTCTGTGAGGTGAGCTCTCTCCGCCTTAAATTCAGATTTTTTACATAAGCAAGCACACTGCAATATTTTGAATTTTCAGAGGAACTGCTGCAGGTCTTATCAATTTTTACGTTTTGCTGGCTGCGTGTATTGTTTATCACTTTTTGGACATTCCAGCTCACTATTTTCTACTTATTCTGGGCTCCCTCCTCCTAGGTAAGTATTTTCATATTTCAACTCACAATTCGAGCATTCACGCCACTCAACCCGATCGAGGTCATTCTTTCACCAAGCAATAGATATTAGCGAAAATTCGATGCAAAGGTAGGTGTGATAGCGCTTCTTTAATTTTAAATAAGTATTTCATCAAAACCAAAACAAGATTCTTTCGCGCGATGAAAGATATTTCGAGGAGAACATATAAAAATATTCACTCCGTACATTGTTAACATTTCTAATTTTAAATGCGGGGCGGAATGCAACATGCTCTCCTATATTTATTACGGATGCAGTTACATGAAATTATTTCTTCGTCAAACAATGGCAAAAATAGCTCACTGTTCATAAAATGAAAGCAATATTATTATTAGTCGCATTTTAACTTGTATATGCAATAAATTCCACATGTACACACTTCCACATTGCAATGCAATAAACTAGTGCATTCTCTGCCCGTTTTTAAGTCGCTAAGCATATAAAATTTCCCCCGATTTACAACAAGCGCTATATATACTTCTGCCCCACGATGATATATGCATACCGCCAATTACATTTACTTGAAAAGCATCTTAGTGAAATTCACAACAAGCAAATTTCAACATGAAAACAAAATTAACCTTACTGTCTGGATGGGAATATATAACGAGTTGTGGAAAAATTGTTTCCAGGAGCCTCGGTGATTTGCAAGTTTGTTCCCGATCTGAGAGGACAACCAATGGTGGAATGACATTTACTGTACATTGCTCACTTCTTTTTTTTTACAAAAATAATATATAATTATTTATCTATGAATGCGTAAAGATTTTTCTCTCAATAACACCTAGCGGTGACTCCCAAGTTCAACGTAAACTCAAAACCGACATGTTTTATGGTCGTTCATAAATCAAACCGCGAGCAATGATAATCCTGATGGCGGACAGACGAACGTGCGTGTTTTTAGATTTAATGTGTATTAAAAGAAATGTGATGATACTAAATCAAAACACCAGTCTTCGCGCGCGAATTTCGGAAATCCTGAAGGACACCATGATACTCTTGTACACATCGAAGGGTATAATACACAATGTTGTTTTGCAACCGCACGAATTATGTTGTTATTGAAGTTTTGCGGATTACTACTGGATGCCAATAATAAGATGCAAAATTCATAATTTACTGGCGAATTTCAAACTGCCAAAAACAAATAAACGAAAAGCTAAATGTATAACACATGGCCGTGTGTAAAATAGGACGACACGCGATAATATGATTCATGGTGAGGGTATGATTGAAATGAATTTTGGCGGTTTTCAAAAATATTTTTCCTTTTTTATGCGCATCTACGAAGCTAAATTTACAGTGATAGAAGCTTTGTTTGTCCTACACAATCATTTCAGTCGAATGTTTTACTTACTAATGGAACAGTTTAGAAGGCAGTTTAGGCAAGTGAACTTGTCTGAGAAAAACTTGTGGTGGCACCACAATAGTTCTCTCCCGGCGTAAGTATTCAGGGAAAGGGTGAGTTTTTGTTCAAAGCGTCTCTTCCAGTGCGCTGCATAGGGAAGGTTAACGTTAAAATTTCTATAATGGTGCTACAAAAACTCGCTGGAGACAACGACGCGCAAATAAGACATACACCAATAGAACTGGCGGAGGAGCCGGGAGCTAGCCGGAATATTCGCGAAGCCAATACCGGAGTGAAGAAAAAAGCAATGAGAACCCTCGACGCATTTCCGGAAGAAGTGTGGAAAATTCTCGAATACAAGACGCGAGTATACAGGGTGATTCACCACCAAATAGACATAGCTTAAGGGTTGGTTCAGTCTTTCCAGGCGAACCAGGATCTCGTTTTGAAATTTTTTCAACTCTGTTCGTTTCGAAGAGGCTATAGGGTGATTCATGTATTCGCAGAATTTTTTGACAAGCCGTATCTTCAGAACGACCCTGGATTGGATTGAAATTTTGTGAGATGATTCCTATCAAGAGAAAGAGAACAAACTGGGCCTGAGCATAGAGTCCTCAGTGAAGTGTCAGTCGTCATGCTGACACCTGTATATCGTATATCTCCTTGATAGCTGAAACAGTGTCACAGCGAGTTTCGACGTCACGGTAGGAGTGAATCATCCGATGGAGAAGGAAGTAGGAAATAGGTGAGTCCACGAGTTCTCGCGCAGAGCAGATGAAGCAGTTGTGTGTTGCGGAAGTTCTGTCTGGGTATCCGAAAGCCTATGAGATATAGCAACTCCGGGCAGTCAACCTCACCCTTAATAATCTCATACAGAAAGATCACACAATTCATGTCACGTCTGGTTTGAAGGGACTGCGTGTTAAATTGACGCAAAAGGTCATGATGTTGAACATATATTTACATCGACGCATGATGAACCCCAGCATCCTCAAAGTCGCAGATACAACCGACTCGATGTGATCTGTGAATGTCAGTCCATGATCAAAAATGACCCCCAAATCTTTCAGAGTATATGGTCGACTCAAAATTGTGCCATCGATGGTGTAGTCATACAATAGGGGCGATACGACCCGCTGGTAACTCACAACGCTGCACTTTCCGATGTTCAACGGCAACTGATTCCGGGCACACCACTCACCCAAGACGTCAAGATTCCTCTGAAGCACAATACAATCATCAACTGTAAGAATGGATTGGTACAGTTTCATGCCATCGGCGTATAACAAGCAAGGTACCTTCAGATCTGTAACGATATCGTTGATGAGGATCACAAAGAAGTCGGGACCCAAAAGAGTCCCCTGGGGAACACCAGAAGGGTAGGTAGAAGAACGAAACCCGTTGTACTACACATACTGCTCACGACCACCTAAGTAGGACCTGAACAAGTTCACAAAAGAGGGTGAAAATCCAAATGACTCAAGCTTACCGATCAGGATTGAGTGATTCAAGCGGTCAAAGGCTGTCAAAAAATCCGTGTAAACAACATCAACCTGAAGTCTCTGATCCAGTCTATCTGCTATGGCCCGGACACAAAACCATGCTGAGATGTCGTAATCAGCCTTCCCGCATAGGAAGAAATACGATCGTGGCGGAGGAACTCGAGAGTGACTTAGAGAAGTTATTGATGATGGCCATGGGTCGATAGTTATTCATATCACTCTTATTGCCTTTTTGAAAGACCGGACTCACACGTGATGCTTTCCAAGCTTCTGGATAAGTAGAGGTCTTGATGATGAGGTTGGAAATAAAGTGAAGTAGTTCACAAAAAGCACTGGCGCAGTCTTTCAGCAAAAAAGCCGGAATCAGGTCTGGACCAGTGGTCTGTCCAGAAGGTATATATTCGTTCAAGTGAGGAGAAAATCTCAGACTCTGAGACCGACGATATATGTAGGAAAGAGGAGGTCTTGTTGTCTGTTCGACTGCGCCAAGGAACGCCACTGTCATTGGCAGTGTTGAAACTTTTCATGAAAAAATCTGCAAACGCATCAGCTACTTCAGCGAAGTCACGCAACTCCTCGCCGTTGAGAACCAAAACCGAAGGTAATGTCCTATCTCTACTTCCTGCATTAATGAGCGACCAAAAAGCTTTGGGATTTGTTTAAATTTCGCGCTCCACACGGATGTGGTATTTCTTAAAAGATTCATCAATAAGAGATTTGAGTATGAAATTTTCAGGGCGGTTTTAAAAAAAAAACTTCAAAGCTTTTCCTAAAAAAGTCATTTTGTATGCATATTTTTTTAATCATTTTCATATTCACAAACTACATAAAATATGCTATTAATATAGCAAAAAATTGCTTGGCACCATTGAGATGTCAAGAACATTTTGGTAATCCTGAAGATATTTGAGGTTAGGACTTTTTGTAAATTAATAATTTTTAATATTCGCAAATGATCTATTATGGCCTTGAATTTTAGCCGTTTCGTCACAAAAATTAAAAAAAAAACACTTTTCTCAGTAGTTAACTAGCAACAAAAAGTTTCATCAGAGCTTCCACAAAATTCTTGTTACGTCCCTCAACTTCACTTCTATCTCGAATTGAGCTGAAATTAAGGGATGTGACAAATATTTTTTGACAATTCTGCTGCAAATTTACTACAGGCACAGACCTACAGGGTTGGCCCAACGAAAACGAAACAGGAGGTTTTTTGGGCATTTCACCTCCTGAGGGGAACATCTGAAACATATTTTGGTGAATTTCTATCTCTAGGCCCCTCATCCCCACCCACTCAAACTTCAAAATTTCAAATGACACCACCCAGTTTGCGATACATTAAATCAAAAAGAATCAAAATCTCTGTTGGCGCCCTTCGGCTGCCGAAAGCACCCTCTGACGCCCGAGAAGAGGGGAGAGTGGTCAACACCAATCCGGATCATCCATAATCTTGCCTGAGTTACCCGAGTTCAATGCGGCAGTATACGCTCTATGGTATACTCAAGGCATTTGTGGAATAAACACGTAAATTTTGCAACTTTGTCATATACAGGGTGTTTCAGATTTAAATCGCGTCCTTTCAGGAAATGATGGAAAACGTCAAGAGAAGTAGACTTTCTCGAAAAAATATATGTCAGAAACGAATAATAACGGAGATATAGGCGATCAAAGTTGAACTTGAAAAATCGATTTCTCGTCATAGCTTTGAAATTTCTCAACCGATTTTGTTTAAATTTGAACCGAAGCTTACAAAAATAAGTCGGTATCTAACGATAATAGCGCGGGCCATTGAAATTTTTCAAGGGCGTGGATAATGTGGATTTCCTCCGCTGTTCTTCACATTTTTGAATTTTATGTTCAATTTCAAAGAAAAAGTTACCCTTGCAAAATTTCGCTGAGAGCCTTCGTTTTCAAGTAGGGCATCCAATCCCGGGATCCCGTTTGATTTCCAATCCCGAAAATCCCGGGATTTTTTCATCGAAATCCCGGGATTTTCGGGATTTTTTCAAATGATGCATCTTTTCACTTCACTTGAATGAAAAATAGAGTTAATGGCGTTGATGCAAGAAACGCAGATTATTCAGTAATATCACACTGAATTTGAAACCATTATTAGTGATAATTATAATCATATTTGTTTCGCTAAAATAAAAATAGTACCCAATCATCATTTCTTGTATAATAATTGATGATAATTGATAGTATTGGTACTTAATAATAATACTAATAATTAGAATTGATAGGTGAGGTGCATGGTACATTACACTTAGAGCCGGTATTTTCACACCATATTATACCTCTTCTGGTTACCATACCACCAAACACCCTGGTATTCAAGCTCCAGGCAAGTTACATGGAAATGAAAATAGCGGCCCTTGAAAACTTAAGAACATGTCCAAACTCATGAAATTAAACAAAACTGTGATAAATTGAAGAAAAAAACAATTTCTTTTGTCTCAGCAAGTATTGTTTGCTTTAATGCAAAATAAATACAATAAAATACTAATATTAGTGTCAAATTATGATGTACTTACTTAAATGATCTGTGCTTCTTGCTTTGACTCTGTTTTCCACTTGACCGAGGTGAAAAGCTGCATCATTTGAGAAATCCCGAGAATCCCGGGATCCCGGGATTCGAAAATTTTAATCCCGAGATCCCGGGATTTCGTTCAAGTCTCGGGATTGGATGCCCTATTTTCAAGATATTCGGGTTTGAAAGTTTGTAAAACACATCAAAATATCCAGTTTCAAGAGTAAAAAAATATGTTTTTCCGGAAAACTTCTCGTTTCTTAGAAAAACTCATGGTTTAGCAACTTGAAACACCTTAAGGAATCATAAGTTATTTTGGATTTTATTTTTGTAGGCCTTTGAAAGAGGTGTTTTTGAGATGTTTTCCGAAGTTTCAACTTCAAATATTTCGAGAACGAAGCCTCTAATCAAAAATTTGCAAGTGTAACTTTTTCTTCCACATCGAACGAAGAATTCAAAAATATGAACAATGTACCAAATTACCTCAGCACAAAAGATCTTATAGGTCGCAGTGCAGAAAGGATCCTCCGAGACCAAACGACCACCTCTAATCTACAGAAAAATTACCTCAGGGATTTAAAAATAGGGGTAAAAAAGCGAAAGCACCCTCCATTATCTACACCCCCAAAAAAAATTTTATAGAACGCATCACTATTGTTCGATGCAGACTTATTTCAGTGAGGTTTGATTCAAATTTGAACAAAATAGATTAGGAAATTCCAAAGTTATGACGAAAAATCGATTTTGAAAGTTCAGCTTTGAACGCCTATATCTCCGTCATTATTTGTTTCCGACACATATTTTTCTGAGAAAGTCTACTTCTTTTGAAGTTTCTCGTCGTTTCTTGAAAGGACACGATTTAAATCTGAATTACCCTGTATAAATAAACCGATCAAAAATCATATGTTTGATATATCGTTGTTAAACAATCTCCTTCTGGAAAAAGGATTTCTGAAATTTTTCAACCCCACCCCTCTGTTCCTAAAATTCTCTGACTGTCCCATTTTATATTCTCGACCCCTCAATTCTCTTGAATTCAATCAGCCTGATGTAGGTGGCATCGAAGGAGAAATTTTTTGGCGGAAAAAGTGCCCAAATGCCCAGACCCAAATTCACCCCTCTGCTGTCCCCCACCCCAACTTCAAAATTTAACAAGGCACCACCTACTTTGTGGATCCTCAACGGATAGACCAACAAAATATGCTGCTTTGATTGGAATGTAGTGGACCGAATGCTATGTGCGGTCTTCCAGGGATAAGTTGTAAATAGAAATTGAGTATGAAAGGAAAATGAGTGGTATTGAGATGTGTAGGAATGGAATGGATTATATGGGTTGGATGAGCATGGGAGAAAAAACGGGTGATACGGGAATGAGTACTATTATGTATCTAATATTATATATTCGACACCTGTAAAGGTCATGAATAAACATGATTATTATTATTACTATTATCATTTGTGGTACATCGAATCAAAGGGAATTGAATTCTCTTTCTGAAAACAATTTTTTCAAAATGTTCAACCCCTCCCCCAATAAATTGAACATTCGGAGTATATTAGGAAGAAGGAGGGTGGGGTTAAAAATTATAGAAATGTTTCTTCAGGAAGAGAATTCAATCCTCTTTAATTAGATTTATCGCAAAGTGGGTGGTGTCATTTATAATTTCGGAGTTTGGGTGGGTGGGGGTGAGGGGACTAGAGATATAAATTCGCCAATATATATTTCAGATGTCGTCATCGATATAAAAATCGACCTGTCCGAGCTTTTTACAAAAAAAGAGGAGAAATGCCCAAAAAACACTCTCTTTTGTTTTTGTTGGGCCACCCTGTATATCTACTAAGAAATCGAGAGAAATGTTTTTATTTTTTTGACGAAACTGCTGAAATTCAGGGCCATAGATCATTTGCAAATATTTGAAAATAATAATTCACAAAAAAACCTAACTTCAAAAACCATTAGGCCAAAAACTAATTTTCTCACCATATTTCATCAAAACATCCAGGAGTCAAACTCAAGAAAAAAGATCCAGCAAAGAAAAAAGGGCCTAAAATCATTTTGTATGGAGTTAACTATCTGTCGGTCGTCAAAAGTGAAGGCAATTATCATGTCCCTTCACTCGTTAAATGACATCATAGTTCATTTAAAACAAACAAGAAAATGCAGTGATTATTATCCGCATGAGTCCATATGCTAATCTTCATGTAGCGTATCGTGCAAATTACAAAACAGAACACGATTATAGACAGAAATGCATTATAAGGAAGAACAGAAGCTAATTGAGTAGGTACTTCATGCTTACTTAAATTTTAACATTTTGAATATTAATAAGTGGTGCGCACGAGAAAAATAGAAGCAGTTGCTACACACCAATCTAAGAATAGCCCATCGCCGCACGATCTTTCAATATCCAGGAAATGGCATCCCATTTCGTCGAAGTGTTGAAAAAATACAACAGGCCAGCCGCAAACAATCCCTTCAATGAAAATACATCCAAGAAGCGATATCAAGGATCCTCATCGGGATCTCTGTGACGTAATCAAATACAATGTTTGAGAGGGAAGAGGAACGGATGTGAACCGACTTTAAATGCATCTCTGAGTTAGTACCGTGTGCCAATGCTAAGTATATCTGGGTGTACAACGAAGACGCTCGCTCGCAACGTGGATCCGGTCAGTCTCAGGCGTCCAGACGACCTCGGCGTCGTGCAATACACGCGCGCTCCCGCATCTCACGATCGTGATGTGAACGAGTGCATTTTGGGTGTAAATATTGAAAAATGTGAGTGATTAAAACATGAGTGACAACATTCCGTCCACAAGCAGTGCACCGGTCCACAAGAAGAGGCGAAGATGCGAGAAGATCAGGCTTCCCACCCCGCCGCCCGACCCTCACGAACCCGCAAGCGACCGAGATGACTTCTTGGCGTACCTGGACGCGCTGCAAAAATCGAACCACCCCGCCTTTTCCAGATCCACGTCCACTTTCTCGCCGGTGGTCGCTACGGAAGATGCCTTCGATCACTTGGAAAAGCTGTACAAGCTCATGGAACAGATGCTGGAGTTGCGGGAGCAGAACGCCAAGCTCCACCGACGAGTCAGGGATTTGGAGCACCTCAACAATTTGGAAAAGATGCACAAACAGCTGGACGTGACCAGCGTCCAAGGGAATTGCCCGGAGCTGGACAAGGACACCGCTTTCGCCGAGACGATCTTGGAGTCAATTCTGTCCGATTCCAAGGGTCCGAAGCTGAAGTCGGCTTCGAGCAAGTTGCGCCAATCGATTTCTCGACGTCAGAGGAACAGAAGCGGTTCCGTATCCGGTCCGGAGAAGCCGCAGGACTCGACGGGCGAACCGAAGAGTGACAGAAGGGCGTCGACTTGTGTGGACAATAGGGCGACTAAGCCTTCGAAAGTGTCGAAATGGACCAAAGTTAAGGCTGCATTTAAATGGGAAAAGGCATCGCCGACTGTCAGCGATGCCAAGTCTCAGGACAGCGGAATCGGCGGCATGGTTCCGGTCAACTTGGAGGTCGCAAGGTACTTGAGGGTGCCGTCCAGCAGCGAGGATGCAGGGCACAGTCCTGCTGATTCCGGAGCTGCTGAGATCTCCACCCCTGGAACGCTGTCGACAGCGTCTTCCAACGAGGACTTCCACAGAACTGGAGGTAATAATTATTGTTATTCATCATTTGTTATCAACCATTCATTGAGTATCTAGTCTCCATTGCTATTTAATTAGTAACTTGGACTTATCATAAGCTTATTCCCAAAACCATTCCAGGAGAGTCAGATCGAAGTCTTCCGTTTTAGTGGAAAACGAAAAAAAATACGATAGATTAAAAAAAATTACCTCATACATCATAAGAGCGGAAGTATCAAGTCTCCTAATTTGCTCTACTTTGACTCTAAACAATGACTAGGTAGCAAAAAATCAACGTAAATATTTTCGAAGTTCCGGAACTATTCACTCGATTTCACAGAAAAACACGAGATATCCAAACTCGATAAAAATAGCAATTTAATTTGGCACATTTCTCTTGTTGACATTAAAAAATCACGCAAAAACTGTGCGATCAGATTTATACAACATCATGTGTAACGTTAACATTACACATGATTCGGATGAAGCTGGATGAAGATTAAGTAAACTAAACTTAGCCAAATTGTCTAAACTGTGCGCTTATTAATAAAGCTATTAGTGGAATGGCCACCATTAGACTAATGCAAGCGCGTGCTTTAAGTATTATAATGCGATGACAGACAAACATTATAAAAGAATTAAGTCGATTCAAAAAGACCTAATTTTAGATTCCTGTGTAGGCTATAAAGTTCTAAGTAGAGCACCAGTTAAAATAAAAAGTAACTAAATTATTTTTTTATGTGCTCACCGTAGACGTTAACCTGGTCTAGTAGATTATGTTAAAGCTCTAGCGTTTACGTTGCACATTAGACAAGTACGAACTATAAATTGGAATTTATACATTCTCGTCTGTTCATTGTCCACATCACTTTCAACAACTTTCAAAACATTTCTGAAAATATTATTCGAAAACAGAAGAGGTGTCAACAAAAACAGACCAGTTAATAACGAACTCCATTGACACTCAACAAACATGATCAGATCAGTGACAATTTGAAAAGACTTTTCTCTTCTAGTGCGACTATTGTGACAACACTGATGAAATCACAGGATTCTAAAGTTCTTCCGTTCATTAGGTGAATAAATAACAAAATCAGACTTAGAACTAAAGGAATATGATTCGGTGGTATTATAACGTATCCCAAATCCCGGGTTCATAGACTAAATTTATCGCTCGAAAGATTAGGAATTGACGTCTTAATGCCTAAAACCAAGTCCATTTCCCTGTAAAAATCTACTCGGATGCTGGAGCGTTTCTTCTTTTCCCTACCCCCTATTGCATATTGGTCTCAGGCCCAGTATTATAAGGGATTTCAAACTCTGATTGAATTTAACCTCCAGTTGGGAGAATATTTGAGCGCTGTTATTGGCTCAGATATCCGTCAGCCTTCGGCTTAAATCCAACCGGCGGTCAACCGGACGTTATAATACTAGACAATAATTATGGACCCAGCATTAACACTTCTGTTCGGTGGATAAAGTACTTATAGCTGGCTTCTGCCTGTCATCCTGCTAGTCAAGAAATTATTGAATGTATGCCTTTTCGCGATTTAAATCAATTTTCCCGACACAAGATGGCTGCCAAAGACGTATTGTGATGACAGCTCACAATCACACTGAAGTGGAATAGCTCCTTTTTTCGAGAATTTCAAGACAATAATGAACAATAATCAATACAGGGTGGCCCATTGAAAACGAAACCGACAGATTTTCGGGCATCCGCCCTCATTTTTTGGAAATAAGCCCGGACAGGTCAACTTTGTTTTCAATGGGGACGTTCAACTGCTATAAATTTAACCGTGGAGTTTAACTTCCGTAGTCAGGGAGGCAGCCCCTTTGAAAATTTTAAATGACAATTGGGATTGAGCGGTGTTGATTAATTTTTTTTCGATTCGATGAAATTTTTCCAAGATAATGCTAATTTCAGTGTTTTTGGAGGGTTACAGCCCCTTCTAGGAGGCTGGCTCGAAGTTGCCGAACCCATGACGGGGCTTATGTCCGTCTAGTAATTACACGTTACAGAATACAAACAAATGAGGTCAAGTGGCCGAAAATTTGTTGTTCCGTTTTCGTTGGGCCACCCTGTACAAATACTGCCACAGCTAAAGATAGGTTCATCATCAACTGATCACTACTCATTTATCACGCATAACTCGTCATTACACAGATGAACGCAGACATGTAGGTTACCATATTTATGGTCGTTCCATTACTCTACTTCATTACGTCATTTGGGCCAGAAAAGTTCAACTATCTTAACTGGAGTCGCTGATGATAAAAAGTCATGGAAGTCGAACGACGCATGCTCGTCGCGTGAAACAAAAATTATGACATAATGCCATTGTCAAAAACTGCAGCACAATTCTCAATAGGCTATTAAGTTTGTGCAAGTGCGCATGCGTAAGGGCACAAAAAAAAACGTACACCTGTCAAATTTTAAATCGAATGGCAACGCTGCATTCTCTGTCTAACCCACTTAGCTACCAATTCCTGGCTGTCATCGCATTGACATCAGTGTCCATGACTCAATGCACCATTGCACATTTGATGTTCTTCACACTGGCGGTGTTTCTCCAGTTAATTGAGCATGAGTCCCGCTTAAGAAAAAGCTAAGGCTACATAATGGAGTAATGTTATCCAGATCTGATTGTCAGTTGGCACTGCAATCCCCCTTTGGCAGCCATCTTGTGACGGGAGATTTTTTTAGTTGCGAATAGAAAGTCATGGAGCGATTTCTATACGAATAATGTGTCGTCAAGCCAACAGCATCTTGTTATATCAAGAGATCTTCACCCTCGGTGTGAGAATGAATTTGCAAATAAATTATATGAGGTGGGAAGTAACAAACGTTAGGGACAACTCAAAATTAAGGACATGTCACATTTTTATATATGTACTGACGTAAAACTGACCATTCAAAAGGAACTAATCAACGTATTGACAACTCAACGTCATGTCACATTTTTTGACATTATGTACTGACGTACAATTGACTGCTCAAAAGAGTACAAACTGTTTTTTTGTTTATTGGAAATGAATGTCACTGTAGCAATTAATGTCACAGTCGTCAAAACTTCAACTTTTATTGACATAAATGTCATTGTAGCAGTTGAGGTCACAGTTTTCTGACTCTATGAAGCTTTACTTCTTACAGGGCCCGACCTCGCAATTGTAAGAAATAGAACCACGAAAATTTGAGGACTTTATCAATTATTAAATCATTATCTAACTTGACGTGATGATCTAACGGAATGTTGCATAATTGCCATAACGAAAGCCTTGAACTATTTATATTAATATATTAGTATATTAGTATATATTAGTAATATTAGTATATTATTTATACTCACCATGAAGCATCAATCAATAACAACTTATAATACATGAATTTGTACACTCACACTCATTTTGACTTGCAGCCCATAGTGACTTGGTGCACTATAGGCCTCTGTTCAATATTATCTACCTTTCCTCTACCTATCTAATTCTTATTCCATTTAATTCGATGAAACAGAAGCGATAAAGTTACTTCAAGGTTCTTCAGGAATGACGATTTTTGCCAATAAACTCATTTTATTTGTCAAAGCAGGATGGAAGATACAAATTTTCAATGCGAAGAAAAGATAGGGAATGCATTTGCGGGCTGAAAAGACTGAAGATTTCAATGTGATTGTAATGCGCCCCTCTGTCAAGTACAGGTGTTCACGTATAAATTATACCCCCTTCTGGAGACTTCCCCTTATAGATAATTTTGAAAATAAAAAACAATTCTCTCACGACTTTTTTCGTAGGTTCAAATCTGTCCACCAAAATTTTCTGTGGTATATTGCTTACCACAGCAACATCGAAAATTTTTGTCAAGTTGGACACCCTGTATTTTAATATGGGAATCGACTTCGCTTTTTATCCTGATTAGTGATTATAAATATTTATCTCACTTGATAAGTTGATCAACCAGACACTTATAAGGAAAGTAATAAAATTTCAAAAAATATCGAAAAAAATTTTTTCCGAAACTTACTAAGTGATTTAATTTTTATAATTTTGGTAAAATAGATATGATCATAGTTTGAAACTTTCACCTAGCTCAACTCAACTGAAAACTCGAAAAAAAAATATTTTTTCGATATTTTTTAAAATATCAGCAAAATTTAAACTTTGAGAAATTTGTTCGTGTTTTTTTGATCAACCTGTATCAAGTGTGAAATATATTTTATAATCAGGATAAAAAAGCGGAATCGATTCTTAAGTAAAATACAAGGTGTCTTATTTGAGAAAAATTTTAAATTTTTCATCCTGTAAGCGATACAGAGTGTCCGAAAATTAGACCACAATATTTGACAAGCTTATTCCACGTCAAAAAATAGGAAGTAAAGTTCCAATAAACATGGGTCGAATAATGCCCCCTAAGGGAGCTGGAGCCCCTTAATAAAGGGAGAAACCTGATGATGTTTTTTTGCAAATTTCTCCGAAAATAACTACTAACTAAGATAACTTCTACTTGCCAAGATAAAATGACGAAATTTTGATTTGATTGCAATATGTTATAAACCTTAGGTAATTTTGTGAAAAAAGATTTTCACATTTCATCAGGAATGTCCAAAAAGGAGGGACGGAGGAGATGAATTTAGCCCCATTTTTTTTGTTCATGAATTTTTCTGAGTTTTGATAAAAAAAATCTGGGAAATCAGAGCTTTTTATGGAATAAAAGTTCTCTTTTACTATTTCGATTCGACGCACTGTTTTCGAGATGAATCACTTTAGAAGAAACTTCGTCTGAAATTCTAAAATTTTCAAATCCCGACTGCAGAAACCAGTAGCGCAATAACACCAAATGTGTTTTTGTGGACCAAAAACAGGAAGAAACGTTCCCATAAAAATGGGTTGAAATGCTCCCTAGGGGACCTAGAGCCCCTAGAGCGCGATTAATTTTATCTCGGCAAGTAACCCTTAAAAAGAGCTCTAGGATCCCTAGGGACACCCTCAACCCACTTTTATTAGAACATTACTTCCTGTTATTGGTCCAAGAAAACACAGTTGGTGTTATTGCTCTGACTCATGTACTCGGGATTTGGAAATTTCAGGAGAGTTTCAGGTAAAGTTTTCTTCAAAGTGATTTATCTCAAAAATGGTGCGTCGAATCGGAATAGTACATGTCGATTTTTTTTTCGTTAAAAACTCTGATTTTCCAGATTTCTCATCAAAATCCAGAAAAAGTCATGAAAAAAAAAATGGAGCTAAATTCATCCCCCGTCCCCCCTTTGTTGGACGTCCCTGATGGAATGTGGAAATTCTTTTCGCGGCCTTACCTTAGGCTTATAAAATGTAGCGGTCAGACCAAATTTCGTCATTTTATCTTGGTAAGTTTCGGAGAAATTTGCAAAAAACCATCATCAGGTTTTCCTCTTTAAGGGGCTCTAGCACCCTCAGGGTGCATTATTCGACCCATGTTCATGGGAACTTTTCTTTCTATGTTTTAACGTAGAATAAGCTGGTCAAATATTGCGGTCCAATTTCGGGACAGCCTGTATACCACAGAATATTTTAGTCAACAGATTCTGAACTTGAAATCATGCATGAATCATTTTTTCTTTTTGAAATTAGGTTCAAGGAAAAGTCCCCAAAGGGAGGTATAATTTATACGTGAACATCCTGTACATGTGTTATTTTAACGGATTTCAACCTCCGGTATTTGCGTTTAAGCGTTGGTCAGGGGAAAATGGGTCAATTTCTTCTGACTCGAATTAGGTAGTTCAAAATAATAGTTATTTTGTTATGCGCCAAAAATCTTATAACACAAAAAAAAATTGTTTTTTTTCCGTCCAGATGGGTTTTGTTACTGGCGCCAGTTTCGAACACCACGCGTAACCTGAAACTTCACCCATATAAAATAGACCTAGTCCAAGATTTGTGCGACTTGAAAACTCTCAAATAAGCTTGACCCAATAAAATGACACCCCTATTACTTGGCCTCCAAGATCTTCCTTTCACAGCCCCAGATTTCTTTCCCTGTGTGTGGTTACTTAAAGACTTGCTAAGTGTCAGTAAACCTGGAAATCTAAGCTAGGTGAAAAACATCACAGATGAAATTCCCATTTCACTATTATACAAGTCTTGATCCCAGTTTCGATACAAGTAATGTAAAACTGTATCGAACAGATTTAAGAATTTATTGTCTGCGAAGGAGAGACATATAGTTCAATGGAATTATTGCAGCATTTTGCCATCTATTAACTATATAAAATAGTATTTTGTTAATTCCGTTGCTCAAGTCAATTAATTTTTATGAACAAGCAGATCCGGTATATCTTGAAGAAAGACTATGGCCCGTATTCATAGTCAGATCTTTTGTCTTAAGACGACCTTATTCAATTTTGATATGCTGATTTCTCCCAAAGACAACCTTGAGAAGATGTAGGGGTATTTGAATATGTTGTAAAATATTCACAAGATGATAACTGTATGTATAAAACCATCTTGGTTCAAGCCTGTGTCTAAATAAACATGGTCTTAAGACCACCTTATATATAAGATCCGACTATGAATACGGGCCTATATACGAAATCTATGAAGCCAGTTTCAAAATCATGTCCCGTTTAGATGCTACATCGAAAAAAAATTTGAAGTTCACGGATAATGCACTGTGTGTGTTTGAATAAACTTCTCAACAGCGAATAACTCCACGTTGATCTATTGTAAATAAAGTTGTTGCATTGAAAGAACATAAATTCAGCAAACAAAACGTAACTTTTTTGATGATGACTACCTGTCAACTGATTTTCATTCCACAGCCGTATCAAAATTACCATTAGTGACTGTGACCCTCTGACCTGTACCTATTTTTTTTTTTTTTATATTTTATAATTTTAGGTTAAAATATATAAGAAAGAATATTTAATCTGGAATTAAAAAAAAAATCAACAAAGCCCCTCAATCCCTTAATTCTAGGTAGTCAATAAATAAAGTTCACGTCGCTGATCGAACATACCTACACTGTTTCTCGCACTAATCATTTCCTGGTGTCTAGTTTCCCAAAAAATGCTATTTCCGACACATTGCATTGCAGGTACATTCCAAAAATGCCAAACGCTTCCGCTATGCTAAAAATATCAACACAATCAAAGAAAATAATTCTCATTCACTTGAATGTATATACGCGTCTATTTTTAATTTTAACATACTTTCGTTCAGTATGACATGTATAGAGAAAAAGTAAAGAAAATAGAGATTTGTTAGCTTGCCAGCTCTTTAAAATAGACATAATGGAAAATGTAGATATTTCTAAAACTAATAATAGATTTATAGTTAGTAGCTCCGTAAATTTTAATACTCATACTATATATTTTTTACGTCCTGGAATGGTGGGAAACGAATTACGGAATTCCATTAACAGTGAATTTTGTACGGTACGCTGAGAATTTTAATAATTTTCAAAATCTTGGAGACAATAAAGTTACTTTGCATCACAAAAAGAAAACAACTTAATAAAATTTGCATTCAGCATGACTGTATACACAATCCCGTGGCATTTATTTACATAATAAATATATCATTCTTTGAAGTTTTCGTAGTAAAATTCTCTTTCTCGCCGCGATGATAGAAAAACAGATCAAATAAATAATCATCAAGCGCTTGTCAAAAAAGCTGAGAACGAAATTCAACTGGTCCCTGGAAAATATCCTGAATTCAAAAATTCCATAGTCCTGTCCAAACTCCAAAGTTCGAAGATGAAACTTTGTTTGTATAATTTTCATTTAATAAAGCTTAATTATTTTGAATAGATTTGAGGAGTCCTTGTGAAGACTTGAGGAGTTCCGATGACGAGCACAGTTACATTCCACATTCCAAGGTTGGTATCCGCTACAATCTTTAAACGATAAAGTATTAGCAATTTTCAGGATGGATCACAAAAGTCGAAAAGTCACCATCACCACCTCAAAACTCCATGGGCTAAGATGAAGGATATCATCCATACGAGGAACAGTTTGAAAAAGAAGCACAGACTCAGTAATCAGAGTGACGATATTCAAATTGACGTCGAATTGTGTAGCGATAACGAAGACAATGTTTTCGAAGAAGAAGTAAAGAGTAAACCTCAACTCGAATCGTTGCAGCTCACACCGCCCCATCACATCTACAGAAGAGTGGATTCGAACGAAGTACCAGCTGACATAGTTGCAAGGTACCAGCAAGTTGTTGCAGACGATGGAACTGTAAGTCTGCCGTTTCTTTGTTTAGTAACTTGCATAAGTTCTAGTTAGGTTTTAGAGGACCCGAGAAAGGTTTCAAAATGGACGCGAGTCAAAAAAGCATTCCTTACACCCAACGAACTGAACCAAGAAAAAGGTGACAGAGCTCAATGTTACGCTCGATTTCTTGCTAAAACGTTCTTTTCTCATAGGATCCGTCAAGACTGAAGACGATTCTGTCCAAGCCGAGATACAGAAGAACTACAAACAACTTCAGAAGAAGCTCAGCCTTGAATTCCAAGAGAAGCTAAGCGAATGGGAACGAATGAAACAGAATTCTCCTGGCATCTCAAGCCCGCCATCTTCCTGTGGTTTTGTCGACGAGAACCGAGATCCGGCATTTATCAAAAAAATGGAAGAATGGCAAAAGATCAAGTCGCAACCTTCGAAGAGCGTTCAGATGACACGCGAAGAACACTTGCCGCCAGAGTTCCGCAAGAAGCTTCAAGAATGGGAAAAAATTCGGAAATCTTCAGGAAAAGAATGCTCATCGCAGAAGAGAAAACTGATCGGCGAAGTGCCAAGATGGAAATCGCTCAGTGGCAATCACAACTCGCCGGTTCACACCAACTCGCCGGTGTTCGAATACCCGCCGATTACGGAAGACTTCAAAAAGAAGCTCGACGAATGGAAACAGATCAAATCTGGAGCGACGACGCCGGCCGAAGACAAACCAAAAGACACGAGCAAAACGGCAAGTCCGAAGCTCATCCGGAAAAACTCGTCGCCGAAACACAGCAAAAAACACAAAGACCCTCACGATAAAGAACTGCAGTGGTTTGAAAAAGAGCTGGGGAAGATTGAAAAAGAAAAGCAGCGACTGGAACGAGAACGCCAGAAATTTCTGGAGCGAGAGGAACGGCTGTCGAAATTGCGCAGCTCGGTGGTCGGTGGCAACAAAAAAGAAGTTTTGATCCACACACCGTCGGGTTTTTACAGATTCGAAGGCATTTCCCGCAAATTCACTCAGAAGCTTTACGAATGGGAAAAAGCTCAAGGCATCGGACCGGAGTCTTCGACGTTTGCTTTGTTGAATTCCTCTGTGATGCAAGACACGAAACCGTATCCCAAACACAGCAGTACAGGTTAGGAACATTAACAAATCTTGATGTAGGAGATGGTATAAAGTTTGATTTTCTAGCTCATACTCCTTCACTGATGCGTTCAAAATCAGCTGATAGCATTGCAATTTCCGCGTTGAATCTGACGTGTCCACTGATGAGCCACCAACCGTCCAGTCTGTCACTGAACGACGTCGATGATCTCGAGAAGGAATGCATGGCCGATTCGAAATCATCGTCGATGCAGTACATGAACAGTGAACATTACGGCATGGATGAACCTGAAGCGCTGATAGTTGAAGTTGAAGATGTCGAAGAAGAAACGGCTGCACCTCTGCATACTTTCGCACAGAAAACGCAACAACCAGTTTATTTAACGTTAGTTCATTTCGTGTTATCGCAATGAATATTTGACTGTTACCTATGAGTTTTAGTGAAGGAGAAACGATCGCTGCGCCAAAAGTCAGACGAAGTGAATCGACGAGAGCTCAAAGCAACTACAACTTGATAGAGGAAATATTTAAGATGTTAGACCATTTAACGGAGAATGAGTTGGAAATACAGTGAGTAATAATTGGATATGAATATGTACAGGTGCTCAAGAGACGCAAACATGTAGAAATCGCCCAAGCCCAGGTCCAAAAAATGTTTCTTCAATTTTTTCTAGAATTTCAAGGCCTTGAGTTCCGAATACGCCAATGCTGATACACTCTGTATTTTTGGAGTCCACTAACTGGTTCTAATTAACAATTATCATTTTCTAACTCTCTTTCAGGAAACTCCAAGACACCATTACCGATGGCAATCAAACGAAAAGAAACAACTCAGATATTTTAAAACTGAAAGTGAGTATTTCATACATATCTTGAGCCAATTGGATTTATTTCCTTGCGATTCCAGATGTACGACGAAGCTCAAAAAACTATAACTGTGCGACTAATCGAGAAAATTGCGCTTTTACAAGAAGCGAATTCCAAAGTGTTCACCAGCATTCTGAAAGACGAGCCCGGGTACAGCGTGAAAAGCGTGTTCGAGACTCTGGAGAGTGTTCAGGATCTTTCATCAGTGGTGTTCCAATTGGTATGTCGGAGATTTCCATTTGATTTTTAAAATATTCTCTCGCGCTTTGAAATGTTACAGACGGAGAAGTTGGACGTCGAGATTAATAATAGAAACGTGTACGACGCTTTCCGTGAAGCAGGTGCCAGGTCATTAACACCTGTAATAGAAATTGTGAAAGAAACCCGAGGCAAAGTGTTGGAATTGCGGAGACGTTTGAGCTATATCTGTGCCGCTTCAGGTGATAAACTTCCAGGTAATTACATGAGTGAATTGTGAACTATTGGAATTTTGCAGATTTAACAGCACCGGGAAAGAAACAGTTCAGTTATAAGAAAAGGGTTATACAGAAGACCTCGTCTTTAGATTCGAAAGAAACGCAAAAAAATGACGCGAACGATATGCTTAGAACCGGAAGCGAGAAGATGCCCAGGGATGGACGGCTTTACATCAAGGCGGAAACTAGCAATGTTGTGCACAACCAAGGCGCCATTAAAAAGAAGATTAGATATAGACAAAAAGCTTTGCTGAATAGAAGTCTGCCAGACACTGATGATGAAGAAGAAAACGTTGATCAGAAGCGAAGCACGCACAAGAAATTAACTAGAACTAGATCTACTTCGGAAAGCAGTGTAGGGAAAACCGAGCCAACTCAAAGCGAAGAAATTATAGTCGATGAGTCTATAATCAAGAAAGTTGTTGTTCCAACAGAAACGAATTATGTTAACTTGGAAAACTTTGTTGAGCGACCGGTTGAATCACCAGTCACGGTATTTGTGAAGACAACCAGAAAACTGTTCACGCCAATAGTCGAAAGTGGGTTGTCGAATAAAGTCAAAGACGACGACATGTCTTTATCAACGATTAGCAATAAATCTGAGGAATCGCCACAGATCTGTGTGGAAGATTGCAGCAAGAAAAAAGAAGACAAACCTCAATCGGATACTGCTACAACTACCTCTACTGACAATACAAGCGAAAAAAGCTTGGTAACGCGTTTGCCACCTCTTCCGGCATCACCGACACCTCAAAGAAAAGTAATGAAAGACATATCGCCGAGCATACGATTAATGCTGGCCAACTACAACAAAAAGCTTTCGGAACAAGAAACGCCGACTTGTAAATCAGGAGGGAGTAGCGGATCCGCGTCGCCAGTGGCTTGGCGGTCACCTGTTGCAGAAAGACGGGTGAAAGCTCAAACTGAAAAATACCAAGAAAGCTTGAACAAGCTCTCGCCCATAATCGGCGGCAGGCGAGAAGTCCAGAAATCTGCCAGTGTGGGTTTTCTGTCGAGCAGCAAGCAAATAACGGTTCCCAAAAGAGATCTGATCCAACAAGACATTTCCAAATCGTCAAGCGCCACAGTACTGCTGCGCAATCCACAGCCAGAGATCAAACCGCAAGACCGTAAAGCGTCGTCGTTGAAGTTGTCGCCCGCGCAGGTTCCGAAACATTCGCCAGAAATTCGCTTGAAGAAACTCCAAAAAGCTAAAGAGGACTTTCTGAAGTCTGCACCGACACGCGTTCAAGAAGCCGAATCAATCAAGTTTCCTACAAGAAATCGGTTAAGTCAAATTAGCGTCGACAGTGAATCAAGTTACGATTCGGCGTGTGCTGGAGCGCTGATCAAGTCGGCGAGTGCCGGTATGATCAACATTGAAGCGGAAGCTTACCGCCAGTTTGATCCCGAAGTTCATGGAGGAGGCTACGTGTCTCTGCCGAGGACAATACCGAAGCCAAAAGAAGGGTTGCTGAGTGGCAAATTTGCATTTTCTAGTATAGCGTCCAAGTTTAGGAAAGTAAAAATGCGCCGTGGAAAGGACAAAGACAAATTGAACGTGGTATCAGCATTGTGCAGACAAAGTTTAGTCGTGGATATCAATCCTTCACTTAAGAAGACCAGCGAAGAGTCTCGAGACGTATCTTCAGAAGACGTATCTTCCGCTTCGTCTTCTCGAACAGGAAGTTGGATAAGAAAGCCGAAGCTGTTCAAGAAATAATGTAATAATTATTGTTATTGTATACCTAATACTAACTTGTAATAAAGGCATTTATGTGTATAGATTACTATTAGTTGTTTGTTATTTTGTCGGCTCTAACTAAAAGCGCATTAAACAGATAGTTGTGTGGTCCGCCAACTATGCAATTTAAAAATCATTTTGGTAAATTGTTTGCAGAAATGAAATATACAAACACCTAAGCGTATAATTTCTTTCACGATTCCCGCAAATCTCACAATAAGTGCACCGGAAGACGGAGTTTTCGGCGACTCTATGAAATTCCATTATTAAAGCAAAAATATAATTTAGGTAAAAACCAAAACCAATCAAAGTCCCATTTCAAAAGGTGCCTGCCCATGAGCCTGATCGATGTTCGGCACACCTACACGGGGGATGATTGACGATTTTTTTGTTATATTGAAAGTCAACGACCGCAGATGGACAAATAATGACCATCATCTCTGCAGGAGGATTCCCGTGAGCTACCGTACGGGCAACATTTGGCGCGCTCGCATATGATTGAAAGGTGGAAGATGGTCAGTGTGGAAGAAGAAGAAGCAGCAGAAGTGCATTGTTTTGCACGCGCCAACATTATGTTATTGAACTCGGGAGAGGAGAGTTTATAATACCCAGAAACCCCCGCAGACAGAACAAAATGCCACAAAAATTCATGTCATTTAAAGTGGCACTTTCGGGATGGTAGCAAATTCGAATTCGCCTGGAGATCTACGTCTTTCCGAATCTAATTAACAGCTCGGACCGTCACGGGACGGGCTCTGGCGGCGTTGCATCATAAAGCAGCACAACACTTTGTTTTAATTTGCGGTGCAAAGTTTTACTTCACGCCACATGCTAAATGTAAGATAATGTGGAAGATGTAACTGACATTAAATACAAATTCTCAAAAAAAAAATTGATAATTCAAACCAAGACTGCACCTCGCGCCATCATAACTATTCGAAGACGACAGACGCATTTCGATACCAAACCTTATCAAAATCGTTTTCACCTTCTTTTTTGAAAAGTCTCATTAGCTGGTTCTCTCTTACTGAATGAACTAAGCACTTGATGAACTTAATCTTATTATTCTCATTATAGATACCTATCAGAGATTGCTGGTTTTCTTACTTTCATTTTTTCTAATACATTTTCAGGAAAGTGTATCTAATCAATTATATAGGATGTCCCGACATTAATCCTATCAATTTCAATACAATACAATAACGTTTATTTATCTTCACCAAAGGTAGGTATACAAAAATAAAATTAAACATTTAAACAATACGGAGATACTTAAAATATTCTAGACAGTAATATGGGGATGCAATTGTTCAAAAGGCCGGCAAAGCAGAGGGTGGGTATACATAAAACTAGTACTCCATCAACGCCGCAAATTTAGTGATCTCGGAGTAGAAATTGCAGATGTTTTTGACTTTGTCCCTGTCAAGATTCATGAAAACACCATAGAAGTATAGAAGTTCTCAGATGTCATTCCTGGTTATCAAGGGTGACTTATTATGAGAAATAAATCTAACTTGACCATAAAAGCATACCTCGCAAAAATTCAATAACTGATATACCTACAGCCCTTCAAAGTTTGTCTGGAAAAATAATCTTTTGGTGATAACTTTTGAACCGCTCCAATTTCGACCAAATTTGGTATGTATCGTACCTAAATTCGTACAAATCAAATGATTTTATTCAATAATCATTAATATTCATTGTTCTTTTTTTTTAAACTGTTCTCTGGTGTAGATTATAGCAGGCATGCAAGCTTGCATCGATGATAACGGCAAATTAAAGAAATCGACTTCTCTTTGTCTACGCCATCGCCATCGCCACTTGACAATTTTCAAAACAATGAATATTGTTTTGTTTGACCAGTTTGACTGGTATCCAAGTATGATACGTACTGAGTTTGGTCAAAATTAGTTGAGCGGTCCAAAAGTTACTACCCAAGAACTATTTTTTCAGTCCAACTTTAAAGGGCTATAAAAGAGGGGATATAGGAATATTACCTCCATTATTAAGCGTTTGCGAGGCATGTCATGATCAAGTCATCTGAAGCTCCATTTCTGATGGTCTATCCACCCTTAGAATTATTAACAGGGTTAAAGTCGTGATATAGGTACCTACATAATGCTGCAAGCACAGGTGAAGGATTTATCTTGTGGTATTTTAATGGTGCTGCAAATTTTTGTAATCGGATGCTCTGCGCATGAAAAATTAGAAACCATACCCTGCTTTCTCGCTTCAATCTTCTTTAGTACCCTGGGAACACCCATTCTTCTTTTCCATCAACAGAATAGGACTTACTGAAACAAAAACAAAATGTACCAAAAGCAATTTTGGTACAAAAATTGTCGATCATTGCTCGGCTAGGGAGTTCTTTTTTTCCCTGCGCCATATTGGACCGATCACGACAAGTTTGGTATCTTTTCCGACTAAATTCAATCTCCTGAAATTGAATCCGATTTGTAAATTGTGATGACAAGTTCGACCAAGTCAGCTTGAAAAACCGTTTTTTCTTCGCCAATTTTGACGATTTTTTTTACTTTTAGAGATGTTCATCTTTGAGTATATTCCAGGGGCTATTAGATTGAAGTGTATTCTCCACGAGAATCATCCACTCGATGTAAAATTTTGTTTCTCAAGTTTATAAAATCGATTTGAACCTGAGCCGGCGCGGCCCGTCGTCTACTACTGACCAGAACACTACAGCATGCACCTCTAAATGAAAATAGCTCGAATTATTGAAAAAATAACAACTCTTTTTTGAAAATTCGAGGATCTGTGCAGAATTGAATTCTCTATAACACTAACAAAATCGCCATGAATCACACTGCAGGGATTTAAGTTATTTGAGGGGAAAGGTAACAGTTCATAGAGTATGAATCTTGCCAAAATGTTATCCTCCTCCTCGAAATACTCAAAATCTTGCAGTGCGATTCATGGCGATTTTGTTTATGTTATAGGGACAGTTCTGCACAAATCCTCGAATTTTCAAAGATAAGTTATTAGTTTTCCAATAGGTCGAGCTACTTCCATTTATAGGTGCATGTTGTAGTGTTCTGGTCAGTAGTAGACGAAGCGCCGCGCCGGCTCAGGTTCAAATCGATTTTTTAAGCACGAGAAACAAAATTATACATCAGATGGATGATTTTCGTGGAGAATACACTTCAATTTAATGGCCCCTGAAAATTTTTCGAAGATAAACACCTCGAACAGTAAAAAAAAATCGTCAAAATTGTCAAAGAAAAAACAAGTGTTCCCAATCAAGTCAACTTGTTCAAACTTGTTTTCATCCAAATTTACACATTGGATTCGAATTTGGGAGATTTTGGCGATTTTGGATATACCGGGTGGGCCATAATAAACCGGAATACTTTTTTTTGCCTATGAATTTTTTATTCCTTGACCGATTTTGACAAGAATGGTACCAACGGAAAGCCAATAGAGTAGGTCGTACACCACAAAAGTCAAAATGGCTGTCACTTCAAAAGTCAAGATGGCGGAAATGTTTGAATATACACCTTCTTTTGTTTTCGTTCTTTTTGTTCAAAAGTTATGAAAACTGTGAAAACAACAACATACTCGAAAAGAATGGAGTTTTTCTCGCAATTCAAGACCATTCCGAGCTTATTCGGTTCATTCGTTCTGGAGTTATAGCGAAATTAAAAAAGGCCTACTTCACACGTTCTGACCAGAAATGATGGTTTTGAATTTTGGTTTCCTGTCTATAAAATTTTTCTTCCTTGACCGATTTTGACGGGAGTGGTACCAACAGAAAGCCAATAAACTAGGTCGTACACCACAAAATTCAAAAAGGCCGTCACTTCTAAATTCAAGATAGCGAAAATGTTTGAATATACACCTTCTTTTGTTTTCGTTCTTTTTGTTCAAAAACTGTGAAAACTGTGAAAACAACAACAGAATCGGAAAGAATGGAGTTTTTCTCACAATTCAAGACTACTTCGAGGTTTTTCGCTTCATTCGTTCTGGAGTTATAGCGAAATTAAAAAAGGCCTTCTTCACATGTTCTGACCAGAAATGATGGATTCAAATTTTGGTTTCCTGCCTCACAAAATTTTGTTTTTCGAGACCGATTCCACAAAAATTAGTGTCAATGGATATTCAATTAAGATAAGCTTTGATGGCAATATCATGGCGATCAAAAGAACCTGATCTACTCCAAGATGGCGAACAAAACTGAAAAATACAAGTTTTTCCGTATTTACCTGAAGATAACGCAGCGCTTGATCTGTTGAGAAAATAAATCATAAAATACAACACGAACAAATTGTTTTATAACTTTTCCATAACAATACCGTAACAATACTAAATTAATATTGATGGAATTGTTTATTAACTGGCGTCCACCAGTGATTTCGAACTTTTCGTAAAGATGCCTTGAAAAAAAATCAGGTTCTTTTGATCGCCATGATATTGTCCATCAAACTCATCTAGGTAATTATTGGGTATCCATTGACACCAATTTTTGTGGAATCGATCCCGAAAAACAAAAATTTGGGAGGCAGGAAACCAAAATTTTAATCCATCATTTCTGGTCAGAACATGTGAGGAAGGCCTTTTTTAATTTCTCTATAACTCCAGAACGAATGGACCGAATAAGCTCGTTATGGTCTTGAATTGTGAGAAAAACTCCATTCTGTCCGATTATGTTGTTGTTTTCACAGTTTCCATAATTTAAAAAAATAAAATAAACGAACAAAAAAAAAGGTGTATATTCAAACCATTCCGCCATCTTGAATTTTGAAGTGACGCCATTTTGAATTTTGTGGTGTACGACCCAGTCTATTGGCTTTCCGTTGGTACCATTCATGTCAAAATCGGTCAAGGAATAAAAATTTATAGGCAGGAAACCAAAATTTGAAACCATCATTTCTGGTCAGAACATGTGAAGTAGGCTTTTTTTAATTCCGTTATAATTCCAGAACGAATGAACCGATTAAGCTCGTAATGGTCTTGAATTGTGGGAAAAACTCCGTTCTTCCCGATTATGTTGTTGTTTTCACAGTTTCCATAAATTTTGAACAAAAAGAACGAAAACAAAAGAAGGTGTATATTCAAACAATTCCGCCATCTTGAATTTTGAAGTGACGGCCATTTTGACTTTTGTGGTGTACGACCTAGGCTATTGGCTTTCCCTTGGTACCATTCTCGTCAAAATCGGTCAGGGAATAAAAATTTCATAGGCAAAAAAAAGTATTCCGGTTTATTATGGCCCACCCGGTATCGCAGAGCACTCAATTCTGAACAGAATATCAAATTCAGGACGTCCATATTTTTTCCGAGGTTGAAATCTATCTTTCTTGTAGGTAGGTATACTATAAACAAGCGAAAACGGCTCGTCTCCCGATCTCTGGCGAGATGTTCCGATACAAGTATTTCCTAGGTATTGCTAGATATTTTCCTGATATTCCTGTATATTCTCGCTCGTATTCTCGGGTATTTCCACGTATTGTCAGGTATTCCCAAGTATTTCCGTGTTTTCCCGAATATTCCTGGTATTTCCATGTAGATATTCTCCAGTATTACCATAAGAATATTCTGCACCATCATGTTGTACAGGTATTCTCGGAGTGGTTGGTCCCTCAAGGGCTCCATTTTGTCCATATGTTTTTTTTTTGTTATAAATGGGCCAGTTTACAAGTTATTCAGAAAAAAACGGAGATTTTCAAGAGTGGCGCTCTTGGATTGGTTCTAAAAAAATTCCAACATTGGAATTTTGGGGAATTTTAGTAGGTATGTTATTCTACATTGAGTTCTGCATCGATCCACCAAACGTCCACTTCCAAATTTTTCGGGTTTTGGCCGATTTTTGCTCAATTTGGCTGAACTATATCGAGGCGATTGAAGAAGAGTTCCAATTTCCCGCCCCCGAAATTCGGTTCAAATGTTGAACAGGAATCAACATTTTTTGTCGTACTATTAACAGAAAACAAAGAGGGCGCTCGGAACTTTGCTTTCAAAGCCTACTGACTACTGAGGGAGCCAGTCTTCTATGAGGGAGCCGACAGGAGGGAGCCGGCTGTCTAGATGATTCCGACCCGACCCAACTTTCGGACCTGCCATTAGAAATTTTGTTTTA
Source organism: Anaspis maculata (assembly GCA_949128115.1). NCBI lineage: Eukaryota > Metazoa > Arthropoda > Insecta > Coleoptera > Scraptiidae > Anaspis > Anaspis maculata. The sequence continues at coordinate 93,903,497 of OX421962.1, forward strand.
AAAGCTAATCTAGTACTCTAATGTTGTTGATAGCACACTAGCACAGTAGCACAGCAGCCTGCACGCAGGCGGCAAGTCATAGCGGCAATAAACAAGGTGGAAACTTTAACCTGTTTAAATTTAGTAATTCAATGACCAAAAACATTCAATCAAAAACCTCGGAGAGGTCGATTCTTGAATTTAAAATTCCACATTTTGATACCAATTATTACGTGACCTTGACAATGCCAGAGACAGAAGCTCAATCTTTTAAATGCCATGGAGGGTCAAAAAAATGCCATTTTTATCTTCGTTTGATTATTGTCTACCTAACCTAGAAGAACAATTGAAATTCTGCGGATTCTGCCTCACAAAGAAGAATGGCGGCGTTCAAAAGGTCAGTGTTCCTATCAAAAAGAGGTGGCATTTTCTTGAAATCTGAAGCAAGTACCTACCACCTGTTGAGCCATCTTAGCTTTTAACACACTGATAACGTGACCTATTGACCTTGACAACACCAATAGCGGTGAAAGGGGGATTAAAATGCCATCTTCTTGATGAGAATGAGAACCGTGATACTGACTTTTGACCGCCGCCACTTTTTTTGTGGGGCAGGATCTCAATTATTTTTATAAATTAGATAGAGAACCAAATAAAGATAAAAATGCCATTTTTTTGACCTCCCATTGTATTTGAAAAAAATTGCTCCTGCCTCTTACGCCGCCCCTGGCATTGTCAAGGTCACGTAACTAAAGTAGGTTCACTTGTACCGTGATTCTAGTCGGCTGTGAGATTTTGTTTCTAAGTTTCCAAATGTGAAATATAGAAAATTCCCAAAACTTTGCAGTTGGCTGCTCTGGCCGGACCAGTTTTGAAACACATTTTTTGCGTATTTCCTTCACAGATAGCCGGAACATTTTTGCGGGACGTGATGTCTGACGCTTTTTTCCATTTTATTGGAAAATGTAACCATTTTTCGACCTGTTTTTCATTTTCGCCAATGAACAAATGAATCAAGAGAGCCTTGACATTTGACAGTTGTGAAAAATATTCCTAACCTCTTGAAGTCGGTTCAACTTTCGGTGCTTCAAATTAAAGAGTATACAATGCCCTTCGTCAAAAAAAGGGGTCCCATGCAATCATCAACCCTTTCGCCTCTTCCAGTCAAAAATACAAGCCAAACCCTGAAGAATTATGGGCGATACAAGGATCGCTCTGCGGTCTGTCATTGGCAAAAGAATTTACGTGTAAAAAGTAAATTAAACCAAATTTCAAAAAACCCAGCCGCTTAAAGTTGCGTATTGAACCGAAATTGATGTTAGTACCTTAAATTTGCATTTTGCTTTCATTTTGGGGCTTTCCGGGACGAGTTTTTGTCGACTCTGAATGGGCCGCCGTCAAGATGACTTAGATTTGCGGCTGCCCCGTGCTCTTTTGGTGTTTAAATGACGGTAACACAGCTCTGCGTCCCCCTAGTCACACTTCCACATATGACCAGGTCAGTTTTCCAAGATTTTAATATCAATTTGATAAGAAATATAACTTCACTTCCAGAGAAGTCAGTTTCACACCAGGTGAAAAAGCGGCAAGCCTACAATGCTAAAGTAGAAAATTTGCCCAGCCAACTAGAGTCACAGTACAAGTGAACCTACTATAATACCAGAATGTGGTATTCCAAATTTAAAAATCGACCTGTCCGAGATTTTTGTTGAAATGTTTTTGGTTATTGAATTACTGAATTTAAACAGGTTAATGTTTCCACCCTGTATGATAAAGTTGAATTTCAAAGGATTCTTTCCATTCCCGTATTTGGGGGGGGGGGTCTCCACTGCCTGTGAGGGGGGCGGCAGTTTTTCGCTGGCACGCAGGAGCAAGTAGGCCAGGGCCAGGCCCGGCCCTGCAGTTACGGAAGTTTTACAAACTCACGCGCTGCACCCTGTACAACCACAACCCAGCCTCTTTCTCTCCATGTAGGTAGGTACCCATTTTCACATTTTCCAAAAACTCACCCCCTTTTGATTGGCTGCTAGTGGTGCTATATTATTATGCTGATCCCATCAACAATTTCTTCAACACTACAACACTACCTACAATAACGGACGAGGTCCCCGTCCCCGTCCCTCAACCTCAAACTCAAACTTGTTGCAACCAGACTTGTAACCATCCATGCTTGTACCGTGCATAATAATAACAATGATAATAGTTGTTTCGTCCATCTACCCTCTACTATTCTTCCGCACCTCTGTATAACTGGTCACCTATTATAGACCTCCAGAAGTTGTACCTAGGTAATATTTACGTTCAAGCTGAATTGGATGGAAGCCTGGCATCTATCCCTTCACACTACATCACAGAGAGATTAATTTGGATCCAATCCAACAGAAACGTGGAAAATCACATAATAAAATAAAAGTTGTGATCAAAAACTACCGGTTCCCGCGAGAAATAGTTCATCTACTCTTCCCCAGATGGCACTTGTAGTCAATCAATCAAGCAGTGCTGCCAATCGAGTGCCTCTGTCAATTCTCTTCATCTGTCAAATTGTAGTTCCTTTCGTGTTCAGTCAGATTCATGAGAAATTAAAAATAGTCCAAAAATCCATCACGCTCAATTCGCATATATTCAAAACATGGCCCTCCAAATTTACAGACGTTTCCCTAAACACGTACTGCGCCTCAAGAATCGGTAAGTACGAATCATTTCATAATCATAACCTCAACAGATCTGATCAATGCACATTTCACAACATTAGATCGCGATTAGAAGAATGCAGCCGGCAATATTCGGACAAGACTTTTGGAAAACATGTCAGCACCATGCCACCCATGGACCAGCCTGTCCCGAATCTTCCCCTGCCGGTCTATGCACAACTGCAAAAAGAACACACACAGACACAAGTGACGACTTTATCCAACGGCCTGAGAGTCGCTTCAGAAAATCGGTTTGGCGAATTCTGCACTGTCGGCGGTAAGTTGTTTGGGCAGAGCTAGAATTGTACTTCATGTTTTATACCTAATATCAATTTTTCAGTGGTTGTCGATTCAGGACCCAGGTTTGAAGTAGCATATCCGAGTGGCATAGCACATTTTTTAGAAAAACTAGCTTTTAATGTACGTATATATGATTGTTGAGAATCTGTCAGTTTTTATGACTTGAAAATTTTAGTCAACACTTTATTATCCTGACAAGGATGAAATTTTGAACAAACTTGAAAAACATGGTGGCATTTGCGATAGTCAAGCATCAAAGGATACCTTTATTTATGCAGCTTCAGCTTACACATCTGGCTTGAATGATGTGATTCAGCTACTCGCTGAAGCAACCCTACGGCCTCAGATAACACCTGAAGAGTTGGATGGAGCCAGGCAGGCTATCCAGTTTGAACTCGAAATGCTGAATATGAGACCTGAACAAGAAACCCTCTTGATGGACATGATCCATGCTGTAAGCGTTTCGAATAGGGATTAGAATGTTACTGGATACCAAATTTTCAGGCTGCATACAGGGACAATACTTTGGGGCTTCCTAAGCTGTGTCCACAAGGTAACATCAAGAAAATCACTAGAGAAATGCTCTTCACTTATTTAAGTCAGCATTACAAACCAACGAGGATGGTGGTGGCTGGTGTTGGAGTTGAGCATCAGAAGCTGGTTGAGGCTGTGCAGAAATTCTTTGTTGACAAGAAACCAGTTTGGGAAACACAGATACTGTTCCAGGAAGACAAGAATTTGATCTTTGATGATAGTGTTGCACAATATACAGGTGGATTAGTTCAGGTATGTTTTTAAAATAATTCCATTTTTATGTGACTGAGAATACTAATGCAAGCTTACCTTTCTCCAATGACAAAAAAAGCTGCTTCCTGCTTCCCTTTTACCAGCTGAATTTGAGTTGAGACTTGAGTATTCTTACCTAGGTTGCTGATGGTTTCTCACTTCCTCCCATGCAGTTTCTTACTTCTTTCCTCTCCAACTTGGGTTAGGTCAGTGAATTTCTGTTGTAAAAGGAAATTGCCTAATTTCATTAGGCACGTCATTAGGTATGTAAGTCCAAAGATGGCATGTGGGCTACAGAACAGGTGCAAGCACAAACTTCAACACACAAGTTTGAAAACAAATTTAAAACTACCATTCAGTTCAGCCCGCTTTAGTTTTGAACATATTTCTTCCCTTATATTCCTCAGTGTCTCTTTCCAATGGTTGGTAGAAGATACCTAACAAAAAAAAAACACTTGCCTACCAAATGAGATGGCTTGTGTTGAAATTTGTTAAAAAATAAAAATGATGCAGACATTTTCTTATGACCCTACTAAATTTATTATGGCCCCTCCACAATATTTGCCTGCGGTGGATGTCAATGTTCCACACTTTTTTTTTCATGGTTTTTGATACCCCACAAGCTGATTGAGGCATAGCCCCATATATCTTCACGAAGCTGGACATCACAAGTAGCCCAGTCACTATGTCTTTTTTATTCTAAAAAAATAGTAAAGGGCTAAAATTTTGTACCTATACACATTTCTTTGATTGTCATGAATGACCTGTAAAAAGTCCCCTAAAATCCGAGCTTAGGAACTTTGGATAATCGCCATCAAGTGTTATGCTCAGTTTATGATGAGCGATACCCGGCGGAGCGGAGCTGAGCTGAGCGATTTTTTTTGTCTGGACCAATCCCGTCCATTCATGATGTCACGTTCTCGCATCGTAATTGGCCTAGGCAAAAAAATCGCTCCGCTCCGCTCAGCTCAGCTCAAATCGCGGCAAAAAATCGCTCATCATAAACTAAGCTTTAGAAAGGCGTTTTTTCGGCGAAGAAGTTATTTCTTCATTGCAAGATTGCCCTTTTTGTAATTGAATGATTGCGTATTAACATATTGACAATCACCATACACTATTTCTACTTTTGCACAGGTGGTGGATCCAAGATGGCGGCCAGGAAGTGAAAAAATTTACTGTCTTATTTCCAACAGTAGCAGACCTAAAAAATGTCTGATGTTTGCATTTTCATTCTGACATAATTTATCACGAAAATACCAAGTTATACTTCCTTAGCTCAAGAAATCAGTGAAATCACTGATTTATTTCAAAAAGTTGAATTATGAAAAATTATCAGCTCTTTCAGGATATTTCAAAAATGGTCGAAGATGTTTCGGAACCGTTCACAACATCTTCGTAAGTATAAAATTACGAATACAGGGTGTTTCAGGGATGATCGCAAGAAAATTAACTGTGGGTAGATCTTGTCAAAATATGACAAAAATCTATGCACCATTTTGCAAAGTTCGGCCCAATGACGAAGATACAGCCCTCCAAATTTCACTTTTTTCGGATTTCAAAAATTTTTAACTCAAGAACATTTCGACAAGTTAAGGTTCAATTTAGCATAAGCTGGTTTGTCATAATTTATCTATCAACCTGCCAACCCAAATTTGGAGAGAATCCAATCAGTGGCGTAGAAGTTATGAGGGTTCACCTCAAGTCAACTTTTCTTCGGATGCTTCTAAATTATTGACTCTCATAACTCCTACACCACTGGTTGGATTCTTCCCAAATTTGGCAGGTTGATAGATAATTATGACAAACCAGCTTTTACTGAATAAAAGCTAAATTTGTCGAAACGTTCTTGAGCTACGAGTTTTTGAAATCCGAAAAAAGTGAACTTTGGAGGGCTGTATCTTCGTCATTAGGCCGAACTTTGCAAAATGATGTAGAGGTTTTCATCCTATTTTGACGAGATCTACCCACAGTTGAATTTCTTGCTATCATTCCTGAAGCACCCTGTATATAGGGTGAGTTTAATGTCTCCAGCTATTTGTGTTTCTGAAGATTCTTTCTTCATTTTTTTTTAGACCGTTTGTTATTACCGTTATTTGGTCTGAATAAATTGCCACAATGCAAGAATTATTTGCACATCATGCTTTCACCAGTTTTTAATTATTGTAAATGTAGTTGCAGGGTAAATATCAGCTATACCCATGCGATGCGAGCGCCGTACACAGCAGGTTGAGGAAAGTGAAAAAAAAAACTCAGAAACCACAACAGCTGGAGACATAAAAATCAGCCTATATATTCGTAATTTTATGCTTACGAAGATGTTGGGGACGATTCCGAAATATCTTTGACCGTTTTTGAAAAATTGAAAAAAAAAACTGAACATTTTATATAATGGGGTACTTGGAGGGTACTTGCCAATGAAATAGATTTGACTGAAAATACTTCCAATCATCAACAAGAGTAATGAAGAGTATTTTCTGAGAACTTCAGGAAAATGTACCTATCCATGGGCTACAAAGATTTTTTTTTTTTTCAAAGGGTTGGTATTAGTAAGGAAATTTCAGTGGGATTTTTATGTCTGTATTTTTCAAATATTGTGTTGTCACTCTAACAGTTTTTGAGTTTCCAATCCAACTGCTTTTTGTTTAGTTTTAAGTATATTTGTGACGTCACAAATATATTTTTAAAACACTTGTTACGCCTGTAATGTTTGAAATTTGGGAAAAAGAAACAATACGGGTACATTATTTTCAACCATTCTATCGATTAAGCCAATAATGAAAAGGGCAAGTAGTAGTCCAGTAAAATGAGGCGATTTTTAGGCCAAAGTTGGAACAAATTAGGGGCAGGATGAAAAAAATATGACGATGTAGAAAATGAAAAACTGAATGGGAAAAACTAAACTTCCATTTCCAGTCATCCCGGGAACCATGGAAGAAAAAATGGAGAAAATGGAAAAACATGCGCCGCGATCTTTCTTTTGAAACGGTGAGAGAACGGTGAAAGCTGTGTAAAAACTGTCAGGGACAAGGTTGTAGGAGATTCAATAATCTACAAAAAAGTCCCTGAAGGCATATGTCCAACTTCTTTGGTTTAGCCGTTTATCGCAGTCAAAGTTGCGCGCCGGTCTAGTGAAGTGGGAAAACTGTCCGCGTGACCTTCCTTCTTGGATGCTGTGAGAACGACAAAAGATATCAAAAAATTGTGGGCGACAAAGTTGTAGAAAATTGAATGCTTCACTAGAAAATTTTCAAGGCCAATTATTATCACTTCTAGTTCAGCCGTGAACCACGTTCGAAGTTGCGTGACAATCCTGTTGATAAAGTGGTTTTTCTGGAAAACTTACAAAAACCCTAGACTCGATGAAAAAACTATGACAATGTAGAGGATGAAAAACTGGATCTAAAAAACCAAAGTTTCATTTCACACCGTTCTGGGAAATCTAGTAAAAAAAAAGAAAAAGTTGGAAAATAGTGATTTGCACTCCCAGCTTCCTCATTGAATACTGAAATAAACGTAATAAATATGGAAAATCTGAACAAACTAGCTTGTAGAGGAATAAATCATCTATAGAAAATGCCCCGATGACATGTATGCATCTTTGTCGACTTAGCTGCGGAGCGCTATCAAAGTTGGGGTACATAACTAGTGACGCGTCGCATATGTGGTCAAACTGGCACGACGTTGCGGTCATTGTTCAATTGAATATAAAATATGATTGAATGATTAGAAAAAATTGCGTGCTTTGTTGAACGTCTGGTAACTATTGTTGGAAATGTAACTCCGCGGATGAACGCTTTGTTATGTATAAAGTTTCTTGTTTGGCAAAATTGAAGTCGTGAGTGTCACTGTACTATTTTCGTCATATTTTCATTCCAGAAATCTAGGACGAGAGACTAGGTTTCTAGGGAATTTCTGAATTTGTCGTTTCTAATCATATATTTATAGAATCGAAATAGTACGAAAATAGTATCGTGGCACTCAGGCTTAAAACTGAGAAAGTACTCGTATTTTGTAACACAATATGTATAATAATTGAAAAACGTGATTCACGTTAGATAATGAGATGTTTTTCAACTGATTTCTGATGAACAATGATCATTCAACAACAACAACTGTCCACCTGAGCAATGGGGTTGGAAATTAAACATTTCTCTGTTGATGCTTATTAGAACCCAGGATAACGTAGCTCTCGAAAATCTGCTACGGCTGATTTCCTGCAGATGCTTCAAAAACTGCGAGAAGCTTTGTGGATGCAGAAAAGCTGACCTCAAGTGTACCAAGTTTTGCCACCACTGCCGTGGAACCACCTGTTCTCACGCTTCCTGCATTGTCGTTTCGGAAGACGATGATGATGACTACAATGATAATTCTAACAATAAGTAGCTACCCAGACGTTAAACAAAGTACGCAATTTTTTCAAATCATTCAATCATGTTTTATAATCAATTCAACAATGATCGCAACGTCGTGCCAGTTTCACCACATATGCGACGCGTCACGAGTCATGTAGCCCAACTTTGATAGCGCTCCGCAGCTAAGTCGACAAAGATGCATACATGACATTACGGGATTTTCTATAGATCATTTAATCCTCTACAAGCTAGTTTGTTCAGATTTTCCATATTTATCACGTTTATTTCAGTATTCAATGAGGAAGCTGCGAGTGCAAATCACTATTTTTCAAGTTTTTCTTTTTTTTTTCTCAGGTTTCCCGAAACGGTGTGAAATGAAACTTTGGTTTTTTAGATCCAGTTTTTCATCTTCTACATTGTCATAGTTTTTTCAACGAGTCAAGGGTTTTTGTAAGTTTTCCAGAAAAACCACTTTATCAACAGGATTGTCGCGCAACTTCAAACGTGGTTCACGGCTAAACTAGAAAAGATAATAATTGGCCATGAAGATTCTCTAGTGGAGCATTCAATTCTCTACAACTTTGTCGCTCACAATTTTTTGATATCTCTCGTCGTTCTCACAGCATCCAAGAAGGAAGGTCACGCGGACAGTTTTTCCACGTCACTAGACCGGCGCGCAACTTTGATTGCAATAAACGGCTAAACTGAAGAAGTTAGACATATGCCTCCAGGGACTTTTTTGTAGATTATTGAATTCCTTACAACTTTGTCCCCGACAGTTTTCACACATCTCTCACCGTTCTCTCACCGTTTCAAAAGAAAGATCGCGGCGCATGTTTTTCCATCTTCTCCATTTTTTTTCCATGGTTCCCGGGATGACTGGAAATGAAACTTTGGTTTTTCTTATTCAGTTTTTCATTCTCTACATCGCCATATTTTTTTCATCCTGCCCCTAATTTGTTCCAAGTTAAATCCTTATTTTACTGGACTATAGCCAGTGCTCAGCTTTTTTCAATAAATCAGCGATTTTTTGAGATATTGTAGTATAACTTGGCATTTCTGTGGTAAATTATATCAGAAATAAAATGCATTCATCAGACATTATCTTGGATCCGTCATCTATGCAAATGCAGAAGTAGTGTATGGTGATTGTCAATATAGTAATGCGCAATCATTCAATTACAAAAAGGGCAATCTTGCAATGAAGAAATGACTTCTTCGTCGAAAAAACGACTTTTCAACACTTGATGGCGATTATCCAAAATTCCTTCGTTTACAGTTCCGAGTTCGGATTTTAGGAGACTTTTCACAGGCAATTGGGTGATTGCATGAAATTCGTTCACCTGATCACCGGCAGGCAGCGCAAGGATCGAGTTATGTTTTGACGTTTGTTACGGAATTGCATTGTGGCACATAAAGGTGTAAGGCATTGTTAGAATGATTAGAAATCACAATCTCGATCTCATAAACGCCGAACAAAACAGTATGTGAACAAAACCCGTAAAAATGACAGTATTTAGTGAGGTTAATCCGGTTGACGTTGACTCCGACATGGATGAAACTTGACAGATGACAATGACACTATTGACATTTTGCCATAAACTCCTTCTACATGCAGCCACCCTATTCATGACAATCAAAGGAATGTGTGTACAAAATTTCAGCCCTCTACTAATTTTTCAGAAGTTGATACAATTTTTTCAACATAGTGACTGGACTATAGGCTATTTGATACCTTCTGCCCCTAGATAATTTCTGTCATTTTGAAGAAGAGGCGCCATCGTAAGGGAAGGAAAGAAAATAACTGCGGGTCAAAACATTTTTATTGAGGCTTTACTCAAGTTATGAATATGATCTTCTATCTTCATTTGCAACTGTGTTTCCCAGTACCACTATAATAAACTTCAATATAATATATACCATTATCGCTGCTTTGGAAATCAAATGTAGTCTATCTGCAAGGGGATGTGTGCATAATGTGGGCAGGGTTTCCTCCTCTATGGCACTCAACCAGCAGATCCCCCAATCTGGATTATCTCACACCTTTGGCGGAGAGAAGTGATTCGTTAGTGGACAGTTCGTTGAAAGCTCAACTACCCTTCTCAGATTATTCTATTCATTTGGATACATTCTCTAGTTTTTATTTGGATGAGAGATGAACACCTGCAATTGCCTCACTCTCACAGTTCCTGTCCAGTCCTAGAAGTATTCTTGTTTGATATTTCCTGATGACTCTTCAAGCAGTCTGGTTCGCAAGTCTGCAGGTGGATTACGATAAAACTTTGGCGGGGAGAAATCGGGGGGAAGAAGTGTAAAAGTGAGCACCCTGTATATGATCTTTCCTTTTGTATATCCTTTTAGATCACATACATACATACTTATATCACATACAGATCAAATCACATATCTGGACTCAGATGAAAAAGCCGCACCATTTCCAATATTTAGGTACAAGGTGTCGAAAAAAAATTGGAAGTTTTTTTGAAACATCCTGTATACTACAGGGTGGTCCAGGTTTTAGTCGACAAACTTTGCAGGCTGATAGAGGATAAAAAAAGAAGTCGACTCACCCCAAAAAGTACATATCTAAAATGCACATTAAAAAAGTTACAGGCCTTCAAAGTTGCAGAAAAAAATTGTTTTTCTGTTGATAACTTTTGAATAGCTGGACCGATTTCGCTCAAATTTTGCACATATGGTTAACAAACACGTCCTCAGTGATTTCTTGAAAAAAATTCTGTCAGAATGACGCGGTGCCGTAGATATGGGGGGTACTAATCCTCTTACTTCCCTACTTTCTACGCCACTGGATATTTTGAAAAACCGTTAAAAGTATTGAATTCGGCGTTCAATTCTGAAGAGAAAATTGGAGTATCATTGCTACATTTGGAGAAGCGGTTTCGGAGATATTTGTGTTTAAAGGTTCAAAAACACCGAATCACGCAAATGTTTCAAAATTCGAGCAAGCTTTGATTCATTCACTTCCAACTTTTTTTTCAACGTAAAATTCATTGATTCATAATTAAGCTCATGAGAAATTGAAAATTGGTTGTGAAAATTCATGATTTCAGTAACATGACCAATAAGAAACAATGGCCCTTGGTTCTTGTTCTTACTAAACTTCCCAACTATCAGTAAGTGAATAGGTACCTATTGAATATTCAATTGTTACTGAAATTATGAATTTTCATACCAGTTCTCAATTTCTCATGAGCCAAATTATGGATCAATAAACTTAAAATTGAAAAAAAAGTTGAAAGTGAATGGGTCAAAGCTTGCTCGAATTTTGGAACATTTGCGTAATTCGGTGTTTTAGAACCTTTAAACACAAATAGCTCAGAAACCGCTGCTCCAAATGTAGCAATGACACGCCAATTTTCTCTTTAAAATTGAACGCCGAATGCAATGCTTTCAACGGTTTTCCAAAATATCCAGTGGCGTAGAAAGTAGGGGGATAAGAGGGTCGTACCCCCCCATATCTACGGCACTGCGTCATTCTGACAGAATTTTTTTCAAGAAATCACTGGGGACGTGTTTGTTAACCATATGTGCAAAATTTGAGCGAAATCGGTGGAGCTGTTCAAAAGTTATCAAGAAAAAAACAATTTTTTTCTGCAACTTTGAAGGCCTGTAACTCTTTTAATATGCATTTTAGATATGTACTTTTTGGGGTGAGTCAGCTTCTTTTTTTATCCTCTATCAGCCTGCAAAGTTTGTCGACTAAAACCTGGACCACCCTGTATAAGATACAAAAATTGTTGGTGTCCAAACTTGGATTCTACGGGCAAAATGGTTGGGGAAAAAAATTGTTCCCCTACCAATTCATCACAACGGGAAAAATTCTAACGGGGGGGGGGCTAATCTCGGTGCATCACCCTGTTTTATATTATTTCATTTCCCATGAATTCGCAGTCTCTTCATCCATATATGAAGTCAAAACTGCGATATTGGCATTTTACGAAAAACAGCCAACAAAAAAGTGCTCCGTTTTGTAATGTCCAATTCAGCAGCTATTATTTGCCTTTTCCCTACCCACTTGATTATTATTGTGTTGTTATTGACCTGCTTAGAGGTCGTGAAGTGATTTTTCACAACCAGTAGGCTGAGTGTCACATTATTAACCTCCTGCCACCATTATTAATCTCCTGTCACCATTATCAACCTCCTGTCACATTGTTAACCTCCTGTCAGTCCTGTCACATTCTATATTCTTGAAAAAATTGTCACAAATCAGGATTTAATGTTTGCTAGTAGCATTGTATAACTATTACTAGTAGGTCAGCCTCGAATTTGGGATTTTGTCGCTAGATGTCGCCTAGAGCAATTAGCTCGCAAGAAATTATCAGCGCATATGAGAAAAATTAAAATTTTTGTACCAAATCATCAACATCTATCAGTAAGTTGGACGCCACGTTGAAATTTGAAGACAGCGTGATTTATAACTAATTTGAGTGACCAAACGACAAATGCTGAACACGCCACCTGCCCGTGCTTTCCGAAAATTGCACAATTTGAACGGCGGCTGGCCTACTAGGAGTAGTTATACAATGCTAGTAGTAAGAAAAATAGTACATAAACCACGGTTGTGACTGCTCTTATAGCTTTAGCGCCTTATATCCCTCAGCTGCGCTTCGGGATTTAAACAGGCGCCGCAGCTCTAACAGCATTCTTCACAACCTAGGTTTTCAGTTCACTATTTCTAAAGTACGACGAATGACCCAAGTGAAAAAAACAATTTTGTCGATATCCAAAATAGAGTTGTATGCTTCCTCCAAGATATATACAGCAATAATCAACGGTGTTTGGTAGGAAGTTCTGCACCCAAAACATTGGGGGGCTCCTGGCTCCTGCAGCCCCCCTAAGAGATGATTTTTTTAGCGCTTCGGATGGATCGTCTTCAAGAACCCTGAATAGCAATCCTGCTAAAGCAAATTGCTTTCTTATCAAATGCCGTATTCCTCCAAATATTAGAGCATAGAGCGGCGACTAAATCCAGCATAAGGCGCACTAAAATAAATTAACTCGTCCCCCAAGAAAAAGCTCATTGTGATACAAAAATGTCTTTTCCGCTCTGGCTTTTTGCTTGACGACGATAGACAATTTAATCGTCAACAAACTAATTGATAGTTCGACGGCAACGAGAGAAAAAAAAGATAATTTATTAACATTTTGTTGTTGATTGTCGTGAAAATGCTTTTCATCCAGCGACCTCCCCGTCAGTGAAGGTCGACTGGTGGTCAGTAATCGTAGAATAATGGTGATCGGTGGTGATTGTGACGACGCGGTGTTGGTGGTGTTTTGTGCTATTATAGTCCCTAGTGGTAGACTGTGACTCTACATATTTTACCAGCTAATGTCTTACAGGAAGAGTGCGACATCCCTCAGTTTGCTTCTGCCGGTCTTCCTGTTCTTTCACACGTGATGATCGGGTTGGAAGGATGCTCTCACCAAGATCCGGACTTCATCGCCATCTGCGTTCTAAACATGATGATGGGCGGAGGGGGCTCGTTCAGTGCCGGCGGTCCAGGGAAGGGAATGTACACCAGATTATACACTAATGTTTTAAATAGGTACGAATTGTCATGCCAGTGTCCAGCAATAAGTATTAAGGGTATTAGTTGCGATATCTGTATTGCATTCAACTGAAATTTTCGTTCGAATGTTGTAGAGAAAAAAACGAATATTGGCTAGATTCGTAGTAGGACAGCGAGGTCTTTTCGGCGATAAAATGGGAAAATATTTAGAAATGCAGGGAAGGTTAAGAACAATGAATTTGATACGAAAGGCAGAGAAATAGGGTCAAGTTAAGGAGTTAAGAGTAGAGAGAGATACAAAAGCGACATTCCTTGTGCCATATCAGATATATCTCAGTTCATACCACTTGAGAAGCGTTTCTATTAGTCATACAGCTGAGTTGAAGTGAGCACGACTGAGATTTTGGGTGAATGGGAAGATCTAAAGTCTGTAAGAAAAATTAACAGCAGGATAAATTCTAGGTAATTCGAATTTAGTGGCAACAATATTAGAAGAGGGGTAGCAGAAATCAAGAACGAAAAAAAAGCAGATAGTGAAAGGAATCTTTGAGAAAAAGCTTCACACTAAAAAAGAATGAGAAGGTAAATTTGAAAGGAGGATATCAGTTTTGAGATAGTGAAACAATTGGTAAAATTAAGTTATTTTATTTTTAAACATGAAACGCCAGGTATCGATGAACGCAGGTAGAAACTCAAGATAGTGCGGGTGAAAAGTCAACAGACCCTTTATTCAAATTAGTTAGGATTATGTAATTCGCGATATTCAGACAGCATACCAAGAATAAAGGCTGCAGAGGATCTCCAAGTAGTTAGCTTGATGCCAGTATAGAAGTCGATACAACATTCTACGTCTTATTCCATATTCATAATCATCAGCAAGGTTGCCCAGAATTTCGGCTGCTAATACCCGGACTCTGCAACAAGGAGTTTAAAATAAACGACGAAGAAACTTTACAGATACCACTGGATGTACAGCGCCACAGCATACAACCACGCGTACGCCGACAGCGGTCTTTTGTGCATCCATGCGAGTGCCCCGCCGACCCACATGCGAGAAATGGTCGAAGTCATCGTCAAAGAATTAGTTGCCATGGCCGGCACAGTCGGCGATCAAGAATTAAGAGTACATAACATTTTCTCCCACATCAACCTTGTCTGATTCCTCTTTTTTTTTAGAGAGCAAAAACTCAGCTGCAGTCGATGTTGTTGATGAATCTAGAATCTCGACCTGTGGTATTTGAAGACATCGGCAGGCAGGTTTTAGCGACGGGCCACAGGAAACGACCGAAGCATTTCATTGATGAAATTGGTGAGCGGTTGCGGTCGGAAAATCCAGTGTTTTTGTTTACCCGTCGTGTGTTTTCAGAGAAAATCACCAAAGATGACATAGTGGCCGTCGCAAAGAGATTGTTGAGCTCCCAGCCTGCCGTGGCTGCGAGGGGTGATTTGCGCAAGATGCCATCATTAGAATATGTACAAGCGGGTTTGACAGACAGTGAGGGGAAAATGCCGGGAGGGCGCAAACTTTCGCTATTCCGATGAAAATGACATGAACACTAATCTGTTGACTTACAGTAAATCCCTATCCTCCACATTAAGAGACTTTTCTTTTTTAATGCTTACATCTGATTTATCATGTAAATTACTATCCATACTTAGATGTTAATAATTATTGTAAATATTTTTGTTTGCAATTGAATTGTTTCATAATCGCTTTGTGATTATTTATTAGATTATGAACAGTTCAAATGAATATCTATAGAAATAAATCAGTTTTATTCAAATGCACTATTCGTGTTATTTTATTTTGATAAAAAAATTGCAATCACGTAATTTTTTCATATCACATCATAAATGGGTCATTATTTACATAAAGAAAACCTTTACCTATTTACCATGCTGATTGCATCGCATTATTCACAATAATGGTAATTTCTTCTGAGTAAAAATTATATACTCAAACACTTTTAGAGGACTTCTCCAATTTCCGAATTAGGACATTCTGCATAGGATGTTGCGCTTTGACCTGTGACGCCAATAAAGTCGATGACTTTTGCCGCATAAGCCACTGAGAATCCAGACAAAACCTAATCTCAGTCTCACATGCATATTGTATAAACACTGTGATGGCTGGAAGCAATTTTTAAGAAAAAGAAACTGATCAACATCGCGCCAAGAATAAATTAATCACTCTCACATGGAGGGCCAAGAGGAGGTGCACCGTGTCAACAACAAGAACTCGTTTTGAAGGTTTACCATTTGCATAGGAAATAATTCTGCAGATCTTGTTGTTGCGGCTATTTTATGCGATCTATTTTTAAAACAGCCAATATCCTATCAATGAGGCGTCGTACCTGCGGAATCCTGTTATCATTATTAGAATCGACCAAGGCTTTTGCTAAAAGCGTGCTTGGCAGAATCGCGTCTGAAATCTCTACTTCCGCACATCCGATTTGCCGTTTTGCGAATCGTTGTTGACCTTTCCTGTTCCAATAAATATTTCTGATTGACGTTACGGGGCGAATGGGAGAGGCTGCGAACCTCGCCGGAAACGCCGATTAATTTATTGTTCATTAACGAATTCGCGATGTTACTTATTTGCTTGTGCGGCCTGTGGTCGGTTCTGAGTGCACCTCTCCGCACTACAGCTACCTCTTCAAGTTGAAATAAATTTAAGCTGAAGTTCAAACACCCTGTTTCGGCTGTTCAAGAGTCAGAGCTTAGGGCTATACCTAATCATAGGCTATAGGTATGTGCTGTAGAACTTTTTTTAAGTTTCCTCCTGCTATCGTCGGTCAAAATCAAACTTTTATTAGCCCCCCATTCAGTTTTACATACAAACCTGAAATTTCATCAGATTAACTCAACATTTCAACATAAAATCAAGTGTACCAGATTTTCAGGTATCAAAGGTGACTTGAGGCGAAATTTATTCGATCACTCGTTAGTTTTTCCATGACTTTCACGTAGTGCAGTTGGATTTATTCTGAAATGTTGAGCAAATTTGATGAAACTTCAGATTTGTGTGTAAAACCAAATAGTCTAGGACGTTCGTGTGATAAAATTTTTATTGTGGGAGTGGGACCAACAAGATCGGAAAACTCAACGAACCGTTTTACGGTCTCGAATTCACTAAGTAATTGCCTGGTTTTCAATTCTGCAACCAATTTAAAAATCAATCCTGTTTTTACAGATTCATTTCTCACTCCTGAAGCGTCTATACAATTTTACAATCGTTTCATTTCGTGCATCGCTTTTTTTCTGCTCAATGAAGTCAAAGATTTGGCAAAGGATCGCAATTTTAGAAAAAAATTGTCAAATCTATTTATGCCTCTATCACAGGTCCATGCTCTATCCGAAAAAACCAAAAGAAAAGCTCAAATTTTCTTGAACTAGGTATCTCGAGTCCGTTTTTCTACGAAATTTCATGGGAAATGGCTTAAAAAATAGGGCATCTGTAGTAAATTCGACATGCCATGACACCCGCACCTTCTATTTTGGTCATACTTGACATGCATCTGCTTGGTATGCGTTTGACTGGCGAAAGATGAGGTCTTTTTCTTGTCCTTCGCTTTAAATACACCCCAACCCCAAAGGCAGGAGCCACTTTTCGATACTCGACAAGCCCCTGTCCAGTTAGGACTTCCAAACACCGTGACCAACTTTCGAAATGTTGGGAGCTTTTTATAATTCAGATTTAAAAACCTAAAAACAAAATCTCATGCTACTGGATATACAGGTGTCCAGAAAATGACGGAAAAATCTCTGCAGCACGTTGTGGAGGACCCTTCAGGGAATTCCGAAAAATTGACTTGAAAAATCTTCGACATTCATTTTTGAAGCCCGCAAGGGTCAAAAACTGGTCCTTCGAATCATAATTTTCTGAGTTTCTGATTCATCCTGTAAATAAGGAAAATTCAATACACATCCAATGGTAGATATTTCTTCCTCATAATTCTTCCGTCAACGGTAAACTGAAATCTTTTGAATTAACAAAACCAGAAGGGTTTCAAGGGTTCGGAACCCCTGAAGGGTGTCTTACAACGTACTGGAGAGCTTTTCTACAATTTGCTGGACACCCCCTGTATGAACAACAGAAAGTGTTTCGACTGTAGATTCTTGAAATTTTGAAAATCTAGCTTGTTCCCTGATGCATGGGAAGGTTTATTTCTGTGGTCATACTTCTGAGTCTGGAAATGGAAAAATCTCGAGGAGGTTTGATTGCCATTGTACACTCATCGAAATCTCCAGAATCGCCATTGCCGTCTCAAGGCTGCATTATAGTATTTTTTATCATTAAATCTCAATTTATCTTGCACTCGCAAATTTTAATAAATGCCAGTCGTAATTTTCCGATCATTATAATCCGTCTGAATTTGGCCGGCTTGCAATGCAGTAATGCTTTATCACGGTCTTTTTTTTTCTCGATAATTATTGACAGTCTGTTTGTATACGGAAGAGTGGTAAAAAGAACCATGGTCACAGAGCTGAGCGTAAAGCTCAAGTCCAAGGCTTGACTTTTATATGGGTCAAACGCGATGTCTAGGTGCGACACACCGGTTATCAGCTGGTGTACCACCAATTTTGACAAAAATATCCGCCGTATTGGTACAAAAAATCAGACCTGGAAGGGAATCTGCGTGCGATTCAACTGATTAACATAAATCCTAAATCTGAGCTTTGGGTTTTGTCGAATCGATTATTTATTCATGAGCTGTGGGATTTCCGAGATTCCTCATCCAAACTAAGTTCAGGCGTAAAAGTTAGTAGGTATCGGTAATTTTCAAGGATTCGCCGAAAATGTGAGGCATAGATCCATAATTTTTCCGTAGGTAGTCCAAAGGCCATTTTTTACAATGATCCAAAAGTTTCTTCATTCATTTGTGAAATGGTTTGATATAAGTGATGCCTGTACCGTTACTCGAATAATACAGGGTGACCTAGAATAAATCAGCCAACGCTTAACCACAGATTCCTCACATCAAGTCATAAAAGATGCACATGTACTAGACCGTTTTTCAAAATTCATCTTTACAAGGGCAGTATATTTGAAACGTTTGAAATTATTTCTCACGTAATAATAGTGCGGTTACTATGGCAGCAGCCAATCGCAGAAGCAAAAACAGGCGGTTACCATAGCAGTTCCATATGACTTAATCTTGCTAGCCAATGAGCCGTTATGATTGAAAGAAGCATTTACTCCAGCTTTTCCAAGGAGTTGATTAGCAAATTTTCCTTAGAGAGAACGCCAATGTTGACATAAGCGATATGTGCATTACTTCTTTTTCTCAGTATACCTACCAACTAGTGGAAGCGGTACGCAAAAGGATACTCGTTTCGGCTATGGCAACGAAATTTGGCATGGACGAACTTCATACCCTCGTTGATACCAATACAAGCGATTTGACCCGCAGCACTCAAAATTTCGTACCGTCGCGTCGCGTCGCACAGTGGGTTAAGAATGGACATTTTGTGGCGGAAACTCTCAAACTTACAGAACTAGTCCAGAATGAGCTTGTGATTTCAGGAAAAATAATGAAAAAATTCTCATCTGAAAATTGGGGTTGTTTTCAGGGGGTGAAAATTTAACTTACTGAATAAAAATATGAAACTTTCAATTTTCACAAGAATTGACCTTTAAAATAAGGGAAAAATAATGAAAAAAATCTCATTTGAAAATTGGGATTGTTCACAGGGGGTGGAAATTGAACTTGATGAATAAAAATCTGAAACTTTTGATTTCCATAGCACTTGGCCTCTCAAATTAATGAATGAATAGAATGATTATAAAAAAATTATGAAAAAACTCATCTGAAAATTGGGGGTTGGTTCAGGGGGTGCAAATCGAACAATCTGAAAAAATCTGAAACATTCAATTTTTAAAGCATTTGATCTCTTGAATTATGTAAAAATGATGGAAAAGATCTCATTTGAAAATTGGGGTTGTTTGCAGGGGATGGAAATTGAACTTGATGAATAAAAATCTGAAACTTCTGATTTTCATAGCACTTGACCTCTTGATTGAATAAATTAGAAGAATAAATGATAGGAAGATTATGAAAAAAACTCATCTGAAAATTGGGGCTCTCTTCAGGGGGGTGGAAATTGAACTTACGGAATGAAAATTTCCAATTTTCATAGCATTTGACCTCTAAAATATAATGAACAGAGAATATTTGCGGTGGTGGTGGCTCGAAGATTCGAAGAATTCACATTTGTTGTTGTCTTGAGTTACGCCACCCAGATGAGTTTGAGAGCATCAGGACAAATAGATGCATCGAAATTGCTTCACGAAATTACAAGTTCAATTCTCCCCCCTGAAAACCAGTCCATTTTTGAGATGAGATTTTTTGATTTTTTTTTTCATCAATCAAGAGGTCAAATGCTATTAAAATAGAAAGTTTCAGATTTTTATTCCGTAAGTCAACTTTCCACCCCCTGACAACAACCCTAATTTTCAAATGAGATCTTTTCCATCATTTTTACATTATTGAAGAGATCAAATGCCATAAAAATTGTAAGTTTCAGATTTTTCAGATAGTTCAATTTCCACCCCCTAAAAACAACCCCAATTTTCAGAAAAGTTTTTTTCATAATTTTTTTATCATTTATTCTATTCATTCATCCATTTAAGAGGTCAAGTGCTATGAAAATCAAAAATTTCAGATTTTTATTCATTAAGTTCAATTTCCACCCCCAATTTTCAAACAAGATGATATTCTTCATTTTTCCTTTATTTTAGAGGCCAATTGCTGTGAAAATTAAAAGTTTCAGATTTTTATTCAATTCAATTCAATTCAATTTTATTGTATAAAAAGATCTTATCTTTATTACAAAGTAAATATATAGATATATACGATAATGAACAATCACAGACAAACGAAGTAAATTAAGAAAAAAACAGACGATAGAGTGGTATTTGGCAGGATTCACTACATGTACAAGTACAACATAACTAGAAGTTTACTCTATGCATATCAAGGACATTTTGGCAGAGACGTTGACAACAATGACAGCTATCTACTCATTATGGATGAAGGACCTCAACAGAAGAATATTCATGATTGTGCGAGTAATTTTGTTCAGTTCTCCAATGGATCCAGCCTTCAAAATATCAATGACATCGTCGACACTCCGACACTATTCTATTCATTCATCCATTTAAGAGGTCAAGTGCTATGAAAATCAAAAATTTCAGATTTTTATTCATTAAGTTCAATTTCCACCCCCAATTTTCAAACAAGATGATATTCTTCATTTTTCCTTTATTTTAGAGGCCAATTGCTGTGAAAATTAAAAGTTTCAGATTTTTATTCAGTGAATTAAATTTCCACCCCCTGAAAACCACCCCAATTTTCAGATGGGAATTTTTTCATTATTTTTCCTGAAATCACATGCTCATTCTGGACTAGTTCTGTAAGTTTAAGAGTTTCCGCCACAAAATGTCCACTCTCAACCCACTGTGCGTCGGCGTCGGAGGCAAATGGGGGCCCTCCGATCTTTGAAGATAACATAGCATTCTTCTGTGCAAGAAAATTATAAATTCATATTATGTTTTGTTGCGTTCTCAACTAAATCGCATTCCGTTAGCCCAGTTATGAAGACGAAATTTTCGCAATGCATGGCATCCAAAGAAGTGTTGACCTTGTCAGTACACGGTTTTTTAAAGCAATTTTTCAATGTCCCCACTGGACAGCACCCTCAGTTTTTGCAGGAATGAAGACCTTGAACTCTTTGCTTAGTAATTATTTAGATGCACCATGACTTAATTGACTTTGAAACGCTCAAGGGAGCCCAAAAAGACTTCTTTACTGGACAGTCAGATTTGCGGCATGTAAGACGCGGATAAAAATTTGATCCAGGCTACAGGCGCAGGTGGTTTTTCGTTCTAGATAAAAAGAATACTTCCATACCGAGTTTTATTGCAGTATCACAAAACGTAGAGTTAGGTATGAGTAGGTATATTTTCCGATAGAACCAAATCGCCTGGATCGAATTCATTTGCGCATCTCCCCTACAATAATATCAACATGCCAAAATTTTGACGGCCCAGCAGGAACAACTATTGTTGGGCTCCCTTGAGCGTTTCAAAATTATGTCGCATCAAGATTACTCTACAACGAAAACAGTTTAGGCTCTCCATTCCCGATAAAAATACAATCATATTCAGTAGAGACTTTGAAAAAAATTCTGTTGAAAAAGGTGTGCTGAAGAGGTTACCACTTCTTCAAGAAATACCATTGCAAAAATGTTGACTTCATAAGTGGGCTGAAGGAATGCGATTTGGTTTTAATTTTTTTGCATTGAAGAAAAAAAAACAGATTTTTTGTCCTCTGCCAAAAAATATTTTTTCGAGTGTAAAGAATGGAACGGACACGACGACAGTTGATGCCAACATTTTCAATAGACTCGTAAGCTTTTTTCCTTATGACACACATGAAGATTCTCAATGGTCGTTGTGTGAAAGTTCTTGCATCTTAGAGTTTTGAGGGCCCCTAAGGAACAAATTTCGAGTACTGCGGCTCAAATCGCTTGTTTTGGTACTACAAAGTATGCCCATGCCAAATTTAATTCTGTTGCCCTTACCCAAGATGCGTTTTTAGATGTGTGCTGCTTGCAACTAAACACTATAAAGGTATTTGTAGGTACTTACTACCCGTACCTAAAACTTTCAACTTTCCAGACTTTGACTCCACACGTTTTATAGTCGTAAGTAGGTATGTAATAATTAGGTAGGTAGATACCTACTAGTCCTATTACCAGTCACTACACGTGAGCTTTTTTCAGCTCAAAAGCTTATTGGATGTTTTTTTTTAACACTACAATTAGATCGATAAACTGAGCCGCCTCACGTGTTGTGCTGTAAATTCTAAGTTCAAGAGGTTTAGAAACAATTTGCTTTTATTATGATTAATTTTCATCACTGACGCAAAACGCGTCAAAAAGGGGACAAGTGAGGCTGCTCTAGATTTGATATTATGATGATATGATGATGATGATGCCAGTTTGCGACATCTATAAACAACCACTTAGTCTTCGTTTTTGCCTGAGTAGGTACTATACTATCTTATAGGAGTTGGGTAAGTACTTAGGCAAGTACTTACTTTTATCGTACACGTTCTAATGTATAACATGTGCATTTTACTGCAATTTTTAGCCATTGCAATTAGGCTATTTCTGTTTTAATGCTTTAATTGAGTACTTACCTACCTTTAGTAATGTATGAATTAACAAAAAAAAAAGAAACATAAAAACGGCACTTTTGCTTGCTTATTTAGTAAAGACTGGCACACGTTACACGTGCTTCACCCAGTTATTTATGTTGTGATAATTTATTCTATTATTGAATGCTTCATTATAATCTATTTCAATCTAAATTTGTCTTCGTCCATTTTCCTTGTTTTTTTGTCTTGCCAGGGTCAGGTCTATCTCTGGTCAAGTGGTATTTTGTCAAAATAACTCTTGCAGCGCCACTTTACCTCAATTCGAGTCACCCACTGAATTTTATTTCCTCTTGTCCACTGAATCAATTCTGAACCAAGAAACAGTGGCTCTATAGACCTAAAATAATGTCAAAAATACGATCCCGGATTTTCGCTTCCTCGCTCACATACCAATAATTCCAGACTTGTATTAGGTACCTACGAATTCATCTCCCGCTTTTTTTTACGTCGCATCTTCTGCAGGTAAACATTAACTCAGCGTGTTTACCGTTGATAATTTCATTTGGTAATTTAAAATACATAATACAAGTATGGTAATTGAATTTCTTCTTTAATAAGCGCGAACCTTCTCAAAATCAAAACATCAGCGGTGATAATTATTTTTACGATTTGTTTTTTTTTTATAGACACTTATGTTTGAGGCGTAGGCAATGTTTTCTAGAATATCTCCAAGCGGATATTGCGTGAGCTAGGCTAAGGTCTTATTCAGCGACGTTTCATCGCAACATTTTTCCAAGGGGTGGCACATGTGCTGTAGGCAGGGACTCTTGCCAGGCGGGCGTGTGTCCCCCGTAGTCAGAAACCTCCACTTGTACCTATAGCGCTTTTTCTCTAGTCTTCCCGTTTCACCCTAAGAGTTCATGGAGAAGGACTCATCTGGCCCTACTCAGGTTTGAACCGACAGTCTCTGGGAAGCTCGAGGTCTCCTTGTGGTTTCGTTTTGTCAACTTTGAAAGCTGTCAGTGAAAGCTGATGATCTTTTCTAAAAGTCTTAGTTTTCCGTTTACAGCGTGATCGTGTAAGACGAGCAGTACGAGCACTTATCGAAGTCTGAGCTGTAGCCTGAGGCTTTTCACTTTTGAAAATACGAACTGTATCTACGAAGAGTCGTTTATGGTACAATCAGTACTAATTTTACTTATCTCTCGAGACCATAAGCGCATGGGCAGTCGTAATAAACCAAAAGCCAAAGACCTCCTCTTAAGGTAGGTATTGTTGTTAAAAACTGTGAACAAGAAGTTCATGTGATTTCCCAATATGTAGTAATAATAGCACATGAACACTTGAATACTTTATTCGTATAATAAGTATACGCCAAATTTCGAAAATTTGTTTTTTTCTGGTAGGAAGTGTAGGTACGGGTGAGTCAAAATATTTGTATAACTATCTCACTGGCTGTTCTCGACAAATCGGTATTAGAAATAACGTAACAAAATATAGATGCATTTTTCTCATTGAGAGATGCGTCAATTCTGTGCTACTTCATAATAATATAATGCAAATGATAATGAATATTTCCCTCATACGTCTAAAACGCGATAATTCGGACACAAATTTTAAGGATTAATAAGCGATAATCCGAAAGACCATATCGATAATTCAATCGATCTGTCATTGTTTGAACACCTACTGTCAAACAAACATGATGCGTGTCCAGTGTTAGCGTTGGACTCTGGACACTGTATGGGGATGCTCATGCTCAAGCGAGTACTCAAGGACCCAGAGGAATGTGCAAGAAATTGAAACGATTTGCGCAGTCATAATGATTTCACACTTTTTACGTCAGCCTCTGATTCTCTTTTCAGTTCTGTGGCTCAGTACAGTTAGGTGGCTATTCATGTATCATCAATTTTTTTGTCGTGTGAAATAATATATGAAGAATTTGTAGAATGATTCGGGAAATATTCTTTCGAATACCACTCTTGCAATGAAAATGAACCAGATAATTCTGAAAATGCGTGTTGCCATAAGAAAACCGCATTCGTTTGTTTTCTTCTGTTGTTCGAAAGAAGAGCCCTCCCCCTGCGGGGTCGGGCTCTTTTAGCTTTCGAACAACAGAGAAAACAAACTCATGCAGTTTTCAGGCAACACGCATTTTTCAGAATTATCGGTAATTTTCAATGCACTCGTGGTATTATACCCGATAATATTCCATAATAGGGCCAATTCTGTATCAAACCCGTTTAAATTTAAAGGCCGTTAAAAGAGAATCAGCCAATCGTGAAGCCCATTTCTGATCGTTCCTAGGTGACCGACGCCTTTAAAAATTTTAAGGGACCTTTAAATTTTACAGAATTGCCACTATTATGCCCTTTTTTATAGATATGTGTTTTTAGTACTTTTTAGTGATGTTTTTCACAATTTTAAAAGTAGTCATCTGACGAGCAAAGTATAATACTCGCGAATAGGGATAAGATTGCAGCATGTAGCTTACAGTTTCAAGTTTTGTTTGACCCAAAAAATCATTGAATGTTGTCAGCCATGCCATCAATATTGCGTACACGGCGCGACAGAACCTCTAGGTTGCAAAACTCTGGTTTCTTCATTTCAGAATTCAAGTTTTTCAATTGGAATTCCTAATAAACTAATAATAATAATAATAATAATAAACCAGAGCCTAAAATCTTAATTTTCTAAGTCCAAGATTGCCTTGGTCCAACTTTATGGGGATGGCCACCATTTTTTTCAGATATTTAAGGGATTATTATGGAACACTACCAGGAGAAGTAACCGCAAAGAAGTGGACATACACATTGAAGTTCAAAATTTATGTTCTAAAAATAATTTTGAGGGATAAATTCCACAAATTCACTCTTTTCAGACATATTTTTTTGTCGTAGGAATAGCAAGTTCAATGCTGGGTTTATACACCAAGATTAGTGCGTAAGGATTTTGGATCAAAAAATAATTACGCTTGGCGTTCATAACCGGATAATGGATACGGAATGACGTTGAGAACTGGGGCTGTCCGTTGGCCCGGGTCCGGGATTTGGTCCAGATATTCGAGCAAAACTAGGTCGGTAGCTCACATCAAACGAAATATTGTTCCGTTAACATGCAATTTCAGCTACAAACCCAGCTTTGCTCAAATATTTGGACCGAATTCAAAATTTCACCTTCAGAAAGTCGATTTCGAAAATAAAAAAGCTCACGACGACTACATTATGGACTTTTTTTGGAACACCCATATTTTTATTTCACGCGTTTATTCGTCCTACACGCGTGATGATGCACTTTGTACGTGTTTCTTGTGTACAAATATCACTTTGAGGTGGACAAAGTCTTGTCGTTTTGAGAGTATTTAGCACCTGCATTGTGAATCTCAAGTTGGATCATTGTTTACTAGGTGGACTACGCTTAAAGCCTAAACGATGGAAAACGGACAACTCCTTATACATGTTCCGTCTTACTTCTTAATCTTTACGCGGTCAACTTAGTGTCGACCGCTTACACCTGGAACAGGAAAATAGTCGCTTATCCTGAAATGTTTGATTGATTTATTCTTGTGATATAGAGGTTTAAAGGTATAACTATTTTGACGCATTGAAAATAAGTATAGGTACTTATTGGGACAATCATTGCTCCTAATTGATGGGTCACCTGTAGGACGAAGATATAATTAGTTTAACGTACGTGATCTGCCCTCCATGTCCCGATTGCAGTTTTGCACGTAAAAGTCATTTGTAAAATCGCTTATTTTGTCATTAATTTACATCGTTAGATTCGTAAGCTTAATGGACATCGTTTGGTCAGAGAAAAATCTTGAATGAAGCAACGCCATATTCAAAAAGATTTTTATCGGCAAGTACCTACCCTGAGGACATCAGAAGATTGGTATTGGTAGTCCTAAAGAGAAGAATTCGAAGAGCCTGGCAAAGCATCCCAGATCCCAGGCTTGAAACTCAACCTAATAAGACACCTAAAAAGCGTAGCGTCATGCTTTACGAATACAAGGACCAATGTATCAAAAACTACCTCGACACGGAAAAGGCTGCCGAACCCCTTGAAGAAGTTCTCGCGCCCTTCCCAACAAAGTCTACGGCGGACAAGAAGGCGGCAGTCTGGCAGTTTTTGATATCCCTTGGTCGAGAGTTTCTTCCAGTTAAACCAATCAAAATAAAAGAGCTTAAAGAAGAACTGCGAGGCGCAACCTCGATCAAGGGAAGGAACGACATCATCTCCGAGATAATTCTCATTCTGGAACCGGGAAAAACAGAAGAGGAAGCCGCTTCCTACAGACATATCTATAAGTTTTCTACCGGTGCTGTCCTGCTGTCAAAAGTGTTGGAGGAGTTGAGCTTATTAAAGTTTAAACGATAAAAGTCGGCCAACACTTTAATCTTTACGCGTTAAGCTATTTTTTTAACGTTAGTTTTTGACGGGCCAGACATATTTTCCATCGCCAGAGATCAGCCAGATTATCTTTTCTAGTCAACTTCAGCATACGCCTTGTTGGTACAACCTTTTTCATTAGTGTGAAAATAAGTGAAACGCCTATGAATTTTCTAAGGCATTTTCTTTCTCAACCCATCGGAAAATTTTAGCAAAACTTAGCAATAGATGGTTAGTACCACTAACTGAACAATCCTATCTATATTTGGTGACTGAGAAAATAAGTACCAAAAATGTTCACTGCCCCCCGGACTATAACTGGAACAGAAAAATGATCGCTTATCCTGAAATATTCGATTGATTTATTCTCGTGTTATAGAGGTTTGAAATAATAACCATTTTGACGCATTGAAATTTTGGAATTAAGTACTCATTAGGTCAATTATAGCTTCTAAATGATATTTCACCTGTAGGACAAAGACATTAATAATTAGTTTAACGTGCGTGATCTGACCTCCATGTCCCGAGTGCAGTTCTGGACGTTAAAGCCATTTGTAGAATCGCTTATTTTGTCATTAATTCACATCGTTAGCTTCGTAAGCTTATTAAACATCATTTGGCCAGAGAAAAATCTTTAATAAAGAATGACGCAAGGGCGGTTTGTTCTTGAATCGGTGGTCGGCGTTGTTAGACTTCCGAGTCGGCAGCTTCTTTTATAGAGAAGGCGTTGGAGTAACTGTACACTTGAAAGCTTTGTTGGAGTATTGCTAGATATTGAATGAACCGATTCTCACGTTGGGTTTTTGAAGAATAAAAAGTTTGACGTAACGAAAATATTTTAATTGATCGCTCATTAGTTAAATCATCGATTCTTATTAATACTCACCTGTAGGGTGTAGATTATCTAATTAGTTTAATGAATGCGACGTGCCATCCATGTCCGAGGTATAGTTTATCTGCACGTAAAAGCCATTTGGAAAAACGTTTATTTTGTCATTTAGATCGTTAGCGTTACCTTTGAGGAAATAGCTGTAGCGTAAATTTATATAAAGATTGAGAAAATGTATCGCTGACAAAAATAAACAAGCGGATATGCCTCATGGGCATGAGGCTCAATAGCGCACTTCCTTTTTGAAGGATTAGTGAACGCAAGATGTTGATTAGTAGTGGGGGCACTAGGTGAATGAACCTTGCAAATGGTGATGAAAGCATGAAACTCGGTAGACATACTCAGAATGAGCACCTCTCTTAGATAAGAGGTGGAGCCACGTCGAATTTTCACCGGAAGGGGGCTCGGGGGGCTCCTGAAAATTGAAGGTGCTAGGGCTCCCACCAAACCGCTTACCAGTTCGTTTTATCAATTAAAAAGGAAACTCATGAATATATCGTAAAAATTGACGACGTTTATCGCCTTGTCCCGGGAATTTTTCATGATGAAAAAAAATAAGTTCTTCGGCAGAACACACAAATTGGTTTTATTTCATTTTCACCTACAAAGAAATGATAGGGAGATGTGCAACACGTTGATTCCCACAAATTCGTATCCTCTGAATTCGTTTGTGGAGTCAAAATTTTGATGGTGTATCTTCTTGAAGAGGGGCATTCCAAAGAGCAAGCTATTTTCAACACTAAGTTCAAACAGAATTTTTTCAATGTTCTGAATCGAAATTACTGAATTCCTTCCAGCAATGCATACCCTGAACCCTTCTTTGGAAGTACCGCGTGCGATTGAACGCGGAGTAAGTCCTGAAACACTATCAGAATTTTTCTACTGTGATGCTACTATCCACTCTCGACCAGGGCAATTAGGTTCCTACACAGCATGCGCGGAGTGTATACACGTTATTTCAATATTATGACACAATCTCAATCATGAAAAATTTGACTGAACCGAGAAAATACCCTGCATCGTGTATACACTCCGCGCATGTTGTGTGGGAACCTAATTGCCCCGGTCGAGAGTGGATAGTAGCATCACAGAAGAAAAATTCTGATAGTGTTTCAGGACTTACTCCACGTTCAATCGCACGCGGTACTTCCAAAGAAGGGTTCAGGGTATGCATTGCTGGAAGGAATTCAGTAATTTCGATTCAGAACATAGAAAAAATTCTGTTTGAACTTAGTGTTGAAAATAGCTTACTCTTTGGAATGCCCCTCTTCAAGAAGATACACCATCAAAATTTTGACTCCATAAACGAATTCAGAGGATACGAATTTGTGGGAATCAACGTGTTGCACATCTCCTTATTATTTCTTTGTAGGTGAAAATAAAATAAAACCAATTTGTGTGTTCTGCCGAAGAACTTATTTTTTTTCATCATGAAAAATTTCCGGGACAAGGCGATAAACATCGTCAATTTTTACGATATATTCATGAGTTTCCTTTTAAATTGATAAAACGAACTGGTAAGCGGTTTGGTGGGAGCCCTAGCACCTTCAACTTTCAGGAGCCCCCCGAGCCCCCTTCCGGTGAAAATTCGGCGTGGCTCCACCTCTTATTTAAGAGAGGTGCCCATTCTGAGTATGTGTACCGAATTTCATGCTCTCATCACCATTTGCAAGGTTCATCCCGATTTTGGCTCTTAGCGCCCGCACTATAGGGTTCTACCCTTATTTGGGCAGAAATTTCAATATGGCGGCCAAAATAACGTCAGATTCATGAAATTTGGCTTAAAAATCAAAATGATCGTACTATAGACAAGGGTGAGTTCCTAGTTTCATGAAAATCGTTCCACTTATAAGAGATTTCACTATGGCGGCAGAATGTTGGAATTTGGCTGGAGAATAAGAATGATCATACGAAACAAAGGTGAGTCCCAAGCTCCATGAAAATCGTTGAGTGATAAGAAATTTCAATATGGCGGCCAAGATGGCGGCAGAGCATCATTTGTCCAAAATCGGATGTATTTTGATGAAGTTCACATCGCCTGTGAATTTCACTCAAATCGGACCACTTTCAGAGAAATTCAAAATGGCGGATCAAAGATGGCGGCCAAGTGACAGAAATCATTGGTCAACTTTATATGTTAGTCACGTACGCATTCGATTGGCGTTTGCACCACATCGATATCTCTTTTCGTTGAGGCATAATTCTCCTAGTTCTGTCACTTTGAAACATGTTCAATATGGAGAATACAAGATGGCGGCGGGACATCAATTGTCGAAAATTGGATAGATCTTGGTGTGGTTCACATCGCCTGCGAATTTCACTCGAATCAGAACACTTTCAGAGAAATTCAAAATGGCGGAACAAAGATGGCGGCCAAGTGACAAAAGTCATTCGGCAACTTTATATGATGGTCACGTACGCATTCGACTGGCGTTTGCACCACATCGATATCTCTTTTCGTTGAGGCATAATTCTCTTAGTTCTATCACTTCGAAACATGTTCAATATGGAGAATACAAGATGACGGCGGGACATCAATCCACGTTTACCATCACGTACATCACTTCAGCGCATACATGAGAACGCATACCTGCAGAGCGCGGTAATTTCAATTTTGACGCACGAAGTGTCGCTGTCAATGGCAACTGTCAATCGATAATCGAAATGTAAACAAACAACAAACATAACCTCCTAACCATTCAACATTTAATATTGTTCAGAATGAAATGTTACGTGCCGTATGGCAGAAAGACGCAGAAAAGATTCAGGTTATACGAAACACAACGAGCTGCAAGGCGATCGACGAAACAAGAGCGTTATTTGGTTAGGTCTGTCGAAACGTCAAATCGACGTCAAGCGCTGTCAGCTGAAATTTGCGTGACATTACACACGCACACCGTATTACAGTGTTGTCAACTTGTTGTCGCGATATAGATATGGCAACGTCCTACTTTCACAGGTATGCGCAGAAGCCTTTCGGGAAACGTGGATTGTCGAAAATTGGATAGATCTTGGTGTGGTTCACATTGCCTGCAAATTTCATTTCAATCGGATCACTTTTAGAGAAATTCAAAATGGCGGATCAAAGATGGCGGCAGAATAACAAAAAACTAAAAGTCAACTTGACATCCTGGACATTTTTTGGGAAAGTGCGCTAAAAATGTGATGATCAGTCTTCTGTGCCTTGAATTTTAAATATGTACAATAATTGTTGACAATCGGCTTACTCTACATTATTGATTATATCTAGGGTCTTAGCAGTTTTTGCATCATTGGTGGCAATATTAGCCCAGTAAAGTTAGAGAAGTGGTGAAGTACAAAAGGTAGATACCCATAGTCCTATAAAATGAATAGTTTTTGTTCCCACCTTGAGAAATCGCTATTCTTTAAGCATATTATTAGTCCAGAATTCTGTTTGCCGTAGTAGTCTATTCGCCGTAAAAGGGTCCCTATTTGAGAGTCCTCGTTCTACGGACTCGTGCCGATTTTCACAGATACAAGAATGATCTAATATCGAGGCCAAGAAATGTGAAAATCACGGCCACTGGCGGTATTATATTTCTATATTTAAACAGAAGCTTTTGTGTTAATTTGGACATAAACACATCGATCTTTACTTTTTGTTGAAGCTATAGGACGCGATATGGGACGGAAACTTTCCATTGCAGTAAAAAATCACGTGGCGAAAATTATGTGTAGGCAAATTAAACACCTGTTTACACCGATTAATTAATTTTGTATTCTTGTTGGTGCGGAAATTTTTGTGCGTCAAAGTGATTCCGATTATCTTAGAAGAATCACAGAGAGTTTACGAGTAGCACGGGGATGTTCGCGTCAAGTCGTAAAATTTACCTATTACTTACCTCACCAATTATTGGTGTTGATCATGAACGCATTGACTGCGGTGACGAGTCTCTAGTGTTTTTCACCTGTGAACTCAATTTTATGCTTTTTTTTTCGAGGCTTTTTTTTCGAAGTGAAGTGCCTGTCTACTTTTACGTACCTGTGTAGGTAGTGGAGTTATTGAACACGAGATGAGGCTATTTTTAATCTTGTAACATGTAGGACTTCGGACAACTCTTCATTCAAATGAGGTATTAAAATTAAAACGTAAAAAGTCGTCGAATTAGGTACCTAGTCTAGTCAGCGATTTTGGAACAAGTTTTCTGGGAATCGTATAGCAATATCATAATGGTAAAGCGTAGAGTCGAGTGCAAATGTGTTCAAAAATTGGGAGAGTCTCAGACACGATTGTCAATAATCTCATCGTCCCCATTGCACGACCCATCGTTGTCTGACAGTTTCCAGTTTCCAAAGCTAGTAAATCAGTAGGCAGTAGGAATAGTGTAGCAGGTACTAGATTTTGTTACACAAGCCCCAGAAGAATACACTTCATAGGTTAAACAACCGCAAACTGTGCGTAGGTCAAGGAGGTTATAATTATAGCAGGAGGGAACATGAGCTCAAAAAAGTGAAGCCGTGTGACGTCACGTTCTGGGTATGCAACCCGTAAGTTATGAACCACACGAAGGCACACGACCACGAGTCACAGAGGTCCATCCCACAGAATCATAAATCTGTCACTGCAAAAAGCGTAGTGACAGAATCAGTCAGTTTCTGTGTTTGTGTTTTTCCTTTGCCAATTTCTCATTTTCATAATGGCGGAATCAGTAGCTTTCATGGCTTTTGGATGCCGAGACCACTAGCGGTCACCGCCCAGAAAGAAATTTTTCGAGCAGAAAAAGCAAAAGGGCATAGCGTAGCAGAAATGGAAAGCAGAACAGAAGGAACAGAGATGAACAGAAGCAGGTGCAGATAAACAAGCTACAAGACTCTAGATATGCCAAACCAAGAATACAAAGACCTACAAGGCAAAGTGCCCAGATGCACGCTTAATCTAAACGTGAAGGCTGAAAGCAGCGATTTGCAAGGTTGGGGTGTGGTGATGGGGTACAGACGAGTAGCTACTGGAAGCTACCAGGGTATATCATGTTGTGGAAAGGAGTGAGACGATGGAGCACTTGAGGTCATGTCAGGAATCGCTGAAGGAGGGCAGAACTCTGAGGCAATTGTTGGGAGATGACGAAAAGGGGCTGAAATGGATGACAAAGATTGAAAGAAAACAGAAGAGGTGCAACACTGATGATGACAAGAGTGGCAGTCGAATTTTGTTTTATATTTATCAACATCCTTATATTTTGCGGCGTAGTGGTGTGAATAATACAAATAAAAATGTAACATTCTCATAAAATATCAACAATAAAACTCAGTTCTTTCTCGACATTGAGTATCAAATTTTTCTTGATGTATGAACTTCTCATCGTCTCTTGTCTTCAGCGAGCGTTCTTCCTTTATTCCAGCTCAGTCAATTTTCTGTTATTTATCTTACTGTTGCGTCCTATGCTTCTTTTTGTCTTTCTTGATTTCTTATTCCTGTCATTCTCGCTTATCGTTCTACTGGTCTATCCTCGTTCATGCTCTCTAGGCGTCCTCAGCAACTCAGTTGTCTCTTATCTACAAATTTTGTTACAGGCCTCATCTTAGCTCTTTTCTTACTCGGGGTTACGAATTGTGTCTCCTCACTATTTTTTTTACTCCGCAGACGCATACTTCATCCCCGTTGCTTCACGCTCCTTCTGCATTCTCTTAGATAAGACTTCCATGTCTCACCTGTGAGTCATCAGTCAGTATTGATCTGAAAATCGTATTATAGGTACTTTCAGCTTGGTCTTCTTCGTTACTTCTTTTTTATTCATTAGTGTCTTAGTAGTACATATTACTGGTGGTATTCTTGTACAGACTTTTTATAGCACTAGTTAGTTTCTTTTTCACTCCTCGTTGCTCTCTGAATTTTTTGATGCATTGTGAAGATGAGGCTTTGCACGCTACCTTTTTATCGGAGTCCACTCTGAGTGTTCAGCAACGTTGGCTCTATTGTCTTTTTCAGTTTCTTTCCCAGTAGTTGTATATTTGCATTGGCATGTTCAGCAAGGTGATGCATTTATGGTTTGCACACTCGTTAAGAACCCCCTTTTCTTTTCTATGCTTTATATTGTAGATTTCCAGCAGCAATCTTTTTCCCTCTTCTCCCAAAGCTATTTATTATCTCTGATGTAAATTTATCATGTCCAGGAGCTTTGCCGTTTTTCAGTTTCAGGAATGCTTTTGTTCTTTCAGGTCTTCTGTTAGCGTCCCTTCATTTCTGTCTTCGATCGTATTTTCTTTGTTAATGTCGTCTTCATCAGTCTACCTTGGTTGTGCACTCGGTAACTCTTGGAAATATTCACTCCATCTTTCCATTACTTCTTCAGAGACCACCAGTAGTGCTCGATCCTTCCTTATTGATTATGGAATGTTCTGGTGAGGTTCAGAGATCTTGAATATGGAAAAGTTATTTTCAATTGTAAATTTTCAAAGAGATTTACTCAAGTTTCAATAATAATTCTTGGGCCAAGCAGTATCGTTCTTCTGATTCATCATTATTCTGTGGTTTTTTAATGCCTTTCATCATGGTGCTCTAAACTAAGATCTAGGCCTCCTAAAGCTAAGCCTCACATCATATCCATTTCATCAAATCATCACCTATGCACAAAAGAACTTGAAGGTTGACTGGGTCGAGGCGGTCATACTTCAAGTGACTTTTTTCTTTGTTCACTTTCTTCTTGAGTAAAAGGCAGTATCTTCTCTTCGATCGTGCATGTGAAATCCAAAAATAGGCATCCTTGAATTTGGAAAGATAAAACCAATATTATCAAAATTTTGTGGCATTTTTGACTCTCAATTACCTAATTGACTTGCTTCCATTTTATAAGTATGAATTATCCAGTGTAGGTGCACACTAGTACAACACACACGTAGGTCCGTACGCACAATATTGGTAACTGTACTAGGTTAAAAAGGTAGGTACACAGCAGCTGTGCACTGGGCAGTGCAGGAGGCATACTTTGGCTTGCTCGAGCTTTTCATTTGTTTGGTCTTTCATGAGTTTGCAAGGCGGTTATGTCCTTTTCAATTCGGCACTGGACAAGGGCACACGTCGTAGAGGATACAATCAGATCATTTGGAGCTGCAAATCTTGAATTGGGCATATTCGTAACTT
Organism: Anaspis maculata; assembly: GCA_949128115.1. Classification (NCBI taxonomy): domain Eukaryota; kingdom Metazoa; phylum Arthropoda; class Insecta; order Coleoptera; family Scraptiidae; genus Anaspis; species Anaspis maculata. The sequence continues at coordinate 93,938,682 of OX421962.1, forward strand.
CAAAATTTATTGTTCTAGGTTCACTTACTTGTGCAACAGTATTTTCTAGTTTGGATTGTCTTCTGCTTGGAAAAACTGTCTCTGAACGGCGATCGCTGCGGTTTTCACATTCAAAAACCTCAAAAGCGATTGAAAATGCCACATTGAAGAGCGAAACTGACAAATGAAAAAATTTAACCACAAAAACGAATGATATGCTGTCACTTTGCTGTATAATTCTGTGGGATAGACCTCTGTGATTCGTGTACCTTCGGGTGGTTCATAACTTACGGGTTGCATACTCAAATACATGATTTCCCCTCACCCCGTTCCGCATCAAATTTCCTCGCCTACAAGCTGGGTTACGTTCCCTCCTTATATTCTAACCTCCTTGGCGTAGGTAGGTACCTGTGTTATCCTTTTATTCCATTACCTAGGCAAGTAGGTACCTACCTATCTTTTTTATGCAACTGCACTCTGCGCACCATAATTGCAACTGTTTATTTAACGATAATAAACATGACTTTGACTTCTACCATCTATATTTATGACGTGGGAAGATATCAGCGAATGGTAATATGGTCCGACTGCTAAAGAATTTTTTTTCAAAGAGGCAAAGAGTTTGCGTCAAAACTTTTGTATGCGTAAATCCAATATGAACAACACAATCATTATGATGTATTGTTTTGTCACTAATCGATTAATCTTTGATGAAGTGGAGATGAAGACAGCTGGAGATCGTCGGTTTTGTTTATGTTTTTTCTATACATGTGCGAAGAAAAAAAAATTGACAAATTACTGCGAGTACTACGTCAGAGTGACGGAAACTGGTGAAAATGGTACCGCTCATAATTTTGTCTGGCACGAGCGGTAATTAAACAATCAACTGTAATTATTTTATGCGGTTCGTTATGTTTTTGTACTCGGAATGGTACATGACAATAAGTACCAATAAAAAAGAAACGCATCGATTTCCATGGAACCTCTCATCGTGGGTGAGATGGGAAAAAAAACTTTTGATCATTAAAATAAATCTGGCCAAGATGCCTCCATTTTTCCAAGTTTTTCCATTTATCAATTAGCTATCGTGTGCTATAGCTGCTTGAAATGCAGCTACGCACCCCTGATTTCGACCAGGCCACAGCCTGCCTAAATTAGGAATTCAAATGATTCCAACGATAGGTACCTATACCTTCACCATGGACCCGTACCTAAACTGGACTAATAACGCTGTACATATTGCCATGGCTCCATTAGAAGGATGACATTTTGTTATCACTAGGGACTTTCATTTTCTAGAATTAACATTGGCCGCCCTGCTATTAGCTGCCTTCCTTTTAGAGTCAAAAGTGGCCCAAGTAACTCTGATCCGATCACGGCAAAAAAAGAAAAAAATTGCAGCAAACTTGACCTTCCACGCACGTGAATGACCCCAAGGTCCCTTGTGATCAGTCGATACGGCTGGCACTTGAGAAGACAGAAAAAGGGAATTTGGGAGTCTCTATCGAGCACTGCTTTTGAGCTTTAAAAGGAACGACTCCTGTCGGATCACTTTGACATCCGAATTACCTCGAGTCGTAAAAGGGAGACAACTAATGTCACCATCTCTTTCTGCCTTGCTGCCTTGTAAGTCGTGTAACTTTTCATAATAAAATTTAGTGGCACGTTTTAGGAGTTTATTTTTCATAAATAAAGGGACAAAATTCACAAAGTACATGAGTCGAAAATGATATCTTGAAAACAGTAGGCCACATTGTAGAATGCCACATTGAGCCATTATTGAGCTGATCCGCAAACCGCAAAGTTGTTTTCTCAAAATAATTGCCATCTCGAAGCAGTGAAAAATTCAACATCAGAGATAATCATCAGTTTGAGAACGTTTGATAATCCGTAATACGTGACAATACGATAATCTTTGTGGAAATCGATTTGGTTCACCACACGCATATTTCTAACTCAAATGTCAAATTTTATGGCCGTCCGAGAAGGCAAATATTTCGAGGCAACCTATAGGTACCTACTCTAATTTCGCAATTGTGAATTGAGTGTGATTGATAATGTTAATAACAAATATGGGTTACTTATTATCAGAAAAGTTCTCGGAATAGTTCTTCAGCACATCTCGGAAATTTTTGCAAATGCGTTCATCGATAGCTGGTTGTTAACTTTAATAATATTTCTATTTCAATAATCATGTTTCTTTCATATCCACGAAACTTTGCTGGCAAAATCCTATTGATTGTTCAACTTAGTGTCAACTTGATCCTTTTAGTACTTTGTAGATCAATCAGCTTGATACTTTTGTAAATTATTAACATGCTGTAGGCAACTATACAAGTTCTTCACCCACCTCGTTTTTCGATATCATTTCAAGATTTGGCAACGTAGGGAATAAATTAATTGAAATGAGAGAGTTGACTGAACTGAATCATACAAAATGTAGATCAGTTTATACAAAATGACGATCAGACCAGTGAAGACATTTCATGGGACCAGTAGCCTTAGAACTTGGAAGTTTTTTCACAGGCGAAAACGACCTGGCATGCTTGGATCACTTTTGGATCGATTCACGTGTTTTCATAATAAAAATTTCGTTGTATTCACCGGAAATGCACACTCTTAGAGGCAATGAACTGTGTGGTCTTGTACTTTTCATCCATTTGGTTGATTGATGTGCTTCCCCATAATTAGAGATTTCAGAGCAGTTCCAAATCCTTCCAAATCCCATAATGCAACCTTTGGTTTACCCTTCAATAATGACCTACGTTAATGGATTCCAACAACAAATCGCCGAGCATTTTTTAAATTATGTTCGATTAATGTGCGTGTAAAAAGATTTTTTTCAGTACACCTATTCTACATTATAATAATATTCCTAAGAAAATGCATCAAAGGGCAAAGTACACACCGTCAAAGTCAAAACATTATAAGTTTTAAGTACCCACCTGTATGCCGTTGTACCAGTGTGACGTCAATGATTGGACGTCCTGACATTGGCCTTGCTATAGCATAGAGCAGTGGATCCCAGTATCAATGGCGCGACAATCTCATGGACATACATATATAAGACCGGCTTGCGCCAAGTCCAAGCATAAACAAACCGACACTCGTGAAGTGAAGTGTGCTCTCACAGTTCGACTTGAGTTTCTAATTGAAAGAAAAAAAAGTGCAACAAGATGTATACCAATCCCTTCAACCGCACCCACTGCACCATCCGTCAGGTCATTGACAAGTTCCTCCATGTGGACAACCAGCACAGGAAGAAGCCCAAAAGTGGATTAAGACGGGAAAACAGCGGCTGCTCGCAAAGCTCATTCTGCTCGTCAAGCTCTTCGTCCTCATCCTCATCCAAAGGATACAGCAGTAGTGCCAGCAGCAGTTCTTACAACAAATACGGGAACTCGGGACGATGACCATCGTTCGTCCCTATAGACATCTTGTAAATAGGCCCAGGATTCTATGGTAAGCATCGATTCTTCTTATTTTGTCTAAACAGAACTTCATCATCACTTCACTTCAACAATATAAAAAAATCATGAAACATCATGCATCAAACATCATGAAGTTCCATCACAGTAGTTCCATTTACTAATTTCAGCTTTGTTGTTACAGAAATTATCCTGAAAAGCTGCGAACTACAGTTTTCGTCTCGAGGCTGACAAACCCGCGACAAGCGGATCCAATTCCTGCATTCTTAGCCCACTAATATTTATTTTATCAAGGCTAGTAATTTATCAACTATTTATTATTTAATTTATTGATTATATTCGACTGGATGCGTATGACTGTTTTTCATAATGTGAACATGTGAGTTTCGTTATGTTGTATTGTATACCAAATATTTACCATATATTTATTTTTTACATTAAAGAATAAAGTTATATTGTTTTCAAACTATCTCTCTTGTTTCTTTTTGTCATTGCTTTCCCGATGCATATAAGTGACATGCATGATTTGCTAATTGTTGAGATAATTGATCGTAATGGATAAAGCAAGTGAATAGTAAAAGTGCTTGATGTAAAAATAAACGTTGGGCATTAAAAAAATAATTAATTTATTGAAACAAATGGAACTGGTTTTCTAATCGAACCCGGCAGTCGGGCATATAAAAACTATTGACGCAAATCCACGGTAGCGCAAAAAATTAGGATGAAATTATTCTGGGTTCTCCCTTTGACCCAATCGCCGAGGAGCATCATCATAACAAAACAGATTACGATTGAGAAATTATTCGCTAATTTGTAATTTGAATTGCATAAGCCGCGACGCAAAAAGTCGGCTTCCTGGTTCAGCTGGAAAATAAAAATCATATTTTTGGTGGTTTTGTGTCGCATGCATTCATTATGAAACTGATCCTAATGGTGGGTTTTTGCTCATTTCTGGATTTATTAGTTTGTTTACAAGATTCTTTGCCATTGTTCCCGGTCTAAGCAGACTTATAAAAAATGTTCTCACGGATACGAAAAGCCATTCTACGTTACCCCCACTTTTTTTTCACAAATAAGTAGATGATTTGAAAAATTCAAACGAAATAGGAAAAATGAATATGGATAAGCCAACTGACAAAACTGAGTTGAATGAACTTTTTCATTCATTCTGAATTCTTGACAGCGAAATATTCAACTTCAACGCATGCGTTATATCTGCAGGCTTAGTTCGATCCTAGTAGACTATTTGAAGCCATTAATGAAAGACTAATCAAGGAAAAAGTTAAATTGGCAGAATAAGGCCTTGCGAAATCAATCCCAGTGGGCTTATTCCTTGATAGAGATTTACCGTTCACGTCTATTTCGAATGCTTTAGAGAGGTAACTACTACAAAGTTATATTTTTTAAAAAATTTTTAAATAAAAAAAAATTCAATAAAAAAAATGAATTTTGAGGATGTTTTTTTTACTTTCAATTCAAAGTATTCTCCTGTAGCTTAAGAAAGATGCCTGAATGGTGAATTTCTGTCAAGGAATAAGGCCGCTGGGATTGATTTCGCAATGCCTGATTGCACCACCAATTAAACCCCATCCTTTGATAAATTTTATAAAAAGATGAAGACTGGTGGGCGGATAGACTTCCACTAGTGTCAGAGTGTCGTAAAATTGACACCTGCGGAACCTGAGGCCTTGAGTAAAAGAGTACGCCCCAAAAAGACTTGCAATTTGGAAAATGTTAACCCAACTAAGAGTCAATTTTTGAATCTCTTAGGACTTGCAGGGTTCAAGGGGACTCCCAAGACTTTAGCTATCTTACGCGTAACGCATGTTACTCTTTTTTCAAGCAGTGTCATGTGCCGTTATGATTGAGCCGAAAAATTGTCTATAACTTCACAACGACTTGAAATTTTTCCATTTTATGGTTTTCACCAAAACCTATAATAGAAATTCTATGTCATTTTAGCCCAAGTCACTTTTGTTCATAAAATCGATAACCTCAACCTGTGCCTCAACTAGCCAAGTTATGTCCAAGCTTGATTAATTTGGAAGATCGTTGCGATGTTACGTCATTGTCGGTCCAGCACTTAATCACAATGTTTATATTTATAACAATAAAATGTCGCTTAGGCAACGAAGCAACCTTGCTTCTTCATCTCCATGGAGACAGCCAGTTCTCCGAGTACAGAATCCCGTGTGGGCATCGAAAGCGTACGCTTATTGCTAAACTTGGGGAGTTCCGTTGATTTGATATTTCAAACAATCAGTAGGTATGCCCGAAAATTTCACAACAAAAATTGAGGCGAAGCGGTGTAAGTTTGACTTGCCCGAAGCATTATTGTGATGGAGCCGCTCGAAGATTTATATTTCCTGTGGTTGTTTAAAAATTCGAATAATGGTCCATTGTGGTGCCGATAATAATGAGCTGGGCGGAATAATAATATTATCTTGAGGCCTTATTTGGAGCATTTTAGATAACGCGTTATCACTATCAGTAATTTGGAACACGAGTGGAAACATTACCCCCTAGGTCTGTTTTGAACGCCAGTTTCAGCTAACACCTTTCTATAGGCGATTGACCTTATTGGAGGAAAATGGCCCAGGCCCATTCGTGCAGGAAATTTTAGGGAATTAATTGTTAGAAGAGGTGTAAATTGCCGCCTAGCAACGTCGGCTGTTACGTCAATTGGAGGCACGTCAAAACTGTCACTTTGCTGTCTTGTGCAGTCCACTACCAGCAAACTTCTATTTCTGTGAACCCTTGGGACCCAGTGGCTCTTTATTGGGCCTTACATCGATGACCAGCGTCGTCGCAGACCTTTCTCTGCATCATTCCTAGCTTTCACCCAAGGAACGGCAACAACGACTGTGGACCGAGTTCTCCGCACACACCAACTGTTGGCACGCCAGAAAAGGTCACCGCTTGGGCTGGCTGCCTCGTCAATCTCCTTTTTCTCAAGATTTTCTGCTTAGACCTCACATGGAGATCCGCATTCTATATTTTACAGTTCATCGCTACCATTGTAATTGGGACGCAAACGTTTGTTGTGTCCCCGCACTGTCAAGATCCAGGTTTAGGCTCGCTTTGTGACCCATTGGGGAATGGGGGATGAATCAGCAGGCACTAAATGGCAGGAATGGCAGGGGCGAGAGCTACTGGCAAAGCAGCATTATACCATGCTTGCTTCTGCCTGCGGAAGGTGTACTGTAACAGTCACCGTCCCAATTCTTCCACCGCAACTGCAATGCAATCTTCCAGCCTCTCACTTCTGGAACTAGATCTACTACTAGCCTGCTGAATACGCCAACCACAAGATCAAATACGGGGCACAACAGCAAACCCCCTTTTACATTATTCATACTTATCAAATTTCATGTCATTGATGTGGGTATTGCAGGTATCTACTAGTGCCTACCTAGGCTACTAGACGTCCGAGTATGTGTTCCTCTCAAAAAGTTTCTGCACGATCACGTACCGAGCTCTACACCAGGTGGCGTTTTTTAAATGTAAATCGCCTAAAAGAAATCTATTTTTTTCCAAAATAATTTGGCTCATTCTCACGGCGGAATTGACGTTTCCAATTTTAAAATAACAAAGAAAACGGAGCGGTCGAGCGGTATTTCAATATCATTTTTGGACGTTTATAACGTTTCGTGGTGGAATTTTGCCGGAGAAGTAGAACAGTAGCAATTTTAAAATCACACATTTATCATGTGGGGAAATAACTGCAGTCACCGAAAGCATCTTCAACGGGCAAAGCATTTTGTATGTGGAAGGAAGTTGGTTTTTATACTTAGGCCTAGCCAACACTGTGACAAGTTGTCATCTGGTTGTGATGCCTTGGGCGGTGTTGTCAGTCATCGGTCAGAAACGAACCGTCGTATGTCAAAACATGACCTTGCCGATCCGCAAGGTCTTTACGCTTGACGTCACGACATGAAGAGACAACGAAAAAATGATAAGATGTATCAAAGTCGATTTGATCTATTTTGAAACTTCAAATTATATTTTTGCTTCAATATAGCCTTTTTCGTAAGTCCACTGCACGCTCGCCCCATGATAACTTGCGGACAACTTTCGGCAAACGACAGCAAGCGATAACGATCATATTTCGCGATTGTGATGTGCATCCACCACCATCTTCATAGGATGTTTTTTTTATTTATTTATTAATTTTTTTGACTTCAGGACTGGTTTGCCCTATTAGCCATTACACTAATTAAAACTAGAAGAAAATATAGGACCCAAAAACAGACGAAAACCGAAACAGAGTACACCTCAACTTTTCCTGATTCAAGGATTTGTGACATGTTCAGTGAGAGTGGTATCCCTAAGACTCTCAGTTCTCTCAACAAGTTTTCCGTGTGTACCTGGTATTTTGCACAGTTGAAAAAGAAGTGATCCAGATCACTTCGAACCAAGCAAGTGTCGCATTGGTCCGACGGAAGGACACCTATTCTATTGAGGTGAGCCGGGTAGGATCCATGCCCCAACCGGAGCCCCTTTCAACAGCGAATCGCGATTTGTAGATGATGACTCTTGATGAGTGCTCAAAAGGTCGAGCTTTTCTTGCAACGGATTTTGCAAACTTCTGGACGTGGTTTGTTGTAGTTGGTCGAATATTCTCGCGCACGCATCTGCACGCAGACGCTTCAACTTATGGAAAATGCTATAAAACAAAAGTCTTGCAGGTAATTGTATTGTCCTGTTTGACTTTCAAGACTTCATGGCAAAAAAATATTTTTTCCAATCAATGCATCAGCGTGAGCATCATTGCATAAAACTCATTAAAGCTTTATGGTGCAGCTTTTGACGCTCAACCAATCTGCATTCGCATAAATTGATTGGAACTGGATTTAGCTAGTGAATATAAAATGTTCAATTGCATTTACCTACTGATAGTGGCATCCCGATGGCGTTATTCTTCTAACAAACTATTGACGCAAAGCCTATATAATCAAGAAACTGACCTGTCTTTGCAACATTGCGGCACGTGCAATCTATTTCTACCTTTTTAATGAACCAACTTTGTCGTAGTGAATCCAGCTCGCTTATACAACATCGGTATCATTACAACTCAATTCGAAACAAAAACTAGCTGCCATAACGCTAATGATAATAGACACAGTGCGGTAATAATGATCGCTTTTTTTTATTGATGGCCAGTTTTTATAAAAGTTTTAGAATTTTTGTTGGTGAAAAGGTATGGCGATTCGGGTTTCGGGCATTCGAACTTTTCGAAAACATGGCGCAGTTTCGTTTGGCTTTTCCTCCCGACTGGCTGGAGCAAGTTGTTCCAGACCATGTTGGCACCTGCAATAAAAAGATATTATATATTCCAGTTTTGTCGCTAAGAACAAAATCATTCAAAATTTGCATGACCTGGACCTCCAGCGATTTTTTGTATAAGCGCGGCAGCTGTACAAGACCGCGATAAGGGAGACCAAATAAAAATAGATCTAGACTTTATGATTTCAGGTCAGTTACTGGTGCAATTGGGATCACATGAACTTGTGATAACTCTTGTGAATAGTCAAAATCTTCCAGTGCATCATAACAAACGGATGATTGCAACTTTGGTTTTGTATTCTCGAAAAAGAATCCAGGAAGTCGCCATTTAAAAATTTTGCATACCTAGATTCAAATCTATTATAATGAAATCAGCACCAGAGTCACACCACTTTGTTCAATAATTCTTCCTAATTACTGTTTTTACGTAGGTAGGTATGAAGAACATTATGAATTCTTAGTACTATCAATTATTATTATCATTGTAAGAGGTTAACATAATAACCATCAAATGATCTTTTTTTTTCAAGCGGAGAGAGGACATTATTTTTAAAATCTACCTAACCTCTAGGTAGAAACGTACCTATAAAATATCACATAGGTATTGAATTTATTCAATTATCTGTCAAGCTATGGAATTTATTTGCATACCTAGTTCTTTTCTTAACAATCCAGTAAGTGCTAAGCAAGACAGGAAAATTATACCATTTAACCTCATCAAAAAATGCACGGTATGTATTTAGGACTTGAGACTCTGACGAACTACCCACAAGAATTAATATAATTTCATCATCTTCCCTGTCGGGTGCGTTTTCGATTTCCAGAAAAAAATCAGAATGAGGTTCTTACCCAACGCATGTCCTTTTTGAGAAAAATGGAAGCAGTCGTGGGTTATGTATGAAATGTCTATCACTTCGTCGTATCGATGGTTGGGATCGTCGGGTGCATTGAATGACTTCATGAACGGTTGAAGGACGACGGTGAAATCTTCTTTGCCATCATAACGACCACTGTTGATCTACAAAAGAAAATATTTAAATGAGTCGCGATACAGTCGGTAGTGTGTAAGTAATCAAAGTGCATTTATCTATGATGTAGAGGTGCTTATATTACTTAGCTAGGTAAAATATATCTTCTACATTATTAGATAATACAAATGGGTATACATTATAATAATTAAACAGCTTTTTTTTGTTGCTACCCATTTATATTTAGCTCGGTACAAGGGGTTGAAGTTCAAAAATTCTTGTATAATAAAAAGTGAAAATGAATGTAACAAAAAACGGACAAAAACTAGATACCTAAGTATAGTAGTATATTTTTTCAAACTGTTTTTTTACATGTCAATGTATAGAATGTAGTTTGTTGACTACAATTTAAGCTTATACATCAAAGAAAGTTGTACCAATTGAACGTTATTTTATTAGTATTTTTAAATGTCCCAAGGGCAGTGCCAGAATACCTACTTATAATCATTATCAGTAAAGTGGTGCCCCAGTTGATCGGCGGCTTCTGCATTTTAGACGTGCAAGGTGTTTTTGACAAACTGGACATTCCTACATTGTCCAGCCAAAAGCGATAGAAAAAGCACCTCAATTCAAATTGCAGAGAAATGAAGCGTCACTATTTTATTTTGCAACCTCCAAAGCCTTTTTTTCGTGTGGAACCTGGGGCTTATTTCATAAAAAAGTCTTGCAAGTTTCCACTTTGCAAAAATTCCAGTCACAGTTAGCTCAATTCGGCCGCTTTTGGCCTGCAGAAACTGCAAAATGCAAAGGGTTGCAAAGCAGCTTCATTAATTAGGCACCTGGGCCCTAGTTATAGTCTATTCCTGAGTTTTAGAGCCCACTACCGCTCAACTTCTATATCTATCGTGTGACCAAATATTTTCTCAATTTAGGATTAGGCAGTCTACGCCCCTCCGTAGCCAAAAGCAGCTTAGCACTCCTGAATTCGACCAGGCCACAGTCTGCCTTAATTAAGATTTCATTTGATCACACTACAGGGTGATTCACCACCGAATGGACCAGCTCAAGGGTAGGTCTAGTTTTCCCAGGCGAACCAGGATCTGGTTTTGAAATGTCTATAAAGTTGTTCGTTTCGAAGCTACAGGATGATTCATGTATTTCGTGGAATTTTTTGACAAGCTGTATCTTCAGAACGACTCAATGGATTCGATTGAAATTTTGTGAGTCAATTCTTCTATTGATAGCTGACACATCGCCTTATCAAACAGTTCAAAATTTCCAGGGCCGCGGCTTTAAAAAAAAACTTCAAAGCTTTTTTCAAAAAAAAACATTTTGTGTGCATATTTTCCAAAATTCATTTTCATATTCGAAAACCACATGAAACATGCTAATAATATCGCAAAAAAAATTGCTTGTACCACTGAGTACCTGCTGTCAATAAAATTTTGATGGATCTGAAAATTTTTGAAGTTTTCTGAAGTAAATTGATAATTTCAAATATTTGCAAAAGGACTATTATGGCCTTGAATTTCAACCGTTTCGTTGGAAAAGTTGAAAAAAATTTTCACGTTATTTCAGTAGCAAAAAAAATTTCATCAGAATCTGAAAAAAAAAATTTGTTACGTCCCTCAACTTTACTTCTATCCCACAGTGAGCTGAAATTGAAGGACGTGACATAAATTTTATATTATATTTCAAATTATCAATTCACAAAAAATCCTAACCTTGAAAATTTTCAGGATCATCAAAATTTCATTGACAGCTTAATGGTGCCAAGATTTGAAAAAATATAGATACAGAACGTCTTTTTTGAAAAAAACTTGAAAGTTTTTTTTATCAAGACCGGCCCTGGAAATTTCGAATTGCTTGATTGAGCGATGTGTCAATTATCAGTAGTAGAATTAACTCACAAAATTTCAATCGAAACCATTGGATCGTTCTAAAGATATGGCTTATTCAAAAAATCGACAAAATTCATTAATCACCCTGTAACTTCAAAACGAACAGCGCAGCGTCACAAAATTTTCAAAGCCAGATCCTGGTTCGCCTGGAAAAACTGGACCTATTCTCTGGCTATGTCCATTCGGTGGTGAATAATCACCCTGTATAATCCGGCACACACTGCTCAAGAGCATAGTCCAGGAGTTTTTGCTTCCAGAAGTGATCCTTGTTACCAAAAATTGATCGCTACGCTCGAGCACAACCTAGAAGTCGACGGACCTTGCCCTTGCTATATGAATCAACTACGACTTCTACTAAAATTAGGTCTTTATCGCTGACTTTTGGTGTAGAAAAGGTCATATCATGGAAGCGTGCTAAAAGTGATGAAATAAGTTTCTAATCTAGTCCTAGTTCTTAATCTAGCTTTTGTTAAGTACTTTTATATCACTACTGCTACAAAATGCTACATTGGATCAGTATTTTGACGATTTGCACCTACAAGTAACTAATTGTTGGATGAAAATACTGAAAATAGTGAATAGCGACTAAAAATTGAAGCTATAAGCTGGGGGAAGGGATACCTACGTCTAAGAACTCTAAGTTGCAACCCTTTATGACGGGTGATGCAAGAGTAGCGACATTTTTTTCTTTAATTATGAAGAAGCCAAGCAAGATATTGGCATGATTTATCTTTAGATTACAAAATGAACATTCAAGTTTTAATATTATTCATCTTAAACTTCAATACTTGAAGATTACATCAGCAGGCAGATGCCCATCATTCAAAACTATGCAAATTTGCGTTCGACGCAATAAACGAGCACATAACTGATCTGTACGGAATTCTGTCCAGCTTTTGAGCGCTTCACATTTTTCTTATCACTCCAAATCTCACGTTTCATCCCTTTCCCGATTACCGGCGAGTCCGCAATAGTATATTACATACCGAGACGGGAAATACATCATTACTGCTGAGGGCACAGAGAGCCTCCAGGCGCTGGAATGATGTATTTACCGTCGAGAGTATGTATACTATTTTACTCACAACCATGTACTTAGCTTGCAGGATTACAGGCGTTCAAAAGTTGAAATCTGAAAATTAACTTTTTGTCATAACTTCCAGATAGGCCGATTAATTTTGCTGAAACGTGGTTCAGGAAATACTGATTAACACACTTGTTGTTTGGTTGGATGCATATTTTGGAATTTCCCTTCTAAAGCTACCATTTCTTCACTTTCTCGGGAGGTCGGCAATGGGTCACTACTGTCACTCCCCGACCTCCTGCGAGGTATTTAATGAATCAATCACCATAGTGGTTGTGAGTAAAATTATTACCAGAACTACCCCTGTATTGGAACATTCTTGTCAATCTTGTCATCTATCAATAGAATGTCGCTACTCTTATTATGTCACCCTTTATTATAGTAGGTTCACTTGTACCGTGATTCTAGTAGGCTGGGCAAATTTCACAGTTTGGCATTGTAGACTTCACGTCCAACTGCCTAGTGTGCGCCTGAGCGTCTGGCTTCGAAAGATAGGTTATGTTGGTGTGATGGTGTGTTGACTGTTGCTGTCAAAAATGGAAAATTTACCGAAATCAACTTTGCAAATTGCAAATATGGAGTGGATGTAGTTCACCTTTCACAAGTTCCGCAAATTTCTTGTTCCAGTACGATGTCCTGAGCAGTGAAATCATGTATTAACGCCGATGAATCCCATCCCCACAAAAATTAGGAGGGTTCAGCTTCCCATCGTCTCCAGCCTTCCAGAGTGTGGGTACTTCTTTTAAAAACCAGGAATAGTTCACAATGCTTCCATATTATGTGGTTTTTGAAAATAGATCCACGTCTTCTCCGCAAAGCTGAACGTTATGGGGTACATGCCCAGCACCCATCCGGCCATTTTTTCTCCCAGAAGCGAGTTCTTGATGGCGCTCTCGAGGACTTTAAAATGGGCACTGGACGTTATTGTTCAAGACACAAGCTGAGGCGCAAACACAGTTTTCACAGTAATGGGCATAATTTCACCACAATTTTCGTGAAACTCGTGATTTTCAGTCTATTTGACACTCGATCTGACAAACGGTAAAGTTGTTGATCTTGTCGTCAAGCTTAAACTTTCAAATATCGATGCAACCAACTGCCAAGTTCTAGGGAGTTTTCAAATATCAGATTTGAAAACTTAGAAACAAAATCTCACAGCCAACTAGAATCACGGTACAAGTGAACCTACTATATACATAACTATTGATTTAACCGGTTGGTTTACATTTTATTTGGAATAGTAAAAGCCGATGACGGTTTCTTGAGATACTAACCAGTTCTTCTTCGGCTTTCTGGTATTGGCGCGTTAGCGTAGTTATGACGTTCATCTGATCGCCTCCTCGGTGAAAGCAAGCGCAAAACAGTGTGTGCAGAAATCTGCACATCATCGTCCGTTTTATCCTTATGCTCACGGAAACGTCTGGAAACACGACAAGGACAATTTCAAAATCAAACCTAGCTTTTTAAACAAGCAACATAGAGAACCATTCGTTCATGTTTGTCCAGAAATTGCATAGGTAAACATATAATATCGCGATCGCACAACTCACCCAAGACCGGTATCAAGTTGACGAACGTCCTCGGCAACGTCTTCTGGAGGTAATCCAGGGCCGTCATCAGCTTTCTGATGTGCATCCTGGCCGTCGAGTCCCTCCTGTTGTAGCACTGAGCGGAACAAATGTCGTTTGCCCCGAAGAAGATCGTGATCATCTTCCAGTGCTTCTTCAGGTCTATCCTGGGGTCCCTTTTCATGCGGCTGACTAGAATTTTTGCCTGCCGCAGCGCATCGGCGTCGGCGGAAACTGGAAAAGCCACGTTCAGCTGGGAGTTTACGGAAAGAAACTCGCCGGTTCCGGTGGAGTAGCCCGTCAGGCCGGGGTTGAACTCCTTGAGGATGTTGGGTAAAGTCAAGAACTCTCTCCATGTGCCTTGTCCTCCTTGAATCGCATGTACGAGCATTTTTTAAAAAACAGTTCAATAATAATCAACGAATTATTATTATGAAACAACAGCCGACTTTTTTTTGTTTCCGTGTTGTACTTTTGCTGTAGTTTTTAAAGAAAATATGGGTCCATGACAGTCGACCGACGTACGTTTAAACATTTTTTACAACCACGAAACAAACTCTGTCGCCTTCTACGCCTTCACTTACGATGATTAGTCTTGACCTAGGGGGAAATTACGATCACACTTATAGTTTCTTTGCAGTTGAATTGTTGTTTATGTCGTTACGACTTTACTATGCGGTGTCCATCTCAAGTCACTCACAACATTGCGCAATATTGTTTTGTTGGTGTCATAAATCACTGATGTATGTACGTACGTACATACGTACCTTATCTAATTTTTCACCGAAATGATGTAGGCAACCAACAATACAACAACATCCAGAAACTAAACTTGTTCTTATTTGAACGTGTTGTTCCTCCTTTTTTTTCGCAAAAATTTATGGATAATCGCAAATTTCATTATAGATTGTCATTCCACACGCCGCGCCATTCTGAGTGATTTACTAATTTTTCCGTTTCTAATTGCGTGTGTCGCTTAAGTGTCATGGACCCGAAAAATCCTATTAGCTCAGCCCTTTTAGATTATGACTTGCAAGTCATCATGGTTCAGTCATAGAGTGTTTGTCGATTTCTTAGACAATAAAAAGGAAAATCTGTGGCGCCATTATTACATAACATACCGGGTGATCATTTGAAAACTATCCACCTGCAATATCTCCAGATTCCTAGTGCAAATGTCTTTGAGCAAAAACAGGTCGATTTTTATATCGAGGGGGACATCTAAAACATACATTGGAGAATTTATATCTCAAGTCCCCTCGCCCCCACTCACCCCAACTTTGAAATTTCAAATGACACCACCTATTTTGCGATACATAAAATTGAAGAGAATTGAATTCTCTTTCTAAAAAAAATATTTTGAAATTTTTCAACCCCACCCCCCGTTCTTCCTAACATTCTCTGAGTGTCCAAGTTAATATTCTTGACCTCCATTTCCCTTCAATACAGTGAACGTCATCCTGCACAGCATCGAAAGAGAAAATTTTCTATAAAAAAGTGCCACCCAAATTTACCCCTTCGCTCCCCCCACCTGACCTCAAAAATTTAAAATGTCAATACCCACTTTGTAACACATCAAATTGAAGGAAACTGAATTCTCTTCCAGAAAAAGATTTTTTCACAATTTTTAAAGCCCCCCATTTCCCCCTAGAATACTCCAAATAGCCAATTTATTGGGGGAGGGGTAGAAAATTTCGAAAAAAATTCTTTTCGGAAAGCGAATTAAATTCCCTTCAATTTGATGTATCACAAAGTGTAACGGGGGGAAAATGAATAGCGTCAGTTTGTAACGGGGGGAAAATGAATAGCGTTCGGCTCTCTTTTGAACTCGACTAGATTCGCGGGTTCTTACTCTTCCCACATGAATCGATGCGTTTCTCTCTAGGGGGTTTGCTCGGGCGCCACCTTACTTTACCGCAAGGAATTTAAACAAGATTCGGGTTTTACTTTAGTATATTGAACACACAACAATATCTCAAACAAGTATCAAAAGGACAACAATTATATTTACAGTTTACAACGTTACTTAGAGAGAAATGTGACCGCACCTATCCACCCTGTGGGAATCTACCACAACAACACGACTACCGTCAGTCAATTATCCAACTTCAGTGCAATGCGCTACTCGTTTGGTGTGAAGCACCGATGGGTTCCGACCCCGCAACAGTCTAGGGTACTCTTCGTATCCGCTCCACCCCGCAACAGTGTAAGGTGGAGTAAGCCTACAAGAGCAATCCACACAGCAGCCCCCTTCAGGTCACTCGTCCGGTCCCCACGTCCCAGACAACCGTGCTATCCGTAGACAGGACACCAGAGAGAGCACCACGAAGACGACCCGCAGGACGCGGTATTAACACGGAGGGGCATCCACACAGTCGCCCCCTTTCGGTTGATGTCGCAGTATCAGAAGCTCAGGACAACGGTCAGGTTGTTATCCACGGCTTCGACACCGCTAATCCCCCACAAAGGTGACCCGCAGGACACTATTGCATCTCAATGCAAAGTGGCGAGAAGTGCGCCTCCGTCTCCACCCCGCAACAGTGTAAGGTGGAGTATAGCCTACAAGAGAGCGATCCACACAGCGGTCCCCTTCAGGTACTCGTCCGGTACCCACGTCCCAGACAACCGTGTTATCCGTAGACAGGACACCAGAGAGAGCGCCACGAAGACGACCCGCAGGACGCGGTATTAACGCGGAGGGGCATCCACACAGTCGCCCCCTTTCGGTTGATGTCGCAGTATCAGAAGCTCAGGACAACGGTCAGGTTGTTATCCACGGCTTCGACACCGCTAATCCCCCACAAAGGTGACCCGCAGGACACTATTGCATCTCAATGCAAAGTGGCGAGAAGTGCGATCCCGGCATCACCGCGTCAGTTGGCCGTCGTCGGCTTGGTTCAAACAAACTAGATTGGCACTTGGTGTACGAATTGGTCGGCCGCAGCCAGTTAATTCATCAAGCACCGTTCATGTACCCTCCCTAGATGTTCGCCTTGCCGATTGCGACTGGCACAACTGCGTGTCTCTTTATGACTGATGCATTCTCTGTACAACGTCTTTACAAAGACATGCGTACATGCGATCCAGTGGAATTGGATGAAGTGGCCGTCCGCCACAACTTTACTTACGTTGGGTCGTTGGACGCGGTGCGGTGGCTTGGCCGCACGGCGCCCTCTCTCGGTCACCGTTGGGACCTTGTATTTACCGCGGGACGAGTGCGCTTGCTACTTATTTATCTCGCGTTACCTAGACGCTTTATCACAAAAGTAGGTCGTGTTTCGTTAAATTTGGGAGTTGAGGTGGGGGAGAGCAAAGGGGTGAATTTGGGTAGCACTTTTTCCACCGAGAATTTTCTTCTTCGATGCTATCTAGGATGACGCCGACTAAATTGAGAAAAAAATGAGGGGTCCAGAATATAAAATGGGACAGTCAGAGAATTTTTAGGGAAAAGGGGGTGGGGTTAAAAAAAATTAAAATATTTTTTTCAGAAAGAAAATTTAATTTCCTTCAATTTGATGTATCGCAAGGTAGGTAGTGTCATTCAAAATTTCAAAGTTGGGGTGAGTGGGGGCGAGGGGGGTGAATATAAAAATTTGCCAATGTATGTTTTGGATGTCCCCTTCGATATAAAAATCGACCTGTTTTTGTTCGAAAAAATATTCACTGGGGATCGGGAGTTATTGCAGGTGGATAGTTTTCAAATGATCACCCGGTATTTATGTGTTTTATAAAATTGTCGCCAATTTGTGAGCATTTGTGTGCATCTACTTTCTCTTATCACGAACGATTTTGAGAATTCCTTTGAATTGAGTTTATCAAGGTAGTAAGTAGAAAAGTAGATACACACAAATAAGCGAAATTTTTTCATGAGACATGTAGACTAATATTGATAATGGCGCTACAGATCCAAATATTGATTTTTGTTTTAATTTTCTAAAAAATCTCAAAAAGCAATGTATTATGTATAACTGGTTGCGTATCTAGTAGCACAGCTAGTAGGTATTGGAGATCGTTAATTTGTTCATACGTGAAAATCATGAACTGTCTAGGTGTCAATTCGCGATTCAGTTTAATTTTTCCCGCCACAAGATGGCTGCCAAAAGCGGATTGTAATGAATAATGACAACCCGTGACAACCGAACTGCCACTGACATCAAAATTATAGGTGCTTTCCTTTTACAACCTGAACTAAGTATTCTGACCTTAGTTATTGTTAGTGGTATCTCACTTTTGCGCATGATTGTGATTTCTCGCTTTTTCTCTGTCTAACTTAGATCAGATCAGTGAGTTTTGTGGTAAAAGGAAAGCACCTAATATAATATCACAATGGCGACCATTCATTGTCATCGCATGAGCCGCTCTCAGCATCCATCCTGTGCTGGGAAAAATTAAGCTGAATCGCGATCACTATTCCAGTAGCTCCAATAGTTTTGTAGCTCGTAAAATTTGCAGTATTGTTATGTATCAGAAATAAACTCAATAATTCATACGTGATAATATCAAAGAAACGATCATTTCAGTACTTATTAAAAGATTTTGCAAGTGTTCCCTCATTTGAAAGTTATGGGCCCATCAGTTTCCCGATTTTTCGAGTGGATCGGATTTTCTGCCGGTGAGTGTATAAATTCAAAATTACGTTATTGACTGCGTTTCTATCGCAGCTTTGGATACGATCGAAAACTCTATCCGATCGGGTCGATTCGCTTGAAATTGCCGATATATGTAAACGGTCAGGATTGAGTTTTCAATCGGATGGAGCAGTTCAAGTCGATCCGGTGCTTCAGCCGGCTTGACTTGAGTCCAGAGGATCGAGACCCGCATCCGCCCGTATTTTGGCCGATGCAAACGGGATCGGATCAAAGTGACAGATGACCGATTTGTAAACAAAGCGTATTTTTACTAAATATTGTTACGATATCTCGCGTACGGGTTCGAATATAATTGAGACGATCGATTTAAAACACACACTGTTCATTTCTGCGTACTACAATAACTTCACGACAACAATTATCTACTTGGACTTATATCGCAGGTACTTCGCTTGTTTCGCACTCGTTACCACTTCGCATTCCAATTCAATACTGCCCTGAGCTGCCGGCTGATACCTTATATAAGGCCTCCGAATAGTGTTCCCGAACTTTCTGTCTACTTCCAGCAAATTCCATAGTGGCCCGGCATATGCGGTTTCTAGACACTTCGGACAGATGTGCCCTGATCAGGCATTGTAGTCACCATTCAGTTTCACGTACACGAACGCTCTGGAATGCACCAGATCGCTCCACACTTCTACACTGCGATCTAATGGATGGAAGCATCCAGATAGATCGAGTGTTTACCAATATGTATGGGATCACCGCTCGTAACAATATCAAGGGATGCTTCTCAGTAATTGTGATTAAAATACACCAAAAAATTCAAATAATAAATAGTTTTTGGTTTGGTGCAGTTTGACGCGTTTTAAACCATGTTGTTGTCGCTCCTAACTTCTAACCTAATAGGGTAGTGACCGATTTTTTTTCAATTTTTTTTTTCAAAAGTTTACTTCTTGATAAGTGACGCTATATAGTTGACAGATTTTTTTTCTAAGTTTTCTTGGTAAAAAAAATCATGAAAGTTTTTGATCATTTCAAATTTGGCGCGATAACGTCACAATCTTTCATAGGCGGAGAAGCAGGCTTGACAACACTACAGAACTTACTACAAAAAGCACTAGCGTCAACGCTCGTAACAGCTGATTGTTATATTGTTAATAACGCTTTGTGTATCTGTGCGGTGACTCGTGTTGTTTTGCTTGAAAATATGGAAAGTTGGTAATATCTTTCATGATTTATGAATATTTTAAAACTACATCAGACTTCAATGGTTATGTTATGCTGGCAAACGTCAACGTCAACACTGACACACAGGCAACGGAGGTGGGGTCATCCCCACTACTGTCAAAAGATTGAAACGTCACAGCCCGCCTTACAGCTCGGTAGATTTGAAATCGTTCGCAAAAGTAGCCACTTTCAAAGCAGATTTTGAGACACTTGAAACTTTTTTTTCGAATTTTCACGAAACGTAGTCTTGTTATTAAGGCTCTACATTCGATTAGTATGATTTTTTTTTATATTTTTCGATGGTGGTCACTACCCTATTCTAATGGAGTGAAATAGGATTGAGTGAAGCAGATCGAACGTGCGACGATAAAAACGCGCTTCACTGAAGGCATTTTGGATCCGATCGAAACTCGAGCGGATCGAAATCTGCGATAGAAACGCCGTCATTGAGACATGGACTACAGAATTAAATCGAAATTTCTAGATAATGTTGAAAACCAGGCGAATATTTCTCACATGATGCCGAATAAAGAATAGTGTAGTGAATTGCGGGCTTTCGTGCGATTCCAGTGCATTCGGGAGCTTACGCGTAGGTTCTAGATCTAGACTATTCAAACAAACGGGAAACTCCAACGTGCGAGTAGAACACATCTGCCCAATTGGCGGAGGTGCCGGTTCCAGTATAGGTTCCAGTATATACGCGATTGTGATGGGCTTTTCGAAAGCCGTCGTGAATCTACTTGCGCAGTTAATGTGAAATTTGCCAGAGAACCGGTGGAATCTTCTCGAAGGTAATAGTCGGAGTATATAAGCATAATAGGGCCGACCGACACACCAGTTTTATATTCAGAGTGACAGCAGCGAGTAATCGGCAAAGTTGAGCCAGCGATATCCAAGTGCGGAACAATACTCAAGCGGAATAATACTTGACGTGTATTTAGTAGTAACTTTAGCAAATGGAACTTGAGTTTCCACCTCGATTTCCACTGTTTGACAAGACTCATTCTGTGAGATTTGGATCTCAAAAATATTAATTTCTTGTAATTTGACCATTTGGTTGAGTGGAATAATAGCCCCCGACTAGACTCCGCCTTAATAAAGTCGTCTTATTATGATTTGCTATTAGGTATTGATTTGGTTTCAGTTTAGCATGTTCGATTGATAAATACGCTTTATTTCTTTCCGGTTGAATCTTCGGACGTCAACGCAAGATAACCGTCACGATTTTGCTTTTAAAATTCACCAACTCGAGCTAAAAAGAATATTCTGAAAATCCAATTTTCATATTCACTTCCAGGATATGCACTGTGCCAGAAGATTTTTTACACGGGCAGATTTTGGACGTGCACGGCCACTTCGTGTTGTTAAAATGACGCCAGCTAGCTCACGACTAGGAACTAACGATGTGATTTTACAGCACGCAGGAATATTTATAATGACATAAGTTTCATGATATCATCAAAAGATTGTTCTGTTTTGTGAAAATAGCTGAGATTGCGGCATTTGATTAGTTGAGTGTACCTACTTGAATCATTACGGCTGGATCATGGAAAAATTATGAAACAATAAAGAATTTGGTACTGCATCTTTGAAGCTGCAGTTGTTGTTTCACGAATGAGCAAGGTGAAAAATATAAAGTACCTGCACACCACGACACTCCGCGGTATTCAATCATGGTGCCCAGCGCCCATTCCTCTAGGGCGCCGTTTCCGGCGATCAGGGAATCCCCCATGGCTCCTATAACGTCGATGTCGCCTGGCCGGAGACGGTGGACACTGGTGGGCCTCGACATCGACCTTCCCACTCCGATTTGAGTGAAATTCGTGCAAGGGAACGCCACCCATTTCGGATAATGCACTTGCTTTCGAATGTTGCTGTTGTTTTGTGCCGGATATTTAATTATGAAATTTCCTCTGCTGATCTAAATAATAAAAAAATAGATAGGTCATTACACTGTTTCTCATTTCTTTCTGGTGCTGACGGTTAAGTTGGGTTATTACTCAATTCTGATGGCATAGGTGCTTACTTTCTCGGCGCCTTTTAGGTTTGATTTCCTCAAGCTTTTTCTTATCTTCATTATTATTACCCATCCTTACGCTAATGTTTAACTTTTCCATGTGGCGTATGTGTGTGAGTCGTGGGTGATTAGGTTCAGTAATAACAGTTATAATAATAACACGATTGACTTTGTCTGGAAGCCTCGCGCTTATATAATCCTGTCATTATTTTGTGCTTGATTGACTCAAGATTTTGTTTCTTACGTGGATATCCCGTACCTATCATCTGGTGGATCTCTTTTCCTAGGTTCACCTGCGCTGCAATCGTCTATACAATCATCTTGCGTAATTTTTTACTGCGATTCTCTCTTGTTTTATCTCGACAAAAGACGGAGGGACAATCGAAAGTTTTTATGGCATTACCTTAAGTGATGTTAAATTTTACCGAAATCTCTGAAGACAATCAAAAACCAAATATTTGCAGTCAGAAAGTTAATTAGTGAAAACCTATGGTTGTGGCTCCTATTCTCATTGTTTGCTAATGCGGGTATGACCACGAATAAATTATTAACTGGCCATAAGAATTGTCCAGCGCGGGAGCATTATTGGAAAGCCAAAATCGTCTCACACACATCACGTACTTATATCGGTTCCAATTTTTCAGGCATGTGCGAATCATTATATCGCTTTCTTTTTCTTAAACTATTTTTTTTTTGATAAATTCAAAAGCAAACAAAATAAAATTCATTCATAAACTATCGCCACTACTACGCCATACTATTTTACCTACCTACCTTATACAACTATCACCGTTTTGACTAGCTTATTGTTACATAATAAAACATACCTAGATAAATACCTACCTACCTATCTATTTTAATTTTTATTCAATCATGAATGAATAACAATTTCTGAATGATTATATGAATTCACAAATACAATTAATTGAGCAAAATTTAATTTTGGCAGTCAAATTAGTCAAGTCAAGTTAGATTAGTGATTTTTTTACTTTCTCAAATGGATCATCATCAGTGAAACTGGTTCATCCAGAAAATTAGTAACTTTTATTAAAATTGGAAATCAAAGTTACCCTTCGCAGGTACCCCGCTATGAGTTTGCGAGTCATAAAAGTGAACAAACTCACCTCATGGCTTTCCTGAATGAGCGTTTGGTAAATTGCATTATTTTGTATCCTTTGAGTCCTTGCAATCAACAGGCACAAACTGAAAACCACCACTTTGGAACCGAACTGTGTCCACGCACTAGCACTTTTGATGCACATTTTCACACCGCCAAGGTTCGCGCCAGTGTAGTCTCGAGAGGAAGTTGTCTTCTTCATCCATTCATCGATAGGAGGCAATAGGTTTTCCTCTATGCCTCATGCTAATACTGTACAAACACAAGTTGCACTTCCTTATTATGACAGAAAGTACTCTACAAACAATATACAATTATTATTCAAACAGACGAATTTGTATCTTTTTACAACAGTAATTATTATAAAGCTCGACTGACCAAGTGTCCACCCAACATACCTGAACGTTGCGACAATGATGGAACAAATCGTTGCTTCAACTTAATAGCACGTCCGGAAATCGGTTGTTGGCATTTCCAATTTTTTTTGCATGGGGTAATCTCCTATCTCCTATCGACCAAAATGTTACTGTTTTATTGCCCAATCGTCTTTACAACCGTAAATCCCTGAGTTTCGTAACCAACGACGAAAAGGCCTAGTGTAGGTCCCGATGCTTTGGCATTTGGCAATAAACATAATATGAAGACACGTGGGAAAAATCCATTGCGAGAATTACGTGGTTCACTCCTAATTGACTACTGACTAAGCTATGTTAAACTTGCTGTCTTCATGAACATGGAAGAAAAAAATGTGTGTGTGTGTCTACCCCACCCTGTGGCCGCTATGTAGGGTAACCGTTATTGTAATATTGTGTACCTAGTTGATAAGCATAAAAGACACTTTCACTTGTTCCGTGGGGTTGAGGACGTTGAGGTCAGCGGACGGTTTAGTCTGATCCGAATTTAAATACAACCACGATAACAAGGTAGGTACGTCTAGCTAAAACAATTGACTTCGCAAGATGTTGTACCTAGTATCTACGAGGCAGCAAAAGTTTGGAAATACTTTTAAAAGCTATCAATTTCTTCGATTCAAACTGCATGCTTCGCGAAGCTAACCTGAAGAAGTAACTTACCTAGATAATCACTTTTACAGGTCTGTGAATGTCTCCTTGAAGTTTCAGGAGCAAGTTATCTTTTCACTAGATCATAACACGAACGACACGGTTATGATTTGAACCGAATTCAAAAATTGATGAGGCAGGTATGGTGTTTCCAAATTGGCCGTCACTGTACGATAAACATGCATACCTACCTGTTATTATTATTATTATTTCATCGAAAGGTGTGGTTCTGTTATGACCCCGTAGTCCTGCTGCACTGAAGCTCTGAGCTTATAGTGCAACCACAGAATAGCGTGCAACCATGCACATTTCGTCTGTCCATTGGTCTGATATCCTCCACAAAATTACAAATGCCAAAAGCAGACTCAAGGATGCCTGCGCTATTTCTTTGGGTTCAGGTGTTTGTATCGACCCCAAAATTCAAATGCCTCCTTGCTTCTAGAGCCTACTCACCTAGGTACGTGCAAGGAAATGTATATGGTACTTACGCAAAAGTCGGGATCAAAATTTCAGATGTTTACCAAAAAATCAAAACTGACAACTGGCGGGAAAAAAGCAAAAGAACAATTAGCCCAGGCGCCAGGGAAAACAATAAGGAAATGATTGTTTCCTGGCTGGAAACTAGCTTAAAGCGATCTGTGTAGCTAAGGTTTTGACATACTAGTTTCCCCCCTTTCGGAAATGTCGGCGTCATGTCGCCATCATCAACAAGAAGTGCACCAGCGTGGTTTTTGCCGAATATCTCAATTTTGGGTCATCTGACAGCAAAAGATGTGAGGAGTCATTTTGAAGCCTATGAAATTCCCTACAGTTTGACACTTCAATCAATTTTCTGCGACCTATGGTCTTTGAGATAGAGCTTCTGGAAGCGAGAGTCATTGTCGTGAAAGCTCCATGGCCACTTGACTCGAAAAACTAAAATTTCGATGTGACAAAAAAAATTTCAAAATGAGATTACTCGAGTATTCTTCATGCTATAGTTGCGGTGATGGTCTCAAACTCTTCCACTTGAACCGTAGATTACGAATATTGAAAAGTCAAAAACGTCACATTGAACATATCGCTGTACTAGAATGATAGTAAGACAACTTGAAAAACATAGTTTCGAGTAATCGCCACTTGAACATTTCAGAAGAACGAAAAACACTCTTCTTCTCGAAATTTCGGAGATTTTTTAATTTTCCAGTTGTATTATATCGCTCTTGATAGACCTGTGAGAAATTCATTATGAAATCACATTAACTCTTTGAGAAAAAAATCAAAAAGTGAACATATCCTTGTATATCGCTAGAAATAATGGTTCTGTTGGAAGTTGTCCGTTTTTTCATGTAAGTTATCCTACTATTCGTCAGGAATTCGTAGAGTGATTTTGAATTTATCCCTCTTTTTTTTCAAGTTGTCCGAGTATTGCACAGTAAGCATAGCCTGGTTCATCATATTTTTCATAGTTATCCTTAAGTATTGCATGACATGGAATAAGCCCATTAGTTTTTGGCTGTCATCTGACAAATAAAAGTGTCACTATCAGAAATTGGAAATTCATTGGAAAGTCCTTGGAAAACTGTATTCAGAAGAGTAGATAGTGTTTCGCTAACTGTCGTGTGTCAAATATTGAAAAATGTCAAAGTTTATAACTTTATCATTCAATTATTCAAGATTTTTCATCAAACATTTCATCCTGTGAACCGATTTTCACGATTTATTTTACTTTTGGCAGTCTTGGCCATAGCTATAACCAATATAGTCTGCCTCCGCATCTATCCATCGTTTTGGTTCAGTTTTACCCAATACAAACTGACCTGTGGATAACGAAATCATGGCAATGTACATTGGAGATAAGTTAAAATTATTAAGTCATTTCAAACAATTCACGGAACATTTCTGGTCAAATAGTGGGACAACTTAGAGAAAAGTAAGATATTTTACAAACGCATGAGGGTATGTTTGTGCAATAGTGAGTTAAAATGAAATATCTGAAGACTGTCATTGAATCAGTTGGTTTTTTGGTATAAGAGTGAGACATATTTCACAGTAAAATACTGAGATAACATGAAAAACAAGGACAACTTGAAATTTCCAAATCAGATTTGTTGTAAAATTGGGACATGTTGAAATGTCTTCGTATTATACCAGAAGGCAAGATCAAATTCGATCTATTTCTCAGTAGAAGAAATAGAACATTTTGAGATGTCCGAGTATTAGACCAGAACTGTTTAAAAAACAGATAATTATAACAGTGAGATATTCATTTTTTATGTACTTCCATGATGATTCTGAGTAATTCGATTTTTTTACCAGGTAGAGAATAGCTTGGAGCTATAGATTTTGAAATAATCCGAAAATCAGAAATTTGAAGTTATCTTACTATCATTCTAGCACAGCGATATACAGGGTGTACTACGGGAATCAAATCAGAACAGAGAAATTTGACATATTTCTTTGATTTAGCCTATGCGAAACTCTAAGCACTTATCACGAGTCCAATATCAATATGTATTGCTCTATAAGCTTCACTTGATACACTTAAGAAGTGGTCAGCTCACTGCCTTCTTGTAAAATGTTTTGAAGGCCCTCTGAATTCATCAAAATTTACAGTAGCAAGAAATGTATGTAACAGTATATTATATACCAAGGAACCAAAGTGAATTTTTGATCCCTTAGGTGAAGTTTGTTGCCCAAGGGCCCTTTGGGTCCAAATCCCCAAATTAAAAATTCACTTTGGTCCCTTGGTATATATTATACTGTTATATTACATTCCTTGGTACTGTGGATTTTCAAAATTTTGATGATTTCAGAGGGCCTTCAAAACATTTTACAGTAAAGCTGTGAGCTGACCACTTTCTAAGTGTATTAAGTGGAGCCTATAGAGCAAATCCATATTGATATTGGCCTCGTGTTAGGTGCTTAGAGTGTCGCATATAGGCTAAATCGAAGAAATATGTAAAATTTCTCTGATCTGATTTGATTCCCTCAGTACACCCTGTACATGTACAATGTGACGTCTTTGACTTTTCTATATTCGTAATCAATGGTTCAAGAGAAAGAGTTTGACCATCACCGCAACTATAGCATGAAGGATTCTCGAGAAATCTCATTTTGAAATTTTTTTGTCACATCGACATTTTAGTTTTTTTAGTCAAGTGGCCATGGAGCTTTTACGACAATGCCTCTCGCTTCCAGAAGCTCTAACTCAAAAACCATAGGTCGCAGAAAGGTCTTAAAAAAACTATTCCGTGAAGAATTTCATTGGTTTCAAAATGACTTCTCACATCTTTTGCTGTCAGATGGCCCAAAATCAAGATATTCGGCAAAAACCACGCTGATGCACTTCTTGTTGATGATGGCGACATGACGCCGACATTTCCAAAAGGGGGGAAATTAGGTCAAAACCTAAGCCACACAGATCGTTTCAAGCTAGTTTCCAGCCAGGAAACAATTACTTCCTTATTGAGCTGATTTTTGCTCCCTGGCGCCTGGGCTAAATAAACTAATTGATGCACAGTAAAATTTCTAAATAAAAGAAGAACGACGTACTGTACCTATAAAGTCGAGGTGTTGGAAATAATAATTACCTACATTACATTACCTGCCTACATTAGAACTCAATCGTGGAATTGAATTTACGATTTTCAGCCTCCTGCTTTCTACATCATGTCTTGGTACCTACCGCGAAGTACAATGAACAATAAATTGTTTTTTATGATTTTGAACTTAATTGAAAATGTAAGGCTTGCAAAGATAACGCGTAGTACCTATCTACGCACCTACCTAATGTGTAAGTTACACATCGTCTGATGGTATTTTTTGCTGATGATGCGATCAAAAAAAGAAGGTATGCACTTTCATGTCCTTGGTGGGTCCTGTGCGATTACGTCTAGCTATTAAGGTACACAACTTTCTACTATTGTGGATGAACCCTGGGGAGTGCATCCTAACAGAAAACAACTTGACAATTTTTTTATAGAAAGTGTTCCTTGAATGAATACATAGTCAGTTTTCTCAAAATCACACTAGCCACCATTTTCAACGTCTGAATTCTTAATTGATTGGGAGTTGATGGGACATAGTGCCACCTGGCACGTCTCCTATTGTACTCCTCCCAGACCAGCCAAACTCACCGAGCCACAATGTGGTGCCTAGATGTTTGATGATCGGTCCATCCAAGCACTGCGTACGGTTGACCCAGACTCCGTCTTTGACCCCCGAAACGCAGGTGCGGTTGTGATTAACACATCCCACGCTTTGCGCCAGTACGTTGCTGACTTCGTCAGTCCCCCAGTCTGCGCTGTCGGTTTTCCTTTACACGTTGCCGTACTGCCGGTTGCAGGCCATTTATACTCGGGGGTTTGCCCACCTGAGGGGGAATTTCAAACGGCTTCGAATTAGATTAGCCCGCCTGTGGCTCATCCACTTGCACAGCCTATCGGCGGTCTCTTATCCAACGTCTGGCGGCTCTGAGCGTTGCTGCAGTGAAGTTATCACCCGACTGGAACGGTGTACTACACGCTTTGCTCTCCAGACTTACCGTCATCAGGTCAATGATATAGCTACCATTGGTCATAGATTCCAGCCGGTGACTAGGTTATTATCTATCAGGAGCTCTTTGAAAAACCTTGGCAATATACAACTGTTGATGTAAAATTCGCTTATATTTCATCTTTCTCGTAAGTAAAAAGGAAAAGCTATTCACAGACAGCAGACCTAATGTTTTTATTTCCGAATTTTATTAGGTAGATACTCGATTAGTGCTGTTGTATCACAGACGTTGGTTAATAATAATCTTCATCCCTGTATAACGTAACCGTGGTCACTGGAAGCACCAGTTTCACCTTCTCCACTTTATTCTCCCTGGTCAACCTCAACTTGGGAAATACTGGAATTGCATTGGCGCTCCTCATTTCGGCAGCTATTTCGTCAATTTTCCGAGTCCCTCGCACCATAGAGTCCACGACAGCTTTGGCATCTATCTTTTGCTTCTGGATCGGAGGCAACAGTTTGTTTCTGAGCAGAGCTGATCTCAAATTGCCCAAGTGTCTGGTCGTTTCGGTCCACCACTGCTTGCGAATGGACGGCTTCTTCTTGTCGCCGTCCGTTTGGTTGTCGACTTCGTCGCAACAGCAACGACACTTGGGCACTTCGTTGCTGTCTTTTGTGTGCTGCAGAAAAGTGTGCGTGGGCGTCGCTATCCTGGCGACCTCAGACTCTTTGATCCTCCGCTTCGTCTTTTGCGGAGCCGACGCAGGTTTCTGCTGCTTCTTCCGTGAACCTTTGCTCTTCATCCGCAAGCTGGACGAAGAAGTCCGTCCAAACAGGCCCCTGTTCTCCGCCATCTGTATCATATATTTGTTGTCCAATCTGATCACTTGTTTTCTCTGCAACAGCGCCAGGTAGCACCCTTCCTTTTGCAGGTTTAAACAAGACGTTTCGCTAGGGCACAGCTTTGGAAGCTCGGGTGTCGCAAATATGTCAGTGTCTGGCACGACGATCTTCTCCAGGATTTTCTCCTCACTTTCGATGCTCACTTGTGATCGTTTCGATGTCAACGATTGCGGTCTAGACTCCAAATCGACGCTGTCTTTCACTTCCATTTCTTCGTCCATCAGGTCTTCGTTATTGTTGATTTCTTTATCTTTCGTTTCCTGAGAATTCATGAAAGTCAGTTCCCGCGAGATATGTGATGTGAGAATATACTAACAGATACAATAGAGATGATTTCAGGTTGAGACTCCTGCTGTGACAAAATTATCCTGCCTTGAAGGGCAGCGTGGTGAAGTTTTGTCGTTCTGTTGACCTCTCTGACGGTTCTCTGGACCATGCCGTTGTTCTCGGCATCAAGTTCGGAATGAGTTTCGTACAAAACAAACTGGATCTGCAATGATGTTTAGTAGTGTAAAGTGGAGAAAATATCTTGTACACCAGTTGTTACTTGAGGTCTGGACATGGCAAACCGCAAAGTTCTCCTTTGCTCATCAAGAATGCCGCAGACTCGGTCGTGTCCTTCTTTGCTCTCTTCAGATTCGGTTAGAATTTCCAGCATTGACAAGTCGCCTCCTCTGCTGCAAACCTGAAAGTAAGATTATTATTGCCCAAGAATGGTGTGTTGGAATGGTGGAATGATCCTGGTGGATCATTCTATAAAGTCTTTAAAATTATTAAAAATACTTGCAAACTTACCAAATCAATGGGATCATTGACAGCGGAATAACTGTTGGGCGGTGTGGCGAACACGGCGACCACTTCTTCCATGTAATGCGAATCGGGCGAAATGTCGATTAGTTTGTCCTCAAACACCTTCACATTCGTCATGCCCAGCTGCTGCAGGTAGCTCTCGTATTCCTTTTTGCGCTTGCCAGCGCTGAAAGCCATCAATTTCTTGATCCTTTCGTTCTGAGACAGGATTGTGGCGAGATAAGCGGTAGTCCTCGGCGAATTCACGTGCGTCTGGATGACGCTCCCCGTCAATTCCAGATCAGCCACCAGCTTCCCGAAAGTGGCTGGGCCTAGACAAAAAGACTTGTCCTGTACCACCAGCTTGAAGTTTCGTACCAGTTCGCTCTTGGCCAGCACCGGTCGCAACGACGAATGAAAAGCCACGATCTGAGGACAGTGCCTGTCCCATTTGTACGTGATGCCGCTGACGTCGTCATAGTCCTCCGCCACTTTCAAACCGAACCTTTTTTGGATCTCCACGTTCAATTCATCGGCGTTCCTGCAATTCGGACGTGGGTTGATGACGTTCAAATCTGATGATTATTTTATTTCGACTCACTTGACTTTCTTGATGTTCACCCAGCAGGTGACGGGCAAATTGGAGGATTGATTGGTGATCCTTTGATCTCGCAGATGGTTGGGCAAGAGTTCGTTCAAGGACAGTGCACTTTTCTCGATGCGCAGGCGTGAAACAGATGCAGCCAGTTTGATTCTCTGTATCCAAAGGCAATGTTCGGCATGGTCCAAACCGGCGTTCTTGAACAGCTCCATGGCCAGGGTCGCGACGCGAATTTCACGTTTCTTGAAACCTCTGTGGTACAGATCGTAGAGCAGCAACCACACGTGTTGGATGGTGTCCCTCAGCTGTAATTAGAAACCTGTTTTTCTTTAAAATCAGCTTGAGCTTCGATTGTCAGAATATCGCCTCTCAGAGTTTTCGTTCTCAAAGTGGGTACTAACCTATGTGTAAAAAAACTTATAAATAGTAAACTTATAACGGAATAGGATCCGTTTTTCTCCACGATTCCAATACGTACGTTTCAAGCAGATAGGTGTATCGCGTCACGATACAAATTCAGTCATAGTCATCTTCCAACACATCGTTTACTAGACGTTCAAAAGAAAAGGTTGCGACCACCACGTCCCTCTACATAAGAGCGCACGTCGATCAGCCCAAAATGTGACATCACTGAATTTACCTACATCGCAAATAGGATATAAATAGGTACCTATCTCGGTACCTATTAACTCTTTTTGGCGTCAACTATTACGTAAAAATTTCAAAGTAACCCACTCACGTATAAACAGGGATATTCAACTTATTGCAGTAAACTCACGAAATAAATTATTTTTGTCCCGCCACGCTATTAATTTCACCATCACGCGACGGTGTTCATGACATGGAATGGAATTGTTATAAATCTTGAATTTCAAATTACCTGGTTGAACTCGGCAAAGAAGTTGACGTCGTTGAGGGCCTGCGATAGGACGTTCTTGTCTGTCAAAAGATGCACCAGATTTCAGCTCATTATTAGGTAGCTACAAAAACCATCATTGGAAATGTCACTCACATCTGAAGACATCGTATATGAGGGTGTATACCCTTCTCATTTCCTCCTCGTCCTCGAACTCGGTCGGCAGCGGTGGAGACGCCAGCAACCGCCCCGCTTTCGCTATGTCGCCCACGGTCCACGTGATGGTCGTGTTGGAGTCCCTGAGTTTCGCCGGCTGGATGTTGTAGGGGGAGGGCTTGTCGCAGCATTGAGTCTTTCGCTTCCTCTTGGGGCCGATGTTCCAGTCGTGCATCTTCTGTTCGGATGGCTCCAGCTCTTCGACGTTGTAGTTCATTCTGGATGGATGCGCGAAAGAATAAAAATGATGAGAAAGTTGAAATGAAAATTTTGATTAACGGTTGTTGCCCATCGGACTTCTGTCATCAACTATGATAGATTTGGATCGACTGTCACACATTTGTTCCTGCCAGTTCTTGTCCACCAGTCCGGCATCTTGTTCTATGATTACCTCATCTATTATCCGTTCAGTTTTTATTTTCAACACAACATCAGGGCCTGGAATTTTGTTTAGAAATTTTTTCTCTTGCCTAGCTCTTAACTCAACTCCAGTTGCACCAAAAAAATGCAATCATATAATAGTTGATTAGGTATTTTCTGTAATAAATTCCAGCGTAGTGCCCAATAAAAAAAGCAGTTTAACCACAAATTATGATGAAATGCTTAGTTCACAACAGTTTATCTGCACCCCCGGTAGTCAGTCAACTGGCATTGTCCTAGAATTCATCAGACAAAATCTTCAGTTAGCTATTTCATGATTAAATTCTTCGGTGCAACCGGCGCCGCGTTAGTCTTATTCCAGCAAGTAACCATTTATATGACCTGTTGCTCTGGTTATTGATGGTTGACATAAGGTTTGACCTAAGCTGTCTTATTTATTTATCAAACTCAATAACCAACGGAAATAACTATAATATTAAAATGATGGCACTTCCTTTACCGCTTATAACCAATCTTCGGTAAAATATCAAATCTTATAACCAGAGATCATCGGTCATTATTTGGTTACTCGCTGAAATAAGACTAATCTAGATTGTGATTAATGTCAGGAGAAGTCTCAGACCATCGAACCGACCGAGTAATCTAGATTGTGTCATTAGCTGCGTTCCTTTTATCATCTGAACTAAGAATTCTCACTTCAATTGCTAGTTGTGTCTCTCTCCCTCTCATGCGATTCTCGCTTTTTCTCTCTCTAACTGAGGTGAGATTATCTGAGCTTTCGTGTAAGAGGAATGCAGCTTAGCTGCGTTCCTTTCATCATCTGAACTGAGAATTCTCACTCCAATTGCTAGTTGTCTCTCTCTCCCTCTCATTCAATTCTCGCTTTTTCTCAGCTAATGCAGCTAATGTGAATATTTCGTCAATTTGTGTCAGATGACGCAAGGCAACGTTGCCTCTTGACTAGCTGCGTTACTTTTGCCGGTTATGATTGAAGAAGAAAAGGCAGAAAGTTCCATTTGCGGTTTGATCACCACCAAAAAGTAACAAAAAAGCGTTCAGCAAAGGGACCAATAAGGTGGAAGACAGCAGAGCGAGATCAAGACACGATGACCAAAAAGAGAGCACGACGAGCTTGTTCATCGTGATGTCACAGTGAACGGTAGCTGCTTAAATCTCTTTGAATGTAAGCGTTGACTGTGCAAGTACCCCTAGGTAATCTATTAAAGTGTAGGTAACTAATAACAATCCAACATCAACTTCAATCATGGATCGTAGGCATACAGCGATGAAATCGAAAGGAAAAATACCAGGGCAAATTGATCAGGGCCGCTATTCTTGAATCGTGTGAGAAAAGTCCCTGGGAGTTTTATATAATCCGTACTACACTTCTGTAGCGAAAGTTGCCTAAAAATCACGATTTTAGGCAACATTCGCTACATCAGTGTACTGCGGAATGTATTTTACTCCCAGGGACTTTTCTCACACGATTCAAGAACAGCGGCCCTGACCGCCTCAAGGTTGCGTGGCCTGGCCTGGTGCAAACTTCTCGAGTCTTCACCAGAATAAAAGATGTTCTCTGATGCGCAGCTCGTACCAGGGCAGACCTGGGCCAAGTAAATAACCACGCTTGTGATTCACACTTTCACATCGTGAAATCTTAGTTTCGTCTCTTTAAATCTACTATCTCCGGAAATAAAACGTTCATGGGCTTGGCAGTAATCATGCATATTTTGCAAAACATAACTAAATACAGGGTGATTCACCACCAAATGGACATAGCTTAAGGGTAGGTCCAGTTTTTCCAGGCAAACCAGGATCTAGCTTTGAAATTTCTATAAAGTTGTTCGTTTCGAAGCTACAGGGTGATTCATGTATTTCGTAGAATTTTTTGACAAGCTATATCTTCAGAGCGACTTGATAGATTCGATTGAAATTTTGTGAGTTCATTCTTCTATCGATAGCTGACACATCGCCCTATCAAACAGTTCAAAATTTCCAGGGCCGGCTTTGAAAAATACTTCGAAGCTTTTTTCCAAAAAAAAAAACATTCTTTATGCATATTTTTCAAAATTCATTTCCATATTCAGAAACCACATGAATCATGCTAATAATATAGCAAAAAAAATTGCTTGGCACCATTGAGCTGTCAATAAAATTTTGATGATTCTGAAAATTTTTGAGGTTAGGATTTTTTGTAAATTGATAATTCAAAATATTTGCAAATGATCTATTATGGCTTTGAATTTCAGCCGTTTCGTCAAAAAAAATTGAAAAAAAAAAATTTCACGTTTTTTCGCTAGTTAGTAAAAAAAAATTCATCAGAATTTGGAAAAAAAAATTGTTACGTCCCTCAACTTCACTTCTATCTCACATTGAGCTGAAAATGAGGGACGTGACATAAATTTTTCGAAAATTTTGATGAAATTTTTTGTTGCTCCTAGTTAGTTAACTACTGGAAAACATTGAAAAATATTTTTTTATTTTTTTGACGAAACGGCTGAAATTTAAGGCCATAATAGATCATCTGCAAATATTTCAAATTATCAATTCACAAAAAATCCAAACCTTTTCAGGAAAATTTTCAGGATTATCAAAATGTTATTGACAGCTCAATGGTGCCGAGCAATTTTTTTTACGATACTTATAGCATATTTCATGTGGTTTCTGAATGTGAAAATAAATTTGGAAAAATATACATACAGAACGGTTTTTTCGAAAAAAACTTTGAAGATTTTTTTATCAAGGCCAGCCCTGGAAATTTTGAGCTGCTTGATTAGGCGATATGTCAATTATCATTAGTAGATAGAGTTGACTCACAAAATTTCAATCAAATCCATTGGATCGTTCTAAAGATATGGCTTATTTGAAAAATCGACAAAATACATTAATCACCCTGTAACTTCAAAACAAACAGCGTTAGAAAAATTTTAAAGCCAGATCCTGGTTTGCCTGGAAAAACTGGACCTACCCTCAGGCTATGTCCATTTGGTGGTGAATCACCCTGTATATAGAACCCAGTCGGTAGCACGGTGAGCTTGGTCCCGCTTTCAAAGGCAAAGGCTCCGAATTCAAATCCGCACTGGTAGTCCGGACGTTAGGGGAAGGTACTCTGCATTTTGGGGTTAAAGCATGCCACTTGGCATAGTTGTTGTATGAACCATATTCTTCCGATTCAGAAGTGTAGACATCGGCGGCAGCCGTGCAGTCTCTCTCCACAGGGTGAATAAGAAAAAAGAAGGACAAAAAGTTGTAACTCATGAACCATGGGAGACACGAGGCGTTTGTATTGGCATATACGGTCTACCGTTTATGCTGATGAAGTTCCATCAAATCATTTTTTAATGTTATGAAGGGTTTCGGAAATATCTTGAACACACTGTTTTTTGTCGTAAAAATTTAATTTTCGAATAAATTCGTGAATAATCAAAATATCGGAGTGAAACATGGTACCTAGGCATTCGGTGGTATACGGAATTAAAATTGATCGGTAGCCAGCGCCTAAGCCTACTATTTCCAGAAAAAAGACATTCAACTGTTTCTTCTTTCCAGAAGCTATCTTTCTTTTACCATTGATAAGAATAGCGAAGAAATTGGATAGTAATTATAAAGAAGGAAAGGTACAATCATTCTACTGCAAAAAAGCGGTCTTAACATCAAGTATTGCCTCTTGGTCAAGAAATCATTGCCATTCGAGCTATTTTCAGTTTTACAAACTTTCAGGGCTCATGATGACCAGTGTGGTTCTTGAAAAGATTATTTTCATTTTGCATTACATTGTCTCACATTTTGTCAAATCAGTTACCAAAATTCATCGTCCTCGGTGATAAGGTTTCACCTTGCTAGTTGATTAAACTCAATATGCGCCATTTTTGGGAGAAAAATGCAAAAATGAAAAGTTTTTTGCGATCATCAAATGCTCCTTGAGGAAGATCTATTGCCGCAAGAGGCACGAATTGATATGCACGTGATTCAGAGAGATTCGGTGTTAACTATAGTGCTACGCGGAATAGATAAGGTTTGTCCAAACGTCCTAGAAAGAAGGAGGAGGACGTTGCAGCTTAAATATAAGTGTGAGTATCATAGCTACATCTGGACAACACCAGAAAGTACCCTGCATTTTATGGTAAGAACTTGCCACTCCACAAAGTTGTTGATTGGGCCATACTCTTTTGATTCAGAAGTGTAGCCATTGGCGTCAACCGTGCAGACTCTGTATACTGGTTGAATAAGAAAAAGAAATAATAGAAGAAGTAACTCATGAACCAAAAAAGATAGAGGCGTGTAAATTGGCACATATAGTCTACCATTTATGGTGATGAAGCTTTATTAAACAATTCTGGAATATCTTGAAGCGTTCTTGAAATATCTTCAAAAACAAAAATAAAACCGAGAACTTGATTTTTCCATAAAAAAGAGAATTTTCAGAGGAATGGAGTGAAACATAGTTTTTTCTGCGTCTAGTGATGTAAGAAATTAGGAATGATCCCTAGCCAGTGTCCAAGCCTTTTATTGCCAGAAATAAGACATTCAACTGTTCTTCTTGCGAAGGCTCGGCTTTGTGCGATGCTGCCAAGATTGTGCGAGAAGATCTATTCAGAAGTCGTGATAGACCCAAAGACAACGGTGGAAACGAAATGCCTCCTTCAATTTTAGCTTCGGTGAAGATGATCATGAGTGGACCATGTCTTTCGTCATCTTCTGAATCTGAAGATAGAGTGAATGATCAAGTTGTTCTTACAATAGCGCAACTTCTGGCTTTTCATACCGTGAAGCATCGAAAAGGAGCAAGAAGGCGTCATGAACGCAGACAGGAAACTCCAGTGCCAACATACCTTGCTGTGGAACTCTACGGAGAGACACGAAAAAAAGCTTATTGATCTCACGTACCGCTTAGGAATGAGCCTTTTGTATGAAAGACTGTATTCTATTTTCGTGGAAAAAACTGATGCTGTGTGCTCCTCTTATCATAGAGAAGGTGTCGTATGTCCACCTAGACTTCTTCATGACGTTTTCACAACAGCTGCAGTTGACAATGTTGAACACAACACCTCATCTACGACTTCTACCAGCTTGTTCCATGTTACATGGAACAGCTATATTCCACTCATGCATGATGGGATTGCTCAGTGGAAGTTTATAAAAGTAAGAACCATTCGATCGACAACATTGTCTTGGCGTAGAGGCAATATACTTGATGTTGAGACTACTCTTTTCATGGCGAAATGATTGTTCGTCACCGTCTCTGTAGTTACCATAGTAACTAACACTAGATTCTTCAATAGAATGTGAACTTAAGGTGGCTGGCTGTCGCAAGAAGACAAGTTGAATGTCTTATTTCTGGTAATAAAAGGCCTGGACACTGGCTAGGGATCATTCCTAATTTCTTACATCACTGCATGCTGAAAAAACAAGTTTCACTCCATTCCTCTGAAAATTCACTTATTTTTTGAAAAAATCAAGTTCTCGGTTTTATTTTTTGTTTTTGGAGATATTTTAAGAACGCTCCAAGATATTTCAGAATTGTTCGATATAGCTTCATCACCATAAACCGTAGACTATATGTGCCAGTTCACACGCCTCTATCTCTTTTGGTTCATGAGTTACCTCTTCTGGTGTTTCTTTTTCTTCTTCAACCATTATACAGAGTCTGCACGGTTGAGGCCGATTCAGTCAAAAGAGTATGGCTCATGCAACCTTTTTGTGGAGTGACAAGTTCTAACCATAAAATGCAGGGTACTTTTTGCTGTTGTCCAGATGTAGTTATAATACTTACACTTATATTTACGCTGCAACGTCTTCCTCCTTCTTTCTAGGACAATTGGACAAACCTCACCTATTCCGCGTAGCACTATAGTCAACACCGAATCCTTCTAAATCACTTGCGTGTCAATTCGTGCCTCTTGCGGTAATAGATCTTCCTCAAGGAGCATTTGATGATCGCAAAAAACTTTTCATTTTTGCATTTTTCCCCCAAAAATGGCGCATATTGAGTTTGATCAACTGGCAGGGTGAAACCTTATCACTGAGGACGATGAATTGTGGCAACTGACTTGACAAAATGTAAGGCAATAAAATGCAATATGAAAATAATCTTTTCAAGAACCACACTGGTCATCATGAGCCCGGAAAGTTTGTAAGACTAAAAAAAGCTCGAATGGCAATGATTTCTTGACCAAGAGGCAATACTTGATGTGAAGACCGATTTTTTGCAGTAGAATGATTATACCTTTCCTTCTCTATAGTTATTATCCAATTTCTTTACTATTCCTATCAATGGTGTAAGAAAGATGACTTCTGGAAAAAAGAAAAAGTTGAATGTCTTTTTTCTAGTAAAAGTAGGCCTAGGCGCTGGCTACCAATCAATTTCAATTCCGTATACCACTGAATGCCTAGGTACCATGTCTCACTCCGATATTTTGATTATTGACGAATTTATTCGAAAATTAAATTTTTACGACAAAAAACAGTGTGCTCAAGATATTTCTGAAACTCTTCATAACATTAAAAAATGGTTTGATTTAACTCCATCAGCATAAACGGAAGACCGTGTGTGCCGATTTACACGCCTCTGTCTCTCATGATTCATGAGTTACAACTTTTTGTCCTTCTTTTTTCTTATTCACCCTGTAGAGAGAGACTGCACGGCTGCCGCCGATGTCTACACTTCTGAATCGGAAGAATATGGTTTATACAATAGCTATGCCAAGTGGCATTCCTTAACCCCAAAATGCAGGGTTCATCTATATTTTAGCGCCTAACGGCCGGACTATGGGCCAGGTAGACTTTTTCACGCGTTATCTGCAGTATTTCGTTGTTATCGTCATTGTTATCGTTACTGAAAAAATCCCACGGAAAAAACCTGCTGATAACCAAGTAGTTGATGCAGGGCAAAGAAAATAATTAGGTATAATGTTTTTTCTTGGTTTTTCTTTTCCCACCTTTGCTTTGGGCCCCTATTTCCGGAATCGGGGAACGGTAACGGACCACATTCACATCATGTCGAGCTATGATTATTTAATAATTAAATAAATAAATAAGTGAATCATTATTTTCTTTTTGGACCATAAGTGGTGTAAGAAATTGTCGAAACTGTTTGTATGGACATTGGACATATGTACTTGATACAAAGAAACACCTATGGATTTTCTAATCTCCAACGGCAAGTGATTGAACATTTTCAAAGATAAGATTTGCGTGCTTTTAAAGTTGAATTGCTCAGTTCTTGCTCTCACGATATCCAATTTATCGGCATTTCTTACAAGGTAGGGGTTCAATGACCCACGCGTTTGAAAACATGACAAATTACGGTAGAAACATAACAAACACACTGAAAAATGTAGGTACATACCTACAGTAAACGGTCAAAAAACCATGTTCCTTGAAATGTCCCCTGCAGGACTCATCGCGTTTCAGGCTCAAGATATGTCGAATGATTTTCTTTTGCATGATAAATAATTCATCGAATCTTTTGCCATTCCCCCAACAGAGCAGTCCATAATTTAGTACAGAGTAGACACAGCTGTAGTGATAAGTCCTGATTACATAGAGACTGACTTCACCTTTCATTTGCCAAATGACAAAAAAATTTACGGCTAGCTTACTAATAATTCCATCTATATGATTCTTCAGGACAGCTGTGAATCCAACGTGATCCCCAAAAAAAGACGCTTTCTTCCGCTCTGAGGAAGCCATTTTCAGCAGGCACGTAAACACTATAGTTTGGAACTACACCCGTCGGAGAAAACTGCATAAATTTGGTCTTCTGAAAGTTCAAAACCAGACCACTCTGCCCAAACCACGACGACACCCTATCAACGTTACCTTTTGCCACCCCAGAGAGACCCGACACCGAATTGGCGGACACGACGCACGAGGTATCATCCGCATATAGGGTTGTAAAACCCGAGATGCGGGACTAGGTCGTTAATAAATAATATGAAGAGTATAGGACCGAGCACACTACCCTGCGGGGCACCGATGCGGACTCGCGTCCTCCCCGAGATGTAGTGCTCACCCCCACAGGTGACCTTCACCCTCTGATATCTCTTAAATAAATATGCCCGAAGCCAGTCGTGTACCGGACCGCGGACGCCACACCCAAGGAGCTTGTTCAGAAGAAGCCGGTGGTCAAGAGTGTCAATCAAATGCTCTGGCTGGCGCTGGATGCGCTGGACAGATCCTAGAAAATCCCTCCCATCTTCATTTTTCTCTCAAACTGCTCCAGTATATTGTTATTGTTGCAGAATGAAAACACCGCATCCTGTGTGCAGCGGCCACCCACAAAACCGAACTGGCGAAGGGAAATCAAGTCATTTTTGACCATGGAAGGAATCAGTTCACCTAAAAATGTTTTTGGAATGCATTGTCTGATGCAGTATCATAGTTGGCTAGCTGATGTGGTTGTAATGAATGTGATCCGCTCCCTGTTTCCGGAAACGTCCGTGAGGACTGGAAAAAAGAATAAGACAAATAATAGTAATAGGCAAAGACCATGGACCCTTTGGTAATAAAATAACATAAAGAAATAGATGTAAGAAACATAGGGGACGAAAGGGGGAAATGGATACGTTTTATTTGCAACATGTTGGGTTGGGCAGGTAGGTAGGTACCTACTGAATTATAGCTTTCTATCAATTTTCTTGTATTGTCACTATCAAAATATACTCAAGTCGCATGTGTATCGCTCATGTAAACTAGACACCATTATCAACATATAATTTGACATTCGAAGAGTTCTTATAGACACAAGCCATCTATCAAAAGCACATTATACACTAAAAATAACCTTGATACTTTAGAAGTTGCGTGTTCGCACCCCCAGAGTTCCCAAACAAAAACAATAAATAATAAAACTTTGTGACGTATCACCAATCTACTGACCTTCAACAATACCTATAGAGGCATACCCTACCTACTCCAAAAT
This sequence comes from Anaspis maculata, assembly GCA_949128115.1. Lineage (NCBI taxonomy): Eukaryota > Metazoa > Arthropoda > Insecta > Coleoptera > Scraptiidae > Anaspis > Anaspis maculata. Next base: position 93,980,055 of record OX421962.1, read on the forward strand.
CAATCCTCAAACGTACTAGCAAATTGATTATCGATTTGTTTCCTTTTTCGCTCTTGCTAGGTCAAAACACGCAAAAAGATTAAATCGTCGAAGAAAAGATTTCAAATTAGTCTCGAAAACTAACCGTGAAAATCGAAAGTGTGTATCGCTGGGAAGTAAATTAGCTTTCCCTTTGACGTGTCACCGTTTATATTCCCTTCTGGAACTTTGATGGAATTAAGGAAATTATGCGTCTGACGAACTAATCTTATTTCAACTACATCGACTGCCTGCCTATGTTCCAGAAATTAGTATTTCTGTTTCCAAAATAATTAAATCTCAAATAAGACACGATTCTATGTTCGGGTCGGGGAATAGCCATTATACCTTTCCTGTAACCTTTTGATGATTGATGTGTTGTTAGTATTCCTCTTCGAAATTTGTTGTTGTTATCAGATCTAAACTTTGGATATTAGCCTTCAAATTGTTCCTAAGACATGTAAACTCTAGGTAGGTACGCGGTGCTATGCCAAATTGCACATGCATCTCCCACCAAAATGCATGAGTGATGAGCTGCCGTCATGATATTGTGCTTGCACCCCTTATGCACGCCATAATCTTGTCCCGATTCTGTGTGTCTCCAACAAAACGGAATCGTAAAAAAACATGTTTTATATTGATCAAGGTTTGTTGACACTTCACAATCGAGTCCAAAAATAATAAAGGGAACAGTTCATGAATTTCCTTTTGGGAATTTATTTTTCACAACCAGTAGTCAGTCAGGGGTCATTAGAGGTATACCTACCGTGCGGCCTCCTTCATGAAGGGAGCAAGAGAACTTTGATTTCTTATATATCCCATACACTTTCTATTTTCAGTAGAATGAAGGCAGTTTGCAGGTGTTATTAGCCGTAGTCGTAGACCCCCAGCTTGTCACTTTATTTTTGCTCAAAAAAATCATTCCACTGAAAATAGAAAGTGTATGGAAACTATAGTCCTATTTGTGGAGATAGGTAACAATAGTATATTGTGTGGTTAGTACAGAAAGTGTCGTACTCCTGGTCGAGGATGGAATCCTGCAGTCTCCGAGGCGCTAGCCGAGGACTGCAACCAGCGGAGGCCTGGAAGCCACTTTCTGTACGAACAGCACTTACTATTTTTTAGTCGATCTAATGATAATATAGTTACATAATATATATTATTTCGAGTATTATTTAATATAGTTACACCTATCAAAATGATGAAATTTGAAGCCATGATTTCATTTAATTCAATAATGACATTGATCTATCAAAGTATCTGACACTTCTTTCCGGCCGGCGCGGCGGCCGTAAATATGTCCAATATGTCCGGCCGCCAGAATAGTATATTACATAATTAGTGTGGAAAGTGATGTATTTCATTACAAGTGGGACGTTAAGCATGAGCCGCTTGCGGCGAGTGTGGAAATCCCACGAGTACAAGAAATACACTTTCCAACGAGTTGTGTACACTATTTTTCCTACGACCCCAAAAATTTCAATCTTGAAAAAAAAATCAACATCATTTTCTAAGAAATTATCTAATATAAACAGGTCAACACATGAAGTGGTCCACCCCAAGATTTCGCCTCATTTTGAGGGAGCATATCTCGGAAAATAGGTACGTTACCGATTATTAAAAGCCTGCTGATGCCTAAAAAAGGTTCCTTTTGACTACAAGGTATCACAGCGTGTCCGGTGTTCACTAACATTGTACTGGATATACAGGGTGACAACGGAAGGAGTGCCGAAGTGGTCCATTTTCAACACTGGGTAACTTTTGCTAAAAACATTACAGAATTTTTCTGGTGCGATTTTTGGAGAGCACTTATAAAAATCTCGAAACGGTTTTTGACTTGTCTCCGTATTGTGATTTTTGAAAAAGATGTGTCACTTCATGTGGAATTTAAATTTTCTGATGCTGCTTCTGTCATTGGTCATGCAGTTGGCTGTAATTTGGCACAAATGCATAATTTGCCGTAAGAAACTAACTCATGAAAATTTTTCACCTCACGGACACCTAATGGTGCTACCCCTGTGATCACCTGGTACCTGCTTAGGGTCGGTCTCAAATGGGGTAGGTTGCGACAATATATTTCATGTTTATCAAACACAGTGTGGTTCAAATATAGATTTAGTTACCATTCGTTGCATTACAAGTCCCTTAGTTACCATATCAGCCCTATTTTGGTTACTTTTATACAGGGTGATTTATACGAAAAGTTACAAGGCTCTATCTCAAGAACGGAAGAAGGTAGAATGAGAATAAAAATTTTTGTGCCAATCTGACACAGTGATGCACATTTCAGCATAGTGTAGATTTTTTTAAAACAGCCCCTAACTAGTGGTTGAAGGTGACCATGCCATTTTGGGAAAGTGTTTTTTTTTCAATTTTTTTAATATCTTGTTAATCTGAATGGCAATATGAGTGCAAAATGACATTTTCAAATTGATATGTCCAACCCTCAAGTTTCTACCCCAAGTGGAAATTATTAATAACATGTTTATTACGAAACTGTCTACCTTATAAAAAAAGGTTATACACCTGACATATCCTTCTGATGTAGATCAAATAGACATAAAACATAAAATTAATAATGTTTGTGGGGAGGGGATTCGATCAAATAAACAAAATAAAACAGCACAATTAAACGACGCGTGCCTTGTGTGGAATAACATCTTCTCAGTTTTTTATATTTTTGTTCTCATGTTTGCATTTCAATACACATTGCTTAATTGGTGGTGGCCTTATGAAACCTTTTTTCATAAGGTAGACTGGTTCGTTATAAACATTTTTTTATTAATTTCCACTTGGGATAGAAACTCAAGGGTTGAGCATATCAATTTGAAAATGTCATTTTTCACTCATATTGCCATCCAGATTGACAAGATATCCATTAAAAAAAACCTTTTCCAAAATGGCATGGTCAATTTCAACCCCTAGTTGAAAAAATCTACACTATGCTGAAATGTGCACCGCTGTGTCAGATTGAAACAAAAAAGAAATTTTTGATTCTACCTTCTTCCGTTCTCGAGATAGAGCCTTGTAATTCTTCGTATAAATCACCCTGTACAAAAGTAACCAAAATAGGGCTGATATGGTAACTATTGGACTTGTAATGCAACGAATGGTCACTGAATCTATATTCGAGTTTGAAATCCACACTGTGTTTGATAAACATGAAATGTATCGTCGCAACCTACCCCATTCGAGACCGACCCTAAGCAGGTACCAGGTTTTTCAACTTTTTATAATGGTTTTTCAACTGGGGACCATTATGACCAGGTGACTACAAGGGTAGCATCATTAGGTGTCTGTGAGGTGAAAAATGTTCATGGAGTAGTTTCTTACAGCAAATTATGCATTTGTGCCAAATTACAGCCAACTGCATGACCAATGACGGAAGCAGCATCAGAAAATTCAAATTTCACATAAAGCGACACATCTTTTTCAAAAATCAAAATACGGAGACAAGTCAAAAACCGTTTCGGGATTTTGATAGGTGCTCTCCAAAAATGGCACCAGAAAAAGTCTGGAGTTCTTTTGAGCAAAAGTTACCCAGTGTTGAAAATGGACCACTTCGGCACTTCTTCCGTTGTCACCCTGTATATCAGGTACAATGTGAGTAAACACTGGACACGCTGTGATACCTTGTAGCCGAAAGGACTCTCTTTCAGGTATCAGCAGGCTTTTAATAATCGGTAACGTATTTTCCGAGATATGCTCCCTCAAAATGAGGCGAAATTTTAGGGTGGACCACTTCATGAGTTGACCTGTTTATATAAAAAATTCAGTAATTAGACCCGATTATGACTACGGAACAACACATTTTCCCTAAGCCCCAAAATTATACTTATATTGAAACTGAAGAAAAAATAGAAATCCAAAATTTTTCAAATTGTTGAAGTACTAATTTTTCCAAGTTATTCTAATACAAAGTGGGTGTCAAAAATTGCAAATTTCAAGTTTTCACAATTTCAAAATTAGTAGCACTATCTGTTCTAGGCGGCTTTTGAACGGCTGTAACTCAACTCCAAATTCTCTCTCATGGACATAACTTTGGTTTTCCTCGAGGAATACCATTCCACGGGAAAAACCAAAAATTTGTCTATGAAACAGAAATCATACTTGAGTTACAGCGATATTTAAAGTAATACTTGGACAAGCTGCACTTGCCAACGACAAATACGGGCATCATAGAGTTTCCTTGGCATCGAGTGCGTCGAGCAGAACTGATGGTATCCATGTGAATTCACCATTCATTTTTACCCGATTTTGATTTTAATTTTTCTCCGAAATTGGGAATTCACGTTCTCTATCTACCGCTGTCATTATTTAGTTGCCCTGTGTAGGTACCAAGAAGAAAAACTGAAAATCATACATAGGTACTTTCGGAGCTCGTTTTGGACGTGCAACTGCAGATTTCTCGATTATTTTTCAACCGGATTCAAGTAATTTTGATTTTAACAGCATCTCTGATAATGATAGATGATGTTTACTAATAGTATAGACCCGTGTGATCTTTTGGTTGCGGTTACGAAGATATCGAAATGCTTTGGTTCCACTTTCAAAATGGTTTCATTCCAAAATGAAAGCGGCCACTTGATTTTGGTAACATGGACTCACACTCAACTTCCACCAATATTCGCCAGGCTCAAACCGATTTGAATGTAATTCTCCTTTGATTAGATTCCTGTTCTCTATTTGCCATGGCAGGTCATGTGTACTTCCTCGTGTGGGACGTGCCTGATAAATATTTTGTCATAACTACCATAATTATATGAAGACTGGAATACTTTGGTGCCACTTCCTAAATGGCAACTGCGCAACTGTGACGATCCGGTGCATCACTTTCGAAATGAATGAAAAGACTGCCAACAGTAACCCATATTCGAGAATTTTGACTTCAATTTTTCATCTCGTTTCTTTTCTCGGCCAATTTGTATATTTAATGTATCATCATATGTATTTTTATGTTGCATAAAAAATTTTTACGGCACTCACTTCTCACATTTTCTCTGAAGCACCGAAGCATCATGGTTTATTCATATGTAGGTATGATAAAATCAACCCAAAAATCTCTCGTACCGACCTAACTTCACGAAAAAGCGTGCCATGAAGGATTTGTTTCACCCTTTCTCCAACTTTGTGTAAAAAAGTTTGTACACCAGAAAACCGATGACAATGACTTATCTATACATAGAGAACATGAATTCATGACTTTGAAAGAAGAATCAGGTGACAGTAGAAACCGAGTTCGGTGTAATGCATGTTACCAAAATTGGGGTGGCTGACTGGCCTCCATTTTGGTGAGCTCTGCCGTTTGGAAAGTGGCACCAAAGCATTTCAGTAACTTCATATTCACAGAATATGAGAATAATAATAAAAAATATTTTGCCAAGCATGTTTCTCATGAGGAAGAACACAGCATCTGGAAAATATGGATCATGAAAATCACTGATTTTTTAGTATTTTCAGTTCCCGGAAGAGCTGGTTATTGGCATACATGAAAGTTGCGGATACCTAATGGCAAATAGAGAACCAAAATACAAAAGTAGATACAGAAAAGATTTAAATCGCTTTCAGTCTGGCAAAAATTGACGGAAGTTGAGTGTGAATTCATGCTACCAAGATCAAGTGGTCGCCATTATGGAACGAGGCCATTTTGAAAGTAGAACCAAAACAAAGGCACTCTGCGAATTGGCTTCAGCGCCAAAAGTAGCGATTTTTTTACACTTTCTTCAGGAAGTTATCTGTTCCCACAACGACAATGCCATACGACCTGCAAATGTCAATTTCAACAATTCATAAACTCCAATATTGACAATTTTCCTTACGAATATGTTCGCAACTGCCGCATGAGGGTGCTGAAACGGGCGGGGTATTCAAAATGTAAAGAGAGCGCCTATAGAAATAGTTACCAAAGAATGACACGCATATCTATTTCATTAGAAAACACACGACACACGAAACAGAGTACACAATCATACTCTCAGCGGTAAGAGCTTCATTTCTGCTTTGGGCACAGTTTCAAGCAACATCTTTCTCGCTTTCAGCAGTAGGTAATGAATAGCACTTCCGTCTTGGTGTGTAATTAATAAGTATAGGTACCTACCCTACTATTGATTATAATAATATGGTATATTATAGGTAATACAAACCTCTTGCCTTCCGTGTCGATATCTGTTGCAACAAAAGTAGCCATCAAGCCCAAAATCAAAAACTCTCCCTTCAAACTTCTCCCCTCCCAACATAATTGAAGAGTGCCTCGATTCACCTCTCAAAATTGTCCAGCTGGATTATAAATTATAAAAACATTTTGCCTCCAAATGCGGGAATGAAAAGAATCCTTTTAAATTCAACTTTATTATATATTGTCGCCCCCAATGACTTGCCGCCTGCGTGCAGGCACGCACTGCACGCCTACTAGGCCCGGCCCTGCCCTTGGGTCCGGCCCTAGTAAAATGTATGTGCTCATGCTCCGGTTTTGGAGGAGTTGCTGAGGAAAATTTGCTAAATTTGGGAAATACTCCGATATTTTATGCATATGACCCATTGTTGGTAAATTGTCAACAAAGTTGTTCAAGACTACAAGAGTTTTTTGTATTCTTTCAAACAAAAGGCAGTGCTATGACACGTTCCGTAAGGGTAAAACAGTTCAAAATGATATACATAGTTGAACCTGAAATGAAATTCAATCACAAATGTCCGAACTCCCCCTTCCCAGAAAATCTTCGAATATGAGCACAAATGAAAACATTATATTCTCTGCAAAACTTGTCTAAACTTGTTGCTATCGACTTTTAAAGTTATATTGTTGTGTTCAGAGATGTAATTTAGTCGGAAACGATGGTAAACGTTTCAAAAGGCTCAGTACTCAACTATAGAACTATATTCAAACATTGGAACATCTTTTGAGAACAACACTGTTGAGTGACTTGAAAAACTGGTGAAGAGTGGAAAAGCTTTTGCCACTATATAGCAGAAAACTGACCTTTCCTTATCCACCGTGTCGCCCTCTGCATCGGCCATCCTCTGCTTCTCCACCAGCTGGTAGTAAATCTTCGTCTGCCAAACAACATCGCTGGGCAGGATGAGGTCGAACGGTTCGTCGTCGAAGATATCGGAGACGGCATCTCCGGCCAGCATTTTCTGCATGAGCTGGGGTAGGTGCGCGAATATATTGCCATCACCTAAGGCACTGAGGTTCACCCATAACTGATGCTCATTCGATTCCCCCATGGTGCACACGGAATCCCGTATACGGCTGTTCTGAAAAAAAAACGTGTGTATACACAATTATCGTGTCGTAAATAAGCAACCAATGATGACGGCAGCTAATGAGTATTGATCACGCTATGCCTACTCCAAAATGCCAAAGGTGTCGGTATTGTACACAAATTCAGAGTGATTAATTTATTTTTAGCGAATAAATTGTTGAAGCTCCATTAAGATGATTAGAGCCCAACTCGAGTGTCGTGTCACACCAATCAATTAAGGAAGCTAGACCCAGAACAGACTAGCTACACCAAGTCCCTTGTTGAGGCTTAAATAAGGAAAAGGATGACCTTTGTGCCAATTGCTCAAGTAGGTAATAAAATTCAAATTCTCGTCCAATAAATATAATAGCAGGACTATTCCTGGTAGTCTATCCCTAGGTAAGCACGGTATTTCGGACCTCCTGTAGGTTGCCTCGATTGAAATCGCATAACTAATTTGCCTTTTATTTACGACTGCCGATACACGAGTCCATTATTTTGATATAATGTATGGAAATCAACAAATCTAATTTAAATATGACGAGGGAACAGGCAAAGGGTTGTGGTGCCATCCTTGTTCCGGTCGGGGGTTCTTACACTGATTGTCGTGTTTCGATTTTGAAAGTTAGCGATTCCGATAACCATCACGAAAATTTATTGTTGTTATTGGAGTTTTATCATGATCAATGTGAACAACAGCCGATGTAAAAATGAATTGAATTTTCAATGATATAAATCGATTAGTCAATCTGGGCCCAAATTTCACGGTGTGTTTTTTTGGTAGGAGGCACGGAGGAGAGAAGGCAGACATCAAGGTGAAGATGTCACTTAGGTATTTGCGATGCCAATCTGGATAGGCAACTAACAGTATCTCCTCCCTCATCGAAATATCACGTAAGCTCCGTGTATTGTCGTTTAGGAGGCCTAAGAACTCGCGACGCACTTTTTTTTACAAAACAAATTCTGCTAAAATGTTCTATGATAATACTATAATTATTAAAAACAAAAGGAACCTATCAAACTATGATGAATAATCAATTTCACGATTTTTCTCTATTGAAATAAGCTTGGAAATGGATATTTATTTGTGTTGTAAACAATGCGCTTGGTAAGCCAAGTCGAGATCAGCATCACAGGTTTCGTTAGTTGTGAACGTGTGCTAGTGAGCTACGATGTTGAACTCGATTGGACTCACCAAACGCATTATTCCCAACACAAGAGTGTCGCATAGCTTACTCTAATGAAAAAATCTGTGAAATTGATTATCGAGCTGATTATACTTATTGTATATGTCTTCAATTTATTTCTCTAATTTGAGTTCTTGGGAATGCTAGAAAAAGGTGCTAAAAATATTAGAAAAGGCAAGTCAAAGATCATCAGTGAACAGTAGCTATAATATTACCTAAGGTACCTAATATGATTGTATGATGTATTTAGTTAGATATACGAGTAGGTAGGTACGGACGTACAAATGAAAGAGATATCGATGAAAAACAGCGCAACGCGATAAGTTTTTAGCAACTACTTGATTTTATTTTACAGCCAGATCTAATGGTAAGTTAGCCATTTTCACTAATTCAAAATCCACCAGGCCTGTTTTTAGCTTCAATTTTTATAAACGTCACTATGGATAACGACAAGGAAAAAGAAAAGGTGAAAAATAAAGGATTTATAAAGACGCTATTCAGCCCGAAAGTTTGGAGAGACAGGCTAAACAAAATAGGAGCTGCGGATGCTGAAAACACTGGTGCTCCTGCAAAAACAACAAACTCAGCAACGGATGAAGGTGACCCAGCGCAATCGACTCTGGACGCACCGATTTCGAAAGAAGAAGAAAAAGAGATTTCTTCAATTAGCGCCAACAAAACTCCAGTCAAACTCTGGCCGGTTACCTTAAAAAGACAGTGGAGTAGTGATAAGAAGAAAAAAAGAAAAAAGGAAGACAAAGAAGAGAGCACAACGCTCAGAAAGGATGAAACGATAGCTGCCGCGAAAGAAACTGAATTACAATCTGGCAACGAGGATATTTCGAATGCAAAACCGAAAACTGAATTTGAAGAAGTAAACACGAATGATGCAAAGGTAAGAACAAAAAAATAATTTTCCAAATATGTATCCATTCTTTTGCAGATCAAGGAAGAAGCGCTCATCTCAGAAGATGAAACGATCCAAGGCATTGACGAAGCACACGATTTTAATGCCTTTGCAACGAGAAGAAATTTGGAGAAAGATGCAAAAGAAATGGAAGATCCACCGAAAAGACGTTTCAAGTTCTCAGTAGAGCTGGATGCTGAATGTGAGAGAGTGATGAAGGACTTCGATAAAATAACCGAAGACCAGAAAGCTTCGGTTGAATTATCGGAAGTTGAAGAAACCGTAGGGATTATTTCACAAGAACTGATTGACCAACAAGTAGATCTTTTACTGGGAGATTCAATCGAAGGAGGAGAGATGTCTGAAATAGACTCTGATCAAGATCTAACGTCATTAGCTGCAGAGTTTGAAAGTTTTGTAATAGGACGAGCTCAAGTTTCTAAAGCAGAACTGGATGAAGGAGAAATTGGTGATGTAGAAGAAATTATTCAAAATCCTGGAAACAATAGAGAAAATATAAAAACTGATGAAGTGAATAGTGCATGTGAAGAAGACCAAGATGAAGCAGAGTCGGAAGATTCGAATGAAGATTCGATGAAAACCGAAGAGCCAGCCAACGCGTCTGTTCAATATGCAAGATTGCTAGCCAAAATCGGACTCAGACAGTCACAGCTAAATGAAAAACACATATTTGATAATACCTTATTTCTCCAGGACAACATTCACGTTCAGAATACTAAAAACAAAAACCAGAAAAATATAACAGATGAACTGAACATTACAAATGAGAACAACCAAATTGTAGAAAAACTGGAAGCGGTCAATCAAGCTCCAAGCCGACTAGAAAAGATGAGAGATAATGGATCTATTCAAGATGATACAAACATGAAAACAGAACTGATTGATGAAGAACGTAACGTAGACGAGATTGCTCAAGATAATCAGTGCAATCAAAATTTAGAAAGCAAAAACGAAAATAAAATTGATGAAGTGACCAGCGCATGTCAAGAACACCACGCTGAAGAAAAATCGGAAGACTTGAAAGGAGACTCAACCAAAGCCGAAGTTGATACAAAAGAATCTGTCGAGGACAATCAGGACTTTGAGACCAAAGAAGAAACTGTAGCAGCTGGTGGAGTAAATAGTACACATAAAATCAAGCAAGATAGAAAAGATTTAGAGGATTCAGAGGGAGATTTGGCCGAAGTTGATGATAGAACGGACATATCATCTCATCAGGATGTTGCGTCATCGGAAGCAGATACATTTTCAAGAAGAAGGTCGCAGCTGAATGAAGAACACCTTGTTGATGATGCTAACACAAACGAACTTGTTCAGGACAACCTACATCATCAAAATCTTGAAAACAAAGAAAAAATTGATCTGGCAGATCAAGTGAAAATTGCAAACGAAGTAAAGCAAGATGAAGAACAACAGAGGATTTTGCGAGAATCGTCTCAATCATTTGTGACACACACAGTATTGTACGATACGGCTCTTGATGAAAATCCAGAGCTAAAAGAAAAGCAAATAGTTGATAATGCAGATGAACTTGTTGACGACAATCTATGCGATCAAAATCTTCAAAGCAACGAAGAGAACAGAACAACCGATGAAGCAAACGGAACCTATCAAGACAAGCAAGCTAAAGAACAGTCGGCAGATTTAAAGGAAGTTGAGACAAAACTGAATGGAAAACAAATCGTGGATGGTATAGAAGAGTGTATCAAGGACAACCAACACAGTCAGAACCCTGAAGAAAATAGAGGAGCTGATGGAGTAAACAGTATACTTGGAGAAAACGAAAACAAAAACGAATCGGAAGATTCGAAGGACATAAGGAAAGCAATGGAGAACGTGCTGGAACAATTTGAAAAACCAGCTATTGTTGATGGAAGAAAACTTGTACAGGACAATCAGAACAATGAAGACCGTGGAAACAAAAGAGACACTATCAGTATGACAGCTGAACCAAAAAGTACACAAAAAGAAGACCAAAAGCAACTAGAAGCTTCGGAAAGAGATTTAGCCAATATAGAAGAGAAGACAGGTAGGGAATCAACTCAAGATGTATCGTCATTGGAAGTGAAAGTGGATTCAAAACAACTGAAGTTTGAATATGTTATGAGATTAATTGACGATCATCTATGGATTCAGACAGAATCAGAAATAAATAACCCTTTTCGTCCAATATTTTGGGAATACGTAAAAGCGGATGTTGTGAAACCAAATGACAAAAAATCGAGTGAGACTCAATGCGTCCAACAAAAGCAACAGGAGAATTTAACACATGCAGAAACCTCTTGTGACAAAGCGACCAGCGAAAGTGTGTCGACAGAAGAAGAGAGTGAAGAGGAAATTCTGAAAGAAGATCCTAGAAGAAAACGTTATCTCGCGGAAAAACCCGAAGCTATATGTTTAATGACCGAAGAAGAACTTGATGAGGTGATGAACCATAGAACTGATTATTTACCTGATATGATCAAAGAAGAAAACGAACCATGCCAAGTGAAAGTAGCGATCGAAGTTTTCGAAAATATTCGACAAGTTAGCGCGGAAGGCCATGAGAAATTTGTGAAGGAAGAGTCTGAAAAATTATCGAAAGAAAGGTTGTTCTACAAAGGTATGAATGTGTTTTCAGAAGCAATTATGGACCAGTCGCAAGGAGAAGGAGCAGTAAATGAAAAAGAAGCAACCGAGAAAACAACTGGAGAACTTGATCGGGTTATAGTAAGTCGTATATTAGTATCTACAGTAAACTAAAGATCAATAATACCTAGTTTATCGTATCATATTCTTATTTGACAATGAATATTTGTTTTGATAGGAAAATGGAGATGAGATTGAAAACCAACATATCGAAAAACACAATGGATTATGGTATGTTCCTCCTAATGATGAAATTGATAAAAAGTTAGACGAAGAACAGAAGGAAAGGAACAAAAAAGAAATTCGTCGACTAGTGTTTGATTTCTTCTCTCAGATGTGAATGAAGCAATATTTCTGACGGAACGGACAATAAAACTATTTGGAAGCTCATAGGTACCTACTTCTTCAATATGAAAATGTGTGATAACGACCTAGACCTAACAAGGAGTATTTAAGTACAATGTCTTCTAATTTTCCGATAACGAACTTACTTTATTATTGGATTTTGAAGTCGCAAAATCTAACCTAAGGTAAAAAAAATATATTTTCCGTTTATTTGTGTTGTTGAAGTGTGTTCAATTGTTTTTGTATTGTTTAATTGTTTGTATTGTTATCCTAGGTACTGTAATTTTAAACTGGCCTTATTTATTTTATTATATTTGCTCTCAAGTTTGTACAAAGCTGGGAGCTCTCAATGTACACTACAAATCTTATTTTTCTGACACTTTTTCCAAATACGCTGGGAAACCATAGCTTATTCCTATCCGATATCCTACAGTCGATTATTTTGGCTTTTTTCACAAGATTTTATCCAAAATCAGGATGTGTCCCGAGTCCCGACACTCAACAGAATTACAAGAATTGAGAATTCTGACCTGATACCTACTTGTGCGATAAGAGACAAAAAGGTAAAAGTAGATAATCAACCCAGAAATAAAAACTAATCGGTCCAAAAAGCTACATATACTTGTTCCGTCAAAGCATAAGCAGTAGAATCTTTGTAAGTGTTATTTTACAATAACATTATTACTGTATTTGTGGCTTCCAATATGAACGAAGATATAATACAAAAAACCAAGAATGCGATGCAAGATTTCTTCGGTAAAAGCTATGCATATGCCAAAAGTTTGTTGAATAGAGAAAATTCTGATCAAAACAGTTCAGAGCAATCAGAGGAAGCTCAAGCAAAATACTATGCTATAATGGAACGATATCGAGAAGAAAATTTCTCCAGTTCAGTCGTTCAGTCAAATGAACAAGTTGACGAAGCTGAAAAACCCAAAGCAAATGGTCCTGGTAGTGATAACGTTCAGAAGGAACTTCAGAAGACAGGAGAAGCCGAGACCATTAGGAAGGGTCCAACCAAACATTCAACCTCTGTTGCCGTTGAAAGTCAACCAGAAAAGACTGTAGAAAGAGATGCACCGTCCACTGTAAAAGTCCCAGAGACATCTTCAAGTCCTGTAATTCAAAAAGTCGGTCCTAAACAACCTCTGAAAGAAAGACGTGCCAAAATAAAAGGAGTTAGGCGGATTAGAAAGGAGCAGTAACAATTTCTGACCTAGTTTGTTTGTAAGAGTAGGTACCTTCCTACTTTAGCTTGGAAAAAGTGTACCTATTCTTTCGAAACTCCACAAAAAATTTAACAATTTGATAGCCTTTTCAAGTTATTTCATACTGTTTTTAGCTAACTACACAACGTCGAATTTTAGTAAAACAATCGCCAACAATGGATCATCACTCGGCGAAGACAACGAGCGGGATTAAGCTCTGCGGTTTTCTACAAAAGTTTTTAATCTGGATAAATGACAAAACTAAAAAACAAAAGAATCAAGTGACTGAAGTGCATACCAGCAAAAATTTTCCATTGTTGGATTTACGCAAGACTTGGAAATCCAAAGTATGACTGTTGACGAAGCAAATCCGGATTCAACCAAAGCACCTGAAGTAGTCCAAAGTAGGAGTGTTGACAAAGTAAATCCGGATTCAACCAAAGCACCAGAAGAATCGAAAGAAACTGTTTTTGCACTCACCGAACCCAAATAGTGGACGTGGTAGGAAAAAACAAGTTGCAAATGATGATAAAGGCAAACCACTTTGCAGGATCGTAACTAAGACCTAAATGAACGATTCTACCCGCAGTGGTTTTTCTTTCGTCCCTTAGGATTTGAATAGCGTCTCTTTTTCAAAATGGCGGATTTTATCTAGGGGCAGAAGGTATATATATCTAGGGGATAGCCTGGTGATGTCCAGCTTTGTTGAAATATATGGAGCTATGTCTTGATCGGTTTCTGGGACATCAAACACTATTTAAAAAAATGGTGTAACATTGACATTCTGCGCAGGTACATTTGGTGGAGGCGCCAAAGTGAATTTAGTACGGTCATAAGCAAATCGCTGTAATATTTTTATTTTTCGACCGATTTCAACACAAGACATCTAATTTTGTAGAAAAGTAAGTTCTTCTTGTTATCTCATCCCTTCCATGGAAAAAAAAACTTGAGGAACGTTGAAAAAAAAATTGAAAAATAATTTGAAAAAAAAAGATTTTTAATTTTTTTTATTTTCATGAAAATTGCCTTATTTGTGGATTCCGATGTGTCCTTTCTAAATTTGCACTTTTCCGATTTATATCTTCGCAAAGCGCACCGCCATCTTGAAAAAATGATATCTGAAAAGAAGTTTTTGACAATATCTAAATTTAAGTCCTTGCAAAATTAAAATGTTTATATACGTTTTAAAGCAGTGGCGGCTGGTGCGGTAGGGCTCAAGGGCGGCGCCCCCCCCCAACGCTAAAGGCGGCAAGAAATTTTTATCGGTAGAAAGACATGGAATGCATTTCATTAATTATACTTATTCCGAATATTTGGTTCAGTGCAATATTAGTCAATTAATACCGTAACAAAATAATTCTAAGCGATTGCACGGTCGAAGAAGTTCGTCTTGGGCTCCGCATTCAGCGCCCACCGCCGATGCGGTGATGCCGGGGTGCACCGCGCAGAACATGTGCCGTAACCATGGCAACGCGAGACGCGGCTCTCGCTCTATATTGCCAGTGATGGGCTCGGAAACGCGAGCCCCCAGCCGATTGAAATAATCGATATAATTATTTATGTGCTCTTCGATTAGTCAACAGTTTGCAAACATGAAGATAGCTGACCTAAAGAAGGTACATTTAGGTCATCAAGCCTACAAGAAAAAAAATAAATGCAAAAAAACAACGGACGTCCGACTACAGCATTGATTTACTGAATATAAAGCAAATCGAACCAGCAAGAATAAAAGTCGTGGTGCATTCACACGTGATTTCGACAAAACAGTAAATATGCTCAAACTCCATGGTTGTAATGCGGATACGACAAAAAAGTTTTTGTCTTGAGTTTCGTCATTTCGCGAGTTGAGAACTGTTCCATCTGCACTTTTTGTAGAAAATGTTTTCTTGAACTTCGAACCAGCAAAACATGGACGAAATGTTTCATTATATGAACAATTAGATCAGAAACGGAGAAGGAAAAGCCTCTTCCTCTAATTTCTGATCTAATTGTTCATATCAGGAAACATTTTGTCCATGTTTTGCTGATTCGAAGTTCGAAAAACATCTTTTACAAAAAGTGCAGATACTCAGAACATTATAGTTATCATAATATATAGTTAGTTATAGCTCGCGAATTTATTAATAACGTGAGCCCTCCTTGAACAAAACTCACGAGCCGCCACTGTTTTAAAGTACATTCAATTCTCCACGATTTGACACCTAAACCATCCCTGTGCAACTCGGGGTTCTTGAGCTAGAGCTTCCGGAAGTATCAATTTTCGGTGTTAAATAGTGACCGCGCCTACCGGATTTCACCACTGGATCACCACCATGTCTTAATCAAGTTACCCATCAATAACGCGTCGTCATTCATCATAAATCATGAACATTGGTGGACCTGGCACAGCCCCAAGAGGTGATTTTTAATTATTTTGGAACCGAAAATTGATACTTCCAGAAGGTCTAGCTCAAGAACCGCGGGTCGCACAGAGCTGGTTCAGATGTCAAACTGTGGAGGATTGAATGTGCTTTCATATGTATATAAACATTTTAATGTCACAAAAACCAAAATCCAGATATTGTCAAAAACTTCTTTTCAGACGAAATTTTTTCAATATGGCGGCGCGTGCGGCAAAGATAGAAATCGGAAAAGTGCAAATTTAGAAAGGGCACATCAAAATCTACAAATAAAGCAATTTTCATGGAAATGAAAAGAATGAAAAAAATCTTTTTTTTTATCAAATCATTTTTTAATTTTTTCTTCAATATTTCTCAATGTATTTTTTCATGGAAGGTACAAGGTAACAAGAAAAATTCACTTTTCTACATAATGAGGTGTCTTGTGTTAAAATCGGTTGAAAAATAAAAATGTTACAGCAATTTTCTTATGACAGTACTAAGTTCCTTCTGGCGCCTCCACCAAATTTGCCTGCGGTAGATGGCAATGTTCCACCATTTTTTTAAATAGTGTTTGATGTCCCAGAAACCGATTGAGACATAGCCCCATATATTTCTACTGAGCTGGACATCACTAGGCTATTCGATACCTTCTGCCCCTAGATAATATCCACCATTTTGAAAAAGGGGCGCTATTCAAATCCTAAGGGACGAAAAGAAAAGCACTGCGGGTCAAATAGTTTATTTAGGTCTCAGTTATGACCCTGCAAAGGGGTTTGCCTTTATCATAATTTGCAACTTATATTCCCTATTTCGGTTGTACAACGTCCACTAAAAGAAAATGAAGCTAAGACGGAACTTCAAACGGAGCATTGCTTCGAGCTTTGCAGTTCAGTCAAGTTTAGAAGGAAATTGTGATTCAAATAAGCTGATATTGGAACTTTTTAATAAAATATTATTTTTATAAAAATATGAATTGCTGTGTCGTAGTTTAAATAAACTAAACTGCTCAATGAAAAATAAGGATATTGAAAATTGTTGCTCAAGTTCAAATAGAGATAGCCCAAGGAAAAATTAACCAATTTAAAAAAAAATCAACATTGTCTGATAGGACTATTCTTTGGCTACACGGTGGTTTCCTTAGTTTAATCATCCATCGCATTTTGCAAGATATACAGGGTGCCAAAGGAAGAGGTGAAAATCGGTGAATTTTCGAAGTCATCTACCTGCTTCAGAAAAAATGTCAGTTTTTTTCTGAGTTAATTACTAGAAAGTCTGCGTCAAAATCTGTCGACTAATAGTAATTTTTTTATTCAGTTTTTCTTTTCAAAAATTTTAGAATTTTTTTATGAAATCGAAAAAATTCGATGTCGACTCTGCAAACGGCTTCTACTGAAATTTGGTAATAAGATACGATTTCACTTGTTTGTTTGAGAAATCTATAGCTGAAGAACACATGTGTCTAGAATCGAAATTTGTTTTGAATTACAGGACAGAAGGCGCATATACCCATA
Source organism: Anaspis maculata (assembly GCA_949128115.1). Classification (NCBI taxonomy): domain Eukaryota; kingdom Metazoa; phylum Arthropoda; class Insecta; order Coleoptera; family Scraptiidae; genus Anaspis; species Anaspis maculata. The sequence continues at coordinate 93,997,502 of OX421962.1, forward strand.
TTCTCATAGCAAGGATGTTTCTCAGAGCAAACCTGACTGGGATAGAGGATGGTTTGGACATTTTCAATCAGCAAACATTCTCATGCCTGCTGTCTGTCCAAAGGACAAGACAAATATGTCAAAAATTTAACTGGTGATGGTTAGGAAGAAATTTATTGCAACAATAAACCTATACAATGAAATAACATCAAACAATCAATAACTTGCATTATCGACTTCTCAAAATCGTAGCATTCTCGAAGGGATTTATTCGATCACTGAACGATTGAACGATCTTGCCTTGCAGTGGAGTGCAGTTGTCTTTTGTCTTTGACTTGAGGCAGGTCTTCTAATGACACCCGCAGTGTCCATATTGTATTTCCATAAAAGTCCAGAAATTAGGCTTTGTGATGTTACTCTGACCTAACTATCCTGATCTGATAAATCCAACATGTAACAAAGTATTGACGGATACCTCCTTGGGAAGTCACTTGTATCGGTTGGTTCAATGATTTAATGAGACGGTTTGTGAAGTGAGATCATACTTTACCATCAAATTTCAATAGAAGCCGTTTACAGAACCGACATCAATTTTTATTTAATTTCATGAAAAAAAAAAATTAAAACTCTTTGAAAAAAAAAACTGATTCGAAAAAGTTCACTATATAGTTGACAGATTGATGCAGGCTTTCAAAAAATGAACTGAGAAAAAATATGACATTTTTTCTAAAACAGGTAGACCACTTCGTAAATTCACTAATTTTCACCTTTTCCCTTGGCACCCTGTATATCTTGCAAAATTCAATGTATGATCAAACTAAGGACAGCACCTTGTAGCCAAAGAATAGTCCTATCAGGCAGTGTCAATTTTTTTTAAATTGGTTAATTTTTTCTTCAGTTATCTTTATTTAAACTCGAGCGACAATTTTCAATATCCTTATTTTTCGTTGAGCAGTTTAGTTTCTCCGTTATTCTCATAGTTTTGCTTATGATCCAGAGGCTGAATTTCCAGATGTAATATATTATGCAACCGGCGCGCACCTGCTACTCGCAACTTGCCAAGTACGACGATTCGTTATTGCCATGACTGGTAAACCTAGGTTGAGGTTTGAACCCGGGATGTTCTAATGTGGATAACTAAATTCAAGATTGAAGAGTGGAAATGAACGAGTGAAAAAGTCACGTATTTTCATCGATTTACTTACGGTGCAGCTCAGAAAAAAGACTTTAAAAAGCTATCAACAAAGCTGTTTCAATTCAAGCAACACTTACAGTAGATAAAAGCGCTCTCCACTATCATTTCATATTCCAATTGTTTCCGAATTTATAGCTAAAAACAAAATATGGACGGCAAAACGCAAAACACCAAGGAAATTGTACAAACTCTCGTTGATAATATAGGTAAAGGTTACGCATTTGTGAAAAATTTGGTGAACGATGAGAAGGCCCGTCGAAGCAGTTCAGAGGTGCCTCTAGAAACCCAAGCAAAATGCAAGAGCATATTGGATCAATTTCAAATAGGGAGCTCCATCAATTCATCTAAAAAACAAAAACTAGTACATGACCAAGTTGACCAAGCCGAAGAAGCCAAAGAAGATATTCCCGGTAGGTACTGCTACTAACCATAAGTTCAAAAAGAAAACAAAATCGGCACAAAGCCCGTGAATAGTTTCAGATCTCACAATTCCTGGCTTTGATAACAACCCAGAAAGAACTCAAAAAGGAGAACATTTCCACAACACTGGAACTAGAAGGAGATTAGAACAAAAAATTTCACACGCAGCTCTGGCTCTTGCTTTCGAGAAGCAGGAAAAGGCTGCCAACAGGGATGCCAGTGCCACTGCAAGAAGTCCGCGTAAGGTTTCAAGCGAAATTCTTGCTGTTGACAACCGACCGGAAGAAGATGCAACCGTGACTGTGTCTCCTAGAAGTCGTTCTAACCACGTTGTACCTGATGCGGAAAAGGGTTGGGCTCGGGGAAGTTTGTCGTTCAAGTTGCCAGATGATGCGGTGAAAGTGGTTTATGGCCATAGAACTGATGATGGCTTTGAGGTAACAGGATATATGGCGCCTAATTTTGAAGAAGAGATGGCCGAGGCTTTGGAAACAGCTTTATGAATAATAACAGATGCTCAAATTAGTAATAGTAATGTCAATGTGTGCGGTATTTTTGTAATGTGCCTTAAGTGTATTCACAATTATCCTTATGTAGATATCTGGTGAATTTTTTGTGAATGTTCTAGTTTTGTAAATAATTGTTGTATTTTTTTTTAATGAGATTGGACTTCAGTCCTGTAGACTATGGCTAAAAAAATATATATTTTGTATTTTGATGATCACAACAACATGGATTTTCTGGAGAGAAAAGATTTATGGGATGGAATGCAGATATAAACGAGTGGCTTTTCAGGATCTGACGGCCCGATATCATGTTGGATGCGCAAAACTTAGAACGGCCTTATTTGCCAACATGAGATAGATAAGCCGGGGGCATAGGGTCGCAAAAGGCTCACTTGATTCCTAGACCGTCAAGGATCGTGAAAAATTATGGTGGAACATTGACATCTGCTGCAAGCAAATATGGTGGAGGCGCCAATATGGGCTCCATCTCCATCGTTTGCTTTTCAAGAGATCTCAGCACTCGAACTGTTATTTTGTTGACAAATGAATTTCTCATCTTGTTTCATATCTAAATTTACAAACGCCACTCCGGAAAACTCAAAATTGATAAGATATGCTGAATTTCGGCATTTTTTTAAGGTTATCCGATATTTTTCAAACTTGGCGGTTATTATAAATCTTGAGCCTCTTTCGAATTTTCACTTTACCACTTCGTATATTTGCCGTGTTGTCCGCCATATTGAAAAGATGGCGCTCAAAAAATCATTCGATTCGATCGATGCGTTTTTTTTTTTGTCTAGGACGGACGCTTGAGGCACCGAAACGAACTGAAGCGGGCTTCCACCACTTCGAAATTGTCCGAATTGGTTTATCGTCCGAAAGTAGTCGTTTCAAATTATAGTTCTTCTTCTTATACAGATTGGGCTCTTCTGCGACGGCGTGGACAGGTATAGGTAATGACGGGATAGTTGATCAGGCCATAATTTCGAACAAATGATCAATCTAACCATTACAATTAACAAATGGATGCATGGAATGCGTCAAAATTTGTGCTAGAGCATATAAAAGTATAACATTTTGCTAGGAAAGTAAGCAAGAAACTAAATGAATGCTTGATTTTTCATATATTTCGATATTAAAAATTGAATATCGATATTGAAATTTGAGGTGAGATTCTGATCCGAAGATGGACTGTATAACTGGTTGCCTGCTCGTTGACCGTTTGCCCTCTGTTCATGTTTTAAACCCACGTCCCACGTGCCATGTGCCGTGTCAACCTCAAATATTTGGCCAAGAAAAGTCATCACATCAGAGTACATACATTAGAGAAAAGTGTCCGTCGATTTAAGGTAAACAATAGACTTCATGCTTGAATTTTCACATGGTTTATTCGTTTATGGCACGTGTGTCAGTTCGGAATGTTCGGATGTAACATTGGTTGCCTAACCTGATGATAAAATAATACAAAAAGGCCTGATCGCTCACTGAACCTTCTCGTATCCCTCTAGCATTCACCATTTAGCTTCTCAATAACTACTTCACACTAAAAACAACTCATTTGATAAGAAACGCAACGTTTTCCAACGTATTGTACACAAATTTTCCAGTTTGTTCGAATGTAGCACAAGTTGCCTAATCAAAAGTTGCACATGCGTCTAGGACACTATAGGAACAGGAACTATCCTGCGTATGGTCTTGAACGAGCACTCTATGCATTCGTGCGTTTTGGTTCTGTGCATCAACAAATAGGGTATTCTGAATACCGTTCTTGTTCTTGTTCTTGTTCTTGTTCTTGTGCATTCGATACCTACTAACATTCGTTGCAAGGAAAAGCTTTTGTACGAGCTTTCGCTCAATTCTCCAAATGTCTAATGACTGCAAATTTGAACACGTTATGTCAAAAAACTTATCTACTGTTTACATCCTCACAAATGTTCATACTTCGCATCTTGGATTGGATGGAAATCAATGCAGTGTTTTTGTTTCGAGTGTTCGTATACGAACAGCGTAAGTATAGGTCTTTTCACGATACCTACGAGCCCTGTCCCACATCAGCTGGCTCAGATGCGGAAATCTCACTTTTCTTGTCCAAATAAATACAGGGTGCGCCGGAGTTGAAGTGCGGTAAGTTGTCAATCGACGAGTGTGATCACACGTGACAAGGGTGAGTTCCAAGTTCCATGAAAATCGTTCCACTAATAAGAAATTCCAATATGGCGGCCAAGATGGCCGCGGAATCATGAAATTCAGCTTGAAAATAATAATGTTCATACAAGACAAGAATAAGTTCCAAGTTTGATGTCAATCGTTCCACTTATAAGAGATTTCCATATGGCGGCCAAGATGGCGGTGGAATTATGAAATTTAGTTTAAAAATAAGAATGTTTATACGAGACAAGAATAAGTTCCAAGTTTAATGACAATCGTTCCACTAATAAGAAATTTCAATATGGCGGCCAACATTGCGGCGCAACCATGAAATCCAATCTGCCCATGGCCACCTTTGAGAACCTAAGCTATCCATCGGAAAAAGTTCCAGGGCTCTACAGGTGTCCCGAAATTAATGCAACAAAATTTACAGGGAGGTAGACAATTGAAAAATAAGGGGACTTTCTAAATAAAAATACTCTCGCAAACGTGATGATAACGGAGATACAGGTCTTCAAAATTGGTTTTTTAAAACAGATTTTTCTGCATAACTTTTGAACCGTTGAACTGATTTTATTCAAACTTGAACCAAAGTTCACTAAAATAAGTTTCTATCGAACAATAATAACGCATTTCATCAAGCATTTTTAGGGGCGAAGATAATAGGGAGTACCTTCCCCCTTTTTCTCCTATTTTTCACCCCCTGAAATATTTTTGGAAATTGTTGCAATTGTTGAATTTTTGAATCTTACGAAAATGCGCTAAAAAGCAATCGCGCTCCCGACTATAATGTCCTATCGGTCGAATGTAGCTACTAAACTGTCTCGCCGACCATTTAATCTCAGTCTATAACTTTTTGCGGCTTGATAAAACCTGAATGAAGTAAGTAGGTGGATGCCTGTAAGTTTTGTCTTAAAAAAAGCTCTGCGATAAATAATTTAGAAACTCCGTCAAACCAACCTCGAAACTAACAGTTTATTATTGAGTAAGAAGCTATCAGAAACACGTCTCTGTAAGTAAACTGAAGAAACTGAACTGCGTGCAAGATGTTTGGAAAACTTCGAGTTTATTTCACTGGACTGGTTTCCTACTTTCGTGAGAAAACGGAAAAATTTGTCTCAAAATTTCCGCAAGGGGAAGACACTCCTTGTAAACCTCGAGATAACAAATCCTTTGGAAACGTTTTCAAACGATATGGCGACGCAGAGATGTGAGAGAAGAAAAATTATTGTTATGGAAACCCCGAAGAAACCGAGGAAGAAACCGACCGCTAGGAACTAATAAGGAACTGTTCCTACTGTAAATGTTTTTGTTATTGTATTGTATTTTGTGATATTTTGAAATTTGACGTTTTCTGTTATTAAATACTGAAATAATTCCATTTATTGCTGTGTGATTTTTTATTCGAAGTTACAAATATTATGAATATTTATTTCTCTCGTACGTCATAAACACGATTTTTTTCACACTCACAGTACCTACATTCAAATTATTAGCAAAATACGGCGTTCTATGACCAAGCAACTCCCTTTTTTCAAAGTTCTTGAGGCTCCCCAGGTACATTTCAGAAGTGGATGCAAAAGAATGATCCCTCCGGGGGGAGCCACTTTAGGGGGGACAGTGACTCTTGAAAGTTGAGGTTGCAGGAACTTCGTATCAAACCATTGTTTATTATCGCTATACTCGTACCTATTGTAAACGAATTATACAACTCAATTGTGAGTATTGACAGCATGTGTGGATTTTTTTGTTATTTAAAAGCAACTCAGTTAATTTCCTATCAGCTCCAGTAAATAGGTTTGGTTATAGTTTGGAAACTTTTACATAACTTGACTCCACCAACTTATTCCCGGTTGCACCAAAAAATCTAATCATGAAAATAGTTGATTGAGCATTTTCTTTGGTGAATTTTAGCGTGGTGCCCAATGAAAAACGCAGTTTCGCAAAAAATAATGGGAAAATGTTCAGTTCACAACACCTTGTAGGCATTTCCTGTAGTTAGTCACTTGGCATTAACCTAGAATTCACCAGAGAAAATTCTCAATTAGCTATTCAATGATTAAGTTCTTTGGTGCAATCGGGAGTTAATTATTCTTCGATATTTTCCAAAATCAAACCAAACTTTTCAAATGTGCTTTGTCAACTAAGCTAGCAATATAATACCTGGATACACAGGGTGTTTCGGTGACCTTGCATAATACTTCGGGAGGTGATTCTTCTCCAGGGCTGGGCGGTATTTCAAATACAAGTATTGGAAATACGTATTTGAAATACATTTAAGTATTTTGTATTTTGTATTTAAATACATTTGATTGAGAAGTATTTGTATTTTGGAATAGTTCAGGCAGCTAGTATTTTGTATTTTAAATACATTTTTGGGAAAAGTATTTAGATTTTCAAAATACAAAAGACAAAATACATTTGTTTCCCATGCTCTTTAGTCTGTTCGGGCCGAAATTGTTCTGGTAATACTATATTCACCCCATTGACATTTCTTGCTTTTGCACACTATCTGGGATCGATAATGAGTTTGATTGCATCTTTTACGTTTTACTGGCGGGTGCATCCTACTGTCAGTCACGAGAGGTTCCATGTCGGATGTCGGACAATATTTTCGAAAAGCTGGTTGTCCCCAAAGAAAATCAACATTTGTTATTTTGGAGAATTGATGAATGAAGTAAGGAATAGGTTTGAATATGAAGTTTTCTTCACTTTATGTTTATTTTATTTGTCTTTTCATAGTTCATAATAATTTACTTATTGTTGCGACTAAATCAATGAAGTGTTCCAATTGAAATACTTGCATTTTACGGTTTTTCCAATAAAATGGTTGGAATACGCAATAAGAATGTATTTTGTATTTGGAATACTCTAGGTGGTATTTTGTATTTTGGAATTTCTTAGTTTTCCAAAATACGTATTTTGTATTTCAAAGACATTTCAAGAAATAGTTTGTATTTTGTATTTCGACTGTCTTGGATCGTGTATTTTGTATTTTGTATTTAAATACATTTTTCGAAGTATTTTGCCCAGCCCTGTTCCTCTCAAGAAAATAAGTCGGAAAGTAAGAGTAACATTTTTTCCTAAAGTGATTCCTAAGGGAGTTACAGCCCCTCAAAGGTACGCAGTAAAACAAAGTTTTCAATTATTTGCTGGAAAAAAGTCAAATGTAGGAACTTGACTTTTAGTCTAGTGAAGTTCCTCAACAGTGCAAATGTACATGCAAAGTTTTAAACAAATCTAACCAGTGGTAGTGAAATTAGAGGAGATTGGGATTATGTTGAAAATTGTTCAAGACACGTTCGTGTTTTTTGCCTTTTACTTCAGAACGGTGCATTCTACAGAAAAAATGCAAGAGGAATAAAAGTTTTGGATTGAACGGGTCTATCGAAAATATTGAGTTTATTTTGATATTGAGTAAATATTGAAGCACGCACCTTTGACAGTTCTTGAGCAAATCATTCAAAACTTTGTTGCACTTTACACCTTTGAGGAACTGTAACTCCCTCAGGGAGCACTTGAGGAAAAAATGTCACTCTTACTTTTCGACTTATTTTTCTAAGAGGAATCATCTCCCGAAGTATTATGCAAGGTCACTGAAACACCCTGTATAGGTGTATTATAAAATCAAGATGAAAAGCTGAATCAATACCTATATCAAAATACATGGTGTCCAATTTAATAAAAAAAAATTCGATGTTTCACCCTGTAACCGATAAGTATACTACAGAAAATTTTTGTGGACAGGGGTACGATTCTCGAGTTATTCGAATGATTTTTTGAACACGAATCTCCTTGGTTTCGTGTGCATTTGGACTGTCGGAAAGGAGAATTCGTATACCGAAACTTTTCGAACAGGTTCGAGAATCACACCCCATTCGAAACCTACGTAAAAAATCATGTTAGAATCGGTTCTTATTTTCAAAATTATTTTGGGGGAAGTCTCCAGGGAGGGGATGGGGTGGAATTTATACGTGAACCACCTGTACTTATCCGTACTTATACCTGCCGCTATCCGCGACCTAACATAAACGTGAGAATAGGTATATTATACCCTCCAACCCTCCACAATCTCACCTTAAACTACTAACCCGGATCTAGTATTTTTGAAATTAATTACCTGCCTGATGCCTGATGCCTTTGCGCTGCATGACACAAAACAATGTAACGAACGAGAACAAAACGAGAAAAATGCGAAAATTCGTGCCCATCACCGCATGCCTGATTACATTGACCTTTTCATATTCATAACTACGAACAGCGCTACTCAAGCGCAATAAAAAACAATTATTATTTTGCTCACCTGATTTTCAGCTGACACGCAAAGTTTTGAAAAATGAAGGACAAAATTCGCAGTAACAGGAAAAAAGTCTACAGCCAGTTTCTGCAAGGTGGGTATATCCTCCACGAAGCGATGAACCGAATTTACCACCTCACGGTATTTAGAATAATGCGAAGGAAACTGGGCCTGGGGGCGGTTTATAAAGGCATTTTGCAGCGGCACGTCATGGAGCAGTTCCGCCGACACCTGTTACCGCCACTAGGAGGCACGCATCTTTCCGGTAGCGAAATTCCAGTAGCGGAGATTCTGGAACATTTTATCCTCTACAGCTTCAATCAAAATTCAAAAGCATCTAAGAAAGTTTAATTTCTTTTTGCGTGGGTATAGAATCAGAAAGATTTATTTGGTTGGGTAGAAACAGGATGCCCAAGAATCCCATACATAGGTGCCGCAACACCGCAACGCTACCATTTCGTTTATATTGCTACTAGCACGGATGCTACTAGCTTTCGCGGCCCTCTACACGGCCCTGAGCTCAAGCATCGTAGTGAACGATATCCATGGGACGAGACGACTGATAGTGGACGGGTAGCTACAGTAGTGTTACATGATGTTTTTTTTTACCTCGTTTCTGACTGGTGTTTTATGAATATACAGGGTGGTCCATCCTGGCGTAATTATCCCATAGCGGTCCTACCGTTCAAGATAGAGAAAAAGATGTAAGCAAAAAGTTATATGGATTTATGAGACCTATAACCTAAAATTATGTTTAGCTATACAGGCTGTCCCATTTTGACGGAATTAATGAAACGTCAATTTTTCAAATAGAACGCCCTATATTTTTTGCATTTTTAAGTTCAACTTTTTCAACTGTCTTATGCCTGTATTTTTGTTTTTCAATTGTGTGGCAGTGCTACCAACTAAAAATTAAAAACAAAAGAAAAATCGCATTTTCACAGTTCTCTTAGAAAAATCGTAGTGGCCTTGCTTTCCAAAACTAAGAGATAAAACTTGACATGATGATAGTCAAGTCAAAGACCAATATCCCAATGTCAAAAAATTGGGATTTCTTGATACAGGGCGTTCACAAAAAAAAAACATCAAACTTCATAATTTTCAAAGTATCATAACTCATTTTTTTCAAATGCCATGCCCCTAATTTTATAACGTTATCTGATAGCTTTTTCATCCTCTTTTATTTTTACTGGAGGTACCCTACCCTCAAACTTAATTTTTTTCGAGATAATCGGAAATTTTTACAAAATTCGACATTTTTCTTGGTTTTTTTCAAAAATTGAGTTGGCCGTGATGAATGACAGACAAGCCAAATAGAATGCAGCTGTCAGTTAGTCAGTCTGAATACCGTCGGAAAAAAAATGGCTCCAACGCAAAAAGAAAACAAGTGGGATCCTGGATATCTGGATTATTACCAGAATATCATATCAATTATTTCCTCTCGCGTAAAATAATTTTTCTTTGTTCGGCAATATTCGGACTGACTAACTGAGAGTTGCGTACTATTTGGCTTGTCTATCATTCATCACGGCCAACTCAATTTTTGAAAAAAAACAAGAAAAATTGAAAATTTTGTAAAAATTTCCGATTATCTTGAAAAAAATGAAGTTTAAGGGTAGGGTACCCCTAATAAAATGAAAGAGGATAAAAAAGGATATCTGATGACGTTATAAAATTAGGGGCATGCCATTTAAAAAAAATGAGTTATGATACTTTGAAAATTATGAAAATTGAAAATTATTACCTGTTATAGGTATCAAGAAATCCCAATTTTTTGACATTGGGATATTGGTCTTTGACTTGACTATCACCATGTCAAGTTTCATCTCTTAGTTTTGAAAAGCAAGGCCGCTAAGATTTTTCTAAGAAAACTGTGAAAATGCGATTTTTTTTAGTTTTTAATTTTTAGTTGGTAGCACTGCCACACAATTGAAAGACAAAAATACAGGCATGAGACAGCTGAGAAAGCTGGACATGAAAATGCAAAAAAATATAGGGTGTTCCATTTAAAAAAATTGACCTTTCGTTAATTCCGTCAAAATGGGACACCTGTATAGCTGAAAATAATTTTAGGTTATAGGTCTCATCAAACCATATAACTTTTCTTTTACATCTTTCTCTCTATCTTGAACGGTAAGACCGCTATGGGATAATTACGCTAGGATGGACCACCCTGTACAATATAATTTTGCCACTGTTGAAGTTATGTTAGTATAAATATGCAATTGGGAGTAAGGAGTCTATTTTGACCTGATGAAAATTATTGTAAAAACTCAAGACGGTGATATTTTATTGCACTACTTATATAATTTTTTCGAAATTAATTTGCTTCTACGTTCCTCGAGCTTATCAGTACTATGAATTCATTTTTTGATTTGCACTACCTATCTGACTTGATATTTTGTGGGGGCGTTTCAGAGAAATGTGACGGCTGACGCTGACGGAAAGGTGCCAGGGTCACCATATAATAAGAATCATCTTTTCCATACCAGTACCTACCTGAATTTCATATTTTTCATCATTTTGCGACCTCCTGCGCCAAATTAAGTATATATTATAACGCTATTTCTGGAGAAACAAAGGATACTTTTCTTAGCAGCAATAAGAGGGGTATAAATGGCAAAGTTCCGTAATACGCCGATCTCTAATGGCTACGTTTACACCGTGGCTTTGGTCCGCGACCTAAGCACTAAATTCGACCCAAATAAATTTAGTCCACGTGGTGTAAACGACCACGGACTAGGACTAAGTTGTTTGGGTCAGGTCTCTTGGCAGCCGTGGACTGACCTAAATTTAGTCTGGACCAAATCCCAAAATATGCGGTATAAACGATGCCGGACTGGCCCAAGCCGCAAAAATCTGTATTAGACTCAGTTGGCAGAGGCTGTCAATCAACCTAACTGATGCTTCCTGACTGTCGAGGCTTTGTAATCTCTGCTCGAGTATTCAAAAGAAGATTGTTATGGACCAAATCTGGACTATATTTCAAAATAGGTCGACCTTTAGGTCTACCGGTGTAAACGCTGGAAGAGAAGGACCATTTTAGGTGGAATTTGGGTCAGTGCTTGGGTCAGTCCGGCCTTAGTCCTCTGATGTAAACGTAGCCAATGATTCGTCAATAATTAATCCAAATAATTCCTACGAGAGTGTGAGACCAGCTTTCCAAAGCGATTTACCCTCCGGTTTCATTCCTGTTTGTTTTTCTCGAGGTTTTTCCATAGAGTTAGGTACCTTTATATACCTACTTACGACTTATAAACTGCGCACCAGTCAATGTGTCGCCACCGAAAATTTTGCTTCTTCTCAAAACGATGTAACTTTTGATTTCTGCCAAATATTTTGATTCGGTTTTCGGTGTTCGTTACAGCCTCATCTTTTGACAGAGTCCATCCTTCTGATGAAAAAACTCGAGACCACCCCAAATAATGTGCAAACCAGCGCAAATTTTATACATATGTGCTCAGCTCAACCCCGTTTGTGAAGAATTTTTTTTCAGTTTCAACCGTAACATTATGCAGATTTATGTCTTACCTCGGAACGGCTGTGAAATTTTTCGAATCGGAAGTCTAACAAAAAGGATATCTAGGGTTTTTGGTTCGAACAGGCAAGACTTTCGATATCCTGAATTTTTTCGAGTGTTGTCCCTTGGAACCATCTTATTGTTCTTGTCTGAAACTTCAATTTGACAACGGAATCATACGCAAGAGGTCAAAACTATTGTTACGAGTGGCGATCCCATGCATTCGTGTTGTAGCGGTGTAGATACAAGTGCGGTGCTCTGGACATTTCCAGAAATATACACGATGGCTTGGCATCGGGAACCTTGTCGCTCGTTCAAGGCACATATGTCCACTTTGGTGGAGGTGCAGACATTCCAGAGCACACGGGAAACACGCAGAAGGTGTGTGATTACTGATTATTCGGGAGTCGCCTAGAAAATCGTGTGAAATCGGATCACTATGGAAACTGCTGGAGAATGCATGGAACATTCGAGATGGATTAGTCGGACCTATATAAGGCATCAATCGTTGCTTCACGAGCAGTATTGAACTGGAATGCGTAATACGAAGTGGTAGCGAGCGGATAAAAGCGAAGTACCTACGATTTCCAAGTAGATAATTGTTGGCGTGTGTTTATTGTAGTACGCAGTAATAAACAGTGTGTTTTAAAACGATCGTCTCAATTATATTCGAACCCGTACGCGAAATACGTAGCACTATGAAAAAATCAAATTTCACAAATGAATATCTGCTAATGTTCACTTCTCGAATTGTTAGCCCAACTCGAGGCCTAACTACTGGCCTAAATAATGGAGGTGAGGTATGTGCTTGCGAGTACTTATCTACCAACTTGTTCAAAATCAATAAAAGAGCCTCGGAAAGAGCAATCGCTCCAAATTTCAATTTCCTTATCAACAAAAGGCTGATTGTAGTGCGTGGCAATAGGTCTAGGTCTAAACGCTACAATTTGAAAAAAAACATGCCTTCTTTGCTGGACTGCCGGACTGCCGGATCAAATAATTTAAAAACTATTTCGAGGTGAAACATGAAGCTACATCTCGAGCTGCATAATGTCATGCTTGAAACTGGGGGAAAAATGAAACGGAGGGGAAGGGGGACGAAGAGGGAGAGGGGGGAAGGGAGAGGAGAGATTCTGCTTGTGAAATGAGTATACTTATATACAAGAGGTTGCTGGGCAGCGGTAACCGAACTAAATGGAGACAAGGCAATTGGCTTGAGTAGGCCAAGATTCACGAACATTGCTATATCATTGAATGAGAATCGTTTCGTATTTTCGAGTCGAGTTGAAGTCGAATGACACCACGCAGCCGTTTAATGATGTTTCGTGAGCTATGACGTCATACTGGGACATTAGCGGAGAACCGCGCATCAAATTCTTGGTGCAAAGATAGCAGCAAAGTTCCCAATCCAGTTCATGTATAGACAACCTTCGGTGAGCCTTATTACCTGTTTTGGTGCTGATCCCATGCGATGTTGGTAGTGGTTAAAAATTCCTACCTTGTGTTGGAACACACAGGGGTTCAGCAAAATTTCCGGTATAGTGGAGGAGAGCATTCACCGGCGTCGGTGTTAGACCTCGTGTCGGGATTAGACCGACGTCGTTGTATAAGCGAAAAAAAAATTGGAACGGTTGTTATTAAGGCTGTCATTTCCATCATAAGGACAGACTGCAGCTCGGACTGCGTACTATAGGCAGTGCGACAGAGACACAGATAGACATTTCTGTCAAGCCCCTCGGCTCTGCCTGTCAAAAATACAGGCACTCATCCAAAAACTGACAAGAAAATAGGAGTATTTTTTCGAACAAAAAAGAAAATTTCCGGAAAAATAAATTCAAGTTTGCCAAAAATTCAAATCTCAAAACATTTATTACTTATGTTGCCAAAGCCATTTTAGTTGGGTTTCTATTTTTTTCACTTCTTTTGGCAGACATGTCCAGTCGAGGGTCACGACAGAAGAAAAACACTAGGAAATGACGTCCTTAAGTTTGTTTTCTTGCAATGAATGTCCTGTGTACGTACCCCTACAAACTTACCAAATTCAAATGGTTCATGGTTCATGATCATTCAGTTTCGCACCATGTACCTAAATATGAATTTCTCATGGTGAACAGCCTTATTAGCTGCCTCTATCTAGGTACCAATTATCTACCTACCTCTGTAACATTGAACAAAATGATTACCTGCCCTTTACCCTATAGGTAGAGGTAGGAAAATTTCTAGGTCGGTTCGGTCGGTAACTAGGTAGGTACTAGCTAGTAATTGTAACAAAAAAAAGCAGCATCGCTAGCTCACATTTTTTATGGACAACGAACCGCCACTGCGTAAAGAGGCGACACCGGGGGGGTGGGGGGTGGTAATAGGGCTCTCATCTTCACCGCCGACTAGATCACGCACTACTCCACTTTGCATATAGGATTTATGGGGCATGCCTATGCACGTTTGTCACGTAGGCAATCTCTTATTGCATGATCTGCGAAGATTAAAGCCGCACGTCGGCATAAAACGGAACCCTCAAAGGGTCGATAGATTCACCCCTTTCTCCATCGGAATGTATTTGGAACGTTAATGCAATTGCCGTTTCTTGAAAACTTGCCCTTTTTTTCTGTAACTTTGACTGGTTTTATTTTTTATAAACATGTCACAGGAACGACCTGCAGATATACCAGTGAGAAAAATATATAGGGTTTGTTCTCTGACCCATCAACAGAAATAGTAATTAGTAATCACATTGTGAGTCAGGTATGTGAAAACCACCACATTCACATTTTACACGCTTCATTTTTTAAGCCGAGTTTTAAGCCCATTTTCCTACAAAATTCGCTTTTACCGGCGCTTTGACGTCTGTCCCGCTTGTCATCGAACTCCTGAATTGAAAGTTGCAGTGAGTTCGAGTGTTTCGCAAATGATCAACCAATAACCAGTAACCACTCACCTTATTTATAATTATGTCGGCTGTCCCACGACAAAACACAGTAACCGACATGTTTGTAGAAATTGAGATAGGGGCAGTTTTGAGCTTACTTATGCTTTTTCTATGGGAAAAAATCAACTTTGACGTAAATGTTCCGTGGGAAGTGTAATTGTAATGAGTAGGTATAGGCAAAAATTAACTGGTAGGTATTTTTTCGCGATTGTAAAAATATTTATTGTGGCACCATTATACTCCCTCGGTGAGTATCCAGGGATAAATAGGTGGTTTTCGTTCAAGGCGACTTTCCGGAATTGAGGTTGGGACTTGAATAAAAAATTGGCAAAAGACTTATAATGACAAATTGAGAAACAAACTCATGTCCATAGCCCTCAAGGAGTCAAGGACATTGTAGCTTCTTGGCTGTCTTCGCTTCGCTGTACACTGAAGCCTCGACTGAAGCAATATTACCTGAACAACAAAAACCTTCATGATATATCCAAGATTTTATAACTGTGATTGCATTACAACACAACCTCTGAAATTCCCCTTTGCTCTTTCGAATCATTGCACTTTTCACTTGTGATTCCGGTCTAGCTTCAACCTACAGTATTCAGAAGAGATCATCTGTGCCTACTAGGTATATAGGTATTGTCATGAGTTGCGAGGCTTTCGAGCGATTCCACTACATTCAAGAATAAATGCGTATACTGGTACATTCGATGCGGTGCGGCTCCGGAAGATTCGAGAAAGCTGGAGATCAAGACGCACGAGTGAGACATATCTGTACAATTGGCGAAGGTGTAGTACCTACTTCCAGAGCTTGCCGGAATATACGCGAACTTGCTGGATTTCCCTAGAGCCGCGGCGAAAGAACTGACGGCCAATGCTGGAATACTTTCACCAGAGAACGCGTGGAATGTTCCCGACGATAACACTCGTGTAGATAAGCGCAGAATGAACAGAGCCATGTAGGATTTTAATTCAACAGCGACAGCGAAGACATCAACGGTGAATTCAAGCAAAGCATTATCTAAATGCGATTATTCATTTGACGTGTATTTAGTAGTACACAGTACCCTGTTGTAAATGACCCATACAGAAACAATTAAAAATATTTCTATGGGTCTCTACAGGTTTCAATAGAGGTTAGTGTCGCAGGTATTCTCCTACAGAATCCCATATAAATACACTCCTATAGGATACCCACAGATTCCCATAGAAAATATCCACGCATGAAATTCTCTATAGGTGAATCCCCATAAGAATGAAAATGTTTGTGGGCGTGGTTTATACTTATTTTTATTTTTTACAGGAGTGGTATAAACAATTTCATCATACATTTCATCCTCTTGCGATTCTTGGGAATCTACTTCACGGGACGCCGGGATTCTGATGCGCTTGCTCTCGTCTACTTCTTGAGCTTCTGATTTGCTTTCTAGAAAAGAAAAACATCAAACCATTTTATATCCTTCTGTATCAAGGATTGTTGTTATAACCTACTTCCGACACTAATAATGTATGCTTTATAGTAAGCTCCATCGTCTTCCAAGTCGTTTTTAAATAGTACTTTGTACTTCTGATCTGGTTTGTAAATTCGATTGGGTTTGTGGTCCCTGATGTAATCCAGGGGGACTACCTGTTTTAACTTGTCTTTGCAAAATAAAACATATGCGTATGCGTTACACGCCGACGAAGCCATCACTGAAACAAAGAAGTCAAAATTATTAGTGTTTAATGCATGAATTTATAAGTTATTGATGAGTTATTGTTGCTTATAGGCGAGCGGCCGTTAGCGAAAAACGTGCATTTTAAGGGGTTGAGTGACCACGGGCGTACAACAACGATTTGTGATTTTCAATAGTAAGTACTAGATGGGGATGTGCCGCTTGTGAATTTTTTTCAAAATCGCCCCATGGGAACTCTCGTCAGGGCCCCATTTCCATCTTTTTCTCAAAGTCATCTTTTCTTCATTTTTTCTCATAACTCATAACTCAGCGACTATTGATGATAAAGCGAAGATTCTTTCACCAATACGATGTCTGGATATTACTGATACCCTCCATATTACTTTTGTGTTGCATTTCGTGATATTAACCTTCCTGGACCATAAAAACATGAGAGGTGCAGAAATACGTCACAAGAACTTTGATATGCGGGAAGCTTTATCAATTTCTCAAAATATGTGCCCATATATGCGAGAACATATGTAGAGAATACTCCAAAGATGTTTTTGGGAAAAGGGCGTTGCAGCAGGATTCTTGGTTTTGGAATTATGATTTTTTCAAAATCCAACACTGATATATGCGAGCGGCCGAGCGGCCAAATTGGCGCGAAACGAGGATTTTCATCAATGTCATTGAAAAAACATCACAGTATGAGCCACAACAGCGGTCTTTTTTGTGCTTCACCTAGTAGTAGGTAGCTCAAGATTCAACTAGACTTCAACTAAAGGTTCAACCTGAACTACCGTTTCCGTTGAACCGTTCTAAGGAGTCGTCTACTCACTGCAACATTTTGGAACAAAAACTTGTATTGCAGTGATTTCTGTATGGATTTTATGTAAACCTCAGCTTTCGATTATTATTCTATTGTGTACCTATTTCAACATGGTGACCTCTCTTCCGAATGCTGGCCGTACTTGTCAAATAAAATGGCTAGACACTACACACAAAGGTCAATAACAGCTTCATAATGGATCGCCTTGAATCGAGAAATAATGATCGAAACTTCTATGCACCTATACTATAAGAAACTCAAGCCCGAAGACGTTTTTGCCGACATGATGGATGAGGAGATTACTAATTACTTACCATTCGCCAAGGTGGATTAAATGTTCAGAAAATTGTCTCAAAGTCCTATTTCATCGGTGAGCGCTGGTTTTGTCAAAAAATCAAAATGATGTCGATTTAAAAAAAGTCTCAAGTTATCCGACCACATCCGTTCCATTTACAACACTTTGTGTCGGTTTGTGTCAACTGAAGTCGGCTTGTGTTAGCTTGTGTCGATAGCACACAGCAACACAAATCAAATGGAACGCATTTGTGCCGACTTGTGTCGACACAAGTCGACTTGTGTCGGTAAATGGAAAGCGTCCAATAACAGCCGCAAAATCCAAATTGTTTTGGAGCGAGTGAAGTCGTGCCTGGCCAGGCTCTTTGTCTGAGATAGGTACATACAACGACCGTGTGTTTGGTGGATGGCTGAAATGGTGAAATGCCTCAAAATAATTATTACTAAAAAGCGTTGCAGACTTTTGACGACTGAAGTCGACACTGTCTTGGAAAAATAACAAGGTTTCTTAATGCCAGCTATAAGTTCACTTAATTTTTGATCGGTACGACGGCGACGATTCGCGACATAAAATTCGCAAGTTTCTAGAACAAATACGCTGCTATGCTACCAAAGAAAAGCAGGTCTATGAAATCCAGAGAATTCAGTCAACACCAAACTGGAGATTACTTTTTGTCGTGAGAAAGAACAAGAGCGATTCGTGTGACTTCTTGTCTCAATGAATAGAGTAGGATCATGCGCCAAAAACACTTAGCAGACATCTCGGCAGATATGGAAAACAAATGAATCAATTATTTTGGCTGTTGGTTACAACAAAAGAACTCTTACAAAGACAATCAAGGTTCCTGGTTCAGGTACAAATGAAACGGAATCGTGTTCCGACGCCGGTGAATGCTTTCCTCCACTACACCGGAATTTTTTCCGAACTTTTCCCTGTGTAATGTGTATTCCAACACATGGTAGAAATTTTCAACGACCACCAACATCGCATGGGGGTCGCACCATCGTTCGTAGTTCACGTGCTATGCGACACACATTTGCATTTAGCAAGACATTTCAACTAAATCGAGAAGCTTTTTCTCGAGACAAAAATCCGACCGTCCTCGGCGAAGATAGAACCCGCGACCTCTGGCATAGCAATCGAACGTGCTGACCACCACACCACAAGCTCCTTACATCGGATTTTTGTTGAATCGCCCGACACCGACGTTCTTGTGCTCTTACTGATGTATTGCCAAACAATGTGCAATAGACCTAGTTTGTGGGTAGAAACACTCCACTTCTGCCACCTTGGAGAAAACTTTTGGGAAGCTTTGCAGGATTGCAGGTCGTTTTATCCTTCAACAGAGTGCAATACAGTGTCAGCAATGTATGGCGTGGGCAAGAAATAAGCCTTTCAAGCGACAAGGAGAATGGAAATATCTGTTGGATCTGTCACCTCACTTCTTAGCGTCCTATCACTCCTATCATCACCCAACACATATCAATGATCGATAAAGTTTTGGAAGCAAGAAAATTTATTGTTTTTGTCCAAGATGCAAGCAGAAAACATGCCACCGATCATGGATCCGTAAATGATCTCCCGGCACAATTGGCCGTAAATAGCGGAAACAACATTGACAGAGTGCCACTCTCGGAACCCGCATTAAATTTAAGCAACATGTGGCATATGAGCTTCATGACAAGCACAATCATGCATGAAGGACTCGATGAAGGAAAAGCTTCGTCACCCGAAAGTAGTATGGAACCCTCCTAACCAGTGAAAAACTGCGGTTAGATGATCAAAATTTCAAAGGTCAAACCAGCATAGAGTTGGAGTTTCTTCAGAATTGATCAGAAGCCATCTCCCTTTGCCCATGCGAGGCAATTGGAATGTTATGCTCTGAAGTCTGCGGTCCTGTGCTGCTCGTAATTTATGTAGGTAATAATAATAATCATTAAAAAGACACAAAGTGTGATAGGGGTGCCTACCTATGGAAGGTTATGAAGAGGTAGAAGGTAACTGACATTGAGTCTCAAAAAAGAATCGAAGTTTATACATAAAAAATCCACATCAAAATCACTGCAATACAAGTTTTTGTTCCAAAATGTTGCAGTGGAGTAGACGACTCCTTAGAACGGTTTAACGGAAACGGTAGTTCAGGTTGACCCTTTGGTTGAAGTCTAGTTGAACCTTGAGCTACCTACTACTAGGTGAAGCACAAAAAAGACCGCTGTTGTGGCTCATACTGTGATGTCTTTCCAACGACATTGATGAAAATCCTCGTTTCGCGCCAATTTGGCCGCTCGGCCGCTCGCATATATCAGTGTCGGATTTTGAAAAAATCATAATTCAAAAACCAAGAATCCTGCTGCAACGCCCTTTTCCCAAAAACATCTTTGGAGTATTCTCTACATATGTTCTCGCATATATGTGCACATATTTTGAGAAATTGATATAGCTTTCCGCATATCAAAGTTCTTGTGACGTATTGCTGCACCTCTTATGTTTTTATCGTCCTGGAAGGTTATTATCACGAAATGCTACACAAAAGTGATGTGAAGGGTATTAGTAATATCCAGACATCGTATAGGTGAAAGAATCTTTGCTTTATCATCAATAGTCGCTGAGTTATGAGCTGCTGAATGCAAAAAATGAAGAAAAGATTACTTTGAAAAAAAGATGGAAATGGGGCCCTGACGAGAGTTCCCATGGGGCGATTTCAAAAAAAATTCACAAGCGGCACACCCCCATCTAGTACTTACTATTGAAAATCAAAGATCGTTGTTGTACGCCCGTGGTCACTATAGCTCGAAAAATAGGAAACGGCCGCTCGCCTATTATGTGTAATATGGACGTGATAGCAGTACGCCTACGCCGTTTTTTTTTTTTGATAATTACCTTTATTTCCTTTGCGAAATGGAGCAGGAGCAGTAGCACTTTCAATAATTATCTCACTCGAACACAAATCTGAAATCACATACCTACACACAACTGCACACAACAATAAAATGAGCACGAACACCATGGATAACGCACACAGTCAAGTAGTCCAACAGCACACTCTGATTCCAGTGGCTCTATGGCCATTGGTCAACGTTGATCCGGAAACCGAAGTTCTCTGCAGGGAACAGCCAATGGCAACACAATCAGAACGTGCCTGCCTCGTAAGCGGGAGTTTTGAATATGAATCTGGCCCGTGAAATCTTTGCGCTCGGCCGGGAATGATACGAAAGTATCATAATAATTATTATAATAATTTATTGTCGTGTTTCAGGTTTCATATTTGGCTTCAGAGCATGTTTTTTCAATAATTAGGTAGGTATTATCAGTATTAGGCAGTAGAGGTACATAATACTGAGTTTATTTGTTAGAGACAGTTTCATAACCTAAAATCGAATAAAATATGATTGATTAAGGCTTGAAAGGGAGATCTGAGTTCTATCGGGAAATACCTATTATTATTTTTTCACTTTTATGGGATATTCCTTATAGGAAGACATTCAATTTAGGAAACCTATAGAAACCCACAGAAACCCATACGAAATTAATACGTGGGGAATTCCTTATAGATGTTTTATCAAACCAACCTATAGAAACCCTATGGACCCCACACAAACCAGCACAAACCCACAGGAACACCCATGGTGTTCTATGTGTTTTCTACGGGTCATTTTTAACAGGGTAATAAACAGTGTGTTTACAAGTGCGTCGTCTCTCAATTATAAAAGTACCCAACGCGGCATGTACTTCCTCTGCAGTTATAGGTATACAAAGGCAATTCTCACTTGTGCTCTTGCTCTTGAACAATTATTAGGTACCTACTTATAATAATAAGCAGAAGTAGTAGTGAAAAAGTTGAGAAATATGGAAGCCAACTGGAGAGTTTTCTGTGTTTTAGATATTTTGCATTTTTGTCTTTTGTGCTTGTGAACTTTCCTACTTTGTATTTTTTGTTCTTGATCTTTTGTGAATAGATTTTCCATGTTTTGCATCTGTTTTTGTTTCTTCTTTTGTAATTTGTATCATTTGTATTTTTCACCTTTTATCACTTTGACCATTTGAATTGTTTTTATCTTCTGTCAACGATCTTTTGTGATTGAATCTCTCTTCGTTTTTCCCGTTATCTATGCTGGGTGTCTGTGTACCTACCCACCTGCCTACTTACCTATGATTCTTAATATTACAATAGTCATACATAATTCTTTTTTGTTGTTTTTGTATTTTTTTTTCTCGCTAGCTTTTTTTTGGTAGCGTTGCCGAAATAAACCATTAAACCATATTTTGCGGTGTAACGTACCTAGCTATCCTTTTTTTTTGGCTGTTTCAAACATATCCATCATCAATTTTGGCTCGACACCCATTGCATTTGTTGACGATCATTCAACCATAACAACTTTCAACAACAAATAACGTAGTCCTATAATGGTGTTACGTAATTCGCGTTCAGGTTCATTTATAATTGAGACTCTTGATTAAGACGATCGCTTCAAAATATACAGTGTTCATTACTGCGTACTACAATAAATACACGCCAACAATAATTATTTACGCTTGGGAAAATAGCTGATACTACTCGCTCACTATCGCTGTGAATTTAGTACTAGTCTGTGGGCGATTATTGTAAAAATGTTCAGTTTTCTTGCGCATTTAAAATCTAGTTTACCTATGTATGGTATAAATAATCCTACTATCATTTAAACACAAAATATCGCAATAAGCGTTGTCAATCAACTGGAAATATTTTTTACAACTTTGAAGTAGTCTCTCGAAATGTTGGACAAATGGAGATACTTTTTTTTCAAATGCCGACGTTTCGTCTATGGATGTATGTAGATTTTTCCAAGGATTCCATTTTTTACGGAATTTTTGAAAATTTCAAATGTGAACGTACATGAGAGAGCTCTAAGGAAGTCGAGCAGTTTCGTTTCTGGATGTCAAACTCTCAAGCGGCTCCTCCGCCTATTCTGCGGGTTTGTTGCTTACCCTCGAGTCGAAGTCTCCGGGTTTGTTGATTATCTCAGAGTCGAAATCTCCAACCAATTTCGTAACAGTCTTCCATATTTTCCGAATATAGCGGTTAATTTCAATGTTTTTGAGTTTGTTCCATCAGAAATCCCAAAATAGTCACAGACAGTTTGCAAACTGTAAGCAATGCGCATGGCCCACTTCGGACCAGTTTCCGTCTGGCTGCTGCTCGTTGAATGAACAGCAAACCGTCAATCATGGCTCTATGATCATGGCTAATCGCTAGGTACTTAATTTCCTATCGTTTGGCAGTTTGCAGCTGGAAAAAAGCCGTGTATTTCATAAATTTAATGAATGAACGATGAAACCACCAATCTAACCCATATTATTTGTAAACATTGACCAGAGAAGGCTCGATACCAAATAGATAGGTTTGTTCCATCAGCAGTCCCTGACGGTCCGTGGACGTCAGCAGCATGCGCATTACGATCTTGGCGTTCCATCAAAATCTCGGACGATCCCTTGACTGACAATCCACTGTTCCACAATGGGGTACTTGCCTAATTTTTTTTTATTGGCTTAATCGATAGTATGGTTAAAAATAATGTGCCCGTATTTTTTCTTTTTCCTAAATTCCCAAAATTGCGGCCGCAATGCGTGTTTTAAAAATATATTTGTGACGTCACAAATATATTAGATATAGAACATAGAAGGGCTCTTTTTCCTCGTTGGGTTGGCACTGATATAACGTCGTCAAGGTGCCGTTTTCAAACAACAACAAGATCTGAGTCTGACTGAGAACGTCAAACCGCCGACCGTAATTTCTTCCTGTGCCCTTTTTTTGCCTTTGACTGCTTTGATCCAGGCTTTGATCTACGCGGTAAGTACCTACTCGTTTTGTTCATTTCTTCTTCAACCTAACTAGTCTCTTTCCTTAGTCTTCAGTGCTGTCCACCTAAAAGCCTTTCGCATGTTTGTCACTCGTGCTCTGACCTGGCTGACCCTCGGCTTCATTTTGGACATCAGTGTTCCTGCTCCCCACATTTTAATTGGAGATTCATCGTGTCCTTCCCACATGAACCTCTTGTAGCTCTAAAGTATTACCTATCCGGAATTGTATGCTAATGATGAACCTATAAAAGCTCACTGTTCATTTTCGGCCTCTTATTTCTGTGCTATTTGGTGATCCTCCGGATTTTCTTCTGGAAATAAATTATATCGACTGAGACAGTGTTATAAGAGGTTTCTGGAGTCAGTTTCTACGAAACATTGTTCGATTTTATTGTCTAAATGCTCACGGTAAGAGAATTCGATAGGAAACCGGTTTTGCGATAGCATGTTCAAAATGACAGTGTCACAGTGACATCCCTGACATTCTTGATTATTCCATTGTCACACAGTCAGACCAACCCCACTCAAAATCCCTGTCCTGGCGCGAAGCTTTTAGGAGGATTTTTCAAATTCGTTTTTTTCTGTAGAAAACGAGGGGATTTTTGTGAAATTTTCTGTAGAGTCCCCTTAGCACTTATACTAGCAATCAAAAGTATTTCCAGCTGAATCTATTCCATTGGCAAGTACCCCATTGGCTCAAGCTAGTTTCGGGACGGTCAGAAAAGTTTGCGGATTTCACGGAAACTTATCGTCCGGGCTTGTGAAGCGGAATATATTTATTTGGCATCGAGCCTTCTCTGGTCAATGTTTACAAATAATATGGGTTAGATTGGTGGTTTCATTATTAATTCTTTAATTTATAAAATACACGGCTTATTTCCAGCTGCAACTGCCAAATGATAGAAAATTAAGTAGATATTATCCGTTTCACCCTTATTTGCCACACAGCAAGCCATGATATCGTTTTATTAGGTTTACCATACCTACTGACGACAGCTCATAAATTGATTGACAAATTTTGACAACGTCAAATCACAAGATGCCAAAATTCATTCCGCATAAGACAAAAATGCAAGTTCTGCGGCATATCCAGTATATTAAACGCCTGCAACCAGACATGGCCCAGAACATGGCAGTGAGGGGGTTTTAGTGCGTTAGTTTTTGGGGTAAGTAGAAACCTATGGTTCCTTCACTCTCAGCTCAAGTTTGACTCGGATGAGCCAAGCAATTTACGTTTCGGTTAATGGACAGGGAGCTGATGGTGCCTTAAAAGCTAGAGTCCATACTTGCTTCCTGCCCATCACCTCTATAAAAGCTCATAGTTTTGTTCCCAATTAAGCATTCAGCACCTGGTGGTACTGCGAATAATTATATCAGTGGCATTTGCAGCAGATGCAAGGAGACTCCCTGCAAGGAGTTTCCTCCCCCCCGGGATCGGATGTTTAGGGGGTCACGATTTCGCCCCCGAATCTTGAAAAACCAATCACCTGCACCTGCCACGCCATTTTTTCCTCGCTTTTTCCGGGCTAGGCTCCCGGTCCAAATTTTCTTATACGGTGCAGCGTCATCCACGTGTCAGACTGTCAGAGCTACATAACCTCCACTGCGTGAAGCCACCTGTGAGTCTCAGGCGTACCAATGTAACTGAAATTTTCCATAGCTTGCTGGGTGGCAAATAAGGGTGAAACGGATAATACCTAATAGTCCAAGAGCTGGCGACAAAAAAAAGTGCAACAGTTTTCTAAAGGCTGAAACTCTGGAATATGTTAGATTACTCAATTACATCCATGAAATAAATAGTCGGACACCGGTTCATTAGAACCTGCTCAATCGGCAGCCAAAAGAAGTCCGAAATGCCCGAAAGGACAGTTCTGACAACGCACAGCATTGTTGTCTGACGCACAGCTCTGTTGTCTGATGCAAATATATCAGCAGTTGCATCTGTTGTCTGAGTTACGGTTCAAATGAATCGCCCGTAGCGACATACAGATTTGGGGAAAAAATCAGAGAAGCCTTGCGTAATGGAACCATCTAATGAAGAGAGGTAAGTACCTAGGTGTGGTCATAGCCGTAACTCAGACAACAGCTGACAGCTGTGGGTCAGACAACAGAGCTGTGCGTCAGATAACAAAGCTGTGCGTTGTCAGAACTGTCCGTTAGGACATTTCAGACTTTTTTTGGCTGCCGATTGAGGAGGTTCTAATGAACCGGTGTCTGACTGTTTATTTCATGGATGTAATTGAGTAATCTAACATATTCCAGAGTTTCAGCCTTTAGAAAACTGTTGCACTTTTTTTTGTTGCCAGCTCTCCGACTATAACCATTAGCCATGATTGACGGTTTGCTGTTCCATCAATGAGCAGCAGCCAGACGGAAACTACGTAGTCCGAAGTGGGCCATGCGCATTGCTTACAGTTTGCAAACTGTCGGTGACTAGTTTGGGATTTCTGATGAAACAAACCTAATGGCCCGTCTCCAATGGTCGCTAAACGTTAAACGCAGAACGTAAGGCAATCGCAGAGGGAACGCAACACGCAAGAAACACCATCGCAGAAGTCAACCAACTTTCCTGCGTGTGCTTGCTGCAACCTTGCGTCAGCCAATGATAAATCGGAATACGATTTGTTTCCGCGCCAACGCGAGATTTTGTTTTTCTCCATGGTTTTCTGCATCTTGTTGACGGCTTTCATCCCGTGTCATCCCGTGTGTCATCCAGTGTCATCTACAGTACTAGCGCAGCGGTTCGCTGCTTCAACTCGAACAATCCTGTATTTTGTGATACAAACAAGAACTTCAGCACAATTGCTCTTGAAACCAAAATGAATTATCTGGTCCGCTGCTCTTTTCGATCATCTCCTGCTGGTCCAGGACTTGGAAAGTAGGTACAAGGGGGACATGACAATTTTTTGCAGCAAGGACTAAACGCTGCTATCGGATCATGCTTGATGCCGTTTCTGCATGGATAACTACAACCTGCAGTTCACGATGCTGCCACTATCAGAATAATAAGCCTGTTGGGAGACAAGGTAGAGTAGTCAGTTGTGTCATGGGGGGCTCCTGGATTAACAAAGGTTGGTCGTTGAAGGGGATGTGTGGGGTATCATTTCTGACATAAAAGAGGTCTGCGAACTCGTTTCTTTTTGTAAAAATATGATTGGTTTGGAACTGTGGAAAATATGAGGGGTCAATATCGTCATAACTGATTGTCAGACATTTACGATTCGCACTGAATTGAGTTTCGCAATGGACGCAACAACGCAAGGAACGCAACGCAGAAGTTGACCAAGCTCCAACTTTCTGCGACCTGCGACGTGCTTGCGGCTGCATAGCGTCAGCCAATCAGCTGAACCCGGAAGAAGATATAAATTTTCCTGTATTTTGGGGCATTAGATGGTGTTGCAACTATTGAAACAGATAGGTATGAATAACCTTTTTTTCAAAGTGAAGGTAGCGGTGAAGTAGCAGACTTCGATAAGAATAATTCATGCCTCGACCCCGAAAACCGTAGCCGCTCCTCCTCAGATTGGGTATCAACGTCTCAAGTGCCCCAACCAACATTGTTCAGGGGCAAAGCAGTGCAGTCATTATCTGGTGTTGAAGTTCTAAAAGGGAAAATGGACAACAACTGCGGCTTCACTCAGTATGTAGACAAGCTGGCTGAGGGGGATCTGCAAAGGAAATTCCAAGAAAGATTTTCAACCTGCCCTGTACCACAACGGCATCAAATAGAGGCTCTGAAATATAGTGACATAGGTCCTGGGCTTCGTGCCAGAAGAGAGAAAGCTGAAATGCGATATCGATATTTTCAGGTTTGCAGAAGCCCATAGGGGGGGGGGCTTGAAGTGACCATCCCAGAAAAGCAACTGAGTATGGAGGAAATAAGTAAGCATTATAAAAAAAAAACTGTCGTATATCTACTACAGGCGATCCCAATAAACGGTCAAGAGAACATCACCAGGTCTCTCTGGACCAAAGATACTCATTTCTACCATTTTTCAATCAACACATGTCAATGATTGGAGTGATTCCCCCGAAAATTTCTTGTAAAAAATTCACCGATTTCAAAAATGTTTGTTCTTTTGGATAGCGTATTCTGTTGACTATAGAAACCTTTTGATAAAATTACCTACACGAGAGTCAGGGCCACACGAAGTTCCACGGGAAGAGGTTTCCGAATACTTGTCTTTGCAAGGAAAAGAGCCACAAGCTGAACGAAATGATCAAACTTTAGCAGCCAGATTCGCGTATATTCGTAAAACATCCTCATGGTCGTTCTCTTTATTCATATACCTAAACATGCAGGCTGTGATAACGACCTTCTTCACGGCGATTACAAATAATTGGCCTAACCCACCATTTACGATGCTGATGTCGTCGCTGATTCTGTATTTCAAGTAGCCATTCCAGCGTTAAACGAAACGCTTGTAGAAATTATGATAATAATAATAATTTATTGATTCTAAAAGGACTTCCCTTAAAACAAGACCGGGCATGTACATAAAAAAGCACTTCAATATAAATATAACACTCTACACAATATGAATACAATACTTTATACTGAAACCAAAACACTGTACAGTAGCAAGCGTCTCCTACTACTCATTTCTGGCAAACGCTGCACACTTCATCCGCTTTGACCATGCATGTAGCAACATCCATTGACAGTGAACTTCAAGAGCCTTCGACCAGACAGACGTAGCTAAGTTACTCTTTTAACAGTCTGAAACCTGATGTTGAGGAGGGGTGCTGAGCAGGGAGGCCAGACAGCACAAATGTATTGTAGAACATCGAGTAGCCAAAGCTAAAAAGGGCGACGATATCTCGTTGGTATAGCATCTCTTTGTATTTCATAAGCAGATCCCTCTTATGGTGCCTGAGCGAAGGCAAGGTGAGAGACCGCAGGATTTCCAGGGAGTTGATAGCAGTGAACTAGGACCCAATTTGTGTAACCCAGTTGTATTTTGGGTCAGTCTTCTATGGCAGGGAACTCAGCTAGGTGTAGCAATCTGTCGAAGCAAATCCTTGGGTAGCGCTCTGACGTCATGGAGAGAATCTTCTCTAGCCAGGAAAGCCAGGAATGAGATCCAAAGCGGAGATGAGATTCTCAAGTTTAACGACTCCAAACTCCAGTCTAACAAGATGGTCGGGGCCGTGTAGCAGCAGTGAGAATAATCTCTTTAAGAAGTTCACTTGTAGTCTTTCTACGACGCGACGTCTGGATAACGAATGCCCCATATAGCCATGTTGTGTGTTAACACTCTTCAACACCATCGATTCGTACAGCTCGACCCGGGAGTGCCAGGAGTTCAACTTCGCCCTGCACATTGTGGATATGACAGATCCTAGGCAAGCCGCCGACCTCCTCACAAAAGTGGCCGATGCCTCCGAAAAAAGGCCAGAGGATACAAATGGGACGCCCAGATAGGTGTAAGAGCGAACGGTCTTCAGAGGCTTCTCTTTGTAATAGAAGCGCAGCGTCTTCGTCTCTGCATAACCGCCTCTTCTGATGAAGCACATGACGTCGGATTTGTCGGCGTTTATTTCCAGACCAATCGTCACAGATGCTTGTAATAAGTTGCATGTATTTTCATTTTCATCCGTTTTGCCACTGCCCGTACAGTAAACAACGATCAGCAAAGAAAATGCGAACAAACCACACTGACAAGAACTTTGACAGGATGAAATTTTCCGCTGCGACGGCTGCGACCACTGTAGACGGATTTCAAACACCTTGCGTTGGAATTTTGCGACGAGCCTGCGTCAAGCCTACGTTCTTGCGTTCTGCGACCATTGGAGACGGGCCATAAAGGCCGCTCTATGAAATTACGCAACGCAACCGCAGCCGCAACGCAGGTTTCTGATTGGCTCGCAAGCTTTTCGCGTCGTTGCGATGGCTTTGCGAATACCTTGCGAGCCAATCAGAAACGTTGCGCTCTGCGTTGCGGTTGCGTTGCGAATTTTCATAGAGCGGGCATAATATATTCCGCTGCGCAAGCCCGGACGATAAGTTTCCGTGAAATCCGCAAACTTTTCTGACCGTCCCGAAACTACCTAGTTTGAGCCGATGGTGGAACAGCGCATTGTCAGTCAGGGGATCGTCCGGGATTTTGATGGAACGCCCAAAATCGTAAAGGGCATTCTGCTGACGTCCACGGACCGTCAGGGACTGCTGATGGAACAAACCTATTACACTTCCCAGGCACGTATGGCAGATCAGTTTTCTTCTTATCGACAACGCCCTTTACTTATAGCGTTTTCGAGTCGCCAGAGCCGAGCCGATTCGGCTCTAAAATCGCTTCAACTGATTGGCCAGGAATTTTCGAGAACCAATCAAATCCCCTGTTTTTAGAGCCGAACCGGCTCGACTCTAGCGACTCGAAAACGCTATTAGTCAACAATCTATTGAATCATAGATGGCGGCACCTTGAATTATAGGTGGCAGCACGCCCTTGCCACACGTCACACGTTGGGTTTGGCGGCAAGAGATGCCATTTTGAAATTTCTGTCCTGCTCTTAATCAGAGGGAGGTGTTCGACGCAACTGAGTATATCGTATATCTAACAAATATCATTATTGATCGCGAAATATACATATTTATTCAAACAAAACAGAAAAACTAGAAATCGAATGGAATAATTATAAATTGCTATTATTGTCTAGTCTAGGTACAATGTTTTCAAATCTTTGGTGTTGTTTATGGTAAAAAATGGTCCTTCTTTGCAAAATACTCATCAAATCGAATTTGTGCATACCTGAAATAAAAAATTGACATGGATTTAGCTCTCACAAATACTCGTATTTCCACACAAAACGTACTCTAGGAAATCAAAATTTATGTACGAATGTTCGGCTTGAATCAGCGCCCAGATTCCCCAGAAAAGATGGCTGGCCAAAGCAAAAGCATTGACTTCCATGTGGAGATTGTCCAAATCAGTGGAGCTGAAGTCACCTTTATACTCTTTTAAGTAAATCTTGAGCCACTTGTATTGAAAATCTCTGTTTGGATACTTTGAGTAGTCGATACTGTCGAGGCCTGCAAATAAGAAAAAAGACCTTATAATAGGTATAATGTATCCACCTACCTGTACCTATTTTATCTGGTTATTTTTATGCACCTACTACAAGGATAAAAAGACGCTTTTATGTGACAGAAACAAAGATTCGGAATTGATGTTGGACTTTCAGATTCCATGAAATAGTTTATTCAACCCCAAAAGCTGTCTTTACTCTTTACTGCACTGAAACTTCCTAACTAAGAAGTGAAAAGTAGCTAAGACCAAAAAGTTAAGTATGTTGGAACCATAAACAACATACTTAAGTACCTACCTACTCAGTTTTCTCGAGCGAGAAAAATAGTTCTGAGTTCAGATTATTTGATCTGCTTAGCTATTATACCTTTAATCGCATAAGCACTTGAAAAGTGAAGTACATTGTGCTCTACATGGGCCCTGTTTCGGTATTGAGATAAAAATCTGAGCAAAACACACAAATCTAGGTCGTACCTACGAATTCCGCAAAATGATTCCCAATATCGTAGGCTTGATAATTGAAGCCGGCGTATTCGTAGTCGATGAACGTAACGCATTCCTTTTCTTTGGTATAAATCACATTACCCAACAGCAAATCGTTGTGAGCAAACACGACAGGGCTCTGAAGTCCCTGCAACACTCCCTTCAACTGCTGCAGCTCTTTTTCGAGTTTCAGCTTTGGTGTTCCTTTTTGTTTATATCTGTGGTGCGACAAAAAAAAAAACATCAGTTATATCACGGTTATATCCCATACACTTTCTATTTTCAGTAGAATGACTTTTTGGAGCAAAAATAAAGTGACAAGCTGGGGGGCTACGGCTACGGCAGATGACACCTGCAAAGTTTTATTGGAGCGAAACCATCAGCGGCTATCGGCTGTATTCTCCCAGCGCTCCAGCTTGTCACTTTATTTTTGCTTCAAAAAGTCATTCTACTGAAAATAGAAAGTGTATGGTATATAAATAACCCAACGAATTTAAAAAATACCGCGCTTACTTTTTATCTTTATCACAGTCACTGAAAGTGTCTGGTACTAGGTCGAGAAATTTTCGCAATTTGTCCCACAAGAAGGGTTTTGGATTGGGCTGTTCCGGTGCTTGTGTTTTGTGGAGTCTGGCCATGTTTTGGGCAACCAATTTGTAGATTTCTGGTTGGGTCACGGTGCGATCGTTCAAAGTGCAACCGGGAACGTATTGGTATGCCAGGCCATTTTCGAATGTCGCGTACAAGCTTGGTGCTAGGCCAACGTTGCTGAGCAGTAAGATATTTCTGAAAAAAGTTCAAATCAGGTGTTTTTTTTTGATACGCATAATCAGCTTGAAATGAAAAAGTATAGTACGTTCAACCCTAGCGCGATTCTGGGAGTCTCGACACGCTACGCATTTATGAAGGAGGAATTCGAGAAATCACAGCTCACTAGAATCACACTAGGGTTGCACATACTATAAATATCAACGTATGAGAATTAAAAGGCTTCAAAACATATCATGGCAAGCTGTTCAAAAACGCCATCAGTAAGGCTTGGCTGAACTGAACATTAACTAAGAGCTTATGAACAGTAAGTCGGTAGGGGTAGCTTAGGTTAGGTACTGACACAGATATCTATACCTACTTAATAATTATTATGTGTGCACCTATTATTTACCTACTTAGTAATAACAATACATAAATATACCAAAATAATCCTATCAAAAATTTATTTTTAAAGACAATGATTGCCGTGATAGGAAAACTCCTGTGTCTATTTGCTTGTAAAAATAACATTTGTGCGTGTTCGTAATTGAAAAGAAAAACCTACTTGAAGCGAACAAACATCAATTTGAAACATTTTTTTGTTATTTATTTAGTAATGAGCTAGTTTCGATCTAGACTTGCTGTAATGACTTATGAAAATGGGTAGGTACCTACCTATCAATAATCAATATCAAAAATAAAATATATGAGCGTCCAGAGCCCCGTTTCACCAAAGTTACAAGTTACAAATGTGTAGCATAGGCAACTTATTGATGCAATAATTGTATCCAAACCAAAGCTACACACTTGTAAATCGTAATTTGTAACTTGAAACGGGGCCCAGGAATACGACTAGCTATTAAAAGCGGATTCATCTCGTCAACTGTGAATCCACCTTAATACGTTCAAAACACCTAATAACGGTTAAAAAAGTGCAAAAAGTCTTCTCTAAAGCCTCTGTCACACGATCATTGAAATCATACCTGTCATTGAAAATCTGGGACAGGAGCAATGATGATAGCAAGTATACTTGCAAGTATGCTAGAAAACCATGACGGAAACGCGTCCTATTTTTCATCCCTGATTCCATACTTGATCTGGATTGCTCCTTTCAGTGAAAGTGATAACTTTCAAAATATATTTTCATTTGACGTTACGTACGTTCAAACATTTCACGAAACCAGAAGGAGTCGGTGGTGCAGTAGAAGTGTACAGACCTTGATCGAGAACTACCAATACAATCAATACAACAAACCAGTACCTATATGCCGATCACGTTTTAAATTCAGTAGAAATTAAAACGCGGTTGGCCATGTTCCCTAGAGTGTAACGGACGCTGACAGACTAAGTTCCGTGAAAACGGGCTTTTTGTGGCGAAGTCCAGTGAGGTTAGGAAATTTTGACATGAAATGCCAATTCTGGCGTCTCCTTGCATCATATTCCGCTACAGTGTTGTCTTGGCTGTTATGACTGTTATCTTGTCAGAATGGCAGGTAAGTAACAGAGTGCCGAGCCGTTTACGCCCAACCTGAATTACAGCTGAAGAACTCCAAACTGCAGATTGCGAGGTGAAAAGACACTGGAAGGACATATAGGACACTGAAGCTGCAGTCAAAAACAGAGCATACATACAATCTTGCAACAGCGCTGTACTCGATTGACAGTACGAATTTAAGGTCGTCTGGGGAAAAACTGATCCAACATTACAAATTTGAACATCCCCAAATATCGCAGAATTGCCAACTTGGCGTGCAAAAATTACCGTTCTAGTGCTGAATTTAAAAGCTGATCGGCATATACCTATCATTGCAGAACAGTTCCATAAACTCCGAGTCATAAGGTGCTTTCCACCTAGCCCCAAGTTTGGTACACCTGCTATTCACCCATGTGCGGGTGCCAAACGGTGCTTTCCATCTACGTGTTCCTACTCATCGGTTCTGTGCCGTTCATTGGATGACCTAAAATTTTGTGCCAAACTATGGAACATGTGCCGTCTGGTGGTATTTGTACTGTCTAGGTGGAAAGCACCCATTAACTCTCATTACCCCGCACCTTATTCTTGACGAAAAGCTTTTCCTCATCACGGTGTCTTGCCGACATATAATTGGGGTTACTTTCATTAGTAGTTCCTCGAACAGATCTTTTTCCATACGCAGGAAATTGCGGTAATGCATTCCATCCCCCAATATGAAACACAAGTTAAGCAACATGCTTCCTCAATAGGTAAATATCTACTGACTACAACTCAAGAGTGCAGCATGTTCAAAACACCACGACCTTGCTCACGCTCTTTGATCCATTTTCTTGTCCAAACACTTCGCTTCTTTCCTCGCTTCTTTTTCTTCTCTCAGTTTGTCTTCTGTTTTTAGTCCCCAATAAGCAAGGCCGTGGTGCCCAATAAATACCGACGACGGCGATAGTAGTCCGCCATACGGCCGCACATTTGGCTCATGCATTCACCAATGCAATGTACAGAACAGGGGTACAGAAATGATGTCCGCACAAAATAGCGAACAGAGATCACGCAGAGCGAATAAAAAGACAAACAATTTCAAATGCTTCTAGCAGTCAAATGGAAATTCTGCTGACAGCTGTTGTCAAGTACTCTGTACAGGAACAATGACCGTGTGAAAGCTTTTAGGGAATTTGCCGCGAGGCACCGTTGAACCCATGGAGGGTATATAAAGGAGACTGAACGAGTTAGTGGCGGGGTTAACGGCCAAAAATGGAATGATCTGTGCATTTTGTGATCAAAGCATGAAATTTGGCATATGTGTTCAGAAGACCCTCCTTTGCAATTTCAGATGTGGCGCCACGCAAGATTATGCACCAGAGGCACTGTATTGCGGTTAGCATACCTGCTAGGGGTAAATTCTGCAAAAATGGTTCCTGGCCGTTCTCTGGTACCGCACTCGGTATTTTTTAGTTCTGTTTAGCTAAAACTACATGTAGAAATGAGTGAGGAGTGCATTTTCACAAGCAAAGTTCCAATGCTGCCTTTATACGTTGTTTTAATACATTTTAAGGCCAACTTTGTTTTAGTACAGGAAACATGGTAAAAAAATTGCCAAAACCTCGGCAAAGACATGAACGTCCTGAAAATTTGATATTATGTTCAGAATTAAGTGCCCTACTACATATCTAAAAGTGCCAAAAATCGCACCCCGGGGCTTCGAGTTATTGGAGGGGGGGTGAAAAATTGCAACTCAAAATTAATGGTATGGAACCCGATGGAACCCGTCAATCCAATGGATGCAAATACGTCGTAGTTCGACGCATCACATCCCGTTGATACAGTTTTGGCACAAAAAGTGTCGATTATTGTTGTAGGGGGGTCGTGGGGTAGGGCGAAACTCGACTGGGTGGCTCTTTTCCTTCCTGGGCCATGAAGAATCGATCACGACAAGATTTGTATCTTTTCCGACTAAATTCAATGTCCTGAACTTGAATCCGATGTATAAATTTGGACAAAATCAAGTTCAAACAAGTTAACTTGAGAAAACCTGTTTTTTCTTTAACAAATTCCACAAAACTTTTTTTTACTGTTAGAGGCATTCATCTTTGAAAATATTTTAGAGGCCATTAGATTGAACTGTATTCTTCACGAAAATCATCCATTCGATCTGTAACTGTGTTTTTCGAGACAGAAAAAATCGATTTGAACTTAAGTCGGCACAGCCCGTCGTCTACTACTGACCAGAACACTACACCATGCATCTTCAAATGAAAATAGCCCAAACTATCTGAAAAATTATAACTGATCTTTGAAAGTTCGAAGATCTGTGCAGAACTGAATTCCCTATAACATAAACAAAATTGTCATAAATCGCAATGCAGGGTATTGAGTTATTACTTGAAGGTGCATGCTGTAGTGTTCTGGTCATTAGTAGACGCCGGGCAGTGCCGACTAAAGTTCAAATCGGTTTTTTCTGTGCCGGAAAACAAAATTACAGATCGAATGAATAATTTTCGTCAAGAATACAGTTCAATCTAATGGCCTCTGAAATATTTCCATAGATGAATACCTCTAACAGTAAAAAAAAGTTACGTGAAAATTGTCAAAGAAAAAACAGGTTTTCTCAAGTTAACTTGTTCGAACTTGTTTTTATCCAAATTTACACATCGGATTCAAGTTCAGCACATTGAATTTAGTCGGAAAAGATACCAATCTTGTCGGGATCGATTCTTCATGGCCCAGGAAGAAAAAGAGCCACCCAGCCGAGTTTCGCCCTTCCCCACGACCCCCCTTCAACAATGATCGACACTTTTTGTGCTAAAATTGTATCAACTGGTTGTGATGCGTCGAACTACGACGTATTTGCCTCCATTGGATTGACGGGTTCCATCGGGTTCTATACCTTTCATTTTGAGCTGCAATTTTTTACCCTCCCTCCAATAACTCGAAGCCTCGAGGTGCGATTTTTGGCAATTTTAGATATGTAGTAGGGTACATAATTCAGGACAGAGTATCAAATTTTCAGAACGTTCATATCTTTGCCGAGGTATTGGCAATTTTTTTACTTAGTTTCCTGAACTAAAACAAAGTTGGCCTTAAAATGTATTGAAACAACGTATAAAGGCAGCATTTGGAACTTTGCTTGTGAAAATGTACTCCTCACTCATTTCTACATGTAGTTTTAACTAAACAGAACTATAAAATACCGACTGCGGTACCAGAGACCGGCCAGGAACCATTTTTGCAGAATTTACCCCTTGCAGGTATGCTAACCGCAATACAGTGCCTCTGGTGCAAAATCTTGCGTGGCGCCACATCTGAAATTGCAAAGGAGGGTCTTCTGAACACATATGCCAAATTTCATGCTTTGATCACAAAATGCACAGATCATTCCGCTAACCCCCCCACTAAGTAGTGAAAGCTGTCAAAAAAAACGGTATGATTTTGTGTCGTCAGGTTTCAGTTTTAAATTTTTCCACAGCAGCGCAAGTGTTCCACTAAGGCCTAGTTGTTTATAGAAACCTGCAATTTTGAAAAAAAATCTGTAGGGATCTGTCACAATTTATTCCGAAGGTTATTCATTTTGTCAGAAGTCAGATCAGTCAGATCAGTCAAAACTGATACAGGCGAGGATGCAGGGCTAAAACTCCCGTGTACCCGTGTACCCGTGTACCCAATGATTAATTTGCTACTTCAGTCTGCGAGGTCGGAATAAGCTAGGGGTTCTTTCCACCATTTTTTTTATTCCACGATTTTAGGTACCTACACTGCCTATTGACAATGGACGGCCGGCCAGAAAAAAGTTACCTGAATAATGTGTGGCCGTCGAAGGCCTGGACGAAAGTTCTCTGACCGGCCATCCATTGCCGCGGCCGGCGGCCGGTAGTTCTATGGATTTGGGTACCTAGTGGAACAGTCTGAACCTCGCCTCGGTCTGAAGAGTACACAAAATGAGGCCCGAAGGTGATTAAACACAAAAGAACTCAGCAGAAAGTAACTCGAATACAATACGTAGCACAACGGAACAAAGCAGACATGAACGGAACTCGATAAAAACTGGCGGAAGGCAAGCAGAGACCAGGGACAAAATCGTGACGTGTGAACCTTTCAAAATGACAACGGCTTAGAACTCATACATGGGTCCGATGGGTCTAGTAGCCCGCAACAAGCTTGCATAATTTTCCGCTGCAGCGCGGGTGTTCCACTCAGGCCTGAAAAACTCTACTACTTAGAAACGGCCCACTTTTGAGCAGGCCGTGTAGTCTCCTTATCTCTACCCTCCATGGTTGAACCGCAGCGGTTCCAACAACGGTCCTATCTCCATCTCTTTCTAACCAATTGCTTTCTCTCTTCATATCCTTCAAGCGCGAAAATGCATCGGTCCTAACCGTGGTGAGGTGTCAGATGACCGCGGTTTCAGTTTGAAGTTAATGTTATCTTGACCTCACAATCGACACAATCATCAACATAACAACAAACCTCTGAGCTGGGTATCCGTATCCAAATGAAATAAATCCAGTTTCGTTCCAGCTAAACCCACCAACTTTCCCGAGCTCCCGTCCCGCTAGGTTAGATCTGACAATTCTGACATATGATAGATGAACCGCCACACGTGATCCCTGCGCCACACTGAACCACTGAACCGGCCAATCCACCCGGTCCCTGATATTGCGAACCGTTGAAGTACACTCCAAGTAAAAAGTTTGAACCGGTTAGGTCGCGGCAACGCAGCGGTCATGCAGAATCGTGCACCGTTGACTCAACGGTGCCTCGCGGCAAAATGCCTTTTATCTCAGATTTCTAGTATACTTGTAAGTATACTAGCTTTCATCATTGGTCCTGTCCCAGATTTTCAATGACAAGTATGATTTCGATGACCGTGTGACAGAGGCTTGACTCTCTTGGGTCCGGTCGATTCCTACAAAATGCGCCCATGCCTTCGCGTGCTATCTTTAGATCGAGCTACAGGCCTAGAGGTTTTTCATTTTCAACAGAAAATCGTTGAAGTCGATGATTTTTTCGATCAAGTAAAACTGGGAGACAGACCTCTGATTCTGAAATACCATTAGGAAGATATTTATCATTGAATACTTTTATTATTACCATAAAACTTATACCATATTCATATTCATACCGGACAGGGTGTTAATTTGAAAAGTTGCCACCCCTGATTTCTCGCCGCCAAAATTTTTCACAGGAAAACGCCGAAACAGGACAGTTTTTGTTTTTAGGGGGACATCTAGGACCGGAGTCTAGGACACATACTCGCAAATTTTCATCTTCAACACCTTCGCCCCCACCTCACCTTACTTTAAAATTTCAAACAGCATTACCTATCTTGTGATACATCAAATTGGAGGTAATACAATTTTCTTTCCCTCAACATATTTCTAATGTCTTTGAATCACCCCCTAACCCTTCTGAAAATCCTCTCTTTGTCAATGAAAGGAAAAATTTTTACTTATAAACTCCCGATTCTTGAGAAATAGACTCGACTCTATCAGAAACAGGTCGATTTATGAGGTCACCTAAGATGCGTATGTCCAAATTTTCATCTTCAATCCCTTCACCCCCACTCTATTTTACTTCAAAAGGGTAGTTTGAAGAAATTGAAAATGTTTGACGGAGAGAAAATTTTATTGCTTTCAATTTGATGTATCACAAGATAGGTGATGCTGTTTGAAATTTTAAAGTAGGGTAGAGTGGGGGCGAAGGAGTTGAAGATGGAAATTTGGCCATACGTGTCCTAGATGACCCCCTTAAAATAAAAATCGACCTGTTTTTGATGGAAAATCTATTCCTCAAGAATCGGGAGGTAATAGAGGAAGAAGTTCTCTTTTATCAACAAAGGAGGATTTTCACAAGGTTGAGTGGGGTAGTTCAAAAAAATTAGAAATATGTTTGACGAAACAAGAATTTTATTGCCTTGAATTTGATGTATCAAAAGATAGGTAATGCCATTGTTTAATGTAATGCTATTTGAAATCTTAAAGTAGGTCGGGTGGGGTGGGTGCGAAGGAGTTGGAGATAAAAATTTGGCAGTATGTGTCCTACATGTCCCCGACCTGTTTTGGCGTTTTCCTATGAAAAAGCTTGACGGCGAGAAAGCAGGGGTGACAACCTATTGCATTCCGCGTTCAAAGCGGTACATGGAATAACACTCAAGAACACGAAAAAAATATTTGAAAAATTGATGACGTTTACTTTTGAAGATACGGTGGATCAAGAGGTGGGATTTCGCCCCCCTCTATTTACATTATTTGAAGTGATGTTGAGGAACTGTTTGTGATAGACTAAACAGTAAAAAATATCAATAAATGGGTGTGTACCAACTGAAATTCTGTTTGCGATACAGGGTGAGTCATAAAAATCAAGTTTTCTTTATTTCTGTGAAATATTCCTGCTTTTTGAAATAATTTTGAACCATAGAAAAACTTTCAGTGGGTCTTAGAAAAAAAAGTTTCTAGAAATTTATGGATTACCCTGTGAATTAAATAGAAGTGTAGTGCACACTTAGTGGTTCATAACTTTTACTGATTATTCTATCACAAACAGTTCCCTAAAATCATTTTTTATTACGAAAATAGAGGGATTCCCTTGGGGATTCCATACATCGCTCTGGACTCAAAATGCGATACTTTTGAGACGCTTGTGCCCTCGCCTGTGCCTGTGTATAACAAAATCCTTTATCCTGGCAAGCTCGTCGTGTCGCAAAACCAGTCGTGTGACTGACATGACAATATTACGTGTTATCAAACTCATATACTCATATAATATACTATTTTCTTCGCTGGAAACATGCTTACATGACACAAGTATGACGAATTCCAGCCGTTCAATAATATCGCCAAATTTGAATTACTCCAGCCACTTCAGCGCCATCTGGCGGGAAAATTTTTGGTATTAGCCCCTATTACCGCAAACCCATAAAACAACGCCAACGGGCGACTCAAACAGGCTTGAATGTAGTCAGTTCCATTTTTTTGAGAAGTACAATACGTATCACCTAAGTATAGGTAGGTACCTATCTGCATATATCTTTGAGAAAATATGCCCGACCTACCTTTACCACCTAGTTATGCTTATAATGAATGAATAAATCAGATCAGTTTTCATCTCGGTTTTGGTTTTCCTAAAAACTGATCAATTCTCACTAACACCAACACCTGAATGAATTCCACTTATTATACGTAATAGCTATATGGACAATAACAAACGTTTTATCGATTTCTCTCACCTGGTTTCGGCCTTGCGATCGATCAGAAGGTCAGTTTTGTTGCCGTAGACCCGAACTAGGACAGTCGCTTCCTCCTCTTCACCTTTCAACTTGCACCCCACCAGTTTGTTTGTTATCCCATCTGTCAACAGCTACCACATTTTTCCTTAAGATATGTGCACCTTTAAAACAAGATATTTCTACGAATGTAGGTACCTAACCGGATGCAAGAATAAATATGAATTAAAAGAGCAGAGAGGCCAATTGGGTCAAACGGAGCGGAGAGCAGAGATAAGCCATATAGTTATTGCATGTTCACGGTTTTTTCGGTTTAATATTTTTAGTTAGTAGTAATGAAATCTTGCCTTTGTTATATTGTTAATAGTAATTTACCTTGAATTGGACATGAGCTGGGTTCCATTCGGGCCGAATCTTTTTCAAAATTTCCAATGCCCCTGCGTTAATATCGCTATCGTCGATGGTGATGGCCAAACAAGGGACTTCTTTCGACATTTCAAACACCAAAAACTACAAAATATAACAGTACCTATATACGATTAAATACGATTGTGAATGTAAAATAAACACACGTCCTCGCTGTACAATCGTTTGTAAAGTAATGATACGTTATTCCACACTATAGCTTAGATAACAGACAGCACTTTAATGTTGTGAGTAGTTGGTCGTATAATAATTACAGGAAACAATTTCATACGTTTCAATAATTGGCCGAGATAAAAACTACAGGCTGTTGTATTTGTAGTTTTTTTTGTAAGGGAGAACCGGAAGGTTTTTATTGTTCGTGCGACTTGAATGAGGACAATAAAGGACAGAGGCGACTTACGGTAATCTTCTCCAATAATGCTTGAATGATGACATATTATTTATACATGGATTTACATGACGGGCATGTGTGCACGTGATGTCAATTTAGTGTGCCCGCCCGGTCGGTCTCTCTGGAAAGAAAATGTGCAGCAGGTATTCTGAAAGGCCCAGAAAAGCGCGCGCAATGTGACGTCATTTTCGTATTGATTTTTCTGGTAGTGCAGTAGTGGCCTCTGAAGGAGACCGGCGGTGAAACTGGAATGACGTATGTGGGGGAAGGCCTTAACTCCAGTAGCGTGCCAACACAATACCTTCATCTTCAACTTCAACGGCTACAAGGAGTAGCACTTCTAATCCTAGCTTTAGCGTGTTAAAAGGGTCACACAATGGAAGTGTTACTTTTAACACATTGATAATGCGTTTTCCAAGTCAAATCAAATTATTATTAAAAGCTTATCATCATATATTGTAGATGTTTAATGATAATCTACCACATAAACTTACCCGGACTCCGAAAACACATTATTTCTAACACAAATGTCAAATTTCACAGCCGCTCGAGTCGTCATTTCATTTGAATTGTACTTCAGTCCCTTTCATGTCTGTCATTTAATTTTGACATTTTCCAATAATATTCAATACCTACTCCCACAACCGGTATTATCCGTTCAGCCTTTGTTTTCAACACAACAAAGCTTAGAATTTAGTTTTTAGTGGTTTCTAGGTTTTTCAAAAATAAAATTACCTTGATATCATACTTGACACGTCAGACAGACATTATAGTACAAGAAAGATAGATTTCAACCTCGGAAAAAATGGACGTCCTGAAAGTTTGATATTCTGTTCAGAATTGCTTGCTCTACAACATATCCAAAATCGCCAAAAATCGCACCCGGGGGTTTTGAGTTATTGGAGGGGGGGTAAAAAATTGCAGGTAAAAATGGAGAGGATGGAACCCGTCAATCCATTGGATGCGAATACGTTATAGTTCGACGTATCATATCCCATTGATACTATTTTGGCACAAAAAGTGTCCATCATTGTTGAAGGGGAGTAGTGGGGGGGCGAAGCTCTGCTAGGTGGTCCATTTTGTTTTTCTGGCCATGTCGAACCGATCACGACAAGTTTGGTATCTTTTCCGACTAAATTCAATCTCCTGAACTCATATTCGATGTGTAAATT
Organism: Anaspis maculata; assembly: GCA_949128115.1. Classification (NCBI taxonomy): domain Eukaryota; kingdom Metazoa; phylum Arthropoda; class Insecta; order Coleoptera; family Scraptiidae; genus Anaspis; species Anaspis maculata. The sequence continues at coordinate 94,040,050 of OX421962.1, forward strand.
TGAATGAAAACAAGTTTGGACAAGTTAACTTGAGAAAACTTGTTTTTTCTTCGGCAATTTTCACGAATTTTTGTTCTACTGTTGGAGGCATTCATTTTTAGATGTTTAATTTTGTTCCTCGATTTTAAAAAATTGATTTGAACTTGAGCCGGCGCGGCGCGTCGTCTACTACTGACCAGAACACTACAGCATGCACCTTTAAATGAGAACACCTCAAACTATTGAAGAAATATTAACTCATCTTTAAAAATTCGAGGATTTGTGGAGAATTAAATTTCCTATAACATAAACAAAATCGCCATGAATCGCACTGCAGGGTTTTGAGTTATTCAAGTGGAGAGGTCACAGTTCATAGAGTATGAATCCTGTCAAAGTGTTATCCTCATCCTCGAATCACTCAAAATCCTGCATTGCGATTCATGGCGATATTGTTCATGTTATAGGTAGGGAATTCAGTTCTGCACAAATCCTCCAATTTTCGAAGATGAGTTGTTATTTCTTCAATAGTTTGAGGTGTTTTCATTTAAAGGTGCATGCTGTAGTGTTCTGGTCAGTAGTAGACGACACGCCGTGCCGGCTCAAGTTCAAATCGATTTTTTAAACTCGAGAAACAAAATTATACATCGAGTGGATGATTTTTGTGGAGAATACACTTCAATTTCTACAGGTTCTACAACCTACCAAGAAAATAAAAGGTTTTATTTTGTGTTTCTTCTATTAGGTATGGAATTTCATTTCCAATGATCACACTTGAATCTCTTGTGTTATTATTGAAGTTGCCAGAAGGCCTATTTTGAAGAGAACATATTTGTTCTCTTTAGACGGCGATTTTTTTCACTCTTTTTTCTCCCATATGCACAGCCCAGGGGAGTTTTATTTTTTCATTTCTCAGCAATAGCTGTATTTTTCCTGTTGGTAAAAGTTTTTGGAAAAGGAGGCATTTTGCTTTGCCCAGAGGGCAGCTTTGCCCCTCTAGCCCCCCTCTTTCCCTTTCGCGTGTTTTTTTTTCTGTTTTTTTTTTCAATGTCCTGATCTTCATTTATTTGAAGTTGGTCACCTTGCCTAGGTTTCTACAGACATCCTTGGTTTCTACCATAAACAAATTCGCCCAAAGCCGATTTTTGGTTCAGTGAGTTCTCTAAGAACATGAGAAGTCACCAGTCAATTTTCTCGGAATTTCTCGCGTGTGCTTCATGGTCTTCCAGGTCTTCGAATCCGCACCACACCACACGGCCGCAAAAATAAATGATCCGATTAGCTCGCAATTCTTCGCATCGTCTAGGTCGCATCAAATCCCGTTTATACCATTTTAGCACAAAAAGTGTCAATGATTGCTGAAAGGGGGTCGTGTGCGGGGCGAAGTTCGCCTAGGTGCTTCTTCTGTTTTCCTGGCCATCCAGAACCGATCTCGACAAGTTTGGTATCCTTTCCGAAATAATTCAATCTCCTGAACTTGAATTCGATGTGTAAATTTGGATAAAAGCAACTTCGAACACGTTAACTTGAGAAAACTTGTTTTTTCTATTTTGCGTTCATAAGAAAGTCATTACGATACGCAAATGACATCATTCGCGTATCGTAAGAAGCTCCATTTCGATCAGAATTTCGATACGCATTTTTTTACCTCCAAATGTTTGCAATATCAGTGGGCATGACATCGACATGACAGCACTCACTGACAGAAGAGACAGCTTAGGTGACATCACTTCGAGCATCACTTCGCAGAAAGGGTTTATTTCATAAAAATACGGCTCATTTCTGACGATAAACTGTGCTTTCACCATCAAGAGCAATTCCCATCAATTTTGTTAGCAGAGGCATATATTTTACATTTTTTTATTTAAAAAAAGCATGGAATAGTTGCAAAATAGAAAAAATTGTATATAACACACGTTTTATAAGACCTATTGTCACACTCGTCAATTGAATCACTCGTCGCTTCGCTCCTCGTGCTTCAAAATGACGCGTGTGACAATACGATGTCTAATAAAGCTTGTATTATAATATATAGAGAAGACCATATGTTATCACTACCGTCGTCACGGATATTGGGGCATCAAAAATCAGCCAACCTTTTTTTGAATTATGGACTCGCCTGGTTCCTACGCAACCGTAAAAATCCGTGAGGACATATGGTCTTTTCATGGTCAATTTTGTAATTTTTTTTCAACTGTGGAAGGTGTTCATCTTTAAAAATGTTTTAGGGGCATTGCATTGTGAATTCTTTGCAAAAATCATCCACTCGATGTAGAGGTAATTTTGTTTTCCGAGATTAAAAAATCGATTTGAACCTGATGATAGCCGGCCCTCGATCTACTCTACTGACCAGAACACTACAGCGTGCACCTTCAAATGAAAGTGGCTCAAACTATTGAAAAAATAATACTTGTCTTCAAAAGTTCGAAAATATGTGCAGAATTCACCTTTCCTATTTACACGCCCGCTCTGACGTCATAGAAAGATGCGTACGCGCACGTTGCACCGTGCCCTGTCTGTGTGTTGTGTTTTGACATGTTTTTAGGGTTATGCCAAATCAGAAAGAAATTTTCTTGGAAAAGCAATTTGCTCTTTAATCCAACACTGTAGAAGGACCTTGCATGGTAATTTCATGCTCTAACCGTCCTAACAAGCCCGACTGGAAAACAAATTTTCGACACATCTACTGTTCGGCCGGGCCGGGCCTATTTGCCGCCTGCGTGCCAGCGGAAAATTGCCGCCCCCCTCATCGGCAGTGGAGACCTCCTCCCCCCCCAAATGCGGGAATTTCTTCCCCCACGTACCCGCTAGCAAACTGCAGATCTCAAATCTCAAGGAAAATCTAAGCAGTGTTTGTTTTGTGTTTTAGTCTAGTGTTTTAGTTTTAGTTTTTGTTTTTTGGTTGGTAAATGATTGATGACATGTGTGGCGGCGGCGAACGCAAAGTTGTCACTGATAAGGGCATAGGCACGTGCGTGTACTGCTTTCCCAGGAACAGCCCTAAAACTCGGGACTCGAGACTCGGGCGTCGGTTGTGCGCAAGACCTTGCCTATAGACTTTCTCATACAGAGGCGGTTCCCTTTGCTCGCAGCTCGTGCGCAGGTCTTCCTATAGACCAGGGGGCCAATTTTCTACTCTTCGCAACTTTAAAAAACGTTCGCAAGTTTGCGATTTCTGTAAATTCCAATTTTTGAGCCATCGTTTCTTTACGTATGCGCATCGATGCGCACGTTTTCATACGTTTTGCTGCGAGCGGACCTGGACTGGCGCAAGTCACTTTGCGTATACGCTTTCATGATGAAGTGAGGTTAGGTAGTAATGTTTTCATTGTTATCAATAAAACAAACAGCATTGCTGAAGTTATGTGGGGATCATGGTGCCGAGTCAGGTGGCTAATGAGATACAGCACGGAATAACTTCACGAATGCGTCCTAAATAAAGAATTACTCACTCTTCTGTCATTCTTTTCAATCATCAGCTTCAGGGACACTGTTTAAAACTTGTCACGATGATGTTTAATTTTTTTCTTTTCATCGTCTGCAGTCTGCAGTGAAGATTTGCATTTGCTCCCCACTAACGAGATCCAGGTTTTTGGAAATAGGTAATAACGTTCAGTTGTCTTCAACTGAACAACAAATTCAACTGTGATAGATAGATCTTGTCAAAATATTACGAAAACTCATAAACCCCTTTGTAGAGTTCGACCTATTGTCAAAGATACAGCCCTTTATAGTTAATTTTTTTTGGATTTCAAAAAATTGTAACTCAGGAACATTTCGACAAAATTAGCCTAAATTTAGCGTTGACTGGTTTTATTGGCTACTTTTTCAATTTTTATGATGGTACAGGGTGTTCATGTATAAATTGGAGGCTTCCGCTCAAACATAGTTTCAAAAATTTAAGACCACTTTTTTTTCGCAGGTTTCGAAGGCACTAAAATTTTCTGTCGTCTATCGCGAGTCATTGAGAATTTTTCTCAAATTAGACACGTGTATGTAATTATAGGAATTGATTCAGCTTTCCATCCTGATTATGAATATACGTATATCGTATATCCCACTCGATAGCTTAGTTAGGAAAACTACCAAGCAATACAGGGTGTCCGTTTTTCGAGGCTAAGCATGGGTATCTCGCTTATCTTCAGAGATACAGAGTCGGTTGAATTGGAAAAAAGTTGCGAATTTTCATGACAATCAATGATCCAAAAAGATATTTGACTTGTCAGTTTTAGTTTTTGAGATATCAAGAAAAAACTGAAATTTGTAATTTTTGTTTTAGTTTTTTATTTGAAAAATGGTTGAAGATAGCCTTTTCTAACTAAGACATTGTGGAGGCACTTTTCCAGGGGGAATTCAATGTTGCCAAAATCTTCATTCTAGCTTTCAAAACAACCGAGATATGACATTCAACTTTTTTTTCTCTCATAGTAAACATTTTTAAATACAATATTTTTCTCTGGTTACAACGATGTGTCACATGCCACTGTTGAATTCAGGCTTTTGAGCAAAAAATTTTTTTTATTAAGAGTGCTTTAAAAACAAAATCAGCACCGACAATAAAAAAAAGTAAATATTGAACATTTATTCAACAGTGACATGTGGCACATCGTTGTAACCAGAAAAGAATACCGTATTCAAAAATATCAAAATCCAATATGGCGCCCATTAGAGAAAAAAGTTGAATGTCGTATCTCGGTTGCTTTGAAAGCTAGGATAAAGATTTTGGCAGCTTTGAATTCTCCTTGAAAAAGTGCCCTGACAATGTCTAGATTAGAAAAAGCCACCTTCAACCGTTTTTTGAATAAAAAATGAAAACAAAAATTCAAATTCCTGTTTTTTTACGATATCTCAAAAACTAAAATCGATACGTCAAATTTCGTTTTGGAGCATTGATCGTCATGAAAATGCGCAACTTTTTCCTAATTCAACCGACTCTGTATCTCTCAAGATAAGCGAGATACCCATGCTTAGCCTCGAAAAATGGACACCCTGTATTTCTTTTGCAAAAGTTTGATTTTGTAAAGTCAAGTTAGGTTCAGTAAAAGTTTCAAACTATAGTGAAATCAATTTAAGTACCTACAAAAATGATAGAAAATTTACTGAGTTACTTTAAAACAAAAAATAACTTTTCGATCATTTTAAAACTTCATCACTTTTTTCACATGCATTTGTGCTTTGTTGATGACCCTATCAAGTGTGATGCATATTTATAATCAGGATAAAAATCGGAATCGATTACCATATCAGAATAGGGCGTCGAATGTGAGAAAAATTTTCTATGTTGCACCCTGTAAGTGATATCCACAGACATTTTTCGTCGACAGATTCAAAGCCCACGGAAAAAATTATGTTGTAATCGTTTTTCATTTCCTGAATTATGTTCAAGGGGAAGTCTCCAGACGTATTCTTTGTTGTTAAATATGGAGGTTATGAAAATTAATTAATCTGAATGAAAACACGAACATCAGAAACTGACGTTTGAAAGCTTTGGTAGGCTTGGCGTGGCTTGAGTAGATAAAATGCACCGATATTTGCAACGTTGTCGCGTCTACCATGCGTTTATTTACGAAGACCCAATTCGAACGTTTTTCGTTTTGCGAACACTGCTCAAAAATTGGCAAACGGAAACGTATACGTAAATCTTCGTACGCAAATTTGCGCATACGTAACTTTACGTATATTTTCAAAAATTGGCCCCCAGTTCGAGAAATATTTGCGCGTTTGTAGCCAAGTGGGGATGCGACCAGGCATCACGCTGGCCCATTCAAGTTACCCTGCGCCTCGAGTACCTTAGGTGTATGAGAAACTCTATACGAAATTCATTGAAAGACGATAAGACATGTCATTGAGGCCTATTTTGTATGTCGGTAACGACTTGTTAATGCAGATAAACAGAGGAGGAGGTGTATGGGACTCATAGATACAGACAAAGATAGCATGCACGTAACGAGCCCGTTACAAGATACAGAAACGGAACAGGCATGATTGAGCTTGATTTTTTTTTGCCTAAAAGGTGCAAACTTTGCAATGCAAGTCGCAGAAGTCTTACGAGCTATTGCCGCCCTTATGACTTGCCGCCTGCGTGCAGGCACGCACTGCACGCCTGCTAGGCCCGGCCCTGCTGGAGCCCCAAGAAATTGTTTCTTTGACACTGTGGCGGCTCTCATATGGGCATGTGACGGAGGGACTGTTGTCTTCCCCGATAGCTTAGTGGTTAGAGTATCCATCCGGCAAATGGAAGACGCAGGTTCGAATCCTGCTCAGGGCAGACACTTTTTCTCCGTCACATCGCGCCATAAATGGTGACCCCGAACAACAATAACACGTACGCAACACGCTACTTAAATAAACAAGTAACAGCGAACAATGGGATGTTTTCCTGACAGGTTCTCAATAGATGTCCCTGGTAGTTCGTAAGGGGCTGAGAAACATTCAATTATCATAAATTGGCGACACTGACGCAGTTCGGCTGCCCTGATATTTCAGCGGGATTTTTGAATGTGAGGGTTCTGCAACAGGTTGCGGTCGTTGCCATAGAGTCGTTGCCAAATATGCCGAATGCTAAATTGTCTATGTGGCAGCTGTTGTCAGTTCCAGATTTACCATTCCCGTATCATCACGCACGGCCTTTGTACGAAAGCTCCTTGGTGCTGAACAGCTTGGTATAAGTGAAGATACAATAATAGAAATCGATTGAACATGGAACACAATTTTCTTATTGCTGGGTGATGTGACGGAATTGCGGTATAAATTTATGTTCACACAAAGTAGAGAGAAGCACGCACCCTGTGGAAGGCGCGGCCACAAATGGTTCTGTGGATAACTTCGTAGCTTGAGAGCCTGAAGAGACTAGAAGGTGTAGTGCAGACTGCAGACTACAACCAGAGAGTAGACACAACCACTGAATTGAACGTAAACTTCAGCGCGCTATGCGAGGAGGTCGAGTGAAAACCATGCAAATTATTTTAGGAACGTTTTTAATAAACAAGATTAAGTAAAAACTACCAGGTTTTATCAATGATTCTAACTCGTATTCTCATGTCGCCTTTTCTTTCACACAAAGCAGGAAGCAGGAGGAGACCAGAACCATAACACCCAAACTAAACTCTGTTGAGCATCTTCAGACGAGCACTTCGGCGAAGTGTTGAATTCAAAATTAAGTAGCGTCAGTTGCACTTTCTTATTCCTTGACCTTACAGGCATGGTTTTGCTGCAATTCACGTTCGTTGTTATTGTTCAACGAACAAAGAATGGCCAGCGAAACTCAACACTTCAGACTTTGACACTTTTGATAAACGTCGCTCAATTTTTTGGGTTACATTTCAATTTTGAACGACAACAAGCAGTCGGTTGAGCTGTCAACATACAGAACACAAATGTTCCCAAGCCCCTTACGAACCACTAGGGACATCTAGCAGAGTTTCTTCAACTACGCTGAAAACATCCCATTGAATAGCACCGCCATTTCTCTTCCTACGTCTACCCACGTCCTATCCGTCGCCCTAGCTGGGGGGTACCGAACAACGGTTTATAAGAACTGTGAACACGGATGACATACGAGACGAACGACGTCTTTGGAGGGGGAGTACTGTGGTGGCTCTCATATGGGCATGTGACGGAGGAACTGTTGTCTCCCTTGATAGCTTAGTGGTTAGAGTATCCATCCGGCAAATGGAAGACGCAGGTTCGAATCCTGCTCAGGGCAGACACTTTTTCTCCGTCACATCGCGCCATAACACCACCCCGTAATAAATAAAGAGGCTAGGGGAATAAATCGACTAACGTGGCGAGGTATGAGGATAGGTACCTTTTATGCCTCCAGTGTTGAAATCTAGAAAAAAAAGAAAATTTCTTCAAATGGGAGCATGTTGAACGCCTGTCAGTTTTGCACCGCTTTACATGTCACCAGGGCCGGCAACAATAGTGGTGCTGACGTGCTGGAGCACCACACGTAATCCGAAGAGGTGGTGCTAAGCACCACATGTTAAAAATGCAACAATTGAAATTAGCGCCATAGAACTCCAATTTACCAATTTCGAGAATTTTTGTTTTATTTTGAAAGCTCGTTTGAAAGTTTTATTCATGTATTATTACCCCTATATTATACAGGTGTCCCAGAATGAAGTAGCCAACGGCCTATGGAAGTCCAGAAGACACTAAAAGACCTCTATATTATTTTTTTGCGGAAGCTCAATACTCAATATTAAACAAGATACAGCTCTCCAAAATTTGCCTTTTTATTGGTTTTTCATGAATAATTCATAAACGGGTCAAAGTCTTCGGCTGAAATTCGCCAGAGACTTGTTAAGAATGGTTCCCCACTTATTGGCATCATTTTGCTTGATTCCAACCAGTAGTAAAACGGATAAAATTGAAATAGAAAAATAAAAAAATTCGAATGCCGAAAAAAATATGTAGGGGCCTCTAATTTCTTCAATACTATCTCCCATATGCGTTTGGCTTCTTTATTTTGAGACAGCCTGTACCTATAGTATGTTTTATTCAAATATGACGTGTGCCTGAATTATTTTTTTTCAAGTTCAGACTTCTGAACTTAAAAAAAAAATCGCCTGCGACGCTGATACTCTCCTAACCCCCCCCCCAGTCCTTTTTCTGAAATATTCTATTCAATAGTCAGCACCACACGTTCAAATCCAAAGTTGCCGGCCCTGCATGTCACCCAGTATAAACTTCACTCAAGTTAAAGTGAGTTTCTTATTCACAGTTATGGATTATCAGGAGATTGGGCTATAACAGAGGTTATTTATATCCCATACCTACACTTTCTATTTTCAGTAGAATGACTTGGAGCAAAAATAAAGTGACAAGCCGAGGCGCTGGGAGAATACAGCCGATGGCTGCTGATAGTTTCGCTCCAAAACTTTGCAGGAGCGCGATTCTGTACTTTCCTACCGACAGTTGTCGGTGTCGTTCACTACCGATAGTTGTCGCTTGCGCCACCGACAAGTAGACGTCGAGGTGATTCTCTACTCACCGCCTACCGACCACATACTTAAATAGCTATACCGCGCAAGAGAGACGTCCGACACTTGTAATTATGGGCGCCGCCATCTTGATGGTTATTTAGGGACTTTGGGTGGTGTGGACTGGCACCACTTCGCTAGTTGGCCACTTGACTAAGCACGACATTATTTTACTTCTCCCTCAAAGTACGTGGAATCAACACTAATAACATCAAGTGGGAATCACCAGGTGAAGAAAAGGTGTGCGATCATTCCAGCATCCAAAAGTTCGGTTAACTACGTGATGTTTATTAGTAGAGGAAAAATGAGACTCTATTGTGACTTTCGTGTGCACGGAAAGGTAAAAAGCTGGGGTGCATTTTTTATGGTGTAGTATGGCTTGGGGATGAAGAATCCACTTGTCGTCAAAAAATCGTCCAGTGTGGGGGCGGTATGGGGGCGGTTTTGTGAAAAAACAGTTTTTTTTTTAAATGTTCTACAGTTTGTCAGCTTTTGGCTGATATCAGCTTGGAACAAATCCGTCAACTGTAAGTTGTCGTAAATAATTCATAAATAAAAAGGTGATCATTTACTTTGCCATTAGAATACACGTAAAACTTGACTGCCTCGTGCGCAAAGAACGTTGAATATCTCAGTAACGTGTTGAATGACATTTTTCATTCCACTCCCACTCGATTATCTCCGTAACCACTAGTTCAATCAAAAAAGTTCCTTCTGTAAACCATGTTACCTATTCCATTGCGATTCTTGCGGTTTTTTCAGATTTGATTTATCTTGAATAGTAACTGAGCTAGGGACGGAATTGTAATGTACTGCATGCAGCGGACAACTGCAGCGCTGAGGCCCTCGCGTACCCCTGCCATCCGCGCACCCCTCGCGAAGGCCATGGTGTATTGAGGCGGGAAATCTGCAGACTTATTATTGTGGCTGATGATCGAAACATTGTTAAAGTGTAGTCGGTAAATTTGCAATATAAATAAATATATACCCCTTGAATTACGACGTACGTCTTCACATATTATAATAGTCCAGTCAAAATAGGTTTTAACCGGAAATAAATTCGGAAGTTGACGAAATTTGGTGGATCGATGCAGAATTGAACGTGGAATAACATACTGAAATTCCCAAAAAGCTTGTTTTTTTTAGGACCAATAAAAAAGGGCCATCCTTGAAAATTTTCTTTTTTTCTGAATGGCTTGTGAACTATTATCTCTTCAGAACACAGCACCAGCACCAGCAAAGCAAATGTAGCCCGTTAAATTCCCAAGAGATCGTACAAAACTCATCACTTTTTGGTCAATAGCCTCTGTGATATCGCGTCTACAAAAACGCAGTGAAAATTACTCAAAATATATTTCCGGATTTTATGTAAAAATATGCATGGTGTCAATTCAGGGGCTGTAACCTGGACAGCGAATGTGCGAATTTCAATGTGTTTTTTCTACATTCGGTATCACACTTTTGTTTAGAAGTCACCAACTTCAAAATGGTACTTTTTCTCGACCTTTGAAATCGATACTTGATGTCCCAAAGAATCCGCAAAAATCGATTTTTTTCATAAATAAAATGATCTGCACGCAGTCTTCCTTCAAATTGATTGTTTTTATTTCTGACCGGTTTCGCAGGTCTCTGGCCCTTCTTTATCAAAGTGTGGAGTCTAAAATAGAATACATAAAACAAGTAGGTAGGTACATAAAAGGTGAAAGATAACACACCGAATCACCGACATTGTATAAATGGTAAAGATAAAGTTTGTGTGAATGATAAGTGAATTGTTTTTAAATTCTTCAGATGTCAGTAGGTATAACATTTGTGATGTCATGGAAGAACGGAAAAAAGAACTTGATGGAAATGTATGAAATAATAATAGAGCTAATAAAAATGGTACAAGGTGGGTGATGAATTAATGAAAGGATGGTTGAATGGAAAGAAAGAAGCTTATTTAAATCAAAGGCGTTGTAAAAATGTTTAAAAAAGAAATCTATACAATCTTTTAGGCAATTTCGGACAGAATTATTAGTTGCTTTACAATTTCAAGAACCTCTATACTATCTAAAAGTCGTCCTTTTTTACAAACATGTAAAATTTCAAAATTAGTTCCAAGGACGAAGTTATGATTTTCTAAGATGATTTTGATGATTAGATGATTATGATTAATAATTCTTTCCAAAATTGACTAAATGATTGTATAGATTTCCCTTTTAAACATTTTTACAACGCCTTTGATTCAAATAACCTTTTCTCTATCTAGTCAACCATCCTGCTTTCATTATTCCACCTTGTACCATTATTATTAGCTCTATTATTCCATACATTTCCATCAAGCTCTTTTGTCCGTTCTTCCACGACAACATCACAAATGTTATATTGACATCTGAAGAATTTAAAAACAATCCTCAAATGCAAGTACAATATTCAGCAGTTAGTGTCCGGACTACCTTTTTTTTCTGAATAGGTCGTTTTAGTCTTTCAACCCATACAACTCAGAAACCATCACTATAGGATAAATATTCCGAAACATGTTATTTTTTCTGTATTCAATTCTTCATATTTTCCCTGGATGGTTTTGCTCTACCTAAGTGAAAAATGAGGCAAATAGTATGGTATGGAAAAAATCGATTTTTGGGGATTCTTCGAGACAGCAAGTATCGATTTCACAGGTCGAGGAAAAGTACCATTTTGAAGTTGGCGACTTCTTGACTTCTAGACAAAAGTGTGATACCGAATGTTGAATTAGCTTATCCCGCATGTAAAACACATTGAAATTCGCACATTCGCTGTCCAGGTTACAGCCCCTGAATTGACACCATGCATATTTTTACATAAAATCCGGAAATATATTTTGAGTAATTTTCACTGCGTTTTTGTAGACGCGATATCACAGAGGCTATTGACCAAAAAGTGATGAGTTTTGTACGATCTCTTGGGAATTTAACGGGCTACATTTGCTTTGCTGGTGCTGGTGCTGTGTTCTGAAGAGATAATAGTTCACAAGCCATTCAGAAAAAAAGAAAATTTTCAAGGATGGCCCTTTTTTATTGGTCCTAAAAAAAACAAGCTTTTTGGGAATTTCAGTATGTTATTCCACGTTCAATTCTGCATCGATCCACCAAATTTCGTCAACTTCCGAATTTATTTCCGGTTAAAACCTATTTTGACTGGACTATTATAATATGTGAAGACGTACGTCGTAATTCAAGGGGTATATATTTATTTATATTGCAAATTTACCGACTACACTTTAACAATGTTTCGATCATCAGCCACAATAATAAGTCTGCAGATTTCCCGCCTCAATACACCATGGCCTTCGCGGGGGTGCGCGGATGGCAGGGGTACGCGAGGGCCTCAGCGCTGCAGTTGTCCGCTGCATGCAGTACATTACAATTCCGTCCCTAGCTCAGTTACTATTCAAGATAAATCAAATCTGAAAAAACCGCAAGAATCGCAATTGAATAGGTAACATGGTTTACAGAAGGAACTTTTTTGATTGCACTAGTGGTTACGGAGATAATCGAGTGGGAGTGGAATGAAAAATGTCATTCAACACGTTACTGAGATATTCAACGTTCTTTGCGCACGAGGCAGTCAAGTTTTACGTGTATTCTAATGGCAAAGTAAATGATCACCTTTTTATTTATGAATTATTTACGACAACTTACAGTTGACGGATTTGTTCCAAGCTGATATCAGCCAAAAGCTGACAAATTGTAGAACATTTTTTAAAAAAACTGTTTTTTCACAAAACCGCCCTCATACCGCCCCCACACTGGACGATTTTTTGACGACAAGTGGATTCTTCATCCCCAAGCCATACTACACCATAAAAAATGCACCCCAGCTTTTTACCTTTCCGTGCACACGAACTTCTCAAATAAGCACATTTTGCTTCATATTTTCCTCTACTATATTTACACTGTCAAAAAGCTGTCACTTGACGTTTCGTTTACTCAGAGTACAGCACGGATTTCTGAATATAAAGCTGGATAGCTAATACAACACATGCGTGTTGTCCGAACCCAGCTGGCCGCCATACTGTGCTAAAATGTTATTGGCTGACGGGCAACAAATCGGATTCAAAATATGAACCGCCGTCTTTTGTGCATTGGTGTTTACATTTGTTTCAAATATTAATTGTGAAATAATAATTACCTGAAACTGGACGAGTCCTACAGGGAGAAAGCTAAGATGCTTGTACTTTTGTTTCGTAGAATGATTCTTGGTTCTTGAATCTTCCTATTATTATTTTTTTAATTATTGGTTAGTGGTTATGATTTCATTAATGTTGTTTATTACAAATTGCAACTCATTTTATTTCGGAATAGTTAACTACATACATGTTGGAAACGTAAGGTATTTGATGAATTGTTTCGAAGACAAAACGTAGAAACTCAAGCAAAAAACTAATGGCGTCTTCGACTGGCCAGAACGGAGCCAGTTCAGCTCGAAAATCGCTATCACTGATTGGGCAAGGATTTTCGGGAACCTTCGGATCCCTTGATTTTAGAGCCGAACTGGATCGGTTCTAGTGATTTTAAAACGCTACAAAACAACACAAACACGAACCTGATTTATATCACAAAAATAAAATGAAAACAATTATTGAAGTATAACATAATTGTTTATTTGTGCTTAATAATAATTCCGACATAGCTTGGCTTGTTGATGCTTTCGGCATAGCTTGATCTGGTCATGATTCCGGCATAACTTGGCTTGTGGTTGTTGGAGCTTCCTGGATAGCTTGACTGCTTTCTGAAGCTACTGGAATGGGTCTCAGACTCTCAGGTATACCGTGGTCTCAGGGTAGGCAAATCAAGTGAAGCAATTACATTGGGTTTCAGTTTCTTGAGCAATCCAATCCACGTTTACCATCACGTACATCACTTCAGCGCATACATGAGAACGCATACCTGCAGAGCGCGGTAATTTCAATTTTGACGCACGAAGTGTCACTGTCAATGGCAACTGTCAATCAATAATCGAAATGTAAACAAACAACAAACATAACCTCCTAACCATTCAACGTTTAATATTGTTCAGAATGAAATGTTACGACGTGCCGTATGGCAGAAAAACGCAAAAAAGATTCAGGTGATACGAAACACAACGAGCTGCAAGGCGATCGACGAAACAAGAGCGTTATTTAGCTAGATCTGTCGAAACGTCAAATCGACGTCAAGCGCTGTCAGCTGAAATTTGCGTGACGTTACACACGCACACCGTGTTACAGTGTTGTCAACTTGTTGTCGTGATATAGATATGGCAACGTCCTACTTTCACAGGTATGCGCAGAAACCTTTCGGGAAACGTGGATTCGCTCGAAGGCTTCATCCAAGAAATGATCTGAACAAACACGCTCTCATTGTTACGCTGCTGAATAAATGTTTGTTGATCCCTACTGATGGCCTGGAGCCACTTCACTTTGATCGTTTCGGAAACCTGAAATGATTCTTTTGTAATAAATGAAAAATCGGATAAAAACATCGAACTTACACATGATAGGTTATGCCGGTTTTGTTTTGTTTGTCGCTATTTTTGCAACTAGGCACAAAACAGGACGACATCAAGTCTTTTTCTTCAACAAATCACTGAAAAACGTCGAGAAAACTTCGCACAAAGAAACGGATAAACAAGAAAAACGTCAAAAAATGACAATAGATTGACATTTGGGTGACATTTGGCAATCAAAGTGACACTCAGGGATGACAATTATTCGCAGCTTTGCCAACCCACAAGCATTAAAGTAACTAAAAATTAGCACAGTATGGCGGCCAACACGCGTTTGACAAAAATTGTGGTGGGGGTATATTGTGATTAGCTATCCAGCTCTATATTCAGAAATCCGTGAGGAGTACAGTGACTCCCAACCATCCAACTCGATGTGAGTATTTCGTAATTTCAAGAAAACTAAATACACTTATACGTTGTTTCAGATTGATTGCTATCTCAGTAGGCATTGGAAGTATATGGTAAAAGTCGCTTTAGCTTTGTCTAGTTCTAAAACGATTATTGTTCTAGTCTCAAGTCAGTGTGACGTGTCAATCAAAATCAACTGGAAAGTTTTTTACTGTCGTCCAAACTGTCATGTTTCTGTCCACCTAGATAGCTTTTGGAAAGAAAATCGTAATAAGCACCTATCGACGCAAGTTTTAAGAATCTGTACGTGTTAATTATACAGTTACTGTTGTTCCTGTTACGTTATACCTACTGTTACTGTTGTGTTGTTCCTTCATTGGTTTTCATTACCTGATAATTTTCACGCCATGTGTGGGGATCCAGTTCGTTTATCTGCGAGAGAACGTGAAACACTTTGACGCTGTTACGAAGAATTCTTCAGAGATTCCAACAGTGCAGCTGCCAGCATTCAGCGCGTTGCTTTGATCTTTAGTAACGTACTGCACGGTCAAACGCATACTGGCAAAAAGAAGCCAAGGTTTGTCACTACCTCCATGGTCACTACTTACAACCAAAAAGTGGCCGTGGATCCCTGAGCCAAGTCGAAAAAAAAATCAGCCAGGCGCCCGTTCTCACAGCCCGTTCTCAGTCAAAAGAGTAGGTACAGTACAGTCTGTTGTGCCATATCCTACCAGATTTCGTGCTTCTGTCTTCACTAAAAGGCTCAGTTGAAGTAGAACAGCGTAACTCGGCTTTAGAAGCAGATCTTCCTTGATATCTGATTCCTCTCAAGGCCATGGAGTTTGCTTTACTGCTTCACTATCTACCTGTGTGATATGTGCACAATGTTGATTGAGACTGTGGCAAGAACGAAATCTGTTGACTCCCCAGGTGCCTATTTTTTTTTAAGTCCCGAGATCAGAAACAGAGACGGTTCGACATCAAAACTGCATGTATCTTTCTTCAAGTGCACCTTGGATGGGGTGCCGCACGTGGTACTCGATAAAAAACTGGAGAAATACTTTCTGACTGAAAGGAGTGAAAGATCTGACTTATAACCTGAAAATAAATAATGAAGTTTCATGGAAGTTTCCATGATATTTACACTTTTGATTTGACGTTTTTTGTAACTAAATCTAAAGCTGCATTTAGATTTTCATGACCTACTGGGATAGCAGTATTTCTGAAACAACGTATACGTGATGGTACTTGAGAAAACTGGATCGCTATTGTAAAATTGCAGAAGGTTTGATCAGTTTCACGGGCCTTAGGATATTTTGTGGTAGCTATATAGCTCGGTATTTTGAGATACACTGGAAATTAACCATCAAGATGGCGTCATTCTCTAACTCCTTCTGTTACGCGGCGCGGCAGAATGCGCAATAGGTTCATGAGCGGTATAGCTATTTAAGTATGTGCTACCGACACTTGTCGGTGCAAACGACGTAACGACGACTCTCGCTCAAGTGCAGTGATACGAAACGTGGAACGAAACGGTCATGAAACGGTGAGAGACCAGCCAATGAAAAGCAACCATTTTGAATTAACGGATGATTTTTGAAGTTGACATTTATGTCTTGCCATCGTCATCACATTCAGTTGTATAGAGTGTTCATAGGATATGAAAATATGAGTGCTTCACGCGCTTCAGGTGGGCAAATTGGAGAACAGTGTTGTGCACAGATAACCCTTTTTATCTAGATAAGATATGTGACAGATAATTACAGATAATTCTGGAAAATGTTATCTAGATTATTGGAGAGGTGAAGTTGGGTGGTGACCTATTGCTTGCAATGTTCGCATCATACTAGATATATCGCGAGGTATATCGGTGTTTGTAGTCTAGAGGTGCGTTCAGTCAGCTTATTCAGCAGCAAGTTTTAGTTTTAGTCGTAAGCGCAGCGATGCTCATTGGCTGTCATGAACCAGCCTCCTCAGATCAGCCAATAAGCGATGCTGCGCTTACGACTAAAATTAAAACTTGCGGCTAAATAAGCTGACTGAACGCACCTTAACCAACTTCTAGCTTTGCGCGGCCGTTTATAGCCCAGTCAAATTAGGTTTTGACCTAGAAATAATTCGCCCAAGGCTGAATTTTTGCACATTGACAGTTTATACCTAGTACAACAACATATCAAAATACCCAAACTTTCCCCTGTCCGCGTCTTTGATTTTCAGGTCCTCAGGTTCTTGAAGTTGCATCGCTGATCTGCGACTCATGCCGTAGCATTATTCTTGGACCTATCAAGCTCAGGCTGAGCTTGAATTGAAGATAGGAGATCAAACAATGATCTACTGGTGCAAGTGGCCCACATTCAATGCGCGGCAAGCCGGCAGACCCGCGAAATTCAAAATTAACGCTGCTATTTGCGACGACTTCTTACGGAATGCTCGCTTTGTATCGTTTGTCAAGAGTTAACAGTGACATACTATAAGTCAATGCATTCAGCAAATCTTCAGCACTCCAAGTGTGTATCTATGGTAAGGTGACCAGACGTTCCGATTTGATCGGAACTGTACCGTTTTCGGGAGACACTTTCCGATTCGACTTTCTGTTCCATAAATGTTCCGATTTGAGTAACTGTTCCGTAAATGCTCCGATTTCCGATTTGAGCAACGATCCTTTCAACTTTTTTCACCAAGATTGAATTTATTTCGATTGGCACCCACACTATACAAGTGCGGGTCTCGACTGTCTGCAGAATGTACCGTATGATCAAAAAATTTCTTATTCAAGGGAGGCTGTGGCCTGGCCAAAATCAGCCTCGTTCGTTTGCCTGCCAATGACCAGGACCACAGCCTTCCTTGAGAAAGAAAGTTTTCGATCATACGGTAGGTACATGTTGTTTCAAAAAAGCATTATTTCATCAACAACATTATTTCATCATTATTGGTATTATGAACACTGTTGGTTGAGAAGGGGGCAAATAAGGGGCAGCACTTACCCGCCCTCCTGCTGTTTTTTTTTTCCAGAAAAATGATCAGAAAAACTAAGTTTCAGGCTCGGTTTCAGAAAATATCCCCAAATATTGGTCTATCCAACAATGAACAGACGCGAAAAAATGAGAAATAGATGGTAGCAGGTATGTAGGTGCGGTGCCAAGGTGCCTGGAAGTTCTGAATCAGCAAATAGAAGGTACGCCCCTTTCTCAAAAAAAAAAAAAAAAAAAAAAAAAAAAAAAAAAAAAAAAAAAAAGTCTACCCTGTTCCGATTTTTTCACTGAGAAATCTGGTCACCTTAATCTATGGTGCCTGTGGAGGCACCGATTGCAAATATACAGCCCCCAGACTAAACGCGGGTCAGGGTAACGCGATCTCTGTCTTGCGCCATGTAGTACAAGAAAGATAGATTTCAACCTCGGAAAAAATATGGACGTCCTGAAAATTTGATATTATGTTCAAAATTGAGTGCTCTATACTACATATCCAAAATCGCCAAAAATCGCACCCGGGGGGTTTGGAGTTATTGGAGAGGAAGTAAAAAATTGCAGATAAAAATGGAGTGGATGAAGCCCGTCAATCCGTTGGATGCAGATACATTATAATTTGACGCATCATATCCCGTTGATACCATTTTGGACAAAAAAAGTCGATTATTCTTGAAGGGGAGTCGTGGGGGGGGGCAGCTCTGCTAGGTGGTTCATTTTGTTTCCCTGGCTATGTAGAACCGACCATGACAAGTTTGGTATTTTTTCTGACTGAATTCAAACTCCTGAACTCGAATCCCATGTGTAAATTTGGATATAAACAAGTTTGAACAAGTTAACTAGGAAAAACTTGTTTTTTCTTTGACAATTTTGACGAATTTTTTTTCTCACTGTTAGAGGTGTTTATCTTTGAAAATATTTCAGGGGCCATGAAATTGGAGTGTATTCTTCACGAAAATCATTCACTCGATGTAAAATTTTGATTCTCGAGTTTGAAATATCGATTTTAACCTGAGCCGGCCCGGCGCCGCATCTACTAATGACCAGAACACTACAGCATGCACCTTCAAATAAAAATAACTCAAACTATTAAAAGAATGATGACTCATCTTTCAAACTTCAAGGATCTGTGCAGAAGTGAGTTCCCTATAACATAATTCAAATCGCCCTGAATCGCACGGCAGGATTTTGAGTTATTCGTTATTCGAGGAGGGGCATAACATTTGAGCAAGATTCATACTCTATATTTCTAATGGGAGCTGTTACCTCTACCCTCAAATAACTCAAAACCCTGCAGTGCAATTCACGGCGAATGTTATAGGGAATTCAATTCTGCACAGATCCCCGCATTCTCAAAGATTAGTTCTTATTCAACCAATAGTTGAGGCTATTTTCATTTACAGGTGCATGCTGTAATGTTCAGGTAATTAGTAGACGCTGCGCCGCGCCGGCTCAAGTAAAATCGATTTTTGAAACTCGAGAAACCAAATTATATATCGAGTGGATGATTCTCGTGAATAATACACTTCATTCTAATGGCCCTTGAAGTATTTCCAAAGATGACACATCTAATAGTAGACAAAAAATCGTCAAAATTGTCAAAGAAAAAACAAGTTTTTTCAAGTTAACTTGTTCAAACTTATTTTATTCAAATTTACACATCGGATTCGAGTTCACGACACTGAATTCAGTCGAAAAAGATACCAAACTTGTTGTGATCAACGATGTATTTGCATTCAATGGATTGACGGGTTTCAACAATCGCCTCATATGGCGCAAAACCTAGGAGGCGCAAAACAGAGATCGCATCACCCTGACCTACGCTTAGTCTGGGGGTTTATATCTGCAATCGGTGTTTCCACAGGCACCATAGATACATACTTGGAAAGCTGAAGAATTGGTGAATGCACTGACTCCTGCTTTGTCACTGTTTATTGGTGACAAACGATACAAAGCAAGAATTCTGTAAGAAGTCGTCGCGAATGGATTTACTGCCATTTTTTGCTGAGAAACGAGGCGTTTAGGCGTGAAAAATTCCATCTGGCCCAGTGCGGATTTGAACCCGGAACATTCATCGCCTTTGAAAGCGGGGCCGAGCTCACCGTGCTACCGACTGGGTTTATAGTTTATTAAATTATAAACTATCACTTTATCATTTTATATCAAGTATTCACGGGTAAGTATGCAACAAACCTCAGGTAACTTAATTTTTTGACTTCATTTTGTCTTTGTCTTGAGAGGAGCAGCAGTTCCACTGATGAGATTGAGTTGACTAGACTATTTATCGACTCTGTCGTAAAGCAGGAAAGAGCTCTCTTGAAGTAAGTTATGTTGCGCCATGTACACAAATCGCGCCAAACGAGGCCCGGGGGCTCGTATTTGACCGGTCAATTGACCAGAGTATTTGACACGGTTAAATGACGGCTTATTTGACCGGTCAATTGACATCGTGCAACCCTATTTTCAACTATGTCATTCATGGCTTAATTTCAAGGTTTTATTCTTATGATATAGTCTTTTTTTTATTGTACCTGCATGCAAAACTAATAAAATACCTGAACATAACTTTAGTCTCTTTAAAATTTGGAGATTTTTTTTAAAATCAATAAACTATTTTTTTTTCAGTTTTGTAGCGTTAAAAGGAACCCTATTAAAAAGGTTTGGTAATTATTGACGACAACTACTTTTCGACTTCAGCCACCAACTTTTCACGGTAGGTAGACACCACCACAACATCACGTTCGTCGACCGTAGTTTCCTGGCGAAACCACTATTTCCACTTTATGCTCCTTCTTTCCATTACTTATCCACCAATGTCCTACGACGTAAGTACAGGCAAGAAGGAAGCGTCCTACATAGCTGTTCAAGTGGTTGCCTAACTCTTAGAAAATGCTAGTCGAGAAGTAGTGGTCGTCAATAATTACCAAAGGTTTCATTGAAATTGTATGTTTCGATTACCTTTGTTCAAAGTAACCTCAACCCGAGAGGTTACTTTGAACACCCACATTTAAATTTGGAAAAAGGCCTTGTTGGTCATATTGCAATTGGAATTTTTGATTAACTATAGCTCAAAGCGATGCCCGTGATTATACTTTTTTCAAAATTTTCACACAAACACTTTCGAAGATATCAGCATTTAAACTGAAAAACTGTTCAAAGTAACCTCGTTCTACGGTAGCTACTATTTTTAATATATTTTGGGTTTTTGAAAAAAATCTGCCACTTCCATTGATGATAAATTCCGGAGAAACACTGATCCAGTGGCTACAGAGAAAATATCTACCTATATATTTTGCATGAATCAGCGAAGCGCGATAATGACAATGAAATCCGGGTGCTTGTCCACGTAATTATCGCCACAAAGGTTGAATAAATATCCACCGCTCAGTTATTACGTTATACCTCGCCTTATACTTCACCAACAAAATTATTTTTTCATCCTTCGAGATTAAGGCAACCTTTGGAACGTTGCGCCCATGCTTATAATTACCTAGCTACATCCGATCAATACTTATTACAATTTTTCAAAAAGTGTACGTAGGAAAGCTGATCAAATCAAGGAAATATTATCTTATTGTTCGCAATGTGTGCACCCACCAGAACAGATTACAGAACATAGGCGCTCTATCACAAATAATAACTGACTGTGGATCTTGGTGTCACTTTCAACCCTAAACTTTCGTTCAGACCACATATCGATGGGACTATTGAGGCGGTGTTCAGAAGTTTGGGCTTCGTTATTCGAAACTCGAGGAACTTTGCAGACGTCGCCACAGTCCGCTTGCTTTGCTTCACGTTTGTCAGATCAAGATTTCAATACGCGTCAATTATTTGGAGCCCCTTACAAAACTCTTGAGAAAGTACAGCGAAAGTTTCTGTATCAGGCTCGCCGGTATGATAACCCTGCAACAGGTTTTCTGAGCGCCAAGCACTCAACAACCGTTCAGCTCTTTATTCTATGGTTTGTAGGTATAGTAGGTAGGTACTCAGGATACATCTTATATATATATATATATAAAAAAATTATTTTCACCACCTATTGTCAAAACAATTTTTTTGCAGGCTTCTCTATTAGCAGAACCTACCTACTCAAAGGTCTTTTTTAACACTTGACCTCTAATTAGGCTTTGGCCTGTTGGTCGTTTTAACGAAGTTATAGTCAATAATAATTCGCCATCAACTCGTATGATTATGTGAAGCTGTGCAAATTTTGAGTAACATTTTTTAATTCTTTTGCAAACACATTCTACTTTTCATCAACCAAATCATGTGGATTAGGGTTCTTTGTAAATGGAAATTTTTGTACTTTAGTTTTGAAATCTGGACACATCCAAGGATTAGATAATAAGATCTATGATACACATTTCTGAACCATGCGCATTTGGAACAAGGTGGTGCAAAAAAAAACATTGGTAAACATTAACAAAATATCTTGTATTCTTCAGTTAAGACAGGACAAAAAAAATCTGCACTAAAAATTCGACTACAGGGTGTCCTCTGAAAAATCTACCATATTTTTTTGTATAGATAAGCCTTAGGCCGAAATCTTTAAGCATACTTCGGAGCGCGCGTGGAACTGTACATCACAAAAGATCAGCGAAAAGCGGACGAAAATAAAACAAAATTCACAAAAAACAGAAATTGTAATGGAATGTACAAATTATTTATTTTCAACATAATTTTGCTGTTCCCTTCTTACAACAGAGCCTTTTCTACAACATACTGGTATTATATAAGTATAATAATATGTCTACAGGGCGGCACAACGCGTCACTGAGCCCCTTTGATGATTGGGGATGACGCCCTGACCGCCCGGTGCTGCACTTACACACGACTTTTTCTTTGTTGAATTATCACTATTTGAACGAAAAAAATCAGGAAAAATACTAGATATATGTATAATATATAACATTCTTACGCTAGAGACAGGAGGAGAACGCTGCTGTCGCGGCTCCGAAGGCCTGGGGTAGAGCTGCCCCCCGGGGCCGCGCCACCTAGTCCCCCACGCGCCCAAGCTAGACTACAGAGAAGGCTAACACGTATATTAACTATGGACATCAAACCATCAAATCGGTACACACAGATGTTGTCATTTATTTACAACAACTCTTTTTTTGGTAATTTTCAAACTGCACTAATAATGGAAGGTTGATCACAACGGATCGGCAAAAATTGAAACAAGGAAACATGAGCAATTTCAACAACAAGGGAGTGAGACGACGCAAATTAATTTTATAATAATTAATATGTATGATACACAATATGATATGTTGAAGAATAAAAACCGAAACATAATGTGAGCCTTCTCGAGACTCGCCGCCATGTTGTAGTAAAACGCACATCATCAGAAAACGAAATAAAAATGTTTTGGGGATAAAAACGATTGCTAACCGTGAAAATTATTGTGCTACATCTTTGTCGACTCAATAGAGCCCGTAGATCAAAATCGATTATAAGGTAACCTAGCAGACTACTAAACTTTACAATAATTAATTATATAATAATAATAATAATAATAAAATACCTACAAGTTGTTCAAGGAGTAAACCTTTCATGAAGATGACTGATAGGAGCACATGATGTCAAAGCCCTTTTATACTCTCGTTTACATTTTTTGCTAGTAGTTAAATTTATTTACAATGATAGCACTCGTATTTTTTTTGCAATACGCGTCCCATCATACATGCACGATCGGGTCGGGTCAAATTCATCGAAGCTTACACATCGGTTTATACGTATCATCTTTTATACATTTAAACATTAAAAACAAAACGTCTGAGACCGGATATACGGGAGGACACGGAAGGGAGGCGGAAATACGGGGGCGGTGATTGACAATGGGGGGAACATGAGGGTATGTAGGGGAGTGTGGGGAGGCAGCGGCTTTCGGGCTAGATGGTAGTAGTAGTTATTACAATTTAACTGTTTGCTTTATTTTGTGTAGAGGTAGATGGCCACGATGAGACCGTAGAGACCTAAGACTTCGGCGAAGATGAGAATGAGGATCATGCCGACGAAGAGACGGGGCTGCTGGGCCGTTCCCCTCACACCGGCGTCGCCGACGATGCCGATGGCGAAGCCTGCCGCCAGGCCGGAGAAGCCTACCGAAAGTCCGGCACCCAAGTGGACGAAGCCTCTGCAATAAAACAAAAAACCAAACAATCAGTGAAACGAAGCCGACAAGTTCTAGGAGAAAGATAATAATTAGAAGCCAAATAAATGTAAACTTGGATTTGGGGAAGTTTCAAAGAGAAAAACCGACTTTGAGAGGCTCGAATTTCCACGCGCACGGCCCATAAAAAAAAACAACCTAGTAGTAAACCATCAATAACCAAACATCGTCAAGCAGCGAAACGACTCTTCATTGTTTACGACCACCATAAAGACGTCAAACTTGTGAAAGTCTAGTCTCAATCAAGTCGTTCCACCTGTTTCCGAATTACTTCTAAAATAAATTCGGCACTTCCGATCGGACTTCAGCACACTCGCGTGATGTAACACCAGTGTGGACCCCACATGAGAAATCCTCTACCTTGAATATTAATTTTGTGTAATTAGAATTATGAATTCAGAAGTTGAAGACAATAATATTGCAATTCGCAATATCCCACAACGGACCCACAGTTGCGTAAGGAAAATCGCTCCTTTTGGCATCACAGAAAATGTACTGGAGAGGCCATTATATTGCAGTACTGCAGATTGCTCTTTCAAAAACTTTTTTTTTTAATCAACAAACAAGAGATCGGATTGAATGATATATTACAGCTACAATATACAGAGTGACCTTTCCTTTTTTGCGTTCCAAGATATAGTCGTGTTTACTGGTCTCTCGTGAGTTCGGCGTACTTATACTCGAAGCTACCACCACCAATTTTTTGAACAACCCATGCAGTCTGTCAACAACACATTTTCAACAACAGTAAAGTTGTTGAAAATTATGCAGCAGGTCCGAAATAAACATTTGTATGGGTGATAAGGACGACTCGACAATTTTTTCAACATAATAACCAATGCAAATTGACATTTATTACATAAATTTTTCTCATTGTAGAAACTTGCATAGATTTCAGTTTCAATTTCAACTCAAGAAACCACTGAAAACTTCTTTTGGAAAGCGGCATTATCTCACTGCGTGCGGATTTTTGTTGACGTGCGTATTGTGAGCCTGTTCGGCCTCGTCGGTAAGAAGCAACGACGGTAAGAAGTTTCCGTGGATTACTGGATTATCTATCTTCACCACTAATCCAGGAGCTAGTGACAGCAGGCTGTTTTTCTTGGGAAATTTTCATGTAATACTTATGAAAATTTGAAATAATGAACTGTGTGTAGCACACCTTCGAGTGCTTGTGCCTGGATGATCTGCAATAGCTTTCAAAAGTATGAGAGGCGAGAAGTGCGTTCTCTAGCAGGCTTTTATTATGGCGACGCCTCCGGAAATGTCTTCGGTTCAAATTTTCAGAAATTTTGAAGGTTTCGAGTTAGTTTGGATTCGGCAAAAAAAAATCCAGGTTGTCAGCTTTAAGTAGTATGTATTGCAATAAACATTTTCTAATCCGAAACTTAGTTTTTCATAATATTAAGAAATATGGCCAAGTCAAGAATAAATGCCAACTTCAAGTGAAGTCAGCAAAAGGGGCCGAAATTTCCGATCACGAACCGTTCATTTACAAACACCGAGCCTGTGAACCATTACATCATAATTATATAGGATCTTTCGTTGTTTGTAAACACGTATCTATCGCTTGTATTTCATGATGAAATTGTTAAGACTTCTTCTGTTCAAAAATAAACTCCCAAGTACCTAACACAATTCTGGGACACAGTTCATCTCACATACTCCACATTTTCTGTACCCTACACCACGCCTTTATGCTACAGATCTGAATTAAAGAGTGGCCCTTATAGCCTCACTGAAAGGGTCAAGTGATTTTATCCCTTCACATGCACACGATGCCTGCGAAAAATTAAACAGACGAATGCCTTATTTGCATAACAATAATAAACACTGATTGATAGTAGAGCGTGTTGTTTACAACTAAGTACTTGGACAACTTGGAGAAAGCAATTTGGGGAAAGTCCTCGTTGTGGTCGCCGCCACTTTATATTATCGAAACGTCAAGGTTTAAAAACACGTATCGAGTCTAGAATGAACGGAATAAACGTAGGAGACAGTTTAAACTTAGCTCAGACGTTCAAACATGAGTGATCTCATAATTGAAAGACGCGTTGAACAATACGATTTTATCGAGAGAGGGGTAAAAAGAGCACCGTGCAGTGCTAAATTTAATCAAGACACGGGCAACTGGAATCGTGAATTCGGTCGTTAAACCTTCTAAATTTGGAGGAAACCTTGGGAAACGACAACCCAAACATACACACACACACACACACATCCAGAAACGTGAACACATACAAAATCGATCATCTCATTCTAGTTATTGCTTCCGCGCTGTTTACGATTGTTTTCCTTTTGGCTAACTTTGAATCACACGTTTTTCTTCCGGAAAAATACTCACTTGTACACTGGGTAGTCCTTAGGTTCGCCTATACCGCCGGCGATCAGGACAGCTATGACCAGTCCGTAAATGGCAATGATACCCGCCATGACGACAGGAATGATGGATTTCATGATAAGTTCCGGCCTCATCACGGACATGGCGGCAATACCGGTTCCGGATTTCGCCGTGCCGTACGCCGCTCCGAGTGCTGAAAAGACACAAACAAAAATTAGTCTTACATGTTCATTTCATAATCATTCTTTATTTCCAACCTCAAAGTACCAAAGGCCATTTTATCGATCGCCGAGATAGAGACATTCATTGCATCGGAATTCTACTGTAAGTACTCGTGGCATTGGCGCACCTCCAAACCCAAGACGAGACGTCTAAATCGGTGCCATAGAAAATTTAATGTAGAAACGCGAGAATTCGTCAAAAAGCTCCAATTTTCGCACATATTTGCATTATTATTTATTATACCTTTATCGTGTGACAATGTTTGATATTGCTCATATTTTTAGCTCGGTACTCGATACAGCATACAATAAAACTAATAATAATGAAGACTTATCGCCTGCAGACACGACTCCCACGCTACACAAGCCCCGCGGCAAAATCCACGACGACGTCACACCTGATTGATGCCGGCCGTTGACGTCATCCTTACGACGTCACAAAGACCCAAGCGACCACCTCGTATCACGGACCAAAAGACTGGTCCTGCCAAACTGCAAGGATTCCATTCATCATAATAATTGCGGGTGAGTATAACCCTGCAGAAACTCCACAGAAGCATTTAATAACTAATGAGAGAAGTTGAAGTGATGCCAGATGCGAAAAAGAGAGATGAAACGAAGCTTGAACTAATATACCATTAGTAAAAACGTATATAATGGTAGATGAGCTTACTTTTGTTTCTATGTCAAGAATCGTTATAATCTCATTAGCAAAGAAACATTCGAAACGTGTCGTTTTCGAACGTTGCACTGCAGCCATGTCCGGCCTTAACAGCACTGGCATTCAAATTAAAAATTCAGCTCCAATCGATAGGGCGTAAACTGTACACTGTTGAGATCAAAAGCAGCCTGCCTACTGCCTGTATATAGTTGTAAATTCCTACTGTTTTTTCTAAGTAGTTGGTGCAATGTAGCTTTGCTTCGCCGTTCATTATTCGATGTGTCCGAACCAACGCAGACTTTGCGCTTCAAGAAATCCAAGTCCGCAGCACTGAGCTGCCCTTGTGTCTCTGCCGAGGTCTCTACTGACATGCGTCTCGCTTCCGCACAACAGGATCAGCAACTGCTGACTCCTATTATATCCAGGAATATTTGCGTCCATCTTTGATTTAGTATTTAGGACCGAATTCAACAGCATCACAACTTCACCTACACTGCATTAATTCCTCAATTTATTTAGTACAATACGTCCTCTCCGAGCGATAGGGCTTTTATTTGACAAGCACGGTACAAATACCGAAGTCTGGGAGAGAAATACGTGCGATTAGTTGATTTATTCTGACTTGGTGAACAATGGATAAAATGGTCAGTTAAGTAAACTTCCAAAACTTTATTATTATGTTATTTAGTTCAGAATTTAGGTAGCGTACGCTATACTAGGACATTGGCTAGGAGATAGGGCTCGACAAGGGGAACCGATAACAGCATTAGCGCTTGCTCAACATTATTTGCCGTGAGTGTGAGACGGTTATGGATTTTTAAAACTGCTCCGACATCCAACACCAAAGCTGCAAGGTTGCGGAAATGTGCGAAAAACGCGTTTCAAAAGTGGCTCGGACGACATCGTGTATCGTGAATGATGGTGCCGAATATCGCCAGTGTAGCCAACCACAAAGTTTTGGAGATATTCTGTGGTTCAGATTTGGGAACTTGAAAAGACAAAATCTCTCAAGTCACTCGAATCACGGTTAATGTCGAAGGGCTATAGTACCTTGGACAAATCGTCACTTTTGACAGAATAGATAGACTGGACAGTATGTATTTTTGAACATGTTTGATACCCTTTTAAAAGGATTTTAAATTTAGCTATAGTAGCTTTACTTCTACTGTGACTAGTTGACAGAGCAAATTTTCTACTTTAGCACTGTAGGTTTGCCGCCTTTTTACCTGGTGCGAAACTGGCATATCTGAAAGTAAAATTATATTTTTTATCAAGTTGATATTAAAATCTTAGGAAATTGTCCTTGTCATACGTGGAAATGCGACTAGAGTGGCGCAGAGCTTCAAAACCGTCATTTGACGCCAAAACCGCAAGGGGCCGCCTTCAGTCTAAGTCATCTTGACGGCGATCATTCAAAGCCGACAAAAACTCGTTCCGCCAAGCTCCAAAACGAAAGCAAATAGCAAATTGAAGGTACTCACATGAATTTCGGTCCGATACGCAACTTTGAGCGACTGGGTTTTTTGAAATCGGTTTATTAAACTTTTTACACGTAAATCCTGCTGCAACTGCAGACCCGCTGGGATTAGAGATGGAGCCGGCTCTGGATCCGGTTATCCGGCAAATCCGGCCGTTTTTTCGGAACCGGACCCAGATCCGGTTTGGCTGGATTCCGATGTGGATCCGGCGGGATCTCAAAAAATTACAATTTTTTTCACCTCCACTAACTTTTGAGGTCGAAAAGCACACATACACGAAGCGATTGAGAGGAAGAGAGCAACATTCATTTTTATAAATTTTAAATGAAATAAATACACTAAATACTCGATGGGTTTTGAAATCGGCACACATCACAGTTGACATTTATTTTTGAATTTTTCAAAATGTTGTCTTCAATTTCAAGTAATATGTAGTTGCACAAGTGCTATAATAGCTACATACTTTCCATAAACTTGTCGCTAATCGGTCATTCATGTGAAAGAAACCTGTACAAAATTTTCATGAAGATCCGGCGATCCTGTCCGGTTTCGGCCACTGAGATTTGGTTCCGGTTCCGGTATCCGGTCTTTTGAAATGACCGGAGCTTCTCCATTTCTAGCTGGGATGTTCCTTGTCTTGCTCAAGTTCTTCATGGCTTGGCGTGTCTTTTCGACTGGAAGAGGTGAAAGGATTGATGATTCATGGGTTCCCTTTTTTTGGACGAAGGGCTAGTACATTTTAAGTTTGAATCAATGTAAAGTTGAACTGGCTTCGAGAGGTTGAAAATATTTTTAACAACTGTTAAATGTCAAAGCTGCTTGATTTATTTGTTAATTGGCGAAAATTGAAAACGGGTAGAAAAGTTACTACATTTTCTAATAAAATGGAAAAAGGCGTCAGACATCACGTCCCGCAAAAATGTTCCGTCAATCTGCAGAGGAAATGTGTAAAAAATGTGTCCCAATTGTGGTCCGAGCGACTTCGTGTCTCTTCGTGAATTATTGTGCAGAATGAAGCCAGAGCAGCCAACCGCAAAGTTTTGGGGATTTTCTAAATTTCAGATTTGGAAACTTAGAAACAAAATCCCACAGCCGACTAGAATCACAGTAGAAGTGAACATACTGAAATCAGTCCGAGTTGTGCGAAAAAAAATAGTCTTCATTATGTTCTGACCATGAAGTGTTCTGTTTGACATATTTCAAGCAAAAACTTATTTTCCAGCCTAATGCCGAGACATAAATGTGCAAACCGAGTTTGATCGAGATTGGTTGAACGGTTCAGCAGTGACAAGTGCGATAAAAAATGCAATACAAAACATCTAAAATGTGTTACATAGGCTGTAGGGATGATCGCTTTGGCTGAATCTGATTTTTGCGGCCGTGCGGGAAAATATTATAAGCGAATGTAGCAGAACGGATGAATGAATACTGGGAGTTATAAAATACCTTGAAATGTACAGGGTACGGATCATCACCAGTTTAAATAAAGGAAAGTGAAATGACGAAGCGAATCTATGCTTAGCTGGCTACTATTATAATAGTTCAGGGTACACGAGGAGGGAGCCAAGCGAAAAAGGAGCTGGTTGAAAGTAATGGTTGACACAAAGCTGACGTCCATGTTGACAAATGTGATAGTTGCCATGACAACGGCAGCAATGACATGAGTGCACCATGGCCTCCTCCTACTCCAATCACTATCGCCGACTGACTCAACAAAAAATAACAGCCGTTTTGATTGTCAACAGGAACTGCGGCCAACCACAACACAACGAAACGATTCACTGAAAATTTGCTCAATGTGAATATACTCTATATAACAACTTCAATCAAAATAAACAAAACCGGAATAAATATTTCGACTGGGCGAAAGATGCTTTTCCCTGACGTCACGATCCTGCGATTTCGAGACAAGAGTACCATGACACGGACAATGGCGACCGACGTGATGACGAAGTACCCCGTTATGAAGATCGGGTTATCTTTCGCTGGCCATTATTATTCAGTGCAACGTGCGATGCTGTAGCACTCTTTGGAATGAGGATTGGAGAAGAAAAACTCGCTGCTCCCTTGTTCTGAGTTGTTCTTTTCGACCAAGAAGTAGTGTTGTTTCCAATTACGGGAGCGCTCGCGCCGGAGACCTGAACGAATTAAATTCAATAAAGTTGAAACGTCGACTCAATTTGCTCAATTACAGCGTACGGTACGGGTAACGCACGCCAACACCATGCAGCGCTAATCAAGTTGTTAATGATTTGGGGGGCCACTTCAATTTCCCACATTTTACCATGAATAAGTGATGGTCAGCGGCGTCGGGTCAGGGACGCAATGCTCTGGCCAACCAAAAAAATAATAATAAAAAATTCAGCGCATGCATTTCTGACGTGGTGACGTGGATTAGCGCACGCCACTGACCTAACCCATCCACCCAGCCTTGAAATCCAGACCGGGTTTACGGAAACCTCTGAATGTCGATGAGTCCGATGACAGTTTTTCAGTTGTACAGATTGTACTACTCAATACTGTTTTACTATTCCGTATCGGACGAGACTTCCATTGATATTTTCTCTCCCACACACCCATTTTTCTGACAGATTATATACACACGCATACGCACGCAGCACTGACTAATAGCTACCTATATTTATTGATATTCCGAAATTAATTAAGTTGTCATAAAACATGAGCGAGCCGATGGACAGAAAGCAGCAGCAGAAGCAGCAGGAGGAGGAGATGCAGGAGCAAAAATCGCACATTTAAAAATAAACGAGTCGGATCTCGAGGTGTGTAGTACTGTGTTGTGTAGTATGCGCCAGGTGGGAATTACCGCATCGAATAAAAATCCCAGATTAATGAAATTCCACCAATTGTGCGCAAAGAGTTGTTCGTAGATTTCTCTTGCCTCTCTTTTGTCAATTGCGGTGCTTCAAACTGTCATCAACTTTATAATAATTGCCACAAGGTCTAATTATGTATTCTGAATTCACGCTTGTTTTTAATTCTTTTCAGACTTCACGATTCCTTTTCTTCATATTACAAATGAATTTTGCAAAAAGAAATGTGTGGTAGGATTATTACTGACTTACTTTATTTACTTTCATCTTATAAATAAACATTCAAATAATAAATACTTATCAGAGGCAAACGATTGTGCAATTGAATTTGTTTTCAATTCCCGTCCTCTAATTCCTCAATACCATCCGCCGCCATAAAATGCTACACTGGCGATGGCGGGCTCATAAATGGAAACACTTGGGCTTGGCATTACTTGTTTTGTGGTTTTTTCAACGTCGGCCTATTTCCAGGAGGAGGCCGAACACCAACGCCGGCGAATGCTTCCCTGCACTATACCGGAAATTTTGCCGAATCCCTGTGTGTCTCAACACAAGGTAGGAGTTTTCAACGACCACCAACATCGCATCTAGATGCGGCCCGCACCATCGTTCATATTTTACGTGCTACGCAACACACGGCGCACCTTACATTTAGCATGCATTCCAACTAAATCAAGGAACTTGTTTTCAGGACAAAAATACGACCGTCCCCGGTGGGGATCAAGCCCAAGAGCCTTAGCATGGCAGTCGGACGCGCTGACCACCACACCACAAGCTCCTCAAAAAAGCGGACTAAGCGGCATTACTTGTCATTCTTATTTTGCAGCGTCTGTTAAGTGTCAAGTATTTCCATTCATGGCCAATGTACCTACATAAAATTTCAGTTTCAATTTGGGAACAGTTCCAAAAAAATTGCAATAGTTGGAGTAAAAGAGTTTACAAAAATTATTCCATATAACGAAAATTAGAGGACTCAAACTCTCACCCTTTGATGTAAGTATAAAAACGTTCAATTATTTGCAATATTTTCATGGCACTTTCAAAGCATCTCCTTCAAACTGCCCTAGACTAATTTTGCGACACGTTGTGTGAATTAATAGAAAGATATTGTTTTTCAAAAAGGCTTTTTCATAATTTTACAGCCTAAACAGTATAGCCCAGTCAAATTAGGTTTTGACCTAGAAATAATTCGCCCAAGGCTGAATTTTTGCACATTGACAGTTTGGACCTAGTACAACAACATATCAAAATACCCAAACTTTCCCCTGTCCGCGTCTTTGATTTTCAGGTCCTCAGGTTCTTGAAGTTGCATCGCTGATCTGCGACTCACGCCGTAGCATTATTCTTGGACCTATCAAGCTCAGGCTGAGCTTGAATTGAAGATAGAAGATCAAACAATGATCAGAAGATCAAACAATGATCTTCTGGTGCAAGTGGCCCACATTCAATGCGCGGCAAGCCGGCAGACCCGCGAAATTCAAAATTAACGCTGCTATTTGCGACGACTTGTTACGGAATGCTCGCTTTGTATCGTTTGTCAAGAATAAACAGTGACAAACCATAGGTCAATGCATTCAGCAAATCTTCAGCTCTCCAGCTGTGTATCTATAGTGCCTGTGGAGGCACCGATTGCAAATATATAGCCCCCAGACTGAACGCGGGTCAGGATAATGCGATCTCTGTCTTGCGCCATGTAGTACAAGAAAGATAGATTTCAACCTCGGAAAAAATATGGACGTCTTGAAAATTTGATATTCTGTTCAGAATTGAGTGCTTTATACAACATATCCAAAATCGCCAAAAATCGCACCCGGGGGGTTTGGGAGTTATTGGAGAGGGGGTAAAAAATTGCAGCTAAAAATAGAGTGGATGAAACTCGTCAATCCGTTGGATGCAGATACATTATAATCCGACGCATCATATCCGGTTGATACCATTTTGGACAAAAAAAAGTCGATTATTCTTGAAGGGGAGTCGGGGGGGGGGGGGGCAGCTCTGCTAGGTGGTTCATTTTGTTTCCCTGGCTATGTAGAACCGATCATGACAAGTGTTGTATCTTTTCCGACTGAATTCAAACTCCTGAACTCGAATCCCATGTGTAAATTTGGATGAAAACAAGTTTGAACAAGTTAACTAGGAAAAACTTGTTTTTTCTTTGACAATTTTGACGATTTTTTTTTCTTACTGTTAGAGGTGTTTATCTTTGAAAATATTCCAGGGGCCATTAGATTGGAGTGTATTCTTCACGAAAATCATCCACTCGATGTAAAATTTTGTTTCTCGAGTTTAAAATATCGATTTTAACCTGAGCCGGCCCGGCGCCGCATCTACTAATGACCAGAACACTACAGCATGCACCTCCAAATAAAAATAACTCAAGCTATTGAAAAAATGATGACTCATCTTTCAAACTTCAAGGATCTGTGCAGAACTGAGTTCCCTATAACATAATTCAAATCGCCATGAATTGCAAGACAGTATTTTGAATTATTCGTTATTCGAGGAGGAGCATAACATTTCAGCTAGATTCATACTCTATATTTCAAATGGGAGCTGTTACCTCTACCCTCAACCAACTCAAAACCCTGCAGTGCGATTTACGGCGAATGTTATAGGGAATTCAATTCTGCACAGATCCCCGCATTCTCAAAGATGAGTTCTTATTCAATCAATAGTTGAGGCTATTTTCATTCACAGGTGCATGCTGTAGTGTTCAGGTAATTAGTAGACGGTGCGCCGCGCCGGCTCAAGTTCAAATCGATTTTTTAAACTCGAGAAACCAAATTATATATCGAGTGGATGACTTTCGTGAAGAATACACTTCATTTTAATGGCCCTTGAAGTATTTATAAAGATGAACACATCTAATAGTAAAAAAAATCGCCAAAAAAAAATCGCCAAAATTGTCAAAGAAAAAAACAGTTTTTCCAAGTTCACTTGTTCAAACTCATTTTATCCAAATGTACACATCGGATTCGAGTTCACGACATTGAATTCAGTCGGAAAAGATACCAAACTTGTTGTGATCGGTTCAATATGGCCCAGGGAAAAAAAGAACCGCCTAGCCAAGCTTCGCCTCCCCACGAGCACCCTTCAACAATGATCGACACTTTTTGTACCAAAATGATATCAACGGGATATACAATACATCAAATTACGATGTATTTGCATTCAATGGATTGACGGGTTTCAACAATCGCCTCATATGGCGCAACACAGAGATCGCATCACCCTGACCCACGCTTAGTCTGGGGGTTTATATCTGCAATCGGTGTTTCCACAGGCACCATAGATGCACACTTGGAAAGCTGAAGAATTGCTGAATGCATTGACTCCTGGTTTGTCACTGTTCATTGGTCACAAACGATACAAAGCAAGAATTCTGTGAGAAGTCGTCGCGAATAGCAGCGTTCATTTTGAATTTCGCGGGTCTGCCGGCTTGCCGTGTACCGGAAATAGGCGTTTCGCACCAGAAAATCGTTATTTGGTCTTTTCTCTTCAATTCAAGCCCAGCCTGAGTTTGATCGGTCCAAGAATAATGCTACGGCATGAGTCGCAGATCAGCGATGCAACTTCAAGAACCTGAGGACCTGAAAATCAAAGACGCGGACAGGGGAAAGTTTGGGTATTTTGATATGTTGTTGTACTAGGTCCAAACTGTCAATGTTCAAAAATTCAGCCTTGGGCGAATTATTTCTAGGTTTTGTCGATTTTTGACCTAAAATGCCTGGGCTAGTAAAAATATTATCATTTAAGTATACAATAATTGTATCAATGTATTCTAAAGAGATCACTTATTATCAAACGGTTACTGTTTACTATTTATTTTTATTCGCCAGTGTAGATAAGGCCTCTAACACTTACAACAAATAACAAAATAATCAGACATTTTTTATACATTCTCTAAAATGTGCATTATAAAAGTTGTAATAATGAAAAAAGTTGCTTCAAAGCCTACGGAAAACTTCGTGAAAAACCGGTGAAATTATTTCTAGAATTATGCACTTCAAAACTTCGTCACAATTTCCGTTGCGAGACTCGATAAATTTGAACAATAAAATCAAGAGTTATCAGTAATAATATGTAATTAATATTGCCATGAAAATTTAATTTAGCGCAGTTTGAAATAACTAAGTGCCTATAATAGCTAATTTTTATTATTACAGTTTAAATTATAGGGTAGAAAGGACTTAAGAGGTCAATTTCAAGTCCAACTTGCAACCTCTGCAAGGTTGCACCATCAAACGTCAAAAAAATGTCAAACTTTGACGTCGATTTGCAACTCTCTTCTGGCTCTAAACCTGAAACAGGTTCATGGCAAAGGGAAGACGAAAATGAGAGTGAGGACGTTCTCTGCATTCGGCTAAAATTTAGATCTCATGACTAATGTGGATCCAAATTTAAATTTCACGTTTTGACGCATTTTGACAGCGTAAAAAGTTGCATTGGTTGCAAGTCGTACTTAAAATTTAGCCCTTAAAAAGGACCATAAATATTTCTTTCGTGGTGGAGTTGACTGATTTTGTTCTCGATTTTGTTCATCACGATCTCAATTAGGTGCATACATTTTAGAATCATCTCGGCGAACATTGAAACTTAATCCACCTACAACACCCGTAATTGATTGATTTTCAGATAAAAATTCTATTAATACCCGGCAGCTATTTTCAGTCGCATTAACTTCAAATAAAACGCTTAGTTCTGAAGTGACCTCTTGGAATGAATAATGCGAAAAAAGGGTCATAATTTCAAAATTGTTCAATGCACAGTAACGAACAAGGAACTTCAGGCACGAAGTTTGTGCTAGTGGCAAATTAGGGTGAAATTGAACATTATTTTTGATTTCTGTGGTTCACCTCAGATCTAGGGAGATGTAATTTTGCCAGTCAATCCAAAGCAATTTTGATTCTGGAAGGCTGTATAGACGGTTATAATTTGTTACTCGAGCTCATAATATTAAGATATTT
This sequence comes from Anaspis maculata, assembly GCA_949128115.1. Classification (NCBI taxonomy): domain Eukaryota; kingdom Metazoa; phylum Arthropoda; class Insecta; order Coleoptera; family Scraptiidae; genus Anaspis; species Anaspis maculata. The sequence continues at coordinate 94,076,503 of OX421962.1, forward strand.
GTGACCGTCTGATACAGCAAAATGACGTGTTGTCATGAAATGTGACACGATTTTGTGGCCAAATGCAACTCGGGTGGCCCATCACATCGCAGGATATTTGGTCACAAAATTGTGACATATTCTGTTTACAAAATAATTTTGTGATAGAATGATGTATAACCATTTAATATGGCTTCAAGATTAGGTCGCAGAGATTTTGATTCCTCAAGTCAATTCCAATTTCGAACGGGCAAGTCACAAGTCGTAAACGTGACAAGTGTGAAAGTGTGCCTAAAAAATAAGCAATTTTTAAAAATTACCTTGTATCCCCAAGGTTTCATTTTTAGGAACTGTAATTTAAGAAAAATGCCGAATTGGAAAACAATAGCTGCAGATAGAGACGTCTGGAGGAAGCGAGTGAAGGAAGCCGTAGCCCTTAACGGGCCGTGAAGGTTATATGATGAATGAATGAATTTAAGAAAAATAATGCAAATTGTTGCTAACCTCCTAGCACAAACTTTCGTCTCTAGCAAGTTGATTCGCCTTTTGGATTGAGTAATTGGACTTTTGTTACGACCACTATTAGTAATAAGTTGCTGACACCTGTTTGTAATTTGAATGCAATTTTCAACACCAGCCAAAATTGTTTTCAATCCATGACTGCTACAAAGAACAAACAAGAATCTGTGACCGTCATTTTGCAATTATATGTATAGGGTGTCCTCGAAATGGTGGGCCAGAACAGTACTATGGTCAATTTAAAAGTTGAAAAGTTTAAAGTTTGTTTTTCTCCTTCTCGGCATTTCTTATGCCATAGGAGTTGCTGCATATTTATTGAAATCATTACATGTGAAAAAATCCGCTTACACAGTGCAACACCCAGACCTGCTGTCCGGGAATCGAACCCGGGACTTCAGCTTGCCGAGCGAACACGCAGTCCACTCGACTAGCGAGCTACTATGGTTGATGGAATCCAGGATATAAACATTGATTCGACTCTTTTATTTTCGAAGTCATGCATGAGCATAATGAACAAAGGGTCGAAGGGTGGTCCCGGTCCCTCAAGACTAGGCACATGTCACGATGGGAAATAAGTGACAAACTTTTGACGCCAGTGATTGATACAATTGACAGTAAATCCCAACTCATGCAAAAGCGTCCCCTGCATCCTGCATGTCATGTAATAGCCTATTCTACAGGGTGTTAGGTACCTGGTTTCACAAACTTTGAGGGATGATTCCTCATTAAAAATAAGGCCTAAAGAAAATAGAACTCATGGTTCTAAAATGCTTACTTAAAAAGATACAGGGTGTGGAAGCTAACTTTTTAAATAGCTTTTTTCACCGTAATGGCGGCTTTACAGAACTTTGTATGTCGCCGGCGACAGTGTCGCTGGCCAATAGGATTCGATCTGCCTGTACTCCCCTACCTCCCTCCATAATTCTCGCGACACGAGTTGCTGTCGTCGTGTCGTTCAAATTATTCAACTACAGTGGAGTGGCGGACTGTCGCCGGCGACAAACGAAGTTCTGTAAAGCCGCCATAACGGTTGGACCGTTGGAGCCGAAGCCTGAAGAATGGGGCAGTTCAATCAACAGTGAATTTTCGAAACCGACCATCCAAGTCGAAAGTTGGAAGCGGTCAAAGTTGGTGAATTCTATTGCTGCTCCACTTCAATTGACGACCAGTTTCGTAATAGGAAAAAATTGAAATCTATTTCGTGTGACCCCTCCTCTACGATTTTTTCCTCAAGTTTCTTTGTTCTTTGGAAGTTTTATAATTGCTACCATACAAACAGGTGATTCAATAGTGTCGAACCACCTTGAAGGTGTGTAATATGGAGGTGTAGTCAAGTGCTGAAAACTTGTTAAAAAAATTCTGTCTTTCAAGTTTGAAGCTAAGGAGGGAAAAATTTGGTCCTTCGATTGCTTCTATTTGCGTTGTCTCAAAAGACTTTGGTGGACTGTTTATGGAAAAATAATGAGTATAAAAAATCAACCTCTAAATCTGTATTGAATTTCAGTTTTCCTTTAAGGGTGAGCCATAAAGTACGAAAAAATAGTCTTCCTAAAAAACCAGAAGCAAAAGAATTCTATTTGAATGAATTGAGTTTTATTCTGCTCTACGTAGGTTATGGGACCATTGTGAATGTTTGCAGGCACCTTTTGATACAATTAATTCTCAGGATTCATGACTCTCCCTGTATACAAAACAGAAATCCATTACAGATATTATAGAGGTTGATTTTTTGTACTCATTGTTTTTCCATAAATAGTTTCCCAACATCTTTTGAAACAACGAAAATAGAAGTGATCGAAGGACCAACTTTTGTCCCTCTATAACTTCAAAAGTAAAAGACAGAATTTTTTTAAGAACATTCCAGCACTCTGCTACACCTACATATTATGCACCTTCAAGATGGTCCGACACTTTTAAATCACCCTGTATGTATACAAGGTATGACATGGACCTTTTTTTCAAAATGGAGCACCATCTCTATGTAGAGTTGTTGTCATACTTGCCCGGATATTGTCAGGTCAGGCAGTTGTTAATCAAGGTGCATAGTTTCAATTCAGCAAGTTAAATCGAGATGGTCTTGACTCTTGATTCCGTCAACTTTTAGTCGTTAAGTTAGGCCAGGACAGATCAAAACAGTTTATAAACAAAACAGGTGGTCGGGACAGATCAAAACAGTTGATAAACAAAACAGGTCAGGCTCAAGATATATATTTGGTTGAGTCAGGTCAGGTCAGGGTTTCAAATCTGTCATGTCAATGATAGTTGTCCTGACTCCTGACATTGCTGGATGTGGGTGACGGTTATCCTCGCGGTTATCACTCTGTCGGTAAGTTAGTCGTTTCGTCGAGGATCGTCTTCTCGATTCGGTGAGCTGATGTCGGTAAAATGTAATTGGCATTGTACAGGGTGTTCACGCGAGATGCGACTCCCTCAACTAAACGCTTTCCCTTTGAGTTTAAAAAAAAATCAAAAACTAATCCTCGATACTTTTTCCCGTGGTTTTCGAATATGTTCATTACAATTTTCTACACCTCATAATATACAGACTACAGACTGGTCCATCATCCCAGCGTAATTATTCCATAGCGGCCTCACCGTTCAAGATGAAAACAAAGATGTAAGAGAAAAGTTATATGGTTTGATGGGACCTATGACTTAAATTTATTTTCAGCCATACAGAGTGTCCCATTTTGACGGGATTAACGAAACATCAATTTTTCAAATGGAACACCTATATTTTTTTGCATTTTCGTGTTCAGCTTTTCCAACTATCTTATGCCTATATTTTTGTTTTTGAATTGTGTGGCACTGCAAAACTAAAAAAGTCGCATTTTCAGAACGCAGTTTGCTTAAAAAAATCGTAGCGGCCTTGCTTTTCAAAACTAAGAGATCAAACTTGACATGGTGATAGTCAAATCAAAGACCAATATCCTAATGTCAAAAAGTTGCAATTTTATGATACAGGGGTTTATATCCAGGATTCCACTTCGATTTCTTTTTGCGTTTAAGCCATTTTTCTTTGTTCGACAGTATCCATAATGACTAAATGACAGCTGCGTACTATTTGGCGTGTCTGCCAATCATCACGGCCGCCTAATTAAAAAAAAAAAGGTAAAAAAAAGGCTGATATCGTGAAAATTTCCGATTATCTCGAAAAAGATGAAGTTTAAGGATAGGGTTTAGGGTACCTTTGGTAAAAACTGAAGATGAAAAAAAAATATCGGACAGTGTTATAAAATTGGGGGCATGCTATTTGAAAAGATGAGTTATGATATGTACTTTGAAAATTATAAAGTTTTTTTTTGTATCATAAAATTGCAACTTTTTGACATTGAGATATTGGTCTTTGACTTGACTAAAGACTATCACCATGTCAAGTTTCATTTCTTAGTTTTGAAAAGCAAGGCCGCTACAATTTTTTTAACCCAACTGAAGAAGCGATTTTTACCAGTTTTTAATTTTTAGTTGGTTTTGGTTTTTAGTTAGTTTGGTTCAGTTGGTCTCGTAGCAATGTCACGTCGACTGTCACACAATAGAAAAACAAAAATACAGGCATAATACAGTTAAAAAAGCTCAATACGAAAATGCAAAAAACTATAGGTTGTTCCATTTGAAAAAACTGACGTTTCGTTATTCCCGTGAAAATGGAACACCCTGTATAGCTGAAAATAATTTTAGGAGATCTCATCAAACCAAATAACTTTTCTTCTACATCTTCTCTCCTATCTTGAACGGTAAGACCGCTATGGGATAATTACTCTAAAATGGACCGTTCAAAAAAATAATTTGAATTTTTTGCGACACTCTGTACTCAGTTATTGCCGTTCAAGCATTTTTTATGCTAGTTACAGTAATGTATGTCACTTGTGAGTTTTCTCTCAAAGATTTTTTCCACTTTTTCTCGATAAAAAAGCACAATTAGCAAAAAGCAAATTAAGAAAATTTTATCAAAGACGTTTTTGCACTTTGGAACATTTACTTACAAGGTTACAGAACAAACTGCTTTGCCCTGGGGAGAACTTTATGGCAGTTACAATGAAATGTTCATCAATTATCACCAGTATTTGACAGTAAATTACGCCATTCTTTCTTCCTTTAATACTCGATTCAATTTCATTACTGTTGGCCATAATAGGGGGTCATAATATCATAATAACCTTACGAAAATTGAAATACATACAAGCAAAATTCCACAAACCCTAACTATTTTCAATTTCTGTTCTGCACGTGAGCACGGGGTTGGACAATAAACCTATGTGCACCTGGAAACCCTGTTTCACAATAGCTTTTTTGCTTAGTGCTTATACAGTGATTTCTGATCTGTTTAAATGCTCGTTAATTTCCTGTCTTGATATCACATAATAGGGGTCGGTCTTCGATTATTATTCTGTACACTCCGTGTTCTGTACATATTTATGAGGCCGAACTCAAAGCTTATTGTTAGGCTTAAGAGTCTGTGGCTCAAGTATTGCTGGTGTTGCTACTAATTTAGCAGAATGTCTGACTTATAGAAATGAGCTGCAAAGCCAACTTTATACGTAAGGCCTGCGAAATGACGCAAAATCCACCTGTAAGAAAACAAGATTTTTCCACGGAACGAAAATGGAATTACGCAGAATCTAAAGAACAACAGTAATCATGTCGCCCGTCATGTGATAAGACTTATCTCGGCTATCTCGAGTACGGTATGATAATGATGAATAGGAAATAACCATTTTTCCACCCAAATCTTCGTTTGCGCTTAGATCCTGGAATTTTCAATTTTCAGCGTCTTGTGGTCACCTCTAATCCTAAACCTTGAAATAAGTACCCAGTAGATATTTATTATACATCGGCGATTTTGTTGAATAAATTCTATTCGAAACTTTCCAGTAGCGTTTCCGCCGTCACGTGGGGTTTTTGATTGAAATAACTCAATTTTCGCTGGTTCAGGCGATATGAAACACAATAATGCTAATTCTGAAATGATGGGACAATGAAAAAATTGAAAGATCTAGTAGGCTGTATTCTCTATCAATTTGGCCCCAGCTTTTGTTCAATGAACTTCCGAGGGTCAATCTTCATGCTACGTCGTAGAGATTATAGGCACCTAGGAATTCTTGGAAATTAAGCGAATAATAATTGAGCCCCGATGGTAAAGTTGGATTTATTATTGTACCATTCCTAGGTTATGTAATGTAAAATCATGGTACTAATCACGTGACCCCCCTTACAAACCTTGGAGTCACATGTTTCACGCCTCACTCAGGTGGTCAGGGTTACACCCACCTGTTTCGCCCCGAATTTCCAACCCTACGGGGGAACCCTCGGCGGCAAACAATAATCGCCGCCACTGGATTCCAGAGGGTTAAAGTATTGATTTTCAGCGAGTGCACCCACCTCTCTCCTGCTCGCACATTGGCCGTTCCATCAATATATCGCAAAGTTAACATCCATTCAGAAATTTATTAGGTTTTATTAATCGAATCCGATGCCGATGTTGGATTTGATGGCATCGGAAAAGAAACGCATGATTAACGACCGGACCCAGGGTATGGGTCTGTTAGGGTGGGTCCGCAAAGCATGTGACTCGCTAAGTGGGTCACTTGCGCTACGGAACGGGCGTTTTTCGTTTTGGGGGTTCGAGGGTTTTAGTAGCGGCCTTTGAGGTTAGCAGAGCCCCGAAATAGCGCTCAACAGGCTATTTTCGAGACGCGGCAAGGCCGCAGGGGCGGAATTTTCGCGACCGCAACACCCAAATTTGGACCAGCCGGCGGCGGACAAGGTCTCGGAAAGGCCCTAAATCGATACGGGTGCGGGAGCAAGGCGTTGTTGCATTTTGCGGGATACTCACAGCTGAAGATGATAGCGGCCGCGGCCCCCATGACACCGAAGAACGGGCCGTAGACGGGATGTTCCTCATCAAGTGGCGCTGGTGCCGAAGACATTTTTTCTGTACTAATGCGGGTTCTGCGTCTTCTAAGGAGTATTTACAGGTCGGTAAGGACTCTTGATCGTAGAGACAAGGGGAAACGCAGCAGCAATCCACACAACACACCGCGAAACCTCCAGCGAACCCACTGACAAATATGGCCTACACGACAGCCACCAGGCAAGAATGGGTCATATGACGGTAAGAAATTTTCAGCCGGAGTGCGGGTATTTCCAGCCTGAGGATTGGTCGATACCCAATTCAAGGTTAGTGTCTGGCCAATCACGCAGGCGCACCGCGACCGGTCTCGTGATGTCACTTTCAATGTACCTTGGAAATGAAGAAATGAACACGGGACTCGGTCTTTGGAGACCTAAAAAGGCCGCCGTGGCCGGCGAAAAAATCCAATCTAATTTATCGTCGGCGACCACGGGCGAAAATTCCAGAATCATCAAGATTTTTTACCAAAAAGACATTGGAATGATCACATGACAGCAAGGCTTTCCGTCGTCGAAGGCACGCGCGCTGTGGCGCCAAGTTCAAACGTAGCGCCGGCCCGAATACCTATTCCAATTTGATGGATTTATTCTCAGTTCTCACGGAATGCAAACATGATGCAAACCGTTCGTTGCGAGCTTTCAACAATTTCCGTTGGATGGAAATCGCTACAATTTTATTGCGATTCTAATCACACTGACGTTGGCACTATTCTCAATGAGCTGGCGTAAATAAATTGTTGATTATCATCAGCTAAGCGAAAATGCTGAAAAATTATATTGACTTCCCAGAAAGTGAAAACTGGTTTGGTCTCTTTGTCTTGCACGTAAATAAAAGGTTGGTAGTAGTTACCTACAAACAATACAGGTAGAGTAGAGACCATCAGTAACGAGATCAGTAATAACCACCAACGTTGAACCACCAAAAACAGAACTGATGCTTTTGAACCTAATAAAGGGCGCCGGTCGAATATATTATTGCCAAATAAGAAGGGCTCATTCATGCCTTCGTCCTAAACAGCCTTATTGTAAAGCGAGGTTTCAATATTGATACATTCTTTTAGCTCGATACTCATTCACTACAAAAAAAAATCTTTTCAAACTTTTTTCTTTTTTCTAAAGAAAAAAATAATATAGGTAGGGGAGAGGGTGGAGGACTCGGCCAGATGGAGGCATCGGCCACGCCACCATCAGTTACTCATTTCCTGCGAATGTCGCACCGTATATCTTAGTTCTTGAGTTTGGCCCTGAGTGCTGATTGTCAGATGGCATGACTTTGCCTAGAATGACATTTTCTATTTTACGATACATTTTCGTCATTCGGCTTCTACATTTTTCAGAATAGACATGTTATTTTGTATCGAAACAATAATTAAGTCTTCACCAAACGTAAATCTCTCTTTCTGTTTATAAAATAAGTGCTTATTATTATTTTAAAAGTTTGTTTTAGTTTTATTGACTTTTATTTTTTTGAAAAATTTATTTAAAAAATTGTAGAAGACAAGAGACAAGGGAGGAGGCTTCGGCCACGACAATGTGATGGGGTACATTCGGCCGCCCGAATGATATACGGCACACCGCATAGATATATTGCGAAAAAGCCGTTATTAGATGACGCCGCACGGGGTGTCTCACTTATGAGTAGGTAACCTCAGAATGTAAAACATGGGTAATTTCGATATTTGGACCATCCAGCCAGGCCTGCTCGAATGCTTCAGCACTGATGGAACCCAAACAGGTCTAAACACACGTGTGTCTGCTGGATTTCGATGGTTATTGTCGCTTGGTCGGTCTGATGTTCTGAGATGGTACCTTTTTCAATTTTTTATTTATAAATTAGCTCAAAACAGTTGATCTCTCTTGATTATAAACCTCAGCCGAAACCTCCTCAGCCACTGACCGAAACTACCTCACTACAGGGGTTGACTCGACCAAATCCATGCATATACTTTTTGAGACGATAAAAAAACCAGATCAACCATTTTTGAGACCCATGACTTCATTCACTTTTTGTAGCTTAGGTAGTGAGAGTGAGGTTCATATTGGCACTGACCCACTGACATAAGTTGTTTTTTGCACAACACTTTCATTCTGTTGGAAAAAGTCCTAAGTAGCCGAATATCCTCCACCCTCTCCCCTCTAAGTATACCTACCTACCTAAAACAATTAAACTTGCAGTGAATGAACAGAATCATCCTTAATTCCCTTTTAATATCGACTTCAACGATACATTTCTGTTGAAAAATAAGACGGTTATTAACCTACTCACCATTCAGCTGCGATTGGGGTGAACATCACTCAGGAACACATAATATTTGATCAACAGTATAATCCCGATTCAGGCAAGTGGTGTGGGGGCGAATAGGAACATTTAAAATTAATAAAAAACGATCTTTTGTTTCATACCAAAAACTAGAGTAAATAGAAATACATAAATTTGATCTACAGTAGTATAGGTACCTAACGCTAATAAGGCAAGGCAAATGTGAGGCGAACCTGGTGAATAGAAACATTTAAAATATTTTTTTTAAATGAAAAAAATTGATTTTTCTCACATTTTTTTTTATTTATTCATTTTGCATAAATACGGATAGGTATACAGGTACCTACTAAATGAAAACATTAGTATTAATTGAGAAGGTAAGTGACAAATATGGGAAATATAAATTAAAAAAATATTTCTTTTGGCTCAGTTCATCCTCGAGTTCATCTTCAAGGAAGAAGAATCTTCTTTCTTTCAGAGGTCAATTTTCTGATGGTCTAATTACACCTAAGTATCATTATTATTTTATATTAATAACTATATTTTGTTTGTCATTTTGGGTAGCATTTCTGCCGTTCCTATTCGCCTCGATTGACTAAAAAATGTGCACTAGCTCTGGTTTAAAAAAAAAATCGTAACTTTCAACTATAAACACGCGACATTTTACTTAAAGGGGGACTGTGGGTGAAATTTTGTGTCAATTTTAAAATGTATATAGCTGCGGGAAGGCTTTAGTTGATTTTCAGTCAAAATCGCATCAAAAAATTTCAAGCCGTACGAAGTTATCGTAAATTTTGTGGGCTGATTATGACGTTATACTGCGCACCGGAAAGGACAGGTCGGCAGGCCAAGGCACCACGCCAGCAATAGGGTGATTGGATGACATTCGTTCGCCTGATCACCGGCAGGCAGCGCAAGGATCGAGAGTTATGTTTTGACGTTTGTTAGAGAATTGCATATTGCATTGGGGCACATAACACATAACAGGTGTAAGGTGCATTGTTAGAATGATTAGAAATCACAATCTCGATCTCGTAAACGCCGAACAAAACAGTATGTGAACAAAACACGTAAAAATGACAGTATTTAGTGAGGTTAGTCCGGTTGACGTTGACGCCGACATGGATGAAACTTGACAGATGACAGTGACACTATTGACATTTTGCCATAAACTCCCTCTACATGCAATCACCCTGTTACTGACGCAGGTCATTTGACTCATTTGACTTTAATTTCGATTCAAAGTACGGTGAACTAAATTTCAGTAGACATTTTTAAAAACATAATTAAAATGCGACTTCGCGATGTTGCCGCTTTATTTCATTGACAGATAAGAGTCGCACTTTAATTATGTTTTTAAAAATGTCTACTGAAATTTGGTCCACCGTACTTTGAAATTAAAGTCAAATGACCTGCGTCTACCGTTTGGTAAACTTGTTTCATTTTATAAAGGTCTAGTAATCCACGTTTCCCGGAAGGCTTCTGCGCATACCTGTGAAAGTAGGACGTTGCCATATCTATATCACGACAACAAGTTGACAACACTGTGATACGGTGGGCGTTTTCCATTTAGCGACACAAGTCGACTTGTGTCGACACAAACCGACACAAACACGTTCCATTTGACCTGTGTTCCTTTGTTTCATCGACACAAGCTAACACAAGCTGACACAAACCGACACAAATATTTTAAATGGAAAGCGCCCGGTGTACGTGTGTAATGAATCCGTGGTGTAATGTCACGCAAATTTCAGCTGACAGCGCTTGACGTCGATTTGACGTTTCGACAGATCTAACCAAATAACGCTCTTGTTTCGTCGATCGCCTTGCAGCTCGTTGTGTTTCGTATCACCTGAATCTTTTCTGCGTCTTTCTGCCATACGGCACGTAACATTTCATTCTGAACAATATTAAATGTTGAATGGTTAGGAGGTTATGTTTGTTGTTTGTTTACATTTCGATTATTGATTGACAGTTGCCATTGACAGTGACACTTCGTGCGTCAAAATTGAAATTACCGCGCTCTGCAGGTATGCGTTCTCATGTATGCGCTGAAGTGATGTACGTGATGGTAAACGTGGATTGTTGGCGTGGTGCCTTGGCCTGCCGACCTGTCCTTTCCGGTGCGCAGTATGACGTCATAATCAGCCCACAAAATTTACGATAACTTCGTAACGGCTTGGAATTTTTCGATGCGATTTTGACTAAAAATCAACTAAAGCCATCCCGCAGCTATATAAATTTCAAAATTGGCACAAAATTTTACCCACAGTCTCCCTTTAAGAAACGTAGTTTTCCAGATACATTATTTTATTATTTTACATTATTAACTATTTTTCAAACACTCACGTTCTCTTTTGTTAAATACATAATATATTATTCGTTTACTTCCTTGATTATACCTTTGTTATTTTGTTCTCAAATGGATAACCCAATTACAGGAAGGTGTTCTTGTTCCTTTTTGTTTTCAACATAACTTTCCCCGGGTTGTGCGAAGCCCCGATATGGATCAGCCAGAGGTTTGAAATTTGCTTAGAATTTTGTTTCAACAGGTAACCAAATTTTGAACTTAAATTTTACCAATAAGTGATACGAATTTTTCAAACTAGTTGGTTCCTTTTTGTTCCTATTTGCCTGCCAGTTCCAGTTCACCCCCTTCTACGGTAGGTACCTACCTATAATAATAATTGACAAGCGCCGGCGCCCAGAGATAAATTTGAACGTTTCTGGATTCCATTTTGGGGAGTCGGTGGAACACAGTTTCACCTGGCACGTAGGCCTCATTAGTGGGCCCATTGTACCCCTCTTCCAGACCAGCCGGACTCACTGAGCCGCAATGTGCTGCCTGGATGTTTGATGGTCGGTTCATCCAAGCATTGGAGCCGACAAGCGCGCACGGCTGACCTTGACTCCGTCTTTCACCCTTGGACGGATGTCCGATACATCCTCCCTCCCTGCGCCGGTGTTTCTGACTTCGTCTGCCTCCCGACCACGCTGCCGGTTATCCTCTACACATTGCCGTACCGCCGGCTGGAGGCATGTATACTCGGGGGGTTTGCCTAAGATCACCTGAGGAGGAGTTCCAGACCGGCTTCGAATCATATGAAAGACACCTTTAGTCACTCAACCAACTCTTGGCAGCGGCGAACGTTGCTGCAGTCGAGTTATCACCCGACTGGAGCGGCCTACTACACGCTACGCCCCCCTTTAATTTGAAGGTTCAGAAACATCTCAAAATCGCCCATTTTAAGAGTACATATAGGTAGACTGAAAATGAAAATTTGAGAAAACAATCGATCTAAGTACAAAAACGCAGTATTTTCGTGATGCAGAAGGACCGAAAAAAGCATTTCATTCAAGATCTTCATGAAATTTTCGCAATTAAATTCTTCAGTTCTCAAATTTCTTCTTCACATCTGTTACTGAACCTTCAAACTCGAATATGTATCTCGGAAACTGGGTGAATTTGGGTGGCACTTTTTCCACAGAACATTTTCTCCCTTGATGCTGTGCAGAATGACGTTTGACTGCAGTGAAGAAAATTGAGAGGTCACAATAATAAGAATATTAAATTGCACACTCAGAGAATTTTGGGAAAAGGAAGGTGGGGTTGAAAATTTCAGAAATATTTTTTTGAATTTAATTCTCTCTACTTTGATGTATCGCAAAGTCGGTGGTGTCATTTGAAATTTCGAAGTTAAGATGAATGGGTGGCGGGAGCGAAGGGGCCAAGGATAGAAATTCACCGATGTTTGTTTTAGATGTCCCCCTGCTTGATATAAAAATCGACATGTTTTTGCTTGAAGACATCTTCAGTAGGAATCGGGAGTTACCTACATATATTGCAGTTGGATAGTTTTCAAATGATCACCCGCCGGTATATACTTATTTAATTGCAAAATATATTTCTATGGGTCTATGCATTGGTCGATAGCAGGCCGCCAGCCATCTAGCAGTGGTTAACCGTGAATAAGGAAAAAACCAATTGCAGCACAAAATTATTTTCACACATCGCGACCAAACGTCAAAGAATGAAGTGACGGCATCTTTCGACGCTTTAGGTATATCAGCAAAACTTGATACTGTCATTGCAAAAAAAATATATCGCAGAGTGAAAGCACCAACCCGTTATTCCTGTTCCAGCCAAACATACGCTCGAAGGTCTGCTGATGAATTTGTAGCCAATAAACAACGAACGTCCCGATAGGCCTGCATGCCGACTTATTTTGACTATTTATCTAAATTTCAAAAAAGTCTGCAGTTTTGGTTTCTAGACGATGCCTGCACTTCCCCGTGGTACTAGAATCGCATTTCAACGCTTGACACGCTTTTTTTTTACAAAAATTCTGATCGCAATTTCTGACGAAACTGCGCTTTTGACTTACTTTTCTCCCGACAGTGCCGACATCTGTTTGACGAATGGATGGCGTTCTCCCATGGTTACTCTCAACTCTGATAGTAATCTTGAAGCCTATATAGTTCATATAGTTATGTAGTATTTAATGGCAGCGAATTGCGAATAATGATACTATTTTATTCCTATACTGGCCAATTTATTACGATGTAATTTGGAATTGGCCAATGGGAACAACAGTTTTCTATCAACTCGCAATTGCAATTCGCGATTCGCTGCTATATTAACTAAGCTTAAGTCGGACTTAGTCAAATTTTATTAGTTGAAGGTTTGAAAAAATTAAGCTGAGAACCAAAAGCTGAAAGTTATTTTTCTGTGGCGTGTAGTAACCAAAACGCTTATTATCCCATCCCAGTATCGATATTTTTACCCTCAACATAGTACCTAGGTGAATATGAAAGTATGGAAGAAAACTAAAATGAAACAGGACAAAAGAAAGCATCAAGCTAAAGATGAGTAATGGAGTAGGAAAAGACTTAAAGATTGAAGAATTTAGGAGTTATGGGCTACAGAATGCTGGTAGGTACCTTGAATAATTCAAAAATACAGAACATTGGCGGATAATGCCCTTGGCACAGAGGAAGTAAGATGCATCCAAGATTTGTTGGAAGCTGACAAGATCCTTCATTTTCAACGTAACAGTTATTGATACAAACCATTACTTTATCATGGCCTTGAGAGCCAGTGAGTAAATATTGCAATTTACTGATATTCCTCAAACAATGAAGCATAATATGTATTGATGAAAACATACCCATACTAATGAGCTGTTTTCGTTTCAATAGATTAGAAAAAATAAAAAACTAAATTATTGCTAGTGGAAATAAAACTGCAGGTAGGTACCTATCTATTATGTGCACCTTTATGACGTAAAAAAATTGCGTTGTGACCGTTTTGGGCCGTGCAAAAAATATGAGAACACGCAGGTAGGTCTACATGATCATAATTTAGCATTTATCGATGAAGGTCGTCTTTGCATCATCATAAATCACACATTGATGTTGAATCCAAAACTTTATATCGGGTATGTAGCTATACCTATACCCTCTTCCCTGAACTGTGTACCTACTCAATCAATATAGTATTGAACTCTCTCTTGAATCAAAAAGTGAATTTTGCAAAGACCCTGAAAAATGTAGGTATAATAGATCGGTAGGTAGGTACATAGTTCAAAAATTGACATTATCACAAAATTCAAGTTTCGATATCACGATTAGCGTCGTATTCATCTAGGTAGCTAATTTAAATAACTGAGACAAACAATTTGACTTGCAAACTTGCTATTTCTAACAATTTCAACAACTGACTTCCTGACAACAATAATTTGTGCTTGCAAGTGGGTAGGCATAGAGGTATAATAATTATGATGCAAAGCACGGACCTGGGTAGAAGTTTTTATCATAAATAATATAGTCCAGGAATTTTAGCTGTTAAAATCGCAAATAGCGAACAAAAATGAAAGCGAGCCGGAATTTTGTATATAAGCTCAGTAAAGCATGTAGTTTAACATAGTAAAAGTCCTCAAGAATCCGGTGTGAGCTTCGGCCGTTGTGGCCTCGAGAAGAACTTGAGAATCAGTTTTTCGCATATATCTCGTGAACAATGGCACTTAGGAAGAAAGTGCTCGGGAAGAAATTGTTGAAAATTTTATTGTCTATAAGAAAGGTCCTTACACATTTCATCGTCAGTCCACTCCTTCTTCGTCAAAACACAAGAAAATTAAAATAATCCAGATGCTCGATGCTGAAGATTGTATGGACCTTGAGTTTCATGATGGCAGAGTGCCGCCTCGTAGAGGTGTTGGTTGGTCCACTATTTCTTGATTGAAACTTGAAGCCATCAGTACGAACTATGCCGGCGGCATATACAGGGTGAAATAAAAATAAAAAGTTGAACATTTGTACCTCAAGAACCAAAATAGGTGAAGACATGTAAATCGCCATGAATAATTCCGATTTCATGGTCATGAAGTCATCGTAAACTTGAATTAGATATTTTGAGCCGTTCTTGAAATATCTTCAAAACACTGAAGTTGTTACCGGAAAAAATAATTTTTTCGTCTACTCATCAGTAAAAAAGTTGACTGTGTTTTTTTCCAAAAGTAGTTGGCCTAGAGAGTGTTTTTCACTATTATTCAATTTTAAATATTATTCATCATTGTTTCGATTCAAAACACCAAGTCTAGATTCAATATCTGAAGAATTACTGATATACGGAAAACCAGTTTTTTTTCGTAACGACTTCAGTCTTCTGAAGATATGTCAGAAACGGCTCAACATATTTGATCCAAATTTACGACGACTTCATGACCATGAAATAAGAAATATTTCTGGCGATTTACATGTCTTCACCTATTTTGGTTCTTGACGTATATTTGTTCAACTTTTTATTTTTATTTCACCGTGTATATGCCGCCGGCATAGTTGGTATTGATGGCATTAAGTTTCAATCAAAAGAGAATGGATCGAACAACACCTCTACCAAATGGCACCCTGCCATCATAAAACTCAAGGTCCATACAGTCTTCAGCATCGAGCATCTGGATTATTTTAATTTTCTTGTGTTTTGACAAAGAAGGAGTGGACTGACGATGGAATGTGTAAGGACCTTTCTTATAGACAATAAAATTTTCAACAATTTCTTCCCCAGCACGTTCTTTCCAAGTGCCATTGTTCACGAGATATACGCGAAAAACTGATCCTCAAGTTCTTCTCGAGGCCACAACGGCCGAAGCTCACACCGGATTCTTGAGGACTTTCACTATGTTAAACTACATGTTTAACTGAGCTTATATACAAAAATCCGGCTCGCTTTCATTTTTGTTCGCTATTTTTTCTAAAATTCCTGGACTAATACGCGTGTCGTTTTGTCAAAACAATGCTATCAGTCAAATTTTCAAGTTACTTTTTTTTGAGATTAGGTGTTCGTGGGAACCTACGAATGATTGAAGAACAATTTGTAAATTATTATAAAACTTGAACTGGAAAACATTTCTAGAAATGAACTGAATAGTTATTGAGAAATGATTGTGCTGAGCTATTGATTATATGTACAACCAATTTTAAATAAATTACAGTGATAAGGCTTCTGCCTATGAGTTCCTATCTACCTAATGCAATTTATTACAGTGATGAGCGTTGTAAATGCTTCTTTAAATATACATACATAATCACCAAAAACAAAAGTGATATTAAAAAAAAGCAAATAACGGTTCCTGTTGTAGCAGGTAGACCAAACAAACTACATGTTCCCTTCTTACGTTGAACCAAGGCCAAAACTGTTCAACATATAATTTACCTACATCACGATTTTATAGTAACTTGAACAAAAGGTGGGTAGGACCTTACACGGCATCAAAAGAAACTGTGCTGTATTTTGACTATCAAAATAACACCAACACACCAACTTATTTGTTACTGGGTATGAAATTGAGCCTAGCACAGTGAACCAGAAGCTCAAATCAAGTTAAGGTTCAGCCCGCCGCGCCGTCAACAGAACCACCATGGTAACGGGGCACAACAATCTCTATTAACGAATCAGATTGCCGTATTTAGCAAGTTTTATGGCGGTCCTAATTTGTGTTTTCGACTTGAAATTGCGAAGTGGATCAACAAAATAATAACTGATTAAGACGATTCGATGTTAGTTACAACCACCCTGCTCTGTTGCTACAAGAAAATCAAAATCGGGGTTGACGCCATAAATCTCTTTTTTGTATCTTATCATGATAAAAAGGTACACAGTTTATAAATTTATCATCATAACGTATCACGTCAGTAGATTATGAAACCAATTAACACAAACACTATTTACTTTCTTTATTATTGCTTGAATGCCAAGCGCGTTCTCACATGAGGTTTATTAATAAAAAATCAGTTCTGGCTAGGGGGCTTCAACTTGCTAAAACGTAGAGAATATTATGCAGAATAGTTTGCTCAAGTTTTATAATTAATTTATCCTAGAAAAAAAGTACGTATGGCAACAAGAAACATTATTTACACTGCAATCGCGCGAGAAATCCAGGTCGTACAAACAGGAATGATTTTACAAATTAACAAAATAATAATTGTTAGAGTCTAGTTTGAGAGAAGGTTTAGTGCTTTTCCAGAGCTTTAACTAGCAAATCGTTCATGGAAGTGAGGAGCACCCGAGGGTCGTCCACGAGGCCGGCTCCAACCATAGAGTTCACAAACAGCTGTAAACAGAGAAAAATTGAATTATACGCTTAGTAATCAGGGAGGAAAAATTATTTACTTTCAAACGAAAAGATAGCGGATAAGTGTGCACTCGATGAAGTGCAGGCGTCATACAATATCAAAGTATCAGGTGTTGGCATCAACGACAATAAGTACCTATACATTTTATCTGGGTGAAGTAGGACAGGTCTGTTTCAACAATTCCACCGCATCATCTTACAAGCAAAGTTCGATTTCTTGACATGAAAAGTAATGCTCCAAGAGTCACTAAGTAGTGACGTCACTTCCGCAATATTTGAACAGGCACAGTTGGTGGTCGCAGATCTAGTGGAAGGGAAACGTCTTAGAACAGTGGTGTCTTGTAATAGCCACATATTCTTTTTATTCAGTTCACTCAATAAAATGTTTTATTTCGTGATGTTGGTATCAAGATGATATCATTTCTATCGCATGTACCATACCCCATTATATTGATCTGTGCCATAAGTTGAGCAGCAATATGTGAGCTGAGTGAGCTCCTAACAAAACTAACAACTTTACTGGTAACTTGGTCAGCACAGATTTTAAATTCAAAGCTGAAGGTTCTATGCCTATATGAATGTCGTGGTTTTTGTCACGCTCTCTTTAGGTTTTTGGCATGTACCTACATAGCGTCCCGCGATTTGCACAATTTTGGGGTTTCGCCTATTTGTGCAACACATACGGAAAAATGGATTCTACATTATAACCATAGATCTTTGAGAAACATTAAAAATGCGAGATCAAAGGGAATGCGTTCACAAACAAGAGGAGGCGAGCAGCTGACTAAAGGAGCGGCATTGGAGGTACTTCTGAATGCAGGAGTAGACTATTTGACTTCTCGCACTTTGGGAGTGCTTCACCCCCCCCCCTCCAAAATCTATCATGCGATTAAAACAAAAAAACAATTGACTGGCTTTGGTGCCGAAAAATTCGGTCATCAAGCGAGCCCAGTTGTTTTAATCGATAAATATTTTGTTTTCAAAGTCAACCCTGAATGGTTTTGGTTTATCGCATATTATGTAATCATGCAAATAGGTTAAATCTCCCAAAAGTGAGCAAATCACACTCTGGTGCAATCACAGGAAAAGGACAAAATTACTAAAAAAAAACCGTTAATAACCGATCGGCGTCAAAAATGGGAGGGAGCTGATGAGGCCTGACTACAGGGGCAGAATTGCAGCTACTCTAGATAGAGGTGCAAAGTGGCCCTGTTTCAGCAAAAAAAATAGACGCGGGAAAACACTGACTAACTATAATCAACACTTTAAAACTTCAAACACTTGAATAACAACTTGTGTGAGATTTTGGGATGTCAACACGAAAATCCGTTATTCTTGATTTTTTTTTACTGACAACCTACATGAGGTAGAAAGTGCGGGTTTTCCTTCAATTTAGACCTCAATGTCAGAGCACTAATCTATGAATCGATTCTGCGAATCGCGGTAATCATTATTACCTAATTACCTCATTTTATTTGGTGGAAAGAACTGTTTGTTTCCAGCGGAAGTGAAGTGATGTCAGAAGAATTGTTGTTATGTACATCACAATTTCAGGTTTCAAGTCTCGAGTAGGTACTAGGTACTGTTATTGTCAAGTCTACAGTACAAATTACTACGCTGGTACGAATTTACGGATCAAAGAACTGCAGTCTATCAAAAGTGGGCCAGGATAAAGTTCACAGAAACAAGAAGTTTAAAATGAAATTCTCTGTAAAATAATTACCTGCTTTGTAAAATGATGACAGACAAAATACAATATTTGCAAGAAAAACAAAGTAGGTATTAGCATTATCTCTACGAGATTCCTCACATGCCCCAACAATGAGGAAATCACTTAGGAAAGTATGATCATCATTGCAAGTTACAAAATCCAAGCCATAATCACACTGATCGCGTTTTACAAACCTACAAACTGATCAATTAAAAAGTGCCGTGTTTTTTCCAAAGGCTAAACAATCATTCACCAAGAACAATGGGCCGTGCTCGAGATAACGATTGCATTTTACGTCAAAGCGCTTTCGAGGATATTTTGCTTATCTTTTACACATTAACAAACATTGTCATCACATACCTGATTAGTCAATAATTCGGCTAGGATAGGATCGCTCTTCGTCAACGTGTGCAGTTTTTTAATAATCGGATGCCTGTAACCAAAAACTCGGTCATTCAAAAATTGTAAAACTAAACGAGCGGTTATTTCAATTGGCTACCTGGGATTAATTTCAAACTTTGGCTGAAGAATTGCGTATCTCCTGTCTTCGGACAATTGAGCGCTTTGGGTCCTGATAAAATGCCTTGCAGCGGCCATTTCTTCAACGGTAACCACACAAGGATGGCTTTCCAAGCGACTCGTGGCGTTCACAGCCACCGCTTTGCCGGAAAGCTTGCCTTTGATCCAATCTGATAATTCATTGATTTCGCTACGTTTCAAGCTATCATCGCCTAAGGGAAAATGACAGATAAATATTCATAATGCTACAAATAATATGGAAGATTTGCTTAGGTACCTAGCTTAGTAAGATCATTGGCTTCTTTGTCGTCTCTCATGTCTTTCTCCACAGAGACCAAACGATAGCCTTTGAACTGTTGCAACTGCATCAGTACCAGTTCATCGTAAGGTTCGTAGCAAAACAGCACTTCTTGTTGTTTCTTTTTGAGCGATTCGTAATAAGGCGACGCTTCTGCCAAGTTCCGGCTAAAATTTTGCAAATTTTCAACTGTGAGCGTTTAAACACAAATAAAGAAAACTCACCTTGGAGCAGCCAAATAGAAAATGGTCCTGCCATCCTTGCAACGCTGGATGTAATCATTCAGCGTGACTTTCGTGCCGGGATCCTTGTGCGACGATTCAAAAAGCAACAATTTGGCGGTGTCTTCCTGAAATTTGAAAAATTGTTTGGTTACTTTCGTTGAGATTGGCCGCTTTGCTTGTCAATGTCAGTGTCAAACTGTCAAATTTTAACCTCAAAATTTGGAGGGAAACTGTGAAACTTGTACAGACTTGCGGCGCACCGGCTGTATTTTGTAAACAAAAGGAGCATAGTTGTGATTTTTACATTATCGAAGCTTGGGTTTCAGTGAAAAATACGGCAAAATGTCTCAAAGAAGCAGGGAAACGTTCAAGTCGATTTTGAAAGAGGCCGGCGTCCAGGAGCTGGAGGGTGAAGATGAAGCCGCTATAGAACTGAACAAGGAGCAGGCGCTGGTGGCACGGAATGTTCAAAAATTCCTTGAAGACGACGCGGTTCCCCAAACCGTGGCCAAATTCGTGATGGGATTCAAGGACATGTGCAAAAATGAGGACTTCTTCAAGAAAGCGCTGTCGCCGACGCAGCTGAAGAAAAGAAGGAACTTCGATGACAGTGAGGACGACTCTGTGATGAGTTTGCAGCAAGAAAGTTTGTTTAGGTACCTGCTCGATGCTCGATTTTTTAGTATGTCAGTGGAATCAACACAGTTTAGACCTCAGAGCTTTTTAATTGTTGGGACTTTGGCTTCTTCAACAAGTGAAGAATAATTTCGACAAGTATCCTGAACATTTATTTAAAGCTTGAAGTTGAAATTCGCAACAATTTCTTAATGGTCTGCTGGAGCCAAAACTATTACTAACTTGTTGTCATAAAGGTTGAAACAAAAAGTGGAAAAAGTAAAATCTCAATGTGGTTTCAAGTCACTTCGTGATTTGAGTTTTTCAGATTTCAAGCCTCTATAAAATCGTTATTTTCCATGTTGTACGTTTCAAAAAACACTAACTAGTGTATTCTGGTATTCTGTTTGAAAATCAAATGTTGATGTCACTTCCAATGGCCTCTGGAAGGCGAAGCCCAGATCAGATTTCTCGGGTGTACTTGTAGAATGTAAACTCAACGTCGGTCAGTTAGGATTAAATTAAATGCCGATACATGATAAATTTCACGCTGACAAAAAATACCCCAAGTTATTTTCTAAAGGCAATAGCTCATCTACAGGGTGTCCCAGCTAAAACAATCCAGCGCGATTTTCTCAGAAAATATCAAGGCAACAAAAAAAAAATCAATTAGGGGGAAGCCTGATCTTCTAGCTTTCTCTTGAGGGGACGCCGATGCCTGTAGGTGCTGTGGTTTCCAAGAAAATGCAATTTGAATCTGGCGAGTCGAAAGAATTCGAAAATTCATGACCGACAAAACAAAATACTTCAGATGAAAACAAATCCTCTTTCTCTGGGCTTTCCATTGATGTATCGCCGATGTCTGTATCTGACCCAATAAGCCAGAAATTCTGCCTCAAAGTCCAGCAAACACAATAATCGGAATTCATAACGACCTCACCGATCACACACTTGTTGATTTCCACATCAGCCAGTATTCATTGCTATGGAGAATCCAGGTATGTTGAGTGGAAAAGTCCTAGTAACAGCTGGTGCTAAAATCAAGTGTGTAATCCAATGACGTCACGGATTCCGATTATTGTGTTTGCCTGGATTTTGAGGCAGAATTTCTGGCTTATTGGGCCAGATACAGACATCGGCAACACATTAATGGAAAGCCCAGAGAAAGAGAATTTTTCTTCATCTAAAGTATTTTGTTTTGTCAGTCATAAATTTTCGATTTTTCTTGTGACTCGCCCGATTCAAATTGCATTTTCTTGGAAACTAGAGCACCTGCAAGCGTCGGCGCCCCCTCAAAAGAAAGCTAAAAGATCAGGCTTCCCCCCAATTCAAAATTGTTTTTGTTGCCTTGATATTTTCTGAGAAAATCGCGCTGGATGGTTTTAGCTGGGACACCCTTAAGTGCGATTTATAACTCGATTTTAATTTTAGTTGCAATTTTAATCGCTATTTTAACGAAGTTCAAAGATACGATTTCCTGTATACCTTTTATAACCCGATTTCAATCGCAAGACGCAATCGCAACGATTTCAAGGATTTTAAGAAGTTGGCCAATATCCAAATCTTGCGATCCGATCCTTACGATCGACCAATGTAAATCAAGGTAATATCAAGATTAGCGTAAATGAACACAGTAGTCTTCTTGATTAGCATTGTATGTTAGGGGATTTTCTGGGGACTTTTAGCGACAAGCTGAGAGGTGAGCAGTGGCGTAACTAGGGGGAGGTCAGCCGGGTGCCCGCACCCACCTGTACAAATATTTGACCGCAACGAGGCCTTTTCAACCTGTACAATTCACACGAACATACATTGATTATGCTAATTTTCCCGAAAAATGTTCATTTGCGGCGTCTTCTTGGTCTATAAGGTACCTGCCTGTTCAAATGGGCTAGTTACGCCACTGCACTGCACCCTAGGTTTTCTCCCTACATCGTTCTTTGCTTCCGACCGATGCGATCGTTACGATCGAGTTATAAATTGACAAGAGGAATATGCTTACGATCGATCCGACTAAAATTGCGATTAAAATTGCGACTAAAATTAAAATCCAGTTATAAATCGCACTTTATACAAAGGCGCAGACCGGACATCAGAGTTTTTTCATGATTTCGGAAAAAAAAACTCGAAATTCTGAGATTATAAAGTCGGAATTCTGAGATTAAAGTCAGAATTCTGAGTTTAAACTTGAGAGTCGGAATTCCGAGATTTAAAATCAGAATTCTGATCTGAGTTCAAGTCAGAATTCTGAGTTTAAAAGTCATAATTCCATGTTTCGAAAATTTTTGCGCGCGCACAATTCCGAGTTCATAGTCGGAATTTTGCGCGCGCAAAAATTCCGACTTTCAAACTCAAAATTCCGACTTTAATCTCAAAAGAATTCTGACTTTAATCTCAGAATTCCGACTTTGATCTCAGAATTTCGGGTTTTTTTCCCCAAAATCATAATAAAAACTCTGATGTCCGCTCTGCACCTTTGTACATCTATAATGGTCATAGAACACAAGCAAAGCAAAGTGCTGATACTGACACTGATACTACCATTGATCAGCCGATATCTTGCGTCATTCGGGCGGAGTCCAAAAGGAGGATCCCAGGGCCCGCGTTTTGAAAAAGTGTGAAATAATTTCCCAGCAGCCAATCACAGGAGCGGAAACCGGTGGTTACCATGACAACCCCATATGAACTCATCTCGCTGGTTTCAATAATATGGACCCATATTAGTCTAGTCAGCATCTTGTTTACCATTATGATTGGGCAAAGTAAACAGGGATAGTATGTATATCCCATACACTTCCTTTTTTCAGTAGAATGACTTTTTGGAGTGGGAATAAAGTGACAAGCTAGGGGGCTAGGACTACGGCTGATGGCACCTGCAAAGTTTTGGAGCGAAACTATCGGCGGCCATCAGCCGCATCCTCCCAGCGCTCCAGCTTGTCACTTTATTTTTGCTCCAAAAAGTAATTCTACTGAAAATAGAAAGTGTATGGGATATTATGTATGTGAGACACTTCCAAAATCACAGGAACAACCTTTGCCAAGCCTTTACTGCATTGAAAAATACTGATTTTCAACCTCAAAATTCTGACACTGACATTACATCAAAATACATAATTATGGGAAAATGGGACAGATTGGGGTGTCCTGTTTATTTTGCTCACGATGGTACCTCAAGTTTTGCCACCATTGGTATAACTATTACTAATGGATAAAACTATTACGGCCATCAGTAAATCAATCTTTTCACTTCAAAGTGCAGTGTTATCTCAAGCATGCGCCTTGAAATCGCCCCCGAAACTTCCCTTACGTCGTAGACGCCCGCTTTAGTTTAAAAATAGCACAAAACATTGTAACAATTACTCCAGTTCCCGGTCGGGCGCTACGAATTTTGAAATATTTTTCTGAACGATACCACTCGGGACGGCTGTCCGCCCGGCTTTCGGCCAGAACGACACGCGGTCGGTGCTTGACTCACTGGAGGCGAATCGCTTCAATTTTTCCGGCGATGAAAATGCGGTGCAAATTTTTGCCTGTGGCAAGCCCCACGAAATATCCATTTTAGGTGCCGACATGCTTGTTCTTAGTTGGAGAAAAAATTGAATTAATTTTTGGAGAATTTTTTTTCGAAAACAGACTTTCCAAGCTTTTCCGAATTGAGGAGATGCATTTCCAGCAACTTTTTCATCCGTGGACCAGTTTATAAGAAACAAAATGAAGCCTATTTTGTCCACGATTTTTACAATTATATGGGAAGGTCAAAAGTGCGCAACCGCAAGTTTACTTGAAAGGCGGCAATTCAAACGACAAAAGTGCGCAACCGCAAGTTTACTTGAAAGGCGGCAATTCAAACGACTTGTGCAAGTTCTGTGTTATTTCCATGTGTTCCTTTCCGGAATTTGCACGAATTTTATCACGTGACCGGATAGTACCAATGGCAAGCCCTCCATACTTCGCGCATGTGCCAGGAAGAAAGGTTAACTGGATTCGTCTATTATTGGAAAAATTTTCAACAATTTTCAATTTTTTTTCCGAAATCTAGACCCACTTGTAGAGGACAATAGCAACTGTCCATGCCAAAAACTGTAAACACAAATCTCCCAACGTTATTGGTTGGAAAATAAATTTTCTTAAATCCTGAACTGAATCAGGCTCGGACCGAGGCTCAAAAAGAATATATATTTCACACCAACGGGATCACGGAGCAAAATTGAGGTGGTGGGCGAAGAGAAACTAAGAAGACTAGCAGTACTCGAACCTTCGCCCTCGCCCTCAAAACACCACAATCAAAGCAAACCACTGCAGGAAAGTGTGAAAAGAAAAATATATCCGCATGCATGAAACGAAGGGAATATACACCCAAACGGAGACACGCAGTATGACATTTGCCACATACAGTTTTGTTGTTACTGTTTCACACCCTTTCTCCTTCATTACAGTTTCTCACCAATCTCTCTTCAATGCCGACTGGATGTCTCATCCGAAACAGGTCTATTAGCTATAGCTATGCCAAGTTTGCCAGTCTGTGATAGTGGTATCATACACCACAATAATGGTGTCGGGAAGAGTACCACAGCTAAAATAATGAATTTAGTAAGAAAATACGTTATGCTGGCGTTTTCCGTACCTAGATCGATAAGCAATCGTGAATAGAAGGCAACCTCGTTTGTTTTGTTACTGTAAATTGTGCCCTAAATGTGGCCACAAAATGTGCCGCCACTAAGACTGATTTCCCGGAAAAATTGACATAAAATTCTTTTTCACGTTGCGTTTCACGCAAATTCTTTTGGCCTCTAGTAATTCACAGCAATGCCCCATTCTGTAACACACTAAAATTAAAATTCCGATAATATGTAGTTACAATATACATTTGCTAGCCTGTGTTGGCTTTACATGGGATAATTTAATTTTAAAACTCTTGGATTATTTTCAATTATTTCAATCATGAAAATTTCAGGATTCTCCTGAAAGTGAGCCACGTCCAAACAGAAGTCATCGGCATCATCCTGGACGAAATCACGTCCAACTCGGCCGACGACGGTCAAGACGCATCATCACTCCGCCTGCTGCTAAGCCAACTCCGCTATTTACCCCACATCAAAGAACCAAACGAATTGACCACCAAGCTCTTGGACATATTGGAAATCTCGCCGTTTCCTTCGCAGCTCGAAATACTGGATTCGCTTCCGGAAATACTGCCGGACAGCGAATTTCACGTCGCGGCCCAACAACTGTCCAGACTTCTTGACGACAACAACGACCTGTCCGGCGCCATAATCGACTGCCTGAATGCCCTCAATTTAGAACCGGAAGTACGGATGCAAGTCCAAGATCACATTTTGAGCAGAATCCTGCCCGGAACCACGATCAAACAGTTTCCGGTCTTGCTCGACTTTTTGATGACCGATTATAAGGTGCAATCGCTATCGGCGACGTTCCTCAAGATTCGCAATGCTCTGGACAACATCATGGCGTCGCCGGATAAAGGAAACAAGGAAAAAGAATCGGGAAAAATCGTGATATTCAATCGGCTGCAGACTCTGGCAACGGCTCCAAAAGTCGTTCCGGAAGCCTTGATCGCGATGTTGAGCGGCATCAAAGTGCCGACTGACCACAAGCCGGTCGATTTACTGCTTCTGTTTATGCTTCACTCGAGCGCCAAGTTCAAGAAACGCATTGTCGAGGTGTTATTTCGAAAGAAAGTCAAAAGCGGCTTGTTTAAATGTTCTCTTTTGGAACAGCTCTTTGAGAAGTATATTCCGCAACAGCTGATTCGTGATTTTTTCGCCACCATAACCGAACTCGGTTGCTCACTGCTCAGAAGCTCGACCGAAACTGTAGTATTGGAATTCGCTTCGACGCTTTTCAAGTTGACATACACGCATGAATTCACTGAAGTGATTTACAGGCAAGAACTGATTGATAATCTGCTGCTGTTGACCGGCTCCAGCGACGGGAAAAATGTGACGGTGGTTTTGAAGATTTTTTTGAGCTTGCTTGAGGATATAACGAAAATTCAACACCACACGGTGCTGTTGATGAGGTTGCTGGAAAAACTGGATGGATTTGAACTGAAAGACGTGAAGCTGGTGTTTGAGATACTGTGCAGGCTGACGTGTTCTGATGAATCGTTGTCAGGGCTCAAACAAGAGATCCATATGATAATCAGGAAGCAGTTGTCCAGCTCAAAGCGGCTGATTAAGCACCGTGGAATAATTGCAGCGGTGGTCATGGCGAAACACATTGCTACTGTTGATGAGGGTGATCCGAACGATGCCAGCATTCCAGAGCAATTTTCTGGGAACATAAACGATCTGACTGGAAATGCAAGAGAAGCCGCCATTTTGTTGGAGTTGACTAACACGTCCACATCAAGCTTTCCCGAATTAGTAGCTCTGTATTACGATCAACTAGCAGCTATGCTGATGACAGATGCTAAATTAGATAACCTCTTCAAAGCATGGCTTTATGAGAACATAACAAACGACTTTATTAATGCATACGTCACGGAAACTGTGCCTGAAAAGCACAAAGACATCGAATTCTCCATGCAGTACAACCTCAATACTAAAGACGAAACTGAAGACGTAATATCCGTTAACATAGCTGGATTGACTTTGAAGCAAGACGAAGCAAAGTATATCTTGATCATGGCGCCACATTTCCGTTTAGTCCGCCTGCTACATTACAAAACTCAAAACGGTGACTTGAATACTATCGATGCGCTGCTGGGGTGTAGCGTAATTCTACCGACAGTCGACAGTTTCGAAGATTTGGACTCGGACGTGGTCGGTGTCGTGGCCGATTGCTTGTACCACTGCATTAATTGGTTCCGTGAAGTGATCAGCGGATTTGTGACGCAAAAAAGTCGAAAACTACGGCTCAAAGTCGTGCAGCGCCTTGAGAATTTGATCGAGTTAGAAAAGAACTTGAAAGAGTGTTTGGCAAACGCGCCTTGGCATCGATTGCCTACTTCGGATGGTTCCGCACCCATACCCAGTAAGCCTGTGGCCAACTCCCCATCAAAGAAAACGCAAGCTACACCTAAAGCTGGTGGAAGTAACAAGAAGAAAAAGCTCAAATTAGATCAGAACGAAACGATTCCATCAACGTCTGCCGCATCAACTTCGAAAAAATTGCCAACGGCAGAGGATCGTCAAGTTCGATTCCGTGAAATGGACACCGATCTTGTAATTTTGATGAAATACTCACTCGATTTCGACCAAGATCAAATCTCCAGCCAGCACATAGCGCTTAGCATTTCCCAATTGAACTTCATCTTGCGCGATTTCGTGATGAAACTGCGTCAACTGACCACGAATGCTAACTTGGGACTGTCTCATCTGAACGTGATCGAACCCAAATCGCTAATAACTGACTGCGTTCATATCCTGCCGAATCTCAACGTGCACTTCAATGCCATAATGAAAAGAATCGACGGGCTTCTTGAAGAATCGCAAGGTTGTCACGACGCGTCTCAAATGTTCGCTGCGGAAGCGCTAGAAATCAAACTGTGCTTTGGTTTGATCCTAGACGTGCTCGCTTCGATTTTCCAATGGTCCGGCTTTCAACATTCCAAACGCTTGGATTTGCTGCGCGACTTGCTCAAGTCGATGCGACCGAGCGAGAGTTCGCAGCTGAATTCGGCAAATCGTTTGATCGTTGATTTCATTGATCGCCTGGAACCGATAACTGATCACTGTCTGCAATTGAGCCATGCAGTTTCACTGATCAACATCATGGAAGCGCTCTATAACATCACACCAACGCCTGAAGTGCGCAAGAAAATCGGCAAATGCAGCGGAAAGCTGTTGAGCCAGCGTTGGTACAACAACAAATCTAGTTTGGATACTGGCCGCGGCGCTCTAGTCAACATCGACGTGTTGGTCAAATCATACTTGAACGGCGCAAGCGTTAAAACCCTCTGCGGACTAGTCGGCACGCTCCAAGAGCAGCACGCCACTCTCAAGAGCAAAGACGATTGCTTGGAAATGCTCAGAAGCATCGACAAAACGAGCTTTCCCATTCTCTACCGGAACTTGCTCGCTAGTCTCGACGAGCGAGTCAAAACTGAGCTACAATCGCTCACGAACAACGAACATTTGACCTTGTGGAAAACAACTTCGCTCACCCTGCAAGGCCTGATGACGATAGTCAAAGAGCAACAGACGCGCTCCAACTTGCTGTGCTACCTCAAGAAATCCATTTCGATCCTGAAAACGTTCATATCGCACGGCATTCCGATTCTCGAAATCATGTTGCGTTCGAAAACCGATCAGGTCGTGCAAATCTTCAAAACGTTGCAGCTGAACACGAGGTTTTTGCACCATTTGAGTTGTTACAGCAAACAAACCAAAGACACCAGTTTGCTTGCGTACGTGCCGCAGTTCAGGCTGGTTTTAGAAACGCTGATATACAGGGTGAAAGCGGCCATGGTGGCCAACGGTTGCTCGGAAGCGTTCTGGATGGGAAATTTGAAGAATCGCGACTTGCAAGGCGACGATATTTTATCGCAGAGCAGCGTGAACAGCACGCGTCTCGCCGAATCGAACGCCGAAGACCTGCCGCCGGACGACGACAGCAGCGACGAGGACGAATTGTTGAACGAAAGCGACGGCAACCTGTCGAAATCGGGCAGCGAAATTTTCTAACTTACCTTCTCGTTCTGGTCGTGATTGGTGATGATGCCTTCCTTGATGAACTGGCCGTAGTCGACGTAAAACTTTTCGAATTCTTGAGGCTTTTTCGTCAGCTGTTCGTAGAGGAACTTCAAGACGCGTCCCGTGAGGACATCCCGTAGTTTCCTACATAGAATTATAAAATATTTAGTCGTAGTTGTTTGATTTGTCAGAATTTATTATATTTTTTATATGGAGAATAAACTTGTTCGATACCTAATCAAAGCGCTGTTCTGCAACAGTTCCCTGCTGAGATTCAAAGGGATGTCTTCGGAATCCACGACGCCTTTGACGAAACGTAACCACTTGGGCAAAATGTTATCTGTGCGGCTCTTGATCAAGACTTTGCGCGTGTAGAGTGCTACGCCTGACTCAATCTCTCTTGACATTTCGAACAGACCTAGAACAGGTTTTAGTTTAGAAAAAAAATAATTAGGAGTGTTATTGGTTGAACAAATCCTCACAAAAAACCTCATGAAAAAAATGTAAGTTCATCTGGAGTTGCGGCCGACTTTGTGGCCGCAAAAAATCACGCCATTTTGCACAGCAAGTCAGAATATCGGCATACGCCAAGCGGACCAATTTAATTATTTTTCCTTGATTTTTGAAATATAACCACTATTTCCTAATGCCAAACTGTCACCGCACAAGAAATGCATATTTTTTAGTTCACCGTAAGGGAGAAGTACGTGCTTCATTTTACGTAGAATAATCATATACTCAGTTTTTCACTTCCACGTCAGATAAAATGGAAATATTATACGACAAAAACATCGCTGCGAGGTATGAAGTTATCTTTTATCCGTCCGTTAGAATCCAGAAGAAAGAAAATTTGTTCAAATGAGAGCATGTTGAACGCTCATAGATCCTAAAAATCGATTTTTGCTCGGAAATGCCCGTGAAAGGTTCTAGAGGTTATTAAACTGACGTAGAGCAACAAATAACACAAACAGTTCTCATATCAAATTTGCTGCATGCATTTTTGAAGAAAACTCGATTTTTAGGATTTGCGACTCACCCTGTACCTATAGTAAATAAAGTTACAAAAACATTCAAAGGTTCAAAAAATTGGCTTTTTGGTCTGGGAAAGAGGGTTTACTAAAATCTTTAAAAATAACGAAAGTAGAAGGGGTCGAAGAGCCACCTTTGGTTGGCGCTTCTTATTTTCAAAAATAAAAATCCTAAAAAAATTTCAACATTTTTCTGGCACTTTTGGAGCATCAGTTCAATTTTCTACCCCAAGTTTGCAAAGATCCTGTATAGATTACATGACTTGAGTGCCTTTTAGCCCCTCAAATGAAGCTCGGGAACTGAATTTTACCACCAGGTTAAAATTAGCACTTCGTTCCCTCACTACCACGAACGTAATTCGAACGTCGATTCCAAGATTTGCCTCCATCTTGGCCCGGCCGCCATATTGAACTTTTTCGTAACTGAACCGATCTCTAAACCCAAAACATGCGTTTGTCTCGTATAACGATCTATGATGTCGAAGTCGGTTTCACGATTCTCAATTTCTCAGCCACTTTGACCAGCCACAACAAACTTTTTTGTAACTGAACAGATTTTGATGAAATTTAGAAATAATTCATTTCTCGTATTATTATCCATGATTCTGAGATTGGTTTCACGGTTCGCTACCACTTTTGTCCCCCTATTGTCTTTCTCGCCAGTCAACCAATTTTAGGGAAATTTGTTCATCACTAATCGGATCCATCCGATAAAATGTCCGAGGGGGCACATTCACTTATTTGTTGTTCGCGCAGAAAATTTTCCGCCAGTTGACAAAGTATTCAGCTTCAATAATGAATTCAATATTGAATAAACATCGTGGACAAGATATACCCGTGACCAACAAAACAAAAAATTAACAATAAATATTATTACGAGTGGCGATTCTCTTGTGGATTCGAGAGCACACGCGGTTCTTCTATATCGACCCTTCGAACATAGTGTTACAAATTGCGAAGCTCTAATGCATTCGAGAACAGACGCAATAGTTTGGCTCATTTGATTTACATGGAGTTATCAACAGGCGGGCAGAACACATCAGCCAAACTGGAGGAGGTGCCGCTCTAGAACACGCTGGTTAATACACCCGGAAGAGTTGAATTGTTGAAGAATCACCGCGAATTTAGTAGCGGCGCGGTCAATGTGGAATATGCCAGAGAACCGGTGGAAGGTTCCACAATAACAGCGGAGGTACCGTATACCGTGTTTTTCGAAAACCGCACCAGCCCATAATCTCTTCCCATGGAATACATAGATTTTATGGGTTATTTGAGACCACTTTTGTTATTTATCATGAAGCAACTTTCACTTCACCGGAAGTCGGAAGTGACATCAACTTTTGATTTAATGAAACACCTGTATATTTTTTAAAAATCCTCTAGGATGAAAAATGACGATTTTATAGCGGATTGAGTATAACAGAAATTTATCAAATTATTGGTACCTACCAGAAATGGCTATGACCACAAAAAAATGAAGTTGAACGTTTGTTCATTGTTTAAGTCGATTTCAACCGGCAACGCTTCCTGACAAAACAAATTTTCAACTTCAGATTTTTATCTGTGGTCGCAGCCACCTCTGGTACCAATAGTCTGATAAATTTCTGTTGTATTCAATCCGCTATAGCATCGTCATTTTTCATCACAGAGAACTTTCAAGACCACTACTGTGTCAACAACAAAAATTCTATCCGAATGTCAAAAAATATACAGGGTTTTCTATTTGAAAATCAAAAGTTGATGTCACTTCCCGAAGTGAGAAAATCTTCATGATCAACGCAAAAAATAGTAAAAGTGGTGTCAAATACCTTATAAGAATTTCAAATTTATATATCCCAGAGAAGGAAAGTCATGGGCTGGTGTGGTTTTCGAAAAACACACGGTATAAGCACTGATGGCTCGGCCGATAGACCAGTTTTTAATTCAAAGCGACATTAAGCGGACAGTAAAGCGAGTAGTATAATCGGCGATATACCCAAGCGCAAATTGTTATTCACTTGGGTTAGGTTCGTGCCCCTTGTATTAAAACAAATGTTCATTGTGCCCTAAGCGCGAATGATAATTGACTGAAATTTTTGTCTTTATTAAACACTTGTCAACTCCATACAATTTTGTTAGAAATATTGACGCGTTTCGCCTTTGTCAAAAGGGCATTATCAGAATGGAAAAGATTTTAAAATGCGCGTCAATTGATAGATAACACCTATAGGTGTACCTACACACCTACGCACATTTTTAAATATTTTCCATTCTGATGATGCCCGGCCATTTCAAGCGGATCGACTCGATCGGATAGAATTTCGATCGGATCCAAAGCTGCGATAGAAACGCAGTCACTGACGTGTATTTATAGTAGCAAACAGTGGTAAACAGTGTGTGTTTAAACGTCGTCTTAATAATTATAAAAAAACCCAAACGTGAAATCCGTAACAATCTCCTTGTCAATAATATCCCAGCCAAAAATATCTCTCGAGACAAATTATCCTGGGGCAAAAATATTCCCGCCAATAATATCCCAGGCAAAAATATCCCCGCGACGGAATTTCCTAGGCTAAAAATATCCCCGTCGTCAGTAACATACAATGGTAACATCCCGGCCAAAAATATCCCAGTGATGACATTTCCCAGTATCGTCCTTCTTTTCACACCCATCAAATAAGAAATTGATTTTTGACTCAAGTATCATCTTTTTTAGACAAACTACATAGGTTGAGAGACTGTTTTTGACTCAAGCATTCTTCTTGTTTTTAAACTTGCCAGATAAGGAATTTATTTTTGACTCTAGTACCATTCTTCTTCTTCGACTGACCAGATAAAGATACAACTTGGATAGAAAAAGGAAAAAGGTGTGTACATGGACCTCGTCAGGTCACTGAAGGGCTGTTACTGTTAAGTGACCAATCTGCTTATTTTAACCACATTGCACAAGATGACGTCACACCATTTGTCTCAAGTGTTTGTATTCATAATTCATGAGGTCCTACTACTCCTACTGAAGATCATGAAAATAATCTGCATTTTTTAAAACAGAAAAACTCTTTGATATAGCATACATTCAACCGTTTATACTATACGCTGTGACTACCTGGTTTTCCTTCAGGAAAGTAGAGTAGCGCATGGATGGACAATGGCACATCAGCATGGTAGTGGAGGGTAAACCTTGGCACGTCATAGCTGCCGCTGATGAACCTGTAGAACTCATTGTGCTGTTGCACGGTCACGCTTTTCGGGTCTACCAGCCACAAAGGCTTGACAATATTAGCTTTCTTTCCGTTCAAATAAATCGGACTCCCCACAAAGTTGCTGTACTTGTTTATGATGTTCTTCACTGTATCTTCATCAGAGAATTCTCTGCAATCTGCCTTCAAGTGCAATACAATCTTTGTACCACACTGCACCCCATCCGCTGGTTGAATTTCGTAAGTGCCAGTTCTGTAAAGAAATATTTCAGCTCTGATTGGTCCAAATCTATTCTAATTTACCCATCAGAGCTCCATTTGTAGCCCTGCTCTTCGGTGGACGATCTGGAGTACACTTCAACTTTTTCAGCCACCATGAACGCACTGTAAAACCCAACACCAAACTGCCCGATAATATTATTCGTGTTATCTGTGGTCAAGTTGTCTGATTTGAGCTGTTCAAGGAAAGCTTTTGAACCAGATTTGGCAATGACGCCTAGATTTGAAATCAGTTCCTCTTTGCTCATGCCAATGCCTGTGTCTTGAATGGTGAGCGTCCTGGCTTGCTTATCAGTCGAAATGTGGATCTCCAAAGACCTGTCGGCTTCTTTCAAATCTTTAGATTTAACATCATCGGACAGGGTCAGGTACCGGAACTTTTCCAGTGCATCACTGGCGTTCGATATGAGCTCCCGCACAAAAACTTCCTTTTCAGAATACAGCGATCGGGCCACGATATCGAGCAGCATTCGAGTTTCAGCTTGAAATTCATGTTTGGTTGCTTCTCCGGATGGTTTTTCCGTATCTTTGATTATCGTGCGGTATTCGTCGTCTTTGGGCTCGGCACTTGTGCTGTGCCACCGTAAGTACGTCAGAGCGGCTGGAAATGGAAAGTTTTATAAACAAAGAACATGTGAATTTCGCGAACGTCTAAGTCGGTAACCTCACTTTAGCTTACCTCTATTTTTAGTTAAATTTCGCAGGTTGTAAGTATTTGTGTAGGCTGAATTCTTGCCGGCGATTGATATCAAACGGTTCAGGTGAGCTAATCGTGAAATTCGGGTTAAACTTGCCATGGTTGTTATAAAAATTAGCTTCGGTTTGTTAATGCATGGAGTGTCAAAATCAGAAGGGTGATCGATCAAATTGACAACACCGCTGACAGCTGTCAGGCTAATGTCAACAACAGCTTCTGCAGGAAACTGTAGCCGGCTATGGTAGCGAATTGGATTTACTCCGCAAGATGACGCCAGTACTACTGACTTTTGTAAATTCTATTCGCCAGGACCGGACCTAGATCTAGGGGCTTTGTGCAGAGTCCGGAGGGTCCCATACCTAGGGTTACCATACGTCCGGATTTACCCGGACATGTTTGGGTTTTTGAGGCGTCCGGGGAAGTCCGGCCGGGAAAGTAGATAGCGTCCGGAAAAATTAAACTATCACGCATTCATCGGGTTATTGCCTATCGGACAACGCTGGCTGGCCGTACCCAACAGCTGATTTTGCTATTCCGAATTTGGCGCATCGCGTTGCGCGCAGTAACTTATTACAGCAGTCGTACCACCATAACCGATAGTGATCAAGTCGGCAAGTCCTCAATTTATTTCTTATTTTGATCTTCCAATCCTTGTGGCACGATTTCTTTTGCTAACCTTGCAGTGTCCGGATTTTGTCCGGATTTCAAGGGTTTATTGTCCTGGAAACTGAAAAAGGCTTATGGTAACCCTACCCATACCCATACTTGATTGAACTTAGGCAAAAGTTGCAGGAGCTAAATTTTCCGTTATTACCTCTCATCGAATTATTCAAAAAATGAACGGTAACATTATTGCGAAGAAAAAGTAAAAAATCAGTTGTGCACCCCAAATCTTTCCCGACTAATATCCAGGAGCATAATGGGAATTTTTGTTCGAAATGTCCTTTCGGGTGGAAAGTTGGAATTAGAGGGAAATATTGAAAATAATTTGCAGGAAATTGAAAGTTTAGTCAGAAAAATTTGAAGTTTCCGGGAAAACCTCAAATCTTTTTCCAAATAATCTTATTCTAAAAATCGTCAATCAAGGCTTCTCTTTCAGCTCCATCATCTAAGTCCGGTCTCGATAACCCGGTGTTTTACATTTTCAAGAAGAAAATTCCAGGGGAATTGAAAAAAAAATTGTTGGAAAATGTTCAAGAATCAAGAACCAGTTTAGGTACCTACCTATTCTTGAAAAAAAATTGTGGAAATCTCCAGAGAGGAAAACTCGAGGGAAAACTCGAATACCGTGGGTCCGATTTCGAAAGTTTTCCCCCAAAAAGTAATTCAATCTTTTTCAAACTTTCATTTCCAGCATGTCTGCAGCACCTGAAATAAATATTTTGTGAGAGGTTTACATCACCGCGTGTCGAAGTTTAATAATAATAATAATAATAATAATATAGGCCTTTATTTGTGGCGGAGTTCAGCTTGGAGCCTAAGCTTCAGCTGTTCTTACACACAACCACCCGCAATATCCAATCAGAATATAAAATATACATATATACAAATATAGAATAAAATGTAAAATATACACATGAAACATAAGAAATATAAAGATACTACATATATACATAAGATACAGAGCGAATTAAAAAAAAAAACAAGTCAAAGCAACAACCGCGAGGCAGCGACCAGGATCACAGGATCACTGCACTGTTTGCACTGCAGTTTATTTCAAATTCACGGAATTGTGTCGATTTTGAAAATTGGTCTAGTTACACGACGTCCAATTCAATCCACTTTCGATATCAGTTGGAATTTTTCAAAAAAAGTCGGCTCCCGAGCAGAAATGAATTTTTGAGTGGAGTCCGGCATCAAAAGCAGTCGTCCTGGTCAAAACACCAGCGAGAGGCCTTCTCGGGTGGCAACGGCTAGGAGAAATTTTGAAACTTGTAACGCCCGACTGGGAAATGGTGGAAAATTGCACCTGCAGACCTAATTTGACTCTTTTGTTGTGTTGCTTCCTGTCAAATTTGGTTCCAATCCATCGGATAGATTTTGAATAAATAAATGGTGAAGTTTTGAACTTTGACATTTTTTATTGTTTGACAGACGACAGATAGGGAAATTACCTTTAACTGATCTGAATACAGTTTTTCAAGGGCTTTTAAATGACATATTACAAGTTCTGTGGGATAGCTCCTGACATTTGTTAATAGTGACAGTTCTGTTTGACGGACCAACAATGTCTGCACACCAAATTTCAAGTCGATCGGGTCAACGGTTCGGCAGTTATCGTGGGAGACAGACAGACAGACATCATTCTGAAAATGCCCTTAATCGTCTTGGGGGACCTCAAAATGGATGATATCCGGTGAAATCTCAAGACTTCTTTTCAGCACGATTACAATAATACTTCCCTTCCATTTTGGGGGGGAGGGGAGGGGGGTGTCGGGAAAGTAAAATAACTTCTCATCCATCCATTGATTGGAAAAATGAGATGTATGGTAATCCCAAAAAATATGAACATTTTTATTCGTTTTCTGGAGTCCCGAATGCTGAAACGTCGAAATCTGCCTTTTTTTCTGTGTCGGTCGGTTTCTGATGTGTGTTCATCAGGTTTTTCTTTATCTCCGAATAATTTCTAAACCGTCCGACCGATTTCGACCAAATTTGGTATGCACGTAAGGTATAGGTATCTATGGCAGAAAGGTGGAAAATAAGCTTCTCATCGTGATCTGTCTAAGAGAAATGTCACAGTCAAAGAGTGATAGGGAATTTTTGATACCTCATTTTGAAACCCTTATGAAATACTCTGTTCAGAACAGTTGAAAGCATTTCTTCACTTATCACCTGTCTATAATTGAAAATGTCGAAGTTCAAAACATTGACATTTAATTATTCAAAATCTGTCTGATGGATTGGAACCAAATTTGACAGGAAGCAACACAACGAAAGTATCAAATCAGGTCTGCAGTTTCCCATCATTTGCCAGTCGGACGTTACGAATTTTTAAAACTTCTTTCTGGCCGCTACCAGGGTTTTGACCAGGACGACCCCCGCTGGTGGAGGACTCAACTCAGACTACCTTTCTTGCTCCGGAATAGAGTTTTTTCGAAAAATTTCAACTGACATCAAAACTAGATTGAATTGGACGTCGTATTGGCTTATTTTCAAATGTGACACGGTTTCGGTTTTCTGGCAGTGATTTTTCAAAACAAAACATCGCACATTCCCTGACTTCAAAAACTGCAGTGCAAACTGGACCTGCGGTAAGTCTCACGGGATATACATTCAAGGGGCAGATTTGCTGTGAGATATTATATTCGGAGAAAAAAGTGAATAATTTTTGGGAGGGTTTTTGAAATCGGACCTGGGGTTTCCGGGGTTTCTCCCTGTAAAACTGAAAATTTTCAGTTTTTTATCCCTCGATCAGATTTTTTCCAATTTGTTTTACAAGAGCTGACTGGTTCTCAAACATTCCCCACCAATTTCATTTCATAATTTTCCCATAGTCTTCCAACTGAAAATGCAAAAGCGTCCTGACTTATCAAGGCCGGACTCAAATGATGGAGTTCAAAATAAAGCCTTATAATTGACGATTGCAACAATGAAATAATTTAGAAAAGGCTTTGGAGCTTCTCCGGAAAATTCAAATGAAAAAAATGGATTTTTTTGATCAATCAGTATGATGATGCTGCAAATTTGTTCCAATCCTTCTTTCCAATTCCAACTTCAAACCGAAGGGACGCGGACGTCTCGGACAATTTCCATAGATTCCTGGAAACTAGCCAGGAAAGTAATGCCGAGAGTAATGTAGTGCCACAACAGGATTTTTCATTTCAAAAGCACAAGTAAAAGGAAGCAGGTACAAAAATTATGCTTATTGCATTATCAATGCAGTTTCACATGAATTATCAAAATTATCTTCACTGACGTTTGCAGGAAGGGTGCTACGATGAGAGGTCTCGCCATAGACACGATGAGGATTTTTCAAAAATTCATGTTCACATCACATCCACATAGAAATCTTTTTCTGGATAACAAAGTAACAGTGGTTAAGAAAGAATTATTGAATAATTTATTTATCCTTAGACAAGAAAACATCTTGATCAGCTACGAATGCATCCTTCCTCGCATCATCATTCACAGCAAGCGACAAACTTTTCTATTCATGTACATTTCTATAGGTATACAACCAGGGAAGCAAATGAAGTCAAAGCATTGAAGAATCATCTGGAAAAAAATTGATTTAGAGCTTATAGTTTTCAGACATGTTTTTTTTTCTTCTGGCGAATCAACTTTGAAAAGCCACGCGGCAGAGTGACGTAGCAAGCAACTCATACTGTCTAAAGCCCACTACAAGTGAAGTGAAGTGAAGTGAACATTTTTCATATGAAGCTGAGCTTTCAGAGAAACAATCAAATAGTTGCTCTTTATTATAACGAAAAGAAAAAACAAGGACCCTGTTGAGGCTAGCCGAATTATGAGTCCAAAACCCGCTAATTTCTATACCGAAGAGGTCATATTTCATTGCTTTACTTGTGTCTTTTTAACTTTTAATTCAGTGAAATGATCACTTATTTTTGTTTCCCATTTATGCATAAATGGCTGTTTCATCTCAGGTGACATTTGGGAAGTGTGTTTCGCTATCTCCCCATTGGAGTTTTAGAGCATTATATAATTTCTGCCAGGCAGATTCAAGAAATTTCCAGGATAACAACGAAACAATAATGATACTTACTGTATTTGTGCATGTGTCTTACGTGTACCTACTTTTTGAAGTGAAACTTCTATTCTCGCGCCTAGATCACAACACACAACTAACGCAGAACCACACATGGGAGTGAAATTGGTTCATAGCATCAGTGGTTGTAACGAACGCCTGTAATGTTGTCTTGTCTGACCTTGGAGCGACCAGCGTCGTCCCAGGAAATGGAAGAATAAGCTGTTGCGGCGTGTTCGGTTCTATTTTTTACTAATCGCCGACACTGGACTGCTCTTCGTGTTGTCGTACTGTTGGCCCGACAGGAATGGTTCTCGACTTGGCTTGAATAGATTCGAGCGGATGTATTTTATTATAGGAGTAGGGAGGTATATTCAGGGCCGGGCCTAGCAGGCGTGCAGTGCGTTCCGGCGCGCAGGCGGGTATGGAAGGCGGCAAGTCATAGGGGCGGTAATATAATAATAAAGTTGAATTTCGAAGGATTCTTTCCCTTCCCGCATTTGGTGGGGCTCTCCACTGCCGGTGAGGGGGGCGGCAATTTTTCGGTGGCACGCAGCCGGCAAATAGGCCAGGCCCGGCCCTGGGTATACCTATTCTTCAACGGACGTTTACAATTCAAAAATTAAATCGAATGCCGCACACCCAAATGTAGACACAACTTTCAGGTACATGTACCTATTAAGCAGGAAAGCAGGGGTGGATGATTAAAGCCCAGAGGGGAAAAAGAATTTTCGACAATTGAGGCTGAAACAGTTGCTTAATATTCTAGATGTCAGCTGATTGTATAGCGATGATATTATACTGGTTTGATAATCAAATTTGTATGTTTGGAAATTGATTTTTGACATTATTCTTCGTTAATTTTTTGAATGGTTTGATTTGACCTCAATTAAATGTGACATTCTAAATATAAGTACGGTGGCGAGCACGGCTTGGGATTCAAAACGCACTGTACAGAAAAGCGATGTTCAAAATAGCGATGTTAAATGGGAGATGTTTCAAAATAGCGAGTAATGAAATAACGATTTATAAAATAGCGACGTACTGAAATAGCGATTGTAACAAAATAGCAATTGTTACATAAGAGCGATGTCATGAAAGAGGGTTGTGAAAAAATAAAGATTCAATAAAGGCGATTTATTCGAAAGGTATATCCGAAGTCGTTTTTTATCTGGAAATATTTGCATTTAGCGGACGCACTGCTTCTGAAGATCTGAAGCCAGCTCGGTATCGTACAATGAAGTTTTCTGTTTGAATTTGTTAGCGCGGTACACATAAAGACGGCAGCCTTCCGATGAAGGCTGCATTAAAACAATAACTCTTGGATGAGGAAAGCAGCAAGCGACAGTCAGAAATAAAATTCACAACAACAATCAAAAACTTTAATGCAAAACAAAGAAAAAAAAACACAAACAGACAGAATTACAAAACAATAAAAAAAAAACAATGTGAATTAAATGAAATGAAAAATCCGAGTGGTTCTGATCGGGGGCAGATTCGCTGGCGCCGAGTGGCGTCCTGAAAACGAGACGAACTGCACTGAAGGTATACACCCCGGCAAACGGGAATAAACGGTAAATGGTAAAAACAATGGAAAATATGGAACTTACGGGATCTTATTCGGTGGCGGCGTCGTCCTGGCGGAGTCCGAAGGCGGCGTCGTGGTGGATGGCCGTTCTGGTGGTGGATTTCCTGGTGAAATGCACGAGTGCCCGTGTTCGTCACCAAAATGGCGGACGAACGACTCGATCCCGTCCGAAACTGGAGCTTTGTGTGCGGCTGGCTGATCCAAGCCGCTCCCCGGTGAAAGCGGTGAAAACTGCCGCTTTCTGGACTTGGAGATGCTGCAGAGCTCCTCCAGGAGTCACTATCGGACGCGATGGGCCTTGGATGGGCTTCTGGTCGAGTACGAATGTACGCCGATGGCACGACAAGATGGCCGCGAGAACGATGACCAAAAAAAAGACGGCGTGGCTTCCCGCTCGACGTACGGAGATCAACGCCGCTTCGAACGAAGCGGCAAAGGCACGAGCGGAAAGAATGCCGAAGACGGCCGAAGAAAGTGCTGGAGCTCGTTTACGCTTGCGCCTGACAGCCAAGTGCCAGGCACACCGAACAGGGGGTGAGGGGTGAGGACTTGGACGACACAGGGATATTTTGGGTTGCATACCCTCAATGCACACGAATGCAGTTTTCAATGAACGGGGCCGAGACATACTCCCCACCAAAATACCACTCGGGGTATTTTCAAAGTTCAAAAATTAATGAAATCAAACATGATACAAAAAGAAAGAGCATAGTGAAAACAATGACGGAAGTGAAAACACAGAATGCTCACTGTCCTGAAGGGAGGGGACAAAGTTTGACCATTGGGCGTCGCAGAACGTCGCGTTGAGTACGGACATCTGCGACACGACAAATGCCATCTTTGCCGGGGAAGAGTTTTGAAATTCTGCCTAACCTCCACTTCAGAGGGGGAGCGCTTTCGTCCTTGATGAGGACTAAAGACCCCACATCTGCGGATTCAAGGTGACGTGACTTGTGCCACTTGCCGCGTTGGTACAGCGTGTGTAGATATTCGTCGCGCCAACGCGCCCAGAAACGCTGTTGCATGGATTGGACCAACTGCCATCGCGACAACCTGCTGATCTTGAGGTGGGACAAATCTGGGTCAGGTGGGGCCGTTAACGGCTCGAGCGTCAAAAAATGACCAGGCGTCAATGGGCACAGATCATTTGGATCCGAGCTCAGCTCCGAAAGTGGCCGTGAGTTGAGCAACGCTTCAACTTGGGTGACCAACGTGGTCAGCTCTTCAAAGGTGAGTATTTGATCACCTATCACGCGAGATAGATGAGTTTTGACAGCTTTTATGCCGCTTTCCCACAGCCCGCCAAAGTGGGGACTGGAGGGAGGAATGAAGCGCCAAGTGATGGCTTCGGATTCCGCGGCGAGTTGCATTGACATCGTCAATTGCCTATGAGCTCCGACAAAGTTTGTGCCATTGTCGCTATAGATGGTAGAGCAACGACCGCGCCGGGCAATGAATCTGCGCAAGGCAGCGAGGAAAGCATCTGTTGAGAGATCGGAGGCAACCTCGACGTGCAATGCCTTGGTGGCGAAGCACACGAAAAGACAGATGTACGCCTTCGTAGTTCTGACACCGCGAGCGCGTGACATGAGGATTGGAAAAGGGCCACCATAGTCGAGCCCGACGCAGCTAAAAGGTTTTAGCTGAGAAATTCGCGCCGAGGGGAGGTCGCCCATGGTGGGAGAAAAAGTTTGCGGCTTAGTCCGGAAGCACCGGTAACACGATGCAAGGTAGTGCCGTACCGCGCGTCGCGTGGACAATATCCAAAAATTTTGCTGCAGGAGATAGCAGGTATTGTTGAGTCCCGGGTGGCAATGTCGGGAATGAACTTGTCGAATGACGAGTCCTGTCAAGACGTGACGAGATGGAAGAAGAGCAGGGTGTCTGGTTGCAAATGGCAACTCATGACAATGCTTCAAACGTCCGCCGACGCGGAGAACATCGTCACGATCGAGAAAGGGTGAAAGTTTTCGAAAGGGTCTTGAACAGGGTTTGCCGTTGCGTAACGACGCGATTTCGACGGCAAATACCTTCTGCTGTACATGTTTGACAATGTACAACAAGGCAAAATGGAGCTCTGTATCCGAGAGAGGTCCTGTGAACTTCTCATCGGACTTGCATTTGCAGAACCGATAGAAATAGGCGACAGCGCCCTGAATCTTCCGTAAGGAGGATATGCGCAAAAAGAGGTCGTCGATGTCAATCGGCGGCGGCTGCGGCACACGCACGACCAAAGCGAGCTTTCGCTCTTCAGACGCAATGTCTGGGGAGGACACGGAGAATTTGTCATCCGGCCATGTGTCATCCGCTGATGACAGAAAAGGTGGGCCAGACCACCAGAGGGAGCACGAAAGCATGTCTTCGGGAAACAATCCGCGCGAAGCTGGGTCGGCGGGATTGTCCGATGTTGAGACATGTCTCCAACACTGAGGCGGGACACGCTGTTGAATATGCTCAACACGGTGAGCAACAAATGTTTTCCAGCGGTGCGAAGAGGAACGCAGCCAGCTGAGAACAACCGTAGAATCGGTCCACGCAAATATGGCATCGAACTGTACGGTTCCTGCGAGCGCTGCAACGGTGAAGGCAACGAGATTGGAAAGTAGGACCGCTGCACACAATTCGAGACGGGGTACGGTCAGCAATTTGACTGGAGCCACCTTTGATTTGGCGGTTAGGAGACGAATGGTGGGAACACCATTTCGAAGGTAACGAACGTACAACACGCTCGCGTACCCAGATTCAGATGCGTCGCAAAAGGCGTGCAACTGGCACCTGTCTGCAGGCGACGGAAAAGTATGCCGTGGAATTTGCAACCGCGAAAGTTGCGATAGCTCGGATTGAAAACGCAACCACTGCTGACATACGATGTCTGGAGGGGTGTCGTCCCAATCAAGGCCAAGTTTCCATAACCGTTGGATTAAATGTTTGGCGAAAAATGCAACAGGGCACAGAAAGCCGAGCGGATCGTAAATCCGAGCCACCTCCGACAAGATGGACCGTTTTGTGCACGGTAGTTCATTTGGATGAACCGTGAATGAAAAGGTGTCTGTTGCCGCTTGCCACTGGAGGCCAAGAATTTTTACAGTATTGTCAGCAACGTCACTGAAAGTGGACGGCTGAGTTCGAACGTGATCAAGTGGTATGTCTTGCAGCACATCAGGGTGATTGCTTGCCCACTTGCGCAATTCAAAGCAACCCGATTGGAGCAGGTTGATTAGCTGCGTTTGTAATTCCCGTGCTGATTCCACGGAGTTCGCACCGCAAAGTAGATCGTCTACATACAAATTACGGCGAATTGCCTGCGAAGCCAATGGAAACTTCGAGGCGCTTTGTTCTGCCAAGTGAAGCAACGTGCGAACCGCTAGAAACGGTGCCGAAGAAACACCATATGTAATGGTGTTCAATTGGTACGTTTCAATGGGTCGATCAGGGGAGAAACGAAAGCGAATGAGTTGATACTTGCGATGTTCGGGCGAGATAAGTATCTGCCGATACATCTGACGGATGTCACAAGTAAAAACGATCGGCTCACACCGAAACTGCAGTAGCAAAGCTGCTATGTCCTGTTGTAACTTAGGACCGACGAGAAGCGTCTCGTTGAGAGATAAATGATTCGGCGCTTGCGCCGAAGCATCAAAAACGACGCGAATTTTCGGCTTGTCGTCTTCGATCTTGACGATCGGATGATGAGGGATGTAATACGCCTCAGAATCTGGAGGTTCTGCGTCCAGCAAGGTCATGTGACCTAGGTCGAGGTAGTCGCGCATGAATGCTATGTACAGATCACGGAGTGTGTCCTGACGGACCAGGCGACGTTCGATAGCTAACCAACGGCGGTCAGCCATAGACCTGCAATGTTCAAAGGTGGGGGACTCCCTTTTGAAGGGAAGCGAAACCCCAAAACGACCTGACGGACAACGGTAGACAGAGTCCCGGAAACAAATTTCTGCACGTTCATCATCTGGGGACAAACGTGTTTTGGACGATGGTGACGAGATTTCCTCTACTTCCCAAAATTTG
This sequence comes from Anaspis maculata, assembly GCA_949128115.1. Lineage (NCBI taxonomy): Eukaryota > Metazoa > Arthropoda > Insecta > Coleoptera > Scraptiidae > Anaspis > Anaspis maculata. The sequence continues at coordinate 94,121,324 of OX421962.1, forward strand.
TGCAGAGACTCGTCGATTCCAGTTGGAGTGCAGACCAAAAAGGAATGCAGAGGTTTTGACGGGGTTTGAAAGGGACCGAGAAGAGCCCAGCAAAAAATGGTGTTTATGGCAACAGGCTGTGACGGACCTGACGAGACGATTCCCTCTTTCACGACTGACGGATAAACGTCGGCGCCCAACAACACTTGAATGGGGCCTGGCTTGAACCATGTGGGATCCGCCAGATTCGATAAGTTCAAGTGGAATTGATCCGGGTTCAAAGCGGTGTCTGGCAGGTTACCACAAATCCTGCGCAGGACAATTAACTCCAATTCAGGGATTGGGAGAGACTCATCATCAGCCTTGACCTGGCAAGTGACTGTGCCACACGTCGAATTGGCGGGGGTGAGACCCAAGCCAAAAACGGGCACATTGTGATTTGATGGGGATAGACCCAATTTGCGCACGCAGGAGTCCAAAATAAACGATGCCTGACTGGCAGGGTCTATGAGCGCACGGAGGCTTTGGTAGCCTCCCCACCGGTCACGAACGTGAACGATTGCCGTGGCCAACAAAACATGAGCTGCCTTGAGGCTTGAGGCGAGATTCGTCACCGAATTCGCGACATTTTCTGGAAGACCAGGGGAAACGATTTGCGGTAATTCAACTGGATTCGATAAAGAACTGGGTGACTCATGACCTGCAGTTCTATGTGGCTTGGGGAAGTGCAGCAAGGTGTGATGCCTTGCGTGGCACTGCCGACACGAATACGACGATGGACATTTTGGAGCGCCGTGATTGGTGCTCAAGCAGTTGAGACAGAGCCTTTTCTGTTTGACCGCCAAATATCTGTCATTTGGGGACATTGACAGAAAAGTCTTGCACGCGGTGACTCTATGACTTCTCGCCCCACAATGAGAACATGCTGACTCATGCGACGTCGCTGGGGCAGATGAAGTCTGAGACACCAACGTATGTGAGGCCCACGACTTGCGGCTGACCTCGGGCTTCACGGTAACGGTGTTTGCCCGTGTGGAGCGGGAGTTCGATTGCGTTTTAGAATTTAAGGCAGTTGCCTCGAAAGCCTTGCATTGGTCGAGCACGAAAGACTTGACGTCTTCGTATTTGGGGAAGGGGGTGCCAGCTGACTGCACCTCGAAACGTTTTCGCGTCGACTCATCGAGTTTCTGGAGCAGCATGCTCGACAGGGTGAAATCCCACAGGTCGATATGCGGATACTGCTCGAGCGCCACTAAATTTTCGTTGAACGTGTTCACAAGATGGCGAAGCGCTTGCGCGGAGTCAGATGTGACGGAGGAGGCGTTCATCATCGACTGCCAGTAAAAAGTGACTAGCACGCGGTCGTTCTGGTATCTCTCAACCAACGAGTCGAACGCAATTATGTAATTATCTCCCGTCAATGGCAGGTGTTTAACCATTGAGAGAGGTTCACCAGATAAAGACGAGATCAGATACTGAAACCGTTCAATATCTGAGAGAGACTGGTTTCTGTGTATTAACGCCGTGAATAGATCATAGTATGGTGGCCATGATTTTAACTTTCCGTCGAACAACGGCAACGCGATTTTTGGCAATCGGACATTGCTCCGGCCTGTCTCGAACCAAGTTTGCGAGGCTTGGCGAGAGAGCGAGGAAGTCGGCTCTGAATTCGCAAACGAGGCTTTTACCGCAGCAAGTTTGCCATACAAGCTGTCTGCCCGGAGTGTACGTTCAAGAAATGTAGCCTTCTGCTCCTCGGAGGCACTGGGGAGAGGGGCAGTGTTGACCGTGCTCTTGAAACCGTTGTAAATTTCCGCCGCAATGTCAAACGTGGCTAAAAATGCCGGTTGGAGGCTTGGCTCGGTGGTAGCTGTGACGCCTTGTTCCAGAAGGGGCTCAAGGCGCGCAATAGCTATCGCGATGGACGATAAAGTTGCGTCCATTGTGTACGACACAAAGAAAAATGAAAACAAAGCAACTGACCCTTAGGTTGGCGTACCTGAATGGCGAACCCAACCCAGGTGAAAAAGTGCGAATGAGACGGGCGAAAAACGAATTGATCAACACGCTGGACCAACGCACAAGTGTCACGTGGGTTTGACCCGTGACTTTAAAGTTTCAATAGTGAGGTGAATTAAATTCCTGACTGTACCATGCTTAGCCTGTATCCGGCTACGAAGGACCAATTTATATGTTAGCGCGGTACACATAAAGACGGCAGCCTTCCGATGAAGGCTGCATTAAAACAATAACTCTTGGATGAGGAAAGCAGCAAGCGACAGTCAGAAATAAAATTCACAACAACAATCAAAAACTTTAATGCAAAACAAAGAAAAAAAAACACAAACAGACAGAATTACAAAACAATAAAAAAAAAACAATGTGAATTAAATGAAATGAAAAATCCGAGTGGTTCTGATCGGGGGCAGATTCGCTGGCGCCGAGTGGCGTCCTGAAAACGAGACGAACTGCACTGAAGGTATACACCCCGGCAAACGGGAATAAACGGTAAATGGTAAAAACAATGGAAAATATGGAACTTACGGGATCTTATTCGGTGGCGGCGTCGTCCTGGCGGAGTCCGAAGGCGGCGTCGTGGTGGATGGCCGTTCTGGTGGTGGATTTCCTGGTGAAATGCACGAGTGCCCGTGTTCGTCACCAAAATGGCGGACGAACGACTCGATCCCGTCCGAAACTGGAGCTTTGTGTGCGGCTGGCTGATCCAAGCCGCTCCCCGGTGAAAGCGGTGAAAACTGCCGCTTTCTGGACTTGGAGATGCTGCAGAGCTCCTCCAGGAGTCACTATCGGACGCGATGGGCCTTGGATGGGCTTCTGGTCGAGTACGAATGTACGCCGATGGCACGACAAGATGGCCGCGAGAACGATGACCAAAAAAAAGACGGCGTGGCTTCCCGCTCGACGTACGGAGATCAACGCCGCTTCGAACGAAGCGGCAAAGGCACGAGCGGAAAGAATGCCGAAGACGGCCGAAGAAAGTGCTGGAGCTCGTTTACGCTTGCGCCTGACAGCCAAGTGCCAGGCACACCGAACAGGGGGTGAGGGGTGAGGACTTGGACGACACAGGGATATTTTGGGTTGCATACCCTCAATGCACACGAATGCAGTTTTCAATGAACGGGGCCGAGACAGAATTTGTTCCACCTTTTTTAGGTATGTAGGTAGGTACCACTTGCATAATGTCAATGAAACTTTGCACTTTCTTAGCAGAGGAGCAGAGGGATGATATTCAAAAGGATAGATATGAATGCTTGCCACCAATGTCACCTGAATTCCATGGTGACATGCTACATGCATAGCAATAGGGCAAATCACCTGACATACAAATTTAGGATACTACACTGAAAAGTTCCTTTTTTTTAATAAGTTCACTAAAATCTAATCAGATATATTTATTACGAAAATTGAGATACTCCTATATCTCCAACAATGAAGGCTTTAGTTTTTTACATTTCCCTGACACATTTCAAGCATTTCCCCTCAGTTTTTGTGGACTATGGGGCGCGAGCTCTGGAACACCTGGGTATACGGCTCCTCCGCCAATTGTACGCAGGTTGTGGCTTATCGTCGAGTTGGAGTTTCCAGCGCGGATATCGAGTAGTTGCGTTTTCCTCTAGCTAGGACCGAGTTCTGACTTCTGAATCCCAAAGCTGGGACCACATAGACTAAAAAAAAATGTCGCTCCTCTTCCGGATTTATCAATCAAAAACATAAAATTCACCAGATTTGTTAAAGATTTTATAAAACGCCACGTTTTGCAACACTAAACTCCTGAGCTCCTATCCCTCCATCCATCCGTACCATATAAAAAGCGAGGGATAAAAACGCAATGTGACAATTTCGATCGTCAGTGGACCGTATTCAGGTGAACGAAGCGAAAACGTGTCGAGGCAAATTCGTGCTTGGTTAAGCCTTTACGTCCGACAACCGACCTCCTCCTCCTCTTCCTCCTTCCTTCTTCTCCTGGTGCTCAAATCCCATAAGCCGCTAAGACATCTCCGGGCGGCATCTCTCTATCTCTATAGAGAGTGCGTGTAGAGGAAAAGGCCTTATGCGAATTTAAGCTTCGACACTTTACAAAATACGCCATTGATAGCCCCAAACCGAACCCTTTCAAGAGGTGTCCCGAAAAACGCATTCGAGTGTAATCGCTCGGCACACATGTTGGCCCCCTTATTTCTAAACAAAGAAGGGCCATATTATGAAGGTACTGAATTTTTACTTTCGCTTCATTGCCGTCCGCTTGGATAGGCGCGCAGAAGGGCACGAAAGAGTTTCTTGCGATTCTACACGAACCTATCCTGATGGTTAGTATATACGAGAGATGTGTACGCGTTTAGATAGGTGTCTGGTGTACTATCTATGGGTGTACTCACTACCAGTCACCACACCATTCCCCGGTAGGGAACTGCGAATTTTTGAACTTTTTCATGGCCGACAGCATTTGGTACGGCAGTACGGCTATTCATCAGACTTTTGGCCGGAACCCCGGAGCTATCCGCGTCCGTTCGGTGATGGACTCATCTTGGGCGACATTTACTGCTGGGGGATCAACTTTTGTCGAAAAATTCCGACTGGTACACCGAAAATAGATTGCATTAGGCTTTGCCCAGGCCCATTTTCAAATGCGGCATAGTTTTGGTTTCCCGGATGTGATTTTTTCTGAAAATGAAACTGCTTGCATCTTCCATATGAATGTACAAAATTCTATTGTGGGGCGACACAAAACTTTCCCGGTGGTACCCAGAGACGTTAGTAATGATTTTGATTCGGACGTCCCTCCGGGAAGGGGAGACTTGGTTGTAAAATTTGAGAAAAAATCGACGAGCGACTATCCAGTATATAAAGACTAACTCGTATGCACACATCACAATAGTAGTTTCATGACAATTTTGTGTTTCGGTGGGAATGCGCAAAATTTGTCAGTTCGGGTTGGCTAGCACCAGAGGTATAGAGTGTGGAGAGTATGATTACAAAGCTGCGAGAGTCTGGCAAGCACGCGAAGGTCGAAATTTTGCCGACCGGCAAGGAACGTGGACATGCGCTCTAGACCTGATGAAAACTACTATAAAGCACTGCGGTTCAAGTAGTTTGAAGGCGCTATACAAACCTCATTCGTATTTCGTCGAAACATTTAGTTTCATAGAGGGAAGGCTGTTCTTCAACGAAAACGATTCGGGAAATTGAATAAAAAATGGTTGAAAAATATTCAAGAACCAATCACCTATTGTAGTCCGGATGTTAAGGTATAACACCCTTCACTTTTATAACAAGCAATGCCACTTGGCATACCTGTTGCCGAGACCATGTTTGACCGATTAAGATCAGGAGCCAAAGACGCAAACAATGCAAGCGTCGTATACAGGGTGTCGTATAGAAAAATAGTGAAAAATTCGTATATCAATAACCAAACCAGATGGATTCACGTGAATAGGCACATATATTCACAATATATCACCCATCAAGGAAGAGTCAACGGTTTTGGAAAATCTTGAGCGGTTCCTGAAATATTTTTGAAGAACTGAATTTTCTTCTGAATATTTTATTTCTCGGTAAATCAGTGAATTTTCAAGATATCAAAGTGCAACTTGGTAGTTCTTTGGCCAGTATGGTCATGAATCAAAAACGATCAGGAGCCGAATGCAAGGCCTGCCATTTCCAGAAATAGGACAGTGAACTTTTTCTTCTTCGTGACCGCCATATTGAATCTCCGTTTTACTCAACAGTTGAAAAAATGACAACCGAATGTAAGATAGTTGACATTCAGTCACCATATTATGAAAAGATAGCCTTGAAGCAAGGTAAGGGTCTCTTCATCGAGAAAACAGTGTTACCCAAGGTTTTCACAGTAATACGCATTTGCAGCGCCTGTGATGGCTAATCAGAGATTTGAAAGAGCAAAGTGAGCTCTTTGTCACAATCCTACATTCATTATGAGCTGAATTACCAAAATTCATGACGATCGGTCCAAAGGTAAATTTTCGGTGGCTTGCTGAACCAAATATGTGGCGCTTTTTGATGAAAAATGCAAAAAAAAATCGAGCAATCATCATTATGTCATCCCTCACTAAGAGAAGGCTATTGCAAAAACTGGAACTAATCAACGCTCAAATGTTTTGGGATAGTCAAACCTATGATCTTGAGCAATAAAATGTTGGACACATGCGTCCCTTTGTTAGAGAGAAGACATGAGAGACTTGCATGCAGAAAGTTTTTTCCAAGTTCTGAGCCACGTATTATTTTCAGAAAGCTACCAAAATTTTGTCTCTGGATCGATAATGATGAATTTTGGTACTTAATCTCAAAATGGATGTGATATTGTTAGTCATCAACTTTTGGTGGATTTCTGAATGAAATATGTGAATAAGAATTTTGAATTTTTTTTCTGCATGCACGCTTTCCATGTCTTCTCTCTGGCAACCGGACGCATGTGTCCAACATTTATTGGCTCAAGAATATAGGCTACAATCTCACAAAACATTATTTCAGCGTTGATTTGTTTCAGTTTTTGCAACAGCCTTCTCTTCGTTAGGGATGACATGATAATGATAGCCTGATTTTTTTTGCATTTCTCACCAAAAAGCGCCACCTATTTTGTTCAGCAAGCCATCAAGAGTTTAGCTTTGGACGGATCATCATGAATTTTGGTAATTCAGCTCAAAATGGATGTAGGATTGTGACAAAGAACTCACTCTGCTGTTTCAAATCTCTCATTAGCCATCACAGGCGCTGCAAATGCGTATTACCATGAAAACCTTGGGTGACAATGTTTTCTCGATGAAGATATCCTCACCTTGCTTCAAGGCAATTTTTTTCGTAATTGAATGCCAAAATTCTCACATTCGACTGTCATTTTTCCAACTGTTGAGTAAAACGAAGATTCAAGATGGCGGTCACAAAGAAAAAAAAAGTTGACTGTCTTACTTCTGGAAATAGCAGGCCCTGCATTTGGCTCCTGATCGTTTTTATTTATTGCAATAATCGCTGTAAACTTACCAAATTGCACTTCGATATCTTGAAAATTCACTGATTTACCGAGAAATAAAATATTTAGAAGAAAATTCAGTTTTCCGGAATATTTCAGGAACCGCTCAAGATTTTCCAAAACTGTTGACTCTTCCTTGATGGGTAATATATTGTAGATATATGTGCCTACTCACGTGAATCCATCTGGTTCGGTTAATGATATACGAATTTTCTACTTTTTTCTATACGACACCCTGTATACGCCGCCTGTATCACTTACGACTTTGGCTCCTGATCTTAATCGGTCAAACATGGTCTCGGCAACAGGTATGCCAAGTGGCATTGCTTGTTATAAAAGTGAAGGGTGCCCCCTAAATTTTGACCTTAGCGTCCGGACTATTGGTCAAAAAATAATTGGTGAAAATCGGTTCACCAGGTAGAATAGGTACCTGGCGGGAGTTCTCATTATTTGCACTTCAGGGCCCCAAACAAGAGGGGGGCTTTGTGGGGCGGGGCTCCAAGAGGCACCCGTAGACACCAAAGAGCCTATAAGGCTTCAACCAACTCCAAGGTGACACAAGGGCGCCGCTTTGGCCTGAAACGGTAAAATCTGATAGTCACAGATAGGGGCCCCATCAGGGCTTTGAACGGCAGAGAGACACCATGTGGGGCCCTGGTAACGAATCATACAAGGGAACTGCACACATCAGAGCTCGAACGTATACGCCAGCCAACGGGATGGGCATAATGAAGTTGCTAAAGCTACAGAAAACATAAAGGGGTTTGCGAGCCCCAAAACGATACTTGAAGACACAAAGGATCGGGGCGCACTGTTGCCTTAAACGATACAAGAAGACACACCGAGATCTGCATCCATCATGACAATTGTGTCACTTTGACATAGATACGTCAATGAAACAAAAACTTACCGGTTTGGTTGCCAAGGAAAAGAAATGGACCAAAAGCCGAGCGAACAGGCAAGCCTGGCTGAAATCGACCAGGAAAAACTTTGAAAATTCATACCGTCTGTCTGGTAAGTGTTGGGAAACTCCCAACTTCAGCAACAATTTGATTCTTTGGTTGTGCTGCTTCTAGTCGAATTTGGTTCAGATCCATTAGATAGATTTTGAATAATTGAATGGCAAAACTTTGAACTTTGATATTTTTTATTCTTCTAAAGATGATAGATGATGAAATGCTTTCAACTATTTCGAATATCGTTTTTTACGGGCCTTCCAATGACATATCGCAGGTTGAATTCCGTAAGATGTAACTTCTGTCGTTAGTGACACTTTCGTTTGACAGATAACAGCCAAAAACTAATCCGGTCATTCGACAGCAAAACCATGAACGCATACCAAATTTGATCGATCGATTTCAAGTCGATCGGATCAACAGTTCGGCAGCTATAGGCGATTGAATTTAAGATCCCAGCGCCAGGTGGCCAATTACGGAACTGTCCGAAACAACTTTACAGATGACAATTTGACCTTGAACTTGACAGTTCGGATTTATATTTCAAATTTTCAAATGACTGTCACCTCGACTGACACTTTTCAAAATTAAAACTCGCGCTTCGTTTTCATCGTGATAAAATACCAACAAGAATTCCTGTTCTCAAGGAGATTCTGCCCAAAGGATCCAACAGCTGATGCGGACGTCGCAGGACTCTCAGGGTGTCGGTGTCAATAATAATGTGGGCGCTGAAACGACCGGCACGTTAGAAAATACCTCTTGGATTTGATGGATTTCTTGTCTAGGACGTCGTCCTTAGCTGGCGGATGTCCATCGAAGCAGCATCCTCCCCGAAAATGGCATGAAAATAAAAGCCTTTGCCACTCACAAGGTTGCTGTGTGCTTGTCGATGATGATGGTAAAAGGAACCCAAGGTGTGAGGTTATGTATTAATCTTGTTTTGTTTTCAGTTTTTAAGGAAAATTTCCGGGTTCAGAGAGCGTTGTAGCCCGTATCCTGTTCCCAAGTGGCTCCCCGAAATTTTCCCTGTTTCCTTCTGGTTTCCCCCCTTCGTTCTCATCGGAATGAAAAACGTCCTTCCCTCAACCGGCTGATATATTTCGCCCCAATTTATTAGGGCTTCTTTAGAGCATCTACATGGTACATGGATGTTACTACAATGTTACAATACAAAAATGTGAACTACAATAATAAACTTTTCAATTTATAACAGCTTCTCTTTCTCGGATGAATGTTTCAAGAGGGTGTACCCCGAGGTGTACCCGCACATTTCTCAACACAATTTCGAATTTTGGGGCGGATCACTAGCACTTGCTTCCATTTCAAAATCCTCTTGATTACATTTCCGTGTGCCAGTGACAATTTCTTCACTGTGTAGTCATCTCAGGAAATTACTGTAAAGCGATGTTCCCGAGTAAACTTCAGAACTTTTTTCAACTTTTGACGTACCTACTCATGTCAAATATCAATTTCGCGCCACAGCCATCGTGACTGTGCGCTCCGGGCGCCGGGCCGAGCGGGTTTAAGTTGGTTCACAGATCTCACACCAGGGTGCGTAGTCCTTATTTTCTATCGCCTATCGTGGAAGATCAAGTACAAACATACACACACACACAGAGACACACACAGACAGACAGACATCATTCTGGAAATGGTATTAATCGTCTTGGGGGACCTCAAAATGGATATATCCGTCGAAATCTCAAAACTTTCTTCTGCACAATTACAGTACTTTCCCTTCCATGTTGGTGGGGGCCAAGAAAGTAAAAACTGGAGTGCAAATTCGATTAGATAAGCCTCACAAATTATCAATTTTAGGTGTAGACATGCTATGATGGATAGCCGAAGAAAATATAGAAATCATTTTTGAAATTGGATCAATGGTTTTAAAGTTTTTCGCCCTGGAAAACTGCAAATTTTCAACTTCTCAGCCCGTCAGGCGATTTTCACCATTCTTTCAAGCAACAGGTAATTGGTTCTTGAACATTTTCTAACGAATTTCTTCCCAATTTCCCGGAAGTTTGCCAGTTGAAAAATGCGAAACCGCCCTGGCATGCCGAGACCGGACTCAAATGATAGAGGTTAAACATATGAAGTTGTAGTCGGCAATCGCGATTTTCCACCATTTCCCTTTCTGTCACTATTTATTCTCGAAAAAATTCCTAATCTACTCCTGACCGGGAGTGGCCTGGCCAGACGTGCATTTATTGTAAAAATTTCGATATGATTAAAGGAACAAATTTCTGTCTAAACAAAAGTCGCATGCAAGTGCGGTTTTCTTTGGAGGACAGAGGATACAAATCTGCATGTAATAAGCCCATTCTCAGTTTCTTCTAACTTCTGCTGCCATGTTTGGAAAATTTTCCACACTTGTCAACTATTGTGGAAAACTTGCATATGATGGGTTTTCGGCTGGCTAGCCATCCGAAATATTCAATTGCGGTTTTAGAGTTTTCTCGACTTGATGAAATGCATTTACAGCAATTTTTCACCACCCGTGAACCGATTTACGCCAAACAGACTTGAAGATGAAGTCTAATTTGATGATTTTTACAATGGGATAATTTTGGAGAGGTTTCGAAATTTTTCGAAAGTCAAATTTAAGAGTTTCAACTTTCCACCCGAAGGGACTTCTTAAACAAAGGTTTTCATAGGTTCCTGAACAGGTATTATAGTCGGGAAAATATGTGCTACCAAAACAGGTCCTTTTTTGTACAATAACTCTACGCCAAAAAAAATGACCCTTTTTTTAAGGCTCAGATTTTCAGGGTTATGTTTGATGTTTGTACCTAGCTACTTACTTATAATACAAGACAAGCCTCAGGCTACTCAGCCAATCCGGCCGAGCTTGCGGTACGCATCATTACTTAGATCGAAAAGGACAAGATTTTGTTGACAACGCACTGACACACGTGCAACAGCCTCTGGGCTTTTGATGATGGCAAGGGTATATCAAATGATGATGGCTTCGAGAAGAAGAAATCCCGAGTTTTACGTAAGGGTACAAGAAAAGGGAACATTCATCGAATCGTAACAGAATGTGTTTACTGTGTTTTAAAAACGACCTTTGTGAGCCGCCGTGTGTGTTTAGGATGTAAATAAATTCTGTTAGGGGTGATTGATGGCTACCGGTCGTTTCCTTTATTGGACATTGTCCATGTCTCCAAAACCGATCTGACATTCCAGCGATGTGCCATTCAAAGGAGCATTATTTATTTTCGCGTTAGGAGACAAAACCGCCCTCCACGGATACGTTTATATTTTTTCCATCAATAAATTTTCATCAAATGTACGCACCTAATTTCGTTCCTTTCACCTAAGACTTGTCAAAGCTTTTAATTAACAATTTTTTGGCGATTTCGTTCGGAAATTAATCGAAAAAGTTTTTAATTACAGGCAAAATCGCAATTTTCCTTGGAATATTGCTGCTGAATGCAAAAAATGAGCTCCACGCCTGTTTCTGATGGTTAAATTTCACCTTCGATATTTTAACCTCAAACAGGTATGGTATGGGCTTTGACGGATTAATTGAAAAAGTTAAATTGAAATCTTCAAAGTCGATAAATTAGCTCCCGGCCGGAGTACTTCATGTCATACTGAATTTATAAAACGGAAATTCATGATGGTTTATTCGAAGGCAAAAAGCAAAAGCGTCCCCTTTAATTTGCAATTTCTTGCCCAATTCCGCCAATTAACCCTACTCAACCCTATGCGTGGTGGAGAGCACCGATAATTTGACGGCGAACATGTGGAGTGCCAATCGCCCATTTTTTCTGCTTATTTAACCCATACAAAAAGGGTACTCGAACCGAACCCTTTCCGCATCGATAATTAGCGAACCCTGTTTCTACCCCTCTTATTAAGGTGATTCTCTATGGCTCTTACTATTCTTCTGTAGGTAACCTGCGGTGCTTATTTGACAAGCGATGGACGCACAAACTTGCGGAATGCATCAGGGACACAAATTTCTTTTTGTTACGTAAATATTTAAAGACCCCCCGAACATCCAGAAAATGGCAATATAGGCGGTATAAACTGTTTAGAGTTTTTGGAGTTGTTTATGGCACGCTATCTTGCGCAAAATGGGGACACAATATGCACAGGGGGGTGGCTAGTACCTAAATGGGTATATAATAAGGTTATTGCTGGCAATTGTAGGCGACTGATACCTACAGGTATGGTACCTTAAAATGAGACCACGGCGGCACCTTTTTGAATCATGCTGAAAATTTTGCATGGGGTTTATATTACTTTTGAAAAGGTTTACGAGGTCGCCTGATGCTGTAAATCATCCGCCTGCATTTAGCTGAAAGAATATTATGCTCAAACCGAGTAAACATGAATAGCAGCATATCAGGTATTCAACCAATATGAGTTGACCTGATGTTGTGTAATCTAAGAGCTTTTTGAATGCAACAACTGTACATATTTACCCTCTTTCGAGGAAAGGTTTTAAAGGAACACCAATAAAAATTTTGAGAAGACGACGCGGAAAAGCCAAGTTGTGGACGAGAGCCAAATTTGGCTTCAACTATGCGTTTTATAATATTCTTAGGGAGAGACGAGCGTTTGAACACACACTGTTTATTACTACTACTGCTATACAGGGTGGTGGAAATTTCGATGCTCACCATTGGTATCTTGGAAACGGTAAGAGATACGAGGTCGGTTAAATTAGAAAAAACTTGCGCATTTTTGTAGCGATTGACAATCTGAAAAGAAACTTAGAATATTTTGATTGGTTTACGATTTATCACGAAAAAACTAAAAATTTTGATTTCAGAAATTATTTTTCATCTTTCCAACCATTCAAGCTATTTCAATCAAACTTGGTAGTTTTATGTTTTTGATCACTCCGAGTCGATCAACGTTGGCAAAAGTTTTCCAGGCCTTCTAGATGTCAAATTATGATAGTCAACTTTTGTTTTTCTCATGGCCGCCATATTGGATTCTTGCACTAATAGATAGAGAAAAGAATTAGCTCTCCGAATTAGTAACCAACATGTTCTTTTTATGACATTTTAAGCGTCAAATTTTGAAATTTTCGTAAATTATTGACAAAATCGGGAATGCTTTGAAAAACAATTGAAATATTATCAATAGCAACAACAAAAAAGTGACAGATGGTGTGCAATTGACGTATCCAACTTCGTAATCGTGTTTTGTGCTTGTTTGTACCGGTAGTTCATGAAATGAATGGGTCAAGGGTGTCTGTGAGTTCAAAGACGCCTGTCGGAACTAGCATCATTCTTGTTAAAGTTTGACAAATTTATTAGAAAAGGAGTAAGGATTACCCTAGTTTCGACAGACGTTTTTGAATTCACAGGCACCCTTGACTCATTTAATTTATGAGCTCTAGGTACAAACAAGCACAAAACACGATTAAGAAGTTACGGCTCGATACAAAGTTGGGGCTGAGACCGCCGTAAGTGCCGTTACCATGGCAACGGCGGATACCAACCAATCAGACCGCGCTGTATTTGGCGAGTTACGCCGTCGCAAACTTCGCGCCTGCAACTTGGTATCGAGCCCTTAGATACGTCAATTGAATGCAATCTGTCTTTTTTTTTTGTTGTTGCTATTGATAATATTTCAATTGTTTCTCAAAGCATTCCCAATTTTGTCAATAGTTCATGAAAATTTCAAAATCTTACGCTAATAATGTCATAAAAAAACATGTTGGTTACTAATTCAGAAAGCTAATTTTTTTTCTCTATCTATTAGTGCAAAAATCCAATATGGCGGCCATAAGAGAAACAAAAGTTGACTATCAAAATTTGAGATCTGGAAGGCCTGGAAAATTGATAATATTTCAATTGTTTTTCAAAGCACTCCCGATTTTGTCAATAATTTACGAAAATTTTTAAATTTGACGCTGAAAATGTCATAAAAAAAACATGTTGGTAACTAATTCAGAAAGCTAATTTTTTTCTCTATCTATTAGTGCAAAAATCCAATATGGCGGCCATAAGAAAAACAAAACTTGACTATCATAATTTGACATCTAGAAGGCCTGGAAAATTTCTGCCAACGTTAATCGACGACTCGGAGTGATCAAAAACATAAAACTACCAAGTTTGATTGAAATAGCTTGAATGGTTGAAAAGATAAAAAATAATTTCTGAAATCAAAATTTTCAGTTTTTTCGTGATAAATCGTAAACCAATCAAAATATTCAAAGTTTCTTTTCAGATTGTCAATCGCCACAAAAATGCGCAACTTTTTTCTAATTTTAAGTAGGTTCACTTGTACCGTGATTCTAGTCGGCTGTGAGATTTTGTTTCTAAGTTTCCAAATGTGAAATATAGAAAATCCCCAAAACTTTGCAGTTGGCTGCTCTGGCCGGACCAGTTTTGAAACACATTTTTTGCGTATTTCCTTTGCAGATGGCCGGAACATTTTTGCGGGACGTGATATCTGACGCTTTTCTCCATTTTATTGGTAAAATGTAACAATTTTTCGACTTGTTTTTAATTTTCACCAATGAACAAATAAATCAAGAGAGCCTTGACATTTGACAGTTGTGAAAAATATTCCTAACCTCTTGAAGCGAGTTCAACTTTAGATGCTTCAAATTAAAGATTGTACAATGCCCTTCGTCCAAAAAAGGGGCCCCATGCAATCATCAACCCTTTCGCCTCTTCCAGTCAAAAATACAAGTCAAACCCTGAAAAATTATGGGCGATACAAGGATCGCCGTGCAGTCTGTCATTGGCAAAAGAATTTACGTGTAAAAAGTAAATTAAACCAAATTTCTAAAAACCCAGCCGCTCAAAGTTGTGTATTGGACCGAAATTGATGTAAGTACCTTCAATTTGCAATTTGCTTTCGTTTTGGAGCTTCCCGGAACGAGTTTTTGTCGACCCTGAATGGGCCGCCGACAAGATGACTTAATTTGCGGCCGCCCCGTGCTCTTTTGGTGTCTACATGACGGTAACACAGCTCTGCGTCCCCCTAGTCGCACGTCCACTTATGACCAGGTCAGTTTTCCAAGATTTCAATATCAATTTGATAAGAAATATAACTTCACTTCCAGAGAAGTCAGTTTCACACCAGGTGAAAAGGCGGCAAGCCTACAATGCTGAAGTAGAAAATTTGCCCCGCCAACTAGAGTCACAGTACAAGTGAACCTACTATAACCGACCTCGTATCTCTTACCGTTTCTAAGATACCAATGGTGAGCATCGAAATTTTCACCACCCTGTATACACGTCAATTAAATACGGCATTTAGATATCGCCGGCTCATCTGCACTTAAAGACGATACTATTTTTCATTCTATACCCGCAGCCATCTTGGATCTTGAATGCCGCCATTTTAGAGCAGATGCATTGGCCAAGAACCGCTTGCACGGTGACATCCCGTCAAAAAATTCAAAATGAATTCATGCCATATGATTGGGTGTGGACTGTTAACATCAACAACGTCTGACAAGTGTGTCAAATGGTCTGCTTTCTGATGACGGTCCAAGCGTGGCGCCATCTACCAGTCATTTCGAGTGTTACCTTTCGGGAACATTCCACGCGTTCCAGTATTGGCCGCCAGTACCTTCGCCGCGGCTCTAGTAACGTTCATCAGGTTCGCGTATATTTATTTATTTATTTATTTATTTATTCATTTATTTATTTATTTATCTATTTATTTATTTATTTATTTATTTATAGTGTCATCGACAGACCCCGTCCGAGGTAGTTTATATCTCGCACTGTTCAGAATATTACAATTAATTTGTCAAACAAAAGTCATTGCCTCAAATTCTCTTCATGCCATCTTCTTCGCCTTCTAACCATAGTTCTTCCCATTCAACTTGTCAAATCCACTTTTTCTGTTCTTCTGCACCTCCTTCTATTTCATTTTTTCAGCCGCAAACCCCAGAAAAACTTCTTTCAAATAGGACGAAAATACCGGCAAGCTCTGGAAAGTTTGCGCCTCCGCCAATTGTGCAGATGTGTTTTACTTGCGCATCTTGATCTCCAGCTTTTTCGAACCTTCTGGAACGGCACTGCCTCAATATACTAGTGGGTCTGGGTATACGCCTCTGTGTTTAATCGCATGTAGTGGAATCGCACGACAGCCTCGCAACTCGTAACAATATGTTCGGCAGGCATGATCTAGCTTTATCATTTGAAAAGTCAATCCGCTTGGTAGGATTGTGGTTGGTGAACGGTACGAGAGTTCTATAAATGTCGTCGTATTTCTCACAAACGTTGCAGCAATAGGCGCTTCACTTTACCACAGTCCCACCTCATCTCATCTCAGTTAGGCTGAAAATATACTGGAACGGTAAGCAGCGCGACGATGAGATCGGAGAGCGAAGCGACGAAAATAACGATTTCAAGTTGAAATTGAACTCGAAGTCAAAAGTTCACCGGCCATTATAACATTTTGTTGTGTAACAGTCTTGATTTCCACGAAATATGCGGCGCATGCGCCTGAAACAACTTCAAAAGAAACATTGCTGAGAATCAGTAAAATCGATTGAAATTTCACGATGATGTTATAGACCATACCATGTATGGAAATTTGTAACCATGACTGGTAGAAGGCGCAATGTTCGGACCGCCATTACGAAGCAGATCATTATGTCACACTTGCCAGAAATTGTTGCTGTTGGAGTGGAAACAGACTGTTATCATGTCATGTGAGTTCACATCACATGCCATCACGTAATCTCACGCTCACGTCGTGGGCAAAAATAGTGTGATATCATGCTTAGAAACGTTCTACTGTCATGTCGCACTATATCTTGTACGATCATTTTATCGGCTCGGACATGATCTCTTATCTTTGTTTTCAATTACGTCTTGTGGAAAGCACAAGCTCAATGAGTTCCTCGGATTGGGAACAGGAAATGGAAAGTGCGGCTCTTGCTTTTGTGGTTCTCAAGTCTTAACGAAAACAAGTACCTAAGCACTTGAAGATGTGAGTATTATACAGGATAATTCACGACTTATATGACAAAGCCGAGGACAAATCTAATGGCAGGTAGCAGACTAAAAGTTGAGCCCAGTGGAAGTGATTCAATCTTGCGAGAAAATAGGACAGATATGTTACATTCCATTAAAAAATTCATATCTTCTGTGTAGACCTCCAATCTCGGTAAATTCGAAACTGTTTCGAGACAATGCATCACACTTCATGATTTTTACATTGGAATTTGAAAAAAAATTTTTTTGCAAATAGGGGTTCGATGAGGTTGTCGCAATTTTTCACCTTTTTACATATCACCCTGTATAAATGTTACATGCAGTTTCTTGCTATTCACAATCACAGGATCTGTTAAGGATAGATTGGGCTAGTAAACGCAACAAACAGAATGGAAATCACTTCCGGCAATCGAAAGTTATTGGCCGTCAAAGTCAAGTCATTTTTTTTTGGTGGCGACAACTCCATTGTGGAGCAGTTTATATCAAACCGTAAGAAAATATTGCATTCCACAATTTCAGCTCTAACTTAGAAAGAACTCTATCAATCTTCGTAACCAATTACCTATAAAAAAAAATCACCTTCTTGATCTGGATTTGGCGTGAAGTCTTCTATCTGCCATGAGGCTCTATCGTATAAGTCACGAATCACCCTGTATTTATATTAATACAATCATTTTCCCTGACTTTCTCGGTCAAAACCTTCCCTCCGTTCTCGAAGACAAACACAATAACACTCGCAACAACATTTACAGAAGTACAGAGGTAAAGGGCACACTAGAGCCGATGGTAGCTCAATGCTTGGAGCGCTGGGCTGTAAGCCTAATACCCTTGACAGACTGCACCTTAATGATCATTAACGTTCAATGACGATTGCGAATTTGGGGGGTGACACACTGCAAATCGTAATAAGCCTATGAGCTTGCGCCGTAGCGCATGAATAAACGTGTTGATCAATTTTCCCCCTAAAATGTTAATGTTAATGTCAAATTGTCGAATGGTCCGGAGTATTGGGCTATTATTGCCCTTATTATCTATAATTATAATATCATTTTCATATTTTTGGTGAGGTGTTATTTAGCTTAGATTCCCTTCAATCAAGAAAGCGTGGTGTGAACATTGCAAGCAATAACAAAGTGATTATTGCTTGCAATGTTCACACCACATCATACTATCTTTATTTGTTGCCAAAATATATGTTGAATTTGTATTGAGTCGTTCGTTGTAACGTTGTATACAGAACGTTTTGGAAACCTATTCCCTCATCAATAAATTCGACTTTGCCAAAAACAGAGTACCACCAACCGATACTGTGCTACAAGTTCGCAATGTTCGTATCATCAAACTTTTGCAAACAGGTGCAGGCGGTCATTTCTTATGTGAAGCAAGGAGATTTTCCAATTTTTCGTACGTGCTTATAAGTGCACGCTACGGGAATTATATACCTCCCTGTCTCACGGATGGTTACGGAAACCCATCTCCCCGTCAATAAATTCGACTTTGCCCAAAAATCAAGTGCCGTTAATCTATATCCTGCTGCCCGTTTGCAATGTTCGTATCATCCAAATTCCGCAAATAGGTGGTCATTTCTTATGTTCTTGGAGTTTTTATGTTTTCGTACGTGCTTATACGTGCACACTACGGGCAATATCTCATAATTTCGTATAAGAGATGTTGTTGCAAGAAGCAAGACACAAAATCCAGTTCCTCCATTCCAGAAATACGTGTCTGAATGGCGTACTGAAATGACAGACTTGATGACAAATTACAGATATCGCGATTCATTGCAGAAAAGCTGGCCAATGGTATTCAAAAATCACGGCGATGATGCACGACCACCGGCGATTATTCGGCGATTATGGTTATTCCTAGTTAATGACCATTAAGGTCCCAAATGACGTTCTAAATGATCTTTAGGTAAATGACGACGTGACACACTAGTCATTTATATCGTAATTTACGCTTAATGATCATTATTAGTTTTCCAGTCTGTCAAGAGTATAAAGGTCGTGAGTCCGAGCCTTCGCGGAGGCAGTCGTCCATGAAGCATTAGAATATGACCTCCACAACTTCAACACTTCAACTTCAGTCCACTAGCAGTAGACAGCCACTGCAGTCGAATTTGAGCTGTAGCTCTTCAACATCACCATCGCCCACAGCCTACTATCCCATCTGGTGAATAGGTCCCTTCGTTTCGGTTTTTTTGAGTGCGCATGTCTGGCGCGAATTTTATAGTTTCGTGCACCGATATTGAAAATTAACACTAAAAAATATTGTAGTGCACCTAAAATTCCACAAATAATTTGGTTGAATGTTAGATACCATTTTCTACATTCAAAGGAAATGTTTCATTGAAATTAAGTTCAATGATTGTTTGTGGAAATTCAGGAACAACGAAAACGGCAACAGCGCTCAAAACAACAAGACATCAACGCCAACTGTCACTTGTGACAATTATGATCATACTCTTCGTTTCTACCTGGCCTACATTTCATTTGCTCATGTTTTGACGAAAGAATACAACTTGTTGAAAATGGCTGTACCGAGAAGGAAGTTCAAAGAAGCTACGAAGAGATGCATTTACGGTGTGTGTAAAAGTGACAGCCAGGAACCAGTAGTTGGTCAGGCGGCTAGACAGAGCTTGCAGCGTTGACATTCAACTGACAGGTGTACGAGAGTTTTCAAAACTTTGAGCCCTCAAGCATGCGCACCTGGCCAAACGAAGTAGCCTATTACTCTACCGTGTTTCCCAGAACCGACCACTGCGACCAGCCTCGCCAACGTTTGCATTTCTTCTTCCTTCGGACTACACTAATATCCCCCTCGTGTAATGTCACACTACACAACACCCAGCTACGTTCAGAAGTTTTTTGTGGTTTTTAATCATTCAGTCCTATCTGTTCGTAAATTGTTCGCTAGCAATCTTGTTATCGAGCACGTTGTTATGACGACAGCTTGGTGTTACAACCGGAAGGTCGAAATAGAGAAGTGGTGCGATCCAAATAATAATTACCATAAGTAAGTGAACATACACGCACAAAAGTAAGTGAGTAGGTATGCGGTAGGATTTTTTGGCTTTCAAGTTTGTTGTTGGTGTTGTTACTAACTTGAGTACTAAGTACCAATGTATGAAGCAAGCCGCAAACGCATCTTTGCGCAAGGATAATGCCTACGGCACCTATAAATAAAACCGCCACAATGCGGCAACCCCTTGCCCTCCATCAAGTTCAACAAAAGAACCATCATGACCCACCCCCGAAAGGCATAAACGGTATCAAAAGGCATCAAGGCCACGCTGGTCCGATTCCTCTGTGACATAAGCGGGCACATCACATAAATCTTTGCGGAAAATCTGTAATGAGTGGCCATGTGCAGGTCCCAACAATGGGTTAAATAATTCTTCAACCGAGGCATTTACGACCGTCCCATTCTTCGACCTTTGGCCAGAGTCTTTTGGCTACCGTACCGTCCGTCGGCCGTGCGCATTGTGCGTGTCATTTTTTGCTCTCCCTTTCAAAATTTTACTTTTTAACCCGCAAACGGAAGCCATTTATAACCCCTTCGGTGACAGAAGATGATCATTGTCCATTGTTGCGAAAAGGGAATAGAGGAACGGAGAGGTGGGACGACCATTACACGCGCTTCTGTTCATTTGGATAAATGGTATTTGCTTAGATAACCGGCTGTTAATGGTGTTCCTGCCAGCCAGGGAGATTATTGATGATCATCTTCTTGGTCACTCTCGCATGGACAATGCGTCGAGTGCTTAAAGAGTTCGTAATGATTATTTCTTCAGCACCTGAAACATTGTCCTGCACGGGCTATTTTTCAAATTCAAGAGGTATTGTTCGCACCAGGCAACAGAACGTTCCTACTCGTATAGTGACAAAAGAAATACATAATTAAATCAGAAACATTCCTTGGAAATCGCACATGGAAGCTTTGCGCCTATAAATGCGTAAAATTTACAGCAACACCCTTTGCTGCAACTATACCTCTAAATGGTATTTTGAAAGTCGAAACCCTGCGACGGGCTGTGTTTCGTAACAATACGTTCCGAGCCTCCACAAAGGCGTTTGTCGCAGCTTTAATCCTTTCAATAATGCAGCCTTGCACAATACGTCCGAAATTCATCCTTTCGGTGCAAGTCAGGCGGATGAATATCAGTCAAAACTGTGTTCAAAATTTGCTAAAGTTTGACAAGTCTGTCACAACCGCAAAGCTGCAGTCTTGAAAAGCTGAACAAATTTTTTTTAAATCTAATGCGGTGTAATACTGGCTACTTTTTGACACTAAAGGCGGTGTAATAATAGTGCTTGGATTTTATGCAACTGTATATAAAGTCATAAACCGTAAAATACTGTCGAATTTTCGAATTTCTTTCAAACATTCGAGGCAAAATAGATAAAATAGTATATTACACTCGGTTAATAATATACTATTTTTTCTACTCACATCGTCGAAAAAAGCCATCAGATTATGAATATTTCTTTGACTCCCGGTTGTACAAAAAAGATTTATTCATGAAATAGTTAATGGACGATTTTCTTCTGGTGCAACCGGGGGTGAATGTTCTATAGCACCTTGTGAATGATCTTTGTCTTATACATAGACAGACTTTAAAATGTATTATGCTGCATCCACATCTTAAATAATTCTAAAAAAGTGTAGAATGTTTCTCTGCTGGATTCGTAGACATGCAGCCCATGAAACTCGCCGTGAAATGTGCCCACCGAGGTGCAGGGCCGTTCCTGAGGGTTTGAGCGCCCGTGTGCAAAGCTTCTAGTCTGCGCCCCCCCCCCACATTCTATACTCGACCAAAAAAATGAAAGAATTCAGAATCCATGTCACTGTTCTATTTTTTTACAAAAGTTATATAAAGTGTCCCAGAATAGGTGTTACAAAACTGACAAGGAGATAGAAAATTGAAAAAATTAGGGGACTTTTGTTGAGAAACATACTCTCTCAAACGTATAATAACGGAGATACAGGCCTTCAAAGTTGTTTTCTCAAAACAGTTTTTTTTGCATAACTTTTGAACCGTTGAACCGATTTCAGTCAAATTTGAACTTGAGTTTACTGAAACAAGTCTCTATTGAACAATAATAACGCATTTCATCAAACATTTTTAGGGGCAAAGATAATAGGGAGTGCCCTCCTCCTTCTCCCCCTATTTTTCACCTTTTCGAATATTTTTGGACATTGTTTCAATTTTTGAATTTTTCGTTCAATTTTAAGAAAACAGTTACGTGATGTTTTCTAATGTTTCAAACGCAAATATTTTGAAAATGAAGCTTCTAATCAAAATTTTGCAAGAGCAACTTTTTTCTTCACATTGAACGCAAAATTCAAAAATTGAAACCGTTCCCAAAAATATTCAGGGAAGTTAAAAATAAGGGGAAAAGGGGGGATACCCCTTATTATCTTAGCCCCTAAAAATGTCTGATAAAATTCGTTTCAATAAAAACCTGTCTTGAGAAACTTTAGTTTGAATTTGAATGAAATCGGCTGAACGGTTGAAAAAGTATGCGAAAAAAACTGTTTTTGAAAAACAACTTTGAAAGCCTTTATCTCCGTTATTATACGTTTGGAAGGGTATGTTTATCAACAGAAGTTTCCTTATTTTTCAATTTTTCATCTCCCTGTGAGTTTTGTTATACTAATTCCGGGACACCTGTATAATATAGCTGTATTACACTCTACAAAATTTCTTGTACAATGTATTGAACATTCTGCCAAAATACTGCCAAAAAAACAATAAACTTGATTGTTCAATTGACAGATTGTTCAAGACATTGTACAAGAAATTGTGTAGTGTAATACATCTTCAACATCTCACAAAAAATAACAATTCAGTGAATGAATTAAAAAAAAAACATGATAATTCAGGATATCAATGAATCTTGAGTTTTCAAATATATTTTTGCATTTTTGCTGGGAACTTTTCATTATCTTTCAGGGATCACAAGTAGATACCTATTTTTTTTTAATACTATAGGCGATTTACTAGGGAACCTAATTATCACGCGACCGGTCGGCCGGCGTAAGGGTACCGCATTCTGGCTGAGCGTTTGTTTACTAAATGGCCTCACGGAGTTAGGGAGTGACAGCTGTCGGCATCACGGAAGGCCATAGGCGTCCGTCTCAACGGGCTCTAGCTGTCAAGAGCGTGTTTATTTTGGATTTAGGTGTACAAATTCGTGTGAGAGGTGGATATGACTTGCCCGATGAGTTTCAAAACACGTCTTTTATGCTGCTATATGAATGAAATTTTCATGTATGTTCGGTTGCGGACATCAAGCAACAGCACCGGACCCCGCAAATTTCCTTTTCTCTCCGCTCATGATAAATTTTGACACATAGCTGAATTTTAGCCCCTCCCATCGGCCCTTAGCAACGGATGATTGCGTAACCCTTGTACAGCCAAAGCTGTCGATAATCTAGCAACCCTACGATTTACATTAGAAAAACGCCACCTGGTGTAGAGCTCGGTACTTGATCGTCGAGGACGTTTTTACAAGGAAAACATACTCCGACGACTAGTAGCCTAGGTGGGCACTAGTGGATACCTGTAATACCCACATATTGACATGGAAATTTGACAAGTAGAAATAATCTGAAAAAGGGGTTTGCATTTGTGTCTCTTCTTTCATGTTATGGTTGGCGTATTTAGCAGCTTTGTAGTAAATCTAGCTCCAGAGGTGCGCAGCTGAAAGACTACGCCCCCAGCAATGCACTACATTATTGCGATAAAAAAAGACAACGTTTACGTCGCGAACACAGAGGTAGCTACGGCGAGCTTGTTAGAATGAAAAATGCGGATCTCCAGCTGAAGTCGAAGCAGGAAATCTTTAGAAAAAAGCGAGGAAAAAAGGTAGGTGGTGGTTGACTCTGCACGGCCAGCCCGAGGTGATTTTTTCTTGGCTGGCAGGCTGGTCGACGGGCTTGTGTGTTTCCCTCCGTGCGGGTGTGACAGAGTCTGTTGCTCTTCCTTGGGCGGAAGCTATGGATGATTTAGAGAAAGGTCTGCGACGACGCTGGTCATCAACATGGGGCCCAATAACGAGCCTATGGGGTCCCAAGGGTTCACAGGAACGAAAGTTTGCTTGTAGCGTACTGCACAAGACAGCAAAGTGACAGTTTTGACATGCCACCAATTGACGTAACCACCGCCGTTGCCGGACGGCAACTTACACCAGTTCTAAAAATCAATGCCCTAAAACTTCCTCGACGAAACGGCCATTTTCCCCAATAAGGTCAATCGCCTATTGCCGACACATGAAAGTGAACGACAGATGAATGACATTTTACAGTACACTATTGTCCTGAGAATAAAGCTCAAGAGTTATCCAGATGCTGAGAGATGATCCATTAGCCTTGCTGTACGCATTTTAAATTTTCCAGCATGCAAACGACTCGCGCCTTGGAGAAAATTTAAAAAAATTATCCACGAGATTATCCATCTGTGACATTCTGTCGTTCAGTTTTTTGTGTCGTTATTAGTAACTTCCACCTGTTAGGTAGAAGCATTCGCTTCTAGCGAATTAGAAGGATTCGCATTCGTTAGCGAAGAACGTTCGCGAAACGTTCGGTGACTTAACCATTCGACACGGAAGGTACAATTCGAACCGAAAACCAAATGAACGTTCGCGTGCTCCTAGGGATTGGACCATTTCTTTGCATTCTGTTTATTTTCCTCATCTGGGCCGGGGCTGGCTGTCATAGTTACCGTGGTCGCGTGGTCCGTGATTGTCTTTGTCTTGTGATACGGTTTTCTATGACTTGCTTATGCTACCATTTGCGTAACCGTATGCAGTTCCGTATCCGCTTGCGTCGACTATGAACTAAGCTTAATAGTGGAAAATTACTTCGTATTGGTATAATTGGTTTTCACGTCGGGCGCTGAAGCGCCGCCGAACTATAGCGGGGGGCGCATAGCGCTTTTTTTGGATTTTCTTCAGTCGGTCGAGTTTTTGCGCCCCTGGCAAAGTGCGCCCGCGTGCGTCGCACGCCATGAACGCCCTGTTAGGAACGGCCCTGCCGAGGTGCCCACTCTTTATGGAAAGTAAAACTTCTCACACAAGTATTATCAACAAACTATGAAAATAAAAAGTATCGCGAATCACTAACGCATCAAGCGTCAATTTTTCATCGGATCCTTCCAGGCGGACGCAAAGAAATCGTTATCGTCCGAGTCATTACCTACGATAATCAAACGGCAATAACAGAGCCCCATTCATCCCCCTTATACAGCTAAACCGTCATTTGTTATTTCACCCCCTGTGACCCCCGCACAAGACAAATGCCGAAAAAATTCCGCAAACTCTCGTAATCCAATACTTATCAATACAGCAAGAGAGAGAGACCGTAGGCTGCGGTGGGAGGAGAAGGAGGGTGAAGGAGAAGCGGGTGCATATGGGCACGATGGTTCTGCTGAGAGCCCAAATTCCAATTATTTTTGCAAATGCCGCGTCTGCAGCAATTTATCTCTTCAATGGCCCCGAAAGACAGAGCGCGGACATAGGGGGTACACTGCACACTTCATGCTATGCGGCATGAGTAACACCGAAATGTGGTGGATGTAACCCCTTGCACATGAGGGATGTTGGACATTGGCCGGCCACTCCCTCTCGGGGTGCATACGAAACAATCGCATTATGGTAAAGGGAAGCGAAAATTTCGCACCCAGAAGGCAGAGGCGTCGGGCTGCCATTTCCATTTTTTTTTCGTTGGGTATGGGCGATTCACCTTATTGGGAAAAATGGCCCATTCGTGGAGGAAGTTTTGGGGAATTAATTGTTAGAAGAGGTGTAAGTTGCCGCAGGCAACGTCGGCTGTTACGTTAATTGGTGGCACGACAAAACTGTCACTTTGCTGTCTTGTGCAGTCCACTACAAGCAAACTTTTGTTCCTGTGAACTCTTGGGACCCCGTAGGCTCTTTTTTGGGCCCCATGTTGATGACCAGCGTCGTCGCAGACCTTTCTCTGAATTATCCATAGCTTCCGCTCAAGGAAGAGCAACAGACTGTCACATCCGCACGGAGGGAAACACATGACAAACCAGGCTGCCAGCCAAGAAAAGTCACCTCGGGCTGGCCGTGCAGAGTCAACCACCACCTACCTTTTCTCCTCGCTTTTTCTCAAGATTTGCTGCTTGGACTTCAGCTGGAAATCCGCATTTTTCATTCTAATAAGCTCGCCGCAGCTACCTTTGTGTTCGGGACGTACAAGTACACAAAAGATGCACGGAAGAAGATAAAGAAGCAAGCACAAGTGTACCGTTGCGGCCTTTTTAAAGTGGACGACAGTTGACAGATTTTTCAGGATTCTGGCCTGAACGTCGCATGACAGCAAGCCAACTCGTTGACATTGTCGTCCACTTTATTTTGGCCGCAACCGTACGTTTGGGCTGTGAGCAACCAGTTTTACAGGCCAAAACATATTTTTTGGATTAGGGTCTGTGGGATTCATTGGTGGGATTAGGTTTGAAATAAGACACGAGAAAAAAGACAGCTATTTTCAGGGTGTGATATTTATTTTTGTACCAAAGAAAGACTTGACAAATCCAGAATTCAGTTTTCTTCCTTCCTCTCAATTTCTTCGCTGTTGCTCATGCCAACGGCTCCTGCAGTATTTCCTGCCGTCAAAAGCTGTTCTGGAGCTACTGAATCAGCACTGGACATCACCTTGATACATGCTTGATACAGTGTTACTAGCGGCCCAGGATTGTTCAAGTTTCGTCACAGGATCACAGTCCCAGTACTTCTGTAACTCATCGTTGTCACCAAAGCACTCATACTTTGACCGAGTAATATTTTGCAATAAGGAGCTCCGCGTTATTTGTGTAAACAACAGCTTTGTTTCCGCCGTAGGTACAGGGCTCCTGGAGGCACCCAGCAAGTGTTCGCAATTTCAGTCGGTAACTCCCATCGGTTGAACCTGGAATTGTTGATCGACATGATAGCATCTACGGAGGTAGTTTGTTAAGTTTGTCATATTCACCTGATCGAGAGCCTGTGTATGGATTTATGTCTTAGTTCGGTGCAATGATTTTCATATTATTGTTCAAAACTCGAAGAAATAAATAATGCTGTTAACCTCTAAAATTCCTGACGCTTCTTTGACCAGGACAGCTCACAACGCGAGGTGGGTACATTTTATCTACGAGACGTTTTTTTTTTCGATCGGCAATGACACAACGAACTGCATCTTCTACTTACTTCTTGTTCTTCTTCAGAAGAATAAAAATCGGAGACGTTGGAAAAGTCAAAATAAAGTGTCGAATCAGACATTTTAGGTACGTACCTACGCATAAAAAAATGCAAATAGTTCAAATGTGTGACAACCTTAGTCACAGCCTGTTTGGTACCGTGTTTGATACCCTGTTCTTGCAACCGGAGTACATTTGCTACGTAGCAAAGTTAACTACCACGTTCCTGCAACCGGGCATCTGAGACAAAAACGCCATACCTAAGTGGATGTCGCACCCATCATAGGTCTTCGACGGACCAGGAAGAGAGGAGAAATTTGAAAACCTGGTCGAGAACTATTGAAAAGCGTCATAAAAGCATTTGTTTCGAGCGCAAGACGTGAGCGCTGCCAATCTGACAGATTCTGCACCCCCAGATCTGGTGAGGGAAAGACGGCCAAGCAGGGCAGCCAACAAGACTCGAGACGAAATTCTTGACGACCCATTAGAAAATGATAGCAGCATCTCTCTCGTTTGGCACTACACACATGATTATTATACATATAGTAATAAATGTAATATGAGCGGACGCAAATGATATTATGTAATATACAGGGTGATTCAAAAGTGTCGGACAAAACAATACACGGTAAACGGAATCTTTTGTAAAGCCCACAAAAATTGTAAAAAAAATCTTCGACTTTTACTTTTGAAGTTATGACGGGTTAAAAACTGTGGTGTTTGAATCATGAACAAAGAATATCAACTACTGTGTGTGCACTACATTCCTATTTTTTACGGTACAGGATGATTCATGAAGTAAAAAATACAATTTCTCCAAAAAAGTCCTCCCAAAAAAATCGTTGCTACAAAACCGTGTTATCTTCTGCTCCACATCGGTTGAGGGACCTACCAAATGGTCCAGAGGCATTTTTGAAGAAGAATTTAGTTCCAAAGTTTCTGACACCTTGTATAGAAAACAAAAATTCAATACATATCCAATGGTCGATTTTTCCTACTCATAATTCTGCCACCATCAGTTAATTCCTTTCTTTTGGAATAACGGAACTGGAAGGGTTCGAAAGACTACCCTTTGACCCTTTATAACTTCAAAAATAAAAGTCCAAGAATTTTTTAAATATTTTTTCTGGGCTTCAAAAAGAATTCCATGTAGCCGTCCCTATTTTGACAAAACGACGTATGTCTGTTAATCATAGTTTCGAGAGAATGAGGGCTGAAGTTTTCAGTCTTTTTATTCTCATGTACCAGGTGTTCACGTTGAGATTTAATCGATCAGGTAAATGAATTGCGTGCAAACGACCCATTGGTATACAGAGTGATTCAGGAACACACTGTCAAACGAAAACCCTATAGAATCCTTGACTCAATTGATGACGATTGACGCTAGTTTTTCCCGACTTCACTTGTACTGAGACGGAAACGTACAACGTACACTTTGGACTCGTTAGGTAAGCTTATTCGTGCACCAAGTAATGTAAAAAAAAATACAGACTCTTGCAACTCGCTGGGTAGCGAGTGATCGAGCGAGTGATAATATCGTGTGATCAATGGGGCCTTGCAATTGAAAAACTCAACGTGAGGTCGCCACTACTGTAGGGGGCGCCTACTTCGATAAAGCGGCCGTAACGACGCGAAAAACAGGGGAGTTTGAGTAGTTTGACCAGTAACTGACAGTGACTGGAGACGTCAAGCAAGAAACAGAGGTTATCCAAATTTCAAATCAAGACATAAAATGACGGACGTCGGTCGCTGAAGCGTCAACGCCGTCAAAATTGTCGAATTTGCCCCCAACGGTCGTGGCGCCCTCGGTGTGTAAAAGTGGCAGTGCAAGGCCCCATTGAATTCCAAATATAGGCAGGCTGTGGCCAGGTCGAAATCAGGCTAAATGAGGAATTCAGTTGGTCACATATTAGTTGTTTTGAAGGTATTGCAGAAAGTCTATTTTTATTTTCTAGAATTTTCAGAAGTTCAAAATCTTACACGCATCATTCTATTCATAATGACTGCTTTCATTCGTTTTGGTGAGAAAGAAATATCTAGTTTTCGCTGATTTGTAGGTTAGGAAACTCACATAAAAACTTAAAACCCGGGTAAGCGGCTATCTCGGGTAGTAACGGTCAGGAAAAAAAAATAAAAAATCGTATAGCGCCAGACTGGAAAACGGTGAGAATCTTCAACTGTAGACCTAACTTGATTCTTTTGTTGTGTTGCTTCCTGCCGAATTTGGTTCCAATCCATTGGATAGATTTTAAATAATTGAATAACAAAATTTTGAACTTTGACATTTTTCAATTGTTGACAGATGACAGATGGAGGAATATTTTTAAAAATTTTGAATACAGTTTCTCACGGGCTTTCAAATGACATCGAGTTTCGTGAGATATAACTTCTGTCAATTTTTGATAGTGATATCTTCTATTTGACAAATGACAGCCAATACCCAATGAGCTCATTTGACAGCAAAACCATGTCTGCGTAGCGAATTTTCATACAAATCACGAGTATGCTCGTAGTCCAGTGTGACCAAAAATGCAGTTGATGTTGTGATTTACGAAAAAGGAAAATGGCATAGCGGGAGAAGGATTTTATTTTGGAGCATTCAATTTTGAAAAGAAAAAGAAATACCAAACCATTCATTTTAAGATATCCTATTTTACATTGCAAATGTTCAGCTATTAAAAACTTATCGCAGTCCTAAAATCGCCATTGGTGTCGGTGCACTTTGAGCACGCACCTTTGAGACTCGGTGTATGGGACTCCTGGTATGCTTGTTTGCTTAGTAGCATACATTTTGACAAATGCGTTCACTTTTCAGGCAGGTAGCACAATTACACCAATTTTGAAGTTTTCATGGGATGACTTGTGCAAATGTTACATAATAGATAGAATACCTCGGTTCGAGTTTTAAATCCTTTTCCTTTGGTTTGACGGTGACCTTCTCTGCTGCTCGCTATATACTTCCGGGTTCTCGGGAGCTTATTCAGCTTCTGTGTCCGCTCTCCCTTGTTTTGTCCAGCCGCCTTGCTGATTAATTTGTTTAGTGTTATATCTACTAGGTAAACCTTTCAAAGCCACTATAACCAGATGCACCTCAAGGTCGAAGCAATTATTTATTGTGGAACAATGCGCGGGGCTACTAGTTGTGCCAATACTGCCAATACTCACAGCTTCCACTTTGTAGCAAAACCTCCAAAGACGTTCAAGGACAGTAGTAGTAGTATATCTACACTACAGTCTCCACCAGTTACCCTTCCTATAATCAAACCCTTTGTTCTGTTTCCTGAATAATTAGATGAGATGAAATCCCAACGAAATACCGATGCCACAAAAGTGACAAACTCTCGGTTACACGCGAGAAGTTGTTTATAGTGGAACTCATTGTTATTTGTTTTGAATAACATTGGTGGATGCGCCAGAGCCTTTTTGTATTGCCCAAATAGGTATATCAAATTTGTTTTTGTACAAAAAAATCTGCTGTAGGCGACACAATACTTTCAGGTGGTATTCAGCAAGTAGGTAATGATTTTGTTCGAAGCGTTCCTCCTCATAAGAGCTGATCGGAAAGTTTATGAAAAAACACGTCTATCAGGTTGAGCGAGCCTCCTGGAAGGCAAACTTTGCGTATACAACCGTATCAATCAGCACTTTCACTCAGGCTCAAGTAGTCTCAGGGGCCGCAAAAATTCAGCCCCAAGAAAAGTCTTTTTCTGATCACCCTCCCCATCTCCTTTTCCTTGACCTCAAGCACTAGAGTACGAAATCAAGGTTATTTCTGTAGCGCCAAGTGACACGAGCCTGGTTAAAAAGTTTTCTGTTCCCAGCGTGCCACAGGAACGCCCGGCAGGTCATTGCAGCAGAACTTCAACTAGTGATATAAAAATAAAATGACCATGATAAATTTGAGAGCTTGTACAAAATGGCAAAACAACGTTCACCGCTTCAAAGGAATTCTTTTCTACAGATACATTTCGGGACTGTCACGTACTTATACTTACTTACTTATTCCTCTTCGCTTCATCTGGAGCATAGGGCGTTTACTATCTCTTTCCATTTATCTCTGTCTCTCGTTGCATTTTTAGCTTCGCTCCAAGATATTCCTCTTTCTGTAATTTCTCTATTTATACTCTTCTTTTCCATGTTTCCATAGGTCTTGGTTACGCCACTGACCTTTATAAGTTATATTGTTTTGTTGGGAAAGAGGGAAAAAATTAATCAGTTGGAAGATATGGGTGGACTCGGGCGGTAGCAAGAAATTCTTATTTTTCAATCAATGTTTCCACAAAATTGTGACCTTAGAGAGTTTTGTGCGTGGAAAAAGAAAACTTTATGGTTCTATGGATCGTGGAGATAGGTGCGTTGATGATCCCTTCTGTTCCCATCCCTTAACATCAACGCCCTAGAATGATGTACGTCAACGGGCCATAAGGTAAGTTTTAGTTTAGTTATTATACAGTCCATTTTGCTTTTTGTATATAGTTTAGTTTCGCGCCGCAACAATTGGTCCTTCGAGCCGGATTTGAATTAGTAAAATTTAATTTAGTTGGAAAAAATTACCATTCATAGTAGGTTTTATCGCGCTGGTAGTTTTTATCATTCATTGTAGTTTTTGCGCTCTACAGCGCTCTAACTAGTTAGCTTGTAGAATACGGTGGCGTTCCAATTACTTCTTTAGGCATGTTCAAATTAAGAAAATGACTGAAAAGGAAAGAACTTTGACCATTCTCTTAGCAGAACGAGATTCTTTGTATGCTCGATTGCAGTCTTTATATGACACCAGTAAAAAGGTAAATGATCCGAAACAGCTTGAAGTTTTCAAAATAAAAGTTGATAGCGTAGATGAAATCAAAAGGTTATTTATCAACACAGTTCGCCAAATCAATTTGCTTCGACTAGAATTAGAGGAAAACTATAAACCTGATGTCAAAAGTTGGGAATCAGCTGAAGAATTATATTGTCGAATTAAGTATGTAGCCAAAACGGTTTGTCAAGAAGAACATGCAATTCCTTCTAATAAAGCTACTGCAAAACTGCCAAATATTGAGTTGCCTGAGTTCTCTGGAGAATTTAGTGACTGGCCGTTGTTCTACGAGACTTTCAAGAATTTGATCCACGAGAATCCAGATCTTACCAAAGCGGATAAGGTCCATTACTTGGCTGGCAAACTAGTGGGTAAGGCAAAAACAATTTGCTCTGGAATTCCTCCAATTTCGGACAATTATGATATAATTTGGAGAGCCCTGCTAGAAAAATACCAGGATGATAGGGTGTTGGCAAATCATTACCTGCGACAGATCTTGGAATTTAAAACAATTAGTGGTGAATCGTTCAATGCACTTAGCGCCTTTCTGGACAAATTTGACACTTCGGTTTCAGCTCTACGCAAATTGAAATTGAATGATTTGAGTGATTTCATTTTCACTAATCTAGCTCTGTCCAAACTAGATGCTGAAATGGTAAAATCTTTTGAGTTGACTCGTGACAATAAATCGAAGATCCCAGAATATGGCGAGGTGGTAAGTTTCGTTAAAGCTCAGGTTAAATTCACAGCTCACACAAATAGCCCGCGAAAACCTGCCAAAACTCACCCGGGAACCTATACTAATTTTGATAGTGGTAAAGCCAAGGTTACGCATTCGTTTGTTGTTAATAAAGATTCTGGCCCCAATCAGCCCTCAAGTTCATCCAATTGTGTCATTTGTGAGCAGGGTTCTCATAACATTTATAAATGTCCCAAATTTGAAAAGATTTCTCCACGTTATCGGCACGGTTTAGTTAGGGAGAAACGTCTTTGTTTGAATTGTTTGAGTTCACAACACAAAATTGTAGATTGCAAATCAAAAATGTCTTGTTTCACATGTCATCTTCGTCATCACTCACTTCTGCACTTTGGAAAACTGGTGGAAAATAGTAGTGGGTCATCTGATGACAAACCTCAAGTAAGTGGTGATGAGAAATCTGTTGAAATTAGTTTTTGTTCCACATCAAAATCTGTTCCAAATAATACCGTTTTATTATGTACAGCTGTTGTAAATGTTATCAGTGAAGATAAAACAATTCACAAGGTACGATTTTTGCTTGATTCTGGTAGTCAGTCTAATTTTCTCACGTTGAATTGTTGCCGTCGTCTGGGCTTGAAAAGCTCGAAAATTTCCGCTTCTGACATAGGTATTGGAGATGATGCTCGAAGCATCAGAGGTCAGTCACGTGTAGCCTTCAGCTCTCGAATTAATTCTCAGGAGTATTCGATGGAAGTATTTCTGATTGATAGTATTGTTGAGAAATTACCAACGGCTCCTGTCAATTTGCAATCTCTGCAATATCTCCAAGATCTACCCTTGGCAGATGATTCATTCCATATACCTGGAGATGTGGACGGAATTATTGGTGCTGAGCTTTTCCCTCATATTATGGGTTCACAACGAGTGATCGGAAGTGATCAGACCCCTGTCGCTTGGCGGACTAGCTTGGGTTATGTAGTCATGGGTAGTGCCTCCACAGCGTCTGGTCCAAGGGTTTCTCATTCATTTTGTGCAATTACAAGTTCGATAGAAAATGCTGTGCGGAGATTTTGGGAATTAGAGGATGTTGTGAGCATTAAAGTTCAAACCCCTGAAGATGTCATGTGTGAGAATATTTTCAAATCCACTTTTTTAAGAGACACAACTGGTCGATATTCTGTTGCTCTTCCTTTCAAGGAAGATTTTTGCAATTTAGGAACGTCGTATGACGCCGCTCACCGTAGATTTTTGTCATTAGAAAGAAAATTAGGAGCATGTCCTGATTTTCGTGATTCGTACAACAACGTGATTCAAGATTACTTGGATCAAGGTCACATGACCTTGATCAAAGATCCCAATTTCGACGCTGGCTATTTTTTGCCTCATCATGCCGTGTTCAAAGAAAGCACCAGTACCCCCTTGCGAGTTGTATTCGACGCTAGTGCAGTAACAGATCGTGGAAATTCGCTCAATGATGTGCTTTATTCGGGGCTAAAATTGCAGACTGATCTCTTTTCACTTCTTCTGAACTTTAGACTCTTTTCGGTAGCTTTGACAGGTGATGTGCGCCAGATGTACAGGCAAATAAATGTGATTGAAGAACATCGAAAATTCCAACGAATTTTGTGGAGATTTTCTCCGAATCACCCTCTTTCAATTTATGAAATAAATTGCGTAGTTTTTGGTATCACTAGTTCTCCTTTTTTAGCATTGCGTACTGTGCAGCAATTGGCTTCTGATGAAGCAACAAACTTTCCTTTGGCTTGCGAGGTTATAGGTACCGATTTGTACATGGACGATATTGTTTGTAGTGTTCCCACTATGTCCCAAGCTCAAATATTATATCGGCAATTGATAGGATGCTTCAGGGCCGGGGGTTTGAGTTTGGAAAAATGGTCTACCAACTGCAGAGAGTTGTTTGAGATCATTCCTCAAAACATTCGAAAAAATCAGGCTATTAATTTTGACAATGATTTTCTGAAAATTCTGGGTTTACAATGGTTTCCGTCCGAAGATGTTTTTTGATTCCAGGTTTCGATACCTTCTACGGAGGGAACAAAGCGCGGAATTTTGTCATTGGTTGCTAGAATTTTTGATCCCCTAGGTCTCCTCGGACCAGTCACATTGTTCGCAAAGTTGCTTATAAAGGAGATGTGGAAACTAAATTTGAATTGGGACGAATGTCCTCCCGTTGCTTTCGAGAGATTGTGGTTGACTTTCAGAGATGAATTACTTGTGCTATCCGATTTGCGTATCCCTCGTCATTTAGGAGTTTTTCTCAATGATAGTGTTGTTTTAGTTGGTTTCGCGGATGCTAGTGAGGACGGCTACGGAGCCGTAGTTTATTTCCGGGTTCAAAAAAGGGATTCTGTTGTAGTGTCCCTGATTTGTTCAAAGAGTAAAGTTTCCCCCATGAAGTCAATTTCAATTCCTAGATTGGAGCTTTGTGCCGCTCTCTTGTTATCCAAATTATTGAATTTTGTTGTAAAGACGTATCAGTCTCGTTGTCCGATTGAACGAATTTTTGCTTTCACCGATTCTATGGTAGTGCTTAGTTGGTTGAACTCATCTCCGTGTCGTTGGAAAACTTTTGTGGCGAATAGAGTCACAAAAATTCAAGATCAGGTGCCTGCGTCAAATTGGTTCCATATTGATGGAACAAAAAACGTGGCGGATTGTCTTTCTCGAGGTCAAACTCCTACTTACTTTGTTAAAAATGAAGTTTGGTTTTCTGGACCATCATGGCTGGGTTCCGACCCCAGTGATTGGCCGCTTCATCCTTTCGAATCTAAGAAAGAAATGTCTCTAGAGGAGAAAACGATTTCATTCGTATCGGTTGAACGTGAGGATTCAAACTTCCTTTATTCCTTAATAGAAAATCAGTCTTCTTGGTCGAAACTACTCCGAGTAATGGTTTATATTCTTCGTTTTGTCAAGATTTTACCTTGTCAAAAATCAATGGAACCAACTGATCTCGAAAAGGCTGAATGCATTTTGATTCGTTTCATTCAAACACAACATTTCTCGACAGATTTGGGTGCTTTGAGGAATGGCCAGATTTTTTCTCCGTTGATAAGAAAGCTTGGACCTTTTCTCAGAGATGGCATTATTCGAGTAGGTGGTAGATTAGCAAACGCTAATATTGATTATGATCAGCAGCATCCCATTCTACTTCCAAAGAAAGATCACTTTGTCGATCTGTTAATTGACTACCATCACATAAAAAATCATCATGCAGGTCCTCAGTTGTTACTTTCCTTACTTCGCCAGCATTATTGGATTGTTTCTGGTCGTGGAATTGTTAGAAAACGAACTCAATCTTGTAATCATTGTTTTAGACTCAAGCCAAAACCTGGTTTTCCATTGATGGGTGATCTTCCATCCCCTAGAGTAAACGAGGTAAAACCATGCTTGCATACGGGCATTGATTACGCGGGCCCATTTAAAATCACATTATCACGTCGAAGGGGTGTTCGCAGTCAAAAGGCCTATCTGTGTCTTTTTATTTGTTTGGCAACCAAGGCCATCCATCTGGAGTTAGCTTCAGATTTAACAACGGATACGTTTATGGCAGCTCTGAAGCGTTTTCTCTCTAGGCGTGGAGCGTGTTCGGTGATTTATTCTGATAATGGTACCAACTTCGTCGGGGCTAAATCAGAGCTTGACGAACTGGTCAATTTCATCAAGTCCAGCAGTTATACGGATGCTTTGAAAAATCATCTTTTAGAAAAGCGAATTCGTTGGAAATTTAACCCGCCTTCAGCTCCTCATTTTAGAGGTCTTTGGGAGAGCAACATCAAGAGCGTCAAATCCCACCTGAGTAAGGTCATTGGTGCTCAATTGTTGTCTTATGAGGAGATGCTCACCGTTCTAGCTCAGGTTGAATCTCTTTTAAATTCTAGGCCCTTGTGTAGCTTAAGTTCAGATCCCTCAGAACCGTTGGCATTAACTCCAGCCCATTTTTTGACTTTCACTCCTCTTCAATATTTGCCCGCTCCAGATATTTTCGAAAATCAAAATATATTGTCTCGGAAAAGATTGTTAGATTCGTTGGTTCAGTCGTACTGGAAACGATGGAGTAGGGAGTATTTGAGTGGTCTACAGATACGTCAGAAATGGAACACACCAAGTTTGCCAGTTCAAGTGGGAACTATTGTAGTTCTCATGCAAGAAAACGCGCCTCCTCTGCAATGGCCACTGGGGATAATTGAAGAGGTAATGCCGGGGAAGGATGGTATTATTCGGGTTGTTGTGGTAAGAACCAAGCAAGGCCGGTACAAACGACCTGTGATAAAGGTGTGCCCTTTACCAACTCAGTAAATTATAATCAACTTCAAAATTTCCAGGCGAGTTGAATACAAAAAAAAAGGTATCACTCGTGATGTTGTAATATATGTATATAGTTAGTAGTAATTTTCTTTTCTTTTATTTATTATGGTTAGTGGTCATTTTCTTTTCTTTTCATTCATTTGTGAACTTGAAAGGGACCTTTCAAGGCCGGGGGTGATGGTTACGCCACTGACTTTTATAAGTTATATTGTTTTGTTGGGAAAGAGGGAAAAAATTAATCAGTTGGAAGATATGGGTGGACTCGGGCGGTAGCAAGAAATTCTTATTTTTCAATCAATGTTTCCACAAAATTGTGACCTTAGAGAGTTTTGTGCGTGGAAAAAGAAAACTTTATGGTTCTATGGATCGTGGAGATAGGTGCGTTGATGATCCCTTCTGTTCCCATCCCTTAACATCAACGCCCTAGAATGATGTACGTCAACGGGCCATAAGGTAAGTTTTAGTTTAGTTATTATACAGTCCATTTTGCTTTTTGTATATAGTTTAGTTTCGCGCCGCAACAGGTCTGTCGGCCTTATCTTCTTTTGCCTTCCAGATTGTAATCCAGTGATTGTCTTGTGATATCGCTGTTATCCTTTTTTATATAGCGTGTGTCCTATTCATTTCCATTTTTTCCTGCAGATTGTCCTCTGGATTGCCACCTGGCCCGTCATCTCCCACAATCTATCATTTGATTTGATATTTGATCCGGCGGCCAGTAAATACCCACGATCGTTCTCAGGCACCGGTTGACAAACACTTGGATCTTGCGGTTTACTTGTCTGTGAACTTTCCATGTTGCGGCACCATACAGCAATACACTTTTGACATTAGTGTTGAACAGTCGGATCTTTGTGTTGAGTGATTATTATTATTACCCGTTATTCCCTTGCGGCTTGCGGGACATAGGTTAAGTGATACATCTTTGGATTTCCAACATTTCCTCAGGAGGTTGAAAGCACCCTGTGCCGAGCCCTCTGCTTTACCGATCCGCATTTTGACATCCTGTTCGATCGTGCGATTTTCACTTATTTTGCTGTCCTAGCAGCAAAAATCTATTATAGTAGGTTCACTTGTACTGTGACTCTAGTTGGCTGGGCAAATTTTCTACTTTAGCATTTTAGGCTTGCCGCCTTTTTATCTGGTGGGAAACTGACTTCTCTGGAAGTAAAGTTATATTTCTTCTCAAATTGATATTAAAATCTTGGAAACCTGACCTTGTCATAAGTAGTGAAACGACCCCAGCTATCGTCTTGTACCCCTGGATGGGTAGGCAACCCATTATACTGGCATTTAATTCAACTTATTTGAATTAAATCATTTTTCCCGCTTTTGGAACCGCTTGGCCGATGATCATCTAGTATCAGGACGACATCCCGTTGTGCCTCTCTTCTTGTTGTTCGATTATAGAGTTCTCGAGATTGTTGAGACAGGTCTGACTACGAGTTTGAACGCAATAAGACACAGTTAAAGTTTTAACACAACAGCAATCTATTGACCTCTATGTACAATTCAAAATGTTTAAATAATGGCTCGCTCCTATTCCTAGTCCTACCATCACAGCGCAGGCTAAATTATCTAAAAGATCTAACCTATTCCCGAAGAGATAACTTTCCCCTAATTATTTCAGACGTCCCAACACCCCAACCCTCCGACGAACACCTGACTCTACACCTTGACCGACATTTAATTCTGGCTGGTTTTCGCGGTTCAAAGTTCTTTTTGTGATTAAATCAGATCCAACATTTATGTTAGTGTTAGAGGTTATGTTAGGGTTAGGCCCGGCTTCTGGACACTGCAAAGAGAAGAGTGACTTCGACCACGAGTGCTATCCAAGATTTGTGGGCCGGTGTGTGTATGGTAGCCCACCTAATTGTGGCATTCTTTTCAAAGGCTGTTGCTTCTTTTTGGGCCATGGTCTCTTTTGCCCGTTTGGAAAGGATTGGATATGGCTACCTTTGTGGGGGCCTATTCCCTTTTTTCACCGTGAGTCGCCCCCAACGCTTAGAAAGATTCCCGCGGTCGCACGTGTCTATAACCGGAAATGTTGAACCAAATTTCGCCCTTCCAAAAACTTTCAAACCGATGGTGAGCGCGAAACAATTACTCTAGTCAAGGTACAAATTTAATTTGGAGAACGTTTTGAGCACGCCCCGTATACGCGCTAGTTCGTTGTTGTTTAGCAATTTGTGAGAGAAGGCCGCAGCCAGGAGAAACAAAACGCAGAGAAATGACTATACAGGGTGTTCGCCGAAAAGCCGACGCGGAGAGGTGTTGAAATAATCTTTGCCCTAACGCGAAATAATCGTCGTCTACACTATTCCTGATCGAGCCCTAATAACAATTCATTTTTACAAAGTCCCTATCTGAACGGTGGCGTCGTTGGGTACCGGCTTGAATTCATCACTTTCGAATAAGAACGTCTTCATTCCCGTAACAAGCTCTATATGGAAATATCCGGAACTGTCGTGGCGCTAAAACAAAATCATTAGTTTCAAGGAAGGGGGGGGGGGGTCCATCAATCCGATCAACAATTACGACTCTACGGCAGGGTCCGAACCCCGGTCTCAACGCGATTCTATTTTATTTCAATTACTTGATTTTTCCCGTAGTTCTCAAAATTTACATTTTCCGAATAACTAGGAGCTTCAGAAACGCAGAGGAAGCTCACCCGCGAGTTTCCAGATCTAACCCACTAGGTCCGGTGCTCTGAGTACCGCAGTCACAAAGCCAAGTCCAGAGGGCCCAAGAGCGCGAATACCTTTCTATGAAGGCATTCATCAAAGGACGAGGCTTGCCAGTGGCTGTACCTGACGGCAGACAGTAGCGCAGACACCAGCACGTGCAGGCAGATTCAGAACGCACGCGTGAGCCCCATCATACATTTTTCCGACAAAGCCTAACCGTAAGCAACTATCCCAACTCACCAAGACTAACCTCCCGCTCGTCGAGGTCATCACTCCGCCACACGAGATACCGAAACGCGAGACCTCATTTCTATCGGGCCTGGTTCATTTAGGGGTTCTAACTCGACATCCTCGAGGTGGGCTAGAACTCATCGTGGAGGGAACGCGACTCAGCATCCTGGAGGGGGTTCGAAACACTTCGTCAACGGGTCCCAACTCTACGACTTGGAAAAGGGTCGAAACTCAACACCGGAAGGGCCTTGGCACATCGACCTGGAGAAGGGCTGGAACTCGTCGCCGGAGGGCTCTGACTCGACACCTGGAGGCGGATCAAGACTCAACGTCCAAGGGCTCTGACACGACATCCTAGAGACGGGTTGCAACTCAACGGGGGAAGCAACTCATCAGTCTCTCGGAGGGTCAAAACTCAACATGGAGGGTTCTTGACTCAGCGTGCCCCCAAGGGGACCAAAACACGTCTCTGAAGGGTTCCAACTCGACTTGCTCCAGGGGGCCTTTGAGACACATCAGCCGGGGGAAATCGACTCGTCATTTTCCAAGTGGGCTGGGGCTCATCATTGGGGCTTCGACGCTTCGGCCTCTAGGAGGGTCGCGACGCAACATAAACGGGTTCTAACTCAGCTTCCTCGAAGGGGACTAAAACTCTTCGCTAACAGGCCCGCAGAAGCACTCGGCAGCGGACGTGACAAGTCGGGAGCGGACGGCAGCCCAGGAGGATTGGTCCAGGTACCACGGTCAATCTCCGGCGATATCCTCCATTCCCAGCAATTCGGAATATTTTATTGCATCCAAAACGATCGCGAACGGTGTATAGACAGCTCGGGTAATCCGAGAAGCCGCTGGAGGATGCGCGACCGGCGGTGCTAACACGTGTGAATCGGATGGTGACGGGCAGCGGGCGGAGGCAGTAGGCACGGCGTGTCAACACAGCAGGAGTACGGCAACAACTAGTTGGTTCGATGTGCGGGTGGTTTACTTCATATGCACCAATTCACCATTTCGTCGGACGTTATGCAGGAGCGGTTGTGGAATGTCGATGAGGGGCCAGTAAATTATGTTATAGAGCTTCGCTGGATTTACACGAATGAATTAAATAGCTAGCGACATCTTTTAATGATGCCTTGACTCTGAATATTCACATTCTCATACCTCGATTTCACGGCTTTGAATTATTTTCCTCCGGATTATTTTCGGCCTGCCAAATGCGGGTGGCTTCAGTAGAAAGGCGACTAGAGGGGCGCATGGCTGTATTACCGTCATTTAGACACCAGAACCCTACGGGGCCGCCTTCAATTTAAGTCATCTTGACGACGGCCATTCAAGCCCGACAAAAACTCGTTCCGCCAAGCTCCAAAACGGAAGCAAATTACAAACTGAAGGTACTCACATGGATTTCGGTCCAATACGCAACTTTGAACGGCTGGGTTTTTTGAATTTCGACTTAATTAACTTTTTATACGTAAATCCTGCTGCAACTGCAGGCCTGCCGAGATGTCCCTTGTCTTGCCAATAGTGCTTCATGATTCGTCGTGTCTTTTCGACAGCAAGAGGTGGAAGGATTGATGATTCCATGGGACCCCTTTTTATTTTGGACGAAGGCCTAGTACTTTTTTAGTTTGAATCAACCTAAAGTTGAACCGGCTTCAAGAGGTTAGGAATATTTTTGACACCTGTCAAATGTCAAAGCTGCTTTGATTTATTTGTTCATTGGCGAAAATTAAAAACAGGTCGAAAAACTACTACATTTTCCAATATAATGGAAAAAGCGTCAGACATCACGTCCCGCAAAAATATTTCGTCCATCTGCAGAGGATATGCGTGAAAAGTACGTTCCAAAAGTGGTCCGAACGACGAACGCTACATAAAGCCAGAGCAGCCAACCGCAAAGTTTTGGGGATTTTCTATATTTTAGATTTGGAAACTTGAAAACAAAATCTCACAGCCGACTAGAATCACGGTACAGGTGAACCTACTATACCTTCCCTATTTTTTCTTCGCCGTTTAATTTTATTGTCACTTCTCTGGGTGTGTTTATCTTCATCACTTTCGCTTTCTTTCTTCCACATTCTGTCCCTGTCCACGCTGTCGAAGGCCTTTGCGAAATCTAGAAAATTGAGATATACTTAGTTTGTTTCGCCATTCAAGTGTTCGCTCGATTATGATTCGTAAGGTGTAGATGTAGTCGCTGCATGATCTTTTTGCTCGAAAGCCGTCTTGATTAGGTCTCCGATTTTGTCGATTTCTGTCTTCATTCTCTCCAGGATGATTCGAGTCAAGATTTTACTAAATGTAGAGAGTAAGGTTATCGGTCTCCAATTTTCGCAGTTGGTCATATCTCCCTTTTTTGGTATCTTCACTATTATCCCTTGTTTCCATTCTACTGGTATCTCTTCTTCTCTCCATATCTGGTTGATTAGTTTGTGAAGTATTTCTATCGGCGTTTCCATGTCTCTCTTTATTAGCTCTGCTGGGATATTGTCCACGCCTGCCGCTTTCCTACGCTTCAGTTGTCTTATAGCATTTTCTATTTCTCCTCTGGTAACCTCATCTGTATCAATTTCTAGTACTTGTCTGATGTCTTCTGGATCCAATTCCTCTTCAATAGGTTGTTTGCTATACATTTCTTCAAAGTACTGGTTCCGTCTGTCACTGACTTCTTTCTCTGATTTTAGAAGTTCATCACTCTTTGCTTTCACATGCAAAGTACCCATTGCCCCATTGGCCTCCTCGTTCCAGCCAGATCTCTAGTTATATGGTAATTCGTAGCGCACGACTAGGAAATGGCGGAAAACCCCGACTGCTAATCAAAACTTCCTTTATTTCGTTGTCGTTTTTGACAAAATTTCTATAAAATCCAACAAGTGATTCCGTAGGTATAGAATCTGGATATCTAGACAAGATGTCATCCTGCATATTTCAGGAAGAAATCTTGTAGTTAGTTTTGCAACACTGAGCTCTGGAACACCCTGTATACTTGAATAGGTAAATTTAAAGCAAAAAAAAAAGGTCGACAATCTGACAAATTAATTAACCCAAGCTTTATGCAACTATGGTTCTTGAGAAATAAGATGCAGGAGCTTCTACTTTACTTTCGAAGCTCAATCAGCACACTGTACGTTTCTACTGTACGAGTATTCCAAAACCATGGGATAGATAACC
Organism: Anaspis maculata; assembly: GCA_949128115.1. Taxonomy (NCBI): domain Eukaryota; kingdom Metazoa; phylum Arthropoda; class Insecta; order Coleoptera; family Scraptiidae; genus Anaspis; species Anaspis maculata. Next base: position 94,164,309 of record OX421962.1, read on the forward strand.
CCGTTTACCATCAAAATATATCCGTTATCAATCAGAAAGCATTATTATTTACGAAATCAGCATAACGCGACCCTGTGCAAACCGGTTAATTAATTCGTCCATTCTTTTTTCTCTTCCTCGACACTGACCGCGTCTTAAATTAGAATGTTCCGTAAAACTCTCATCAGTCTCGTCCGTCCGTTGGGGTTTTCTCTGTTGGCGCGTCCGGGGATAATGGACGTTGATTTGGCACGCCACTGGTGTCCCCATGGGCGCCGCAAAAGGGCGATAAATTTTATTGGTGACGGTGTCACGCGAAAAAGCATTAAAGTAAAAAATACGACGCCATCTTTCCGTGCGATAACCGACGCCGCGTACTCCCCCTCAATCCGGGCTAACATCATCAGAGTATGGTGGTGGAGTAGCCGCCCCGGCCCCCGGTTCTTCTTATCACCATACCATGGGAAAGGGCAGGGGGCTTATTTATTTCGTGCGTTGTGTCCACTCTTTTTTTATCTTAAATGTCGCAGAATAAGCGTCGACAGTTTGGGCTGTGGGGGTCGTTTGATCGTTTTAAGCACCATCGGACGTCGTAATAATCACGTGAGGATATAGAGGACGCCCGATTATTGACCATTTCGACGTTGCGATGCCGATAAAATTATAATGTGCTTGCTTGCTGGGGAGGATGCTGCTGCTGAAAACTCGAGGAGCTGGTGGATAACTTTTATGAGCAGGAAATGTAGAACTGTTATGCGTATTTGGATCATTAAATTTTGAAAAACCTCGAAAATTTCAAAGACCGCAGCCTGGCAACCACACTGCTAGGAAAGTACCTACCTTCTCAAAGGTGCGGTTCCCAAAATTAATTCCGAAGAGTTTTATTACTTTAAGTAGTGTAGGGACAAGGAATATACATATACCGAAACCAGCCTATGCAAGAGCAAAGGGTGGAGAATGGTTTTTCGGCTCTCCAAGGACCGGTGCCCAAACATGATCAGTAACGAATGATGCGGGAAGCCAACAGAAGAGTGAACCCCATCAACTCTGAAAGCCAGCAATTTCAGAAAACACCGCTGCACACCCTCCAGAAACACTTAGAAATAGGCATGATCATCCACTTTGTCGCGTTTCAATCAAGATCGTTTTCAGTATCTCCCTCCCCCATGCATTGATGTCTATCTGAAGACAAGATCAGTTCCTAGAAGTATCTACAAGTGGAAAGAATTCCAAATCGTCAGCATAGAGCAAGAACGAACTAAATAGTTGAGGTTCAACTCAATGTCATTCATAAAAATGATGAAGAGGAGAGGACCCAGCACAGATCCTTGCGGGACCTTCGACAAAGCTTTGAAGATCTTGTAACAACCTCATACGAATTGTCTTCGACCAACCAGCTAGGACCTGAAAAAATTAACTAGATTGGGGGAAAAATTCAGAGTGAGAAAAGTTCGAGCACAATATTTATTACTGCGTACTACTAATTGACAAATGACATAAATCGTCTTTGATATCGCTCTATTCATCAACTTCGCTGATCTGCTCACTGTGGTTGCGAATTCAAATCTGCATCTTCCTGGTCGTGCCGCACCTTATACACTCGCGTGTTGTATTCGAGAATATTCCAGGCGCTTTCCGGCAAATTCCAGCATTAACCGCTGGTTCATTTGCGGGGTCTTCAGGAAAGTTGATCAGGTTCGCATACGTTCTGACACGCTTTCAAAGCACGACACCCCCACCAATTGTGAAGATGTATCTGATTCGCGCATCGTGATTTCCAGCGAGTTTCATAACATTACAATTTGAAATTGAATTCAGGATTTCAAATCTTCAAATTTGGCATTTTTTAAGGTATTTTCCAAACATGAACTCGAATATTCCGAAAACGACGTATCTAATGGTGTCTAACGAAACTTTCGAAAAGATATCTCATTTATAAATTAGACATGGGATCTACAAATTTTATGAATTTCACAAAATTTCCAAGCGTAGGTATAACAAATAAGGGTTGAAAAAGGGGACAACCCTACCACTGGGTGTTTCGACAAAAAACATTATATCATGGAATTGTAGCAATGTATCCAATTTGTACAAGTATCTTTGTTCAAATTCAAAATACCGTATGATCAAAAACTTTCCTCCTCTAGGCAGGCTGTGGCCTGGACAAAATCAGCCTCGTTTGTCTGCCAATGGCCAGACCACAGCCTACCTAGAGGAGGAAAGTTTTTGATCATACGGTATAATGATTCAAAAGTTATAGCAAAAAACAAAAAACGATTTTAAAAAGTCATTTATAACCTCTTGTATCTTTCCAAGGAAGATTCTGTGACATTTGTTCCCTATCTGGTTCCACTTAATTTTTGATTTTGATCAGGAATCAGCCTTTGAACACTATTTAACGTATGGTCCGAAAGTTTTGGGAATTTTTTAAAAGCAAATAACTTTTTTTGGATAGTTTTAATTTTGTAACTTAATATTGCAAAAACTAGCATCATCTTCAACAATTTCAAATTCATATTTAACATATTGAAGATGGGCCATTATTTTTGATGGCTCTCAGTTTTCTTCTGCCATGTTCGATCATTCTCTGGACAACAGCAGGATTAATTTCTCAGAGCTCCTGCCTCCCAATGTACCGTGAGCTCGACCAATATAAGATTTTTGGTAAGTATTGAGCAGGATAGTATACGACAAGGGATGGGGAGTTGCAAATGAAGACCAATTACGGCGTCACATTTTTCAATAACATTAGAGAATTTCGCATTTGAGAAATTGATACAGAAAATTATGAAACATGGCAGAAGAAAATTGAGATCCATCGAAGATAATGGTCCATTATCAATATGTTGAATATGAATTGGTTATTGTTATATATAATATTAATTTTTGCAATATCAAGTTCAAAAATAAAGACTATTCAGAATAAGTTATTAGCTTTGAACCATTCCCCAAAACTTTCGGATCATATACCCTTGACAGACTGCACCTTAATGATCATTAAGTGTAATGATCATTAACGTTAAATGACGATTACGAATTTGGGGGTGACACACTGCAAATCGTAATAAGCCTATGAGCTTGCGCCGTAGCGCATGAGTAAATGTGGCGATCAATTTTCCCCCAAAATGTCAATGTCAAATGATCGAATGGTCCGGATTATTGGGATATTACTGCCCTTATTATCTATAATTATAATATTAATCTCATATTTTCGGTGAGGTGTGAGGTGGTATTTAGCTTAGATTCCATTCAATCAAGAAAGCGTGGTGTGAACACTGCAAGCAATAACAAAGTAATTGTTGCTTGCAATGTTTACACCACATCATATAATCTTTATTTGTTGCCAAAATATATGTTGAATTTGTATTGAGTCGAAAGAAATGGAGGAAAAGAAGAATGAGAGACTGATGATTTAGTCAATAACCTGATCACAATCGCATAGCCTCATAGTCTAACCAACTTTTAAGCGCGGCCTTGATTAATGTGCGCGGCTGGCAAGTGGCAAGGCAACTGACAGATGCATGTTATAGTTCATTATGTTTGTATCTATCGTGTGGTTTCATGAAAACATTTTGACGGATGTTCTGGAAACCTCTATTCCCTCATCAATAAATTCGACTTTGCCAAAGATAACGTACCACCAACCGATACTGTGCTACAAGTTCGCAATGTTCGTATCATCCAACTTTCGCGAACAGGTGCGGGCAGTCATTTCTTATGTAAAGCTAGCAGATTTTTCAATTTTTCGTACGTGCTTATACGTGCACGCTAAGGGAATTATATACCTACCTGTCTCACGGATACTTACGGAATCCCATCTCCTCATCAATAAATTCGACTTTGCCCAAAAATAAAGTGCCGCCAATCTATATCCTGCTGCCTGTTTGCAATGTTCGTATCATCCAAATTCCGCGAATAGGTGGTCATTTGTTATGTTTTTGAAAATTTTATTTTTTTGTACGTGCTTATACGTGCACACCAGTGGCGTATTTAGAGATTTGGGATAGAGGGGGGGGGGGCAAGGTGATTTTTTTCAAAATAAAGATACGTGAGAAGGTGTTTGCGGGGGGGGGGGGAACTAAACAGAAGGCAGACAAAATGCCTCCATCCATCAATGAACAGCAAAGATTTGGACTAATAGTAGGTAATTATTGTGTAGAAGGGTAGAACGTTATTACGTATTATACAACGAAATTAGGTATACATTTTCAAATTTTCAACATTATTGGAGCGCGCTTGTTCTTTTCCCGGTATATCTTCTTCTCCTTATTATTATCACAGATCGATGGGAGGGGGCACATGCCCCTCATGCCACCCCCGTAAATACGCCACTGGTGCACACTACGGGCATTATCTCATAATTTACTTCAAGAGATGTTGTTGGAAGAAGCAAGACACAAAATCTAGTTCCTCCATTCCAGAAATACGTGTCTGAATGGCGTACTGAAATGACGGACTTGATGACAAATGACAGATATCACGATTCATTGCAGAAAAGCTGGCCAATGGTATTCAAAAATCACGGCGATGATGCACGACCACCGGCGATTATTCGGCGATTATGGTTACTCCTAGTTAATGACCTTAAGGTCCTAAATGACGTTCTAAATGGTCACTAAGTGAATGACGACGTGGCACACTGGTCATTTATATCGTAATTTACGCTTAATGATCATCAAGTTTTCAAGTCTGTCAAGGGTAATACGTTACATGCAGGTGATTTGAATCAGGAAATTTGGAAGAAATTTGAAAAATCCTTGATTTTCAATTTTTTGATTCATGACGAGCTAACGATAAAGCTCAACCTAAACTCTATTCGCAGCCATACTGAAAACGAAAAAAAAGATGGGAATGTTTTCACAATTTTTTTGTTTTGAACTCGATCCTTAGATTTGTCATTTTTAATCACCCTATACTGCCGTCAGGCGGAAAAACAACGTACGTGTGAAGTTTTTAAAAAAAGTTTTTTGCACGAGGAGCTTGTAGTCAGCGCGGTCGACTACCACTCCAGAGGTCGCGGGTTCGATCCCCGCCGGGGACGGATTTTCGCCTCGAAAACAAGCTTCTTGGTTTAGTTGGAATGCGTGCTGAATGCGTGTGTCGCATAGCACGTAAAATACAAACGATGGTGCCGACCCCATCCGATGTTGGTGGTCGTTAAAAATCCCTACCCTGTGTTGGAGCACACAGGGGCTTGGCAAAATTTCCGGTAATAGAGAAATGATAAGTAAATTTCATTATTTATAAACGGTTGAAATAAAATATCCGGTATAGTGGAGGAAAGCATTCATCGGCGTCGGTGTTAGGCCTCGTTGCGGAAATAGGCCGACGTTGAATAAACGAATAAAAAAAAGTTATTCGCATTTTCAGACTATTGAAGTTCAGCTATATCTGTTTGTGCTATTTTTTTTCTGTTTTTTATTTTTTCGAAGTAGGAATGAAACTCATTCAAAAAAAAACCGTACGCGAAAGATGAAAAGATTTGTATAAATTACTAAAGGAATAAAACGAATTTGTATTTCGCTTGAAGATTTTGACGTATGTGAGCAATATAAATTTGGATTACTCAACAAAAACACCACATGTTGTCACTTACGGCATATTTATCTAGTCATCTTTGACAATCTCGCTGTGCATCTCTGACAAAATCGCCATCACGTATATCACCGCCTACCTTTTGCCTGGTGCAACAACGTACGGCACCTATATGGTAAGTATTATTTTGAAATAACTATAGTAAGGGTTGACGTATGTGTGAATTATTTTGAGTATAGAGCAATTTTTTTTTCTCAAAAGTGACATCTTGAGATGTTGGATTACTATGAAACAAGACCAGTAAAAAAAGTGCCGCAGAATTTTCATATTCGACAAAAATATTACGATCTTATTACCTGTAAAATGGGCTTCGTTGCACGTACGTTATTCTTCTGCCTGACGGCAGAATACATAGATATACTTACCTAACTAAAAACTTTAGAATTATGTAGGTACCTATTGGATTTATTAATTACCTTGGTATCTTCAATAGTCCACGTCACTGTTCCCTTTTCTTGTTGTAACTTTAATGTATTTCTCAGCAATTATCCAAATTATAGTACAACCCGCAACTTTCAGTTTGAAAAATTCCACCATGCAGCTTTTAATTCGACCCTCTTACCCTCTTATTAACTCTCTCTCGCCATCATACCACAGAAAAATTGAACTATATAAAAATTTCATCAGCTCTCAGTTCCAATATTTATTCCATCCATCAGTTATCCAGGTATAATGGCGTGGCAATTTGATGGTATTATTTTTACACACGTTAATTACACTTTCCTTCCCATAGTTAATAGGCCGTGAAATATTAAGAGACGTTCCCTGGAAGCGAGAGGGTGAGATAGCGATGAAAACATGGCAACGCACTAACAAAAGTCTAAATAATTAATCCTACGTCTTGGCGGCCATGTTGGCTTCGATCGCATGGTTAAAAAATTATATAAGTATAATTATACAGAGGGTAATAAGTGTGTAACGGCATTGTATTACAATTATCGGGGGCTGGATTTTGCAGATCAGCTATGGCGCTCTAGTTTTCACTGACGTTAATAACGTCTCCTGATGTCAAATTTCCGGCATTTATTGCGGATTGGCTCTTTTCAGGGGATAGAATAATGAATAATGAGGAGCGGTGCAGAAATGGCGTATTATCCTCTCATTAAACTGTGAGTGCAACAATGTCAGCACGTCTAGACCAAACTACTTCACCCACATACTAGATTACCCTTATTCAGTGACGGACATGCAATTAGCATTTTTGTCGATATCGTAGAAAAAGTCTACTTTTCATGACTATGGTTGTAAAAAATCGACATTTTCGCGTTCCTAAATTTCAGGCGCGAGATTCTCACACGTGAGCTTTTTATCCAACGCTTTCACATATTGCTCTGAATTCACGAAAAACGGCCAACCTGATGCGTTGGCCGAAGCCAAAGCTTGCAACGAAGGGTATACGGTTGGCCATCATGGTATGTCGTGGCGAATAGGGACAAAAAAAAAACTTTGGAATTGTTCAGTGAGTGGACGGTACATTAGTTCGGACAGCAGAATAGATTATCGGCGCACATAAGGGGTGTATGTTAAAAATGGCGTTTCCGGGATTTTTTATGAGGCCGGCTGCAGCAGCCCAGCTCCCTTCACGTATACCACCCTTTATGTGGACCACGTCCAGCCGAAGCAATAAATAATGTCCGAGTGGACAGCAAGGGGGTGCAACTTGCAGCAGCAACTGTCTCCATGGGAGGGTTGGAACACGTCGTAGGGTTTAACATGTGCGGCATGGTTTCCCGGTCTGTTACAAATTCGCATAAATGAAACTCTGCGACTAATTTGGCTCTATCTTATTCATGAAATTTGAATCTTAACCGCAAGCACTGGGTATACCGACGGCTAAATTTGACAAAGTGTTTCTCATACATATGCCGAAACGAAACCAGAAGCCCTTGTCACAGCAGGTTCCCAACTTCGTGCCGTCAAATCGCAAGTTCAAAATCAAGGACAATGTGGCAGTAAAAGGATCATAAATTTGTGCGTTCGAATGAGGTATTTTGGTTAGAATTGAATAAATGGGCCGTCCGAGATGAATATTTAGGGTTTTGTGAGTTAGAATAACAATTTTGCGATTTGAAAGGCAAAAAAGAAAGTCTTCAGCCCTTTGTTCCTCCTTTTGGCTTCTGTCTGCGTCACGGCTCGGAATTCGGTACGAGTTAAAATAAACATGAATAAGTGTATTCTGGAGCAGACATTGATGTTTTTGAAGAAAAAACGATCGGGTTTTTTTAATTTTCACGGTTTTTAAGGACAATTTTTTGGATTCTGCAATACTTAGGGTGATCCGTGAATGGATTGAGGTCAAGATAACAAATTACTCGAGCATGTCTCGGAAAAGTTTTACTTCTCAAAGAAATTAGGGCTTTCATTGTGAAATATGAAATTATGGATCAATAACTAAATTATTCTGCAAAGCTAGTACTATCAGATGCATCAAAATTAGATCCACTTTTTTGCCCTAGATGATGCTTTAAAACATCACTAAGATCACTAAACTTATATACCTACTAATACTAGTTTAGCCGCCGAATGAATTGTTCCTTCACAAATTGCTTTATCATGAGTTCATAGCCAAGTCTAAACCTGATTAAAATGTCGAAATTTGGAGGGGTTTGAGACATTAGAGCTTGGACATACTTCTGCTGTTTATGTTTATTACTAACACGTTTTGTGAAATATCGAGGAAGCTTCCAACAAATTGGAATGGCGACGTCCGGGCTTCTATATTGGTAACGGGTCGCAGGTCACATGTGTATTTCCGGTTGTTCAAGGGCATGTGTGAGAGAGCAAAAGGGATCATCTTAATAGCTTCGAGCCCTCTCAACCTTTCTCATATCCACGCTCTGGAGCTACGAACACCAGAAGTTGAAGTTGGAACACAAACATAAATTAAATATGAAACATAAACACAAATAATTTCGCTTCTTGCAAGATTTAGCATTAGATCTTCATTTATATTTTATGCCATGACAAACTTGCCACCTTTACTCAAGCTCTATTTTCACCACAAGACTTTCACCACATACAAATTTATGACAAGCCGGCATAAAAATGTCACATTTCTCAAAAATTAAAAAAAAATGTCTCCTTCAAAATGGTCTTCAGGCCAATTTTTCATTTCATCGAGCTTTTATAATGCAATTGTTCTTAAAAATAGACTATACTTACGAGTAGACTGGAATCACATGGATGAAATCAAATATAAGAAAGACGTTAGTTTTTATTAAACTCAGTCATATTGAAGGAAGTATTTCTTCGATACGCCGCAAAAGCTCTCGAAACTGCCGAGCTTCCAAAGCTCTCTCGCCTATCTAGGATATGCAAGAATGCGCATATCATTATCTGTGTCACATGTGTGGGGGTGTGTAGCATATAGCATCAGGCAGCCAGCCAAGTTCCGTGACGTTGACCTAGGTCACGACGGGATGTGACGTCACCACATGGATGGTTGTAAAAAGCCCAAACAGCCACCGGCTTCTAGGAAATGTTATCGTCTTCCTTTTTCGCCTCACGAATTTGTAGCAGTGGATGTGCAGGAAAATCGACCCGAATATGCCAGGGCCCACTACGGCGACTTTTGCTTGTGGTGGGTGTAGGGCCACGCTGGCTGGTGGCATAATATCAGAAGGATGGTGGTGTCAAATAAATTTTATTTTTTCATTTGAATGCGTCCCCATTGAACGCAAGAGAGCGAAAGGTTAAAATCTTCCTTCCACAACAGAAAGATTTGTGTTCGCCAAATGAAAGAAACACGTGCATGAAAGCAACATGCGCATCATTATCGAAGCTTTGAAAAACAAGCTTTATACCTACTTACCTATTTTATTCAAACGTATGCCATCGTGGGCCCACAACAGTGAGCTTTATTAGGACCACAAAATATTCGAACAACTAAAAAACACATTGATATAACAAGAAAACAGATTGTAAAAAAATATTGCTTCAGCGTGCAGAAACCGGAAGTTCATGGTCATGATTCAAAAAAATATGAATGGTAGGATTGGTAGGTGTATGCCTTTCACTTGCTGAATCTGCTCAGTTTTCTTTCCTTTGAATTTATAGGTTTTCTTTTGTTTCGTCAATAAAGAAGAAAAATGCTGGTTGTCCTTTTTTTTTTGATCCTGCTACAATTCATAAAAATCAACGTTACAGTGAATTTTTTCCGGTATACTTCTTATAATATAGGAAATAATGATTTTCAAACTTGAAAAAAAAAGATGGTTATCCTGAAAATTTAGGTATCTGTATGTAGGTATTTTTCACTTGCCTTTCTTACTCCCAGGAATTATTTACGGTCGAGAATTTTTCGTAAGCCAGCAGGCTGAAGTGATTTTTTCGTGAAAATCACCCACTCGCTGGTATCATCGAGAGTTTTTTTCATTCATTGGATGTTTAGGGGCGCATCAAGTATTAGTTTAATAGCGCCCTTTCGGTGAATTCCTCTGTTTCTCCCTTTTATTTAATGACCTGACTTGACCTGACGTGACTTTTCGTTGTTATTTTGAACTGTACCTATTAGAAACAATCAAGATTTATCTGTTTATTTATTCATTTATGTTTTAGATATTCCTGCCCTCGGAATAAAAATCGACCGTTTTTGCTCGAATATTCACCAGGAATCGGGAGTTATTGCAGGTGGATAGTTTCCAAATGATCACCCGGTATCTATCATTACATGTAAAATTTTACAATTTGTATCGTTTATCGTCGGCGTTAAACGTCGTTAAACTTTGGAGCCATGACCATTGTTTTTGGATAAGGCCGTATGATTTCTTCGCAAAAAAAACTAGGTTTTGATACTTGCTGGCCTTTATCGCGGGTTCCCAAGCTCAGATTTCAAGAGACTTTTGTAGTTCATTTCTGGCTACTGGGAGAACGTATGTATATGATCAATTACACGGCTTTCTGCATTAGAGCAAGCTATGGAAAAAATTGTGTTGTGTTGATACGAATGATACGATGTGTATCAACATCATCATGTGTAATGTATCATGTGCAATTTTTAATGTGACACCTTGTCACCGTGTCGAGGTATCATATTCGCGAAGTGAATTTTTTTTAGCATGCGCCAGGAATTGTGAATTTCTTTGGAGTGCCTTGCAGTGTGGAGGATGGGGAAATTGTCTTTACTGGTTGGTGGGTCTCCGCCAAGGTTGTTACGTTTTTGGCGGCTACTAATGAATGATGTCGAAGATCGGCAGGATACTACTCGGATGAAAAGACCCACCGAGCACTGCAGTAGTGAGTACTAGGTACCTACTTTAGCTCCAGCTCTACCAATTATACCTACTCCAACAGCAAGCAAGGTATGAAGACATAGTTATGGTGGCAGACAACACAGTGTACCTACCTACTCACGCCCAAATTGTCTTTTCTCCGTACAGTTCAACTCGATAAATTATTGTCCTACTATCCATATTGTCCATCTAAACAATAAGTTTCCTCTTGGCTGTGGGTTTTTCCTTTTTACATTTCATTTCTTGACGGCATCACGGATTTTTCTTTTAATTTTCTCAGTGGCCGGCAAAAACCTAATAGCCTTGGCGAAGACACATCAACCAGTCAAGACAATGTCCCTCATCGTTCACACTGCAAATCACTCAAAGGAAACTGAAAATTCCTCGCATTTCTCGAAAATGTCCACTTTCGCGTACATGACTTCCCGAGACGGTGACAATGTCACATTGGAAATTCCACATGAAGACAGCTAGCTGCCAACAAGTCGTCAACGTGCCATTCGTACCAACGCAGCCCATTTTTTCTATAGCTTGCTCTAATGCAGAAAGCCGTGAAATTGATTATATATGCATAAAATTTCAACACTCTACTACTTTTTTTCAAGTTATTAGAGTTTGTTGAACATAGTGACTAAAATAATGCGAAATGTAACTTATTGAGTTGAAAGTTATTCTTATTCAGTTTTCCATTTCTCTAAATTGTTCTATGCTCAAGTGGACGAAGCGGCTGAAGTGTTGAAAATAATCTTCAGTTATAAATCACAGATAACTCCAGAATCAAAACGATGTGAAAGTATCAATAACTAATCTTGATGCTATCGAAGGGTGTCGTCTGAAAAAATCATTAAAATTGATGCAGTGACGGTAGCAGGGCGACTCGGAAAAGAAAATGCCTTGTGTTTCAAATATTGTAGAGGTAGACCGATTTCAATTTTTTTTTGTGGACTATTATAGGGGATGATGCTACGATTTATCATCAAACATGATCTTAATTTCCCTCCGACCACCGAAATTTACCCATATACCCAGATCCCGGCTCCCTGTTTTACAAGATATGCTCGCATAAAAAATTCAAAGTGTGCCACTTTTGAACCGCCGGCTCTTAAAAAACACAATGTTACTGCCCCGTCGTCTTTTGTCCAAAAAACATGCGACAATGGACTCGTGCTGACGTCCAACCAATTTGAAAACTCCCCAGAAGAGAAAAAAACCACAGCAGATGCTTTAAAAAACGCACGAGCTACACCGCAAAAAAGTGCGGTGCGCAGATTTCCGCCATGGCTGGCGTAGCATTATTATGCAAGTAAAATAATTTGGATGCGAGTTTCGGACCCGGAATTGATTCGTATTTATGCAAAAGCGAAGGGGCTTTTTGTTGGTCTCGGGTTGATACAAAGCGCGTTTTACCCCGATACAATGCAACCAGGCAACGCCGCAATCTACCCCCGGCAGGGCGAGCCGTGTGTGCGTGGAACACAACAGAAAGGGCCGTTTTATCCCAAAACTGATTTGAATGCAATTTGTATAACGTAATATTTTAGAAATTTAAGGGTTTCGCACGCCGGTGTGGGTCTTGCAGCTGCCGCATATTTTATTATATTTGCATTTTATTCATTAATTTCCATGGCATGGCGGTATAGTATGGAGTTTCCGGGATTGTGGGCATCATGCGGCCCAAGCATCAAGGGGCGAAAGGAGTTTTGTCGTGTATTCATTCACTGTGGAACCTGATGGTCCTGATGTGGGAGGAGGGGACTGTTCAAAGACGCGCAGGTTTCAATGGTAAAATATCACAAAAATGTATTAGAACTGCTGAACTATAAAACTAAAGTACCTACTGTCTGATCTCTGCTCCCTGCGTTAGATCCGTTGCCCATATGTCTTAAGGTAGGAATACCGGCGCATCCACCATTCATAGGAAAATTTAGTGCTGATATTTAGGTACGTTAGAGAATTTACCCTGTATTCCACTGGCTTTTCATGATGACAGAATATTAGAGACTAACGGCTCGATACCAAGTTGAGGCTGAGACCGCCGTAACCGGCCTATTCTGTATCGCATAACATGCCCGTTCGCAAACATTTTTCGTTGCAGAACGTGAATGGCTATTCTGTAAATCGAAATCGTTGAGGAATGTTCGTTAGAGTAACATATTTGCCGTTTAGCAACGTAATTTTCGTTGCTGAACGATATTGTCAATTCTATATGCCAAACAATCATGTTATGAGAGTAACATGTCACCGTACTATTTATGTTCCCAAGCGGGAAGTTTAGACCATCTGTTATGCATGTTATGGCATTTTTTGATTGGCAGTATTATGTGAAAAATGAATGCCAATGTTTTAAATCAAATTATTGAAAAAGTGGGGAGAATGTACAGGGTGCTCACGAATAAATTATACCTCCCCCCCCTGGAGACCTCCCAATAAACATAATTCTAAAAGTGAGAAACGATCCTTATACGATTTTTTCCGTAGGTTTCGAATCTGTCCACAAAAATTTTCTGTGGTATGTCGCTCACAGGGTAATCATTATTATGTTTTTATTATTATTATATAATTATCATTATCGAAAATTTTTCTCAAATTCGACACCTTGTAGTTTGATATGGAAATCGTTTTCGCTTTTCATCCTGATTATAATAAGCGGCCTGACTTGAGCTAGTGTTTGGCGGTAGTCATCTCGGAAAGTTTCAAATTTAACAAGAAGGACTGTTTTTATTAGTGAAAAAGTGAACACAATGATTTTTGTCCTTGTCTGTAACTTCTGTAGTACTATTTTTTTCGTCGGGGGTGGCGTATGGGGGGCGGCGGCAGTTGAAATTTTTTTCAGTAATGGTGAAGAAGTAGGAAACACGATGATTTTTGTCACGTGTCTGTATAACTTCTGAGGTTCTATTTTTTCGTCGGGGGCGGCGTTTGGAGAGTGGTGGCGGCTGAAGCTATTTTTCCTGCAATGTCGAATAGACAGGGAATACATCGTTTTTGTCCGGTTTCTATAACTTTTTTTATTCTGTTTCCTTTTCGTCCGGGGCGGCGTATGGGGGCGGTGACTTAAACTATTTTTCTTGTGATGTCGAATGGACCGGGAGCACAAGGGTTTTTCTCCTGTGGCTGTAACTACTTTGTTTCTGTTTTTTTTGTCGGGGGCGGCGTGTGGGGACGGCGTCGGTTTAAACTATTTTTCTTGTAATGGCAAAGAAGCAGGACACACCATGATGATTTCTGTTATACGTGTCTGTAATTTTTGAGGTTCTGTTTTTTCGTCTGGGGCGGCGTAGGTATGGGGGGCGGCGGCGGCTGAAACTATTTTCAGTATTTTTTCAGTAATGGTGAGAGGTAAGAAACACGAAGTTTTTTTACGTGTCTGTAACTTCTGAGGTTCTGTTTTTTCGTCGGTGGCGGCGTTCGGGGTGTGGTGGCGGCAGGAACTATTTCTCCCGCGATGTCGAATAGACAGGGAACACGATAGTGTTTGTCCGATGTCTGTAACTTTTTCGGTTGTTTCATGTTCGTGTGGGGCAGCGTATGGAGGCGGCGGCTCAAATTATTGTGATGTCGAATGGGCCGGGAACACCCCATTCTTTTCCTTGACTGTAACTTCTTTGACTCTGTTATTTTTGTCGGGGGAGGCGTGTAGGGACGCCGAACCTTGACTTTAGAAAAAAAAGATGCTTCGATATTTCTTAAAACTTCAACAATTTTTTCACAGGTGCTTTTATTGAGTAACCTATCAAGTGTGATGTATTTTTATAATCAGGATAAAACGGAATCGATTCCCATATTAAAATACCATGTTCGATGTTTCACCCTGTAGTTAAGTCATAACCACAGAAAATTTTAGCAGACAGATTCAGTTTCCCGGTCAATTTTGAGCTGACGGCTGACAGGCTATCTAAACGCTGATTGGTCAGAATGGTTATACTATCCAAAGAGTAACACAAAGTTTTCGTTGCGGATTTGCTAAAGTCGGGCTCTCAACAGATTTGTTACAGAATAGACATGGGACGTGTTTCTGTTAAAGGAATCGTTGAGGAACATATCGTCCCGTAACATACCGTTAGCGAACATGAAAATAGAGAATAGGCCGGTAAGTGCGGTTACTATAGCAACGGCCAATCAGACCGCTCTATTTGGCAAGTTACGCCGTCCTAACTTTTGCGCCTGCAACTTGGTATCGAGCCCTCAAAGTTTGGGACGGCGTAACTCGCCAAATACAGCGGGCTGATTGGTTGGTATCTGCCGTTGCTATGGTAACCGCACTTACGGCGGTCTAAGCCCCAACTTGGTATCAAGCCGTAAGATCATTGGATCCGTAGTAAGGTCTAGAAATATTAGGGTTTCTCTGTAGCACACCATACTTTGTACGCATTTTTTGACTCACTATGTGGTCCTAGTTATGTGGTGACCTCACTAACTACGGACCAGTGTCCAGTGATCTTATTAGGGACAGTGACAGTAGCCACCTAGCGTTCAAGTTTAGGAAGTTCAAAGAAGCTACGAAGGGATGCATTTACGGTATGTGTAAAAGTGACAGCCAGGAACCAGTTGTTGGTCAGGCGGCTAGACAGAGCATGCAGAGTTGCCATTCAACTGACAGGTGTATGAAAGTTTTCAAAATTTGGAGCCTTCAAGCATACGCACCTGCCCAAACGAAGTAGCCTGTTTCACGGCTTTCCTCAAGTTCCACCACTTTCCAAGTTCCACTTTTATAAGCGAATTAACTTTATCACTCTCATAGTAACTTAATAACTGGCCATGCTATTGGCTGCATAGCAACTAAGAGCGTGATAAAGTTGATTCGTTCGTAGAACTTTTGGTGGAACTGGCAGTTAGTCACGTTCTCAATTTCCCACAAAACATCAGTGTTTCGTTGACGGTGAAATTATACGCCTCGCTCTGATACTTTGCCCCGGCATTTCTGAGGATGTATAGGTGGTGCCCTCCAATGGTTATTCTTTACTCCAATAGGACGTATTATCATGATGTATTTTGCAATTCCTCGGAATCTGGGAGTGACAAGATTGGTCGGGTAACAGAATAAGTATCCCAGCCAAAAATATCCCACCATAAATATCCCCGCAATAATATCCCAACCAAAAATATCCCCGCGACAAAATATTCCATGTCAAAAACATCTCTGCCAATAATATCTCGGCCAAAAATATCCCCGCGACAAAATCCCATAACAAAAAAATCCCTGCCAATAATATCTTCGCGACAAAATATCCTAGGCAAAATATATCCCCGCCAATATTATTCAAAAACACCTCAGCCGAAAATATTCCCACGACGAAATTCCCCAATCTGGAAATATCGCAAGAAGGTAACAGTTCTTCCGCCACCTGACAAGGTTCATCACTTTTTTTTTGTTCAGCTGTCTCCAAGTCCAAAATCGCTGTTACGACCAGATGGTATAGTCTTCCGAGCATCTGACGGAGGTTCATGTCCACACTTTTCTACATCCGAGTTATTATTTGTAAATCAGAAAGTCGTGTCATGTTCAGAGATCACAGCTCCTCAGCAACACAGCCTACACACCTTGTGGTATATTTTTGGCTGGAGTATTTTGTCGCCGCACCACAAGATTAGGTATCAAAACATATCGAGCGAAATACGGTGACACAAACGATCGATCAAACGACAAACCTGGCTGGAATGGTGGATGCGTTGAGTAGCTTCTTGGTTTCACAGGTTGGAATCAATAATCACAGGTGCAAATAATCCAGTAATCCTTCATTATTTTACTTATCCTATACGGTGCGGGTCGATGTGAATTATCACTCAGTATTGAACGCTTGAAAAACGACCTATCTGACAAGAATGATGACTTTTGATGTTGTCATAATTTAGAAAATTCCAAGTAGGACTTTTTCTCAATAGTTTTTGAACCGGTATCGGTAGAATGATTTCACATACATTTTTCACAGATGTTTATGACACGTCCTCAGTGATTGCTCTAGAAATTTTTTGTCAAAACGGTTCAGTGGCGTCGATGTTAGGGGAGCTCACCGTTTTACTCTCATATTTTCTATACTACCTACCAGAAATTTTGTAAAACTAATACGATTTAAAGGTAAGTGGTGCCCTATAAATTGATAGGGGAAGCGTTCCCGAGATATTTGAGTGGAAAGGTTCAAAACCATCTAGAAATGAAACTCACCGGACTAAAAATTGTGATTTTGGTAACTTGAACGAACTGGTTCACTGAAACGCGTTTTTCGGTTCTTCTGTATTTCAAAAATACCATTCTTGTGAATTATTAGATCACCATGTTTTCTCAAATTTGAGTTTTCGGTTTCTCAAAATCGACGATTTTGACGTGTTTTTGAACCTTCAATGTCAAATATGTCAGACATATCATAGTACGCCATTTACCCCTTCAAAATGTAATGTAGAATAGAAAAATCGCATCAAATTTCCAAAATTGTCAATTACGTAGAAATATGAGAGGGGAAAACGGTGAGCTTTTCCAATATCTACGCAACTAGATCCTCCTGACAATTTTTCTCAAACGATCACTGGGGACGTGTTCTATAGCCGACTGTGCAAAATGTTATCAGAATCGGTTAATCGGTTTAAAATTATTGTTGAGAAAAAAAACTTTTCATCTACTTCAAGGGTCTGTAACTTTGTTGTTGTGCATTTTAAACATAGGTATATTTTTTGTGGTGAGCTCACTTCCCTTTTGGAGCTTTATCGACCTGCAGACTATGTCCACCAAAATTTGACCATGTGTATATAGAGGTGAGGTTGGCATATATCAGTTTCTCCAAACTACATCCAGCTTTGAGCGTCGTTTCCAAGATTCCAAGAGGAGACTATACTCGTAGAGTAGCTGAGAGGTCGAAATACTTTATGCAGAATTTGATCACGAGTATTTCCTTCGCTGGTCAATTTTTTGTTCTCGGAATGATTTGGTAGCAAAATGAAAAAAACCAACCTAAAGTCCTTAGCGGAACTTTCCTCAAGAGCTTATTGGTGGTAATAGGGGCTATGTCTACGATGGTTTATACAAATCTCATCCTCAACAAATCAATGCACACCTTGAATTTCGCGATTTCGCGAATAGGTCATCATTTGTCAGATGGACGATAAGTTGTTCTTCAAGACTTCAACTCTATCCATGTGATAATGATCAAGCAACGTGAACTGAAAGCTCGCTCACTGGAGCACTCAATCGAATTCGACAAATTCGTATTTCAAGCAATTCGATTGGTGGTTCCACCGGAAGCGCTTTATCGATTAAGTTGATTGCATAAACAGAAAATACGACCAATGACGGCGCAAATGACTATCGAAAGACTCGACAAGCTGTCAGGCAAGCCAAATTATTAAATTTTCCAATTTGTTGGAGTTGGAGAATGATTCACAGACTTCTCATACAAACCAATCAGCTCAAAGCTGGCCGATACGAGTGAACCTGTGCGGCGAGGACCTTAGGTAAATGAGAATGGCTATTATAGTGGCAACTTCCACATTGAATAGACTACTGAATTCCATAAAATAAGAATTCTTTTAAAATAATATGATTCAGAGTAAAAACTGCAGCCTGATTTCTCAACCCTGATGGCTTGGAAAATTAAAATTAAATGCTGGTAACGTCACTGCCGCATATTTTCATCCCTATTTCTCTCACTTCACGCTAGCATGCTGTGTCTGTTCCTCGCGTAGCGCTTATGACGACGTCATGCGATTTTTAGAAATCGCCGGAAAAATTGACGCATGCAAAAGGTTTATTTGTTCTCAAAATGGGGTCACTGATGTGTACCCAGTAGTCCGATCATGCTAAAATCTAAAAATGGCACCGGTATGCAGTAGCCTAGAGTAGCTTATGAACAGGGAGCTGGTGCCTCAAAACTTACGTCATAAGGTACATGATTTTAACCCTGTAGGTCTAATGTGCGTTGATAAGGTTGTCAAAAATTGCTTTGTCTTACATGTCGGCTTTAGGCTGGTATGAGCCTGTCAATTTTCGAAAAAAATGGCCAAAAATTTACGTCAGAAGGTACATGAATAAAACCAACTGGATTTTGTGTGGGAACATCCCCTTAATCGAAAATCTGGTCGTAAGACAAAATTTTTGGGGGCTTTCGGTTCATAAGACAAGTTTGAAATTTTCAAAAAAAGATGAAAATTTATCAATTTTTTCACAGGCGTTTTGTTGACTAACTCACCAAGTGTGATATATGTTTGTGATCAGGATGAAAAACGGTATCGATTTCCGTGTTAAAATACACGGTGTACGATTTGAGAAAAAATTTTCGACGTTGCGCCCTGTAAGCGATGTACCATTAAAAATTTTTGTGGACACATTCGAAACCAGCGTGAAAAATCATGTGAGAATCGTTTTTCATTCCTGAAATTATGCCAAAGGAGAAGTCTCCAAGATGAGGTAAATTTTGGCCTTTTTTGAAAATTTCAAACTTGTCTTATGGACCGAGAGCCCTCAAAAATTTTGTCTTATGACCCGATTTTTGATTAGGGGATGTTTCCACACAAAAGCCCGTTGGTTTCATTTATATACCTTATGACATACATTTTTGACATTTTTCAAAAATTGACAAGCCAATACCAGGCTAAAGCCTCCGGTCTGACATGTAAGACAAAGAAATTTTCAACAACCTTACCAACGCACATTAGACCTACAGGGTTAAAATCATGTACCTTATGACGTAAGTTTAGAGGTACCAGCTCCCGTCCATTAGTTTATCATTGAGGTATCTGAAAGAAATCTGCATGGAAGTTTTTTGATGTCCAATATAATGCAAATTCTACTTCAAACAATAGACGGATATGTCAACTAAATGGCTCAAGCTTAATCATGCATCCGGACTGAATCTGTGTACATACATGCAACTTTCAAGTAATGTTCAATATTTCCGAACCTGATGGGCAGAAAAATCAAGAAATAACAAATGTGGGACCTGAGAGCTTTCTCCTATAAATGGATTCAACAAAAATGTCCAACATCTACTCCAGGGGGCATTCCAGAGTTCCAGACTGAAACGATGCCGATATGGTAATGTCTACGTACCAAATTTCAATGCAATTCAATTAGATTCTGATGATCAACAGTTCTTGTTTTGACAAAGGATTGACGGAAAACATGGCGGGTAACGCGGACATAGTAAGCTTTGGGAATCATGAAATACGTTCTAGCGTTAGTGAACAAACATCAAGAGAACTTTGCAAATCACTCATTCTCGCACATTTCGCTTGGATTCAGACTTCCTGCCATACGCCATACGAAACAAAACCCACTCCATCTCTGTTCCACAACAGATTACTTCGGAAGAGACGAATTTCCCCAAACCATCACACCGCCACCCCCACACAAACTACAAACATATTTTATAAAATTGGGATCTAGAGCCCGGAAGCGACGAGAGATATTCAAACGGCAGACTAGCACGCGACAACCCTTGCGAGGGTCGGTGCTGGAAATATTCTTATCCACGATCAGCCGGCACGAAACTGCACACAATTTAACAACAACGAAAGAAGAAGAAACGAACTATCGAGCAAAAAAACATAATGGGCACATCCATAATGGGTATGGGGTTGCAACCCTTCTTGCTGCCATCATTTCGATAGACACAAGACAGGTGCGGTAATAAGCCAGTTAAGGGTTAATTTCACCCATGGATGTAGGAATGGCTGGATGGAGCATTACGTCAAAAATGCGGTTCCCAAACCGGAAATGTCAGAAAAGGCCTCCAAAGTGAACTTGATTTAGTCGGGTAACAGTGGCGCACAATTATTTTTTTCAAGGGTTTGGCATTTTAGCTGTCACCAAACGTAAATCGCCAATGCCATCACGTACATTGAGAAAATTTGACGATAATAAAGAAAAATGCGGCCGAGGTAGTGACTAAATCGCGTTGTTGTTCAGTTGGGTCTTACGAAAATGCAGGTCAGCCAATATTATAGCAGATCAGCAAGAGACCTTATACAGTTATCCGGCCAGGCAAGGCTGCAAGAATTTTGTGCCCTGTCGCCGCCAGTAGCAACGCTTTGGGAACTTGGTGCTTATAAATGTGACCTTTTATTCATACACCAAGGAGGTGAAAATCCGAAATTGAACCCCTCTGATTGAAAAACCACCCTGGACTAGTAGCCCAGGCATTTTAGATCAAAATTGACCAAAACCTGGAAAAAAATAACGTAAGTCTGAAAATTGGTAGAACGTTTCCACTTCAACCTCTCAACCACATACTGAAAGTCCTAAAAAATCCCATGTCCGCTTCATCGGTTTTTGGCGGAAAAAAGGTGTAAGTGACAATAATTTAGAAACTATCTATTAGAATACGCGATAAAGCTTCGATACAGCTGAAAACTTCTGAAAATGGTCTCCTCGGCCAGTTGAACAACATATTAAAAGTCCTAAAAAATACTATGTCCACTTCGTCGGTTTTTGGCAGCAAAAAGGTTCAAGTGACATTATTTTGGGAACTATGTATTGAAACATGAGTTGAACTTTCAGTACAGCTGAAAGTTGCTGAAAAATAGTATACTTTGTTAGTTGAATAACATACTCAAAGTCCTGAGAAATCCCATGCCCACTTAATGTTTTTTGGCGGCAAAAATGTATAAGTGACATTATATTATTGTGAACTATTTTTTTGGAATACGGATTAAAATTTCAGTACAGCTGAAAATCACTAGAAATGGTCTCCTTTGTAAGTTGACTGTACTAGTCCGAGTAGACTATTTCCAGCAATTTGCAACTGTATTGCAGTTTCAAGACATATTTTGAACAATAGTTTCAAGAAATGATCTTATACCTTTTTGCCACCAAAAGACAATGAAGCGGACATAGGATTTCTTGGGACTTTCAGTATGTTGTTCACATGATCGAGGAAACCAGTTCCAGCAATTTTCAGATGAATTGGAACTTCAACGCCTATTTCAATAAATAGTTCCCAAAACAATGTCACTTATACCTTTTTTTCCACCAAAAAACATTGAAGCGAACAGGGATTTTCCCAGTATTTTTGGTGTGTTGTTCAGCTGATCAAGGAGAGTATTTTCAGCAATTTTTAGCTGTATTAAAACTCCAACCCGTATTTTAACAATAGTTTCTGCCGCCAAAAAAACAATGAAACGGACATAGGATTTTTGAGGACTTCTAGTATGTTGTTCAACTGACAAAGGAGACAAGTTTTGGCAATTTTCAGGCTTCACTGAAAATTCAACTCGTATTTCAATAAAAAGTTTCGAAAATAATGTCATTTGAACCTTTTTGCCGCCAAAAACCAATGAAGCGGAAAGAGGATTTTTTAGGTCTTTCAATATGTTAACCAACTGACCGAGAAAATCATTTTCGGAAGTTTTCAGCTGTATCGAAACTTCAACGCGTATTTTAATAAATAGTTTCTTAAATAATGTCACTTACACCTTTTTGCCGCCCAAAACCAATGAAGCGGACATAGGATTCTTTAGGACTTTCGGTATGTGGTTGAGGGGTCAAAGTGGAAGCGTTCCACAAACTTTCAGGCTTACGTTATTTTTTTCCAGGTCAAAACCTAAAATGCCTGGGCTATAGTTTAGCAATGTCGTTGAAGCAGCCATTGAAAGGACTTGGAGTGGAGCAACTTGTGATTGTGGCCTGAAGCTGCTCGTAGAAAATTAAAGGAGTCTGCTTATATGGGCTAACCTACAAGAACTGATCCATTTGACCTGCAAAAGTGACTGGCCTCCACTTCAAACTCCTCAAAACTCCAAATCAAAATTTTCCAATTTTGAGCTTGTTTCAGTACCGAATAAAATTGTGTTTACTCGTACAAGTGAAGTGTAAGGTTTGATTGGATATCTGGATGAAACAGGCAATTTATTTCAAATATCACGTACATAGGCGCTTATACTATAGTTAGTAAAAGACAAATAATTATAACTGCTATCTACGAACATGTTTTTAATATCAATCATAATGAAGAAATCACTTCTGACTTCTGGAACAGTAGACAGTGGTATCGACACCAAAGTGAGCAACAATTTCACAGGAATTTCTTGACCTTAAGAATCATGATTACCTACAATAAAGTGTGAGAATCTCAGTCTGAGCTTAATGCAAAAGGTTAATACTTGCAAGATATAACTACTGAGTATTGAGTACTTGGTATATTGATAACCGAGGACTCAATCACTGATATCTCAACTTCAACATACATAATTGTAGTACCAGTGACAACAAAAAAACAGACCACTGTCATTCATTATTTCACGGTTTTTGCAACAATTTGGACTCCAAATGCTCCTCAATTAGGATATGTCCATATCTTGGCTGTTAGTTGCAACCGACATGTCCAAATTGGAGGTCGTTTGGGCCAAATTGTTGAAAAAAAACCGGTTGAGTACTGAATGACTGTGTCCTCCTTTTTTGTCCACACTGGTACCAATTCAAAAGGAACTTCAAGTGCTAACATTCAAACTGGTGAACTGAGTGGAAAACATTTTGAAAGAACTTGGCCAAAGTTTTTCAAAGTTAGGTAGGTTATAGCATTGTTGTACCTAAGGTACTTATTTTTACAACTGTTTTTGCAACAAATTCCAACACAGTTACTAGAAAAGGTAAAGCGTTTGTGAAAGCATAAGCTTTTGTTGCATTATAAAACTTCCAACAGGACAAGATGTTTCGGCAGCATGGCAGCTTCGATGACAGCACAAGTGAGCCAAGTCTTTCTCTATTTGAGAACGGCAGTAGATAGCAGCCAAAACGCAGTATCCTAACTAGTTTTTTTCGAGAGTTTTTGCCATTCCACATTGCACTTGGTGAAGTCTTGTATCAGTCAGCAAATTTTCTTTCAGGCAAGTATTATTAGCTTGGAAATATGTCCGAAAACGAAGCCGAAGAACGGAATTCTTCATCTAAAACCAATCCATTCAACGTATATCCCCGAGCATCTTCATCTTCATCTCCATCATTCAAACGAGCATTCAAACTTCCAATTTTATTTGAAGTGTTGACTTGGGAGTTGCCGAGTTTTCACTATTTTCTGCAAGAAATCAGAACCTCATTAAAAAATAATCATGTAGCCCCCGTTTGCACCAAAAATTTGATCATGAAATAGTAAATCGAGCTTTTTTTGCTGAATTTTAGCGTAGTACCTGATGAAAAATGCAGTTTTACAAAAAAAAATATGGGAAAATGTTCATTTCTCAACAGCTTAGATGCATCGCCTGTGGTCAGTCAACTGGCAGACCAAAGAAAATCCTCAATTAGCTATTTCATGATTAAATTCTTATGCTGCAACCGAGGGTAGGTTTAATAAAGATTGCAATTTGTTGGGCGATTTAGCCCTTTTTTCTAAGATGCCTGATGGATGTAACGCCGCTGAAGGTGCTGTCAAATCGCATAAGTGAGGTTATGTAAGGTGGTGGAATGGAGCGTTTTTCGGGGAAAAAATGAATTAACATGAATATTACGGCCAGTAATTCATCAAACTTGACTTACCGATGAAGCGCAATGCCCTCTGAACTTAAGGTTGTGGTCCGCAACAGCCCGCATAATTTACAGGACACCATCGTGGACAACTCTGCAAAATGAATCGGATTACAAACGAACTGTACTGGAACTGGTAGAAAAAAACATTATTCTCGTTGCTGTTATGATAGATCAGACATTACTTACTCAGAATTACAAATTTTGATGCACTCAATTCCACTTATTTGGACTGACGCGATTTCTGTGACAGCCAGTTGACGGCTTCGAACAGCGTGTTGATTATATTTCAAAAATCAAGTTCACCTTGGAGGCCTCGCTTCCGCTTTAAGCCCCGCCCCTCAGCTCAAAATCGGGTACCAAAAATTCAATTGTTTTTGGCTTTATGCTCTATCCAGCCATTCCTACATCCATGATTTCACCCTTCCGCGCGGGCAGGTGGTTTGAGAGGGTTACAGCATGCCAGGGTTAAAAAAGGGTAGTTGTGGCAGAAAGGGTGAAAACCGCAACAAAAAACGACACACGAGTCCATTTTTTACCTGTGCACGATGGCAAAGTTAATTGAACACAGTGTTGGGCGATTTAACGCCACTTGGTGATAAGATAATCGAAAAGTTCGTTACAGAGGGGTTGACACTTTGGCAGGTATAGGTAACGCAGCGATAATTTTTGCAATATTTTATGTTCATGATGGACGTTGTAATCCATCATGTTTATTTTGCAATTTGTCCCTCTTATACAAGCGTAACCCTTTGTAACAGCAGGTATATACCCTACCTAAGCATTGTCGCTCTTTCGGTGCTATTTTCACGGCTATGATCATGATGATGGTGATGATGACGTCCTTTGTTGGAGACAACCAACAAAAGGGGTGAGCGTATATTATGCCGCACTTGCATTCGTCTGAAAAGAGAGTGAAAAGTTCTGAAATTCGAAAGACACACACAGACACACCGGTCGCCTAATTACACCCTCTCGAAGTCTTTCCCTTAATAATGCCTAAACGATTTCATCCTCCCTCTATCTCACAGACAATGGCCAGCAGAACGCATTAATCTTCTTTGTGACGTCGCATCTCCACTTCAAATTATTTCCCCCATTGTTCCTCGAGACCAAGCTCGGTGTGCAATATGGAGCGAAAAAATCGTTAGGTATGGAAGAAGTGGGAATTAGCTTTGACTTCTGATGTCCGATCTTTTCTGAAACTGCTCTCGGTTCGTTTCACTGGATGATTTTTTGTTTTCGGGGTAGAAATGCCCGAGTAGGTAGTCCGAGGATGGTGTCGAGTGTCGATTTTGCCAGCTGACGTAGCCAGTATACTCTTTGATTATTAAATAATAATTAACTGGAAATTGCATCCTGATTGTAATTTTTTTGAAACAAAACAGATTGAGGGTTAGAGGATTGAAATCAAATATGTCTGACTTGGTGATTTGATTCAATGAATTATTACAATAATTTATTATTACTGGAGTAAAAATCGGTTCTGTCAACCCAAAACTTTCCCGACTAGTATCCAGGAACCTATGGAATGGAAATTTTTGTTAGAAACGTCCTGTCGGGTGAGAAGTTCGAATTAGAAAAAAATATTGAAAATCGGAATCGGAAATTTTGTCAGAAAAATTTTGATTTTCCGGAAAAACCTCAAATTTTATTCTAAATTATCTTATTGTAAAAATCGTCAATTAAGGCTTCACTTTGAGATCAATCATTTGAGTGCGGTCTCAAAAACCCAGGTTGGTTTTACATTTTCAACCGGGAAATTCCCGGGAAATAGGAAAAAAGTTGGAAAATGTTCAAGAACAAGTCTCCTCTTCTGAAAATCTGTTCACGGGATGAAAAGTTGGAAAATTTGCAGTTTTTCCAGAGAGAAAAACTCGAAAACCATGGGACCGATTTCAAAAGTTTCTCCTCCAAAAATTAATTCAATCTTTTCTCCAACTTTCATTCTCAGTATGCCAGCACCTAAAATTATTATTTCGTGGAGCTCACCCGGCCTCACCGCATGTCGAAGTTTGGACTGCAGTTTTTGTGGTCCGGACGGAATGTGCAAATTTCATTTTGGAAAAATCACCGTCGGAAAACCGGAATCGTGCGTCGATTTTGGAAATGGGTCTACACGACGCCCAATTCAATCTTCTTTATCCAAGTTGGAATTTTCCAAAAAGAGTCGATCCCGAGCAGGAATGAATTTTTGAGTGGAGTTCTGCATCAAAAGCGAGTCTTCCTGGTCAAAGCACGGGTGAAAGGCCCTCTCGGGTGGCAATGGCTAGGAGAAATTTCGAAAATTCATGACGCCTGGGCCTGACGCCTGACTGGAAAATGGTAGAAAACTGCAACTGCAACTGCAGACTCAATTTGATTCTTTTGTCATGTTGCTTTCTGCGAAATTTGGTTTAATCCATGGGATAGATTTTGAATAACTAAATGGTGAAGTTTTGAATTTTGACATTTTATATTAGGTATTTGACAGATGACACAAGGACAATACTTTCAAGTGTTCTGAATACAGTTGTTCAAGGACTTTCAAACGATAGTGAATGTTCTGTTTGACAGATGACAGCCAAAAACTAATGAGCTCATTCCACGGACCACGGACCAACAATGTCCGCACACCAAATTTCAAGTCGATAGGGCTCAACGGTTCGGCAGTTATCATGAGAGATTACAGACACACCCACACAATATTGCAACCAAATTAGCCAAAATACAAAAATATGAACAAAATGGAGTGTGAACTATACCACGTAAACAATGAAATCGTCTGATCTTCTATACAGGTGGTCCATCCTAGCGTAATCAATTATCCCATAGCGGTCTTACCGTTCAAGATAGAGAAAAAGATGTAAAAGAAAAGTTATACAGGGTCCTGCAACAGTGCGTCGGGCTTTCCTAGCGCCCTTAGCTTGCAAAATAGAGAAAAAGGTGTGATACATGAAATTATGAGTTTGAAAAGTTCTACCTTGTAAAATTATTTTTAACTATACAGGGTGTTCAATTTTTGCGCTATAACAAAAACAAAGATTTTTTTATATAAAATGCCCCTTTTTTGATTTCATTTCCTTGTTCAGCTTTTCAAGCTCTATTACTAGTGTATTTTTGTTATTTCAATTTGTGGCAGTGCTACCAACTGAAAATTAAAAATTGGAATTTTTTGTAATTATAAGGTTCACTTTGAAAAATCGTAAAGGCCTCGTTTTTTGGGATTAAGGGATGCAATTTGGCATAACGGTAGTCGAACAGAAGCTGAATAATTTCATGCCAAAAAAACATGAGGTTTAATTATACAGGGTGTGCAACATTTTTTTTCAAACATCGCAAATTTCAAAATGCCATGAGTCGATTTTTTCAAATGGAATCCCCCATATATTATTTCACCATTTGATAGCTTTTTTCTTCCTCTTTCATTTTTACTAGGGATACCCTACCCCTAAATTCCATAATTTCAGAGATAATCGATAATTTTGATAAAAATTGTCGTTTATTTGGATGTCTCATGTTCTGAGTAGATCCTGGTACAGAAAATCATGTGTCAAAATGAACGCACCTCTCAATTTGACAGTTTGAAGGTTTTTGAAGTCGAGAAAACCGCTTTACTAAGCTCAATTTGAATTTTCTTTTTGAATTTGAATTTAGCGCAGCTATTCAATAAAAAAAACTTGTTCTTAGCATCAAACCAAGCAAAATGTGTCAACCAGACATTTGTTGATGATCACTATGGCCTGCCTGGCGTGAAAAATTTCAATAAATAGCACTTTTTATCAAAATTATTGATTATCTCGGAAATTATCAAATTTAGGGGTAGGGTACCCCTGGTAAAATTGAAAGAGGAGAAAAAAGCTGTTGAATGGTTGAATAAAATAGGGGGTATTCCATTTGAAAAAATGACTTATGGCATTTTTAAATTTGCTAAGTACGAAAAAAAACTCTGAACACCCTGTATCACTGATTCTGAAGTTTTTTGTCATAAAATTATTCAACTCCTATTCGACTATTGTTGTGCCAAATTTCATTCCTTGATTGCAAAAAACGAGGCTCCTACGATTTTTCGAAACGAACCTTGAAATTACAAAAAATTTCTATTTTTAATTTTTAGTTGGTAGCACTGCCACGAATGGGTAAAACAAAAATACATAAGTTCACAGTTTTTTTTAGAAACATCGTAGCGGCCTTGCTTTTTAAAACTAAGAGATGGAACTTGACATGGTGATAGTCAAGTCAAAGACCAATATCCCAATGGCAAAAAATTGGGATTTCTTGAACTTGATACAGGGCGGTAGAGTACTTCTAGTAAAAATGGAGGAGGATGAAAAAAGCTATAAGATAACTTTATAAAATTAGGGGCATGCCATGTGAAAAAAATGAGTTATGATACTTTGAAAATTATAAAGTTTGAAGTTTTTTTGTGCTCACCCTGTATCATAAAATCGCAAGTTTTTGACATTGGGATATTGGTCTTTCACTCGACTATCACCATGTGAGGCTTAATTTCTTAGTTTTGAAAAGCAAGGCCGCTACAATTTTTTCAAGAAAACTGTGAAAATGCGATTTTTTTCAGTTTTTAATTTTTAGTTGGTAGCACTGCCCCACAATTGAAAAACAAAAATACAGGCATAATACAGTTGGAAAAGTTGAACATGAAAATGCAAAACAATACAGGGTGTTCCATTTGAAAAAATTGACGTTTCGTTGATCCCGTCAGAATGGGTCAGCCTGTATAGCTGAAAATAATTTTAGGTTATAGAGGTTCCATCGAACCATATAACTTTTCTTTAACATATTTCTCTCTATCTTGAACGGTAGGACCGCTATGAGATAATTACGCTAGAATGGACCACCCTGTATGTCTCACTTTGTGCGCGGTTGCAGCATTAACTGGGATCCCTCTAAAATCTACTGTAATCCAGCCAAATCGATATAAATCTAGTTTGTTAGCAAGAGTAAATAACTCGATCGCTTAAAGTTAACTAGATATCTAGACACTTCATCTTTTAACTAGAACAAAATATTCAAATCTATAGTCCAGCTACCGGTCGCATCTTTGACTCTAATAGAAATTCAGTCATAATAGCTAGAAAACTAGGTTGAATCGCTTAAAGTAGGCATATCTAGCTGACATCAACTATAGTAGGTCCACTCCTACCGTGATTCTAGTAGGCAGGGCAAATTTTACAATTTGGCATTGAAGACTGAACGTTCAACTGCCTAGTGTGCGTCTGAGCGCCTGGCTTCGAAAAATAGGTTATGTTGGTGCGTTGCTGTCAAGATAGGTTATGTGACTGTTGCTGTCAAAAATTAAAAAATAACTAAATTAACTTTGCAAATTGCAAATATGGAGTGGAAGTACTTCACCCTTCACAATTTCCGCAAATTTCTTGTTCCGTACGATGTCCTCGGAGCAGTGAAATCAAGTATTTTCTTAAAGCCAATGAATCTATCCACACAAAAATTATGAATAGGTTGTAGCTTCCCAGTCTTTCAAAGTGTGGGTAGATACATCTTTTGAAAACCAGGAATAGTGCACAATGCCTCTATAGTAACTATGTGGTTTTCAAAAATAAATTCACGTCTCCTCTCCAAAGTTGAACGATGAAGTAGTTCATGCTACCTAGGTACTCCGCTCATTTTCTCCTGGAAACGAGTTCTTATGGCACCCTCGAGGGCGTCAAAATGGGCACTGGACGTTATTGTTCAAGATACAAGCCGAGGCACAAACACAGTTTCCACAGTAATGGACCATAATTCCACCAAAATTTTCGTGAAACTCGTGATTTTCAGTCTATATTTGACATAAACGGCAATCTTGATGTTGTCAAGCTTGAACTTTCAAACATCAGTGCAACCAACTGCCAAGTTCTTGGGAGTTTTCCTTAGAAACAAAATCTCACAGCCGACTAGAATCACGGTAGAAGTGAACTTACTATAGAACATTTTTCAGTGTGTAATAATAATTAAAGTACCTACTTCGTATTGTCGCAGTAAATTCTTGGTCTTTTAACGTCAAGATGCTACCAAAACGCCATGGAATTTATAAATGCCCCATCAAGCTCTGAAGTACGGGTTTCTTATGGAAATGAGACGTAATAAAAGTCAGAGAATGTTAATTGCTTGCCCATCTGACCCAAGTTATTTTTGACGAATGCGTTTATTGGGTTTTACAACTATGCACCCCTTTATCTGCATAATCAACACAACCTACACAACCACCTGTTTGGCTTCTTATACCCGCACGAGTACAGTGAAACCCGCGTGTCGCGGGGCTCACCTCACATACCAAGTACTGAACTTCTTGAGATATTCAAATGAGGGTTGTTCGACATCTCGGGCCGCAGGCGGGAGGTCCTTGCTGCAAGAAAATTAAATCGCCCATCTGTCCCTCTCCGCATGGCCGTCGATGATAATCAATAGGCCCTTTTGCAGATTATAGACACGCTGCAAGGAGAAACCAGATACCGATCCGTGATGGTAAGGAGCGCGGCCGGGCGGTGAATAAATAGGAAAAGGACTTTTAAAACTAATAGCTGGCGTTCCAGGCAAATGTCTGTTATTTGGTTTTGCTGGGAAAAGGTAAAATAAAACCGCTAATTTATCGCCGGAACAGGGCGGTTACGTCCACGTTACGGCCCGGGCCAATGCCGTTTCTGTACACGGCGGCGTTAAGGGTGATTTTGGTGGAATTTCGGCGACCGGCCGTGTAATTTTGTGACCGCTAATTTCGTGCAACGACCGATTTCGTTGACATTTGCCGTCCGATCGGTTCCACTAAAAGTGCCAAACGTATAGGTATATCGGGGCGTTGCGCCATCAGGAAGTATATTCTAGAGTTGAAAGCGCTGATGCCAGTTGACTTTTACTGAATTATAGGAACATCTTATCTAAATAGAAGGTATCAAAATGAAATAAGTATACCTTTATCTAACTTCACCAGTAGGTACATATTATACGAATGCAACATAATTATTTTTTTAGGCGATCAACCAAAAACACGTTGATTGAGTGCTCTGTTGCGGCCGAGGTTGCGGCCCTAAAGTTGAACTTTTTTGTACGCTAATGTCAAAATTACTTCACGACCGCTAGACTTCACTTGTTCCTTTCGCACGGGTTGCATAACTTAAGTTCTGAAGTATTTTCTGCTAATTCACGAAATTGTGATTTATCTAGTTTATATTGAAATACAACAATGATAACCCTCAGAAGGTCGAATTAGGCATGGTACGAATTTTATCAATCCCACCAGCAGACATAAATCGCGAAATCGCAGCAGTATAATGGTGGAATGAAATTGCGT
The DNA here is from genome assembly GCA_949128115.1 of Anaspis maculata. Lineage (NCBI taxonomy): Eukaryota > Metazoa > Arthropoda > Insecta > Coleoptera > Scraptiidae > Anaspis > Anaspis maculata. Next base: position 94,195,846 of record OX421962.1, read on the forward strand.
CATGTTGGTACCATGCGTTTTGTTGACTGTCAATGCAATGTCAATAATTATTGCTATTGCCAAATTCTTTGATTGTCACCACTCACAACTCACAATAGGGTGTTCCACGGATTTTGGGAAAAAATTGATTCAAATGCTAGAGCCTTTGTAGAGCTCACTTGTTTTTCATTTGAATTTATTCATTTGGGCCCCGAAAAAAAAAAGAAAATTTCGCGTGACGTCACGTGCTTACTGGTGCCAGAGTGCGTAACAGATGGCGCCAAATGACGCGGTACAATGGGAGGCATGGACGATTTTGCTCCCGCCAGGAGGCGCTGCAGTTGGTTGGGACCTCTAGGGATTTTATCCAGCCTAGATTGCATGAACAAGCGCGTTGTGTCAAATCGTCAAATGAATAAACGTCAAATATTCGGAAATCTCACCGTGAACATAAATTGGAATTTTTTAATCGTATCGTTGAATCGTTCATAAGGATGCCGTAGGCTCTTGCGACGAGGGTCAGGATGCGGCCCCAAACTCCGGGTAAGCTCAGTTTGACTTCCGAAAAAAAAAAAATATTTTTATTGACTTTTATCGTAGACCCGGGCCCGGTATGGTACTCTGGAGAGGTAAATAGATGCTCTAAATAAGCCCTTCCTGCTCCATTCTACCAGACAGATTAAGACAAGAATAATCGAAAAACAATGACATTGCTGAGGTGCATGAAGGGATCTAGGTTATGTTGGTTCTATGTTGAAGTTTTGAACTTGTTCAGTTGAGGTATTATGTTCACAGCGTTGTGCGTAGTATACGAAAATTAAACACATGAAATGCAGTTCTTTATTTAGCCAGGACATTTCACTTTATTACAATAATTCAAACCATCACTTTACACAGAGTTTTCCACACTGCTACAAATATGTGAAGCCTTTAGGTTATGGCCTCTTTTGTGTTGTGCCTGATGGCTTGCCATGAGTAGGTATATTTTGCTTGCCTACTATCATGCAGCTTACGTCCGGCTTGTAGATAGAAACTACAAAATGATTTCAAACTCATTGGAATGTATTGATGATAGAATGATGGACTTGAATACCTCGACTTCATTGAGTGGAAGGGCGACTCTTGTATTGGTGATACCGAAATGTCCTCCTGGTTTTCGTATAGTATAGTCTAATTTCTGTCTCCGTTATCCATGTGCTAGGATAAAGCAGGAGTTGCTTATTCAGAGCATCTGTTTGCCTCTTCAGTAGATACCATATGGAGCCCCTCAGGTCTACAGTTAGTAGTTAACAAAAATTAATTTTTGCCTTTGGCAGTCAAACTGAACTTACCCGATGTTGAACGGAGCCCTGCTTCAACATGATAGCTTGGGACCACTGTGGGTTGCATTTATCGTGTCACCGGCCAGAGATTTTTGTCTCGCACGAACCTTCAGACGACCCCGCGCTGCTTCGCTCGCATTTGCCCTGCGTTTCAAACGACAAGCACCCGGTATCGGTGACACTAACATCATGCGACGACAATAAACAATAAAGATAGGTTAGGTTAAACTCTGACAAGCAATGACAACTGCAAGCTTGACCTTGGACTTGACGTTGACATGACGTTGACATTTGGTCCCAAGCCTATGTCGCGCCCTCTGGAATGCGTTTGCGAGAATGCCTCCCATTTCTCGCTAGATATCGTACGGAATCGGGAGCGCGGTGAACTCCGAACATCCCAGCGTGTCAGCCTGTCAACCTGACAAACAGCTGATCCCAAGAAAAAAGTGAAGTGTTACCGCAAGCAAGCATCAGCAGCATTCAGCAACACCAGCCACGCTGGGGCTAAAGCTAGCCCGTCACAGATGGTGATAATAAAAATAAAATTTGCGAAAATAAAAGAACTTCTGTGTCAATTTTGGAGTGTTTTGTGTTGGAATGTGAGTGCAATTTTCTGATTACAATCACGTTAAAATTACTTGAAAAGCATTCGAATATTCCCAATACCCCCCTATCGTGTACCCTTGAAGCAGGAGGTGGAGTTAGAAAGACGTGAAGTGTTTGCATAAATCAAAAACAAATTGATTTCACCCGAGAGTTTACCGCTAAGGGCCGTTTTGCAGCGGCCTGGCGGACTTCGCTGTTCTGAAAATAAGTGAGTGATGTATTGAAAGATAGGTACCTACCTAGGTAGGTAGGACCTAACTACTTACCTATTATTTATTTACACCAGATAAAGTTCCCTTAGGCCAATATCAACGTGATTTGATCCAAGAAAACCGATTTATCAAGACACAAACCCTGCTGGGATGCCCACAGAAAAATTCAGGAATGCTACCAGAAGCTCTCTCACTGATCTGCGGCGCTAACCTAGCTTGGTGGCCGTCATGGTTTCCTTCCTCAAAGCCACTCAAAGGATGTTTTCTCAAAATTGTTCTCGCTAGTGCAGTCGTTTCTAATTCAGACAACAAATGTCATGTGATTTGAAGTTTTGAATTGCACGTCAAAACTGACAAAACGTGATTCAGATTTTAAGACGCTAAAATGTCGGCAAAGTGGGCCACGATAGGTTTGCGCGCGAGGTTCACCGAGTGACTTCATGAATTCATAAGAAATAATTTTTTTCTACAAAATTAGAGGAGAAATAACGTGCGTATTACATGCAATAGTTAATTAGATCAGGAACAATCGGAACACTCAATAAAAATCACTACATTTTTCCAATATAACATCCCATTTACAATAAATTTACCGTGGCGTCGCCCGTCCGTCTCCTAGTCCTACGCCGTGACGGCTTCCAGATTCCAGAACATAATGACGTGCATCATGTGACAGCACATTGTAACGCCAAAAAGATGCCAGCCTAGGAATCTCGGAAAAGAGTTCCAAGGTAGGAAGATATGCCTCATGAGTGGTAGATTTGTCGGAGAAAAAGGCAAGAAAAGCAGGTTCGAGGTTCGGTCTATTTATTACCCTTCTTCGATCTGGCCCATTCGACAAAAAGTTCGTATTTCTTCGAGTATTTCTTTGAAATAGATTGGATACAATTTCCCCGGCAGCAGATGCAAAGTTGCTGATGCATTTGCGACTTGTATGAATCACTCGTTTTTAATCATAAAATAATTTTAGAAAGTGACACGGATGAAACAGAATTGATAGGATTGTCTTGTCAAATTTGTTTGTCATTGGTAACTATGTTTTCATAAAGATGCAAAGCATAAAATCAACAATAAATGGATGAGAGTAGAAACTGATCATTTTCATGTTTTTTTTCTGTGAATCGCCTAAAAACTGTTGTATGGACCTCGGCCAAAGGTCCTTTTTTGACCTCACCTGATTTGCAGACGAGGCGCAGCCGATTTGCTGCCAGGAAACTTCAGATTCGGCCAAAAAATATCACCTTTACGGCCTTGGTACATAATAACTATTTTCGACAATAATAATAATTCTGATATTTCTATGGCTGTTGTTACTATGATACGATTGAAATACCTAAGTACTTACCCCTGCCCCTAATAAAGAATTGGCACAGCTATGTGCACTCAACCCAGCGTTACCCAGGTGAAAAACATTACGTGATAACCCAGGTGGGGTGTGTAATACCCGAGAGACAAATTTTTCCTTTATTGGAACAGCAATTTGATTTTAGGTTTTTTAACATTAAATTAGAAATACTGTATTCACAGACATCGATAACAATACAGTTTGTTGCACATGAAAGAATTCATTCTATGAGAAAACAAAGGAAAATGAAACATATGATTATTGCACAAACGAACAAAAATGCTTTTATCAAAAAAAAGTAGATAGCACTAGGATGGCAATTCCATGAAAAAAAAAACATCTTATAAAGGCCAAAAAACAAAAACGAAATGACAAAATCTAAAAAAAAGTGTGTCAATCACATACAATCATCACAAGAAAAATTAGAATGTTTCAGGCAAATATAGCGATCACAATGTTGACAACGGTATTTTGTTTTTCTATATCGATTATTAGGACATGTTTGACACCTTGCATACTCATTGTTTTGCTGTTGTAGTTGAGATTAGACCGTTTCGCCGAAAATATCAAGAAGTTTTGAAAATTAATCACAAACAATAATCAAAACATACCTTGTGAAAAAAATTGAGACTTTGTGACCCAGGTGGGGTATGACACACCCGTGACAGTTTTCAGGGCCTATAGAAGTTTTCAGATCAAGTGTTCAATAATTAGGTATCACACCGTGATTGTAAACATCAATATTTTCCAGGAAGCTATAGGAAACTATAAGTGTGTACATGGCAACAGCTGAAAATGACACCAGTTTCAAAACGGCTTGGGTATGTCACACCCCATCTGGGCAACGCCGGGTTTCAAAGTAAGTTGTGCTATACGCTATACTGTTTTGCAGACTGGCTCATGTCGTCTTTAGACTAAGATAAGGACAAGAAAATATATCTTTCATTTATTTTCCATCCAAACTCCAGTTAAACAGTTATTTACATTGAAGTTTGAAGTTTCCAGACCCAATAAGATGATTTTACAATTTTTTTACTTCGTCAACTGAACAACAGTTGTCGTCCCTTCTTAAGAGAGCTCACCTCCACCATTTGTGCATGTTCACAGTTCGATCGATTATTGAAGTCACCATTGCGGCAAACCCTCAACTGGTGTCGTGAGGTTTTTCGACATCCCATTCCAGCGACTACATATTCAACAGAATCCTATATTCCTGCAAAAATACCACTTAAGGTTCAGTCAGCTTATGTAGCCCGCAAGTTTTAATTTTAGCCGTAAGCGCTGTATCGCTTATTGGCTGTTCTGAGGAGGCTGGTTCATAAGAGCCAATGGGTGTCGCTGCGCTTGCAACTAAAATTAAACCTTCATGCAATAAATTTTTATCTCTTTTTACGTTCACTTTTTGACTCTGACAAGAAAACACCAGATGCCCTCGAAACCGGTCAGCAAAAGCAAATAGATATTTTGACAAAAACTCGCGAAAAGACTCCGAGAAAACGAAAATCTGCCTGAAATTTTCACATCGTTTCATAGAAATGTGAATATTTTCCACAATTATTTTTCAAGCTGTAGATTTTCCACAATTATTTTTCAAACTGTAGAGGCCTTGATTGCGCGATGTCAACAAATTATCATTTAATTTGTTTATTCTTTTCAACCAAACGGTTTACTCCTCAGATACTACTCATGTACCAACTTCCATCAAAATCTGTGAAAGTTTTGCGAAGATGTGGAAAGAACCGGACGAATTTATTTTATATTGAACAAAGTTGTATTGCAGATTGCAATCGATCCAAGAAACGAAAAAAAAGAAGCACATTTTCACCTGTTTTTTGCCAAAAAATTATTGATTTTTTCAGATGTATGATTGATTTTTATTAGAGGTGTACATATTCAATCAGGTCTCTGGTGAGTACTGTTACTGCAAACAAAATTTGGTTGGAACTCGTTTGGTACTTCTCAAGTTGAAATTTGATACAAATAACAAAATCTGACGGCTGTCACATCGGACTTCTTACATGCAATAATCAACAGTAATATCACAGGTGCTTAGATTTTCACGATAATTTTGGCCAGGCGATCGCGAGTGCTGCTTGTAGTGATAAATGTCCGACTCCGTAGGAGGAGGGCATTTATCCAGGGACAACCAGCCCAAAGGAAACGTCTGGCCAAAATTATCTGGAAAAATCTCGAGCACGAGTGATATTTTGATGATTATTGCAAAAAAGAAGTCCGAAGTGACAGCTGTCAGATTTTGTTGTTTACATCAATTTTATTCCGTTGTCATTGACAGTGGGATTTAGATAAGTGAATATTATCCTTGTAGGTCTAATAATCAAGGGCGATGTATGTAATAATCAGCAAAATATCACTCGTGCTTCAAATTGTTCCCGATAATTTTGGTCAAGCTTTTTCCTATGGCTGGTTATTGTCCCTAGATAAATGCTCTCCTCCTACGGAATGGATGTTTATCGCTACAATCAGCACTCGTAATCTTTTGGCCAAAATTATTCTGAAAATCCAGACACTGGTGATAAAACTGTTGACGATATTTCACTGAAATCTCTTTGAATACATAACGAAAATAACCAATAGCAAAAGTGTATTAGCCCCCAAATTGAGAAAAATGAATTGAGCATTTTTCTTACATTTCTCCGTGCGCAGGTGGTAGTGTGACTGACTACTCGTGGCACGAGAATTCTGGGTTCGATTTTCGGGTAAAGTTTTGGTTCAACTTGCAGCTTTTCGATGATTTGTAAGTTCTTGATAATAAACAAAGGGTAAAGCTCCTATGGTCAACGTGGAGCCGATTAGGAGGAAAATATTTAATAAAACGTATGGGTGCCTTCAACAAAGTGTGGATCTTTTGGGACACCTGTATTACAGGGTGTTCCATTGAAAATAAAGAAATTAGTCAAAATTTCAGTGACCAGGCACGTGTTAATCGAATCAATTTGATGACTTTGGAAGTAATGACAATCAGATGTCATTTTTGACCCACTCCAGCTACACCGGCGCCATCTGAAACAATTGCCATCAGGATTTGCCCCCATTGTGTCACCATCTCTACATAATAATATTGGCAGGAGTCGTCACTTATTTCGACAGATCATGAAACAGTTATCACCGTCATAAAACTGGGCGAATGGGGTAAACGAAACCCTTCTCCTCTTGTCAAAATCTTCATCCAAGATAATTTATTGCGCTGCGCCCGAAAAAAATAACCCGCCGCCTCTACCACACGCGGTTAGCGTACAAATAAACATTATGTGATGTGGCTGCAAACAACCCTATCCATTATATACCCTTTATTTACAATAGTTTTTATAGCCCACTATAAAAGTTGGGTGTATAGTAGTAGCGCGCTCACCCGCGCGCGCGTGTCCCAGGTAAAAAAGTCCCGACACTAACACACACTCACAAAAAAAAAACAGCTTATCGCAAGGGTTATACAAGACACGTTCTAAAGACTTCTTTATTAAGTTATTTGAGGTTAACCGCTTATTAGACGGGTTTTATAGCGCGCACGCGACCAGGTAGAAAAGGGGTAGTTTCGCTTTTTTTTACATGCATTACGCACACCGGAAGACTTTTTTAATGAAGCATCGCATCCCCTTCCCCATTGATGAAAACCACGCAGAGCCCCCATTAAGTTTTCGTGATGCCATCCGTTTGATTTATAATTAGGGCGGGCAAGAGCATATACTCGCATCAGGTACCCATTACAGAATGCCTGAATAACGTTTTTTTTTCAAGAATATTTTTGTGTACCTATACATATTTTTGTGCCTCAAAGTTTGGCAGGAATCGGCATCTCAGGCGTATATGCGCACCGATGAAAATACATTTATTATGAGTCCTTATCCTTAACCAGATTTAACTTTGCGCTGATGCTTAATCAAAAATTCTGCCGCTCTCGCGCCAAAAGTGCCAGAAGGGGCGCGTGAGACGCGGGCAGGAGGCCTCCTCCACCCTTAAAACTTCAGAAATTATTCATCAATCTTTTAGCATGAGCGCGAGAGCGTTACACCCCACTTAGTACTGCGCCTGATGTTGTCTAGTAATCAACCTAATGGATATTTTATAAATAATCAACAAGTATCCAAAAGAACCATCATCTCATTACAAGGACGGTTTTTTTTTTGTATGTTGATGGGTGCTGCTGATGCCCGGGAGTGGGTACTAAGTGTATGTATAAAAGTGTAAACGAGTTTAGAAAAAGCGCCGTGCTCCTAACTCTTGGGCCAAATTGAGTTTATGAGGATTGATTGACACTGGAATGGTTTTAGAGACCTTTATTTTGCAACGTTTCTCTTGAAATTAAGGTGAATAATAAAAGTATCTGATGTGAAATAATTTTTTCTGTGAATTTGCTGAAGAAGCACAGCGAGGTGCAAAAGTATGGAACAAATTCATTCAAAAAATCGCATTTCTCTTCTCGGCAAATTCCTTGAACAGATCGATTTTGTTTTCCAATTTGGCACATTCTGATGTAAAATTTTCATATTTTCCGCCATTTTTGCAAAAACTGTGACGTCATCAGTAATTTTTTTGAACTAAACTCCACTCCTTTTTGTGCAGATTCGGATAAATTCTGATTTCAGCAATATGCACATATACTTTTTTGGGCTGACAGTTTCGCGTATATTAAAAGTCAAAGTTCTTGACTTGACTTGAACAAAATTGGTTGAACGATTCAAGAGTTATGCTAGGAAACCGATTTTCTATTTTCAACTTTGGAGGGCTATATCTCCGTTATTATGCACCACTTGAATTTTTTCGGGAAAGTCCCCTTCATTTTTGATTCTCTATTATCTCTCAAAATAAATGTATCAAAAATTGGACCACCCTGTGCCTGCATGATAGACGACTTAGATATTACTTCTTCCTTTGTTATACTATAGTCCAGGAATTTTAGCTGTCAAAATCGCAAATAGCGAACAAAAATGAAAGCCAGCCGGATTTTTGTATATAAGCTCAGTTCAGCATGTAGTTTAACATAGTAAAAGTCCTCAAGAATCCGGTGTGAGCTTCGGCCGTTGTGGCCTCGAGAAGAACTTGAGGATCAGTTTTTCGCGTATATCTCGTGAACAAAAGCACTTAGAAAGAAAGTGCTCGGGAAGAAATTGTTGGAAATTTTATTGTCTATAAAAAAGGTTCCCACACATTCTATCGTCAGGCGACTCCTTCTTCGTCAAAACAGAAGAAAATTGAAATAATCCAGATGCTCGATGCTGAAGACTCGATGCCACTATTTCTTAATTGAAGCTTGAAGCCATCAATACGAACTATGCCGGCGGCATATACAGGGTGAAATAAAAATAAAAAGTTGAATACTTGTTCCTCAAGAACCAAAATAGGTGAAACATGTAAATCGCCATAAATAATTCTGATTTCATGGTCATGAAGTCGTCGTAAACTTAAATTAGATATCTTGAGCCGTTTCTGAAATATCTTCAAATAAAAGACTGAAGTTGTTACCGGAAAAAATAATTTTTTCGTCAACTCATCAGAAAAAAAGTTGACTGTGTTTTTTCTAAAAGTAGTTGTTTTTCACTATTATTTTATTTTAAATGTGATTTATCATTGTTTCGATTCAAAACACCAAGTCTCGATTCAATATCTGAAGAATTACTGATATACGGAAAAGTAGTTATTTTTTCGTAACGACTTCAGTCTTCTGAAGATATGTCAGAAACGACTTAAAATATTTGATCCAAGCTAACGACGACTTCATGACCATGGAATATAGAAATATTTTTGGCGATTTATATGTATTCACCTATTTTGGTTCTTGAGGTACAGGGTGTTCACGATAAAATTCACCCCCCTCCAATAGATTTCCCTTTCAGATATTTCGAAGAAATGAAAACTTTTTCTTCACGATTTTTCCCAGGGACTTTAAATTGATTCTCTAAAAGTTTCTAATTGGTACCGTATACAGTAATGTATGGATAATCCGAACCCTCTATAATCCGAACTACTCTATAATCCGAACACCCCAATTCTGTAAAATGATATCTATAATCCGAACCCCTGTATCCTGTAATCCGAACTGTTACTTATTTTTCTTTGTGCTGCCTTTCGAAAGAATACCGAACATTTTATGCGAGCTTGTAAGTCTCAGCTTTCATTGTAAGCTGTATTTGAACCATGTCTTCAACACGGAAGCATGTCACCTTGATCTTCAACAAAAAGCTGATATTTTGCGTCAATTGGAGTCTGGATGTTCATACGCTACCCTAGCAGTACGTTTCAATTAAATAATATGAAATAATTTAAAATAAACCTCTCATGGATAATTTGCATATTTTTTAATGCATATTCGCAGCATTTTGATCGTTGAACACGGTATCTATAATCTGAACACGTTCGGATTATAGATATAATTTAGTGTGAATTCTATAATTCGAACGTTTTGGTAATCCGAACGGGGTCTGCAAAGTTTCTGTTCGGATTATCCAGACATTACTGTACAGGGTGTGAAATGTGACTTTCTTATTTTAAATGCAACACCCTATATTTTATTCCGTTATTTGATGAAGCCTTTTTTTTTCTGATTGCAAATATATATGACACTTATGATTTATTCTGACAAGTAAGTTGTCGAAAAAGTAATAAAATAGGTAGTCAAGTAATTTTGTTTCGCGGCAAGATGGCTTTGGTTTCTACAGTTCACTTGAAAAATAGTTATTCTCACAGCATTTTATCTGCAGAATTCAACTCTGCATGGATAAATGGTCCAATTCGTTCCTAATACAGGGTGTCGCGTAATTTTTAATTTTTATTTCATTTGACTACCTATTTTATTATTTTTTTGACAGCTCCCTTATCAAAATAAATCATAAATGTTTTTTTGTAATCAGAAAGAAAGGCCTCATCAAATGACGTAATAAAATATAGGGTATTGCATTTGAAATAAGAAAGTTACATGTCACACCCTGTATACGGTACCAATTGAAAACTTTTAGACAATCGATTCAAAGTCCCTGGGAAAAAATGTTGAGAAAAAGTTTTTAGTTTTTCAAAATATCTCAAAGGGGAATCTCCTAGAGGGGGGGTGAATTTTATCGTGAACACCCTGTACATTTGTTCAACATCTTATTTTTATTTCATCCTGTATATGCCGCCGGCATAGTTGGTATTGATGGCAAATAGTTTGATGGTTGGGGACTTTTACTATATCAAACTAGATACTTAACTGAGCTTATACCGGGTGATCATTTGAAAACTATCCACCTGCAATAACTCCCGATTCCTAGTCAATATTTCTTCGAGCAAAAACAGGTCGATTTTTATATGGAGGGGGACATCTAAAACATAAATACATAGGCAAATTTCTATCTTCAGTCTCCTCGCCCCCACCCACCCTAAAAATAAAATTTCAAATGACACTACCTACCTTGCGATACATCAAATTGAAGAAAATTAAATTCTTTTTTTGAAAAAGATATTTTCAAAAAATTCAACTCTACCCCCATTCTCCCTAAAAAGTCTCTGAGTGTCCCTTTCAATATTCTGGAAGCCTCAATTCTCTTCAGTTTAGTCAGCATCATCCTGAATGGCATCAAAGAAGAGAATTTTCGGTGGAAAAAGTGCCACCCAAATTGACCCCATTGCTCTCCCCACCTCAACTTTAAAATTTAACAAAATACCATCCACTTTGTTATACCTACATCAAATAAAATGGAATCAAATTCTCTTTCTAAAAACAATTTTCTTGAAATTTTCAACCCCTCCCCCATTTAACTGGTCATTTGGAATATTTTAATAAGAAAACGGAGGTTTTAAAAATTTCGAAAAAATTGTGCTCAGGGAGAGAATTGAATTCCCTTTGATTTGATGTATCATAAAGTAGGTATTGTCATTTAAGCTTTTCAAGGTGAGGAGGGGGGAGCAAAGGGGTGAATTTGGGTGGCACTTTTTCCATAAATTTTTTTTCTTTCGATGCTGTGCACGATGACGTTGACTGCATTGAAGAGAATTTAGAGGTCAAAAATATTCAATTGGACACTCAGAGAATTTAGGGGGGAAGAAGGGTGGGGTTAAAATTTTTAGAAATGTTTTTGCAGAAAGAGAATTTAATCCTGTTGAATTTAATGTATCGCAAAATAGGTAGTATCATTTGAAATTTTGAAGTTAGGGTAGGTGGGGGCGAGGGGGCTAAAGATAGAAAATCGCTAATGTATATGCCGATCAGCTTTTAAATTCAGCACTAGAACGGTAATTTTCTTACGCCAAGTTGGCAATTCTGCGATAATTGGGGATGCTCAAATTTGTAATGTTGGATCAGTTTTTCCCTAGATGACCTTGAATTTGTATTGTCAATCAAGTACAGCGCTGTTGCAAGATTGTACGAATGTTCAAGGCGTCTTGATTTTGGTAGATTTTCGCCAGTTTAAATGGGCGACTGGTGGTGGAATGTTTTTTCAAATAAAATAATAAATCACGTTGAGGAAACTGTTCTAATTTTTGGTCAAAAATAAAGGTCAATAGCTGATATCTAAAATTAATCTGTGCCCTTCAAATTTAACACTAGGTGATAGATTTTACAAGCTTTCGAAGGTAATAATCGAAAATTTCACAATTTTTCTGAAATTATTGCTATGCCTGTACTAAGGATCTAATTTTAGTGACAACGTAAATCAACTTATATAGTGCAATAGTAACTAGTATCACTATATGTAGGTACTTAAGATACATTGATACTATAACTAAATATATACAATATACAACAATTCTTGAAAACCTGTGAGATGAATTAACTTCAGCTACAGCATTCGCTTGAAGATCTATAGGCAAAGCACAGAGAAACTGTTCGACGTAGCTTTAATGCAAAAAAAAAAAGGAAAAGATGTCAGCGAGGCTGATATCAGTGGCCATCTTAGGAAACAGAGGGTAGAGTAGATGCAGCAAGTGGGCGAGTGCGAAGTTGCCGATGGAGAAGTTGAGGAACTACAGGTCTAGCTCAGATGCAGTTTTTGATAGCCATTGTCCGCGGACACCTACTCCGCGACGATGTGGTTCATGGTCTGGTTCTCAGTTCCACATGGCTGCGATGTTCAAAATTGGCAGCCAGAAAGTCTGGGTAGAGTTGACAACTCCAGCAATGATTCTCAATGCTTGGTTAAGAATGACGTCAATGATGTTGTGTGTGTGTGTGCTATTCATCCAAACAGGAGCGCAGTATTCCGCTGTCGACAGTGTCGACTAGACCAAGACAAAGGTGGATATCCGAAGAGTAGTGGCGTCGACACTCCATGTAGTTCTCGCAAGTCTCTGAACCAGGTTCATTCGTGTCTTCGTCTTGGCACTGAGTTTCTCCAAGTTGAGCTTGAAGGACAATGTTTGGTCGAAGGTCACACCCAGGTACTTGGGAGTGGGATTGTGCTGCAGATGAAGTCCAGCCATCAAAGCTGACATTGAGGTGACGATCTGCTCCTCTGTTGTTCAGATGAATGTTCTAGTCTCTATCTCCCGAGAGTTCGGATTCAATCCTCATTTCTGAAAGATGACAAAATTCTGTTGGAAAATCGTGATACATATTAATTTTTTGTGCAGAAATATCATAGTGAAAAATCACAGAATTGGCGGGTTTTTATTTTGCACATCTGTGTATTTGTCCAAAAAGTTCGTTTTCAGTTTTGACAAAAAAATACAAGGTAAAACTTTGGATCAAGTTTTCATTTTTGGCTGGTCATAATCTACTCGCTGTTCGATTGAATTGGTTCAAATTCATTTCATGGCTTGTCTCTGTTGACAGAAGGGCTGGCCTAAAAAGCTAAAATTACAGAAGCCAACTTTTTTCAAGAAAGAATCGAGCCACATCGCGGGTCAACCATCAAATTTGCCTCAATATGGCTCGAACCCGATAACAGTATTCCCAAAAATGTAAATTTGACCAAATAACACAGGGATACATTTTTCCGAATCTGCGGCCCTGGACTTTGATTTACCCAGTAATTCTTGACAAGTTTTAACAGAGGAATATTGCTGGTAAATCTAAACAAAATTGAAGTCCTCTATCTGCCATTGGTCTATGTAACGTTAATAAATAACCTTATAGCGTGGAGACCTCAGGTGATGATAAGCACCGCAAAGCAAGAGCGCCTTTCTCTGGTGGTGATTCAGGCGTGGCCCCAAACTGTTGGTAATTTGTGGAAATTCACTGGAATCCCGTGGCCATCCATTTAATTTGAAGAAATCGTATCCGGTGGAAATCCCGTGGTAATCCCGTGGCAATCCATCACAATCCGTTGAACGTTCTGATGTCCCAGTAAATCACCCGAGGATTCACCCCTTGGTCATTTGCATCTGAAGTCAACTTTGAATGAAAGAAAAAATTTACAAGCACCTAAGTACTCAGACAAGAGTGCTACTCGTACTTACCTTATAAATGTACAGGCAAAACCATGAATATAGCAATAGCAGAACCGGGGGCAGAACACTTTAATGAAATTTTCCCAGGAATGTAAACAACTATGACACTCACCTGACATCATGACAAACAACGGCCAAGGCAACAGGGCAGCGGATATGATGCAAGGAGACGCCAGATCTGGCATTTCTTGTCAAAATTTTCTAACCTCTTTGTTCTCAGCCCGTTTTCGCGCAACTTGGTCTAAGAGCGTCCGTTACACTCTAGGCAACATGGCCAACCGCGTTTTTAATTCTGCTGAATTTAAAACGTGATCGGCATATATGTTTTAGATGTCGCCCTTGATATAAAAATCGACCTGTTTTTGCTCGAAGACATTTTCACTAGGAATCGGGAGTTATTGCAGGTGGATAGTTTTCAAATGATCACCCGGTATACAAAAATCCGGCTGGCTTTTATTTTTGTTCGCTATTTTTTCTAAAATTCCTGGACTACTGGTAATAGAAGCTGTTAGAATAGAATGAAACAGAAAGGAAAATTGATGTGGTGAACCTAGAGACTCGCCTAGAGACATGAAAATAATCTTACACTTCTGATGTGTTGATGTTCTGTTCTTGTAACTTTTGTTTATCCACTAAGACTTAAGCGATAGTGTCGTGTGATTGCAGGAAATCTACATAATATGCTGTTGGGCAAGAATTTTCAACATCCGTCTGGCACTCGTTCTGTGTCTTTGGCATCTAATGACTTCTCCAACGGTGGGACTTCCCAGCGACTTTGTACCTAACGTGATTTGAAGGCGCCAATTCACGATGAGACTTCTTCGCGTGAAGCATTTTGTCCAAAATCTCTTCTCTCGCTAAAATTTCACCCGAAACGCGCATGTGAGAAGTAAACATTTTTATTTATTCTGAAACCTTTACTTCTTCAAACTGCACACCTGAGCATAGAAGAATGCCAAGTCAATGTATTGAAATGGAGTCGCAATAGAGTTGCTCTTGTCGTAAATGAAAGCTAAAGTATATAATAATCATATTGTGACGAGTTGCGAGGCTCTCGAGCGATTCCACTACATTCGAGAATAAACACGGAAACGATCAAGACACGCGAGTAATAAACATTCGCAGTTCGCACAATAGGCAGCGACGCGATGCTTCAGTTGCTGGAATATACGCGAAACTCATGGACGTTTCTACAGCCGCGGCGGAAGTACTAGCGGCCAATGTTGGAATATAGCAGAGGACGCGTGGAATGTTCTAGAAGCTAGCACTCGAGCCAAGAGAGGCCGGATAACTCACCGCGACAGCGAGTAAGTACATAAGCGAAGTCAAGCAAAGCGTTATCTAAGTGCGTCAATTTATTTGACGTGTATTTAGTTATTTAGTTGTAGGCATTGATAAACAGTTGGTGTTAAAACGTTCGTCTCCAAATTTTACAAGTACCCATCGCAGAATTCGTAACAATATCATCTACGAATAATTTTGATCTATTTTGTTGTTACAACGCCAAGTTTCAAATTCTCGCAAACATTTAATTAATCACTTCTGACAGGACCTGGCCGAGAATAGCAATTAGAAAAACAATTCCCTCTTCCCCATTCCTCTCGATGATTCCGCCAAAATTAAACAGCACACAAATCGTGTAACCCAAAGCCCCATATCGAATAATAAGGTGCCCATCCTCAAGGTCCTTGAACCTCCAAAAGTGCCCTGAATTCACATTTCTCACCCCCGAACATCTCCAGGTATACAAGACAGGTAACAAAAATCGCGTGATATTTTTACTCTCCGCAGAACAGCCCCATATATGAATATTCGTCACGGCTCGTGTTAAATCGCACAACAATGGAATAATCAAAATTATTTTCAATGCGATTGACGAAATCGACATCGCACAATGATGACCATTATGATACTTGCATATGGTCTCTTTTTTTCCCGTGTGTGGGTCCATTGAAAGCTGACGGAATAAAATATTCCAGTTTATATTGCCCCTTGCTCTCCGCTCCCGATCACGCGGTCCACCCCATCATCTTTCCTGATGATGGCCACCATGTTGGATCCGAAGAATTTTTGCTGCACGTCGTTTTTGGCTACATGTTTTGTCAATGGTATAAAACAGCGCTGACCCTCAAAATGCGCAACATGGATGTGGAGTTGTTTTTTCGGTGGACACGAAGGGCTGGACTGATGGTGATGGTGGTGGATGCACGTATAATGTATATGTATGTGCATATGGAAGGGTCAGTCCCTGCGGACGTTGGGGTAGATCTTTCCCCTTGCCGGATGACGCCGCGACGACCAATGGAGTCCGAGATGGGGTCAATACAATCAATAGTTTTCGATGGGAAAACTGTTTATTAGGAAAATTTCATGGGGATGACGTCATCTGTAGGTACAGTGCAATTGAAGGGTTCTTATGCAATTACTTCTGCCCCATTTACTGGATTTGTTTCGAAATTAATCTGTGTAATCTAATGTGTTTCTCTACCATAAATATAGGAAAGACAGAGGGTGTCAAAGTTTACGATTTCTTTTATTCGTACTTACCAGGACCTCTTGAACAAGCTGGACTGCTGTTCCCTATGCTTTTTTGGATTACAAATAACATGAGGCTACCATCTAGTTTGCTCCCTGTAGTGCTCAAACGACACAAACGATGACGGAGTGACGGAGTACACCAAAAGATATTTCAAAGGTCTACTTCCATGTATACTCATAGTAGGCCTGCAGCTTGTCCTACATTTTTCTTTCTCAACTTAGCCGGTAACCTCATTCTACTTTTTTCTGACCAACTCCGTTTAAAAGTAAGTTATGTGAGAACATCCTAGCCGAAAGTTCGCCTAAATTCGCTTGGCGAAACATCCCCAAAAGGCCTCCTGAAAACGACCAGAAACCAAATTCATCGTGCGCCGCGACCTTTTTACTTGTTTTCCGAGTAAACTATGATAGGTAAGAAAGAGTTTTCAAACACGAAGTTGTAGAGGATAAAATTATCTACAAAAATGTCCCGAGTAGCATTGGCCTCCCTTCTTAGTTTAGCCGTCAGAGCGTCTTAAAATTGTACGATATGAATTGCTATTCCGCTGCCGTGCAGGTTTTGACACAGAGTTACACCAAATAAACATGACACGGTGCCCTCTACGATTGTAAGGCGAGTTGTCGGCCCCAAAAATGGGCATCCCCGGTCTCTCGAAGTTGTCTGTTATCGGCTTGTAGTGGTTCGATCACAATAATTTTTTTCACTCGAAAGCGCTCTTCAAAGTTGAAAAACTTTCGCCGTGCTTTCTTCTTTGTACACATTAATGGTTTCGTAATAAAATCCTCAACAAAATAAGTGTCACCCTGCAAAATTTGACTTGATTTGAAAACAATACAACTTTGGATTCCCACAAGTGATTTCTTAGACTTTCAGATTATTCGCTATCTTTATCCTTCACCTATTGGTTTCTATCTTTGTAAAACATAAAATACTTTACATAAAGTTTTTGCAGGGTGACCAATAGACTGGTGCAAAATTTCTAAAAGTTCAACATGCATGCGCTCGCTAACTCGCTTGAACAAGAAACTTTTTCAAACACCGCGTAGCCATGGAGAAAGACTTGATACCTCTAAATATTGAATTTTCCGGTTTATCTCTCTTATTTAGAGGGTGACTTCAAAACGTCAATTTTTTTAGAATTGCCAGTAGATTTTTTTCCGCGATGACTGATTTCTAAAATTTTAGGCCCATTTTGAAGCTTAAATTAAGGTAGCCAGAGGATCAAAATCAATTCAAGACAAACATTCAAAATCCAGGGTTGCATGAAAAGTGACCCAGACTTGAACTGCTCTCGGAATCTTGGCTAAGAGGAGAATCGAATGAACATCAACACACCTTCTAAAGAACTACCTATTTATTCTAAACACTTCAATATGTTTTTTTTTATGAAAGTGGAATTGTTGACGGTAGCAAGCCAAGTTAGAACTGCATACTTTTGAAGGAGATTCATCAGCCCTTGTGCATCTGAAAATGTTCGTGACCAAAGTTCCAAAAGCTATAACAATGATTAACAAACAGTGACCAACCGCGACCAGTGACCAGACCGTTTACTATCCGGTCAACTACTAAAATCGATTTTTTTTTCAACGATTCTTAATATATACGTCCAGTCAGGTCCTAAATAAAACAAAACGGTTGTCGGCCGCCAGATTTATAACAAAAAAAGTAGGAAAATGTGGAAATAAACTCTATTAATTGGTTGACCGGATAGTATAGAATAGAATAGAATATAATAATCTTTATTCACCATCACTGCGACATACAATATTGGCTTTGTCAATATAAGACAAGTAAAAAATGTTTAAACAACAACAAAATATACAATAAAACAACAAGGAGTTGACGCCATAGAACAGTAGGTATCACTCAAGAAACTCCCGTACCGAATATAACGCTCTCTCAGTCAAAAGCACCTTGACGGCTTTCTTAAACTGACTTAGTTATATTAAGGGTTTTGATGCAGCTTGGTAATCTGTTGAAAAGTCTGATACACATGTAGTTTGTTGACTGTTGAGAAGCTTCAACTCTGTGAAAAGGTATGGTCAGGTTATTTTTATTTCTTGTGTTGTACTCGTGAAAATCACCATTGTCAGTGTAAATCTCGAGATTTTCTCTTGCATACAAGAGACACTGAAACACATAACATGCAGGAACGGTCAGCAGTCCCAAGGACTTGAAAAGAGGTCTGCAGTGATCTGCCATCTTAGCCCCACAAAGTATGCGAACTACTTTTTTTTGGATTTTGAAAATTCTCTCTAGCTGTGGTGAGAAACCCCACAAAACTATGCCATAGTTGACCAAGCTCGAAAAGTTGGCGTGGTATAGAGTGAGAGCAGTTTCCGTGTTCACGTAATCTTTAATTTTTCGGATTTGATACACCACCTTGCTCAACTTTCCAGCAAGGTCATCTATATGTGGTGCCCATGAAAGTCTGGGATCCATAACAATTCCAAGGAATCTGACAGGATCACCCCCCATCCGGTCCCGAGTGGAGAAAGTTATATTTTGTGTCTTGTCGACATTCACACGTAATCGATTCGAGCAGAACCACTCGCCGGCTCTCAGAATTGCATAATTGATTGAATTGGACTCCTCATTTAAGGCAGATTGGTAAAATGTTGTGTCATCTGCAAACAAAACTGATCTTGTCGGCTTAACAGAGTGCGCCAGATCGTTCAGGTATATTATAAACAATATGGGTCAATAAGGATGGACCCCTGTGGAACACCAGCGAGTAGTCTGCCCAAAGTCGACGTTTGCGACATCAAAGACACGAATTGTTGCCTATCCCGCAGATAGGAGCAGAAAAGATCCAGTGAGCCACCTCGAACTCCCATGTGCTCCATCTTGGCCAGCAATATTTCATGGTCAACACAGTCGAACGCCTTCGACAAGTCAACCATTGCAGCAATTGTCGACATGTTCCCGTCAAAGGCGCCCGACACATGCTCAACCAATTGAACAGCAGCCTTTATGGTCGATTTACCCCTTCTAAAACCAAACTGTTCAGGACAAAAGAGGTCATTTCTATCAAAGTAGTGAACAATTCTAACCTTTATCACTTCCTCAAAGATCTTTGAAAAAACAGGAAGGATAGATATTGGACGGTAATTGTTTATGTCCTTTTTCGAACCTTTTTTGAAAATAGGTATCACTCGAGCAATTTTCAGCCTGTCCGGAAAAACTGAGTGCTCGATACATGTGTTTATCAAGTACTCCAAGACATCAACAACGTCTCCTGCCACTTGCTTAATCACTTTTGCTGTTAGACCGTAAACATCCGGCGAATTCGAGTTTTTCAAACCACTCATGATCCTCAGCAACTCCGCTCTATCCGTTGGCCTAAGATAAAATGACGAACAAGGTTTCTCTGTGTGTCTTAAGAACTCAGAGAAATGAGATTTTGCTTGTGGTATTTTATTTTTCATGACTTCAGACACCTTTAGAAAGAAAGAATTCAGCTCATCGGGACTAAACTCCGGCACACTCTCTGTTGTTCTCCTGTTACTGTTACTGCCCCGGTCTCAGTTTACTATCCGGTCAACCACCGAAATCACATCATTTTTGACAAATTCCTTCTACACACACTCAATGACGCCCTAAAAAATCAAAAACTGTTGTCGGCCGCCAGTTTTATAAAATATTTGGCCCCCTTGTGTCTTTGATACCGTTTGAAGCTCTGTTGAGCCCTCTTGCAGTTTACCGAAGTTTTTGGAGCACTAGTAAACACTTTGTGCCTTTATGTGGAATTCGGCCCCGAATCGGGGACCCCCCTTGTGTCTTCAAGTATAATTTGGAGCCCTAATAAGCCCCCTTATGTGCTTCATGGTTTCCAGAATTCTAATAAGCCCTCATTTGCCATCTTGTGCTATCTAGGCTCAATTGGATCCCCCTTATTGTTTCTCCAATGTTATTTGAAGCCTTGCTAAGCCCCCTTGCATTATCCGTTACTTTCAGAGCATAATAATCACCTTTGTGCCGTCATGTCATTCGGAAACCTTTCAGGTCCCCTTGTGGCCCTCATCTCTAGTTTGGAGGCCTATAATCAGACCACTTATGTTTTTATATCGGTTTTTATTGACTTTTAGAATACCAGTGGACCCCTTGGACCCCGTTGTGTCACCAGGATTGTTTGAAGCTCTTCGTTTGGAGAACTAATGAGCCCTCTTATCTTTTTTTGTGGCTTTCAGAATTCCAGTAAACCATCTTGTGCCTTATTTCATTGCTGGAAGCATCTCATGACTTCATGTGATATTCGGAGACCTATATGGCCCCCTTGTGTCCCCAAGTGTAGTATGGAGCCACAC
The DNA here is from genome assembly GCA_949128115.1 of Anaspis maculata. Lineage (NCBI taxonomy): Eukaryota > Metazoa > Arthropoda > Insecta > Coleoptera > Scraptiidae > Anaspis > Anaspis maculata. The sequence continues at coordinate 94,216,536 of OX421962.1, forward strand.
TTAGTCCACTTAGTTTTTACTGGCTTCTTGTTCGCAGCCCTAATGAGCCCCCTTGTGTTTTTTTTTTTGTGGCTTTTAGAGTTCCAGTGAGCCCCCTTGTGCCTTCTTGCGTTGTTAGAAGCCCTAGTGTAAATACCTTGTGCCTTAATGTAATAAAGGGAGCCCGCTTCATGTCCGCAAGTGTAGTTTGGAGCCCTGATTAATTCCCTTCTGTTTTTTAATCTTTTCGTGGCTTTCGGAGCATTTGTTAAACATCAAGCCTTCATGTGATATTCGGAGCTCTATCGGGCCCCTTGTGTTCTATGGAGGCACAAGGTGCTTACTAACGCGGAAGCTTTAGGAAAATGTAAGAGGCTTCAAAAGACGATGAAGAAAGAAGGGGACCAAAGGGAGCTCTGAATAATACAAGGGGCTTACTGGATTTTTGAGAGCCAAGAAAAACATAAAGGGGCTTCAAATTCTTTTAAGGACACAAGGGGTCCGATAGAGCTCGGAATATCACATGAAGGCTTGAGGTGATCACTTATGCTCCGAAAGCCACGAAAAGATGTGAGGGGAGATCGGCAGGGTTTCAAACGATATTAAAGATACAAGGAAGCCCAAGGAAGCTTTATATAATTAATGAAGGCAAAAGGGAGCTTACTGAAATTCTGATAGCTGTGAAAAAACCCACGGAGAATAATTAGGGCTCCAAACAACACTGCGGACATAAAGGGGGCCTGATAGGGCTCAGTATATCGCAGTAAGGCACAAGAGATTTACACCAGGGCTTCCAACAGCATAAGAAGGTACAAAAGGGCTTACTAAAACTCTGAAAGCCACGAAAAAACATAAAGAGCTCTTTAGGGCTCCAAACGACACATGAGGGCACAAGGGGGCTCAATAGAGATCCGATTGACACGGAAAAATGCAAGGGGGCTCAGTAAGGCTTCAAACGATATTGAAGACACAAAGGGGCCCAATGGATCAAGTTTTATATAACATATTAAGGTAGAAGGGGGCTTATTGGTACTTACCTACTCTTGAAGCCAATAAAAACGCAAGTGGGCTAATTACGGTTCCGAATATCATATGAAGTCATGAGGTGCTTACAAGAAGGCAACAGGGGGCTTACTGAAATTCTGATAGCCATGAAAAAAACACAAGGGGGCCAACTAAGGCTCCAAACTATACACTTACGGAAACAAGAAGGTCCTTCAGGGCTCCGTATATCACATGAAGGCACAAGGGACACACACTGGAGCCCTGCAGCAATGCAAAAGGCACAAGATGGCTTACTGGAATTCTGAAAGCCACGAAAAAACACAAGGGAGCTCATTAGAGCTCCAAGCGAAGGGCTTCAACCAATACTGGTGACACAAGGGACCCTATATAATGAAAAAAGGCAAAAGGGAGGCTCACTGGTACTCTACAAGTCAATAAAAATCGATATAAAAACATAAATGGGGTGATTAGAGGCCTCCTAACTACCCATGACGGCACAAAGGTGATTATCATGCTTTGAAAGTAACAAAAAATGCAAGGGGACTCGGCAGGGCTTCAAATCACATTGGAGAAACAATAAGGGGGAGTCCAGTTGGGCCTACATAGTACAAGATGGCAAAAGAGGGCTTATTGGAATTCTGGAAGCCGTGAAGCACATAAGGGGCTCATTAGGGCTCCAAATTATACTTGAAGACACAAAGGGTCCCCTGATTTGGGGACGAATATCACATAAAGGCACAAAATATTTACTAGTGCTCCAAAAACTTCGGGAAACTGCAAGAGGGCTCAACAGAGCTTCAAACGGTTGAAGACAGTGAAGACACAAGCGGGCCAAATATTTTATGAAACTGGCGGCCGACAGCAATTTTCTAATTTTTAGGACGTAGTTGAATGTGTGTAACAGAAATTACCCCGAATAAATGCAATTTGGATAGTTGACCGGATACTAAATTAAGACCGGGGCGGTATCAGTTTACTATGGGGTCAACGATTTAAACGTCTGCATTTTTTTTTAATTTTCATCTTTAATTGTCTTATTTTACGAGGCGACATTCAGCTATAAGCTGCTCTACCATGCAACCTCGGGGACAGCACAAAATATCCATGGATGAAGTAGGATTCGAACCCACACAGGGCAGCGCGAATGGTTTGGCTTGCCATCACCTGTACCACTCGGCCACCACCGCACCATTTCTCCATTATTCTCACAAAACTGGCGGCCGACAGTAGTTTTTAATTTTTTAGGAGGTACTTGAGTGTGTGTAATGGGAATTTATCAAAAATGATGTGATTTCGGTGGTTGACCGGATAGTAAACTGAGACCGGGGCGGTAACAGTTTATTATCTGGTCAACTCATCAGGAGTCTATTTTCTCAATAAATTTGGATTTTTTTTCCATAAATCTGACGGCCGACAACATTTTCCTTTATTTATTACCTAGCTGATCGCATCCGATGAGAATTTCTCCAAAAAAAAATGCGAATTGGTTGACCGGATAGTAAACAATTACCTTGTTGACGAACAAGTCAAGTTAGAACTGCATACTTTCGAAGGAGATTCATCAGCCCTTGTGCATCTGAAAATGTTCGCGACCAAAGTTCCAAAAGCTATAACAATGACTAACAAACAGTGACCGACCAGTGACCAGACCAGTGATTGTTCCGATTTTTGTAACGTTGGTTACCAGCAGTATCAAGTGAGCAAGACCCCATTCTATTCCAAAAACATGCATGTAGTTGCATCTAGTAGTGAAACACCCTGTATACTTAACTGTTAAGTGAATCAGTAGTTTTACATTCCGTGAAATTTTGTCACAAAGACAAGCTACCTTACATTGATTGAGATGATTCGAGTAAAGTATTCAACACGATCAGACAAAGAGGTGACAATGAACCAGTAGCTGGTTTCGAGGGCCACCCACGGCCGCAAAAGATCATCAATCAAGCATAGAAGAAAAGAACTTCTACTTCTGCCATAGGTACTTGTGTTACAGAATTCTTGTCCGGTGGAGACTTGAGCTTTACGCGGAGCTTACATTCAGCTGTAAAAAGGCAGTTTGGCGATGCCACAGTCGAGCAGCCCTTTCCGTCCGCGCCTCCAACTAACCGCAAACCTTTAACTCCGGCCGCAGTTTTAATGACGCAGAAGTGATGACGTAATCCGCGTAACCGCCGCACTCTCACGAATTTTACCGCCACAATGGGCCCCGGGGCCGTAATCCGAAAAAGCACGTGTGAGTGTGTGTCACTAAGATTATTATCGCCATTACGACATCTGCATCATTGGCAGAATCGCAAAGTACCTTTCCGCTTACGAGAGCGGGATGCTTGAGCTGAAACGGCCTGCCGGCGCTTGTCCTTTTCCAACGCATCCTGGAAATTTCGGGCGGCTTCTTGTATTTTTTAAATCCTTCGTAGCGTTTCGCACTCACGATTATCGCATTATCGAGTAATGCCGAACACGATGTAGCACTTTTTCGTAATTTGTTTTATTATAGGTATACGGCGGAGGGCTTTCGTTCCAATTTTCAGGTTATACAGAAGTGGCACCGCATCCTTGAGCGGCAGATAGATAAATTATTCAAGCGCAGATGCAAAAGTTTTCAGCAACTATAAATTATTCGTTGATGGCTCCAATGGCGCTTTTCGGTTTACAGAATTCTTTTCAAAAGCTTCGACTAATAAGTGTATGTAGTTATATCTGATGTCCTTCGCACTCCAAGGCTGAAAAATGTAAATGTCACCAGCTTTTCAAGTTCCGTTAATGCAAAACAAGCAAATATTGTGAATAGGTTTTCGCATATTGAAGAGAACACGACATGGTAGGCGCCCCATTGTTGGGCCAAAAATGCTTCAATGTTACATAACTGTAGCGTAAGACGGGTGACTTTTTCTGAATGCTGCCATAAATCAAGAATTGAGGTCACAAAATTTGCGATTTTTCGGCGAAGCCGAAGCTGGTGGCCATCGCCGCATCCGCCATTAAGCTATAGCTAACCCTTCCTTTCCCTTCAATCAATTTGTCGCGGCCATGCTGCGGCACCCCTTTGCTCTAATTAATGCAGCAACACCCTTTAGCACAACCCTTTTTTATTGGTTAGCACGGAATACCCCGGTCAACGTCCTTCCGTAACCCTTTCTATTTCATTTTCCCCTCGGGGAGTTCACCCTTTCACTTTCATGTAACCCTTCCCGATGCGCCTTCCGCCGGACCGACGAAATCGAAAGTTATGCCTACCTGCCTGCGTATTCCCATTGGGTGTCGTAAAAACCCTTCCGCAACTCTTTCATCCATTCACGTTGGTCGTTAACCCCAATCTCAGCTCTGGGTATGTAGGTAGCTGCATGCATACGCATAGGTGGGTATACACAAACAACCCCATCATCACAAGCATGAGAACATTTTGCAAGTTTGTGCAACCCATAAGCGTGAGAATTTATTGCGTCAGGTCAATTTCGAAATATTTGAATAGGGTGGCTGGCAAATATTTTCGATGGATGCGTGGGAATGCCGATTTTAACCCATATAACCCATCTGACTGACCACCTGGTAAAAGTGAATGTTGAAAGCTTCACTAGGTACTTATACTATACGATTTCATGATTTTATCATCATCCTTATACCATCAGTGAATAGTGAAAACATGAGCTGATATTCGGGTGCTTAGTGCTCATTCATTAATTGTTGAACTGATTTGGAATCGCCTGTGATTCTGTGACATCATGTAGTTTTTGCGTAAATTTATCCTTAGGTGTCATTTTGTCGAAATGACTTTTTACTCTTTGCACGAAGGTCACTCGTTTGGAAGTTTATTTTAGAATACTTGGTGATAATTTGGACAAATTCAAGCTAAGATGAATCCAGAAGATTGCTAAACTAATGGAAAAATAATTTCTCAATATAGTTGATAGGTAGTATGTAGGTTATTTAGCTTCATATTTTCAATTCCTTTCATTTTCAAATCCGGTCCTAACGGCTCAGTTTCAAGTTAAGTGGCGCAAAGTTGCAGCGGTGCAAATTGCCAAACACAGCGGTCTCATTGGCCAAAACAGGATGTTCTGCACCGTGGTCCCGTGGTGGTGGTAATCTGACACAATTCTGGACGCAAGTCGGACTTGAAATTGAGCCCTTGCGCAAAGTTGCAATCCATCTAAATGTAGCTGAATGAAAATGTCAGAACGTTAAACTCTTATTCCGATTTACATCATTCGTGAGCTGTAACTGCGGGAAACGGTTTCACTCCAATTCCGTCCTCCCTTTGCCATGGATTTGTTCTAAGTTTTAGCCGAGAGGGGCTTGCAAATCGACGTGAAAGTTTGACTTTTTGAGGTCTGACCGTCTGACGGCACAGTTCTGCGTCGGTTGCAAGTCCGACTTGCGTCCGGAATTGCGTCAAAATACTATGACAATGGCACGAAACAACTTGTCTTAGTCAAGCAGGCCGCTGTATTTGGCAATTTGCACCACAGCAACTTTGCACCACCTGACTTGTAACTGAGCCGTTGAACTCCTGCGATGCCACAATAGTGGCAATAATTCTGTAGAACTTGAACATCTCTTGAAATTTTACTTTGTATACCATGGTCAGAAACAATCAGAAACCGGCTTTATGATTGGATGTATTTATTAATTCAATGGCTTTTCAATTTCAACAGATTCGATACAGAATTTCCACCAAAGTAGCTCTAAAATAAATAGTACCAACTCATAGTTACCGGGACCGGGTGATCATGTGAAAACTATCCACCCGTAATGCAAAACATTGAAAAATAAAATAAAAATTACGAAATGATTTCAGAAATGTGTCAAAATTTTATATGACCAGCTTGTAGGTATACATCAACTTATTTTGTGTGACAAATTTGGTCAAAATTCAAATATTGGACTTTGGACTGGAAAGCATTTCAAAAACTCAACTTTGAAAGCCTCTACCTCCGTTACAATGCATTTCCGATATAATTTTTTTCGGGAAAATCCGCTTTTTTATTGTTCTGCCATCTCCTAGGATATTGACAAAAAAAATGAAACACCCTGTATATCCCGATTCCTAGTGAATATTTCATCGAGCAAAAATAGGCCGATTTTATGTCGAGGGGGACATCTGAAACATTTTGTCGAATTTCAATCTTTCTTTCGCCCCAACCCACCCCAATTTAAAAATTTCAAATGACGCTACCTTCTTTGTGACAGGAGAAAATGCGTAATTTTTGAATAACCCTGTATTTTATTAGATTACTTGATGAAACCTTCTTTCTGATTACAAATATACAGAGTGATCGTGAAATGGCACACCAGAACAGCACTGCGATATATGGAATCTTCTATGCGGTTCACAAAAATATTTTTATGAAGGGTCAAAATTCGGTCCTTTGAACCCTTCTAGTTTATATAGTCCGGATGCTAGTTGAAAGTACCTTGCATTTTTTGATGAGAAGATGCCACTTGGTGGAAATGTTCTTTGCATCGTACTCCTCCGATCCAGAAAGGTAGCCATCAGCGCCATCCATGCCGGTGGCGTAAACAGGGTGATACAGAAAAGTAAAGTTAAAAAATTCTATTCAATTAACCGAAGCATGTGGAGACGTGTAATTCACCACATACATTAACTGTTTTATGCTTATGAAGCCACAGCAAACTGTCCGTGACTACCTTGAACCGTCTTTTAAATGTAGAGGAAAAACAAGAAAAAAACCAAAACACTTATTTCTCCATAAATAAGTGATTCTTCGAGATATTAACATAATACTTGATATTTCTACAAAAAGTAATGTTAAAAATGATATGAGCTGGATAGTCAATTTCTAAGCCAACTATTTCCAGAAGTACGATTGTCAACTTTTTTTTCCTCTTGAGCACCATCTTGGATCTGCCCCGTGAGGCATCGTTAAAAAAGTGATTGGTTATCATGATAATGGTAACATGTATTCATTGCATCGTAAAAACAACCTCCTCATCATAATTTAGTGACTCGTTTAGTGACCTCTTCGGCGGGAAAGAGCTGCCATTCACGTATTTTTTGGCTCTTCAAAGCTCTAGTGTCCATGATGGCATTTGCAACATCTAGAATGGTGAAATATGTTAGGGATTATGAACATTGATGTACTTCGAGGTTGCCTACCAAGTTTCACCGTCATCAATTGGGAGGTTTGTTCTTAACTCGGTTCTTAAAAGCTGTTTGAACAAAATTTGTGTCGTTTTTTTATGAAGAATACAAAATATTTGGTCTCTCACCCTCACTTTTTCCCTCATTGAGGATAGCCTGAAACTGAAAGTCTCCGAAATTTTGATGATAATAGTTCAGTGGGAAGTGCTCTCCATTGTGTAGTTGTTAAAAATTGCGAATTCTCGTTCAGATTCCAGACAGAGGGCGACAAAGAAGTTCATGCAGTAACGAAAGACATAAATTATAGTCGAAAAAAAAACTAGTCCAGATCTAGACTGAAAGCTGTCTAGAGACCTTGCTTTTTATAACATAAATGTGCAGTTTGGTACACTGTTAGAGCTTCAAGTTAGTAATGTCTTGAGCCTTTCACCCACGACTGAGAGTCTTACAGAATCTGTGTATTGCGGGAAGTCTATCTAAAAGGGACATTTCCAGAATGATTTGCAATGATTTTTGTGTCATTTTTTACTGCATGAACTTCTTTGTTGCTCTCTGTCTGGAATCTCAACGCAACTATGCAACTTTTGACAACCACAGATTGAAGAGCAGTTCTCACTGAACCATTATCATAAAAATTTTGAAGACTTTTGGTATCTGGCTTTCCTCAACGAGGTATCAAATAAGGGTGAGTGATCCAATATTTTGTATTTTCCATAAAAAAATTGAACAAATTTTGTTCAAACAGCTTTTAAAACCAAAATATTTTAATTGATGATGGCAAAATTTGGTAGGCTACTTTAAAGTACATCAAGGTTCATAATGCGTAACATATTTTACCATTCCAGATGTTACAGAAGCCATCATGGGCACTAAAGCTTCGAAGAGCCAAAAAATACGTGAATGGCAATTCTTTCCCGCCGAAGAGGTCACTGAATTATGATGAGGATAACCGATCACTTTTTCAACGATGCCTCAGAGGGCAGATTCAAGATGGTGCTCAAGATGAAAAGAAAAGTTGACAATCGTATTTCTGGAAATAATTGGCTTAGAAATTGGCTACCTAGCTCATATCAGTTCTAACATTACTTTTTGTAGAAATACCAAGTATTGCGTCAATATCTCGAAGAATCACTTATTTATGGAGAAAAGAGTGTTTTTTTTCTGTTTTCCCCCTACATTTTAAAGACGGTTCAAGGTAATCAAGAACAGTTTGCTGTGACTTCATAAGCATAAAACAGTTATTGTATGTGGTGAAGTACACGTCTCCACATGCTTCGGTTAGTTAAATATGATTTTCCAACTTTTTTTTCCGTTTCACCCTGTATACGCCGCCAACATGAATGGCGCTGATGGCTACCTTTCTGAATCGAAAGAGTATGATGCAAAGAACATTTCCACCCAGTAGCATCTTCTCATCAAAAAATGCAAGGTTCATTCTATTTTACGCAACTAGCATCCGGACTAATATATTTAAGAAAATTCTAGTCAACTGTTGGTGGTAAAATTCTGAGAAAGGAATACAAAACAGGGTGTTCATCAGATTTCCATTCACTATACAGTGTGAGTCATGAAGTAAAAAAATACCATTTCTTTAGGAACTCATCAGAAAAATTTCTTGGTAGAAAACCGTGTGACCATCTGCTCTACATCGGTTGAGGGATCAATCGAATGAGTTGGCGGTATTGTTTGAGAATATTAATTGTCGAGGTATCTGACTCACCCTGTATAGTGAATGTATGGGAAATTCAAAACACATCTAGTGGTTGATATTTTTTTCTTATTATTCTGCCACCAACTCTCTAGAGCCAAACATCCAAAAGTAACCGCCCACAAGTGAACCAGATACTTAAGTCATTAACTAACAGTGGCCTTAAAAATTCAACAAAACTTAGTCGACGCAAAAGTTGAGCTAAAATCTTTCATTCCTATAGACCATATAAATTGTGGCAATATTGTGAGCTACCGATATTCTTAGACGTTGATTCCACTGGACCACTGGTTGTCTGCGTCTAGAGTCTGAAATACAGCTAATCTCGCATTTTAGTCGCACACACGGAACATCACAATATGCGGAAGCTGGAACGTTTGTGCATCGATGACTGAAATTACAGAAGTGGAGACGGTTTCTTTATACAGGGTGTTGCATGAGGAAACCGACATGGCTTAAGGGTAGGTCCAGTTTTTCTAGAGGAACTAGGATCTCGCTTTGAAATTTTTCTATCGCTTTTCGTTTTGATGTTACAGGGTAAATCATGTATTTTGTCGAAGTTTTTGATGAGCTATATCTTCCGAATGGCTTATTGGATTGGACTGAAATTTGATAGGTATGATCTTCTAATGATAGCTAATACATTGCATCATAAAGTTGTTCAGAAGTTTCAGGGCCGGACTGATTTTTTTTATTTTCAAAGTTTTTGTTAGAAAAGTCATATTTTTTAATGTTTTTTTGCAAAAACCAGTATCAGATTCAGAAACACCAGAAAAAAAGCTACAAGGAACATCCTTCAATTTCTTCGGCATACCCACAGTCTTCCCAGAAAAAAATATCTTTTGAGATTAGGGTCGGCTGCGATCTAGTGAAAACCAGTCTAGCACGCATTCTTTCACGGATCTTTGAGATGTTCATTCTCTAATTTAATGCTGGCACGGTTTTTTTCACTTTCCCACATTAGTATCACTTGGTACTAGTGTTTCCCACGAGAGCGAGATTTTCTCGGTCTCGGTCTCGCTCTCGGACCGAGACCGAGAGCGAGACCGAGACGAGAGTACCATGACCGAGACCGAGAACGAGACGAGATTACCATGACGAGAGTCTCGGTAAACCGAGAGTCTCGGTGTGCCATAACTAGTGCGTATGATACGTAGAAATACATTCATTAGCCTTTTATTTTATTGATGGACTCTCTTATAATCACCTGATTATTTAAGGAAAAATAAGAATCTCTGAATATGAAAATAGCCGAATTTGAAATTTGAGATGTAGGTAAGATTTCGCTGACTTTTTCTTTCTCACGTACCTACACTCACCACTTCATCATCAACTACTATTCCACCAGAGGATGAAGCTTTTTCGACCTCATCGAGCCGAGGCTGTTCGGGAAGTTTTCCAAATGTTGAGGTTTATTTGACATCGACCTCGACATCGACAGTTTTAATCTTTGACAGTGCAAAACTAGAAAAGAGAAGCTTCATCTTTTCATACGTGATGCGCTGTGTAACAGAAGTGTCCACTATTAGAGGTACTTTATACTTATTATTATATAGGTATTCCACTTTTCGGCCTGAAAGGCCCAGATGGGGATGTTCAGCCATAATTTTTATTACCTATTTTAGTGTGCAATCACAATAGAGCCGCACAGGAATTTTGTAGGTACAGTTTTCGAGCCCCTTTTGTTGGGTTTTGTATTGATTTTGATAAATTTAAGGTGCTATGTATCGCTACATTTTATGAATAAAGAAAATGGATCAACAATGGATTGCGAAATAACGCAAGAAAGCCTCTATCATCCTTAATACTCAAGTGTTTTCTTGCCAAAAAATTGAAACCCAACCAACGAAACACGTGTCAAAAACTCTCTTTTATCGTCGTACGTGTCTTTCGCATCTCTATTCAGCAAGTCGCACGGTCAGTTTATTTTTGGGTTTTATGACTTTTATGACAACAATCCAAGAGTACCTGCCCAAAAGTCCGGTCCACGAACTGAATGGAAAAAATCAAACAAATATGACGAAATCAGACTCGACATTTCTTTTATTTTGAATGAGCAAACAAAAATGCTTTTTTAATCGAGTATAAAATCTGTTCGATTGGCTGTCAGAAGCTGGCTATAGATTTCACCGTGTTTCACTTCATAACCACTATTGTTGCTTATGCAAATAAAATGCATTTGTCATTTGTTCAATGTGCAAGGTAATTAATCATTCAAAGAAATTATATTTCACTCAAAAGCGATTCATTTACCATAACTAAATTTAAAGGATATATTATGTATAACTGATGAGCCTTATTCCTTCAAAACCAAGTTTTTAAAAAATAAAGGATCAGTCATAATGAAGGAAAATCAATGGTATCAACTTTTTCTTATACCTATTTGATTTACTATCTGAAATTTGAGAATGCAATAATTCCCAATATTGTCTTTTACGCAATCTAAATTTCTTAAGTAACCTATACCGCAGTTACCTTTGTAAAAATTGCTCATCTAAAATTGACAAAAAATATCCATCTTGAAATTCATTCAATCTAGTACGTAACGATGAACAGAAATCAACTAGGATTTTATTCATTGTTCCTATAAATTTCGAATAAATGGAGAAAGAATAAAGTTCGCTCACTTGATAAATAGTCCATGTTGCTGAAATACCGTTAACTAAAATAAATAAAATATGAATTGCAATTTGCGCCATTTGTTCAAAAATAACCTGATTTTTCTGAAAAGTCAATAATACATACACCGAGACCGAGAGTCTCGCCGAGAGTACGAGACCGAGAGCGAGACTACATGGTACGAGACCGAGACGAGAGTGGTCCATTTACGAGATTTACGAGACCGAGACCGAGAGCGACCCACTCTCGCTCTCGTCTCGCCGAGAGTGAAACACTACTTGGTACGGCAAAAAAGACAAAAGTCCAGGACCGGAATCAAGTCTAGTGAACATTATTTCTAAAAATCCGATTTTTCAGTATTTAAATAGTTGGAAAATTACGGCACAAAGTTTTGGTGAAGTGGCTGAAAAATGCTCTTTTGTCTGCATTTGGAACTTTGGGGCACTTTAGAAACCAGCTAAACAAATTTTTCCTTTTGTTGATTTCAAGAATACAAAAAATTATTTCCGAAATTTGATAAACATAAACATAAAATACAAATATTGATATTGTTTGTTTTCTACACATCAAAATTACGTTTCTGAATAATTATCATTCTTGCTTCATTTTATTTTGTTCGCAAAAAGTTTCGGAAATAATTTTTTGTATTCTTGAAATCAACAAAAGGAGAAATTTGTTTAGCTGGTTTCTAAAGTGACCTAAAGTTCCAAATGCAGACAAAAGAGCATTTTTCAGCCACTTCACCATAATTTTATGCCGTAATTTTCCAACTAAATACTGAAAAATCGGATTTTTAGAAATAATGTTCACTAGACTTGATTCCGGTCCTGGACTTTTGTCTTTTTTGTCGTACCAAGTGATACTAATGTGAGAAAGTGAAAAAAACCGTGACAGCATTAAATTAGAGGATGAACATCTCAAAGATCCGTGAAAGAATGCGTGCTAGACTGATTTTCACTAGATCGCGGCTGACCCTAATCTCAAAAGATATTTTTTTCTGGGAAGACTGTGGGTGTGCCGAAGAAATTGAAAGATGTTCCTTGTAGCATTTTTTCTGGTGTCTCTGAATTTGATACTAGTTTTGCAAAAAAACATTGAAAAATATGACTTTTCTAGCAAAAACTTTGAAAATAAAAAAAATCAGTCCGGCCCTGAAACTTCTGAACAACTTTATGATGCAATGTATTAGCTATCATTAGAAGATCATACCTATCAAATTTCAGTCCAATCCAATAAGCCATTCGGAAGATATAGCTCATCAAAAACTTCGACAAAATACATGATTCACCTTGTAACATCAAAACGAAAAGCGATAGAAAAATTTAAAAGCGAGATCCTAGTTCCCCTAGAAAAATTAGACCTACCCTTAAGCTATGTCGGTTTCTTCATGCAACACCCTGTATACGCATAATCGATGATAAACTAGATCAAGCTGTGTTGAGTACTGAGAACTTATGACCGGTATTTTCATATTCTGATGAAATTTCTGATAATAACATTTCTTAGGTATATTATTATATTAGGAGAGTTTATGATTTTGTCGAATTGTGCCTCAGTGTCCAGCGTCCATCTCAGAATGATATTCTCATACGTTATCGTTATCAGTCATGCCTATTCGTAACGAGCAACGAGCTTATTATCTATAAAATTCTACATGCTATCTTTGTCGGTATCTAAGAATTCTCTATACCTTTCTCTCCTTCTACCTGCTTTAACGAGTCGTTACAATATACAGAATAAACCTCAGTATTTCATTTCATATTGAAAAATTAGTTTTTTTTTTCACATTGAAAAAAATATGATCTTCTAGCATATACAGATAAAATAGCTAAAATATTCACAAAATATGCAGTTATAGGCAATAATGATTGATTAAATATGCGGCCATATTCCTCAATCCTCAAGCTGCTGGAGGACAGTTGCATCTAACTTAGCGAATAGGACATGCGAAAAACTATAAATCCGCTCTCCAGTTTTAATAGTCTATGATAATAGCATATACTGAATATTAAACGTCTTTCTTAATCATAAGACGTAGTATATTGTCACACGAGTGTTGGGATACGACGAGCTTGCGACTCTTGCGAGTAGTGCTCCAAAAGGAAGGAATGCCAAATGCGACGATACATCTTATCAAACAAGTCTAATTATACTATTTTATCTTCTTCATTCTGATAATTGCGCATAAATTGGAAACTCTAGTTGCCAGAAATAGAAATGTTTGACAATAAGTGTCAAGGTGCGTTCAGTCAGCTTATTTAGCCGCAAGTTTTAATTTTAGTCTTAAGCGCTGCATCGCTTATTGGCTGTTCTGAGGAGGCTGGTTCATAAGAGCCAATGGGCGTCGCTGTGCTTGCGACTAAAATTAAAACTTGCGGCTAAATAAGCTGACTGAACGCACCTACACTCTACGACCGACGTTCGCCTACCTCCTAGTAGCAACAAATTGCTTCTATTGGTTAAAAAGCCGTTTAGCAAGTTTATTTTTGACACCGGTTTCAGTGTCGAAAACAAAAGGTGTCCATTATTAAACCAAAGTAGGTAAAAAAAATTACAAGTTGTTCTCAGTGAATTATTCTGGGAAAATAAAAATCCACGACAAAGTCTACGCTTCAGGCTAGTGTTTATTGGGCAAGCAGCTCTTTGACCATTTGCTAATATCACATTTTTTGCCCTCGAGTGATGTGGCCATTATTCTGAAATCCGAGATCAGAGCCCCGGGATCGCCCTTCTTGCAAACAACAAAAATCCGAGACCGGCGTGGAAACTTAAAACTTTGCACACAAATCGCGTCCGTTTTGTCCTGTCCGAGAAATAATGTTGATGATGATGACGTAACATTAGATCAGGCTGTACCTCTCCGAGAGAGCGTCACTTCCCTTTCCGGGGCCGCTACAGCTTTGCCGTACATAGGCAGTGGTGCTGGTGATGCACGCACTCCCCTTCATTTTTGCGGGCTTTAGGGAAAATCCCGTCTTTTGGCCTTGCATGTGTGTGCGTGGAGCGCACACGGACAGACGTCATCGGGTTGTGTGTATTATGGTGCAACGTGAAGGGTTTCGCTCTTTTAATATCTTTATCGTCGGCAAGGGTGGTGGTGCACGGTGGGTTTTGTGTCGATGCGGCATAAGAACGAAATTGGACGAGTTCGCTCCTATAGCTACCCCTCTCTGGTTCGGTTCCTCATACTCTCTTTCTCCTTTCTGGCACATTGTTTTAATGTGTGTGGGGTGGCGGCGAACGGGGGCGCCCTGATGGGGTGGATTTCGCATCCTTTTCTGCTGGCATCAGTTGAGTCCTGAGACCAGCCAGCCGATGCCACCCTTTTGACGATTTCGCGTAATTGATTCGTTGGACCGGCATTGTGCGGTTCGATGCAAAAGGGAGGTTTTTGCCCCGAAAAAAGAAAAAAGAAAAGAGTAATGTTATTGTGCCGAATTTCAACTCGCAATAAATCCAGTTGATGGATTTATGAAACGCACTGCTTGATTTCTGAGCGGTGAAATCAAAAACGATTCTTGCTTTGTTGATCAAGCATCATGTCTAGCCTAGAGTTCGTTTTCTTACAGCGTGTGTCGACATATAGCCATGTTGAAGCTAGTGTTGGACATTTTAGGTCTTACTTATGTAGTCTATATCTACCATACCATGATACTTATCTTTATCTGTCTATCATCATGTGTCGAGGCAGTGCATTCAAAATGCTGCAAACTGCAAACATTCCAAAAACCTTGATGCAAATGGAATACAATAATATAATGTCAACGCTTGCTCGGATCATCAAAGAAGGAAGAAGCTCAAGCTCTAGTTGGTTTAAAATTACAATTTGTTTATTGTCAACACCAGATCGAAAATCCTTCAGGAAGAGCTTGTGGCATGGTGGTTAGTGCGTCCGACTGCCATGCTGTGGGTCGTGGGTTCCATCTCCATTCCTGGCGGGTCGGAATCAAGTTCCTTGATTTAGTAGGATTGGAATGCTTGCTAAATGCAAGGGCGCGCCGTATTTCGCATAGCACGTAACATTTTAGCGATGGTTGCAACCCCGTGTGATGTTGATGGTCGGTCAAGATCCCTCGGGGGAGAGGATCGGCAAAATTTCCGGTATAGTGAGGATAAGTTTCCACTGGCCCCGGTTATTGGCCCTGGCA
Source organism: Anaspis maculata (assembly GCA_949128115.1). Lineage (NCBI taxonomy): Eukaryota > Metazoa > Arthropoda > Insecta > Coleoptera > Scraptiidae > Anaspis > Anaspis maculata. The sequence continues at coordinate 94,232,098 of OX421962.1, forward strand.
GCGAAACAGACCGACAAAACAAATGAGAAAAAAGTTCCTTTGGTGATGATGACAAGAAATACCGTATGCACCGTGTACTGAACTTACTGAACTGAATAAACATATAATCCGTTCAGCTTTCATTTTCAACTCAGCCGGGCCTGATTTTTTTATTATTATTTTTTTATTTCAAATACCTAGACATCACTTGATATTTCAGCGATCACAGCTCTCAATCAGTGTCAGTGTTATTATTTCGTCAATTTGTATCAGCTGATGCAAAGCAATGTTGCCATTCGCCTTATCGCCTAATTTTTTTTGCTAGGATCAGGCAGGGTAGTTTGGTTTGATAAAAAAAGCCTGATGTTTCTGATGTCAAAGTCAGGCAGCAGCTCAAACTGTTTACTTTAATCATGCTGAAGATATTTAACTAAAACAGTCGGCAAAATCAGGATACAGTGCAAAAGGTATACTACGAAGGCGTAGAGCGGACATGGAAGATATTTATTTGTAATTGCGACTTTTTTCTGTCAATTGCCACTTTAATCTGGCAATTGCGACTTTTTTCTGTCAATTGCGACTTCAATCTGGCAATTGCGACTTATTTCTGTCAATTGCCACTTTATTCTGGCAATTGCGATTTTTTTCTGTCAATTGACACTTCATTCTGGCAATTGCAACTTTTTTCTGTCAATTGCGACTTTTTAGCACATTTCGATAGAAAATGGTGTTTATATGACCGGTTTATCCGTCTGTCTGTCCGTCCGTTATTTGTCTGTTCGTCCGTCTGTTTGTCTGTCCGTGTAAAAGTTAAGAAGTTGTACTTTCTCGGGAAATGAAGCTAGAGCCTCAGAACTTTTTCCGATTAATAGCTTAGGCCCTCAAGGGTGGCCTATAGGCAGACTGTATTTCATGGTGGCGCTGCCATCTTGGTAGCCATATTGGAATTTCTCATCAGTGGAACGGAACCTCGAACGGAATCTTGGCCGCCACATCGAGATTTCTTATTATTGGAACGATTGTCATGCAACGTGATACGTAGGTACTCTTGTCTCGTATAAATCCGCTTCAGATTCATTTGCTCTGAATCTGCTCTAGCGGATCATGAAACTCAGCTTGTAGCCCAGGCGCCAGGGAAAACAATAAGGAAATAATTGTTTCCTGGCTGAAAACTAGCTTAAAACGATCTGTGTAGCTTAGGCTTTGACATACTAGTTTCCCCCCTTTCGGAAATGTCGGCGTCATGTCGCCATCATCAACAAAAACTGCACCAGCGTGGTTTTTGCCGAAAATCTTAATTTTGGGTCATCTGACAGCAAAAGATGTAAGGAGTCATTTTGAAGCCTATGAAATTCCCTACAGTTTGGTTTTTCAATCAATCTTCTGCGACCTATGGTCTTTGAGATAGATCTCCTGGAAGCAAGAGTCATTGTCGTGGAAGCTCCATGGCCACTTGACTCGAAAAACTAAAATGTCGATGTGACAAAAAAATTCAAAATGAGATTACTCGAGAACTCTTCATGCTATAGTAGCGGTGATAGTCTTCAACTCTTTTTCTTGAACCGTAGATTACGAATATTGAAAAGTCAAGAACGTCACATTGTACATATACAGGGTGTACTACGGGAATCAAATCAGAACAGAGAAATTTGACATATTTCTTCGATTTAGCCTATGCGAAACTCTAAGCACTTATCACGAGTCCAATATCAATATGCATTGCTCTGTAAGCTTCACTTGATACACTTAAGAAGTGGTCAGCACACAGCCTTCCTGAAAAATGTTTTGAAGGCCCTCTGAAATCATCAGAATTTACAGTAGGAAGAAATGTATGTAACAGTATATTATATACCAAGGAACCAAAGTGAATTTTTGATCCTTTGGGTGAAGTTTGTTGCTCGAGGGCCCTTTGGGTCCAAATCCCCAAATTAAAAATTCACTTTGATCCCTTGGTATATAATATACTGTTATGTACATTCCTTGGTACTGTAAATTTTTAATATTTTGATGATTTCAGAGGGCCTTCAAAACATTTTACAGTGAAGCTGTGAGCTGACCACTTCTTTCGTGTATTGAGTGAAGCTTATAGAGCAAATCCATATTGATATTGGACTCGTGTCAGGTGTTTAGAGTGTCGCATATAGGCTAAATCGAAGAAATATGTAAAATTTCTCTGATCTGATTTGATTCCCTCAGTACAGCCTGTATATGTACAATATGACGTTTTTGACTTTTCTATGTTCGTAATCAACGGTTCAAGAGAAAGAGTTTGAGACCATCACCGCAACTATAGCATGAAGGATTCTCGAGAAATCTCATTTTGAAATTTATTTGTCACATCGACATTTTAGTTTTTCGAGTCAAGTGGCCATGAAGCTTTTACGACAATGCCTCTCGCTTCCAGAAGCTCTATCTCAAAGACCATAGGTCGCAGAAAGGTCATTTAAAAACTATTTCGTAGGGAATTTCATTGGTTTCAAAATGACTTCTTACATCTTTTGCTGTCAGATGGCCCAAAATCAAGATATTCGGCAAAAACCACGCTGGTGCACTTCTTGTTGATGATGGCGCCATGACGCCGACAACATTTCCGAAAGAGGGGAAATTAGTATGTCGAAACCTAAGCTACACAGATCGTTTCCAACTAGTTTCCAGCCAGGAAATAATTATTTCCTTATTGAGCTGATTTTTGCTCCCTGGCGCCTGGGCTATTGAAAATAAGAGTGATCATACGAAGCAAGGGTAAGTTCTAAGTTTTAGGAAAATCGTTCCACTAATAAGAAATTTGAATATGGTTACCAAGATGGCGGCGTGATCATGAAACTGAGCACTATGAAACTAAGAATGTTCATAAGAGATCAGAGTGAGTTCCGTTCCACTGATGAGAAATTTCAATATGGCTACCAAGATGGCAGCGCCACTATGAAATACAGTCTGCCCATAGGCCACCCTTGAAGGCCTAAGCTATTAATCGGAAAAAGTTCTAAGGCTCTAGCTTCAATCTTCATTTCCCGAGAAGGAGTACAACTTCTCAACTTTCACACGGACAGACAGACAGGCGGACGAACAGACAAATAACGGACGGACAGACGGACAAACCGGCCATATAAACATCATTTTCTATCGAAACGTGCTGAAAAGTCGCAATTGACAAAAAAAAGTCGCAATTGCCAGAATAAAGTGGCAATTGACAGAAAAAAAGTCGCAATTGCCAGAATAAAGTGGCAATTGAGAGAAAAAAGTCGCAATAGACCTATTTCTTATGGGGAACAGAGACGTTCAGACAAGGATGAACAATTTTAAGCCACACCCCTGGCCAATTGAAGGCCTTTAATTATTAGGCGCGAAATTCGAGGAAGGCGATACTGTCACAATGAATTAGAATTGTCACTGTCACTTATGACTGCAACCTGTGTCGTGTCGCTACACTGATCGAATAATTCGAAAAATGCTCGTATATTGTGTGAAAAGTTGTCCGCACTAGTCCAAGGGAATATTTCCCTCAAATGTTTCGTTCTACGGTTTTCCTGCCGACGAAAATAAGCGAAATAAATGGATGGCCGCCACTGGAAGACACCGGCACCAGGAAGAATTTGAAGGCGAACGAAACAATTTCAGCTGTTTTACAAGTTGCACAAAGCCAAAAGCAGGGTCACCCAAATTACCGTTCAAAGTGCTGGGAATGCTATCTCACGGCTCGATACCAAGTTGGGGCTGAGACCACCGTAAGTGCAGTTACCATAGCAACGGCGGATAGCAACCAATCAGACAGCTGTATTTGGCGAGTTACGCCGTCTCAAACTTTGCTCCTGCAACTTGGTATCGAGCCCTCACCTTCCTATTTGGCGATTACCCACTACAACTTCACAACAAAACCTCAATATTTTGCTTCAGTTTTGGTGTGCTCACGGCACTTCAGAGTGGAAGATTGCTATTCATCCAGTGATAGGTACAAAGATGACGCTGAAAACAAATGCTGTTCCGGACATTTTCTTGAGAAGCTTGTTTCTTTTTCTGGCTCCTGTAGCACTCCGCTTTTACCTCCAGGTTATTCACAAGTACGTCTTCAAAATATCCTTTCACACTATACTTCATCCCCTTATCACGCTGGTTCCCCTTCATTTGATGCTTACACTACACTTTTGTAAAGAAGTAAAGCGTTGTCGAGTCTGTAGGTTGCAGGTTGCAGCGTGGCAAGACTTTTGGTTCTGTTCTACTGACAACTGATGACAAATTGTAACATATCGTTGTCGGGGGTAATGACAAGGAGAAAGTCAGTGGCACTGACAGAGTTGCTACGGGAGATTGTGAGGCAAATCTAGCCAATGAGTGGCGATAGGAGGCAAAAGGGGCGTGAAAAAGAAATAGGTCCATTGACAAAAAAAAGTCGCAATTGACAGAATAAAGTGGCAATTGACAGAAAAAAGTCGCAATAGACCATTTCCACTGACGTCACGCAGCTCCGTCTTGAACAGCTGATTCGGGGCAACGTCAGTCAGATGTGCGTTATCCGTCACGGGGCACATGGGCTACGTCAGTCATGTGCGTCAGTCAGATTGGTAGTATGTCAATCTGTCAGTCGGTGTCGGTGTGTGAAAGTCACTGGGGTCACAAAGATTTGTCAAACTGGCACGTACAGTTGTCATCATGTTGACGTTGCCCCGAATCAGCCGTTCGACACGTGCGTGTGACGTCATGTGGAAATGGTCTATTGCCAGAATAAAGTGTCAATTGACAGAAAAAAGTCGCAATTGCCAGAATAAAGTGGCAATTGACAGAGAAAAGTCGCAATTGCCAGAATAAAGTGGCAATTGACAGAAAAAAGTCGCAATTACAAATAAATATATTCCATGTCTGCTCTGCGCCTTCGTAGTATACCATCAGGAGCACAATGTTACATACATCAAAATTTTTATAATTGGAAAAAGCGACAAGGTCTTGCTGGCTTCATGATGAATGTACCATCGGCTTCATGGAAAACTAGTACAGTAAAAAAGTCAAGATACCGTGATTTTAAGATTGTTTAGTTGTGTTAGGTCGCTAGGTACGTATCCGTATCATCGAATTCGTGCCCCTGTAATGTTCAAAAGTAATTCAAATAATGAGCCCAAAAGAAATAGTTCTATATTTAGAGAGCAATAACATGAAAGTTTGATTAGTATTTAGTCATATCGCCGTTGTTGTCAATAACATTTTGTTAACGTCTTGGCATGGACGACACTAATAGTACAAGAAAGATAGATTTCAACCTCGGAAAAAATATGGACGTCCTGAAAATTTGATATTTTGTTCAGAATTGAGTGCTCTACAACATATCCAAAATCGCCAAAAATCGCACCCGGGGGTCTTGAGTTATTGGAGGGGGGGTGAAAAATTGCAGCTAAAAATGGAGGGGATGGAACCCGTCAATCCATTGGATGCAAATACATTATAGTTCGTCTTATCATATCCCGTTGATACGATTTTGGCACAAAAAGTGTCCATCATTGTTGAAGGGGAGTAGTGGGGGGGCGAAGCTCTGCTAGGTGGTCCATTTTGTTTTTCTGGCCATGTAGAACCGATCACAACAAGTTTGGTATCTTTTCCGACTAAATTCAATCTCCTGAACTCGCATCCGATGTGTAAATTTGGATGAAAACAAGTTTGAACAAGTTAACTTGAGAAAACTTGTTCTTTCTTTGACAATTTTGACGAATTTTTTTTTTACTGTTGGAGGTGTTCATTTTCAGAAATTTTCCAGGGACCATTGAATTGAAGTGTATTCTCCATAAAAATCATCCACTCGATGTATAATTTTAATTATCGAGTTTAAAAAATCAATTTGAACTTGAGCCGGCGCGGCGCGTCGTCTACTACTGACTAGAACACTACAGCATGCACCTTTAAATGAAAACACCTCAAACTATTGAAGAAATAACAGCTTAACTTTGAAAATTGGAGGATCTGTGGAGAATTGAATTCCCGATAAGATAAACAAAATCGCCATGAATCGCACTGCAGGGTTTTGAGTTATTCAAGGGGAGAGGTAACAGTTCATAGAGTATGAATCCTGTCAAAGTGTTATTCTCCTCATCGAATAACTCAAAATCCTGCATTGCGATTCATGGCGATCTTGTTTGTGTTATAGGGAATTCAATTCTCCACAGATCCTCCAATTTTCAAAAATGAGCTGTTATTCCTTCAATAGTTTGAGGTGTTTTCATATAAAGGTGCATGCTGTAGTGTTCTGGTCAGTAGTGGACGACGCGCCGCGCCGGCTCAAGTTCAAATCGATTTTCCAAACTCGAGAAACAAAATTATACATAGAGTGGATGATTTTTGTGGGGAATACACTTCATTTTAATGGTCCCTGAAAATTTTCTGAAAATGAACACCTCCAACAGTAAAAAAAAAATTCGTCAAAATTGTCAAAGAAAAAACAAGTTTTCTCAAGTTAACTTGTTCAAACTTGTTTTCATCCGAATTTACACATCGGATACGAGTTCAGGGGATTGAATTTAGTCGGAAAAGATACCAAACTTGTCGTGATCGATTCTACATGACCAGAAAAACAAAATTGACCACCTAGCAGAGCTTCGCCCCCCCACTACTCCCCTCCAACAATGATGGACACTTTTTGTGCCAAAATGGTATCAAGGGGATATGCTACGTCGCACTATGATGTATTAGCATGCAATGGATTGACGGGTTCCATCCACTCCATTTAAGGTTGCAATTTTTTACCCCCCCCTCCAATAACTCAAAACCCCCGGGTGCGATTTTTGGCGATTTTGGATATGTTGTAGAGCACTCAATTCTGAACAGAATATCAAATTTTCATGACGTCCATATTTATTCCGAGGTTTTGCCGATTTTTTCACTATTTTTCCTGTACTATAAAGAACCCCGCACGATTCTTATGGAAAATGGCTCCCGGTTAAATTCTCTGAATTTTTGATATGTTGTAGCTCATGAGATACTTATCAAATACCGTGAAGCCCAGACTCAAATAATGAATAGTTTTTCACCCACAGGGGGTTGAAGTTGGAGGTTTTGACGGCTCAGAAATGATATTCTGACGTAAATAAAAGCTTTTTATTTGGTTTCACTTCAAGTTGTGTTTCATGCTTAATGTATTTATTCGACAGAAAAATATCAACCCCCTCCTCCACCCCCAACCCCTATCTACCATCATAAAATTCGAGATTACTCCCAAAAGCCCTGCGGATGGCTTCTGTGATTTAAATTATGAATTTTGACATGAAAATTATTTTCCACTCCTAATGTTGGGGTGCCAATTTTCCAATTTTCCTCGGTTAATTTGGCTGAATGTTTGATATTGTGTACTTCCAATTCTATTGAACAAAAAGTTTCCATGCCAAAACATATTCCTATGAACGGTTTTTGTTCTACAGAGGACTGAAGTTCATTATTTATGCCCTCAAATATTCAAATTCAGTCCCCTGTAGAACGAAAACTGTCCATAGGAATAAGTTTTGGCAATGGAACTTTTTGTTCAGTAGAATTAGAAGTACACAATACCAAAACTTCAGCCAAATCAACCGAGGAAAATTGGAAAATCGGCACCCCAACATTAGGGATGGAAAATAATTTTCATGTCAAAATTTATAATTTAAATCACAGAAGCCATCCGCAGGGCTTTTGAGAGTAATCTCGAATTTTATGATGGTAGATAGGGGTTGGGGGTGGAGGAGGGGGTTGATATTTTTCTGTCAAATAAATACATTTAGCATGAAACACAACATGAAGAGAAACCAAATAAAAAGCTTTTGTTAACGTCATAATATCATTTTGAAGCCGTCAAAACCTCCAACTTCAACCCCCTGTGGGTGAAAAACTGTCCATTATTTGAGTATGGGGCTCACGGTATTTGATAAGTATCTCATGAGCTACAACATATCAAAAATTCAGAGAATTTAACCGGGAGCCATTTTCCATAAGAATCGTGCGGGGTCCTTTCTTGTGTATTCTGGAGTAATTTCCTGCTAGGTCTCCATAATTTTCATGATCAACTCTATCCTATTTCTTGGCCGAAAATCTTCCCGATACATTAATTTGGTCATTCTTTCCCTAACGTTTTCTACTGGATTCAAGTCAGGGCTCTTCTAAGACCATGGCAGCAAATTGATCTCTTGTTCTTCCATATAACATAACACATATTCCATATAACATTCTAAACAGCCAGGGGCGTCTACTGGACCTCATTTTCTGTGATTTGCCCTGTACTGTCGACAGGGCTCTCTGTCCACTTGTAAATGAAGATGTGTACCATCCAGCTTTGTGTGTTGACATTGGCGTGAAAAGTAAGTCATCTCGGAATTTCTCCATGAATGGTGATCATCGTGCGGGAGTCCGTAACTTCAGGAAAGCTAATTTTCCTCTTATGTACGAATTGATCGGAAGACAAGACTGGTCAGCTCTCGACTCAGCGGTGGATGTTGAGGAGGCTTGTTCAATATTTTACAACATACTATATGGTATTTTTGATCAGACTGTCCCCAAGGTGAAGTTTAAATCCTCTCGCTCCTACCCGCCATGGTTTGATGCTAACATCATAAGCTCGATCCGCCGTAAAAATGCGCTGTTCAATAGTTACAAAAGGTACAAAATGCGGCATCAACGTGATCTTTACATGCATCAACGCTCACATGTGAAAAAACTTGTAACTTGTGCTTATAAAAAATACATTCAGAACATGGAAAGCGGCATTTTCTCTGATCCTAAGAAGTTCTGGTCATTTATAAACCGAAAGAGAAACAACACCCGAATACCTGGAGCTATGAAAATTGATGACGTCGAACTTTCTACACCACAGGTCATTGTCGACTCATTCGCTGAATATTTTGGTTCGGTTTATACTCGATCCAACAATTCTAACAGACCCGCTTCCTCTAGTTCTTCTCTTGGTCCGTCCGTTTCAGTTCTTCATATGTCTCAGGAAGAGATCTGTCGTGCCTTGAAGCACTCTAAAGACTCTCTAACTGCTGGCGTCGATGGCGTTCCCAGCTTCCTGTTACGTGACTGTGCTTCTGCATTCAGCAAACCTTTGCAGAGGATCTTCAATCTGATCCTACAGCGATCTTCATTTCCTACACTGTGGAAAAAGTCATTCGTCACTCCTATTTTCAAAAAGGGCGATAAGACAGATATAAGGAATTACCGACCGATTTCCTTATTGTTCAATTTCGCCAAAGTGTTCGAATCTTTACTTTATGGACAAATTTATTCTTCTGTTCAGCAATACATTTCTCCTAATCAACATGGCTTTATGAGGAAGAGATCTACCACTACCAACTTGGCTTCCTTCAAACAGTTCGTTGCGGAGGTTATAGATGGTGGTGGGCAAGTTGATGTCATATACACAGACTTTCAGAAGGCTTTCGATCAGATTGATCACTCCCTGCTTCTTGACAAGCTTACTACTTTCGGCTTCTCGCCTGCACTGCTTTCTTTGCTCAGATCCTATCTGTTGCGCAGGCAACAATTTGTAAGATATCGTAATCACACTTCTAAAGTTTTCTCACCTTCATCGGGTGTTCCACAAGGTTCCAATCTTGGTCCGTTACTTTTTCTTCTTTTCATTAATGATATTGTTGATGTCATCTCCTCGGAAAAGCTCCTATTTGCTGATGACTTGAAATTGTTCCTAAAGATAAATTCGTTATCGGACTGTGATTTATTGCAGAAAAATATTGAAGCCATCGAGAAATGGTGTTTCACAAATCATCTTTTTTTGAATGTCAATAAGTGTAGTGTTGTGTCGTTTTCTAAGAGGCATTCAGTCATCTCCTATTCTTATACTGTCGGCAATTCCATCTTGCAGCGGTCTGACTCAATTAGAGATCTGGGCATCTTCTTTGACCCCAAGCTCGACTTTTCGATACACAGGAGAAATATCATAAGTCAATCATTCAAGATGTTTGGTCTAATTTATAGAAACAGTCGGGAATTTTCCAGTATCAGTACTTTGAAGAGACTTTACTACACGTTTGTAAGATCTAGATTGGAATATGCCTCGATTATATGGCATCCACACTATATGACTCATGTTCACAGTTTAGAGTTGGTGCAGAGACGGTTCCTGAAGTTTTTCAGTTTTCGTGATGATGGTGTGTATCCTGAACGAGGTATTGAATACTCCCTATTACTGACTCGATTTGAGTTCCTCTCATTAAAATCTCGTCGCGCTACTCTAGCTATCAAATGTTTATATGCCTTTTACATGGCGACATCGACTGTCCCTATTTGTTATCAAAAATTAACTTTTTTGTTCCGCGATGCAGTTCGAGGCAACGTATAACATTTTATTCTCAGTGCTCCAGAACCAACATCCTATTCAGTTCCCCCATTTCCATTATGTGCTACGAATTTAATAAGGTTTCGAAAGTCTGTGACATCAACTTTGATTCAATGAACGTTGTGATCTCTTGTTATCTTGAGTTTAATCAATAATTTTATTTTCAGAATTGGGACCAAAAAATCTTTTTTATACATTCTTATTGCATATATCTTTATTTCTAATTTTTGTTTTGTTACTTCCACTGTTTTATGTTTCCTGTAATTGGGTTGTTTACCTGTTGGAAATAAATGTATTTATTTATTTATTTATTTATTTATTTATTTATTTATTTATTTATATATTCACGGACAATTCTTGCTCGATGCACTGGCCAGTTATCTTGTTGGAAAATGGAATTATTTCCAAAAAGTGGTCGGACGGAAGGCAATAGAAATTCACTCAAAATTCTTCAGTACACCAGACCAGTCAGCCTCTCATCATGATGGTGTAAACACCTGGGCCCCTAGAGCTGATCCATACCCAAACGTTTACAGAAAAGTGGCCTGCTTTGTTAGTTTTTCTGGTAAAGTCGGGTTGTATCTCTCTCCTGTAGGGCGGTAAACCCTCAAGGTTCAATTATTATGGTATGATTGTAAGGTTTTCTTGTAGAAAAAACCACATCTCCCAGAAGTTGGGGTTTTGTTTTAGGTGCTCTTGGACGAACAAGAGCCTTTGCTGCTTGTTCGCTTCAGTTAGGAAAATTTTATTTGCGGCACAGCGGCTTGTTAAGGTTAAGTCTGATTGACGAATTCTTCGCCAAGCGGTACTGTAAGATCCTGGGATTCCTGTTTCTTCTCTAGCTCTTATTCCTGTCTGGAATGGATTAGCTTGAAGAAAATTCACCAGGTTGTGGTCTTGTTCATCGGTGCTCACTTTTTTTGGTCCGGTTCCTGCGTTTCTCACAATAGTAGTTTTTATGATAATTTTGTGTTTCAGTGGGCATGCGTAAGATTAGACAGTTCGGGTCGGCTAGCACCAGACGTATAGAGTGGGGAGAATGATTACAGAGCTGATGCGAGTTTGACAAGCACGCGAAAGTCGGATTTTTGTCGACCGGCAAGGAACGTGAGCATGCGCGTTGCGGATTTTATTTTTGGCAAGTTGCACCGTGCTCTTGTTAACGCCGATTCCACGAGCAATTGCTTTTCTGCTGACGCCATCGTTCAGTTTCGTTTGAATTACAGCTTTTTAGGCTTCGTTCATGGCATTTTTGCTTTATGCTTGTATCAACGATGTACGTCAGTGTCATGAAGAGTTTGTTTGAATTTGTGGTCTTCATGGAATTTGTTATTACTTATTAGAGCCCAATTCCATCTGTGCAAAATTGGCTGTATCAGTTTTCTATGAAGCCGATGGTACTACGTAAGGGCTCCTTCATGGCTTTGTCACTTTTCTGGAGTTAAAAAATTGATGTATGTAATACAGTGCTCCTGACAGTACAAGCACTTCAAAAAGGACAAGCCTCGCCTATCCGAATACAGCATCTTGGAAAGCAGGTTGAAGGTTGAAGGATATTTTTGGGAAGCAAGGATGTGAATGAAGAAATTAACAATAAGAGCGGAACGAGGGGCGAGATGATGGTCGGTTTCAAAGAGGACGCCTGAAAATAAACTAAAAAGCTTGTTCATGCTGCTAACTCAAGTGATGGACAATACCTTCCTTACCTGTCAGGCATCAATCGTTTCATTTGCTTCGATCCAAAAGTCTTCACTTGTGGGTTGGTGTCAGCAGTGTATCGATCTCTACCGGCTAAAAAAGAAACACGGCTTTATAACACAGCTTCTTCCTTGTTGATACAACTCAATTTCGAGTTTCTTTTTTTGCCTAAAAATAGCGCCCACTTGGTTTATCACGGAGATGACTATTTGCTCACTACTCTACCGTAGTAGTACTGGAGATGAATGAAGCAATACTGCCCTCATTATCATTATATTACCCTTCAATAAACCAATTAAACGTTCAAACAATGGTAACTGCCGACAGGGACCGGACTCGTCATTTTGCACCACTATCACTGAGCAGAACTGTTGTCGAGCATTTTAATTTTTCAGTAATTAGGCACATCAGGCACCTGAACACACAAGGCCGTCGACTCAACACACGGTTTCTTGACTCAGTACTCTACAAGGGCGGCATTGTTTTATTCATCTCGAGTACATACCTACCTACTACGGTAGAGCAGGCCAAACAATAAGTCGTTTTCGTCACAAATCAAGTGGGCACCATCTTTGCTGCCGAGTGTACATGTACTTTCGCTCAAATACGCGCAAATCATTCTGAAATTGGTTTGGTAAACCGCGATAAAGGAAAGGTTAGCTATAAAGATTTCTTTTTCTTTATCAGAGATTATATAGGATTGGTAGGTTTGTTTTCTTTATTTTCGATTAGTAGGTAGGTACTTATAAGTAGGTATGTATTGCTTATTTTGACATGATCATCACGTTGTAAGAAGGTAAAAGGGGAAAATAATGCCAATTTCCTTCAAAACCTTTCTGTGCCCGCAGGCCCTTATTATTGCGATCTCCATCGCAAATACCTGTGTGTGTGCGCCGGCCGCTGAGAAATAAAATTGATTCGGCTTGAACGATTCGAATTTTACGTAAGAATTGCGGGATGATTGTGTGCGGGTATCTCGTCGTTGGTAAGAAAAGAAATGCAACAATGAGGGGGTATATCTGAAAGAGTGCCCCGACAATGGTTAGACTTGCAAATCTATGCCGGAATAATGGGTTTCCCTTCAGGTATAGGCATTCGATTCGAAAAGGAGAATATTTTGCTGTTTTCTGACGATGCCTTGACCAGGTAAATGCATATTCGGCGAGGCGAGGGATGAAAGGGCGAACTTTATGCTGCCTGATGCAAGCACGGGTTAGACAGGGATGGATACGAAATGGTCGGTTCGTGTTGCAGCGAAACTGCATCATTATGGGCTGAAAAGAGTGGATTTATGTAAGATTTTTCGGATAAAAGGTTCGGGGGACGTGAGAACCGTAGAGGAAATGGGTTGTGTTGCGATGGACATGACATCACAAGTTATTGATTGGGATACCTCACGTCATGCAATCGTGGGAAGGTAAAGTATGGTTTAATTTTTTCACAAACAAGTTTGATGCTGTTGCAAATATTATGTAAAGCCACTGCGAAATTCCTGTGAGAAAGTGATCCCGAAAGGTGGAGGCTCGATCAGGATTGTTTGAAAATGGTAGCATTTACACGTATACGGACTTGGATCGCGAGTATGGTAAAACAGGTGTGATATTTGGCTGATGCTATTGGAAACCAGCTAAGACCTCGTTCCAAACCTACGGTTTGAAACCGTATTCTAAACCGTATGTGTAAATGCTCCTGATGTGTAGCTAATTTCTGCAACAATTACCTACATCGTTTTAAGCAAGTTGTTACGTGCATTTTCTTATAGTTACGTGTTTGGTTCTCTGCTTATCTCGAATATGGAACCAAAGCTTGAATGAAAAGATTTAAAAAAGGACTAGGAGCTGCAGAACTTGAAATATCTTTTTAGAGCGATCTACAGGTAGGATGCGGTCAACATCAATCATCTCAGACCTATATGAGCAAAAACCGACCATCCATGTGAATACATTCGATTCCACACCAAACTTTTACTTTCAACGCCGGATATTATTTCCAAAAAGGTGCATGATGCATTTTTTTTGTCCATCATCAGCCTCCCGACCATCAATATTCCATTGATGGAGAGTGGCCCTTGAAAATTGAAACTCGATCGATTTTTTGTTTGGTTTCGAAAATTAAAACGCGGAAGTCCATTGTGCATCACCCACCCCATGAATAACCATCAGATTCGCCTAAGAAAAAAGCACAAAAGGTCATCGAAAACCAGAAACATGGTCTTCTCGGCTTCTTCATCCCAATCCGCATATTGTTTGCCCAGATATGGGGCGCCCGGGTCAACGCACCCCCGCGCGCGCAAAAAAACCCATCTAGAATCGGCATCTTTGTGCCTTTTTCTCACAAAGCCCAAATTTCACGCCGGTGTTCTTACCTCTTCCATAAGGACCAGAATCCCTTTCGCCAGGTAACGAAAGTGAAAAATGATTCCGCTTAATTCCACCGACCCGTCCAACCGAAATTAAAAGGCAGCATGCGCTCCAAGGGCCGAACCATGGAGAATTCCGAGTATTTCGCAAATAGACGTTCGGATCTCTACCGGGTTGATCGACCTTCAGGTATAGATGGGTCGACATAAAAAACGCTCGCCTTCTGTTTCCAACCCAAATATCGAATAACTTGTTTTTCGTAGAATAAGGGCATTGTCCAGAGCCGAGCGCCCCATCATCATTCTTTCATAGGTCCAAAGCCTTCGGTCCTAATTCCTAATTTGATGGTGATGCCGAGCTAGTTATATTGATTTAATTATTTACACCATTCGAGGATGATGATACGGGGTCGGTGGTATGGTGTAATTTGTACTAATTCACTTCCGGGGCAACAAGGCGTCGGACCTCCACGAAGATCTATGCAATTTGAAGAGCCATATGGAAAGACTTGTGAAATCGCCCTGTACATGATGGGGGTGCACACGCTACTCGAATCAGCCAAACAGACAAGTCACCGCGTCATGACAAAAACCCCGAAATATGACAAAAAGCGCGCGGACGTCTGTACTCGAGTGTCCTCCATATAAATGATGTCCCCTCGATTTATCATCCGACTTGAATGGACGCCATATTGAATTTATACGGCATGTCAATGACAACTGAGATGTTTTGTCCACGATGAATGGACTGTAAAGATTATGTGGAATCATTTTAATCGAATTTTATTTTCGGAGAGAGCACCACCGGACGCCGAAGACGCGGAGGTAGTATGTATGGATGTCAACAACAAGGAGGGGTGGTATGGTGGTGGTGGTGGGACTGGTGGGTGAATGAAACCGTAGTAGGTGGTAGCCTGCTTGCTTCCTACACGTTTTGGATTCACCATCCATCCCTCTTGGGTGTATTTGAGTAGGTACCTATAAGTGAAAGAAAACGAAAATAATTGCGCATCATAGTAGGCGACCTCAGCAACCACATCTGTCGCAGGCGGCGGGTTGTCATTTATTGTTCGAAGCCTAATTTAGATTTAATATTTTCACCTAAGTTATTCATTTCTTTATTTTATTCATTTATATGACACATTACATTCAATTCTACGCCTTTTTTCAGCTCCATTAGATTAACAGTGCGATACGAATAAGCTACGGATTACACTTCTTCACTAGTTGGCCGACTGTTATGAAACTTGGAACATAGCCGTGTCTGGTATAATGGTTTATAACTTCAAGGTCGACTTTATGGTTAGCCAACTTGGTCCGCACAATGGTTGAACTTTTTCGAAAATGAACCGATCTTGATGAAACTTGGAACGTACTGTCAACGTGAAAGCAATTGAGACCGGCTAGCGCAACGCTGAACAGGGTCTGAGTACAAATTCAGAGACTTGCTACAGTGGAATAGATACTCAAATTGCCGAGAAAACTTTTGAACAGTTTTCCTTTAGGCGTCCACTTGACGTTTCTTCAAGTGTCACTCACTTTCTTCTCCCACTCGCCGTGCCACCGTAATGATCCGTGTGACCAGAGGAGAAAAAAAGGTACAGTTGGGAGCGAAATGATTCATACGGCTCCTCTAGGAAGTCGGCTGGATTTCAGAAATGTAAGCTGTTTGGATTGTTCTCAAATGCCAGTTTTGATTATATTAGAGATTGATCATAATCAAAACTGGCATTCAAGAACGATCCAAGCAGCTAACATTTCTGAAATCCAGCCGACTCCCTAGCGGTGCCGTATGAATCATTTCGCTCCCAACTGTACATTCAGTATCAGTAACACAAACGAGAGAGAACCATTATGGATCTTGCAGCTAAACATGAACAAAATATGTGGGGTTCAATTAAACTAAAAACTACTACGCATCGCCAAGGAGCCACAGTGGTTCAGACGGGCACTCAACGAGAGCTAAGCTTTACAATAAGGAGGAAGAGGTCACGTACAACGCGTTGAAAAAAGAACCAAAATAAAATATTGGGCGAAAAGATCACAGATGATCTGGTCGCTGGGGAGCTTTCCGAAGTGATATTCGACCTGCAGTCCATCGTCCATTTTTGCGATAAAGATGTCTGGACTATATGATTTCGAAATCAGAGATTAAGCGATGCTTCAACATCCGATTTATCTCGCCAGAACACCAGACACTAATTTCCAATGTTGTAAGTTGACGATAAGGGTCTCGTCGGAGAAAACCGAACGTTGGTAAAATAATTAAAACGTAACATGAAAAAAACGGAAGAAGAAAAGGGACTTTAAAACACATCATGGGCCTGATCGTCAACCCATACCCTTAGATACTGGTCGGGTTTTCTCGTGGTGAGTGTATGACTTAAGAGCACCGCAGCTCAATGGTAGAAGCTTTTGCAAAAAGTTTGGTTCTTAACTTTCACAAACCGCCGACTGGTGGGATTGACTTTAGTCGCGTCAAATTTGGTAAAGCAGTGGGGTTTGTTCACATTAACCTGACAAGAAAGTGATTTAACAAAATGAAGATGATCCGGACCTGTGAAAAACAAGAAAATGAAATGAACGGTGGAAACAAATAACTACGAAGAAAGGGAACTAAGTATCCTTCCGCCAACCTGTGTGTTTGGAAAAATCCAGTGTACGGAACCAGTCTTTGGTTATTCAAGTTTCCAAAACGATGATCTGGGAATCTGATTGTGTAACAATACTCTTGAATGTCAAACAGACAGGTGGGTGAAGACGGAAAACTGCAGGCAAGGAAGAGTCGCAAAAACCAAACCTTCCAAAACTGCAGCCGACTACTGCTTTCAATCATTATCCAGGATTATAACATACAACGCCCTTGATTATTAGACCTACAAGGATAATATCCACTTATCTAAATCCCACTGTCAATAGCAACGGAATAAAATTCATGTAAACAACAAAATCTGACAGCTGTCACTTCGGACTTCTTTTATGTAATAATCTTCAAAATATCACTCGTGCTCGAGATTTTCCCAGATAATTTTGGCCAGGCGTTTTCCTCGGCCTGATTGTCCTTGGATAAATGCCCTCCTCCTACGGAGTCGGGCATTTATCGCTACAATCAGCACTCGCGATCGCCTGACCAAAATTATCGTGAAAATCTAAGCACTTGTGATATTACTGTTGATTATTACATACAACGCCCTTGATTATTAGACCTACAAGGATAATATTCACTTATCTAAATCCCACTGTCAATGGCAACGGAAAAAAATTCATGTAAACAACAAAATCTGACAGCTGTCACTTCGGACTTCTTTTTTGTAATAATCTTCAAAATATCACTCGTGCTCGAGATTTTCCCAGATAATTTGGGCCAGGCGTTTCCCTCGGGCTGGTTGTCCCTGGATAAATGCCCTCCTCCTACGGAGTCGGGCATTTATCGCTACAACCAGCACTCGCGATCGCCTGGCCAAAATTATCGTGAAAATCTAAGCACTTGTGATATTACTGTTGATTATTACATACAACGCCCTTGATTATTAGACCTACAAGGATAATATCCACTTATCTAAATCCCACTGTCAATAGCAACGGAATAAAATTCATGTAAACAACAGAATCTGACAGCTGTCACTTCGGACTTCTTTTATGTAATAATCTTCAAAATATCACTCGTGCTCGAGATTTTCCCAGATAATTTTGGCCAGGCGTTTTCCTCGGGCTGATTGTCCCTGGATAAATGCCCTCCTCCTACGGAGTCGGGCATTTATCGCTACAATCAGCACTCGCGATCGCCTGACCAAAATTATCGTGAAAATCTAAGCACTTGTGATATTACTGTTGATAAAACTCGGACAATTTTTGAGGGTTTTGACTGAACATTGCAGACTCAACTACCACATGCCCAAGATAAGAGTCAAAAATGACCCGAGATATCGATACTGTGAAAAGGAGGATTAAACAGCCGAGGACGTGATCTATATCACTGCTCAGTTCGTTCATCAATGAGAGGGTCTATACTGGAGGACTTCTGGCCTAGTGTGGACAGCCTTGACCGTGTCCTTGGTTTCGTCGAACGGATCGGCTGGGTGCTTGCTTGACGACTGATTGGGCGGTAGGGCAACCACTAGGAAGGTGGCAAAAAGACTGGTTGGATTCGTACCTTTATCCCTTCCTATCCTGCGCTAACCTACGCATTTCCCTAGAAGTGGAACATCTAACATCTCTAGCTATCTGGGAACAGTAATCTTACCTGGGTCTACTTCTGCTCTTCTCTATCCCCACCCCCGCCTCGAGTATATCTCGAACTAGTCCTTCCTTCTTCAGAAAGTATCTTTCCCACCCCCGCCTCGAGTATATCTCGAACTAGTCCTTCCTTTTTCAGAAAGTATCCTATCACCCTATTTCTTTTTTTTATACCATGTTCCATATTATCTTTCTTCCTTCCCATACTCTTTCTAGTACTTCCCTACTGCTGACCCTATCTAATCATGGTATTTTCATCATGCGATAAGGTCTAAGGTAGGATCTAAGGTGATAAGGTCTAAGGAATAAGGTCTTCTAGATAAGGTCTAAAGGACGGGCAGTCGGCCACGCCGAGGCTGCTTGTTTGCATCGGTTTCCAACATGACAGATTTGGTGGGTCTGGCTGGCCTGCTTGAAATCCTCAAAGGTCTTTTGTTGGTTTTCACTAATTTTTTTTTCTTTGGAATGGAGACCGCTGAGAGAAGCAGCGATTTCGGCCAAGTGAGACACATAATTCGCGAAGCCAATTACAAATCCAGAGAAACCTTTGAAGCCGACATTATTTTGTTAGCAAGAGACTGGGCGCTTTGCACAATCTTCAGTGTTTTGGCTGTGGCGAATCATTTGTCTCACTGACAACATGTCTTAGGTATTCCTGTGATGGATTTGCTGGAAACGCATTTCTGGAAGTTGCAGTTAAGATTGTGGTTCTGTATAGGCGGTCCAAGACCATTCGGCTTACGTGATGAAGTTGTTCTTTAAAAGTCTCAGAGTATTTGATAATGTCATCTAAATACACCTTGCAAAACTGTCGCAGATCTTGTACGTCTTGTAACAGGTCCATGGTCTTGTACCATCATGTGCTGGGAAGTGCTCAAAGCGATTTTTAAGCCAAAGGGCATGGTTTTAAATTGATACATCTACCATCCATTGCAGAAAAAGCTGTGGATTCTTTGAGGTTTTTTGCCTCCAGAAGAATTTGCCAGTATCCGGATTTTTAATTACTGATTTTTTTTGGCACAGCCTACCATAATTTCAAAAACGAAGAAAAACTTGTTGAAGAAATTCTGCTCAAGAATGTGAATATCGCTTTTTGTTTCGTTCGAAAAATGATATGCATGGCAGATTTTGGTAAAAAAAAATTCACAATCGATAGACCATCGGAAAATAATGAACTTTCATCAAGAAACATACTATAGAGACGCATAATGACGGAGATATAGGCGGACAAAGTTCAAGTGAACCAAATAAACTGCGCACAAAATGAAGTGACAATTTTATTTTTGGAGGTTTTTTCAAATGTCCGTAACTTTTTGAAAAATGATCGGAATCTGAGGCAGCTTTCACTGTTGTAAGGATACATTCTTCTATTTTGTGAACCCTACATATCCAAGCCATTCATAGTAGAGGTATGTCTCATACAGGGTGATACAAAAAGACGTGCAACTTTCTGCTCTTTCTATCTTGACACCGGAAATTTCCACGGCATCCTGTATATACGAATGTGACTTCGTCTTGTAGCCTGTAGTATCTGTAACTAATACCGGTTTAGTTTTCTACTCTACGTTGTTAACTTGGAGAGATATGATTGTTCTTGTATAAAAGTACCAATATTTCCATCGAGGAGTATTAATGGTACGGAAAAGTTTCTTAACTCAACGGTAATCATCTTAAGATGGGATGATTTGTTTCCTCTCCAGGAGCTACAAATTTTGATGTCCATAATAGCAAAGAAACAAAACATACAGGGTGATGATAAAAGACGGCGTTTTTTCTTGGCGCAGGCAGGGATGGTTTCATTATTACTCGGTACAGGTACTTGGATTGACTGTATCTTGTAGCTTGTAGTATCTGTAACTAACAGGTTGCCGTTTTGCTCTGCATTACGTAAGTACCTCCACTGGTCAACCGTCCGAGTCGCATGCTGCATGTCCAAGTCCATATCCACCTGTCACCCCGATGAACCTGCCGTCACAGGATTACTCCAGGGCACTTGGAATATCTCCGGGTCCGTAGTCAACTTTGCTGCAGTGATTTTTTTATGGTACAGGTCAAAATCTAAATTCCTGTTCTGTGCCTTAATCTTCTCGAGCTTTGATCCAATTGCCAACAATTGCCAAAAATTCTTTGCCTAGATACAGAGATACGACTTTTTATTGTTAGCTCTTTGTTGGTGACAGTTTTATGTGACGCTATTGTTGCCGTTGAAACGATTGCAAATTGGCACTGTTTTACAAAAAAAAATCATATTTCCGTCGATACATAAAGTAGAGTGAAAAACTAAACGGTTCTGAGTTATATATAGATACTACAGGCTACAAGATACGGTCACATTGGTGCATACAGGATGACGGAAAAATTTCCTGTGCCAGGATGAAAAGAGCAAGACTTTGCACGCCCCTTTGAATCACCCTGTATGAGGCATTTCTCTGCTTTGGATGACCTGGATAGGTATGGTTTACAAAAATAGAACAATGTATCTTCAAAATAGTGCAAGCTGTTTCAGATTCCGATCATTTTTCAAAAAGTTATGGATATCTGAAAAAACCTCCCAAAATAAAATTGTCACTTCATTTTGTGCGCAGTTTATTTTTGTTTATCATAACTTCACCGTTCAACCGGTTTAGTCCAAATTTTGTGAAGTGCACTGTCAGTGATGATACTTGTCAAAATAGTCTAATAGCGTAGATATTGTGAGGCGCTCGCTCTTTTACCCTGTATTTTCTCAATGCCACTGGGTAATTTTTTTATCCGATTTTTAGATTCTACATTCAATTTCAAGGAGAAAACTGGCATACTGAAACTTTGATAGGCAGCAAAGCCGTTTCCGTAATATGTAAGTTTGAAATTTCAAAAACCTTGAAAAAAATTTCCCAAGGGACTGGAAATTTCACCTGATATCGATATTTTTCATTTTATTCGTTTATTGTAGTCGGCCTACGGCCTATTTTCGCAACGAGGCCTAACACCGACGCCGGTGAATGCTTATCTGCACTATACCGGAAATTTTGCCGGATCCCTGTGTGTTCCAACACAGGGTAGGAATTTTTAACGACCATGAACATCGCATGGGGTCAGCACCATCAATCGTATTTTAGGTGCTATGCGACACACGTCAAAAATCCGAGCGCCTACAGTGGGACTCGAACCCACGACCTCTAGTTTGGCAGTCGAACGCGCTGATCACCACACCACAAACTCTTCGATATCGGAAATGAAGCTGTTAACTGAAATAGGTTTTTCGGTTCTTCCTATAATCGAGGCTGTCACATGTTTCTCTCTAATTTTCATTTCCAGTCTTTTGAAATCGTTGTTTTGAAAGTGTTTTTGACTCCTCAAACTTAAATATCTTGGGAACGACTTCTCTTGTTATAACTATCATATCAGTTTCCTCACTAGAACTATGTCGAATCTAAAAACTGGTTAAATTTTTCAAAGTTTTCAGTGGCGTCTGGGAGGGAGGTTGAAGGGGCGAACTCTCCAATATAAACGTCACTAAATTATTTAGAAAAAATTCGCCACTGACAACTTATAGGCATGCATCTGACAACTACCTATGCAAAACTTGGACTGAATCGGTTGAGCGGTGGAGAAGTTATGATAAAAAAAATTTGAATTCAACTTTGACGGCGAATATCTTTGTTATTATATGTATGCATTCCAGGAATATGTTTTCTGAAGAAAGCCCTATTATTTTTTGAAGCTCTATGGCTTGTGAAATTGTTTCCACTAGGACTTGGACCACTCATGTCATCAAATCGTACATGTTCCGATATTGGTCGGAGACTTCAACTCGGAGACAAGCCACCAACCTGTACAATCGGCGGAGGAGCCGTAAGGTGATTATTATGATGTATATTATGTATGATTGTACATTTGGCTAAATCATTGCACCAGTCAACGCCACTTCGTAGCAATAAATTTCTGTCGCCTCTCTGGCAACTCGATGCTCTCCAAGAGTGATCAAAATGAGTTCAATACTGAGCACAATAATAAAAATAAGTTCTATAGGTGACTGCATTCTGTTATATTTGTGGATTTTACACCCTTAAACTCAAGTGTAGGTACGTTTTGTTGATGATATTGATAGAAATATTGGAACTAATAAATTTATCATAAAACGTCCACATACAACTCAAGAAACGAGATAAAAATGTGTAAACGAAAATATTTACTTATTATCAAAGGGCCTTGTTTATTTATTAATGGAACCCATTGACGAGATAATTTCGGAGCTGTTTCCTGTTTGATATAATCGCCGTAGTGTTACCCAAAACTCTTCGTGTCTTACGTGGGCTTTCATGTTTCATGTTTCCAAACTTCATGCGTGTAATTGGCATCAAAATTTCCGCATTTATACCACTCAACCCAGAAAAGAAAACGCTTGTTTCCCCCATAACGTTAAATTACAGTTTTCAGGAAATAACGGTCAATTCCACCCAAGCCGTTATCGCCCAATAACAATCTGCGTTCCGAGCTGATGCCGCTTAGGAAAAACCAATATCGAATTGTCTCTCTTTGTGGTTGCCTCGTCCTTATAATATTATTCCTGAGCTGCTGCCATCGAATCGGCCTGCGATGGTATAAAATTTCGCAAGGAGCAAATAATGCCCACTTTGTACGTTATCTGATCAGACATCATAACGTAACGAAAAATGCGCGCATATAAAAGAGAAGAGCTTCGGCGAGTTTTAGATCCCTCGAAAATACCACGCACGGACATACAAACAAGGCGAAATAGGGAAATATCGCGTCCTTGCTCCAATAATAAAAGAAACCGATCGCATAAGCCTCAAAGTGGACACAAAGGTATAGGAGCAGTAGCCGGGACCGAGAGGAGGCCTCACAAAGGGCCCCCACCATAAAAACAACATTGACCGTTTTCCGATCACTCCCCGATCTCTCGAACATAATGCATAATCTGATCTTTGATGCCTCTCTCGTATAACAGATTTCTTATACTTTTTTTAGCGGCCGGGCACTGGTTGCTTTGTAAAAATGACCGGTGCGTTTTAGGAGGGATTATTTTTTTCATCTGGACGCGGGCACGCACGGTGATTTTTTCACCTTGTTTGAAATTATGGAAAAAACGCAGATGCAAGAGCACGTGACAAATTTTCGCGCTTGGATTGAGAAGTGAGTGACAGCGGGAGTGAGGTGAAAACGCCGAAAACGAGTCCAAATGTCGTCACTTTTGTTGTGCAAGCGCACAATGGAGTCGGTGTGCAAAAAACAACTTTTTCGTCCCATATTTTAATTTTTATTCAGGGGCTGATCTACACTGCTGGACAAATTAGTTGTCAGTAGCGAAAAACTCGTTCGACTTTGAAGGCGCATGACTTTAGTGTGCCAAGAGCGATTTCATTTCTGTTCGTTAAGTTGGTTAGTTCAATCTTTCCCTTATCTACCCTATCCTATCCTAAAAGTATTAGGAAACTCGATATATGAAGTTTACAGAGCGATACATCAAAAAACAGTTACAGATAACATCTCAACAATATCAACCTAGCCCCGCATAGAGCTTTTTTTTATTCCACTTTTAATGCACAAATTTTGTAGTGTACCTAATGTATTTCCTTGAAATAATTTTTAACTTTCTTATAACAGAAGCCTAAGAATGAATATATGAATTTTCATGTTGAGTGATGCAGATTTGACCTTTCGGGGAGCGGGTTAACTAAAGTTGTGATGTTGGAAAATTGAGATTGAACACGGTCTTATTTCTCTATAAGTCTGGAGTATACCATCAATATCACATTTAAGTCAGAACTGCAAAGGAAACATGTTTAATATGTGGGGTAATTTCATGAAACTTATTGATTTTTCAATAACGAAATAATCATGCTCAATTTGAATCTTTCAACATCTCAACTTGCATCAGCCGGCGTCTCGATGAGTTGAATCTGTGTCAATTGATTCAAGATAGAAATTCATATTTTCATTGTTGGAGTTCCGATCCAAAAAATTCCAAAACCATTTCCGAGATAACACGTTACTTTATGACTTACGCATTGGAATTGAAATGAAAATATTCTTTTGATGAATGAGACTACAGTGAAATAATTGGAGCTCTGCGCATTGATCTTTATATCACCCTGTAGGAACTTCATCTTGAATTTCTTGAGATCTCCTTTCACATGCATGTAAGATAAGGAGAATATTAAGCTAACTAACTCAATGCTCGGGCTCTACAAATACATATTGTTTTCCTTTTTTACGAAGAGCAACAAAGACTATATTTATTTATTTATTCATTTATTTTAGTGCGAATAGCTTATGGCACAAAAAAAGGTATCAGCCTTCAAAGTCGAACGATTTATTTGATACTGGCAACTGATATGTCCAGCAGTTTAGTGGATGAACTTCGAAATTCAGTAACCGACAAGTTTCAATATGGAGAAGAATAAGCTCAATGCTCAATTGTGTCTGCCATTTTGAATCCTGAAAATTGGGCCATTCTGAAATTTTCTTTTGACAGTCCATTCAATTAGTTAGCGGTTCATACCAAGTTCGTTAAAATCGGTTAAGAAACAAAAATTTCGTTACAGAAAAAAAATTTCCATGTTCATTTTTGGTCATTCAGTATTTATACACATAAGTATTTTTTTTCGAAATCAACATTCATTCTGACAAAAATGTTTTGAACAAATTACAAATACTCATCTACTCACAAAAAACAACAAATTATCATGTGTAGGTGTACTAAATTTGAGAAACTCACCCTGTAAATCCACCCCCGTAGGCAAGGCCTAATTTATTTCGACTTCTGCCATGAGTCTTGAGCACCCACCCCTAACGCAGCACATATGGGACATTTTATGCCACCGTCAATTTTATCCGCTCAAACGCTCCCGCACAACAATAGATATTTCCTCCAAGTCCTCGGACAAATCGCTCCGACAAGGTGGAAAAATCCCCGACCAGGCAGCACTCGTAAAAAATATCCGCTGCTCG
The DNA here is from genome assembly GCA_949128115.1 of Anaspis maculata. Lineage (NCBI taxonomy): Eukaryota > Metazoa > Arthropoda > Insecta > Coleoptera > Scraptiidae > Anaspis > Anaspis maculata. The sequence goes on from OX421962.1 coordinate 94,257,621, forward strand.
TTCAAAAAGTATGCGTTGTTATCATCAATTTTTTTTTGAGTTTAATCCTTTCAACAATACGAAACTTGAAAATCCCAAAAGCGAAACTCAAAAGATGCAACAGTAGCTATAAGATAAGTACATGATTATCGCGAAATCTTTCAAAGAACCTTGCGAAAAATTGCGTGAAATAGTACTACCTGTCTGCCCTAAATAGGGAATAAATAGCTATTGTTGGAGGACAAAGAGTATGCCCCAAAGGATTAATGTTGCACATCAGGTATGAAAGGGTTTGTTTACGGTACGTCAACAAATATATCATAAAAGGCGACACGCAGGTAGTAAGGTTTTCAAAGGGTCGCATTCTAAAAGGGTTATTGACTGAGTAATGAGATTAGGGTTGAAGGTATAAGTTTCGCTTTCGTTTGCTAGGAAAACAAAATTGTTGTTGTAGAACTTTGATGTGTAGGTGGTTATAATTTTGATTTGATGCATAACTAATTATTGAGGCGCCGCGGATTTATATCTTCATTTATTTGGATACTTTGATATACTTACTGACGAAATCACCTTTTATCCATTAGGTATTGTGAAATTCTCTTTTTTCTACGACCCCCCTTCTACGGAATCACATCGAGATAATTGAAAAAAAAACTCAATTACACCAATAATCCAAGATGGCGGCCACTCTACACCTCCTATCGATGAGTACTTTTTACACAATAATCAACAAGCTTTCGAAATCATCCCTACCAATTTTCTAAAGTACACGATTAATTTTCGCTATTTCGCTATTCTGGTTCCTAGTAAAATCATATCATAGTGATAGAATAATTACCATGGAAAATGTATAGCTTGCATTTAAAACCAATTCCGATTGATCAGGGGAGTTCAAAAACCTGAAAAATGACACTTAAATTGTAATCCTAGGACTCCTAGAACCCTGAAACAAGACATTTCTGGTTTACTTGCTCCCTGTTCGCCATCTTGGATTTTGAAGCTTCCGGTAAAGTTTTCGAAGTGGAAACCGCGATTTTCATATTCAGCGAGGTCAAATTGATCTATAACGTCATGTTGTCAAACGATAATAGTGAATGCCGCTGAACTCTCTTATTTCCTGTTTTGTGCCTAGTCTAATACAAGCTGAACTGAACATTTTTTGGCTCTAGTTACGTTAACTCCATCTTTTTCTAGACATTTGTTGGCAAAAAAACACCAGCACATTCACTTCTACAGATGGGTTCCTAATTTGATTGTTTTCTTGTAGAATGGCGATATGCCGCCTGTTCTGTGAGAGCATGCATTTCTTCTTTCCTCCAGATGTTGAGTAACAAACAATGCTAGTTCCGCCATTATACTGGACTCTACATCTTTCGTCTTTCAATTTCTAGAGCTTTCGTACTTTTCCACGCGTGCTGACGTTATGATCAATCTTTTTTTGTATATTCTCTACTCTTCATCCTCATTTTATCTACTTTTATTCTTCTCGGTTTTTCGTTCCTACCTTTGTAGCATCTTGCGTTATCTTCTTAACTTTTGCCATTCTTCCAATTCCAGTTCTCCTCTCTGCAACTCCCTTTGTCTTGCCATCGCATGATTTCTGATCTCGTTCTCACGTTCTTCGTCAAACCAGCCCTCTTACTTCTTTTTCTACGCTACCATTCTTTACTGTTGAAAAAATTCAAGTCCTCGGCTAGTGCAAAGAATTTGCTAATCTTTTCTTTTCACCTACCAAGAACATGAGAAATTGACACGTCTGATGTTGTTTCCAACATTTTCACACCAGCTCATTCCAATAATAAAGACAAAGTTGCGATAGTCTCATTTTTAGGAGAATAACCGGCAAAGAAGTGAGCAATTTTCATTGCCCAGTTTACCAGCCGTTTTCTCAATACCCCCCAACCGATAATACTGATACCATTGCTATGAAAAAAGGAGGTTGCGCTGTCCTCTAACAACATTTAGAGAGTTTACATGTGAAACCGCACGTGGAAACCCCATATACAAATTTTTATCAAGAGCGGTGAAGCAAGTTTTCAGGTTGTAGATGCACCGTTACCAGGAAAATGTAGTACGCAGCGGCAAATATTTTCTACACTAGTGTTCTCACAGCCAGAAGCGGTGTTCAGATTATTTTGGGTCGGCATCTTGCTTATGTTGAACTGCGCAAAAAAATTGCTAACTCTTTGCCCGGCGTTCTCCTAAAAATTGAACTATCGCAATTTTTACTCACAAATGGGATGAGCTGATGCGGAAATGTAAAAAATGATACCACATGAGTCACTTTTCCATTTTTCTTAGTGGAAAAAATTGAAGCTAATTTTTCAGAAACTCAATTTTTTCAACAATAAAGAATGACAGCGACATAGCGTCTGATGATGTTAAGGTTAAAGTATTACTAGATATAACAATATTAAAAACTGATTTCGAAGGAGCTCCATCACTTTCAAATTTCAAGGGGCCCATGCTTTCAACCCTCCAGTAAAAACTTGCAAAGAGCCTATTTTTAATCGGAAGAGCAGAGTTTTGTGAGTCATCCTACCAAATTTTCGTGCTTTTGTCACCAACTGCTAAGGTCAATTTGATTTTTGATCACTAACCTTCGGACTATTATCCTTTCACTCATTCCGGATGCCATCTAAAGCGTCTTTCAATAAGAGCGATAGAACTTCAAATTGAAATGAAATGTATGTGAAAGAACAGTTTTTAACACTATGTGTGGAGAATAACATCTAGTAAATGGCCTTCTCGACTTTGTCTAACGGCGTGCAGACGGGAAGTCCAATTTGTAATAACTTTCTGACAAATATCGGGCTCTATTTCAGCATTAACACGCACAATATTGTTCCTCAGGGCTTCAATGGTTCTAGGCTTGTTCTTATATACCCGGGACTCCCACATACCCCCATAGAAAAAAGTCCAGAGGCGTAAGATCGCAAGATCTCGCTGGCCAATTTAAATCGCCGTCTCGCTAAATTGTTCTTCCTTGGAAGTTTTCGGCCGACCAATCCAAGGTTTTTCGTGCTGTGTGGCACGTAGCCCCGGCGCCGGCGTCTTGTTGAAAGAAAATATTGGCAAGTTCTATTTCTTGCAACAGAAGCCAAAGAAAGTTACTTATCATCCTCTGGTACCTTTCTCCATTGATCGTTACCGCCCTGCCCTATTCGTTTTCAAAAAAGTAGAGACCAATGATACCTCTCAACTAAAATCCACACCACACGGTGATTTTCTCCGGATGCAATGGAGTCTCCAAAATCTCTCTTTCTCTCTAGAATTGGCTTCACTCCATTTTCGACAGTTCTGTCTGCTTGTTAACTATTCGGTTTGAGCTCTTGCGTAAGTTGAATCTTGTAGGGGTGCAACTTCAGGTCTAAATGCAGGATCCGCCATACCAAGGGAGGAGAAAGACTCTGCGAAAGAATTCTTGCGAACGTCTCAAAATTGAAAGTTTTGAAGTTTCTTGCACATTTTTGCGAACAGCAGCAATATTCTTCAAGGATCGAGCAGAACGGCGACGCTGAGGTGTTGGAAGGTTCTCAACAGACCCGATTACTTCGAATTTTGAAACGATTCTTCAAATATTCGCTTCTGTTGGTCGATTACTTGGACCATGGATTTCAACAGGGCACGAAATGTTCGGCGTATGGAGAGTTGATTTCCGTAATAAATTTCATAAACTTCGACTTGCTGTGGCAATGTGTATCTTTGCATGATGATTTGCTGAGATATACTGGGAATTTATGTCAAAAAATGTCAGTAAAATCTTCTCAAATATCAGCACTAACGCTGATCAAAGTTTTATCACCCTTACCCTGGGTTGCACCAAAAAAATGATACGCAATTAACGCTAATACGAGATTAAATGGATTTCAATCTGGCCAATCCAAGTGGATTGATCATGGGAAATGCATAAAATTTTAAGCTAATCGATAAATGTATCATTCTCTTTTGTGGAATCAGTATTTCTATTATTCACTAAAGAGTACTGTCCAAAAAAAATTTCACTAATCTCGTATCAAATTAATTGAACGTTGGTGCAACTCAGGGTTATTGAAAGACCTTTCACTTTTAACTTCTCCACTTTTTACCTCTCTAACACTTTTGGTGTTTCCTTTCTTCTTAAGTAGGTCTTATCCTCAGATTCAGATCCTTCATTAGCTATTTAATAATTATTATTACGTGTATTCTGCGTGCTAAATAATAGCACGTATTTTCGGATGTGCTCTAACAAAGAAAGTGATCTGTATCCTCTGCGCCCCTCTGTTTCTGATATCAAGTACTATACCTATATTCATTCATTTAGCAAATTGACACCTTATTTCACTTGTCAGAATCTAATAAACCGATTCGTCAAACTTCTTTATGTATCCAGATACACTAATTAAGAGACGAATAAATAAAAAAAACTGGAAGTGATGAAGTCGAATACGTAAAAGAAAAACCGGCATCAACCTGATCCATTTTCGTGAGTAAAATGGAGAAATCAAGACCGTGAATTCCATTCGATTCACAAAGCGAAGTAAATCAAATCATGTTAGGCAGCGTCGGACTGGCAAATTTTGGCCTACCGGGCAAAGAATGGAAGTGGCCTCGAAACCGAAGGGGGAGTCAGAGGGGCCTGCCGCCCCCCCCCTTTAGCACCGCAGGCGACTTTTTTTATAATAATAATGCTAATAACAAAGAAAGACGCTGATCAAATTGTCTATAGAATTCTTCAAGCTCGAAACTTTTGCTTGACACTACGATAAAGAAAACAACGGAGGAAATTTTTTCATATTGTTACGCATTTCGCGTGAGAGTTCGAATATAATTGAGACGATCGTCTTGAAACACACACTGTTTATTACTGCATACTACAATAAATACACGCCAACAATTATTTACTTAGGAATATCGCTGTGATTACTACTCGCTTTTAAACCGCTCGCTACCACTTCGTATTCCAATTCATTACTGCTCGTGAGGCGACGATTGATGCCTTATATAGGTCCGACTCATTCATCTCGAATGTTCCATGCATTCTCCAGCAGTCTACACAGTGACCCGATATACGGTTCTCATACGACTCCCGAAAAATCTTGCACATTACCGTATAATTCTGCCGTGCTCTAGAACCGGCGCCTCCGCCAAAATCGATAGATGTAGCTTGACCCACTGCTGAAGTCTCCATACAGTTGTAAGGGAAAAAGCCTACACGCGCGCTCCGGAACACACCAGAACGCTCCGCACTAAGGTCTAACGAGAAGAGTCTAGAAAGATCGCGTGTTATCCAGAATCGCCGCTCGTAACATCATTCTAACATCAGTTCAGGAATTACAGAAATAATAGCGAACAAAAATTAAACCCAGCCGGAATTTTGCATATAAGCTCATCAACAGTTTTGATTTCAAAGATACCGATCTGGTGTGGACAATTTGGCCTCCAAACTGGGGATTGACCTACCGGGCATTTGCCCGGTTGCCCGGTGGACCAGTCCGATTGTTAGGGCAGCGAATTCAGACAGATTCAGGATTCAGTACAAACTTCACTTGACGTTTTCTATTCCGCAACCTACTATAGGTATACCCAATTTGATTGAATGCACCAATTGATATCATATTGTAGGTACCACAAGATGAAAAATTCATTGAAACACCTGGCAAAAACCCTGAAACTTCGATTAAGGTTTTGCTATTGATACATAATAATTAATTAGGTATGTATAGGTAGGTAGGTAAGTATATGAGGCAATATTTCAAAGATAATTTTAATCTTCCGCTTAAGCAGAACAAGAATAATAAAACGCTTGTATAGACAGAAACGTGAAATTATGGCCATAATACCCAATAAATAAAGAAAGGCGCTTTTCGAACGAGCTTTCCTTCCATAATTAGCACATTTGTGCGTCGTCTTGTCCGCGATATGAAAGCCCCTCTTTTATACAATAAACCGCAAACAATGAAGAGTGTTTCCGAAGAGAAACAGGATAAGTCAGGAGAACGCCAACTGCCACGACTTCCTCTGGCAACGAGATAAGACAACAACTGACATTGTTATCGGCCCATGCCAACCCCTATTATTTACAAATTTCATTTTCTTATTCTCTCTCATATTATACATATACCGCCACCACACAGCCGAACATCATACACCTACCCGCACCCAGTGCTCTGGAAAGAATCGTCATCATTATATTTTTTGGAGGAATGACTCGATAATGTAACAACAATGCTCTGGATGCAATAAATTATACAATGTTCATGATGTACACGGCATCCACTATTGTGGCTCGCATATAGCTGCTCTGTATACAGGGAGTACCACAGTTTCATTGTCCGGGCTTTTGTGGCTTTTTTATGACGTTTTATTATACATTATGTTCGATGACAGAAGGGAGTGAGTCGCAATGGGACTTCGAGTGGGGGGAGGGGATCTGTGAGGAGTGATAAAAAAAATTGTAGCCCGACGCAAGAGGGATGGGACATGATATGCCGTATGAAACAATGAATCTTGTTGTTTTGTAACATTTCACCTGGATTTGAATGTGCGAGTATGAAATAAGAAAAAAGACTTGTTTGTGACGTGTTTTCAAAAAAATCCTAAGCTGATTTCGTTGTATAGGTATGTGTGTGTGTGCGTTGTGTGTGTATTGGGAACCATTGAAGGTAATCTCCGAGAGAAGTTTGGACTGGACATTTTATCCATAAACAAGTTAATCGGATCCGGAATTGAAAAAACATCAAAAACCGAATGCTTATTCATTCTCGATTGAGGAGGATGACGACGAAAAAAATATCTCGGGGTGGTAGGTAGAGTGAAGATTGGACGGAGGGCGAAATCCGAAGCTGTCACTAGCCACCGGCCGGCTGTCAATACTCACGCCTCAGGAATATTGTGCACAATACCTGGGCACCGGAAACAGAAAACATCGCAAGAACTCGTGTATTTTCAGATCAACGTGATTTAATATTTTCCTCGAAACTCCTACAATATTTAAGAAAAAAAAAATAGGATTTTGTAATCGAAGGCTCGATCGGAAGTAACTTAATGCTAAACCAAGCTTCCCAGAAGCACTCCATCACCTCCACCTAAGCGGCTTCATCATCAATATCACAAAATATTTGGTGTTAATGTCAATATTTCCACTTTTCCTCCGGCCGTCCAAAATTAAGACCGCAGGCGATAAACTGGAAAATGAGATAATGCCCCACAATCCCATATTAGATTTTTGTTTACCGTCAAAGTGTGATTATGGTGCGTTACGTGACCACGTCCTGAAGTAAACACGAAGCTGTCTGGTAATTTGTTTTCGATTAAGCCTTATCAGATTGTTTATTCTTGACCTGCTTATGTACGGTTTGGTGTATTGTGGTGCGCTTTATCGCCCGATCGAGACTCGTCAAATTCTGATATTTACCCGGAATACCTTATCACCGTCAACCACCTTGGGTCCTTCCACCAAAGCGAGAGTGTTTGCTTTTTCAAAAAAGTGACACAGTTTGGGACGTTGTTTGGTGGACCCTAACCTAGCGTAAGCAAATAAATGTTGTATCGTTTTGAGGCTTGCGCAAGGAATATTTAAATAAACATGCGGTTTTGTTATGACGTTTAGTGCATAGCACACAAATCAAATTTGAAGGGGTGTTATGAAATGGCACAAACTATTTGGATATCCGGAAGCGCTCATTGTTACAGAAGTTTTAAAATGTTGCACATGCTCTTACAAAGTCGGCAAAAAGAGTGGTAATCTCGGTGGTAATTTAAGCTAAAACGAGTGAAAATCAAAAAATTCAACTTCACTTCAAATGGGAATAGCTGCGAAAAAATAACAGATATTAATAATACAATACTTATTTCACCCTGCGACCCCGATTCAGGGCCGGATCATATACTGTACGAAAGACCCGGGCCCGGATTAAATTTCAAGAACCCAAGGTAGTACCCAGGGACACCATAATTAGAAATCAAGCTGTGAATTAGTTGTTACATTTTTCTTGGACGAATTTGATGTCTGGAGCTCAAAGCTCAAAGCTATAGCCCGAAAATCGCCCCTTCCTGGCAAATCCGGTGCTGTTTTGACCTCTGGTTTCCAATTTAGGGTGTTCGAGATTTGAATATCGAAACACTTCTCACCACTCGATAGAGAACGAAAAAACAAAGAACACTTTTTCTAGAAAGCATGACTCAAAAACGAATAATAAGGGACATGCAGCACTGTCTCCTGTCTCCTGGGTTGCTGGTTGACTGTTGTCTCGACTGTTGTCAACAAGATGCAAGAAGTTTTTTGTCAGTTCGAGAAGCAAGTCATGAATCTATCATTGAAAAGTGTCTTTACTCACTGTGAGTAATGTGTGCTTTTGAGCGTAGGTATCATTCAATTATTCATTTGGTGTGGTAATAGATGGGGTTTCTACATCGATCATGAAGAATCCTGAATCACTAATATTTTGACTACTTTTTTAAAAAATCTCTCAAAATAAATGTGTTCCAGTAAAACTCTACAAATGCAAGCTGAAATTCGAACAAGAAATTTCCAATAACCTTGCTTGGCAAAAATCTGCGCACGATTTTGTTACTGCTACATCTCACTTCTATGACCATGCCTTTGTTCCGGATATATACAGGGTGATTTTTTGAAAAGTTTCCACCTCTGATTTCTTGCCGCCAAAATTTTTTAAAGGAAAACGCCGAAACAGGTCTATTTTTGTTTCAAGGGGGACATTTAGGGCACATATTACCAAATTTTTATCTTGAACCCCTTCGCCCCCGCCCCTCCCTGCTTTGAAATTTTAAATAGCATGACCTATTTTGTGATACATCAAATTGAAGACAATAAAATTCTCTTTCTGTTGAACATATTTTAAAAAATTTCAAACCACCCCCTACCTTTGTGAAAATCCTCTTTTCGTTAATGAAAGGACAATGTTCCCCCTATAAACTCTCGATTCTTGAGAAATAGACTTTCCAGCAAAAACAGGTCGATTTTTATTTTAGTGGGGTCATCTAAGACAAGTATGGCCAAACTTTTATCTTCAACCCCTTCGCCCCCACCCTACCCTACTTCAAAGGGGTGGTTTAAAAAAAATAGAAATATGTTTGCGGGAAAGAGTTTTTATTGCCTTCAATTTCATGTATCACAAGATAGGTAATGCTATTCGAAATTTCAAAGTAAGGTAGGGTGAGGGCAAAGGGGTTGAAGATCAAAATTTGGCCACTCGTGTCTAAGATGACCCCATTGAAATAAGAATCGACCTGTTTTTGCTGGGAAGTCTATTTCTCAGGAATCAAGAGTTTATAGGGAGAACATTGTCCTTCCATTAACGAAAAGAGGATTTTCAGAAGGGTTGGGGAGGTGGTTTGAAAAAATTTGAAATATGTTTAACGGAAAGAGAATTTTATTGCCTTCAATTTGATGTATCACAAAGTAGGTCATGCTATTTGAAATTTTAAAGCAGGGTGGGGCGGGGGCGAAGGGGTTCAAGATAAAAATTTGGTGATATGTGCCCTAGATGACCCCCTCGAAACAAAAATTGACCTGTTTCGGCGTTTTCCTGTAAAATATTTTGGCGGCGATAAAGAAGGGGTGGAAACTTTTGAAAAAATCACCCTGTATAAATAGCCATCGCATTTCCTTTCGGTGTGAAAGGTGCTAGTGATGCTACCGAGTCAAGTGTAAGCTCAACTTGAAACGCTCCCATTTTCAATCTTGTATGTGATATAAATTATTTGAAAACGTCTTTGATGTTTCTTGGTCACAATTTCCTCAACTAGTACCTCCACATTAGAAACATACATTCCCTAACCGTGCGATTTACTTTATCATTACCGCACGCTGTGCGATTTACTTTACAGAATACGTCACGCTGTGCGTATCAAGGACTCAAAAAGAACATATCTAGGCAACAACAATAGTAGTCGAGGATTGGAGGGGACCGCTCGCATTCTCGGCCATCTACTGTCCACCAAAGCATGCATGGTATCAAGGAGACACACTTTTCTGAATTCTTCAATACCTTGGGATGTCGGTTTGTCTGTATGGGAAATTTCAATTCTGAACACACCCCGATGGAGATCTAAATTCATCACTATAAGAGGAAGAGAATTGGCGGATGGCTTAGATAAAAACAACCTAAATCATTTGTCAACGTAACATCCCACATAATGGCCCACGAACAGAAACAAAACACATGACCTTACAAACTTCTGCGTCACAAAAGGCATTGGGACGCAATACTTGGAGACAGATCTCAGCTTAGACCTCTCCTCCGACCATACTCCAATCCTGGTTACTCTGAGCACAAGAGTTATTGAGCAAGATAGACCATTGACGCTATACAACAAGAACACTAATTGAGAAATAACAGTTCAGAGAAACTATCGAGTTGAAGCTGGATGACACCTTTCACTAAAAAATGATAGCCAAATGAATGAAGCGGTAGAACACCTAGCCCGTACTATCCCAAATTCCGCCTGGGAGGCAACACCAGAAGTCGAAAAGAAAAAAACGTACAGGAATTCTGTTCGGAAGACATACTGACGGACATTGCTAGAAAGAGAAAGTTGAGAAAAATTTATCACACAACTAGGGCACCCGCAGATAAAACCAACTTCAATAAAGCAAGCAGGCAGCTGGAAGAAAAATGCAGACGTCACGAAATGAACTCTTCCAAAGCTACTCAACTTAACTGAAGCAAGCGAATATTCCCTCTGGAAAGCAACGGGAAATCTTGAAAGGAGGCAGAATAGAGTTTGTCTCCACTGAGAAAGCGACAAAGAGAAGTCCGACACTTCCGCCATGTATTTTTATATGGTCTTCCAACCACATGAATCACAGCTATCGACAGAAGAGGATGAAAACATTCTCAACTTTTTGAACTCACCGGATCAAATGTCTTTGCCCATCAAAAGGATCACAGAAACAGAAATACAAGAGACCATCTCTAATCTGGAATTGAAGAAAGCCCCAGGCTATGAACTGATCACCGCAAAAATTCTTAATGAACTGCCAAAGGCAGCGCTAAAGGTAATTACTCGCATCTTCAATGCTGTCATTCGTGCTAAACACTACCCCTCACAGTGGAAAGTGGCCCAATTAAGCATGGTTCAAAAGCCAGGAAAACCTGTCGAACGAGTGACGACATCATATCGACAAATGATAAGCTGGTAGCAAAGCTACCATTACCAATCATTCTCAAGGTGTTTGAAAAATTATTCCTAAAAAGACTAAAAAAAAAAGGAAAAAGAAAAAAAATTGAAGATAGACAGTACTGTTCCGCGGCCTTCCTAGACGTGGCACAAGCGTTTGATAAGGTGATGCATATTGGACTCCTACACAAAACGAAGATGACGCTTGCACACCTTTGTTACCGCGGACTATGAAAACATACATGTCCTGCAGATATTTTCAGGTGAAATACCAAAGCGAAATAACCAATCTTCACGAAATACTCTACGGTATACATCAGGGAAGTGTACTGGGGCCATTCCTGTACACCCTACACAGCAGACATTCCAACCAGCGCAAACACCACAACCGCCACTTTCGCCGACGACATTGCTATTTTGGTGTCCCACGAAAATCCTAACGAGGCAGCTACCCAACTCCAAACATCTCTCCACCAATTGCAGCTATGGCTGAAAAAATGGCGTATAAAAGTGAATGAAGTCAAATCTGCCTACGTCACCTCCACCCTGAGAAAGGGCACCTGTCCGCCTGTTACGATGAACAACAACCTGATTCTGCAAGCAAATGACTAAAAATACTTGGGACTACACCTGGACAAGCGTCTGACTTAGAAGAAACACCTGTTTACCAAGAGAAAACAGCTTGGCCTCAAACTCTTCAAATTGTAATGGCTGCTCGGCAGAAAATCAAAGTTATCTCTAAACAACAAACTTCTCGTTTACAAGGTGATCATCAAGACAGTCTGGACGTACGGAATTGAGCTATGGGGGACGACTAGCAACAGCAACCTGGACATTATCCAGTGCTTCTAATTTAAGACTTTGCGGACATTAGTTGTTGCACCATGGTTCGTAACCAACGAAACCATCCACCAAGACTTGAAGATGTGCTACGTGAAGTATAAAGTGAGACGAGCCAGCGAACGCTACCAAAGCAGACTGGAGCGATATCCGAACAGCCTGGCAGTAAACCTCCTGGACAACAGTGAACAAACTTACTATCTCAAACGATAGCAACAAATTGAGCTGCCGTTTCGAACCTGAGTGCCTTCTGTTACTACATTGTACCAATCGTCCATATTTTGACAAAACGACGTATGTCTGTTATTATTAGTTTCGAGAAGATGGAGACTGCAGTTTTCAGTCTTTTTTATTCTTATAGACCTAGCGCTGCAATTTGTGATGCGTTCGAGGTAATTTTCCCACAAAACATTAAGAAAACCTTCTGCTTCAACCTAAAGCAAATAAAATCCATGACACACGGCGTTTTGTCGGATATAATCTTGTTATTAAATTTATGAGTTACGTCATTTAATTAATTTTCATTGTACTGCCCAATTTCCAGAATAGGGCATTTTTGACTGAATAGATATGAAGCCCTCTAGTCCAGTCAAAAAAGGTTTTAACCGGAAATGAATTCGGAAGTTGACGAAATTTGGTGGATCGATGCGGAATTTAACGTGGAATAACATACTGAAATTCCCGAGAATTCCAAGGCTTGGCTTTTTTTCTAGGACCAATAAAAGAGCGCCATCCTTGTAAATTTTCGACTTTTTCTGAATAACTTGTAAACTATCATCTTTAGAACACAAAAACTCGCGAAGCAAATGTAGCCCGTTGAATTCTCAAGAGATCAGTTTTAAATTCATCACTTTGTGGTCAATAGTCTCTGAGATACAGCTTCTGTTAGAACGCAGTGAAAATGACTCAAAACTTATTTCCGGATTTTAAGTAACAATTTGCATAGTGTCAGTTCAGGGGCTGTAACGTGGATAGCAAGTGTGCGGATTTCAGTGTTTTTCACATTTTTGGAAAGCCAATTCAACATTCAAAATAAAACTTTTGTCTAGAAGTCGCCAACTTCAAAATGGTACTTTTCCTCGACCTTTGAAAACTATACTTGAAGTCCCGAAGAATCCCCAAAAATCGATTATTTTCATACCATGCCATTTGCTTCATTTTCCAAGTATGAAAAAACCATCTAGAGAATATGTGAAGGATTGAATACCAAAAAAATAACATGTTTCAGAATCTTTTTCCTAGTGATGGTTCCTGAGGTATATGGGTTGAAAGACTGAAACGACCCATTTGGAAAAAAGATTGGTAGTTCGGACACTAACTGCTGAATATTGTACAGACCTTGCATTTTAGGTGTAGGATGCCACTTGGCAGACCTGGAAAGTACATAAGTATCTTCACTACGTCTGCTAAGTGGCATTTTGTATCATCAAATGCAAGGTCTGTACAGTATTAGCAGCTAGTGTCCGGACTACCTATCTTTTTCTCCAAATAGGTTGTTTCAGTCTTTCAATCCATATAACTCAGGAACCATCACTGGAAAAAACATTCTGAAACATCCTATATTTTTGATATTGAATTCTTCACATATTCCCTGAATGGTTTTGCTCTACTTGAAAAATTAGGCAAATGGCATGGTATGAAAATAATCAATTTTTGGGGATTCTTCGGGACTTCAAGTATTAATTTCAAAGGTCGAGGAAAAGTACCATTTTGAAGTTGGTGACTTCTAGACAAAAGTGTGATACCGAATGTTGAATTGGCTCTCTAAAAATGTGAAACACGTTGGAATCCGCTCATTTTCTGTCCACGTCACAGCCCCTGAACTGACACTATGCAAATTGTTACGTAAAATCTGGAAATAAATTTTGAGTAATTTCCACTGAGTTTTAGCAGACGCTGTATCTCAGAGACTATTGACCCCAAAGTGATGAATTAATTACTGATCTCTTGAGAATTTAACGGGTTACATTTGCTTCGCTGGTTTTTGTGCTCTAAAGATGATAGTTTACAAGTTATTCAGAAAAAATCGAAAATTTTCAAGGATGGCGCTCTTTTATTGGTTCTAAAAAAAATCCAAGCCTTGGAATTTTCAGGAATTTTAGTATGTTATTCTACGTTAAATTCTGCATCGATCCACCAAGTTTTGTCAACTTCCGAATTTATTTCCGGTTTGGCCAGATTTTTGCTTAATTTGACTGCACTACTTATCACGACGAATCTATTGATATTAAAAACTAAAAATCGACCAAAATCCGACATCCGTCGTTTTGTCAAAATAGGGACGCAATATCTTTCTTCAAAATATTAATTCAAAATCAAGTCTGAATAAGCCACTAGCCAGTTCCACCAGTGAATTCAATCATTGTTAAATAATTGAGATATTTTCTCTGGTGAATATTGGCTCAGTGATCACAGAAAACACAAGTTTCACGAAAGATCATGGAAAAATGTTTAGACCACAACAGCTTGTATGCATTTTCCGTGCTCATTCAACCAGCACTGATCTTAAATCCATCAAAGAAAATACCTCAATTAGCTAACAATAATTAAATTCGCTGGTGGAACTGCACGTAGTGTAGTTGTGTGAAGTAGAAACCTTTTTTTGTTGTTGCCAATTTACTTATTGTTTCTTTTTTTTTTGACAGATTGTAAATAGAATCGGGAGTTAATAAAAAAAAGTGCTGGGAAATGACCGAACCCATAAGAATGAATAATAATAAATCGTATCAAGATGACGGTGACAGCTGTCACATTACACATAGCACATCTTTAAAGGCGTCAAAATCAAGTAGGTACCTGAGTATCGTATCATTCATGTCAACACATTACATTTTTTCCATAGCTTGCTCTAATGAAAAAAGCCGTGGAATTGATTATACCTAATAACAGACGAAGAAGAATAGACTTATAAAAACCAGACATCAAAGTCCTAGGACAACATTTTCGACAGGTTTATTTAGCTGTTCATTGTCCCCGGTATGTAGATAGTAGAAAGGTATGGTCAGTTCCATAATTAAAACTGTAACGACCATAATGATTGCGTTAAGAACTGTAGTAATTAAAACAATTTGGTGTGTTTATTGCATTTTAACTGGTTCAACTAAATCAAGCAATACTCCGAAAAACTCAGCTGGAAAGCATGTTTTCTTTTCCAATTCTCCAGTTGTTTCTCAAAACACTGAAAAAATCTTTTCTCTGCAGACAGGCGTAGGTATCGCAAAAAACTCGAACATCTTGTACTAATCCCATTGAAATTGTGTCCCTTATTAGTGCGGGCACACCAAAAATACCCTCCACGCAAACCTAAATTTACTCCATCACGCTCGAATTCCAATTTCCAAAGGGTTTTTTTTACTATAGCGCAGAAGCTACGCAAAGACAAATTGCGAACCCTTCGTGTGTTCATCCCTGGGGCGCTAACAATCCCAACTGTTTCTATTTCGGAATGACAATCGCGGGACCATACATGTGTATTCTGTATAAAATCGAGAGCGCTCGCAGACGTACATCCATCCAGCCCTTCCAGCCCCGACAACAAACAAAAAACCACCCTCTCGCTATATCTCGATATATGGTGGCACAAAACGCGCAGTTTTTTGGTATAAAACGTTTCCCTGTTTTCGGAATATACCGCGCGTTGTTGCACCTGGTTAGACAAGCGCGTGCTTGCGGGCCACGTGCTTCGCAGGCCCTCCGCCGGGGGCAGCACGCGCGCGTAAAAAACACACATTCCACCCCTCCTTATCGCTACCACTGCCGGTTCTTTTTTTTACGAGTTGAACGAGTATAGAGCGCGCGAGTGCTGCACTGCACCTCTCTTCTTCGATGGATTTGATAGAGAGACGGACCAGAGCGCGGCAGACTAAAGGGAAGAGTTTATATATCGCCTCGAGGCAGAGGGCCCGCACCAAGGGCTCCGCCGGGATAATGGCCCATAAAAACCTGTAGGATATGCAAAGTTTATGAACGGCGCGGGATTGTCTCCTCTTTCTTCCTCGGATGTTGGCGTGCTCGAAGCCACCAGGGCAAGGCCGGCGAAATTTGGTTTATGCTACATAACTCGCCTTTCGACGACTCTGCACCGTAAATTGATAGACGGCATAATGGCAAGGCGATAAATTTTAGACTTTTCCGCCAAAGTACCCGTACATTAAATATTGCCTTGGATGCGAGATGAGACCAAAATGCGTGTGGCTTCATCATTTCGTCTTTTGCTTTCGACTGAACGAATGTGACTGAATGAATCCTGCTGACATTGTAACCGCAGCTATACAGCATAATACTGTTACGTATTTCGCGTACGGGTTCGAATATAATTGAGACGATCGTTTTTAAAACACACACTGTTTATTACTGCGTACTACAATAACTACACGCCAACAATTATTTACTTAGGAATATAGCTGTGATTACTACTTGTTTTTGATCCGCTCGCTACCACTTCGCATTCCAATTCATAACTGGTGCTGTGGGCGATTCATAGTGCTCATATAGGTCCCGACTGATTATCTCGAATGCTCCATGGGTCATCCAGCAAGTTCCATATTGGCCCGGCATATGGTTTTCAGACGACTCCCGAATAATAACACACCTTAAGCGTACAATTCTGCCATGCTCTAGAGCCGACGCCGCCGTCAAATGGACAAGTGTGTCTTGATAGAGCGTTGAAGGTCCCCAATGCCAAGCCATCGCGTATACTCCTGGAAATGTCCAGAGCTCCGCACTTGTATCTACACCGCGACATAATGGATGGAAGAATCCAAAAAAATCGCGTGTTTACCAGAACGCACGGGATCGCCACTCGTAACACTGCCCCCCTCTTGAGCCTGTTTGTCCCGAATAGGCTCATCATTACTTCCCGAGTAACGTGCAAGGCGATCAAGGTGGACAACTTTCATCTTGGCTCTCGGGGCTCGCTGGGTTCTGTACACAACATCATTGATCCCCTTGACTACCGTGTACGGTCCTTCCCACGACGGATGCAACTTCGGAGACCTCCCCTTTTTGCGTTGAGGATTGTACAACAAGACCAGGTCACCCGCCTGAAATCCCGTGGAGTTCGCCTTCAAGTCGTAACGGGTCTTCATTCGGTCGGTCGCGATTCGAATCCGGTTCCGAACCAACTCGTAGATGTCACACATTCTTTGCCGCAGGTCGTCGACGTATTCGAGGATGTCCTTAAGATCATTCTCCGGCGTGCCAAATTGCAAATCGCAGGGGAAGCGATGCTCTTGGTCAGAAAGAACACGTGCCGGTGTTTCCCCCGTGGTGTCGTGAATGGCAGAGCGATACGCCATTAGGAATATCGGCAGATGACGATCCCAGTCTCGCTGATGCTTGTCGACGACCTTTGACAGGTGCTGCTCTATCGTCCGGTTGAACCGTTCAACCATTCCGTCGGACCGTGGGTGGAGGGGCGTCGCGTCATCCTGGTCTCCGTATCTCAAGTAGAGTACAGATACCTTGGAATATGTTAGACTCGACGTTTCGTCCCTGGTCTGAGTGTAACTCCAGAGGTACTCCGAAGCGGCTAATCAGATTGTCCACCAGCATTCTTGCCACTTCCGGTCACTTGCTGAAGTAGTTCATGGCAACCAGGATGTGATTGTTGCCATCTTTCGTTGTCGGGAACGGGCCAGCCACATCGATAGTGATGCGTTCAAAAGACGCTCCAACATTGTAAGTCTTCGCCTCCCCTCGGCTGAGAGTTCTTGGTCCTTTGCTGGCCGCACAAACCTCGCACTGGCGACACCATGTTTCCACGTCATTCCGGCAGTTCACCCAATAGAACCGCTCGCGCACCTTGGCCAACGTCTTGTTCACCCCAAGGTGCCCTCCAGTGACGCCATTGTGCATCTCTTTTAGGACCTCTTCCACTCTTTTCTTGGAAAGCACCAATTGAATCATCTCCTTCTTCCCATCAGGACTCTTCCAGACTTTCTTCAGCAGCCCATTCTCTATCCTCAGAGAATTCCACTGTGCCCAGAGAGCCTTGAAGTCGGGCCTTTCACCAGAGATCTCGGCCCAGTCTGGTCTGTCCTGGCCAAGTTCCTTTCTTTCAGCAAGCGTACCGATGGCTGGGTCCTCACGCTGCTCCTACTTGAGCTCTGCCGTAGTCCACTTTTTTGGGGTTTCAACGACAAGTACTTTGACCTCGACCTCTCCACTCTGCTGGTTCATCCTCTTGCCGTGCTTGCAGTCCTCGTTGCGTGGTCTTCGAGAAAAACCATCTGTGTTGCTATTCCCATGACTCTTTCCAGGACAAAGTTGACTTCCTCGATTAGCAGCTCCCCGGTTCAGCATGGAACGGTCTGCTGAACAGTACCGTTGCCAGCAATCACGCTGCAGATGGCCATCCTTCCCACAATTGAATTCCTTCTCTACAATTGCTTTCTCTCTGTTGATGACTTTCTCGATTAGCAGTTCTCCGTTCCGCCATAAAACGGTCTGCTGAACTCGACCATTGCCTGCAGTCCCGATGAAGATGTCCTGGTCTTCCACATACGTCTTGAGATTTGTTTCGAGACAAAGCGTTGAGGATTTCCCTATACATTTCTTCGATCGATTTCTCGGCAGTATGTGAACCTCCAGATTTTTCAACGCCCACTGCCTTGACTTCACGACTGCACAACTCTTTGACTGCCTCAATGCAGACGGCCTGAATCAGAGCGTCGCTGATGTCGACTGGGTTTTTAATCATCAGCATCTTGGTCTTGGTCTCGAACTCCATAGACGAAGTTATCTTTTGATGATGTTTCTCAAGACGTACATTGGGTACGCTAGAAGAGCCAGCCTTTGGACATCAGCTGCAAATTCCTGTAGACTCTTTCCGCTTCTCTGCGTTCTTGCCGAAAAATTAGCTTGGTGAACGTGCCGTCCCCGATGATCTCCATAGCGAAGTTCCAGAACCTTGAGAAGCTTCTGTAAGTCCTTCTGCTCACTCTCCGGAAGCGTCTGCAGCTGCTCCGACGCTGGGCCTCTTAAAGCAAGAATGAGTGCCTTAGCTTTGTCTTCGTCATTCTATCCGCTCACCTCGGCAACAACGTCAAATTGCCTCTTGTAGATCGTCCATGGGCTTTGTCCATCGAAGTTTGGCAGTTTCACACGATGAATACCACGATAACAGGGCTGGTTGTCCCTGGATAAATGCCCTCCTCCTACGGAGTCGGGCATTTATCGTGAAAATCTAAGCACTTGTGATACAACTGTTGACAATCTCCCACTGATCCAAACGTGTCTTCGTTCTAAAATTTAAATGCAGCTTTAGATTTAGTCACAAAAAACGTCAAATCAAAAGTGTGAATCTCATGGAAACTCCATTGTTTATTTTCAGGTTAAAAGTCAGACCTCCAACTCCTTTTGGTCAGAAAGTATTTCTTCAGTTTTAATTCGAATGTCATGTACAGCACCTCGGTCAAGGTGCATTTGAAGAAAGATACATGCAGTTTTGATGTCTAACAGTCTGTTTCCGATCTCAGGACAAAAAAAAATGGGTACCTACTGAGTCAGCAGAATTCCTACTTGCCACAGTCTCAATCAACATTGTGCACATTCACACATCCTAGCCTAGGATTCCTAGGTAGATGTAAAGCAAACTCCGTGGCCGATGGTCTTGAGAATTCTGAAGAGTGACGGTTTACTTAGGCCGAAATCGAGATGTTCCTTGGCGTGGTCAAAGATAGATTTTGAATTTATGTATTCGTTGTTCTTGATTTTTATGAAAATAAAATCATCCAAATCAGCAACTTTTTGGATCCGCATTCGTGATGGACGGATCTCCTGCCACGGCCACTTTTTCGTTGTAGTGACAAACCTTGGCTTCTTTTTGCCAGTATGCGTTTGACCGTGCGAGACGTTTAATGAAGTTTTAGAACTAGGCAAAGCTGAAGCTATTTTCACCATATACTTCCATTGCCTAAGATAACAATTCATCTGAAACAACGTATAGCTATATCGTTATCATTTTTCAATAAATAAATGAATGAAGTTTTCAATTTGAAATCCCTTTTTTTTTATAAATTGAATCAATACTTACTTACACCATGCAACGATGGCCCCCTGTATGTTTGACTCAAATTCTTTGCAAATAGAAATGATCGCAAAGCATTAAAATTTTCATAAGTATTTTTTTGGGTCAATAAGGAGTTACGTTACAACCTAGTTGAATAAAACCCTCATAAATTCACAAAACACTCAAACATAAACACTCGTAACTCGTAAGATTTTTGTCTTTAATGTTTGCGGTTCATTTCAGCATGACAAAAATTCTTTATCAAGAAGATTGGGGGCCATGGCCCCCTTGCCTCCCTGGTTCTGCCAGCCCTGCCTAAGTCTGTTCTCCATCATACATTTCAGTCGCGTCTCGAGCTCTTTCAGCCAATTCAGATTTCAGATCTTAATCCAGCATCCAGCATTGCTATAGAAGCGCTAGTCAGTGAAAGTAGTTCCAGAATTATTACAGTGTGACGGAAAGCCATTGACAAGTGAACACTTCGCCCCCCACGCCCAGTTTTTGAACGCACAGCTGAATCGTAGTTCGGTCGGGTGTTGGAAAAATGAACTTATTTCGGGCGCCAATCGGGCTGGCTGAATACGGCTTCAGGACCACTGAAAGTAACGTGAGTGAAATGAAGTGTAAACAAAACAAGTGGAGTACAGGTAGTGCAAGTTTGGATGATTACGTATAGGTGTTCAACAATGATTGACCTTGCCGCTTTTTGGAAATAGTGGTTGCAACTGGCCTGTGCTGCTTTAATTAAATCATTTTGGGATACCGTATTATAGCTGTATTACACTACACAATTTCTTGTACAATTTCTTGTACAATCTGCCAAAATAGTGTCAAAAAAACAATGAAATTGTTTCATTTTACTTTTACTGTTACATACTCGCAGAGAAAAAAGTTAATTTCAGCAGGCTTTGAAGACGAGACGAAGTTAAGTATGTATTTGGGTATTTCCGTCCAAGTAATCTGAAGTTCTCTTATTAATTTATATCTATCCAGAAGTGCTATACCTACATATGCAGTGATGGGCGGGTAGTACTGATTCGTTACTTTTGTAATCGTTACTCGCCGGGACCCGAAGTACCGATTACTCATTTGATAAAGTATTCGTTACTTTCATAAATGATAACCTACTTCAAAAGCGACCGCATTTCCAAATTCAGTACCTAGTTACCTGCCCAAAGAAAAAATTCTCTTTTTTTTTTTTTTTTTTTTGATCAGTATTATATTCAACGTCAGTATTATGTTAATCTGTTCTAGTTTTTATAATGGAAAAATATAAATTTGCAGCGGCATTTTTCCCCCTAAGATACCAAATTTTGGTTATTATTTGGAATATTATTAAAAAATTTGCCTGCGGCGCTTTACAGGGGGGACCCCCCCTGTTTCTTTCGGCAGGAATCGCCCCCCTATTGCTTTTTCCCGAAGTAAGTAGTAACGATTACTGAGTAACGATTACTCAATCGAAGAGTACCGATTACTAACGATTACCTAAAAGTAACGAGAATTTACATCACTAATTGGCAAGGAAAAGATCCCGGTCCGATGTTTGTATATTGTATATAAATAACATCGAAAAACGTATGGTGTTGAAGGTGCAGCTATAGGTATTGGCGAGGGTATTGGTAGGTCAAATCAAACGATAACAATCGAATATAATATCACCTTGCAATTGAAATTTAATCACTTTTTAATTTAGCTTAAAGTGCGTGAGTTGATGATTTAAAAAACAATCGGGCGAGAGGCGTCAGTCCAATAACACTTTCACACAAAGATTCTCGCACCTTTCCAGGGAAAATAAAAATAACATTATTGCACACTCGAAATTTAATGAGCATCAGCGCTCGGGCATCAGGCCTTATCGTATTCCAGTTTATTGGAAAATGTGAAACAAAAGACGACGATCGCTTTGACACGTGGACGCGAAGATAAAGGAAGGGGAGAAGACAAGAAGTGTCAGAAAAAAAAAGAGGGGGAGAGAAGGACAAATCAACTGTTTCGCGCCGATAATAATTCTGGAAACTCACCATGGACCTCATTTTTTCAAATCAGTATGTCCGCCGGTTTCATTTATAAAGGTATAGGGTGAGTCATCAATCACGGGAAGCCAGTTTCTTTTGGAGAAACATCGATTGGAAAAATAACCGTTTCTTTGCTTCTGGGGACTACTGAAACGTTTTACTATTTTTATTCACAATGAGTTAGCAATCGAAACATTCCTAACTTTTAAAAAGTTGGAAAGTGAATGATTCCTCACAGGTTGGAAAATAATGTCACTTTCGGACCACGGGTGGAAAGTGACGTATGAAGAGTGGTGATCTGATCTAAACAGCTGTCGCGGAGCGCGGATGCGTTGTTTAAAAAGGCTGTCTATGCCTACCTGATAAAAACGTTTGACGCGAAAAACTTTGGATAAAGCCAATTATTTGCATTAAAACTGGATCATTGTGAATAAAATCCTATAAATACCACAGAGTAAAGCGTCATTACTAGATAGCGGATTTATATGCGGTAAAAAAGTCCAAAATATGCAGTTTATATGCGCTTAAAATGTATCAAAATATGCGGTAAAAATGTTCAAATAGAGCAATATATGCGAGTAAATATGTGATATAAGCTGCAGGAATAGTGAAAATTCCAACATTTACATGTGAAACCAACCAACCAACTTTGACCGTCAAAGTAAAAAAAAAAAATTCTTCGAAAATTTTCAATTATTTTTTTCTTGAAATCAAAATATCGTGTTTTGCTAGCACATGAAGATAAAAATGACCAAAATAGTGACAAATATTCAGTTATGTGCAAAAATATGGACTAAATATGCGGCTATATGCGATTATATGGACTATCAATTTGTATGCGGTAAATAGTCAACAGTAATATCACAAGTGCTTAGATGTTCACGATAATTTTGGTCAGACGATCGCGAGTGCTGATTGTAGCGATAAATGCCCGACTCCGTAGGAGGAGGGCATTTATCCAGGGACAATCAGCCCGAGGGAAACGCCTGGCCAAAATTATCTGGGAAAATCTCGAGCACGAGTGATATTTTGAAGATTATTACATAAAAGAAGTCCGAAGTGACAGCTGTCAGATTTTGTTGTTTACATGAATTTTATTCCGTTGCTATTGACAGTGGGATTTAGATAAGTGAATATTATCATTGTAGGTCTAATAATCAAGGGCGTTGTATGTAATAATCAAAGTAATAAATTATATGCGAAATAAAACTTGATATTTAGGTTCCTTATAGGTGGAAACGTCAAGCTGCAAGTCGACAGTTGCATCCAACTTAGCGAACAGAACATGTAAAAAATTATAAATCCGCTCTCTAGTCATTACAGCCTATACAGGATCCTATCTCACCTCGGCACGCCTCGGTAATACATTGAATCACTTGGCTGTAATGAGACGCTTTCCACCTCGGTATGTGATATACTATTACTCACTCTTGTAGAGTTGACGGCACACCACAGGCACCTGTGGAATGGGCTAAACAAAAAAAAAACAAAAATCGTTTTGGACGAGTCTGTGAGTTGAAATGAAGCAAGCAACACCGTTAGTTGGAGTGGTGGACCATTACCAGATCACAGACGAACCTAAAATCTGCACTTCAAATCTAGGTGCACCACTAGATGAACTCAGTTCGCGCAGTTAGGCTCCGCCCACAGGTCCCTCTGGTATTCCGAGTACTCTACCGTTTTAACTTTGATAGATATTTAAGTGTACTTTGGTGAGGCTATTATTTTGAAGGATGAGTAGTGAAACCTACCGCCTTATACGCCTCGAAACCCAATGAGAAAAAAATCAATAAACGTAGTGGAATCGAATCATGTGGATATTCAAAGCAGAAATATGCTCAAAAGCAGGCGTTAGTAATTTAATTTACACGCAAAAACATAGTCAGTTGTTACAACATGATTTTATTATTTCGCCTCTTTCATCTTGAACCCGCACAATATCGTCCGAGCGGTGCGCATTATTCGATCCTGAGGAAACGGTTCCAGTTTCCTATAATGGGTATTTATACTACGTTCTGGTACTACGAATTGGTTGGTACTTGGTGGCACATCGACTGAGCTCTTGGTAAGTTCCGAGACAACATCAATGGTAACTCCCCAAGAAAACACACGGATATTTAAAGATGTCGAGTGATCAATTAGGTTGGCCGGAAGGGATGAGATAGCCCACAGCCCACAGGGGACGACTTTTCACTGTACATATAATAGAAAATGTTAGTAAGCACAACCCAAGGCTCTGTGAGGAGAGGAAAACTCGAAGACCGAGTCCGATTTAAAAAGTTTTGCCTCCAAAAATTGATTCAATCTTTTCTCCAATTTCCATTCAAGCACCTAAAATAAATATCCCGTGGGGCTCACCGCATGTAGAAGTTTGCACTGCAGTTTTTTTCCAAATTCACGGAATGTGCTAATTTCATTTTGAAAAAATTACCGTCGGACAACCAGAACCATGTCGATTTGAAAAAAAAGGTCAACACGACGCTAAAATTCAATCTACTTTCGATATTATCTGGAAGTTTTCGCAAAAAGTCAATCCCCGAGCAGGAATGAATTTTTGAGTGGAGTCCTGCGTCAAAAGCGAGTCATCCTGGTCAAAACACGGGCGAGAGGCCCTCTCGGGGGAAGGGGGCAACGGCTATGAGAAATTTTAAAAATTTATAACGCCCGACTGGAAAATGGTGGGAAATGCAGATGACAGACAGATGACAGCCAAAAACTAACATAGACACACACACACACACATAAACACACACGGACAGACATCATTCTGGAAATGGTTTTAATCATCTTGGGGGACCTCAAAATGGATATATCCGCCGAAATCTCAAAAAAAATTCTGCACGATAACAAATATTTTCCCGTCTATGTTGGTAGGGGGGGGGGGGAAGTAATTGTCAGCAGTCCGGTCGTATTTTGTGTGCATATTTGGATAGACCCTTTCAAGCCTAAACTTTTATGTCCCTTGTATCTTTTTCGTAGGATGCACTGTTCACGGATAGAAATAGAAAAACCACAGACGTGCCGTGAATTATTTCTTTATGGCAGCTCAACTTGCTCAACCCCCTTCAAACTGGGCCGATATAGTTCAGATTTGTTTGGAACTTCAATTGCACTTTGAAGAAACTCTCTCGTAGCAAGTTTGAATACCTTTGATTGGTTTCAATGTGACAAATACCTTGTCTTTGATAGTTTGTGAGCAAATAATGAAAAACTCAGTTTTTACTTTGCACCTTCAAGGGTCTCTAACTCCCTTGCCTATATCCTTCAGCTATAAATGAATGTGAAAATTATAACGCTAAAGAGTTTCACATAGGAAGATTTGCAAGAAGGATGTTATTCCAAGTTATTTGGAGGCGGTTTTACTTATGTTGGCGGTGAGTAACGAAAAACTTAATAGTGCTCAGTCTAGGCTCGAGGATGGTAGCTATGTATATATTAGACAAATAATTAGAGGGTTGGAATGTCTGCGGTCTTGGAGGAGTTGCAATGATGAAGGGACGGGCAGTCAGACGGGCAGACGGACAGATAGACGACAGATGGGCAAAGCGGACGCAGTAGCGATTTTCATCAAGGTGGAAAGTAGGTATGCTGAAATTTGCATAGGGTTATAGGAAATCATCTTCCTACAAGCTCAATATTTTCTCACTAAACCGTCACATTCTCCCACTCGACCTCGATATTCTCTCACTAAAATGTCAAAGCAGGAAGTAGGGGAGAGCAGGTGAATATCGACCACTTAAGGCAAAAAATTCAAAACCAGTCGCCATGTGCACTGGCAAGGCTGTACGTTTTGTACCATATTCCCCAACCATTTTACTACCCAAAACCTTGAATAGTCACTCACCAAGTAGAAACATTTTTGTGAAAAAAATTCGAAAGCAAAGTGAAAATTTCAGCGGATAATATAGACCAGTGGGGTAAAATCGACCACCAGGTCGGATAATATCGATCGCACGTTTTCTAAGCCATTTTGTAGCCTGCATGCTTAGCAGAAGCGCAAAAATACAAGTCGAAACATCTCTTTTCGGAAAAAATCTAGTTTTTGATTTTGATTTTGCCCCCTTTTCCTAACATTTACCAAGAACGATTCCCATGATAGGAACCTATAAGATTAACACATAAAATTAAAAATAATTCTTAGGTAAGTACTCTCAGAAACCTCATCAGGTCATTTTCGCACCACACGAGGCGCGATTCGTTTTTCGCCGATATTTTCCGCGAGGCATCTGAAATGATGTATAAAACTCCATTTGTACAATATCGACCAACCTGGTTGATATTGGCCGACAACAAAAGCAAAAAACAATTCTTTGACGATGGAGAACCAGGTTAGATTATGGAACTAGGCCTACTACACAAAGTTACTATCAATGATCCTTGGTACATTACACCAGGAGACCTAAGTCTAAGTACAATGAAAAGTCTGCAATACGTTATCATAAACACTCCTGAACTTAAAATCATATCGGCTGGAAACAATAATTCGTTTCTGTCAGTCAAGCGCTTCAAATAAATGACTGACCGACAGCTGTGCTGGAGTTCACTTGTAAAATGCTAGATGGCACCCTGTATCATGATTCCAAAAAACTTACAGGGTGGGCCACAGTGGTGCGGTCGATATTAGACTGCCGGTCGATATTCGCCTCTCTTCCCCTAAAGCAATACAGGTGTGAACACAGAACAGTATTTTCCAAGGTATTTTTCACTAAAAGCGGATTCGTAGGAAAATTATAGTGAACAACTCTCTAACTCTCATCATAACATGAAATGTTCATTTCTTCACATAATCTGCAACATTCAACACTTTCGGCTCGTATTTAACCATCATACTCGTGCAGTAACGGGTTCCATTCCTCATTGCTCGTTACAAAACATAAGTACTAATACAAAATGTTAACATTTGAGCATACCTACGTACGACCCAGAACAACAACGAAATTAACTCCAAAACTGGTCTCATTTCGCGTTCAAAACATCTTCGCGAGGCCAGAGGCGGCGCGCCCTATCTGTACCTACCGCCACCCACCCAACCCGCCGCCCCAACATCATCCGGGGGCTCCGGCATCAGAAAAAGTTATAAAAGGTAGATATTAGAAGGCATTATTTGAGATATAAAGCATTATAAAGCTTCTTCCTTGTTAATAATTAACCGGTAAAAGTAGGAAGCAGGCAGCCCGCCGACTTCAAAGGGAAATCTGTCATGGACAATATGCTTTTGATGTATTTCTTTTAAAGAGCGCGCACAAGCTCGCACAACGCGCTCCAGCTCTTCTTGTGTACGCGATGGAGACGCTACTTATTAAAATGCGAATTTCATTTTATTAATTTCATCGTCGTGTAGGATCTTCTCTTTTTTACAGGTGCCGTCTGCGCCTCGTTCCTGATGCCGACACTGATGAGCATGAGGTAGGTAGGTAGGTAGGTATATGTATACTTTCTTCTTAGGAAGAATAAGACACAATGATGGTGCATGAACGTAAAGTTTGCTAATTAGGCTCTAAAGAGCCAGAGCAGGGCTTTGCATCGAAAATTCCGTAGGTATATTATTTGAGTTGGTAATCGCGTTTTGTTGGCTGCCCTGGCAACGGCATACAATGCAAGAAGCATTGTGTGTGGCTGATATGCTTGTGCGCGAGATTTGCCAAACAATTATTACTATGTCAATAAGATTTTACTTGTATACAGGGTATCCGCTCTTCGGCAATTCATTTTGTTTTCCCGACCCAACGAGGAGGGAAGTATTGTGAACGCGCTGGAAACATTTTTCGAAATGTAGATGGATATATCTATTTTGAGGTCCCCCAAGATGTTAAGACCATTTTCAGAGTGATGTCTGTCTGTGTGTCTGTGTGTCTCTGTAATCTGCCACGATAGCAGCCGCTACGTTGATCCGATCAACTTAAATTCGGTAGGCAGACATGATCTTGCTGAATGAATATGTCCATTAGTTTTTGGCCGTCATCTGTCAAACGAAAAAGGCATAATCAAAAAATGACAGAAATTATATCTGACGGAACTTGACTTGTAATGTGTCATTTGAAAGCTCTTGAAAAACTGTATTCAAAATTGTAAAAAGTATTCCTCCATCTCTCATATGCCACATATTGAAAAAAGTCATAATTCAAATTTTTGCCATTCAATCATTCAAAATCTATTGAATTGATGATAATAATAATAATAATAATAATAATAAAAGTAGTGTGGTTCTACATCCCATTAAGAGACTTGGCCCACAAAGCGGAAGTTTAGAGCTTCCGTACTTTGTATTCACTACCCGGTTGTCGCGGACCCCTGCTGGAGGCCCGAGGTGGTGGGGTAAGCATCACGCCTTAGACAACCGCCTTATTACCCCTTGTTCACACAGAACGCATCAGGTACCCAATTATTCATAGCGACTGGGTTGATCGCTTGCCGGAAAGATTGACGCCAGCAGTCAATTATTTCCCATCACTGCCGCCGTGTGGGATCGAACTCACTACCTTAAGGCTCACCGCCCTGAAAACGAAATTATATCTGACGGAACTTGACTTGCAATATATCATTTGGAAGTCCTTGGAAAACTTTATTTAAAATTGTGAAAAGTATTCCTTCATCTCTCACCTGTCAAAGATCAATTTTTTTTCAAAATTTCAAATTTTTGTCATTTAATTATCTAAAATCTATTCAAATTATTGGATTCAAATTAGGCAGGAGGTAGTACAACCAAAGAATCAAATTAAGTTTCCCCAGTCTCGGCGCGCTAGGAATTTTCAAAAATGTTTGTGGCCGTTAACTGATCGAGACGGCCACTCACCCGGGCTTTGACTAGGATTACCCCTATTGGTGCAAGACTCTACTCAGACGTTCTTTTCTGCTCAGGGATCGACTTTTTTCGAAAAAGTCTAACTTATATCTAAAGTAGATTGCATTGGGCGTCGTGAAGTCTAGTTTTTAAATGCGACACGGCCTCGCTTCTTTTGGTGGTGATTTTTTCAAGGGAAAACTGTCACATTTTGTAAATTAAAAAAACATGCAGTGTAAACTTTGACATGCGTTGAATTGAAATTTTGAAATCGGACCTACGGATTCCAAGTTTTCCTCCCTGCAACTGGGGTACAAGTTGCAAAACTGCCAATTTCCAACTTTTCATCCCGTCAACAGATTTTCACCAATTTTATTTTCAAAAAGAGATAACTGGTTTTTGAACATTTTTCTACAATTTCTCTCAAAATTCCCGAGATTTTCGACACCGGCCTCCGGCCTTACTGGATGGGGCTTGAAATGAAGCCTCAATTAAAGACTTTCAGAATTAGATCATTTGGAAACAAATTTGGATCTTTTCCGGAAATTTCAGAATTTCCAGTTTTCTATTGAAATAATATGGGAGATGCTGCAAATCTGTTTCAATCTTTCTCTCAAATTCTAACTACCCACCTGAAGGGACGTCTCTTACAAAAATTTCCATCCGTTTCTTGCTACTCGTCAGAGAAGTTTTGGGGTGACACAACCGATTTTTCAGGGATCCAGGGAATGGTTTCATAAAAGCAACAAGGTGCATTTTACAAGAAGTAATGTATCGTGTTGGTTGCCATTGTTGCAACAATAGGTCACCAAGGATACAGTAGTAAAATAGGACTTGTAGCTTCATGAAACATAATTACTTTTTTGGTCATGGGACCCTAAAATTATCACAGCCGACATAATACATATAGTCGCTGGTAATAACATATTCAAAAAAGAACCATAAGTACGTATTCAGGAATAACAAGACCAAAAATACAATACCTAGGAAAAATTTACCAGAAGAGTAACAGTGCCAAGCCAACACCGAATATTTAGAGAGTTTTAACCTATATCCCATACACTTTTTATTTTTAGTAGAATGGCTTTTTGGAGCAAAAATAAAGTGGCAAGCCGGGGCGCTGGGAGAATACGGCCGAAGGCATCCGATAGTTTTGCTCCAAAACTTTGCAGGTACCATCAGCCGTAGCTGTAGCCCCTCAGCTTCTCACTTTATTTTTGCTACAAAAAGTCATTCTACTGAAAATAGAAAGTGTATGGGTTAATATGTCTTTTTGGTTATGTTATACCGGGAGATCATTTGAAAACTATCCACCTGCAGTAACTCCCGATTCCTAGTCTAAATTTCTTCGAGCAAAAACAGGTCGATTTTCATATCGAGGGGGACATCTGAAACATACATTGGCAAATTTCTATCTTCAGCCCTCTCACCCCCACCCATCTTCAAATTAAATTTCAAATGACACTACCTACCTTGCGATACATCAAATTGAAGAAAATTAAATTGTCTTTTTGAAAAAGATATTTTCAAAATTTTCAACTCTACTCCCCCTCTTCCTCAAAATTCTCTGAGTGTCTCTTTCAATATTCTGGACCCCTCAATTCTCTTCAGTTTAGTCAGCATTATCCTAAATAGCTTCAAAGAAGAGAATTTTCGGTGGAAAAAGTGCCACCCAAATTCACCCCATTGCTCTCCCCCACCTCAACTTCAAAATTTTACAAAATACCACCCACTTTGTGATACATCAAAGGAAATTAAATTCTCTTTCTAAGGACAATTTTTTTGAAATTTTCAACCCCTCCCCCATTTAACTGGACATTTGGAGTATTTTAGTAGGAAAACGGAGGTTTTAAAAATTTCGAAAAAACTGTGTTCAGGGAGAGAATTCAATTCCCTTCAATTTGATGTATCACAAAGTAGGTTTTGTCATTTTAGATTTTTAAGGTGAGGAGGGGGGAGCAAAGGGGTGAATTTGGGTGGCACTTTTTTCATAGAAATTTTTCTCTTTCGATGCTGTGCAGGATGATGTTGACTGCATTGAAGAGAATTGAGAGGTCAAGAATATTTAATTGGACACTCAGAGAATTTAGGGGGGTAAAGGGGTGGAGTTGAAAATTTTAGAAATATTTTTTCAGAAAGAGAATTTAATTCTGTTGAATTTGATGTATCGCAAAATAGGTAGTGTCATTTGAAATTTCAAAGTTGGGATAGGTGGGGGCGAGGGGGCTACAGATAAGAAAGTCGCTAATGTATGTTTTAGATGTCCCTCTCGATATAAAAATCGACCTGTTTTTGCTCGAAGACATTTTCACTAGGAATCGGGAGTTATTGCAGGTGGATAGTTTTCAAATGATCACCCGGTATACTTGTTTTTCCTGATGTTACTTCTGACTACTTTTTTCTGTCTTTTTTGTGGCTGTAGTTGTGGTTTTGTGGTTTTTCCAGCTGTTTTTCCTCGCTAGGTTTTTTCTGGCTAGGTCATGTCAACTATGTTGAGTTCGGATACGCAGTTGGATAGGTCATAACAAGTCATTACTAGGTCTTTTTTGTGTTTAGATAGATAGAGATAAGATAGATTGACACAGAACTCACTTACAATTGACACCAAAATATTTATGTATTGCACGGTATGGTAGGTCAGACATCGTTCTGGAAATTATCCTAATTGTCTTTGGGGACTTCAAAACGGATATATCCGTCGTTTTTTTTGCACGATCACAATACTCCCTCTCCTATTAATGGGGGTCGGAAAAGTGAAAGAGATAATTAAAAAATCTCGTATTGTATTTTTTTCGTTGAGCATCCAGTCGAAGGATTGGAGAGGGAGAGGAGAGGGAGTTGATCATCAGTATCTACGTCACTGGAGATATTTTTAGAAATGATCCTCATCGTTACCAAGAAGTAAACTACACAGTGGCGGCTGGTGCGGGAGGGCTCAAAGGCGCCCCCCCTCCCTCCCAACGCCAAACGCGGCAAGAGATTTTTATCGGTAGAAAGACAAGGAATGCATTTTATTAATTATACATATTCAAAAAATTTGGTTTAGTGCAAAAACGTTCAGTCATTAGTGAATTAATATTGTAACAAAATAATTTCTCGAATAATTGTGAGCCATCGCACGGTCGATGAAGTTCGTCTTGGGCTCCGAATTCAGCGCCCACCGCCGATGCGGTGATGCCGAGGTGCACTCGCGCAAAACATGTGCCGTAACCATGGCAACGCGAGACGCGGCTCTCGCTCTATATTGCGGTAATGGGCTCGAGCGCTCGAGCCCCCAGCCGATTAAAAAATCGATATAATTATTTATGTATTCTTCTTTTAGCTAACAGTTTGCAAACATGAAGATAGCTGACCTAAAAAAGGTACATTAGGTCATCAAGCCTACAGGAAGAAATAAATGCAAAAAAAGCGCACGTCCGACTACAGCATTGATTTACTGAATATAAAGCAAATCGAACCCAAGAATAAAAGCCATGGTGCATTCACACGTAATTTCGACAAAACAGTTAATGCTAAAACTCCATGGTTGTGATGCGGATACGACAAAGAAAGTTTTTGTCTTGAGTTTCGTCATTTCGACAACAGTTCCATCTGCACTTAATGTAGAAAATGTTTTTCGAATTTCGAACCAGCAAAAAATGGACAAAATGTTTCCTGATATGAACAATTAGAAAGCCTCTTTCTCTAGTTTCAGATCTAATTGTTCATATCAGGAAACATTTTGCCCATGTTTTGCTGGTTCGAAGTTCGAAAAACATTTTCTACAAAAAGTGCAGATAGAACATTACCTATAGTTCTCAGCTCGTGAATTTGTTCTTGACCCCTCCTTGCAAAAAACTCACGAGCCGCCACTGGTACTCTGTGTGAGAATTTTGATGGAAATCGTAAATCGATCGAGAGGTTTAGAAGTTATAATGAAAAATACGAGTTTTCATCCTAAACTTTGACGCACCCTGTTGGAGGATATTTTTGAGAAAAGTTTCCTTATGAAAATTTCCTTCTGTTCGATGCTCCATCACTTTAAATACATATATAGCAAATGCGGGACTTACAGGTTCACAAAGCTAACGATCAACAGGCAAATATCGAAACTGTCCCTTTTGTCCCGAATGAAATCCCATAGGCTTCAATTTTTTAGATTCCAGAAAATATATTTTGCTCCAGTCCAAAACGGTTTTCTAACGCTCAAAAACAAGCGCCCATGCGCCCATGTGAAAATTCCTCCGACCTTCAACACAATAAAATTAATATTCGGCGTCTGGGCGCCCACTTCTGATGGTCGACGGGACGGTGGCAACTACTGCCAACACAGACCTATTACGTATACAGGGTGGTCCTCGTTTTATGTCATTAAATTTAAGGATCAATAGAAAATTAAAAATGAAGGGGACTTTCTTCAGAAAACATATTTGAGAAATGCCTATTAACAGAGATACAGCCCTTCAAAGTTGGAAATAAGTAATCGTTTTTTCCGCATAACTTTTGAACCGTTTAACTGATTTCACTCAAAATAGAACCAAAGGTTTACTGAAGTTATCCCCTGTCGAACAATCATAACATGTTCCATAAAAAAGTTCCAGGAGCGTAGATATCAGGGAGTGTTCCTACTCCCCCTCCCCTATTTCTCACTCACCAGTTATTTTTGAAAACTGTTCATAATTTTGAATTCTATGTTCAATTTAGAAGAAAAAGTCACTCTTGCAAAATTTTGATTAGAGGCTTCGTTTGAAGATATTCGAGTTTGAAACTTTGAAAAACATCCCGAAATCGCCACTTTCCAGAACCCAAATTGTTTTTTTCCTGAAAAATTCCCGTGTTTTAGAAAAAATGGTGGTTCATCAACTTAGAAATTCTAGAAAACCTATTTCAGCTGAGAAATCATGAGTTTCTTTGGATTTTAATTTTTAGACCTTTGAAACTGGCGATTTCGGGCTGTTTCCCTAAGTTTCAAACCCAAATATCTCCTAAACAAAGCCTCTAATCAAAATTTTGCAACTGTGATTTTTTCTTCAAAATTGAACGTAGAATTCAAAATTATGAACAGTTTCCAAAAATAACTAAGGGGGGTGAAAAATAAGGGGGGAAAAGTGGGGTCACCCCCTAATGCCTAAGCCCCTGAAACTTTTTTATGGAACATGTTATGATTGTTCGACAGAGGATAATTTCAGTGAACCTTTGGTTCTATTTATGATCAAATCGGTTGAATAGTTCAAAAGTTATGCGAAAAAAACGATTATTTATTTCCAACTTTGAAGGGCTGTATCTCCGTTATTAGGCATTTCTCAAATATGTTTTCTGGAGAAAGTCCCCTTCATTTTTCATTCTCTATCGATCCTTAAATTTAATGACATAAAAGTCGGACCACCCTGTATAGTCAGTGGAGTAGAAAATAATGGAAGTAAAAGGGTGGTTACCTCCCTCAATTTCTTTGCTAGCGAAAAAAATTGATTGGTAATTTCGAAAATCATCATGGATTGTCTGTTATCAACATTATTATCTTCTTCTAATTTTGCAGAAAAATAATATCACAAATAATATCACAATCTAAATATTGAGATACCAACTTGATCAATTTTATTTGGTGTTTGGATAGATCCGTTCCATTTGGACTTGCACATTGATAAAGTTCTAGAGATCTTGTATCTTCGAGGCAGAGAAAGTGCTATAGGAGTTAATCAATTCGCACTCAGAGAGATTAGGGGAACACGCGAAGCCATTCTAGCTTTACGAACTTTAATAAGTAGACAAAACAATAAAAAAAGAAGAATACGTCTTCATAAGTCTTGTGGATTTGGAAAAAGCCCTTGATAACAGGAAACGGGAGAGGATGTTTGGAAATGCTCAAAACGGTGGGGATGAAATAAAGAGAAAGAAAGAGTTAGAGTATTACGGTATAACATAATTTGTACAAAGAACAAAAACAAAATGCAGTAATCGTATTGGGGCAGCAACGTAGAGAAGTTAAATATTGTTGAAGAGCGATAGGAGGATATGTGGGTTCAGACAGATGGGACTACTCCCCACACATCTCGCGGAACAACGAATTTATTGACAACAATGTATCCGAACCGTTTAATTACAAAAAGTGTACTTGAAATAGTCAAAAAATTATCTTTTGCTTTACGAAAGTAGTTCTTAAACGGTTTTTTGCTATGGTAAGCTCATCTCCACCTGTTTAACATGTTAAAGGCATACATCCCTGTCACGTGAGCTCTTTAGTATACAGGGTGAAAATTAAAAAGTGAATCTCTGAATTTTTTTATTCCAATGAAATAATCCTCGTGAAAAACAGTCTTTCAGTTTCATTATTCAGTTACCTCATGGCCTCCTATTGGACACGGGAGAAATTACCTCTCCATAGCCGCTGGTATTCTACGTACAGGGTGAAATCTTTTTTTTACAATGTTTCCTATCTTCATGGAATCAATCCAGACAAGAACCCTTTCCAACTCTGTTGCAAGCCCATAATCTCTCATTCAAGATATAAAAATGGCATATTCCTTAAACTCTCAAAACACAACCTACCTACAGAGTGAAACATACTTTATTTGTTTTATTCTTTTTTCTGGGTGAAATTACTTCAGATAATGATCTTATCTGGTTCAACGGAAAGCTCAAATTTTTCCGACTCACTCCGACTTGATATACAGGACATATTTTGTTATCATTGATTATTTCATTCATATACATATTTTGCTTACGCTTTTGTTGTGCAAGAAGTTGCTAGGGAAATTCTCCTTAGCAACTCCTCGCACAACCAGAATCGGAAAAATGCTTAGTGCTAAAGTAACCAGTAGTTGCAGTGATCCAAATGAAAATCCAAATTTTCAATATGTTTTGCTAAATACTCTAGGCTTTCTATTGAAGTGGGTAAGATTATTATCCGAAATGTGAGCCAAAAAAAAAGGAAAATAAAAGAAGGGTGTTTTACCCTGTATGCCATGCTTTAGCAATTTGAGAAATGTGACATTTTTATATCTTGAATGAGAGATTATAGACTTGTAACAGAGCCGGAAATGGTATCTGTCGGGATTGATTCGATCAAGATAACTACCTAAGTGTATATTGAAAAACAAAATTGATTTCACCCTGTACGTAGAATACCAGCGGCTATAGAGGGGTACATTTTTCGCATGTCCAATAGGAAACCTTGAGGCGGCTGAATAATGGAAGACTGTTTTTCTCGAGAATTATTCAGCGGACTTAAAAAAATGAAGATTAATTTTTTTATTTTGACCCTGTCTATGAGTAGTACGCGTCACAGGGATGATGCTTCTGACATGTTGGAGAGGTGAGGATGACCTGATCATATAGCAAAAAACCGTTTGATGACAACTTTCTTCAAGCAAAAAATCTACTCAATTCAAATCTTCCTACTAATGTGGACGGGTTCAAAAGGTCTTGCGATTTAACCACACTGGGTTTTCGCCTTCCTTTGGGACTACCTCAATCCAAATGCCGATGACCCTCAATCAATTTAGCATCATCTTGCTTCTAGAATACACTGTAAAACAATCGATTCTTACATTATTCGGCTTTTACATTATATTTATAAAGCTGAAACTGCAGTAAACAAGTTGAAAAAATAAGTGGAGAAGACTACCTTATTTACACGATACAATAGATTCTATTGATCTATGCTTGAGATATGACCAATAAAACTATTTGGGTCAACATATAAATCACCCTGTATATCGGAAACGGAAGACGTCAGGCAAATTTCGAATGCAGATTCTGATTTGCCTTGAAAAAATACATCTACCATCAAGCCTTGTCGGTTACTTCGTGGGACACCCTGTAGAGCCGGTTTGTGTAATTGTGTAAAAGCGTCATGCAAAATGCAGTCCGACGCGCGAAGGTCTGTCGAAGGGTGAGTGATGGCTAGTTTTGCGATATTTTGTTTTATGAATAATTTAAAAGGTTCAAAATAACTTTTTTATCGGGCAAACTGAGAATATATGTTTTATTTCGAAAGTTATTGGTAAAGAAAAGGAAGCTTTTCTTTTGAGACACCATTTACTTGCTTACCGAAATTAACTTCACCTTTTCCAGCTAATGCTACTCAGAATCAGAAAGCGTTAGTTGTAATTCAGTTCGTTGTTTTTAAGGAAGCGCCACTTGTAATTCAGGGAGCAGTGGTGGGAGCAGTGCCGGCCTTAGCAGTTTTGGCGCCCCGGGCAAGAATGCAAAATCGCCGCCCCTATCTTGGGTCCTCGAGCGAAGCGAGTAAAATTGAAGTAATTTTCGTGCAATAATGGAGCTTTGTGTGCTTTTACAGAAGCAGATTCGGTGATCGCCGCTGACAAGTTTTTTTTTGCTTTCGTAAATTATCAATTTCTCTTATTTCAACCGCGATTTTTCCGCCCCTATGGGTTGGCGCCCCGAGCGATCGCCCGTCTCGCCCTACCCTAAGGCCGCTACTGGGTGGGAGCACGCCGTCAATCGGTTACGAAAATCGTGTTATTATACGAATTTTGCTAGCACGCCACTTTCATGTTTCGTAAATAGTGAATATCGCCCAATCCCTTGCGTCTTCTGCCCCGTGCAGAGCATGCGTCCAAACGGTTACGAAGTTCGTTTTTGTATCCGAATTTTGCGAGCACGCCACTTTCGTATTTCGTGAGAATCGACCAGCCCCTTGCGTATCCTACCCCACAGCCATGCCTATGCACAGCCCACAAGCTCCGTACAAATACGAAAACATTGGGTCTTGCGTGAAGTGTTGATCTTTCTTGTCTTTGTCTAGCATGATATATCTGCATCTTCCCTCCTCGTCGCTGAAATTTTAGCAATATGGCGGCCTTCATTCACGGGCACGACTTTTCACGATCGTTTCCGATTGCAAAGACGAACGAACATACGCAAGTTTATACAATAGAAAATACGCAAGCTTCGTATACGAAATTCGTAAACAGACGGCGTGCTCCCCGCACAGGGAGCGGTTATTGTAGTTCAGAAATAAGTGACTGAGCATTACATCGAAATACCCTTCGAGCTTGAGCAAAAAACTTTTTAGGGCTAAAGACGTGGGATCGTGAGACTTGATGCAGGAAGGGGTGAGAAAGCTTGAAAATTGGAAACGGGTCTCCAAAAACCTTCAACTCTCACCCAATAAATACTTCGCATGGCTTGAAAATAAGATTGTTCATACGAAGCAAGAGTAAGAGTAAGTTTCACGTTTCATGACAATCGTTCCACTGATGAGAAATTTTAATATAGCGGCCAAGATGCCGGCGGAATCATGAAATTCGGCTAGAGAATAAGAATGATCAATGATCATACATATTAGGCAAGAGGAGCTTGTGGTGTGGTAGTTAGCGCGTTCGACTACCACTCCAGAGGTCGCGGGTTCGATCTCCGCCGGGGACAGATTTTCGGCCTCGAAAACAAGCTTCTTGGTTTAGTTGGAATGCTTGCTAAATGCGGGGTGTGTCGCATAGCACGTAAAATACGAACGATGGTGCCGACCCAATGCGATGTTGGTGGTCGTTAAAAATCCCTGCCCTGTGTTGGAACACATAGGGGTTTGGCAAAATTTCCGGTATAGTGGAGGAAAGCATTCACTGGCGTCGGTGTTAGGCCTCGTTGCGGAAATAGGCCGACGTTGAATGAACGAATAAATATATATAAGACAAGGGTAGGCTCCAAGTTTTATGAAAATCGTTCCATTTTGGAGACATTTCAATATGGCGATCAAGATTGCGGCGAAGATGGCGTTGGAATCATGAAACCCAGCTTGAAAATAAGAACGTTCATACGAGACAAGGGTAAGTTTCAAGTTTCATGAAGATCGTTCCCATAATTAGAGACTCCAATACGGCGACCAAGATGGCGGCTATCCATGAAATCCAGTCTGCCTATTTGTCTACCCTTAGGGACCTGATGAGCTACCCATCGGATATTGTTCTAGGGCTGTAGCTTCATTCCTCTTTGTTAAAATGAAAGTGAAATCTTTGTTTTTTGATAATGATAACTATGTATGGATAACAAAAACAATGACTATTGGCCACCCTTGGGGACATCAGCCCATCGGGAAAAGTTCCAAGGCTCTAGCTCCAATCCCCGAGAAGGAGTACAACTTTTTAATTTCTATACAGACAGACAGACAAACGGACAAACCGGCCATATTAGCGTCATTTTCTCACGAAAATACGCTAAGGAGCACACACCCGTATAGATTTTTAATTTGCAGGGGCGTACGCGTCGAGCCGTAGCTTTGCGGTTATTTTTCGAAATTCGTAACTATTGACCCGCGTCGTATCGAAGTGGAGTTTTTGTCGAAATAAAGTTCAAATTCTTCTCTAGATACAACCTCGTATGTGTGGAATTGTATTTCCATAGAACATGTACTTGTCCGCATGTCGTAATTTCTTACATCTAAAAATGTGAAATTCAGCAATTAACCCGCGACGCCGTCTGACACTGAAATGTTATTATTGTAATTGTTTACTGTTATTTCAGTGAGCTTTTTCTTGGTTCATGTACCAAGACCATAGGCCATATCTTATCTAGGATTCCGTCCCATTCGGAAAAAAGATTTCAAGCGCCAGCAAACAACGAATAATCTTTTACCACCAAGCCGTAGCTTCGGGGTCATTTTCAAAGATTCGCAACTATTGATCCGTGGGTCGTACCGATGTGGAATGTTTGTGGAATAAAGTTCAAATTCTCTTTTGAATATAACTCCCTATATGTGTTGTTGTAATTTAATAAGAACTGGTACTTGTCCGTATGTCCTAACTTTATACACCCAGCCGGTTTCTGGAATGCAGCCACTCATCGGCGATGCCGCTCCACACTAAATTGTTATTATTGTAATTGTTTATCATTATTTCGTCAAGATTTTTCTTGGTTCGGGGTACAAGGTCATGAACTATATTGGAGTGAAAATTGTTCACAAAAATCCTTCTACAGAATTTTGTCTCCGTTAAAATGACAATTTCTCGAGAAAACATTGGCCAATTTCGATTTTTTTTGTGCTTGATAAAGTAATTTTTTGACTACAATGTAGCCCAGGCGCCAGGGAAAACAATAAGGAAATAATTGTTTCCTGGCTGGAAACTAGCTTAAAACGATCTGTGTAGCTTAGGTTTTGACATACTAGTTTCTCCCCTTTCGGAAATGTCGGCGTCATGTTGCCATCATCAACAAGAAGTGCACCAGCGTGGTTTTTGCCGAATATCTCAATTTTGGGTCATCTGACAGCAAAAGATGTGAGGAGTCATTTTGAAGCCTATAAAATTCCCTACAGTTTTATGTTTCAATCAATTTTCTGCGACCTATGGTCTTTGAAATAGAGTTTCTGGAAGCGAGAGTCATTGTCGTGGAAGCTCCATGGCCACTTGACTCAAAAAACTAAAATGTCGATGTGACAAAAAAAAAATTCAAAATGAGATTACTTGAGAATTCTTCATGCTATAGTTGCGGTGATGGTCTTAAACTCTCCCCCTTGAACCGTAGATCACGAGTATTGAAAAGTCAAAAACGTCACATTGTACATATACAGGGTGTACTACGGGAATCAAATCAGAACAGAGAAATTTGACATATTTCTTCGATTTAGCCTATGCGAAACTCTAAGCACTTATCACGAGTCCAATATCAATATGCATTGCTCTGTAAGCTTCACTTGATACACTTAGGAAGTGGTCAGCTCACAGCCTTCTTGTAAAATGTTTTGAAGGCCCTCTGAAATCATTAAAATTCACAGTAGCAAGAAATGTATGTAACAGTATATTATATACCAAGGAACCAAAGTGAATTTTTGATCCTTTGGGTGAACTTTGTTGCTTGAGGGCCTTTTGGGTCCAAATCTCCAAATTGAAAATTCACTTTGGTCCCTTGGTATATAATATACTGTTATATACATTTCTTGATACTGTAAATTTTTAATATTTTGATGATTTCAGAGGGCCTTCAAAACATTTTACAGTGAAGCTGTGAGCTGACCACTTATTTAGTGTATTAAGTGAAACTTATAGAGCAAATCCATATTGATATTGGACTCGTGTTAGGTGCTTAGAGTGTCGCATATAGGCTAAATCGAAGAAATATGTAAAATTTCTCTGATCTGATTTGATTCCCTCAGTACACCTGTATATGTACAATGTGACGTTTTTGACTTTTCTATATTCGTAATCAACGGTTCAAGAGAAAGAGTTTAAGACCATCACCGCAACTATAACGTGAAGGATTCTCGAGAAATCTCGTTTTGAATTTTTTTTGTCACATCGTCATTTTAGTTTTTCGAGTCAAGTGACCATGGAGCTTTTACGACAATGCCTCTCGCTTCCAGAAGCTCTATCTCAAAGACCATAGGTCGCAGAAAGGTCATTTAAAAACTATTTCGTAGGGAATTTCATTGGTTTCAAAATGACTTCTTACATCTTTTGCTGTCAGATGGCCCAAAATCAAGATATTCGGCAAAAACCACGCACTGCACTTCTTGTTGATGATGGCGACATGACGCCGACATTTCCGAAAGGGGGGAAATTAGTATGTCAAAACCTAAGCCACACAGATCGTTTTAAGCTAGTTTCCAGCCAGGGAACAATTATTTCCTTATTGAGCTGATTTTTGGTCCCTGGCGCCTGGGCTAATTAGTATATTGGAAATAGAATATCACTGCTGGAATTAATTCAAACAAAAACGATTTTTTCACCAATGCAAGCTTACAGTCCCTTCTTCAACATATCAAAAGTCCTCAACTCTGGGACTGCTACAAATTAGTATACAGGGTGAAAGTTTATTATTTTTTCTTACTTCTTTTCTTTCTTGAGAAACTGATGACTGAAAAAAACGGTCTTGGGCTAGTTTGATAGGCCATAGTCTTTCAATAAACATATAAAAAATATACCACCCAGCCACTGCTGTGTATCAAGTTACAGGGTGAAAACTATTTTTCATCTCCAATTTTGTTTCTTGGTGGAACTGATCTAGATTGAAGCCGGTTCCAGTTCTTTTGCAAGCTTATAATGTCATACTGAACATACAAAAAGGATATATATCTGCAACTTCTGCTTTTCAATTTACAGGGTGAAAAGTCATTTTCACGTTTCAATTTTTTTATTGGTGAAATTGGCTTACACAACAATTGCGACTGATTTTTCTGTAAACTTGAAGTTTCTAGTCAAACATATCAAAATAATACATTCTTACTACAGCTACGTTTTTTTTTTATAAATTTAAATGTTTGGGTATATTCGGGTATATTGCATCAAAAATTCAAAAAATCTTGGAACGCAACCAAACATTCAAATTAGTAAATAAAAACGTAGCTGTAGCAGAAATGTATTATTTTTATATGTTTGACTAGAAACCTCAAATTTACAGAAAAACCAGTCGCAATTGTTTTGTGAGCCGATTTAATCAAGAAAAAAATTGAAACGTGAAAATGACTTTTCACCCTGTAAATTGGGAAGTAGCAGATGTAGAGATGTGTCCTTTTTATATGTTCAGTATGACACCATAAGCTTGCAAAAGAACTGGAACCGGCTTCAATCCAGATCAGTTTCACCACGAAAAAAAATTGAAGATGAAAAATAGTTTTCACCCTGTAACTTGATACGCAGCAGTTGCTGGGTGGTATATTTTTCATATGTTTATTGGAAGACTGTGGCCTATCAAACTAGCCTGAACCCGTTCTTTTTCGTAATCAGTTTCTTAAGAAAAAAATAAAGTAGAGAAAAATAATCAACTTTCACCCTGTATACTGATTTGTAGCAGTCGCAGAGTTGAGGACTTTTGATATGTTGAAGAAGGGACTGTAAGCTTGCATTGGTGAAAAAATCGTTTTTGTTTGAATTAATTCCAGCAAAGCACCTATTTTTTTCTATTTCCAATATACTAACCTATATGTATGATATACAGGGTGACAATGAATGGAACGCAAAAATATGACCTGACTTTAGCATGGTCCCGTTTTGAGAAAATAAGTCGCAGAATTTTCTAGGTGACATTTTCGGGAGGCGTGCACCAATATCCCGAAACGGTTTTGGACTTTTGATCGTAATTCGTTTCTCAAACAAATTATTGATTTTTTTGTAATTTTTGGTGCAGACTCTTCCAAGGGTCTTGCTAACCCTTGAAATTGGACAGGGACGTACACCATAGCTCTATCAAAAATTTAATCATGAAACAATCCGATCCCATTGGTCATCAGAAGTGGTAAGGACCTACGTCTCTTTTGGAACTATGACGAATCAAGCATGCTGCGACCTCGGCTGCGACATTGCATATTGCATTAGATGTTGAATATCCCAGGCTGGTTCAAAATGCACCAGTGGCAAGTATCCGTTGCATTACGATTACCATAGTAACCAATTTGTCCCATCATGGATGCTGATTTACAGCCTAATTCTCAGTCCATAAATCACA
This sequence comes from Anaspis maculata, assembly GCA_949128115.1. Classification (NCBI taxonomy): domain Eukaryota; kingdom Metazoa; phylum Arthropoda; class Insecta; order Coleoptera; family Scraptiidae; genus Anaspis; species Anaspis maculata. The sequence goes on from OX421962.1 coordinate 94,300,747, forward strand.
AGAAAAATCAATAACTCTTTGAAAAAACAAAATACCATCAAAAGTTTGAAACTAAATACTAAAAACGATTCGGATCAACCATCGGGTGAACTAAGTAGTCTAGTCACTATGTTCAAAAAATAGTATCAACTTCGAAAAAATTAGTAGAGTGTTGAAATTTTAACACATGATCATAATAATTCATCAAGTTATACTTCAATATCTGAAGAAATCACTGATTTATTGAAAAAAGTTGAATTGTGAGAAATTTCCAGATTTTTCAGAATATTTCAAAAACGGTCAAAGATATTTCGGAACCGTCCGCAGAACCTTCGTAAGCATAAAATTACGAATATATAGGGCGATTCAAATGTCTCCAGCTGTTTCGGTTCCTGAGGTATTTCTTTTTATATTTCACTTCCCTCAACCTGCTGAATATGGCGTTTGCATGGGTATAGCTGATATTTACCCTGCAACTACATTTACAATTAATCAAAAACTAGTGAAAACATGATGTGCAAATAATTTTTGCAGTGTGGCAATTTCTTCGGAGTAAATAACGGTGATACCAAACGCGTCGAGAAAAGAAATGGAGAGAAAAATGTTCAAGAACCAAAATAGCTGAAGACATAAAAATTACCCTATATATCCGTTAATTTATGCTTACGAAGATATTGTGAACGGCTTCGGAATATCTTTGACCGTTTTTGAAATATTCTGGAAAAGCTGAAAAATTTTCATAAGTCAACTTTTTACAATAAATCAGTGATTTTTCGAGATATTAAAGTGAAACTTGGTATTTCCATGGTATATTATGTCAGAAATAAAATGCAATCATCAGACATTTTTTAGGTCTTTTACTAATGGAAATAAGACAGTCAACTGTTTTTCTTCCTTGGCCGCCATCTTGGATCCGCCATCTACGCAAAAGTGGAAATAGTGTATGGCGATTGTCAAGATGGTAATACGCAATCATTCAATTACAAAAAGGACCATCTTGCAATAAAGGAATGACTTCTTCGCCGAAAAAACGACTTCTTAACACTTGATGGCGATTATCCTAAGTTCCTGAGCTCGGATTTTAGGGGACTTTTTACAGGCCGTTCATGACAATCAAAGGAGTGCGTGTACAAAATTTCAACCCTCTACTAATTTTTCCGAAGAAGAAAGACATAGTGACTGGACTCAAAGGTGGTATCTTGTAGTCGAAAGATTACTCTATCGATGAATTCGTTCCGAGCAGTACTAGTTTTATTTAAAATTAGGAATATAGTAATTGATGTTCGAACATAATCATAGTACCGGGTGTTTATAAACGTCTGTGATCGCATCGCCTTTGGAATCCGCTTTCATCACTAGAATTGCGCCTGTTACTGCGTTTTTCGGCCTGACCCATGCCTGCCGCGATCACAGTTTCTTATAAACACCCCGTATTTATAGTGACTGGGGGTTCGTATTTACAAGTATACATTTAAATTTAAAGAAAACGATACCCTGTCTAGACTTCATTTGTTGCATAAAATGGTCAATTTAGGCTCTTATTTTGTAGTTACATGACGTAGACAATTAGTCTAGTTCCCCAGAATCCAGTGAGAGCACAACAATGGCGGCACTTTTGAGCCGCGATCTGTATAGTCAATGGGAAAAATAAACAATACAGGTGACAATTCCTGAATCGATTGTAGTTTGCGTGATAATAGAAGCACCATTAAGCAACATGTAGGTAATTTTCTGTTTTCACTTAGAACTCTGCCGAATTCTAAAAACTGAATAACTCGTTGGGTCGATTTCTATGGACGTGAAGCTTACGGCAACGGGTTTAAATGCTCAATTTTTTGCAACAAACTTGTCAAGATATTCTTCCGGGATGAAACGAGAAAGACTACGAAACAAAACCTCACTGATAAATCCCCCACTGACCTATCAGTGGCGGACTAAGGAGAGGGCGGGGTCCGCCCCGGGCCTCAGAGCCTCAGTCATCTGATGAGGTCCCCCATTCCTCTTGTTTGTGAAAAATACTGCAAAAAAATTGGGATAAAATCAAAAAATTTCAAATTTTTCCCTCAATGGTCAATTTTTTCGCACATTACCTAGGTACTTTAGGAGTAACATTGTTTTTCTCTTTTTTTCCATTTAAATGCCTATGAAAGTGAATGTTGGAAAATTTCATGTAAAATTTCTACAGGGTAATACGTGAAATGCTGCAAAATTGTACCGACTTCATCGTACCCCCATTTGCCCAATTTTTTTTTATGTATTCTATTACAAAAATCATGAAGTGTGATGTCTAACCCGAGGTCTAACCTCTAGTATATTGGAAATAGAATATCTGCTGGAATTAATTCAAACAAAAACAATTTTTTCACCATGGCTAGCTTTCAGTTCCCTCTTCAACATATCAAAAGTCCTCAACTCTGGGACTGCTACAAATTAGTATATAATAGGGTGAAAGTTCAATATTTTTCTTCAATTTTTTACTTTCTTGAAAAACTGATGACTGAAAAAAATGGTTTTAGGCAAGTTTGATAGGCCATAGTCTTCCAATAAACATATGAAAAATACACCACCCAGCAACTGCTGTGTATCAAGTTACAGGGTGAAAACTATTTTTCATCTTCAATTTTTCTTTCTTGGTGGAACTGATCTAGATTAAGGCCGGTTTCAATTCTTTTGCAAGTTTATAATGTCATACTGAACATATGGAAAGGATACATCTCTGCAACTGCTGCTTTTCAATTTACAGGGTGAAAAGTCATTTTCACGTTTCAATTTTTTTCTTAGTGAAATTGGCTCGCACAACAATTGCGACTGATTCTTTTGTGAACTTGAGGTTTCTAGTCAAACATATCAAAATAATACATTTCTGCTACAGCCACGTTTTTTTTTACAAATTCAAATGTTTGGGTATATTCGGGTATATTGCATCAAAAATTAAACAAGTGAGTATGCCTTCACGTGCGTGAGTCTCAGTAGCGCATTTTCTCAAAGAGGCATATTGTGAACGTAGAGAAATTTGGTTGGAGGAGAAACACCATTCCTTGCCCAGTTTCTTCATTCGAAACTCATTGTGTTATTTTGTTATCAGAATGGGGTACTTGCCAATGAAATAGATTTGAATGAACATTTCTTTCACTCATCAATATTTTTTTGTTTGGGGGCGGAAGCTGGGAGCGGCGACTAATCAACAGTAGCCTATTCTTTCCAATTTTTAGTCGGCTATCCATATAGCGGAAGAACTAGATCTTCGGGTGTATGTTTTCCATTTATCTCTTACTTTGAGGGCTGCGTGTGGGGGTGGCAGCATTCGGCAAAGTAACTGTTGCACAGTTTGAGTTAGGAGTTTCTAAATGTTTAAGGAAATATGACAATCAGTGAAAATTGTGAAAGTTGCATTTGCATTTTTTTTGTTTGGGGGCGGGAGCTGGAGGCGGCGACTGATCAAAAGTGGCCTATCTTCTCCCATTTTTAGTCGGCTATCTATATAATCTGTGTTTGAGGTAACATTAAAATGTAAATTAGTGAAAATTGTTGAAAGTTGCACTTTTTTTCTTTTGGGGGTGGAAAAGTTGGCCATATCGAAAGTAGCCTATTCTTTCCCATTTTTAGTGAATTATACATATAGCGAAAGAATTAGATCGTTATGTCTCCGGGTTTATGTTTTTCATTCATCTCTCACTTTGAGGGCAGTGGTGGGGGCGGCAGCATTTGGCAAAGTAACTGTTGCACAGTTTGAGTTGGGAGTTTCTAAATGTAAGGGAAATATGACAATCAGTGAAAATTGTAAAAGTTGCATTTTTGTTTGTTTGGAGGCGGCAGCTAGAGGCGGCGGCTAATTAAAAGTGGCCTATCTTTGCTCAATTTCAGTCAGCTATCAATATAGTGGAAGAATTAGATCGCTATGTCTTCAGGTTCATGTTTTACATTTATCTCTTACTTTGGGGGCGGCGTGTGGGAGCGGCAGAGTTTGGCAAAAAAATTCTTGCACAGTTTGAGTCAAGAGTTTCCAAATGTTTGAGGTAACATTATTAGCAAAAATTGTTGAAGGTTGCATTTTTTTTTCTTTTGGGGGCGGAAGCTGGAGGCGGCGCCATATCAAAAGTAGCCTATCCTCTTCCATTTTTAGTCAGCTATCCATATAGCGAAAAACTTAGATCGCTATGTCTTCGGGTTCATGTTTTTCATTTGTCTCTTACTTTGGGGGCGGCGTGTGGGAGCGGCAGCGTTCGGCCGAGCAAATGTTGCACAATTTGAGTTGGCAGTTCCTAAATGTTTAAGGGAACATCTTAATCAGTAACATTTGTGAAAGTTGCACTTTTTATCGTTTGGGGGCGGAGTCTGGGGGCGGCGACTAACCAAAAGTAGCCTATCCCTTCCCATTTTTAGTCACCTATTTATATACCGAAAGAATCAGATCGCTATGTCTTCGGGTTTATGTTTTTCATTTTAAAGTGATTGGGGGCGGTTTTCAGCAGTTTTTTCATATCGGCGGCGCATATTAAAGGCGGAATGTTTCTGGGCTCACGTTTATAAGTGGCAACTATGTAATATTCATAAAATGAGAACACCAGAGCAGTAGGTCTGAGAGAAATTGCAATATCATGTTATTTCAAGTTTATCGGGGGCGGTTTTTTCTATGTTGGCGGCGCAATATAGACATTCAATATAGCCTAGCCCTCCTTTGGGAGAGGCAGCTTTGTGACAGCGAAGAAATTAGAAAGCTAGGGCGTCTAGTTACGGAGGAGTTCGAGGAACGGACGGACGGACGGACGGACAAAGCGGTTGCAATAGCGATTTTCATCAAGATGGAAAATGCGCTAAAAAATCTTGGAACGCAATCGAAACATAAATTTGTAACTGACATCGTAGCTATAGCAGAAATGTATTATTTTGATATGTTTGACTAGAAACCTCAAATTTACAATAGAACCAGCCGCAATTGTTGTGAGAGCCGATTTCTTCAAGAGAAAAATTGAAACGTGAAAATGACTTTTCACCTTGTAAATTGAAAAGCAGCAGATGCAGAGATGTGTCCTTTTCATATGTTCAGTATAACATTATAAGCTTGCAGAAGAACTGAAACCGGCTTCAATCTAGATCAGTTCCACCAAGAAAAAAAATTAAAGATGAAAAATAGTTTCCACCCTGTAACTTGATATGCAGCAGTTTCTGGGTGGTATATTTTTTATATGTTTATTGGAAGACTATGGCCTATCAAACTAACCTGAAACCGTTTTTTTCAGTCATCAATTTCTCAAGAAAGAAAGATAGTAAAGAAAAATAATAAACTTTCACCCTGTATACTGATTTGTAGCAGTCCCAGAGTTGAGGACTTTTGATATGTTGAAGAAGGGACTGTAAGGTTGCCATGGTAAAAAAATCGTTTTTGTTTGAATTAATTCCAGCAAAGCACCTATTTTTTTCTATTTCCAATATACTACTCGAAACGGTTCTGGAATTATCCGGATTGGAAGTCTAACATCGAAGATATAAATTTTTATTTGGAATGTTACAGATTTGCCTTGTTGGCATGCAAGATTAAGTCACTTCTGATGGATGGATGTTGACATTGAGCAAGATTGTTCGTACAACAGTCCGGAACAATTTAATTTTCAGCACAACCCGAATATTTGGTGTAGGGCCAAGCAGGGAGCACTTTTCAAAGTGGTTGTCCCTGCCTGTTTTTCGTACGTTGGATATCGTCAGAATTTCATCAGAACTTTAGATATGGAACATGTTCTATTTGTAGATTTAAGCCCCTGAACATGGTAACGTTGTGAAACTTCAGTGTCCGAGTGAAGTAAAGCCCCCCTGGACGTTATACTTTTTGTGCTTGTGCTATGCCTGAGTTTCGTGAATCTGTAACATTCGACATAAAAATTTATATCTTTAATGTTAGACTTCCAATCCGGGAAATTTCGAAACCGTTTCGAGATAAGACACCGCACTTTATAATTTTTGTATAAGAATACATTAAAAAATTTTGTTTGACAAATGGGGGTACGATGAAGTTGTTGCAATTTTGCACCATTTTACGTATCACCCTGTAAAAAAGTTACATAAAGTTTCTCAACATTCACTATTATAGGATGGGTTACGGAAAGATGAGGCTAGTTAAGGGAACAAACAAAATCGCAATCGGCAATCGAGAGATATTGACCTCCAAAGTCGGATCATTTTTCCGATACCGACAACTTCGTTGTCCAGCAGTTTGGTTGATGCAGGCAGAAAAAAAGTTCCATTGACTTCATGGAGAAATTCTTCATTCAAATAAATTCAACTGGACAAATTCCCTCCGATTTTCCAGTTGAAAATGCAAAACTTGCTTATCGTTATCAAGAGCAGACTCAAATTGTGAAGCTCAAAATGATAAAATGAAGCCTCAATTGACGATTCTCACAATGAGATCATGTGGAAAAGCTTTGACTTTTTGTGGAAAATTCAAATTTTCTTGGAAAAATTTTGAATGTTCTTCAAATGAGTTCCAAACTTTTCCTCAAGCTCCGACTTCCCACCCAAAGGAACAACTTGAACTAGAATTTCCATAATTTTCTGGATAACAGTCGGGAAAATTTTGTGTCGCCCATAATAGATTCTTTATTCAATTTTTCGCGGGGCCAAACAAATGATTGTTGATTGTACATAAAATGTATGTTGACGATTTGAGAGTTTTCAAAACGAATTATCGATAAAATCGCTTCGAAAAATGGTTTGAGCTTCTGGTAGTGGAGAAAAATAATAAACCACGGTAGAGAATGCTATTATGGCCCTTGCGCTTTATAACCCTCGACCTGCAGCTTAGAAATTAAACGCCGCTCTGGTTTAAAATATAGCTTACTTCTGTACCTTGGGTATTTGATGTGCTAATCTATTTTATGACTTGAGCAAAATACCTAGGTGGGTGGGTACTCAACTTTTGCTAAGTTCCTAGCAAAAAACGATTATCATATATTTTTTTTATCTTCGAGGTTTGAGGATTTTTTCAAACTTAGTTTAAGCAGGAATCCTATTTACAGTTTTTCTCTCGATGGACCGTTTCAATCATTGAAAGTATTCTGTTGCCATCTTTCATTGGTCAGTTACGAACAGGTGATGAATTCAAGTTTTCACTTTCAAAAACCATTTTTCACCTGTCACCTGTTTGAAGCTTCCGACTAGAATGGTTACCTGTACTTGTCGGCACTGCAAACGCATGACGACTTCCCTGCGCGTGCTACTCGTAGCTCCCGAATTTGGCCAGAATCACTCTCGCTCTCTTCAATCTGTCTCATTTTTTTCGAAATTTACGCAAATGACGGCTATAGGGGTTTGTTCTTGTTCTCCCCACCACGGCCAATCCACCCCTTGGAGGGGATAAATGCGTTACGTTAGGCTAGGTTAGGTCAACCCTCGTGCGTGCGGATTTTTACATTCAGTAAGCGATTGTGTGGCACGTGAAACAGTTGACTGACGCAGAGCCCATACCTACCATACGTAGAAATTCTGAAGTTCAAGTCAACACCACCGAAAACTGGCGAAACGATAAAGACACGACAGCGAAAATGGAACACTGCTGAAAGTGAAGGACTTTCGTGCATCGGAAATGGAGTGCTCCAGTTTGAGTTTATAATTTTATTTCGGCGCCGGTTTTTTTTTTTCGAAAAGTGCCATCATGCCGTTGCTACAAGAAGCCACCCCTAACAGAGGTAATTGTTTTTGCTATAAGGCCGGTTTCCGAAAAAAAAAAGATTGCTGCATGCAAGAAAATGCGGAATATCTGTTGCAAGGCTCGTTTTCCGGATTATACCGGCGTTGTAACTTAATTAAGATTCCTAATTTGTTTGGACGGCTGTGCTGGAAATAATTGCCTCGCTGACACCTCGAGCACAGGTTGCTCGACGCATATTTACCTGAGGGTTGTTTCAATATTTTTAGCGCGCGCTTAATTAATTTGTACAAGTTTTCATTGTCATTTGCTTGATAGTCTTGATGAAGGACTCGGGTGTTTTATCAACTTACCTTGTAGATACTTTTGAACTTCATGGTAATTAGAGTACGTACAGATTTATGTTTGAAGAAAACGATACCTACCGTCTGTTTCACAAAAAAGATGATCGGCGATCAAGGCTGATTGCAGATTAACTGAATTCTGCTGAATGCTATGCGATTAACCACAAAAAAATGTCTGAAATCTGTACTGGACCCATCATCTTTCCATAATTGACGGATAAACCAGCATTTCCATTGATCAGTCAGCTATACAAATTGACAAACAAAAATCGCGAATCAACTAATCTCGAAATATCTTTTTTGTGGAACCCCATGGTCAGTCTAGACATCATAATTTAGTGCATGAAATGGTCACTTTATGCTTCTATTTTGCAGTTGTATAACGTTAAGATTTACGGTTAGTGTACACAATTAGTCAACTCCCTTAGAGTCCCACTGAATATTAGGGCACAACAATGGCGGCACTTTTGAGTCGCGCTAGGTACAGCAAAGGAGGAAAAAAAACAGGACAATAATACAGGTGACATTGTTGAAATCAAGCCTGCGTGATAATGGAACCACCATTACGCTAGTTTTCTGTTTCCACTTGAAACTTTGTCGAATTCTAAAAACTGAATTCTTCGTTTGGTCGATTTCTATGTACTTGAGGGCCTATAATTAATAAAGGGTTCAAAATGCACAGTTTTTGTCAATAAACTTGTCAAGAAATTCTTCCTGTTGGACCCAATATCTTAACTAATAATTAATCTCTTTGAAATTCTTATACATTTTATTGTTGTCTGATGACGGGTTGAGTCCAAATTTCTATCGGAGAAAATGTAAATTTACTCTTTTCAAAATCAGTGTTTGAGTACATTTTGGGGCGATCCAAACTTGATCCAAGAACTTCGTTATCTATTCAAGAGCCGTTGAACGGGGCGGACCAACTATGCATAGGCAGACAGACCAAGAAAGCAGGGTAGGACTGGCTCCTTCACCCGCAATGCACACGCTCATTCATTCATGAATCAAATAGGAGGTACAGGAAGCAAAAATGTTCGTAATTCAATAATAAATGCTAGATACCTGTCGTTTTCTTTTGATTATTATCATCCAAAAATTGATTGAGTAGTTTTCATACTTTTCATTCAATGCATTTCTGCATGTCCGATTTGTTTTTTTGCAATTACTTCAGGTATCTACCTCGGTGTTTTACTATACTTATACAGAAATATAAATGTTGACACTTACGACATTCCATAAATGCTCTGTTCTGTTACGCTGCTATTTATTACCCAGAGCAATAGCCGATGGTAGACAGGTTTTTTCACATAAGTAACAGCGCGTTTATTGAATGTTATTTTTTACAGAATCTCCCTGGTTACTTGCGTTCGAAATCTCTTAGCTGTCCCTAAAAAAAAAAAATCACGCGGGAAGCCAAAAGTGTAAAAACACCTGTCAAGACTTTTCAACTTTTGAATTTTCAAAAAATAAAGCCATCAATTTTTCAGAACAAGTTATCTCCTCAAATCACATTGATACGGTCCTATTTTATACTCAAACACTGACATGTTTCGACAGGTGTTTCCAATTTTTCAGCCGTTATTGAACAATAATAGTCCTAAAAAAATGACAACTCTTTCACTTTCAACAATTAGCGTTTTAGAAATTGTTTGATGGAGAAAAACCATTAAACTAAGTATACAGAAATCGCCTCCCTGAAGCCGTATTTTATAACTTCATGTTTAATTATATTTTAATGTGCGTTACTATATAAAAATTTAAAAATACATACCGCAACCGCTACAACTATTAACTACTTGTTCACATTAATTCCAACAAATAGTCAGGAATCTGATGTCGAAGAAAAATACGAAATCCATCTCTCAGCAACTCGTTTGTTCAATATGCTAGCCATTTAGGCCATTTGATTCACCGATCATCGATTCTAGTCGTAAAACTTTTTTTGACTTTTATTTTGTCAGATTCTTCTGTGACGTTGTCAAGTGTTTTGTCTCTTGACTCTTAAAACAACATGGCTACTGTCATTTCGTTGTTACCTTCTGGCACTGTTCCGCTAGCGTTTTGCTGAGCCTTCTTAAAAATACCTTGGCAATTTTTTTCATAAAGCCAGGCTTCAAGTTGAACTCGAACTAAGCAAATGGGCCCTCAGATGGATTGTATCGTCAACTCTCACTACATCTGAGATTAATTCAATTGTGATCCAACAAATCAGAATAAAATAAAAATAAATGTTATATTCCTTTTCGGCCATATGTAGCCATAGGAGATCTCCCTATTTCATAGTTTATTTGTTCATATCATCATTACTATTTAAAGTATTTGTGACTCGGTTTTTCAAAATTCAACGCTCACAGGAAACGGTGATCCAACAAATTAAATGCTCCTCAATCTTCGGTGGGTGTGACTCAGCGACGGACTTGACGCCATAATTCGGTCTATTCCAACCGTTGAACGCAGTCCGAACTTGGTTCGAAGTTGATCGACGGTTATACAACTCACCTTCAATCTTAGTTCATATGGCGACAAATGCTATTGGACAATTTTTGTAGTAGTTCAGAACTGGCCAATAGGATCAACAGGATTGCCGCTATATGAACTAGGTTTGCTGAATTGGGACACTGTTTCCCTAAAGCTCGGAAGAAAGTCTTATTCTAGAACTCAATAAATGATACGCTGTATTCTCCTTTGTTCTTTCAAAATGTCTCCATGACTCTATGTTCATTCTAAGAATCCAGGGACATAATTTTTCATAACTGGACACTAGACGACAACAAATAACACAGCATATTAAATTATTCAAGGCAAGGTTTTTGGCGCCTAAACGCCCCTTTTTCTTGCAAACATAACTTGTTGCTTCAAATAAATGTTGCTTCTAAAACGTTTGCTTTTACAAATCTACTTATACAGAATCATAAGGCATAAGAAATGAAGTCGCTTATAACCTGGTTGGCTAGTTAACTATTACTATTAATGAAATAGTAAGCCAGTTTTTTGGTTATTTCCTTATTCTTGGTGTTAAACCCACAGGAAACACCCAAAACAGTTTTCTTCGTTCAGTGTCATCTAGGGTTCTTCTTCTTCCTAGGGTCAAAATACTCATTCTAGAGTCTTCATTCACCTTTCCTAAATATTTCAAGTTTTTCTTAGTTTTCTACAGCCCCAATGATCTAAACAATTTAATGTCATGAAAATTTATATAAAACTCTCAATCAAAATTCAAGTTGACAGCTTACCAGAAGCGAGAGGCGATTGAACAGAGTGAACTCAAACTTGAGACTAGTCTTTGAAAGCCAATCATATAAAAAGTCCTTAGTCGATTGGGATGAAACTTGACCTCGGGAAAAATAAAATTGAACCTGAAGCCATTGCCTGAAGCCTGAAGTCATTATTTCAACGATCCTTCACTTACAATTCGGTGAAGCTGTACAACATCATCTCCCCTGAGTTCTGACTCCTCCCTTCCATAGCCTCTTCCAAGACACATCTTTTTAGATTTTTTTTCAATTGGCCTGGTTGACAGTGATCTTTACATTTCCTTTTCTGTGTTTTATGTTGGCTGTATATCCTTCTGCGTGCCCATCTGTTGAGTCTTTTTTCTTTCTTGATTATTTGATTTGATTTACTATTTGTGGCCAAGATGCCGACGTTTATGTTATTATGGTTAATTTAATATTCATATCACATTTAATATTGCTCTCGATATTGCTTGTTCATGTGTGTAATATGTGATTATTTACATCAGTTTCTTACATTTCATATTGTTATGTTATTTGGATTTATTGAGGCGATGTAATACAAGAAATGCCTTTGATCCACTTCAGTTTATCAAAAAATACAACCGCAAGCAATTTATCTTGCTGAACTGAAAATTTAGACCTACAATCAATGGGCTGAGCGGAAGTCTCTTGACTTTATCTCAACTTATTTCAATTGACTTCCAACTTTAGCTTATTGATCAAAACTGCCGTCGGCAATTTATCTGAACGAACCCAAAATTTAGACTTTCAATGAAAAATCGCTGCGTGCGAATTTAGCTGGGTAGAATTGTACCTAATTAGGTATAATTAACTCTGATTGGTGATTAGGGATCTCTCGAAAGTGATCAACAAAGGCCAGTTCCGCTTCACCGACTGAACCCAAACGTTCTGTCAGAGCAATAGCTGAAAGCGACCTAATAAATTCCTAACTGAAACTTGACCTCTTGTTATGAGAATTCGTCTTATACGCAATTTATTGACTCAACCCAACCGATTTTTATAGCGATTGGGCTGAACTCAAATTGATGAGCCTTTATGAACAATCGACTGAGAAAGGTACTTTCAGACTAAAATCTGAACCGATATCTGAGCTGAATCCTCACATGATTATTGCTGACGACCATCGCATAAATTGTCAAATTGAAATCAAATTTGAGTAATATGCTTTGCTTGTTTTAAAGCTTTATAAACCTCAAATTACAAATTAGTACATACTTAAGTTTAAGTAATGGCAATCGCCGAATTCGCAGTTGTTATATTGATTTGAGCGAATAAAGTGAAACTTTTGCCATAAATGTTAGTCGCTTGATGCCGGATACGTACCTAGAGGGATGTACTCAAACTTTGGTCTGAATGACATTTTTTCATGACAATCACAATCAAGATCAGGAATCACTATATTCTGAACTTTGAACTACTTGCTTGAAGATAAATCCGTTTTTTAAAACACAAAATGTTTCTTATGGGCACCGAGTTACCTTCTTACCTCGACATTACAGGAAAGTGGAAAGTGAGATTTCCTTTTTTCCTCTGACACATAGAAAAGCAAAATATTAAAAAAAAGCTATCTATTTTTTACTCAACCATTTTGTAGCTGTAAGTACAATGAAAATATTAAAAGTAGTTTGAGAAATCTTCCTTCCCACTTTCTATAGGCCTTTAGAAATATCTCTAGGACCTCCTCCAGCCCCATTGTGTTTACTTTGGGGGTCGTCTTCCATCTTTTGTGATCCATCTCCGAGTCCTCGCGTTTCAGTGCATAGTCCGGCCAATGCCAAGAACACATTTAGTTGTAAATAAGTTTCAAATTGTGAGAATTTATGAAACTAACATATTATAATTGTTCAAAAAATTACAAAAAAAAATTAATGTGGTCGTTCCTTCTTATTTATTATAGTGAATGTTTCGGTTCCGCGATTTACATTAATCGCATCATTAGACGAAGTCTGATCCATGGAAGTGCAATACATCAAAATATCGAATCGTCATATAAAAATATGATTGTTTTTATTTCTTACCTTAATGTTTTTATATTAATGTTTTCAATCATATTTGGTCTACAACACTATTAATACTTGTGAATGGAGCATAAGTAGTACTTATCTAGGTACAGTACGGTTTAAAATTACATAAACGTACCTAAATATTGTTTTCAATTATTTATGAAAACGTTCCAAAGAAATTGCCTTATTATATCGATTTCTATAATCAATGTTGACGCTTCAGCGCTTTTGTTACTAACAATAATTCTGTTCATTTAGGTAATATAGTTTTTCCAATTCCTCAAATGGATCAGCTCTTTCCTTTCGCTACTTTTACTCACGTACCTACCGCCTACAAATAATTGCGTCGTTCATATTATTAGTTATGATTGGAATGTCGAATAATTAGTTTTTGAGCAGAATTTCGCTTGACTTGATTATCAATTGTTACTTGTAGCAATAGCTGCTTTTCTTGTATCAAGCAAACCTGCCGTCAACGGGCCTCCAAACAAGAATGAAACAAGTTTTTTGAGGCCCGAGGGCTTTGAAAGGTGACTTCAGTGTCTCAAAATGGGCCCCATTAATTAGCTTCACTATTGACCAATCGTAGGTATTATATATCACTTACACTTTATATTTTCAGTATAATGACTTTTTGGAGCAAAAATAAAGTGACAAGCTGAGGGGCTACAGCTACGGCTGACGGCACCTGCAAAGTTTTTGAGCGAAACTATCAGCGGTCATCGGCCGTATTTTCCCAGCGCCCAGTTTGTCACTTTATGTTTGCTCTAAAAAGTCATTCTATGAAAGTAGAAAGTGTCCTATGGGATATAGGTACTTTCAGAGTTTTTCTTTTTTTTCAAACTCAAAGCTCATGGCAAAAGCTCAGTTCCTGCAGCTATACCTTTCAAGAAAAAAAAAGCGAGGCAGTATTCACACGGGTTGTACCGATTTGGCTTGGTGTCACAGTGGCAAGAAAAAAAAATCATGAAATCAGTACACTTCGTGAGGAATACTGTTTCAGTTTCTTTTTTGAAACCAAGGGAAATATTTTTGGAAAATTCAAAATTTGAGGATGCAGTTTTGAAGTACTTTCTTATTGTAGCTTTTCAACAAGCATACTCTGAGAGTAATCGTTTGTGTGCTTCTCTATTCATGACTGACAGCAAAACATCTTAATTTGACCGCTACTGCGGCCTTGCCACCCCAAAGTTAGAAAAAGTTAATTAAGTATGTGTTGCAGTAGGACAAGCTCAGTTTTCTCCTGTATACACTGTTCAAAGCCGTGATGGATACCATATAGTCATCTTAGGGCAGGCCTCATCACATCTTCCATAATATGATTAGTTATCCTTTCCCTCCTCAGACTTGGCGCTCAGCGGTCTTTTCTAGCTCATAGCTTCCACGCTGTTTTTTTTTTTCGCTCCATGACAGATCACCCTGTAAAGATCAGTTATTAAGGACGCCAGTAATGAATCCTCGAGGCCCGCGTCCGACGGCATCACCCAGGCATCCCCAGCAGGACTCCACCCCGCGTCGCGACGCTTGCGCGAGCCATTATCCTTGCCCATTATCTCCTCCCCGTTCCTTCATTAGCGGCGTCTTCCGTTCTTTTAACCCTTCTCCTCCCTGCTGCCGGGCTGCCGCCTGCAGCGCGCTTCTCTCGTAACATCCATCGCGTCTCCTTGGCATCCCTTTTTTCCTTGCCACCTTCTTCTGCTGCCACCCTTCCCTCCGGCGTCGTCCTTCCATGCACCCCTTTCGTCCCCCCGCGGACGCCATCCTCCCGCGTCTCGTCCTTTTCCGTCACATAACTGATTTCGGGCCGCTGATGCCTCTCTCTTCGCTCCTCTCGCGCGCCTCTTTTTATATATAACGGCCCGTTTAATTAAATTCCAAGCCCTTGCCACGGCTTGCTTGATGCTTTGCCGCTCGCCACCACTCTCTTCCCAATTTATGATAAGTTATTGTATAATGGAATGAGTAATACATTATACCGGGAGGTGTTATTTATGGGGGCGCGTGTATACACTCTCCCGTTCAAGGTTTTATTATTAAAAGCCACGAGCGGTTACGTCGTCGTAGTATAATTACCATCTTCAGATAGGGTAGATACGCTAAAAATCTACAGAAACGTTTTAATCAGTTCAGGGGAAAAAGCAGTCAGCTCAACCCCCTCAATCATAATTTCCTGTGCTGCTTTGTCGATCAACTGCTCCAATCCCAGACTTAAGGTTTTTTGTACATATGGAAATAAATTGTAGCCTGGACATCAGACGACAAATAATCTATTGCAACATTTAGATAGCGAGCTAGAAAAAAACTAAGAAAAACTAGAGCAACAAAAACTTATCGCACTAGCACTAGAGACCTAACCAGTCAGTGCTTCACCAAAAGCATCATAATATTGATATAATATATTTTGTTGATTTATTTACAGATTTTATTTTGTTAACTGTAGGTACCTATATAGGTACCTATTTACATAGTTTAATAGTTGATTCAGCTAAAAGTGATTGTGCACAAATGCAAAAATCCGCGGGCTTCTAGCAAAAACAACTAAATCCAGGAAACCAGTTGAATAATAGCAATCAAAATGTTAGACATTATTAATCTATTTGTGCAATCGGTCAGAAAGATCGCCCAATGGATTGGTCAAACATTTACTGTAGCTAATTGTGGGTATGATCCTGATGAGCTACCAAAGTTAACATCATTTGGCGCTAGAGGCAGAGGTGAGCAATATTCATAAGTAATATCACAAGTCACAAGTGCTTAGATTTTCACGATAATTTTGGCCTAGCTATCGCGAGTGCTGATTGTAACGATAAATGACCGACTCCGTAGGAGGAGGGCATTCAGGGGCGTTCCTAGGGCTTCCGCTGCCCGTGTGCGAAGTAAAATTTTGCTGCCCATCTAGATGAAAAATACAGAACAAAGAGGGGGGGAGGTTCGAGGGGCACGCCACCAGGAGATCAAGATTTTTTCAAAATTTCAATACATACCCCCAACTTCTTTGAAATGAAATTATTGAAAAAGACGAACGTGATCGTGATAGGAAAGGAATGAAAACAGAAAGTGAAATAAGTTTTTTTTTGCAATTCAGAGAAATCAAAAATATCGGCCATTCCCATCTAAATTGAGAAAAGACAATCTCACAGGAAGAACTCATTATAGAAGAATGCAGGGGGGGGAATAGAAGTGACATGAGACAACTCTCAGCAATTTTCTTTATGAAGTTCGCAAGTTGAAACAAAAAATCCCTGTTATCGTCATCCTTGCTTCTATTTGTCTGAAGTTTTAACTTCAAAATAAGTTATAGACTTCGAAAATCGGTGGAAGAAGATCAAAGGCCGAGTCAAAGGCTGTCACTATACAAAACCAAACAGATGGATCTGTGAAGATCGTCCTGTAATTGCGAAGTTACAACAAGACTTTAGGAATATCGGAGATATAAGATCTGTCAGCTGTCTTCATGCCTCTGACGTCGAACAGGAGCATTTATGATATTTTCAGAAATTTTGCACTAATATAGGTACCTACTCAACACCCTGTGGTGATATGATGCGTGAAGCTCGATGTTTCGTAGAGAGCCAGATTGATACCTGAGACTGGACTATTAAACCGTCTCAACAGAAGTCAAATCGTTCAAAGTAGGTACCTGATCCAAGTTTATCAATTTTTGAGAAAAGGCAAATTTCAGAAAGTCACACTACTAACTTGTTTTGACCAGCACTTCAGTTAGATTTGCTCGACTCTGCTGACATCCTAGACTGACTAAGACTATATCCCATACACTCTCTATTTTCAGTAGAATGACTTTTTGGAGCAAAAATAAAGTGGCAAGCTGGGGCGCTGGGAGAATACGGCTGATGGCCTCCGATAGTTTCGGTCCAAAACTTTGCATGTGCCAACAGTCGTAGGCGTAGTCCTCCAGCTTGTCATTTTATTTTTGCTCCAAAAAGTCATTATACTGAAAATAGAAAGTGTATGCGATATAGAGTCTAAGATTATGCTGGAATATTTTTTTGATAATTCTATGATTGATAATAATGAATAATACAATTTTTTGTTATTTTTTTCTGTTTTCTAGTTTTCTACGATTAATAATTATAGATTCTGAATAAGTCTAGAAAACATTGATCAGAGATCATTCTGCATCAGCACGGCATCAGCCGAAAAAATGCTGCCCCTTAAATTTGGCTGCTCTTGTTGTTCGCACAATAGGCACCATGACCAGGAACGCCCCTGAGGGCATTTATCTATGTACAATCAGCCTGAGGGAAACGCTTGGACAAAACTGTCTGGGAAAATCTCAAGCACGAGTGAAATTTGGCTGATTATTGCAAAAAAAAGTCCGAAGTGACAGCCGTCAGATTTTGTTCTTTACATCAATTTCACTCGGTTGTCCTTAACAATGGGAAATAGATAAGTGACTATCATCCTTGCTCTAATAATCAAGGGCGTTGTATGTAATAATAATCAACAGTAATATTACAAGTGCTTAGATTTTCACGATAATTTTGGCCTAGCGATTGCGAGTGCTGATTGTAACGACAATTCACCTTACTACTTAAAATAGTAGGCCGTTCAAGTGTATTACCACCAAGGTCATTGGTGAAAACACCCCTCCAGAATGACCAACCTCAAACATTCAGATAGTTTTCACTTTTTTAGGAAGATTTTCAGTGGTTTTTTGGTTAATTGTCTAAACAAATACACCTCTAGGTTCGATATATTATCGCTTACATCTCGATTTACACTCGGATCCCCTCGTGAAAATTCTCGATGTTGCGATAATACACCTCACCTATCGGTGTATTACATACGACAATTCACCTCACTCCTTAAAATAGTAGGCCGTATAAGTGTATTACCACCAAAATCATTGGTGAAAACACCCCTTCAGAATGGCCAACCTTGAACATTCGAGTAGTTTTCTTCTTTTTAGGAAGATTTTCAGTGTTGTTCGGTTAATTGTCTTAACAAATACACCTCTAGGTTCGATATATTATCGCTTAACATCTCGATTCACACTCGGATCCCCTCGTGAAAATCCTCGATGTAGCGATAATACACCTTACCTATCGGTGTATTACATACCGATATACAATCAGCCTGAGGGAAACGCTTGAAGAAAATTTTCTGGGAAAATCTCAAGCACAAGTGAAATTTTGATGATTATTGCAAAAAAGAAATCAAAAGTGACCGCAGTCAGATTTTGTTGTTTACATCCATTTTATTCCGTTGTCATTGACAGTGGGATTTAAGAGTCCTCTGTACGCTCGAAGCAGCTCCGACTAAAAGGCCTCTAAATCGAAGGCGGTGATTTTTTTCAACTGGTATTTGGTGATTACACTTCATATCTCCATAAAAACATGTGAGAGGAAAAAAATCCGAGGAAAACCGATCACAGCCGAAGATAGTGAAATTACACGAGCGCCATCCTAGGGCCTTTATTTGACTTGAAAGAAAATTCTTTTTTCCAAGGAGGACTCTCTACAGTATTCTGCACCATCGTACCGGGTGGTTTTTTTATAAAATATCTGGAGCCAAAGTTATTTGGCTGTGAAAATTATCAAAAAAATACTCGAAAATTTGGAGTTTCATATCTTCAGCTGAAATTTTTTTACTGAAAAACCACCCGGTACGATTGTGCAGAATACTGTTGAGAGTCCACCCTGAAAAAAGGATTCTTGTTCCAAGTCAAATGAAGGCCCTAGGGTGGCGCGCGTAAAATTTGACTATCTTCGGCTGTGATCGGTTTTTTTCGGATTTTTTTCCGTTGACATGTTAAAATAGATATATGAAGTGAAATCTCCAAATTCCAGTTCAAAGAAAATCACCGGCTTCGATTTAGAGGCATTTTAGTTGGAGCCACTCTGAGCGTACAGAGGACTCTTAAATAAGTAAATTTTATCCTTGCCGGTTTAATAATCAAGGGCGTTGTATGTAATGATCAGTGGCTATTTTGTTCTTACGGTGCGTTGTATAAAACGCCATCTGCCTCAAACCACTGGTGGACTACGTTGTTTTACCCGAGGTTTACAGAGGCTATACCTTCATACAACTCACCCCTAGAAGGAGTTATTTTTATAATTTGACTTGAAATTTGATAATTGATTCGGTCAATAATTCATTCTTTCTTTTCTCCACCTTGCTTATATTTTATTAAATACTTGGTCATTTGTGGTACCTTCCTGTAGTTTTTGAAAAAGACTTGTGTGGTAAATGTCTGCAAAGGAATGAGCCCGCTGGGATCGATCTCACAGCACCTTGTTTGACCAATGTTTCTCCATCCTTGAGGAAGACACAAGAAGCAGGTGATGCAAGGAGTAGAGAGTGCGTACGCGTAATGGGGATGTGTTGTAGCAGAATGTCTAAATAGCGTCCCCGAGGAAGACGCGACGGTCTTGGCAATGGCCCTGAGGAGGTGCCCCCCATCACGTGCACGTCCGAGCGAGTGGCCCGAGAAAATCGTGACTGGGCGCGTTATTTATCAGTGGCAGAGGTATCTTATGAAGTTTGTTTCGTCCGGGGTGGATGCGCGGTTCTTTTTTCAATAAACCTCAACACATGACTCGGCATTCGCATTGTTTTTTTCCCGTGGAACGGCTCTCCTGTGGTCGCTTTTACGGACGGTAGGGTGTCGGCTAAAAGGGCACATGTGCTAAAATTCGGCATCGGGAGAGTATACGCGTACGGGCGGGAGCGAGAGAGGGCTGATTGAAAAAGGTGGTTTTAGTGGAGTTCGATTCGAAGGGTTTGGATAAAATAAAGCGCTTCGAATAGGGTTCCAACCTATAATAATATAAAAGTACGGAATTATTGATCACTAAAAAAATGCTCAATATTCATCTGTTAATTTCAATTGGTAGGTGAAAACGTATTCTTTCTTTTCTTGTTTGAAAAAAAAATTGTGATGAATTTGGTAAATTGAAAGTTCCGCATTTGAACTCATTGTCGTGAATATTATTTTTTTAAGCTACTTATGCAAAAATGTCACATCATTTTTATTTTCAACAAAAATATTCATATAGGACCTATCTTCCAGATGATCGCTTGATATACCACCCCAATGAATCTATTCTTGAAAAGCTTGAAATTTATTCGATTTTTTGACATCAAGGCCACCTACGATTTATATTTGAAATAGGAAATGTGCCATTGATAACTCAAAATTCTACAGAGCTAACATTCTTCAGAGATAAGTATCTTATTTTGCATCAAAAAGTACCTACAGAAAGTTATTACCGTTTGAAAAAATATTCACAAACAAAAAAGTTCTGGCACTTTTTGCAAATCTGTCAAAGGACAAATATTCGCTCATATCTCGGAAACGGTTACAGATTGCGGTTTTCAGATCTCGACGTTTCACAAAATTCAAGGTAAGAACATTGAGGTCAGTTTTTCTCTATCTGGTCTAAGCATCGAAACAGAAAAAAATCAAGCAATGTGGGACACCTGTACAATACATAAAGAGTATGCGGCCGTTTTATTAAAACGGCAAGTCTAATTTTACAACTGTGTCGTGCTAGTTACCATTGTTGCAACAATGGGTTGCCAAGACTATATCTCTACACTGTAGAATAGAAATTTTATTAAATGGGCCCCAGCATACCAACTATACTTAACTATACGTCAAAGTTCAGAACTTTCATTATTCTTCCGATCGCAGGTTTTAGGATTTAGGTACTATCTTTTTTGATTCAAAATTTGTAGTTATATGGAATAAGTGTTCTCAAAAATTCCCGTGCCAAGAGAATTCTGCATTTCTGCAGTCAATATTTTTAATTTGTCTTCGATTTTTGTTGAAATATTCGTGAATATTTTGATTTTAATCAAATTATTGCTTTTGTTACAGACCACCTTTCGAACCGAAAAGTGGAATCAGAAAAGACCACGTCGCTGCGGAACCCATCCATGTCACCATTATACTCCGCCAACGCCTTCTCCCACCACCAAAACGCCCTGGCCCAGCAAATGCTGCTGTCTCAAATGCTGGCCGCCACCCAGATGGGCTTTCGAAACAGCTTGGCGCCCCCGTACAGCTTCCCCATGGCCCCGCTGACCTTCCAGGCCAACTCGCCGCCGTCGCCGCCCACCAGCACCACGGAATCCCTGAGCCCGGCACTGAAAGCTCGCAAGCTCAACAACAACAACATCTCGAGCAGCACCCCCCCTGGCAGCCTCATCAACACAACGAAACTGCTGAAAAGGAAAAAGGAAGACGAAACGCCGATGAGCTCGCCCACGTCCAGCACGATATCGCCGCCGATCAGCGAGAGCGGTCAGAAAGACGCCAACAGGGACAGACCGTTCACGTGCGAGACGTGCAGCCGGTCGTTCGGCTACAAGCACGTGTTGCAGAACCACGAGAGGACGCACACCGGCGAAAAACCGTTCGAGTGTCCGGAATGCCACAAGCGCTTCACCAGGGACCATCACCTGAAGACGCACATGCGGCTGCACACGGGCGAACGGCCGTACCACTGCGAACACTGTGATAGACAGTTTGTCCAAGTCGCCAATCTGAGGCGGCACCTGAGGGTTCACACGGGCGAAAGGCCGTACGCCTGCGAGCACTGCCAGGCCAAGTTCTCCGATTCGAATCAGCTGAAGGCGCACTTGCTGATCCACACCAACGAGAAACCGTTCGAGTGCGAGAGGTGTCACAGCAGGTTCAGGAGGAGGCACCACTTGCTGCACCACAAGTGCGGGTCGCCGCCGGAAGAAGCTCTGACTCCGGAATCGGACGAACAAGAAGACGAGCCTAAGGTAAGATCCTTTGGTTTTACTGATTGATCACTGATCACCATTTGCTTTGAACATGTGATTTGATTAGGCGACTGGGTCTGGTGTGTCCACAAGAGAGTTGAATCCTCCCCATGCGCACAAACTGAAGTAGAATTTTCAACAGAGGGTTGTTTAGAAATCGATTCGTAATTCTACAAAGATTTTGGAACAGCTTGTACACTAGTTTGAAGTAATAGGTAGATCCCCAAATTTTTGCAATACTCGAAATGATCGACTGATCGTTAATCCAAATCTTCATAATAGTACTACAGACGCAGATATTTATCAACACTCAAACCCAAAATGCCTTTCTCCCATCACTTGGGCTTTGATTGTTCAGGTGATCTCGCTATAATTCTCCTGTGAAAAACTCACCTTGTAGTCCACTCACTATGTTCAAAAAACCATAGCAACTTCGGAAAAAATAGTAGAGGGTTAAAATTTTGTACACATGTTCTTCAAGTAGTAAAAATTAACTAAAGAAAGTGTCCTAGAATCCGAGCTTAGGGACCCATGATAATGATCGTCAAGTGTTGAAAACAAGTTTTTTTTGCGAAGAGGTCATATTCAAGATGGAATGTTTCTGGGCTTACGTTTATAAGTGGCAACTATCTATTATTCATAAAATGAGAACACCAGAGAATTAGGTCTGAGAGAAATTGCAATATCATGTTATTTCAAGTTGATCGGGGGCGGTTTTCTCTACGTTGGCGGCGCAATATAGACATTCAATATAGCCTAGCCCAGCTTTGGGAGTGGCAGCTATGTAACAGCAAAAACATCAGGAAGCTAGGGCGTCTAGTTTGCGAGGAGTTCGAGGAACGGACGGACGAACGGACGGAGGGACAAAGCGGCTGCAGTAGGCACCCTGCGGATTTGCTTCAGCGCCAACCAAAAGTAGCGAGTTTTTTTGCGATTCTTGCAGGAAGTTATCTGTTTCCATAACAATAATGCCATTTGGAATAATCATACCACCTGCAAATGTCAATTTCAACAATTCATGAACTTCAATGTTGACAGTTTTCCTCACACATATGTTGGCAACTGCCACATGAGGGTGCTGAAACGGGCGGGATATTCAAAATGTACAGAGCGCCTGTAGCGATTCTCATCAAGATGGAAAATGCGCTAAAAATCAAAATGTTGCTGTTATTATGTTTCAAGGGGGAAAACAGTCGAATTCATAACCTCCAGGTGAAAAAAATAAATAAATAAAAACTCCTATCCCAGGAACCATAAGAGCTGAGGAGTGAGGATATAAAAATCTCCGAATACATCCCTATTTTATGCTGTTGAAGGTGCTTCAACCATCCTGAAATAGCTTCAATCGTTTTTGAAAATTTCCTGAAAAAAACAGAAAAATTCACCAAATCCTTTTTTTCTCAATAAATCAATGATTTTTGAGACACTGAAATATAACTTGAATTTTTCAATTCAAAATCACGTAAGAAACAATATATGATCATCATTCAATGTTCAGGTCTATTATTTTCAGAAATAAGATAGTCAACTGCTTTCTCATTTTGGCTGCAATCTTAGATCCGCCTCCTATGCAAATAATGAAATCTTATATGTCAATTGTTAAGATTGCCGTATGCAATAATTCAATTGCGAAAAGGAAAATTGAGTCAAGACAAGGACTTCTTCGCTGAAAAAACGACTTTTCAACACTTGATGGCCGTTATCATGGGTTCCTATAAGCTCGGATTTCAAGGGACTTTTTATAGCTCATTTATGACCGTCAGAGGAACGTGTGTGCAAAATTTCAACCCTTTATTATTTTTTCCGAAGTGGAAAGACACAGTGACTGGACTATAAGACTCAGTTTCAAATGCAAATGGTACAGTCAACCAGTTATATTAATTGGGAAAAACGAAAGAGTGAAGTTGGTAACGTTTGCGATTTTGATTGTCACAGATCCACCCTGCCAAGCAGCACGTCATACCGCCTTCCATCCGCCATGCGCCGTCCTTGTCCCCCATGATGAGCGTCAGTGTGCCCCTGATCGTGTCCCTCCCGGAGCAGACCGAGCCCGAAGATTTGTCGATGAGTACGGGCCTGCATTCGCATTCCAGCGGCGATTCGCCCAGCTCGCCCAGCTCCAGGGGCACCATCGACCTCGAAGAAGACGACCCCCGAGAAACGGCTGCCATTTTCCTCCAACAGAGGACGCCCCTGACATCGCTCACCTCTTCGTCGCACCATCACCGTCACAGCTCCTAGTCCACCTATTGGTATGTTGATGTTGTTGTCCATCACAGACTCAAATCAATTCAGGGAATATTTAGTTTTTAAGTTCTTTACAGGAAGTAACTTTTTTTTGTGACGCTATACAGAAAAAAAATGTTTTGTACAGTTTGGTATGCAAGTTCCTCGAACAATAGTTTATAGTTTTTGTGCGCTTGTTAGTTATTGGTGGGATGTGGAGGATTTTCCTATATATTCATGATATGGATTTGATGCATAATTGTCTTTTAGCGACCGTGTTCCATGAATATTTTAAAAGCATATTTTCGAATGTTTACAAAAATGTTTCCAACATTTTCGAGAAGATTTCAGAGTTTATTTTTGTTATTATTATGTAGTTTATTCCACGATAGCAAATGAACAATAAAATAATTGAATTTTATTATGCATTTTAAAATCAATATCAGAGGAAATTACGAATTCAATGAATTTCAGAAGTTGAAAAAAAAGTACACATATACACAAAAATACACAAATGGACGCAAATACTGACAGTTCTTCCATTTATAAAGCTTCGTTGTAGCTGGAGTAGTTCAAAGATGACATCTGAATATCATCACTATCAGAATGGTGACATGGATTTCATCGAAACGTGCGTGTCAATGTAGTAAGGTTGAAGTTACAAATCCGGCAAACGTCCATTGACAATATTTTGTTAGAAATTTGAGGGGAACAATTTCGTCGTTTCACAGCATCTCAATACCTTGCGCCTGCCTAAATGGTGCCTTAGCATAAGGCACAACGAATTCCGATCAGAAAAAATACCGCCAGAGTTTTATATCGTTTTTCAGTTGCAGTGTCCTGGTTCAGAGCGCTTTGTCATAATTTTGGTCGAAAAATTCAAATCGACCAGTTTAAAGTGACTGAAAAACTTTATTAAGGACGGAGTCATATTGGTGAAATAAGCGTTGCGAAATCAATCCTTCTGGGTTTATTCCTTGACGGATTCTTACCATTTTGGTCTCTTTTGAAAGCTACAAGGATGTACTTTGGTTTGAGCCCATTGGCATTTCCAAAAAAAAATATTAAATTTTGACATTTGAAAAAATTATTTTTGGATTTTGGAAATGCCAATGGGCTCAAACCAAAGTACATCCTTGTAGCTTTCGAAAGAGACCAAAATGGTGAAAATCCGTCAAGGAATAAACCCAGACGGATTGATTTCGCAACGCTTATTTTACCAACTGAACTCCGTCCTTAATACTCTAGTCACTTCCCCACCCTCTGGTAAGAGAAAATTTGGCATTTGCCTCCATTACCTACACAGAAAATTAGGCTATGTACAAAATATAGAGTATTTATCATCAAATAGAAAAAGAAATTTATTCGTCAGAAGGCATAAAACAAAAATATATTTACATAAAAATTATATCGCCTCTCTAGCTAGAAAGTTGAGATGTAAACGTCATTAAGGCATCATTATCGAAAGATTAAGCTCAAAGGAGTTTGAATTGCGCAAAGTAATTGTTTGGCAAGGCTGTTCATATTGTTGAATAAATATTTATATTGTTTCAAAGACGGAACAGGATTTCCTTACAAAATGTAGGGGAATGCAAATGAGTCGGCTTCTTGATTGAATCACATAATTTCTCACAGTGAGGGATTTTCATTGTCTAATTTCATTTTCTAGGCAGCAAGTGCTGCCAATTGGTACATATTCGTACACTGTAAGAAATGACGTGGCTCCGTCGAGTAACCCATATAGAGCCACTTCAATCTCGGCAAGCTTTTCCTGGTTAATGTCGTTCATTTTTGTACCGTGCGATCAACAAAATTTGGAACTGGGATAGGCTGTGCTCTGGCTGGAAGCAGCTTGACATCCTGAAATTTGACCAGCTCACAGCCTACCTAAATTCCGAATTTTGTTGATCGCATGGTATATCAAAGCTCCAAAAACAAATATACAGGCTGTGCCGAAATTAGACCGCAATATTTGATCAGCTTATTCTTCGTCAAAAAATAGGAAGAAACATTTCAATGAACATGGGTTGAATAATGTCTCCTAAAAGAGCTAGAGTCCCTTATAGAGCCCCTAAATCTGATGATGTTTCTATGCAAATATCTCCAAAACTTGCCAAGATAAAAATACAAAATTGGGTTTGACCGTTACATGTTATAAGCTCGGGATAATGCTGAGAACAAGATGTCCACATTTCAAAGAACATCATCAGGTTTTCCCGTAGGGGGTATAGCGCGATGTGGCGGGGAAAAAGTGTCTTGCCCCGAGCGGGAATCGAACCCGCGTCTTCCATTTGCTGGGTACTCTGCCACTAAGCTACCGAGAAGACAACTGTTCCTCCGCCACATGCCCATATGAGAGCCGCCACAGGGGCATTATTCGAACTTTTCTGTCTATTTTTTGACGTGGAAAAAGCTTGTCAAATATTGCGGTCTTATATGGGGACATCCTGTATGTTAAAGATCTCTTGATCAATAATTGGTCTAATAGCCTTAAGCAAAAGTTGAAACGAAACGACGACAAAACGAAACAAATTAAGACATTTTGCAGATTTCCTAGGTGAATTTGGCGCTGACCAGCGACAGTATAAACAAAACATGTAATTCACAGTTGGCTTAATCTTCAAATACATATTTTTATAATAAGAACAAGCTGTACTATCGGAAATGTCCCGATCTCAACGTAATTACAGAATTCGTAATTTTTACATCTTATAGGGAAAATACTCCATATCTTCCAATCTGCTGAGATTGCAGATTTTCTACGTGCTAATACGGGTGGTATTCTACAGGGCTCATGGTATTTTTTGTAAATATTGCAAGTGAGAATCACGGCTATAAATCGTCTAAAGAACTTAGTTGTTAAATGTTTTTCAGTTGTTAATTTTGTTCCATGTAAATAATTTTAGACTAAATGTAAATATTATAAGTGTGCGTTGCGGTCATTTGGTGCTGCCCTAAACCCTTTTTTCTGTTGGCAAATTCAAAACTCTAGACGTTCTTTATGGGGGTAGGGGTATGCCGATGCCTTCCTACAAAGAAATAACGTTTTTCCAAATTAACTTCCTTTTGTGCTCCTTCAGTTTTTTCAATATCCTGTTTTCTTTCAACGTGCATGGTATCCGTCAACTGGAGGAGCCAGTTTTCGGATTTGGGCGAAATTCGATACCTTCGGGTGAGTAGTGCATGTGCAGCCAAGAGGGGTGCACATTTCGGGGCGATCGATTCCAAGAAAGAATAAATTAGGTGTGGGGCTGAAAAATTGCAGCGCGCTCAAGTGGTCGAGTGATAATGAACATATGGACGTATTATAATATTTTTCTAAATAAGCACAATTTGGAGTTGTTTGGGAGGATGCGCGGTGAAATTACAGACCCCTAATTTGACTATTATGCCATAATTTTAGGTTCCTATTAGTACGTAAGTTGAACTTTTGTAGATTCAGGGTATTTTAAATTAAGTATTAGAATTTGTTTTCATAGGTACTTACCTCAACTCTAGTCAAGTCAAGTGAAATGGTCTGTAATGTCTTTGGAAACGTGGGAATTCCTGCGTTTCAACCTGAAACACCCAAAATGCGTTATACGCGCGTCCTATTTCCACCACCAAAACAAGTTTTGCATAATGTAAGAAGGGTTTAGACCAGCAGCCAACCCTTAACGTAAAACGATCCGTTCCACTAGCCCTGTACAATACCACATTTGATTTTTTTACATATACATTTCGCTCATGTGAATTTCTGTACATAGTTTCTCTCTCTCTTTATAAAACATATCGAATGTAATCCGTGTGGTTGATTTTTATTCGTATAAAATAATTGTAAAAGGTGGCTGTATTTTCGTAAAGATTATTGTTATGGAGTAAGTCTAAAGTTTATTGTTATTAATCAACGCAATATGACCGATTTTTTTTTAACAGTGTTGTATAGATAGCAATTTTTGTTGATGTGCCATATACGGGTGTACCTATTCAGTTTTTTCTCCCATTTATAAATGTGAAAAATATGACTGTGTCAATTCCTCTATCTATCTATCTCATTGATTAAGTGTGATGAAAGGCGACTTTCTTAATGTTGGTACAATTGTCTACCTCTTTAGTACCTAATTATTATCTATATTTCCACGTGTAACTGAACAAGACTGATTTTTATTAGATATTCCTATAGATTATTGAAAAGAGAATAAATAAAACAGATTATTATACAAATACCTATTATAAAGATGCGTGAAATTGGGAACGAACAAGTTTCAAATTTTACGCTACTGCAGGAACTACCTCAACGAAGTACAAAAATTCAGGAGATTTCATGTCAAAGTAAACGTTCCGGACTTGTTCTGATGTCTTTGTGTATAACTCCTCATCAACCCCCTCACCTCTCACGACCCCTTAAACCAAGATGTGATCACTCGATCTGTGTGAATTGGTGTAATTACGAAGGTGTAATTTCATGTCACATACTATTTTATTATTAAAAAAAAGTTTAATAAATTGCTGTTGTATTTCTTCGATTGAACCTTATTCCTTTCAATCATAAACTAAAGCCAGCCGATCTCAACGCCTTGTGGTGGGTTTAACGGGAAGCCTCCCTCAGGAAATTGCGTCCACTTCAAAACAAGTTACGTAACGAGCGTTCAAATGAATGCGACGTCTAAGAAGGCGAATGAAAACGTAAGTCCTGAAGTTTGAGATGTTTTGATTTTATTAAAAAAAAAGGCTAAACAAAAAAAATTAATCGGTCAGTTACACAATTATCACAACTTTCGTCTCAAAAGTGTCGCATTTCGAGTCCAGAGCACAGCGAAAAAAATATTGTCGTTTATTTTGAAGGATGTGGGGCGGTCAAATGTTTGGGCTTTGCCCCTCACTATTTCCTTTATTCAAAGTAATTTTTCGTAGCTGTTTGTGATAGGCTAACCATAGTAAAAATTACCAATTAGTGGGTGTGCACTACTGCATTTCTGTTAACGATACAGGGTGAGTCCAGGATCCTCAATAATTTAGCACAAGATTTGACTTCTTTTGTTTCCATAGAAGAATTTTCAGATTTTTAAGGAAAATGGATTTTTGTGATTTCATAATCAGCCTTTGCATTGAATTGAAGTTCAGTTCCCCAAAATCACTTCGAATAACGTAAATAGAGGACAGCGAAGTCCCCCCCTTTTACCCCCCATATCTTTCAGAACAGACGTTATTATTGAAAAAAAAAACGTATTTTTGAGTGAATCCATATATCGCTTTGGGCTCGGAATGCGATACTTTTGGGACACCTGCATTGTAGCACACTTCAATATGGCGACCGAGATGACGGCGGAATTGTAGAATCAAGTTTAAAAATAAGAGTTTATAGCTACAAGACAAGAGTAGGTATATTCCACGTTTCAATAAAATCCTTCAAGTAACCCCCAGTTACACCAAAGAATTTAATCATGGGATAGTTAATTGGGGATTTTCTCTGGTGATTTCTAGGTAAATGCCAGTTGACTGACCACAGCGAATGGATACAAGCTGTTGTGAGCTGAACAATGAACATTTTCCCATCTTTTTTTTTTGTAAAATTGCCTCTTTCATTGGGCACTACCTATACACCAAAATTCACCAAAAAAAGCTCAATTAATATTCCATGATTAATTTATCTGGTAGTCTCGCAGAATCATGAGAAGGAAAAGTCGGGGTGATTCAAAAGTGTCGGATCATCTTACAGGTGCGTAATATGGAGGTTAAGTAGAGTGTTGGAGAGTTGTTGAAAAATGTTAATGTCTTAATTTTGAAGTTATGGAGGAACAAAAGGTGGTCCTTCGATCGCTTCTATTTTCGTTGTTCCTAAACATTTGGGTCAACTGTTTGTGGAAAAAGAATGAGTATAAAAAATCAACCTCTGAATCTGTAACGAATTTCTTCTGTTTTGTATACAGGGTGACTCATGAATCCTGAAAATTATTTTTTCCAAAAGTGCGTGCAAACAGTCATAGTGGTCCCATAACCTAAGTAGAGCACAATGAAAGACAATTCATTTTAATAGAATTCTTCTGCTTCTGGTTTTCTAGGGAAACTGAATTTTTGAAGTCTATATGGCTCACCCTGTACCTAAGGAAAACAAAAAATTTAATTCAGATTCGGAGGTTGATCTTTCTACTAGTTATTTTTCCTGAACAGTTTACTAAAATACTCCATGCATAACTTTAAAATTAAAAAGTATAGAATTTTTTCAACAACTTTCTAGCACTTTACTACACCTCCATATTACGCAACTTCGAGGCGGTCCGACACTTTTGAATGCATCATAAATAGGTAGACTTACATTTACAACCCCCAAATCAAAAAATGAGGTTAGTTGCAGCGCCCAATGTCGATGTTGCAAAACGCCATAAATCACCATGAGTGACTGTATTAAGCTGGGTTTACGCAGCACGGCCCTGAAAAGTAACTTTTATTTTCATACTGCAGCTCCAACTAAAACTAAAATGTTGATATTCGTCTCTTTTGCAAGTTTTTATCAAGGTTTTTATGCAGGTTAATCAGAATTACACTGATTTCTTGTCAACTGATCTTCAATTCCTGGACGCTTGATCAAATTTCGAAATTTTGAAAACTGTCGTACACCTGAATATGGAAACTTGGCAACGCTGCATGCTCTGTCTAGCTGCCTGACCAACTACTGGTTCTTAGCCGTCACTTTTACACACACCGTAAATGCACCTCTTCGTGGCTTCTTTGAACTTCCTTCTCGGCACAGCCATTTTCAACAAGTTGTATTCTTTCGTCAAAACATGAGCAAATGAAATGTAGGTCATGTACAAACGAGAGGTGTCATCATAATTGTCACAGGTGAAAGTTGGCGCCGATGTCTTTTTGTTTTAAGCGCTGTTGCCATTTTCGTTGTTCCTGAACTTCCACAAATGATCATTGAACTTAATTTCAATGAATCATTTCCTTTGAATATAAAAAATGGTATCTAACATTCAACAAAATTATTTGTGGAGTTTTAGGTGAACTACAATCTTTTTTAGTGTCAATTTTCAATATCGGTGTCCGAAACTATGAAATTCGCTTTTTCCAAAAAGACCTGAATGGTCAATTTCTGTCAAGGAATGAACCCCCACTGATGGATTCCGCAACGGCTCATTTTACCAATTCAACTCCGTCCTTGAAGCTTGCGAAAAGAGCATCCGAAAATGCGATTTTGTATGTCAAATTTTGAATTGGAAGGGCTCTGATTGGCCAATATGACGACTTTGACGTAAAATTTCGCATTTTCTGTCCGAATATTCGCAACTGCGAACCAAGCTCAACTCGATGACAAAATTCAATGCAGCACTTCTAAGATATACGACCAAGTAAGATATACGCTAAATTCTTGAGGCTGTATTCTCAGTAGGTAAAAACTATTTGAAGGATTTCTCCCTCAAAAACAGAGATGAAAACTCAATTCTTTTTATACGGTGTACTGAGTGTATTACAAAAGTGAGTACAGAGCGTTTTTTCAATTATGTGGAAAAAATGTTTCCTTTTTGTCAACAACTTTTTCCAAAAAATGGCTCTGTACTCACGTTTCTATTCGATTTTCTATGTCTCTCAAAATTATAGAACAGTTGATAATTTTTTTGTTTGTCAAAAAATGGCCTGGTAATCTTTGAGAAACTTTTTTAGTGTTTTAGGGCTATTGGGCTCCTAAAAAAATGTGGGGTTATCCAAATGGAAACAAGGTGGACAAACATTTGATGGAATCCCATCAATATCTCTTCACTTTTATTTTTGGGAAAGAAATATTGATACCCTGCGTATACAGCCTTAAAAAAAGTGGCATTAGAATTGTGCGAATGTGCGATATTAACCGGTAGAGTAAAGAAAATGCCCTCTGGTATAGCGAAAATAGACCGACGGTTAATAAATGTGCAAAATGAGAATTGACGTAACGATTGTTCATCTGGGAATTTTGGATAAAAAATGCATAGGAAATAGCTGATACAAACCTATGCCTCCAAAGCACTAGCAGACGTGAAATGGAATTAAGGACGGCGTCGTCCTGTGAGACAGACTTATACATAAAGTGGTGGAGTGAGAAGAGGCGGAAACGTACACTTTGTACGCGCTAGGTGGGCTTATGCGTGCGCCAAGAAGATAATTGTATATTATTCAACAAGCGGGTAATGATTGCTTCTTACTCATGAGGATGCAGTTTGCCGACCCGAGCCTGGGGCGGGCGAGTGTCGTAAAGCATCCGAATGAGTAATAGCCATTACCCGCGAGTAGAATACTATGCTTTATCTAGTCTTATTGGAAAATGCAGGCATGTATGCGCGTGAAAATGCGTGCATTATTCAATAGGATTGGATAAACATTCTATTTTCATTTTCTGAAATCTTGAGAAACAGAAAACCTTAAACGTATCGTAGCCTCCCCAATGAAGTCATTCCATGCCAAAACGATCACTTTCTGCACTCATGGTGACGAATATCCATAAATTATGGATATTTTGTAGAGATCATGGAAATAAGTCGACCCGTATTCGACGGTTTTTTTATTAATTTTTTTCGGAATTACAATTGTTTTGAAATTTTCACTTTTGACTTGCATCCTACTCTGAGAAAAATCATAGCTCTTCAGTCCAATGTCCGGTATTGAAGATTTTTGTTATGATTCAACCACAAAAGATGAGGAATTTTGGACATTGCACCTTAAATTGTATACTTAGAAGAATTCTGCCATCTATGATTAGGTTCGCCTGAAATTTCAGAAATGTAAATTGAATAATAACTTTTTAAACTGATCTTATGCGAAGGCGCGCTTGAGAAATGAAGTATTTGATTGAGTCACCTTTCCTCCAGCTCATTTTTTGCTGGACTTTTTGAAAAATAGGTTGCGGTTGCGGCTCAAAAAGTATCTAATGGTTGAATTTGCATCGTACCGGGATAAACGAGCCCCGTCTCAATGAAATTGGCACAGTATCGTTTCAAGAATATGTAGAAAATAAGCCGTCCAATCAAAATCTTACAAGAATGACTTATGCTAAATTAAATAAGAAATCTAAAAATGCATTTCGCTCTGAAATATCTCTTGTGACGTAGAAGATAGAGGGACAAAACGGGAAGCCCCCCTCTTCAACTTTCGCAACTGGGCACTTTTGACCAAATATACCACCAATTCATCGAATGGAGGCATATTTTGGGAAACAATGATAACAATTTGGGCAAGTTCAGTCAAGCAGTTCAAAAGTTATAGAGAGAAAAAATTTTTTGTTTCAACTTTGCAGGGCTATATCTCCGCTGCTATGCATTTCTGAAGATTGTTTTCTTCCAGAAACCCCTAGTTTTTTGATGCCATATCAACTTTTGTAATGCTTGGGACTGATACCAATAATTGAAAATGCATAGTAATAAAGATAGGTACAGTTCTTCAAAGTTAAAATATAAAAACCGTTTTTTGATAACTTTTGAGACGCTTGACCGATCTTGCTTCAATTTTCAACATTGCTTTCCTAAACATGTCTTGTATTCAATAACATAACATATTTGGTCAATTGTGCCCAGTTGCGTAAGAAGGAGAAGTGAGGCTCCTTTTCTGCCCCTATATCTTCTACGCCACTGAAAATATTTTAAAGCGGAATGCATTTTTAAATTTCTTATTTAATTTAGCATAAGTCATTCTTGTAAGATTTTGATTTGACGCCTCATTTTCGACAAGTTCTTGAATAAATACTGTGCCCATTTCATTGATACGGGGCTCGTACTCTTTTAACTGCATATTAGTCAATATTGTGGTGTTCGTCATCGAAGATAAATCCCCACAGCGACGGCAAGCGAATTTTTTTTGCCGATATTTTCTGATTTGTTGAACTTTGACACCTGTCGCATTACAATTCAAATTCGATAAATCAGAAAAAGCACACACATCAGCGGTGATGGCAGAAAATTATCATTGTTTTGTTTCGAGTTTTGCTTCCTTTCAAAATACTTGGAATGTCCACCATCTCCTCCAAAGCTGTCGCGTTCTTTTTCTGAGTATTATTCACAAAAGAACGCCGCCCCTATCCTTATTCCTTGCTTCAAAACTTTTTGATTCCCTCGCATCCATCCATCGTGTGCGAATCGAGTCGAGACATACTCAACATGCGAATCCGCGCGCGTGTCTCACACATTCACCCCGGTAATCGCTCGACGACACTATTTACAACCCTTGTAGTACCCCGGGAGGTTTTACAGTCCCACTCGTGTCAATCCTTTGTTGTTTCACACACAGAGAGGACAATTCGGAGACAATGGATCGCCTAATTCGTTTCAAACGCAACGTAATCAAACATCAAAACACACTAAGCATACTTATGTCCTGAATAATACACACAAGATCATTTACCAAATGAAAATTACGGTCGTCTGCGTTGATGAAGTTTTCTAACGTGAAAATATTTATTTTAGACATAGGTATTAAGAGGACTTTCGGGTAGATTTCGCTTAGAAAATTTGACGTTTTCAAATTTCTGACGGCTCCCTCTCTTGTTGCTGAAAATCACACAAAAATATCGTTCTTATTTGTTCCACCATTGTTTCCTTTTCTGTGTTTCTTTTCGATGGTGCGGTCCTCGGCAATTTTTTTTGCTGCTCATGGAATTTAGCAAAGTAAACTCTGGAGATTTAATATGCAAAAGTTGTTTGTCGATGCGGCCTTCTCGCCAAATTGAATTCTGTTGTAAGTTAGAGCCAGCCAGAGCAGAGTCCTACTACACAGCCAGGATGGCGGTGGTGTGCTGTGGTGGTGGCGGTGGTGGTGGTGCTCTTGCTTGCAAGCCCTGGAGCCTGCGAGGAATTTTAATCAAACTGCCCCTTATTTCTTTTATATCGAACACACGAAAACAACGGGCTCGTTTTTGATTTGCATCGAAAATACGCGCGGGTAGTATAGATATGAATTATTGAGCAAGTGCCACCCATATAACGAGAAGGATGCGTTGTTTTTTAGGGTTATCACCGAGCCGTATAATATTTTTGTCTGTTTCCTGTTCTGGTCCTCAACCTCAACCGGGTTGAATTAGATTTTTTCCCTTACTGCTCCATCATTATCTTCAGTATATATTCGTTTCTTTTGAGAAATCGATGGAATCAAGATTACAGTTAGATTCCTAATCACGTATTAAGCAAGAGTATGCGACCGCTTTATGAAGAGCACAAAGAGCAATGAGTTTAGACGATTTATATATTTACGTATTTATAGAACAAGACAGGAAGGTCTAACAGCTGATGCTGATGCTTGTCTATAATATGACCCCTATCGCCCCAATATTGATGAGCCCGTTACTGTGAAATGTGGATAACTCAATGTGCTCTTCATAAAGTGAACGCAGTCTAAAACTGGCTAGTGGCTAGAATTGAGTTTCGCGATCCTACACAAGAAGTATTTATATATTAACCTTACTATAAAGTATCTATGTACTAAAAGAAAAAATGAAGTCGATCAGAAGTGACACACTCAAGAGAAGACCTGGAAGATTTTGAATGGGGACAACAACAAAATCTTATAAGTGAGACACAAAAAACCAAGGACGTCCCCGAGAATTTCATTAAATCCACGACACTTTTCCTCAATACCCGTTATCGTTATGGTAGGTACGTTACCCCTTCGCCGTTCTTTTTTATCCACGTGTTCGCGCACACCGCACTCTATAATAATAACGAGCATTTTGTATAGCTAACCGAGATACAAGGTAGCAATTTGTAATTTCTTAAGTGGCCCTTACGTGCTATTAAAAAAAGCCACCGGTAATAATTATACTCATCTCGCTGGTAATGATAGGGTTGACACGCTTCTTGCGTACCAGAATCGTGTGCCACCCGTAAAAAAAACATGCGGTGTGGAGAAATTTTCACCGCATACGTTCCTCTTTTACCTGTTTTGAGCCTATTATTGGATATTATACAATTTTCATCAGTGATACTTCTTCAGCGGTTTGTAATTTTAAAATGTAAACTCGAACGCGTGGCTATCTACGACCATCAGGCTGGTGCAGGGTCTGCGTCTCTGTGCGTTGGAAGGAAAAATCGAGGGGTCGCCTCTCCAGACTCTCTCACCCCAGGCGCACGGCGCGACTTCACCCCACGGAAGAGTTATATCGATCTCTTGTCTTACCCAGAACAGAGAGAGCAGTGATAGGGTTACCCCCACGTTTTTTTCGCTTCTACTTTGTATTAAGAATGCTCGAATCTCCCCACAGAAAAATGCACGACGACGGACTATAAAAGCTCTGCCCGGCTCTTCATCCTCTCCGTGTTTTGTAGGCCCAGGGCCCGATCAATACCAACCCCTTATCCACTTAGGAATAGAACACCAATTATTCTTTATATAACGTAATTTTCAATCTGGCTAAGATAGGATGCAATCAACTTTTGCAAAATAATAGTATTGAAATTTTCATTGTTCTAGGCTTGATGTGGAAGTAAATAACAGCTGATTGATGAGTAGTTTTTGAAGTATGTAAACTTCAAATCGAATGGAGTTGTTTTATTTGAATCAACTGCCATCAAGTGAAATTAAAGCATATGATGATACGATGAAGCCATTGCGGCAAGCTGACCTCCAGGAAAAAGTGAGTGAAAACCAAGAAGAAAATATCACAGTGTATTTTATTATTTTCTCTATTTTGCGAATGTAACAATGTATGTAACCAAAGTTCGAAACTGCGAAACCGGGTGATCTTGTGCTTCACTTTACACCATACCATTTCTTATCGGTCAATTTATTTTTTTTAAATACATTTTGTTCAACTATATATTATTTGTATTTCACCTTTCTGTTCTTCAACAATCCTGTCATAGTAGTGTATTTGTTGAACTTGTTTGTGCAATAACTTAGGTAGGTAGGTACATGGAGTTTCTATACTGCCTTCCAAGAAAAGTGCAACAC
The DNA here is from genome assembly GCA_949128115.1 of Anaspis maculata. NCBI lineage: Eukaryota > Metazoa > Arthropoda > Insecta > Coleoptera > Scraptiidae > Anaspis > Anaspis maculata. Next base: position 94,337,846 of record OX421962.1, read on the forward strand.
CTCGATGCCGTTGGCTGATTTTGATCAAATTTTCACAAAACAAGTATTTCATCTACACTAACAAATGATTAACATTCTGGATATCTAGGCGCTGTAGTTGTTTTGTTTTTCCCCTTGGTAACCGTAAAACACAAGAAATTGTTTTTCGTTTTGCCTGGTTGTTACAAACCACATTTTTTGCAATAAGTTTCAATAGTGAACCCCAAGAGTCCTGAAATGCCAAGAGTTCGTCAACCTCGGCAGTACCATCATTTAACCGAGTTCCAGAAGGGACAGATTATTGGCTTAAAAAATGAGGGGATTTCGTATCGAAGAATTGCGAGACTTGTTGGTTGCAATGCTTCGACTGTGATGAGATGGTGGCGGAGATGGAACGAGGAGGCCAATTATCGGCGACGGAATGGATCTGGTCGTCGTAGAGCCTCCACGGTACGTCAAGATCAACGTCTTTGAGTAGCGGCTGTAAGAGACCGATTTACGACAACCCGAGCAGTCGGAAACGAGTGGGTTGCAGCTATAGGACGCCCAATCTCAATGAGCACGGTCTATAGAAGAATTAGGTCTTTTGGGCTAAGTTCTTATCGTCCGCTGTTAACCCTTCCCCTCACTCCTGTTCACCGGGCCAGAAGATTGGAGTGGTGCAATGAGCGCAGAAACTGGGTCCAAGAATGGCATCGGGTGGTCTTCAGTGACGAGTTCCGCTTTTGTCTTTGGGCTCATGACGGCCGGGGGAGGGTGAGGCGCTTTCGTGGGGAACGGCACAATCCCGAATTTTTTGCCGAGCGACACACTGCCCGTACACCCGGATTGATGGTTTGGGGAGCAATATGCCATGGAAGCAGGTCACCATTGGTGTTCATTGATGGCACTATGACAGCTGCATCTTACATCGCGAGTGTGCTGGAACCCGTTTGCCTTCCATACCTTCAGGGGCTCAACAACCCTATTTTCCAGCAAGACAATGCACGTCCTCATACGGCAAGAGCTTCAATGCAGTTCCTGGAAGATGCACACGTTGACGTGCTTCCATGGCCTGCTTGCTCTCCTGATTTGTCGCCCATCGAACACGTGTCGGATATGATGGGAAGAAAGGTGGGGCAATTACGCCATCCTCCCAACAACTTGGAAGATCTCCGTATGGCCTTGCAAGAGGCATGGGATGGCTTGTCACAAGCGGCAATCGACCACTTGATTGAAAGCATGCCTCGTAGGGTTAATGAGTGTCGGGCAAATCGTGGAGGAGCGACACATTAATAATTTTTTCCGAAGTTCCTTGTATTACGATTTCCAGAATCTAATCGTTTGTTTCTATTGTTAAAACACATGTTTTGCGAAAATTTGGATAAAATTGATCCACGGCTTCATGGTGTTGCACTTTTTTTGGAAGGCAGTATATATATTTTTTACAATTATTACATATTAGGTTTCAACAACGAGTTTTCTGCAGACAAATTATCTTGCAAATATCCAGACATTAACAACTGAGCAGGTGACTATACGTCGTTGTGCAAAGGAGTGTTTCAATATAAGAATAATGTCAAATATGAGTCTAGGCGTGCTTGTTTTGATTTTATCAACAATCGTTTTAGAGTTTGCGCGTGTCTTTCCACTTAACCATTTGATTGCGGGTATAAAAGTGAAGATGTTGTGTGTGAGAATTCGCACTGATTTGAAAACTGTTTGGATTTCAAACCACTGAACTGGGGTTCCCCATCACTTATCAGTATTTTTGGAATTCCATGTATTGTAAAAATGATTTTAAATGTATGATCACTTGCTCTGACGATTAAAAATCGGACAATTCAGCAAGCTTACATTTAAAGCGGAGAAGATCGAGAGCACTGTTTTCCCATGGACGTTTTGAAATTTAATATGGTATCATAGGTTCTTTCGGACGACTTTTTTGAGAAGAGTTACAAATTTCACATATTAAAATGATGTCTTTCAACTGTTTATTCATGCTAGGCCAGAAGAAACAATCTCTTGCTCTCAACTTGCATCATTGAATTTGTATTAACATCTTATTCAAAATTCAACATTTTTCATACTGTTAGATCAACCATTTTTTACATATAGTTCATGAAAAGTTTCATCTCTTTTCCTGTGATGTCATACTTTTGTTTTTCAAAATATTTTTCATCGGTAGCATTCAATCTCAACAGACTGACTTGTGTTCCAATCTCCCTATCCAACTCGTCATCTTGCAGTTGATCATCGGCAATAAAAGCTCTCGACAATGTGTCAGCAATCAACAAATATTTCTCCGGTTTGTGAATCAACTTGTCATATCTCTGCAGTCGGAATAACTTTCTTTGCAAACAAGGTGGACAACTGTACAAGTATGAAATGTTTGTTAAAAATCTGAGTTATTGGTTTGTGATCACTGATCAGTTTCCATTAGCAATTGAGAGAAAATTCGAATTTCTTGTGGATTTTGATACCACTTTGACAAATGTCAAGCTGGATACATGAACTGCAAAACTTATATTTTTGGTTATATGTTTACTTTAAGCGTTATGTATCTATGATACGACTACGAAATAGTTGTTTATACACCAAGGGACTAAAATGAATCTTTACCCAACAATTCACCCAAGGGAATTAAAATGAACCGGTGTATAGAAGTCTCTTCGCAATACCAAAGAACCATTTCCATGTACCATATGTACAAGGATTCCTCCTGTTTGGATCGTAAAATTGATAAACTGATTATGGTTCACCAATTTTTTCGTCACAATATTTACTGCTTTTTCATGACATTTATCCCAATGCCACGAAACATTTAGATTAGTTTTGTCTCTGGGCCTCGGCATTACGGCATTTCCAAAATGGCTTGAATTTTTAAGTTTTCAAAAATAACTATTTTTTCCTACGACCACCTATAAAAGTGTTGTTTTCTATATGCTCTTGACACTTCTTAAGTAAACTGCTCACAAATTGAAGTGGATATTTTGAAAAAATAGTTTTTTCAAAATCGCCACAAAATTCTTAAAAATCACTCGATTGTGAAACCGCTTGCACTGTTTTGAAGAAAAATGTCAATATTTTCAAAAACTACTGAAGTCCTCCACAAAAATCACATGGATATGTCTAATACAGGGTGATGAAAAAAGTCGTTCAGTTTTGTTCTTTTTTACTCTCGTGCAGGAGATTGTTCATCCACCCTGTACACCTATATTTACTTGGATCTTATAGTCTGCAGCTTATCTAACTCGTCAGTTTTTAGTTTTCCGCTTTCCGTTGCGTACTTACCGAAATATAGCCTTTTCACTTTCCAAAGTCGTTTTATCGATGAATCTACTAGATCCGGACGCTGCTGGATTTTTTTTTTACTAAGCAATGCCACTTGGTACTTTTAGAACGATTTTTTGAGCAGATTTCAAAATTAAGGAAGGTATGGCGTCTCAACCATCTGATGTATACAGGGTGTCGCAAAAAAATCATTTATAAGATTCATTTTATTTCGAAATAATCAGTAGCAAAATGCCGTTGCAAAGATCAACTCCAGGTAAGTTCGATATCGTGGCAAATATCTTGCGGAATGGTACAAGGCAAAGAGGAATTGTCAATTTGGTGAACGTATCACAAAGTGTCATCGGTGGGCAAAGAGACGACTCCTAGCCACTGGCAGTGCCCGAATTACACATGGAGAAGGTCGGAGAATGATTCCAGTAATGGACGATCTCTTCTTGTTAGACATAAAATTGTAAAATTGAAAAGTGAAATTTTCTACAACCTGTAATAAGGTGTCAGAAACAAATTTCTTCGTTCATGCGACACCCTGTATATTTTTATGTGGTCTTTCATTTGAAATCTGCTCAAAAAATCGTTTTAAATGTACCAAGTGGCATTGTTTTGTAAGCACCAAAAAATCCAGTAGCCCCCCCGGATTTATTCATTGACAAAATGACTTTGGAAAGTAAAAAGGCTATATTTTGGTAAGTACGCAACGGAAAGCAGAAAAATAAAAACTAACGAGTTACATAAGCTACAGACTAAAAGATCCAAACAAGTATAGGTGTACATGGTGGATAAACAATCTCCTGCATGAGATTAAAAAAGAACAAAACTGAACGACTTTTTTCATCACTCTGTATTAGACATATCCATGTGATTTTTGTAGAGGACTTTAGTAGTTTTCGAAAATATTGACATTTTTCTTCAAAACAGTGCAAACGGTTTCACAATCGAATGATTTTCAAGAATTTTCTGGCTATTTTAGAAAAACCATTTTTTAAAAATATCCACTTCAATTTGTGAGCAGTTTACATAATATCACACAAGTGTCATCGCACGCTGTTTGATTATCCAGAAGTCTATGAAATTCGTTACCTGCGAAATTGACATTAGTACTGATTACTGACATAGTTACTGATTTTTTTTTAATTCTATTATTTCTTAGAAAATGATGTTAATTTTTTTTCGAGACTGAAATTTCGATCGTGGAAGTAATGTACTAGTGTACACAACTCGTTGGAAAGTGTATTTATTGTACTCATGAGGTTTCCACACTCGCCGCAAGCGGCTCGTGCTAAAAATCCCACTCGTGTGAAATATATCACTTTCCACACTAGTTATGTGATGTACTATCCCAGTGATTTTATGTCCCAAGTACACAACCTCTCCAGTACAAATTTTACATTTGCTTTTGTTGAACTTTACATTATTTTTCCTAGCCACTTCTAGGAACGTTTCCAAATTCTGTCATGCTCTTCTATATCTTTTGCTTAGATCAAGTTGTCATCTATGTAGATTTCAACCCCTGGTATATTGAAAATTTCCTTGAAACGCTCATGAAACACCTCTGGAGCACAATTCATTCCATGGGGCAGACGCAAAAATGTATACATCTTATGAGGTAGGAGTAGTAAAGGTGCACAAATCTAAAACTTGTGTCATTCAGTGGTGTTTGCCAAAATCTTGACATGACATCAAGCGTACCAAAAAAATTACAATTTTTTACAATATAGAAGTAACTTCATCAAAAGCTGGCAATTGGCAAGTGGTCAAGATAAATTCGTAGTGATTTATTCTCTTCCATAACAAATACGATTGCATTCACACAGTCTGTTGGATAATCAACCTTACAAATGATTACCTTACGACCTTATGACTGTCAATAACAAGATGCAACAAGTCACTAAGTCAGGGCTCTCTCAAGAAACCTAATGAATGGATGTCTCTTGTTAATTTCAAAAACTGAAAAACAATCTATTTTAACGCTTGTTGACAGTGACAGCGTTATTTCTTGCGGTCCCACGTAAAAGACATGATCGATTTACTGGGTATAACCCAGTAACCACGAGCACGTCGAATTAACGTTTCAAAACCGTGCTAAATTTTATATAATCGTTCGACGTTTGTATTCTAAAGTGTTTTCTAGGTTGAACTGGCAACTAATAATTTAACGGTGCTTGAAGAACGTTCATTTGCGTTAATAATAGTTGAATACGGTTTTTGGTAGAAAACTGGAGGTTAAGTTTCAATTTTTACAAAAACGTGTCTAAGACGTTCAAAGAAAAGCGTTATTTATTGTCAAAAAATTCTTTTTCAGTGAACAGAGCTTGAGAAATGTTCAATTACCGTTGGTGATGGTTTGACAAAAGCCTCTGGTTAGAAAATGAACGTCTTATTCCAATATTCATGACAACGTTCCCAATATGTTAGTACAAAAAAAGCGTTATTTTATTATTTGTATTTTATTATTTGTAAAAAAAAGTTGAATTAACAGAATTGAAAATAGTTTGATTGGCCTTAGTGATGATTCAAAAAAAGTTTCTGGCTAGAAACTGAACGTTTGATTTGATTTTGATGAAAACGTTTCCAAGAAGTGAAAAGTAAAGCGTTGAGTTGAAATAAAAAATCATCGTTTAATAAACAAAAATTGAAGAACGTTTAATAGTTCTACTCATGATTCAAAAAAGGATATCTATATCCCATACACCTTCTATTTTCAGTAGAATGATTTTTTGGAGCAAAAATAAAGAGACAAGCTGGAGCGCTGGGAGAATGGGTCCGATGGCCACTGATAGTTTCGCTCCAAAACTTAGCAGCTGCTATCAGCCGTAGCTGGAGCCCCCCCAGCTTGCCACTTTATTTTTGCTCCAAAAAGTCATTCTACTGAAAATAGAAGGTGCATGCATGGGATATAATTATTAGGAATTTTATTTTTTATTGAAACATCTTCTCAACACATTGAGCTGCTCAATAACAAAGAATACAATACAAATAGGTGAATAAACATAGAAAAGTTGAAGAATTAACGTTTATCAAAATTTAATTAAGTATAGATATCATAGAAGATGAACGTTTGACTTTGATGGCAACGTTCCTAAAGTGTGCAAAATAAAGCCTTAAAATATTGTGAAGAAATGATCGTTGAATAAACGCGTGAGCATGCCCTGGAATGACCCCAGAAAGTTGAGTCTATACCGAGAGAGGACTAACTTCTAACTCACAGCTTAGAAGACCAAGACCAGTCTAAGGGCTCGATACCAAGTTGCAGGCGCAAAAGTTAGGACAGCGTAACTTGCCAAATAGAGCGGTCTGATTGGCCGTTGCTATAGTAACCGCACTTACGGCGGTCTCAGCCCCAACTTGGTATCGAGCTATAAATAAATACAAAAGTATAACCCAGTCTCATCAAAGTCGAAGCAGTCGGAGCTAAATACCTTGTTGTCCTTGGCTTGATGTTGCGCTTCCACGATAACTTAACTCGTACCTAGTTGCTAAAGATTGGAAGATGTTTGATAATGCGATAATAGTATATTATTCGACAAGCGGGTATTTACTCATGATCGCTTTTTACTCATGAGGGTGCAGTTGCCGACACGGGCCTTGGCGAGTGTTGTAAAGCATCCGAATGAGTAATAGCCATTACCCGCGAGTAGAATACTATGCTTTATCCAGTCTTATTTAAAAAGGCAGGCATGTATGCGCTTGATAATGCGTGCATTATTCAATAGGGTTTGATAAAAGAAGCATTCAAATGAGCGACGTTATACTCTTCCGTCAATGTCATGGTTAAAACGTTGAATTCTGTATTTAGTCCGCCGCCGCGCCGGCTCCCAAAAAGCTTGATTTTACGTTTCGAAGACGTTGATTTGATGGCCCAGAACAGCTGAGGGTGACGTCTCATGAACGTTTTATAAACGTTCAATACTTGGTTGACAGAAACGTTATAAACATGAGGCACCTCGCACCCGGCCGTTTGGTTCTTATCTCCTAATAATACCTATCTCAAATATTTATTAACGATATTGTGCTCAATGGGATGACTTGGCATAAGTTGTCGATTTTTTTTCGCTATGTGGCTGCATGTTATTCATGAACTCTGAATCGCAAATAATAAAAAAAATCGGTTGTGTCACCCCAAAACTTCCCCGACGACTATCAAAGAATGGATGAAAATTTTATTACAAGACGTCCCTAGGGTGGAGAGTTGTAATTCAAGAAAAAATTGAAGAATTAAGATATTTTCTCTAATAAGGGATTCATTTAGAGCTTCATCATTTGAGTCTGGTCTCGATGAGCTAGGCCGGTTACTTATTTTGAAGTGGAAAACGCTTGGAAAACTTGAAGAATTCCAAAAGAAATTGCCTGAAAATGTTCAAGAATCACTTACCCTTTGTTTAAAAAAATTTGGCATAAATTTGTTCACAAGCTAAAAAGTTATAGAAATTTGCAGTTTTTCACAAGGAACCAAATTATGTAAGAAGAAAAGCGAGTGAGGCAGTCAGACGCATTGGCACATGAATAAAGGTGAACGATCTGAAAATATCAATAACTTTCCCAGCCATATTAATACAATCCTTGAGATTTTTTCAAGAAGGAAATTGAAAATTCTAAGTTATATTATTGATGGAAAAAATGACTGCAAGACTAGAGACAAGGCTCTGAGCAGAGCCCGAATCAGGTGGCGAGCCAGCCAAACCTAAACTCAAAGGCCAACCGCAGCGCCAGATTTCTCGGTTACCCGCTCTCATCAAAAAAATCATTTCTGCAATTCTGCACGCTCCAGGCTCCACAACACACGCCTTTCATTCAAAGGGTGGCACGAGTGACCTACTTCGATTTTTACCCATTATACCCCATTTTTTATACTTATAGGTATAGGTAACCACTCTGCCAAGACCCAGTAACCCTTCGCACAAAACAACAAGCGGGCACAAGTCATCTGCCGTTATTATGGTGTTCCACGATCATAATTGCGTACGTGTGTGTGTGAATAAGGATAAAAGATGTAGCGGAGGAATTCGACACCCTCCACACGCCACCCCTAAAGGAGCATCATCCTTTACCATCAGCTCAGAGTTGTTCTTTATGGCATATGCCGATATGTGCAAGAATTGCCAACCCCCACGACCGGGGCTCTCGACGCACCCGTTCGGCATCAGGCCTTTTGCTCCGCACTCTCCGGTTTTTACTCTTTTTTTTTTCGCAGAGGCATTCTCTTGACATAATGACGCGCATATGTTCAGTTTCCAGGAAACTGCAAAAGTTGCCCCATATTTCTGAGAGAGAGCGGCCCCTCTGCCTTATGCTATATACATGCCGTTACGTGGCTTTGCCCTCGCCTTTCACGCGCTGGATGTGGAAGGCATCAATGTGCGGTCGTCAGAGTGCAAGGTGGGTTCTTTTTTTGTGCAAGATGTTTGCACCCCGTACGTTAAAATTAAACCTTTTACACAAAGTGGAATATATTTTCTTTGTGGCAAATGAAGATATTTCACAGAAGACCATGCAAATAGACGAGATAACGATAAATTCTACTAAGTGTTTGTGTTGGACCAATAATTCACAAAACATTTCAGGATATAGGGGGGATTAATTAAGTTGACATCTCTCCGGAAATCGTCGATGGCAGTAAATACGGATTAGAGGATAGAGGAGGACGACAAGAGGAGGGAAAGTTGGACGGGCGCGGGGGGTGGCGGAGAGACGACCGATTGTCTGACACAGAGTGTAAACTGCAGACCAAGAAAATTAAAGTGATTGGACTCAGCTGGGCGAGCTCCAGAGTCAGAAGTGAAAGGGCAGATCGCAGGAAATAACATCGTATCGGATGAATCCGGGGGTAACTCGATAAAGAAGGTGGTGGTGAAACCGAAAAAGGCACCGGCCATCCACCCCAAAATAAAATTCAATATTTACTCAAAAGAAATTTTAAAACATTCCCTCATTTCTGATCATCACAACAGCAAGTATATCAACTGCATCAAACATTCCAGATTCTTGCGTAATCACACCCACATGAATAATGCATCAAATCGATGGATATTATGTGAAATTTAACATTTCAATCAGGGTTTATTATTAAAAAGTAAGTGACAACCGTGGACAAATTTCCAAATTGTCTTTGTTAGTACGAAACACTGTAAAATTGGAATTGGAAATAAATGGAAAGGCTGGGGGATTGTGGCATGGTAATGTCATAACGATTATTGGCAGAGTCACAGTCCTGTTTTAAGGGGGACGAAATCCAGCATTTAATAATAATTGATTGCGGGCACAATCAGGCGGAGTCATGTGCGTTTGGCATATGGTCGGTTATGATGAGTGGAACAGCAACAGCCCCAGGGTTGAAGAAACGCGAGGCGCTTCTTCAGCAGGGCCGTAATTAGGGCGGTGTAGCTTCGAGGATTGTTATTCATTTTAACACGTTTATACTTTGCTCATGAATGGTACTTATACTTTCACCTTCGGTGATAATGTATTGTGCATACTAAGTCCGAGTAAAATACCGGTCAGTTGCAGACTTTTCTTTTGTTAATAATAATAATTTGATATTTATTAAAAGAAAAAATAACTGTCAATGGCGTAGTAAAAGGTGATTATTTTTCTAAGAGGTATAGAACTTCAATCAGCGATAGCGTTGGTGCTTAAAAAGATTTTGACGTCATTTTTCCATATAAATACTCATTAGGGCTTGCCATTTTATCATACCCAAGCACAATCGCACGGCAGCTCGAAATTATTATTTTAAATTATAATTTATTAATGTAATGTTGTAATGTATGTTCAATTTCGGGTAGCTTCTTGGAAAGCATCGGGCTCTATCTAACGCCCAACGATATTGTCCCTAAGATCCTGGAGAGTTCGCGGTTCGCGGCTCAATCAGGGAAGCCAGAGACTTCACAAGCCCCCCCAAAAAAAGTCCGAGGGAGTTGAAATACATAATTATGTCGGCCGGCAATTGGAAATCGAATCCAAAATTCCACAAAAAGCACAGAAATTGCCATGTAGAAAAACAAATTTTCAATTTATTTTCAAGAAATTGTTTCAAGTAGTGTGATTATGCTTGTGCACGATCAAATGGTAAACCTTGATGAATATTCAGATGAAAAAATGACGGCAAAATATTCTCAAAAACCAACGCTATCGGTTATTGAAGTTCTATACCTCTAAATAAAAACAAACAAGTGAGTATGCCTTCACGTGCGTGAGTCTCAGTAGCGCATTTTCTCAAAGAGGCATATTGTGAACGTAAAGAAATTTGGTTGAAGGAGAAACACCATTCCTTGCCCACTTTCTTCATTCGAAACTCATTGTGATATTGTGTTATCAGAATGGGGTACTTGCCAATGAAATAGATTTGATTGAAAATTCTTTCACTTATCAATATATTTTTAGCGCATTTTCCATCTTGATGAAAATCGCTATTGCAACCGCTTTGTCCGTCCGTCCGTCCGTCCGTCTGTCCGTCCGTCCGTCCGTTCCTCGAACTCCTCCCAAACTAGACGACCTAGCTTTCTAATTTTTTCGCTGTTACATAGCTGCCACTCCCAAAGGAGGGCTAGGCTATATTGGATGTCCATATTGCGCCGCCAACATAGAGAAAACCGCCCCCGATAAACTTGAAATAACATAATATTGCACTTTCTACCAGACCTGATGCTCTGGTGTTCTCATTTTTTGAATAATACATAGTTGCCACTTATAAACGTAAGCCAAGAAACATTCCGTCTCCAATATGCGCCGCCGACATGAAAAAACTGCTAAAAACCGCCCCCAATCACTTTAAAATGAAAAACATGAACCCGAAGACATAGCGATCTGATTCTTTCGGTATATAAATAGCTGACTAAAAATGGGAAAGGATAGGGTACTTTTGGTTAGTCGCCGCCCCCAGATTCCGCCCCAAACGATAAAAAGTGCAACTTTCATAAATGTTACTGATTGAGATGTTCCCTTAAACATTTAGAAACTGCCAGCTCAAATTGTGCAACATTTGCTCAGCCGAACGGTGCCGCCCCCACACGCCGCCCCCAAAGCAAGAGATAAATGTGAAACATAAACCTGAAGACATAGCGATCTAAGTTTTTCGCTATATGGATAGCTGACTGAAAATGGTAAAGGGTAGGCTACTTTTGATATGGCGCCGCCTCCAGCTGCCGCCTTCAAACCAAAAAAAAAATGCAACTTTCACAATTTTCACTGATTGTCATATTCCCCTTACATTCAGAAACTCTCAACTGAAACTGTGCAACATTTACTTTGCCGAATGCTGCCGCCCCCACACGCTGCCCTCAAAGTGAGAGATGAATGAAAAACATAAACCCGAAGACATAACGATCTAATTCTTTCGCTATATGGATAGCTAACTAAAAATGGGAAAGAGTAGGCTCCTTTTGATATGGCGCCGCCTCCCACTTCCACCCTCAAGAGAAAAAAGTGCAAATTTCAATAATTTCCACTGATTTACATTTTAATGTTACCTCAAACATTCAGAAACTCCAAACTCAAACTGTGGAAGAATTTCTTTGGCAAACTCTGCCGCTCCAACACGCCGCCCCCAAAGTAAGAGATAAATGTATAACATAACCTTGAAGACATAGCGATCTAATTGTTCCGCTATATAGATAGCTGACTAAAAATGGAAAGAGATAGGCCACTTTTGATTAGTCGCCCATTCCCGCCCATGATAAGTACCCCATTCTGATAACAAAATATCACAATGAGTTTCGAATGAAGAAAGTGGGCAAGGAATGGTGTTTCTCTTTCAACCAAATTTCTTTACGTTCATAATATGCCTCTTTGAGAAAATGCGCTACTGAGACTCACGCACGTGAAGGCATACTCACTTGTTTTGTTTGAGGGCGGAAGCTGGGAGCGGCGACTAATCAACAGTAGTCTATTCTTTTCCATTTTTAGTCGGCTATCCATATAGCGAAAGAATCAGATCGCTATGTCTTCGGGTTTATGTTTTCCATTTATCTCTTACTTTGAGGGCAGCGTGTGGGGGTGGCAGCATTCGGCAAAGTAACTGTTGCACAGTTTGAGTTGAGAGTTTCTAAACTTTTAAGGGAATATGACAATCAGTGAAAATTGTGAAAGTTGCATTTTTTGTTTGGGGGCGGGAGCTGGAGGCGGCGACTAATCAAAAGTGGCCTATCTCTTCTCATTTTTAGTCAGCTATCTATATAGCGGAACAATTAGATCGCTATGTCTTTAGGGTTATGTTTTACATTTATCTCTTACTTTGGGGGCGGCGTGTGGGAGCGGCAGAGTTTGGCAAAGAAATTCTTCCACAGTTTGAGTTGGGAGTCTCTGAATGTTTGAGGTAACATTAAAATGTATTTCAGTGGAAATTATTGAAAGTTGCACTTTTTTCTTTTGGGGGTGGAAGTTGGAGGCGGCGCCATGTCAAAGGTAGCCTATTCTTTCCCATTTTTAGTTAGCTATCCATATAGCGAAAGAATTAGATCGTTATGTCTTCGGGTTTATGTTTTTCATTCATCTCTCACTTTGAGGGCAGCGTGTGGGGGCGGCAGCATTCGGCAAAGTAACTGTTGCACAGTTTGAGTTGGGAGTTTCTAAATGTGAGGGAAATATGACAATCAGTGAAAATTGTGAAAGTTGCATTTTTTTTGTTTGGAGGCGGCAGCTGGAGGCGGCGGCTAATTAAAAGTGGCCTATATTTTATCAATATAGTAAAAGAATTAGATTGCTATGTCTTCAGGTTCATGTTTTACATTCATCTCTCACTTTGGGGGCGGCGTGTGGGAGCGGCAGAGTTTGGCAAAGGAATTCTTGCACAGTTTGAGTCAAGAGTTTTTAAATGTTCAAGGTAACATTATCAGCTAAATCAGTGAAAATTGTTGAAAGTTGCACTTTTTTTCTCCTGGGGGCGGAAGCTGGAGGCGGCGCCATATCAAAAGTAGCCTATCCTTTTCCATTTTTAGTCAACTATCCATATAGGAAAAAACTTAGATCGCTATGTCTTCGGGTTCATGTTTTTCATTTATCTCTTACTTTGAGGGCGGCGTGTGGGAGCGGCAGCGGTCGGCTGAGCAAATGTTGCACAATTTGAGTTGGCAGTTCCTAAATGTTTAAGGGAACATCTCAATCAGTAACATTTGTGAAAGTTGCACTTTTTATCGTTTGGGGGCGGAATCTGGGGGCGGCGACTAACTAAAAGTAGCCTATCCTTTCCCATTTCTAGTCAGCTATTTATATACCTAAAGAATCAGATCGCTATGTCTTCGGGTTCATGTTTTTCATTTTAAAGTGATTGGGGGCGGTTTTTAGCAGTTTTTTCATGTCGGCGGCGCATATTGAAGACGGAATGTTTCTTGGCTTACGTTTACAAGTGGCAACTATGTATTATTCAAAAAATGAGAACACCAGAGCATCAGGTCTGGTAGAAAGTGCAATATTATGTTATTTCAAGTTTATCGGGGGCGGTTTTCTCTATGTTGGCGGCGCAATATAGACATCCAATATAGCCTAGCCTTCCTTTGGGAGTGGCAGCTATGTAACAGCGAAAAAATTAGAAAGCTAGGTCGTCTAGTTTAGGAGGAGTTCGAGGAACGGACGGACGGACGGACGGACGGACGGACAAAGCGGTTGAAATAGCGATCTTCATCAAGATGGAAAATGCGCTAAAAACATCCGTTATATGTGTCACTTAAGGACGGAGTCATATTGGTGAAATAAGCGTTGCGAAATCAATCCGTCTAGGTTTATTCCTTGACGGATTCTTACCATTTTGGTCTTTTTGGAAAGCCACAAGAATGTACTTTGGTTTGAGCCCATTGGCATTTCCGAAATCAAAAAAAAAATTGAATTTTGACATTTTAAAAAATTATATTTTTTGGATTTTGGAAATGCCAATGAGCTCAAACTGAAGTACATCCTTGTAGCTTTCGGGAGAGACCAAAATGGTGAAAATCCGTCAAGGAATAAACCCAGACTAATTGATTTCGCAACGCTTATTTTACCAACTGAACTCCGTCCTTAACTGATTATAATCATCGTGTAACAATTGAATTTTATATTTTGAAAATAATAATTTTGTTATTTTGTAATTTGTTCAGAGTGGTCCATAGTGAATGGCTGATGGCTTATGCTCTAGCACTGTGATGACGAGGTCAAAAGAAGATGATCTGGTCAAACATGCATTCACAAAATGTTACTTCTTACGGAGATATCTATCGGCACAGGCGGCAGGGATGAAAAATTTAGACAACAAGGAAATAATTCTCAACAGGCCGGAAATCGGCTTTCTGATGCTTGGTGGAGGGTGGAGATGACGCTTCATGTCACCATCATCAACAAGAAGTGCAAGAAATTGGTTTGTGTAGAACAGCTCAATTTCTGCTCGTCTGATGGAAAGTTGCACCCCAATGATTTCTTGTAGCACATCAAATTGCGAAAAGTTTGATGTATAACCATCTCTCTATGATATAGGGTTCTTGAGATAGTCTCTGGGAAGTGAGAGCATTTTTAGTAACAGGGCAGCTTCATGCCATTCAACTTGGGGAAGTAGAGTTACCGTAGTGACAAAAAAAATCACCTTCAAGCTAGGAATGTACAAATAGTTTTGAGCTCTTTGTCTAACACTACAGATTAAGAAGCTTCAATTGCGAGAACTCTCATCTAGTCATCAAGGTGTACCTACCAAAGAAAAGAACGGAGCTCTTTGAAAACTAACACATTTTCGCATGATTGCCTGGGAAAACCTTCAAACACATAGGTAATTTACGCCCAAAAACAATGATAATAATGCATTTATCTATTTAGTTCAAATGAGTTTATCAAAGGTAGTTTCAAATTCACAGCTCACATTTTATGTGTAGGTATGTGAAGTGAGTATCTACCACAATATACAAAATCACAAAATCGTTAATTTTTACAGTCGAGAGGATGTTGGGGCGAATGTGGGAGAGTTGGCACCACGGGAGAGTTGCGACAGTATAACTTTTTCTAGCGTTTTATGGTAGTCGATATTATATTGTCAATTAATGGCTTGAAGAACTCATTCCTCCAAATTTCCCGTGGTACCCGTTTTTCCACATTTATTCTGATATCCCGCTAGGTACCTATACCTACAATATAAAATCAACGATTTTGTGGTGCCTCCATATCATCCACGATTATGGTTTCGAAGGTTTTTCATGTACAGGGTGTTCACGCGAGACGGATACCCCCCCATAAAAAACTTCCCCTTTGAGGTAATTGAAAAATGAAAAAACTTTCCTTGAAGGGTTTTTGCCGTAGTTTTTGAATATGTCAAGTATAATTTTCTATTTCATCCCATATACAGGGTGTCGCAATTATTTTGGAGTTTTTTCAAAACACTCTGTATTTCATCATCACAATCCATGGACAATGTTATACTAATTAGAAACATGCAATGAACTTCTAGATCTTTTTTGAAAACAAACTAAAAAATTTACAATGCCAGCTCTAAAAACATCTACTTTTTGAGAATGATGGACCCATTTCAGAATTCAAATATGTCCAGGATATTTTGTTTCACTGTTAAATGACATTTGATTCCTGAAATGGATCGATCTTTCCGAAAAAAAATTTTTTTTTGAGGTCCCACCGTGATTTTTTAATTTTTTCTTCAAGAATAATTTGATAAGTGTCATACATATTTGTAATCACGATAACAATGTGCATCGATTGTGATGATATAATACAGAGTGTTTCGGAAAAATTCCAAAAAAATGTATATGCGACACCCTGTATATGGGATGAAATAGAAAATTATACTTGACATATTCAGAAACTACGGCAAAAACCCTTCAAGGAAAATTTCAATATAGCAATCAGCAATATAAACCGAAAACAAAGTCGGGCTCAATGGGCGTCCTTGTCTCAGTCCTTTTTCTGTCCAGAATTGAGTCGTTTCCTCTTCTCCTGCTCTCACTATGTTCACTGTTTCCTGGTAAATTTCTTCTATTCTGTCAACCAGCTTACTTTCTATTCCAATCTTTCTCATCTGTTTCCATAGTTTCGTCCTTTCCACGTTGTCGAATGCCGCTTTAAGGTCTGCAAAAAACGCTATCACCCTTCCTCCTGGCTTCAACAGCTCCTTCTCGTTGACGTAGTTTAGCACATAGATATTATCCATCGTACACCTTCCCCTTCTGAACCCCGCCTGTCCATCTGGTAAGATCTTTTTTTTGTCTAGTTCTTCCTTCAGTCTCTGGTTTAGTGCCATAGCGTAAATCTTATATGCTGTGTTGAGAAGGGTTATTCCTCTGTAGTTTTTCATTTGTAGCGTATCTCCTTTCTTGAAAATCGGACATATCACTCCTTCTCTCCAGCTCTTTGGTATCCCTGCTCCATTCCACACTCTGTTCAGTATAGTTTTGTCAATTGATTAGTTATCTCTTCCGTTCCGTACAACCATGCCTCATTTTTCATTCCATCTGATCCTGGTGCTTTTTTTCTCTTTAGTCTTGATATCTGAACTTCCACTTCTTCCCTGCTCATTACCTCAATCTCTTCCACTCTTTCTATCTGCTCATCTCGGATATCCTGACTTCGTGTTCCTTTTCCTTCCAACAAGTTCATGAAGTGTCGTCTCCAGTCTTCTATTTTTATTTCTTCGTTAATTCTCTGTCTGGTTTTACGTTCTTTGTTAATGAATTTCCACGCTTATCTTCAGACTGTTACCCCGTAATTTGACGGTTCCAAAAATGTCCCAATCAAATCAAAAGACGAAACGACGATCTCGAGTTTCATTATGTACCAAGCACCAAACAGACTGGCGAATAATCTACTTGCGGTAAACATATGATCTCCAGATTATATTGAATGCAAGCAACTCCACTTCCAGGTTTTACGACTCTGCGGGTTCTTTATAGCGCGCAATCCCCTTCCTATAGTGTTCCACATCTTAAGATGTTTTCTATGAGAAAGTATACATACTAGAGCAGTACCTATTTTGCTAACAATATTTGAATGATCATAAAACTGATCCTCGACTGGTGATATTCTCTTTACCAATCTAAATTTCAAAAGAATTCAAACAAAGAACGCCTTCCTCGCAAGAAATCGAATGATATGTGTGTTGTCTGAGGACAATAATTCCCGGATCAGGCTTATTATTGCGCGCTTATATATTATTTTCATGTGTTGTCGCGGAGAAAAGAATATTTCCATGTTTGTGCTTCTGGGGAATCGGAGAGGCGCCTGGGGGAATTCCTGGCGCGCCAGGTAGGCACATACATACACAGAACCGGCACAGACGCACACATACAGACACACACCTCACCAACAACCCCCGCATGCATGCACATCATCCCTCTCCGCCGTCCTGGCTGACCTTTCAACTTAATCCCTTATCATGTTTTTCGTGGGTTATCCCTGATGGAAGAGAGAGCGCCGGGCATATGTAATTGGG
Source organism: Anaspis maculata (assembly GCA_949128115.1). Lineage (NCBI taxonomy): Eukaryota > Metazoa > Arthropoda > Insecta > Coleoptera > Scraptiidae > Anaspis > Anaspis maculata. The sequence goes on from OX421962.1 coordinate 94,355,487, forward strand.
GCTGGTAAGACATTAAGTAAGAAACTGAAAGTGACATGATATCTATGTTGCGTGTTCGCTGGCACCTGCTGTACAGTTGCTATAGTAACACTCATCCGGGGATGAAAAAAAGCGAGGGTGAAAAAAAACGTGGGGGTGACTCAAATAAAAAAAACGGATCAATATTAACTCTTTGCTGCCCCACGCGACTGTCTGATTGTGCTGTGCTCCACTAAAACTCTTTACTTGATTGTTATGCTCCGGCCGTCCAGCGCCGACTCCTGCAGAGCAGAGCGCAGGAGATGCCGGGACGAATCCTTGCCTGGTCGTCGGTGTGCTGCACGATACGGGAGCGTAGGAGGATGTGCGGAAGAGGAGGCGGAGGACGTGGGGGATCATTTGCAGGCCGGACGTGTCCGCTTCCACTCGCGTTACTCTCAACCCTTTGATCCCGGCAAAACTTGTTTTCTGCGGAATCCTTGCGCGGTGTCAAATGCACTTCGTATTTCTGCTCAAATCGTCAGTGTTACGAACCTGAGTTGAGTGTTTTAATGATTATTGACAGACAGATACGAGTAATTTACAAATCACATGAATTGTCGCACTTGATATCACTACTTGGCTTTGCTATTCGCACTGTCGCTATGAATAATTACACTTCCTTCTTCCTTCTCTGATGCCAATCCGCTTTTTCATACAAGGTGAGTCATTAATATGGGCGAGCTCAATTACACCTACTCCATTGATGATATCGAAATGAACCAAACGGCACTGCAAACGGGAGGTCAAAGTGTAGTTGGTGAAATCATTTTGCCCTATACAGGGTGCTCCATTTTTGAAGAGCAGTTTTTAAACGAGCTTTTTCGAATGTCACCCCCTGTACATTTTTGTATATTTGGATTTTCCTTTTCTCATGCATTACAAATTCGTTTAGTTTCAGTTCGGTTCAACCGTTCAGAAGTTATCAATTTTTTTCTAAAAATTAATGCGTTTGTGGGCACTTACTAAATAAATCGCAAGGTACTTGATTTTTAGGTTATCAAGTTGAGACTTTGCTCATGTTTAAGCAATAGCATAGGGTATCTTTTGGCGGTAATATCGCCTATTTCCGTTTCGGTATCACCTTGCTGTGTCACATTGATTTTGGTAAACTTTGAAGGGCCATAACTTTATTTTTTCAAATAGCATTCCCTGCTTTTTATTACTTATTCGTATCAGGCGTTTTATTCCACATATTTTTTACCTCGTATGTTTTTCCTCAAAAGTTGATAGTTTTGAAAATAATTCGGATTTTTTAAAAACAATTTACATAAATTTCATCGATTACACCTTAGCGTGCAATGAAAATCAACTAATTCTGAAAACCAACGTCAAAGTGACTTCTATTGTACGTCACTTTCAAATTTTGACAAGAAATTTTGTCATTTTAAACAGTTTTTACGATTGCAAATGTAGTAGTGAATGGTTATCACTTATTGATTTGTTGTACTACCTCAATAAATAATATTGTTTAGTTTTCTGTTCCGACATTTAGAGTTTTTTAATTTTTACATAATAATTTCTTGTCAAAATTTGAAAGTGACGTACAATAGAAGTCATATTGACGTTGGTTGTCAGAATTAGTTGATGCAGTTTGGATTTAGAATTAGTTTGATTTTTGAGTTGATCACTTGATCCGGTGCCATGGCCTGCAAGGTCACCTGACTTGACTAACCCGATTTTTTTTCAGAGCTTTGTTTACGACCAGGTGTATGAAGCTTAAGTCAATACCAGGGAAAATATGCAAGAAACAATTAGAGAGGTTTTCCGTAGCATTCTTTATTTTCACTTGATAATTTCTTGTCAAAATTTGGAAGTGACGTACAATAGAAGTCACTCTGACATTGGTTGTCAGAATTAGTAAGTTGATTTTCATTGCACGCTAAGTTTAATCGATGAAATTTGTGTCCAGTTTCTAGAAAAATTGAGTTATTTGCCAAACTATCAACTTTTGAGGAAAAACATAAGAGGTAACAAAGATGTGAAATGAGACGCCTGATACGAATAAGTAATAAAAAACAGGGAGTGCTATTTAAAACAATAAAGTTACGGCCCTTCAAAGTTTACCAAAATCAATGTGTCACAGCAAGGTGATACCGGAACGGAAAGAAGCGATATTACCGCCAAAATATACCCTTTGCTATTGCTTAAACATGAGCAAAGTCCCAACTTGATAACCTAAAAACCAAGTGCCCCTGTATAAAGCAAAATAATTTCACAAACTGCACTTTGACCTCCCGTTTGCAGTGCCGTTCAGTTCATTTCGATATCATTAATGGCGTAGGTGTAATTGAGCTTGCCCATATCAATGACTCACCCTGTATATTTGCCTCTGCATTACAGAATGTTCCAGACTTCTTCCGGAAAAGCCTCAAAGGTTCTCAACGTTCCCATTTCGGTATATTCCACCTGTATGGGCAAGAGCCCTAGAAATTTTGGCCAACCCTGGCTGAAAAAAGCGTTTTGCAGATGTTGAATTTTTCTACTTTGCAGCCTTACAGATTGTTATCGATTTGTGGTACAAAAGAAAAAGTTCAAAGTGCAATAATATATGACGGCTAGCCGTGAGCCTTGAGGCGACACAAGGTCAGAATCTTGGTTCTTCTTCAGGATCCCCAAATGTACAGCATGTAAAAATAAAACGGTAGGACCTCTAACACCGTCGAACTCTCCTGGAACTGCTCTATAAACTGAACATGTTATACTTTGACGTTGAATTCATTTGAATCTTGTTACACAGCTTTTTCTAAAGTGAACCAGATGAACCTCTGGGAAACGCTTCCTACATCCACATTGTATTAAACACACAGCGATGTGGACAGATGGACTGGTTAAAAATTTGCTATCGTATATTTCTTCTGGTCAAAATGATGGTTCCTGGATCGAAATAGAAACACAATGAAATAGGTTCCAAAAACGTAAGATGCACCAGTGGCCTTGCAGGAGGATGCGAAGCGGACGCGGTACGACTTTTAACAAAATACAAATATTTTTTCTGCAGTTATCATTTTTTAAACAAGTCTAGCATCGTCTTGAACGATATATTTCAAATCTTACAGTGCCCAGTGCCTATGGTATCTGTGTGAACATATTTTAACTCAGCTACACAAACAATCGTCCTGTTCTAAAATTTTATTCCATTTACTTCGAAACGGTTTTTGAATTCGCTCCTTATTGTACTTATACCCTAGATTTTGGAAATCGGTGAGCGATAAAAAATTACTGTCACAAGACCAAAAAAATAATTTTATAGGAGTAACTCCACCCTGATGCAAATATAGATAAGGGAGACATTCAAAAACCATTTGAAAAAATGAGACATCAACCCTCCCATCAAGCTTTCCAATCGCGGTTGGTTTGAAATTTTGCTTTTTGATGCTCTGATGTCAACTGATTTAATACCAGATACCTAACAGCAATTACAGTAAAGTGAGTAAAATGTGTATAAAAGGTGTAAACTAAGTGTGTATAGTGGAGGGAAAAAAGTTAAATTTGTATATCTAAGTCTGTGAGCCACTGGATGACATCAGGGGTTACCGCCACGAAGTCTTCTTTTTTGCCGAGGTAGCGACGAAGTAGGCATTCAAAAGCAATGTGGGGTATTGTTTGCCGTCCCGCACCACAATCGCAAGAGGACGTTTCTCTGATACCCCATCTTGTCTCAGAATCGGCACAACGTCCATGGCCAGTCCTGACGCGGTGCAATCTACTCCAAAGGCGTCGCGGTAAATCAAAACCTCCGGGTTTAACTCCTGGTTCCAGTGACTGCCACTCTGGAGGAGCTTTTGTACGCCATTCTTCACTCCATTTCAAGCTCAAACCGAAGTCGTTTGCGGACTCTACCAGTTCCCCTGAAATTGCTGGGCGTCTTGATGGTAGACGTGGCTGCATGGTTCTGAGATCGGAAATGTCATCATGGATAGGTAACTATAACTATAACTGTTAGATCACTGTTAGAAAATGAGCAATAATTGTCGAGTAATATTATGGACAAGAAATTAACTGCTGCCGTTTTCCATGCCAATATAATTATGCAACCAAACATACAATCAACAGACCATCTTCTAGTTTTGAAATGTCAATTGGTGTAGGCGGCTATGACAGTGGCTAAATGAGCTGTGGACTTTTTTCCGGGGGGACATATTTGAGCCTTGGGATGATTTATCGGTGTGAAGACTCGAGGATAAATGCGTGGTGAACCTTTTTCCGGTGGACTGTTTGAGCAGTGGATGTCTTCGCGGTGGGAGAACTCGGAGATAAATGAGTCGTGGACTTTTTTCCGGTGGGACGTTTGAGCTGTGGACTGATTTCGCTGTGGACCGCTGAGTGGGGTCCCCCCTACAGTTCAAGTATATCGAGGGCTACGCTTCATCCAGTTTCAAGCGTGAAAAAATCGATCTTGCTTTAAGAGGTTAGAAATGGTTTTCACAACACTGTCAAATGTCACAGGCTGCTTTGATTGATTTGTTTGTTATTGACGAACATATAAAACAGGTCGTAAAATAACTTCCTTTTCCAATAAAGCTAAGAAAACCATTAGACACCACTTCTCGCAAATATGTTCCGTCTATAGAAAAGTTCCGTCCATCTATAACGGAAATGCGCAAAGAATACGTTTCAAAAGTGGCCCGGACGACATTATGTCTCGTCGTGAATCATTATGGCGAATAGTTGACGAATATCGTCAGTGCAACCAACCGCAATATTTAGGGGATTTTCTATTTTTCAGATTTGAAAACTTAGAAACAAAATCTGTTAGCTAAATAGAATAACACCTCTATCCTCGGGTTCTACCAAAATTTTAAGAGCAGATTAAATCTATCACGTTGATAGTTGCTATGCACCAGCCAGTAGGATGGCCAGTTGCTTAGTTACTATCAGTTATAATATAACAAGTGGTATGATTATCATCGATGATAATTTCGAATAGAATCGTGTCTGCAGATTCAACGACTGCGGAGCACTGCGGTAGCAGTGCGTAGCAGGAGTTGAATGTGCAGCATCGATTCCATGAGAAAATATCATCGATTAATAATCATACCACGAGTTAAATTTAGCAAGACTATAATAACAAATTGAAAAAATTGAATTATGTACTTACATCCGACATTTCAAGGCAAATCTAAGGTTCATCTATTTAGTGTCTATATGCATTACAAAATAGCGAATCTCGGAATACCTGTGTCCACATCAACATCACAGACGAATGCTGTATCTGTATATATTTTGTACAAGAACCCCCTTTTGGGGTAAGTAATCACGTTTTAAACTCTTTCATTAGTATCCCATTAGTATTTTTTATGTATTTTCAACAGTTTACATTCAAAATAATAACCTTGAACCGAAATCAATCTGACAGGAGGTAAACAAGCCGAAATCGGTGATAAATTCATTTGTTTTTTATCATGGCTGTGATATCCTCTTGGTACCCCGAATCCGTGCATCTCATTGGCTGAAATACAGTCTAGTTACCTATGCGTTATACAGGGTGGTCCTCGTTTTATGTCATTAAATTTAAGGATCAATAGAAAATGAAAAATGAAGGGGACTTTCTCAAGAAAACATATTTGAGAAATGTCTAATAACAGAGATACAGCCCTCCAAAGTTGGGAATAAATAATCGTTTTTTCCGCATAACTTTTGAACCGTTCAACCGATTTGATTATAAATAGAACCAAAGGTTCACTGAAATTATTCTTTGTCGAACAATCATAACATGTTCCATAAAAAAGTTTCAGGGGCTTAGACATTGGGGGGTGACCCTACTTTCCCGTTTATTTTTCACCCCCCCGGTTATTTTTGGAAACTGTTCATAATTTTGAATTTTACGTTCAATTTTTAAGAAAAAATCACTGTTGCAAAATTTTGATTAGAGGCTTCGTTTAGAAGATATTCGAGTTTGAAACTTTGGAAAACATCCCGAAATCGCCACTTTCCAGAACCCAAATTGTTTTTTTCCTGAAAATTTCCCGTGTTTTGGGAAAAATGGTGGTTTATTAACTTAGAAATTCTAGAAAAGCTATTTCAGCTGAGAAATCATGAGTTTCTTTGGATTTTAATTTTTAGACCTTTGAAAGTGGCGATTTCGGGATGTTTCTCAAAGTTTCAAACCCAAATATCTCCCAAACGAAGCCTCTAATCAAAATTTTGCAACAGTGATTTTTTCTTCAAAATTGAACGTAGAAGTCAAAATTATAAACAGTTTCCAAAAATAACTAGGGGGGTGAAAAATAAGGAGGAAAAAGTAGAGTCACCCCCCAATGTCCAAGCCCCTGAAACTTTTTTACGGAACATGTTATGATTGTTTGATAGAGGATAATTTCCGTGGACCTTTGGTTCTATTTATAATCAAATCGGTTGAACGGTTCAAAAGTTATGCGAAAAAAACGATTATTTATTTCCAACTTTGAAGGGCTGTATCTCTGTTATTAGGCATTTCTCAAATATGTTTTCTGGAGTAAGTCCCCTTCATTTTTCATTCTCTATCGATCCTTAAATTTAATGACATAAAAGTCGGACCACCCTGTATAGTCAGAGTGATAAAGTTATCGCGTTGATAAAAGTTTGGTGGAACCCGAGGTAGGTATGTGATCTACTATATTTACGTAAATGGGGTGTGAATGAAGTTTTAGACATTGTACTGTCTTGTTAGCCACCTTGCACCTTTTAATAGTATATTACATTATATCAAGACGGGAAATGCATCATTCATTAATTACTGTTGAGGACAAAGAGAGTCTCCAAGCGGTTTTAGACCGAAGCAGGAATGGAACGTAGAGAGCATGTACACTATTTTTACTTCTCATCGAATTCTTCGAAAAATCAAAAGTGGGAATCGCGAAAAAAAAATTTAAAATTTTTATTCATTTTTTGGACGCGTATGCTAAAACGTCGAGATCTGGTCGATGGTGGCAGGTTATATTGAAATTTTCACTGTAATCACCGAGGTGATCACTGTTAGATGTCACTGTCAAAGCTCCTTTTTAAAGCTTTTCAAAAACTCTACTCAAAACATGCAGAAATTATGACATATCCGTCATCTGTCAAAAGCTATAAGCTGTCAAAACCAAATCTTTGACGTTCAATAGCTCGAGAACTACTGAATGGATTTAAATCTAATTCAGTAAGTTATTGTTTATAGGTACATCCAGTCCAATACATTTTGTAATTACGTATAAATAGAACAAAAAAAAAGGTGTATTGTCAGAAACAATATTGCATTATCAAAGCAATTTAACAGATGATTTCAATTATCTTCGAAGACACTGCAGGAAGGATGCTGTGATGGAAAGTCCCGCGGCACACATGACGACGATTTTCTTACTACTAGCCGTGAAGTACATCATCATTAACCTAATATTATTAAATTTAAAGTTGTTCCAGTCACACCACGTATTTGTTGTTTTTTAAAAAAGGTTTAATTGACAATTGTTTCGAGGAAGACCAATTTTTTTTTTTTTTTTTAAACAACAAATACGTGGTGTGACTGGAACAACTTTAAATTTATACTGGCAAAGTCACAGATGGACCAATTCTACACTAATATTATTAACTTCAGCTGCGCTTCGGGATCTTAACTGGCGCTTTAGCTATAACAATACATTCTCAACCTCAGCATAGACGCCAACAATTACTGCTTGTGGATATTGCTGATTACTACTCGCTTTCTATGCTTATATATGCCTTCAACTAGTATTCTTGAATCTTCCACCGGTCCATGGTTACATTTCTAGAAGATCAAGTTTTTGATCACCATAAACAGAAATTAGATAATGTGAAGTAAGTACCTATAACAGAAAGTCAAAGTAATCCCGGTCAAAAAACGAGCGATGTTTTGGACTCCTCTACACTTGGAAGGCCCTTTTGTTCCATAGTTTAGTTGAAAAACTATAAAAAAAATTGCATTTTGTGATGCGAAAGTTATGATAAGTTCAAATAAACACAAATAGACACAAGAAGAGAGAGAAAAACTTCAAATTTCTAAGGGAACTTGTGTCGTAAGTATCACAGCGGCACCCCCTTTGACGTCTCAATAACCGATCAATTTATCACAAAATATCGATTGATAGACCACCACCGTGCACTTCATGGAGTGTGAACCTAGACGATGGCAATGACCTTCAATCAATTCCGCATAAAAAAGGGCAAGGGTGCACCCCTTTTTTTTATCGCATAGTGCATTAAGCAGCAAGCTAGTTAGGTAAGGGGTGGGTGATGCATTTCGTTATTGAATTTTTATTCCTGAGGCGTCTCGCATCTCGAAATTTCTTCAACATTAGAACCCCCACGATTTTTTTGTGAGTGCTTTAGGTACATCAGCTCTTGAATGCGCGTATAGATTTAGGCGAATATAATTCAATTAAAGACAATGTATAATCCATTTATTAATATTTTCGAAGGTATTAGCGGAAACCTTACATAATACTCTTGTAAGGTTTTGGAGAAAATTTGGGTGAAGGGGTGGGCGACGCGGCTGGGGTGCGGTATAGAAAGTCAAGGTTTGTGTAACTTGATAGCACGACAGGTTCGGCGCGGGGTTGGAAATCGAAAGGTGAGAGATAGAAAGTCAAGGAGTAAAAATGTTTCCTGCTGATGTCGCAACTAAACCACTTAGATTGGCGTGTTTGGTTTTGAGTAAAACGGGCGTGTGCTCGTATATTTCGCTTAAAACTGTCTTCGCGCGAAATTGATCACAGGTATACAGGTGTCCCAGAAATGGCGCATAAACTCTCAAGTACGTTGCTGGAAATTAATCATAGAATCGGGGAAAAATAGTAGAAAAATTCTTTGGCTTTTATTTACTAAGTTATCGCAAAAAAAAACAGAACGCTCCATTTGGCAAAGTGCACGTGTTCACCTATATGCCGTTCACGTTTTAAATTCAGTAGAGTGACTTTTTGGAGCAAAAATAAAGTGACAAGCTGGAGGGCTACGGCTAGGGCTGATGGCACCTGCAAAGTTTTGGTGCGAAACTATCAGCGGCCATCAGCCGTATCCTCTTAGCGTTCCAGCTTGTCACTTTCATTTTGCTTCAGAAAGTCATTCCACTGAATTTAAAAAATGTACAGGATTGACATATGTTCAGGGTGTTCACGATAAAATTCACCCCCCCTCTAGGAGATTTCCCTTCGAGATATTTTGAAAAACTAAAAACTTTTTCACAACAATTTTTCCCAGGGATCTTGAATCGATCGTCTAAAAGTTTTCAATTGGTACCGTATACAGGTGTGACATGTAACTTTTTTATTTCAAATGCAACACCCTATATTTTATTACGTCATTTGATGAAGCCTTTCTTTCTGATTACAAAAATATATAACATTTATGATTTATTTTGACAAGGAAGCTGTCAAAAAAATAATAAAATAGGTAGTTAAATGTATTAAAAATTAAAAATTACGCGACACCCTGTATTAGGAACGAATTGGACCATTTATCCATGCAGAGTTGAATTCTGCAGATAAAATGCTGCGAAAATAACTTTTTTTTTAGTGAACTGTAGAAACAGCCATCTTGCCGCGAAACAAAATAATTTGACTACCTATTTTATTATTTTTCCGACAACTTACTTGTCAAAATAAATCATAAGTGTCATATATATTTGTAATCAGTAAAAAAGGCTTAATCAAATAACGGAATAAAATATAGGGTGTTGCATTTAAAATAAAAAAGTTACATATCACACCCCGTATACGGTACCAATTAGAAACTTTTAGAGGATCGATTTAAGGTCCCTGGGAAAAATTGTAGAGAAAAAGTTTCTAGTTCTTTGAAATATCTTGAAGGGGAATCTACTGGAGGGGGTGAATTTTATCGTGAACACCCTGTACCGCTAGATAAGAATACAATTGTTTCAATAAACATGGTCATCGTAGGAATGGTCATTGTCAGGGCCAATCTAGACATATTTCCTTGTTGGTACTGATACTGGTACCGGTATCTCCCTTCCGGCAATGATAGCTACCGATCGCACCTCTTCGTAATTCCAACAACTTTCGCGCATTCAGAAAATAAACTTATAAAGCCGCGCTTCTCCCATTTTTATTTAGGAGTTAAAAAAGCTGTCTCAGAAAGAAATTCACTTCAAAAAACGCCACACTTTTTTCACTTTCAACTTGTTCTGAACTAACAATCGAAAGAAGAATCCTTGCAAATCATGTGTGAATATTAACATCCGTTAGAACACTCCTTGACGATGGGAGTTTGGGACTACTCGTATTCAAGGAAAAAGTAAGTGCATGCAGTCCTGGTGAAACTTTGTGAGCCTTTCGATTTGGTGGATTCTGAAACAGTTCAAAAACGTCCTCTTCAGCATCAGGTACCCTTACATGACGAGGGCGGCCGCGAGCTGCTTGTAATAATACTGGTGCTGAGGAGCTTGTGGTGTGGTGGTCAGCGCGGTCGACTACCATTCCAGAGGTCGCGGGTTCGATCTCCACCGGGGACGGATTTTCGCCTCGAAAACAAGCTTCTTGGTCTAGTTGGAATGCTTGCTAAATGCAAGACGCGCCGTGTGTCGCATAGCACGTAAAATACGGACAATGGTGCCGACCCCATGCAATGTTGGTGGTCGTTAAAAATCCCTACCCTGTGTTGGAACACACAGGGGTTCGGCAAAATTTCCGGTACAGTGGGGCAAAGCATTCACCGGCGACGGTGTTAGGCCTCGTTGCAGAAATGGACCGACGTTGATGAAACGAATAAAAAAAATACTGGTGCTACCTGTCCGGTCCTTCTGGCTTTGTCTTCTGTTCTCATTATCACATTACTATCAAGATGCTTTCTTTGAGGGTATCGCTGGAGGTAAATAATGCGTTCCGCCTGCAAGTGATTGCCGCGACATTCGCCCAAAATCAGTAACATATCAGTGTATTCGCTAGTAGTCCAGTCAAATTAGGTTTCATCTCGCCTAAAATCATAGGGTTCCAATTTTTTCAGGAATGTGTAGAGAGTGGTCCCTTGAACAACACCTGATAAAGTCCCTTCGATTTCAGGCGCCGCCGGGTGGGGGAGGGGATGACAAATGTCACTTTGGTCAGTTTTCACCGTTTATCTCGAAAACGGTGCATCGCACAGAAATTTTTCACGGATCTAAATTAAAGCTGATGGAATTCTCTTCAAAATGGTGTATTCACCTTTCACCTAAGTGTTACCGATTTTGGGATATGAGCCGTTGAATATAAAAATGGAATTATGAATAAGGACACTGTCTGGTGCCAAAGGGGCCTTGTTCTTGATTGGGATAAGGTGAAATTAATTCGGAGTTATCTCGGAAGTTATTGAGTAGTGAGTTGGAAGAGAAAGCTTGACGAAATACTCTAAACGGCTCTACCACTTTTTTTTAAATTTTTATATTCAACGGCTCATATCCCGAAATCGATAACAGTTAGGTAAAACGTGGATATACTATTTGAAAGGGAATTTTATCAGCTTCAATTTTTATCCGTATGAAATACGAGATAAACGGCAAGAACTGACAAAACTGACATTTGTCACCCCCTCCCCTGCCCCGCGGCGCCCAAAATCGAAGGGACTTTATTATTGTTCAGGAAACCACCCTCTACACATTCTCGGAAAAGTTACAACCCCATGATTTAATGCACGATTGGCCGCCATTTTGGGCTAATTTGACTGGACTATAGCCGCATACATTATTCGCGGAAAAGTTAAAACGAGGCAGGAATGATGAAAAATGACACTGACTGATCTGATTGTCAGAAAATGAGTTCATTCCAAGGAGTTCATTCGATTTTTCATTCATTCAATGTCAGATTGTATACCTACTCATTTGTTTTTCACCGATAATGCTAGATCCATCTTCTGGGTAATTTGATTGATTAGTACACACAACGCCCTTGATTAATAGATCTACAAGGATAATATTCACTTATCTAAATCTCACTGTCAATAGCAACGGAATGAAATTGATGGAAACAACAAAATCTGACAGCTGTCACTTCGGACTTCTTTTTTGTAATGATCACCAAAATATCACTTGTGCTCGAGATTTTCCCAGATAATTTTGGCCAGGCGTTTCCCTCGGGCTGGTTGTCCCTAGATAAATGACCTCCTCCTACGGAGTCGGGCATTTATCGCTACAACCAGCACTCGCGATGGCCTGTCCAAAATTATCGTGAAAATCTGAGCAACTTGTGATATTACTGTTGAAAATTTCATTCATCTGTCAAATCTGACATTCTAATAATGGAAGTGACAGATTTCTATTGTTGTTTGAACCAATCAGATTCGAATTAGACGATAATTTGCACAAGTGCATTTTGCGATAATTTTCGATAATTTGTACTAGTGCATGAATCGATAATTTTTTTGGTGTTTCTATACTAAGACCAACAGCAGACATAACATCAAATATGTCATACAGGAGTGCCATCGTGCACCTCAGGACCTCCTTCACTCTTCTTGGGAAGCACTAATGGGAGGCATTCTCGCAAACGCATTCCAGAGGGCGCCACATAGGCTTGGGACCAAATGTCAACGTCATGTCAACGTCAAGTCCAAGGTCAAGCTTGCAGTTGTCATTGCTTGTCAGAGCGTAACCTAACCTATCTTTATTGTTTATTGTCGTCGCATGACTCGCATGGTGTTAGTGTCACCGGTACCGGGTGCTTGTCGTTTGAAAGGTAGGGCAAATGCGAGCGAAGCAGCGCGGGGCCGTCTGACGGTTCGTGCGAGACAAAATCCTCGGCCGGTGACACGATAAATGCCACCCACAGTGGTCCCAACTCGGGTCCCAAGCTATTATGTTGAAGCAGGGCTCCGTTCAATTTCGGGTAAGTTCAGTTGGACTGCCAAAGGCAAAAATTCATTTTTGTTTACTACTATAGACCCGAGGGGCTCCATATGGTATCTACTGAAGAGGCAAAGATAATAATAATAAGCCACTCCTGCTTCATCCTAGCACATTGATAACAGAGAGAGAAATTAGACTATACTATACGAGAACCAAGAGGACATTTCCGTATCACCAATACAAGAGTCGCCCTTCCACTCAATGAAGTCGAGGTATTCAAGTCCATCATTCTATCATCAACATCAATACATTCCAATGAGTTTGAAATCATTTTGCAGTTTCCATCTACAAGCCGGACGTAAGCTGCATGATAGTAGGCAAGCAAAATATACCTACTCATGGCAAGGCATCAGGCACAACACAAAAAAGGCCATCAACCTAACCTAAAGGCTTCAAAATTTTGTAGCAGTGTGGAAAACTCTCTGTAAAGTGATGGTTTGAATTATTGTAATAAAGTGAAATGCCCTGGCTGATTAAAGAACTATATTTCATGTGTTTAATTTTTGTATACTACGCACAACGCTGTGAACATAATAACTTAAGTGAACAAGTTCAAAACTTCAACATAGAACCAACATAACCTAGATCCCTTCATGCACCTCAGCAATGTCAATGTTTTTCGATGATTCTTGTCTCCATCTGTCAGGTAGAATGGAGCAGGAAGGGCTTATTCAGAGCATCTATTTACCTATACAGAGTACCATACGGGGCCCGGGTCTACGATAAAAGTGAATGAAAAAGTATTTTTTTCTTCGGCAGTCAAACTGAGCTCACCCGGAGTTTGGGGCCGCGTCCTGATCCTCGTCGCAAGAGCCTACGGCATCCTCATGAACGATTCAACGATACGATTCAAAAATTCCAATTTATGTTCACGGTGACATTTCTAAATATTTGACGTTTATTGATTTGACGATTTGACACCACGCGCTTGTTTATGCAATCTAGGCAAGATAAAATCCCTAGAGGTCCCAACCAACTGCAGCGCCTCCTGGCGGGAGCAAAATCGTCCATGCCTCCCATTGCGAATATACAGGGTGATTTTTTGAAAAGTTTCCACCCCTTATTTCTCGCCGCCAAAATTTTTTACAGAAAAACGCCGAAACAGGTCAATTTTTGTTTCCAGGGGGTCATCTAGGGCACATATCACCGAATTTTTATCTTGAACCCCTTCGCCCCCACCCCACCCTGCTTTAAAATTTCAAATAGCATGACCTATTTTGTGATGCATCAAATTGAAGGCAATAAAATTCTCTTTCCGTTAAACATATTTCAAACTTTTTGAAACCACCCCCAACCCTTCTGAAAATCCTCTTTTCGGTAATGAAAGGACAATGTTCCCCCTATAAACTCTCGATTCTTGAGAAATAGACTTCCCAGCAAAAACAGGTCGATTCTTATTTCAGTGGGGTCATCTTAGACACGAGTGGCCAAATTTTGATTTTCAACCCCTTCGCCCCCACCCCACCCTACTTTCAAATTTCGAATAGCATTACCTACCTTGTGATACATCAAATTGAAGGCAATAAAACTCTTTCTGTCAAACATATTTCTATTTTTTTAAAACCACCCCTTTGAAGTAGGGTAGGGTGGGGGCGAAGGGGTTGAAGATAAAAGTTTGGCCATACTTGTCTTAGATGACCCCACTAAAATAAAAATCGACCTGTTTTTGCTGGAAAGTCCATTTCTCAAGAATCGAGTGTTCATAGGGGGAACATTGTCCTTTCATTAACGGAAAGAGGATTTTCACAAGGGTAGGGGGTGGTTTGAAATTTTTTTAAATATGTTTATCGGAAAGAGAATTTCATTGCCTTCAATTTGATGTATCACAAAAGAGGTCATGCTATTTGAAATTTCAAAGCAGGGTGGGGTGGGGGCGAAGGGGTTAAAGATAAAAATTTGGTAATATGTGCCCTAAATGTCCCCCTCGAAACAAAAATCGACCTATTTCGGCGTTTTCCTGTAAAAAATTTTGGCGGCGAGAAATCAGAGGTGGAAACTTTTAAAAAAATCACCCTGTATGTCGCCGATATAATTCCTTGGATCACAAAAACGGAGTCCTGTGCTGCAACGGCTTGGCAATGAAGGCCAATTTTTCCACAAATTCGTCTGTATAGTAGGTGCATCACCGGAACCTTGCGACCCCGTGCTATTTCTTTGGCCGTAGGTAGTCATTCCCTGACGACAATGACTAGAGTGACTAGTTGGCAATGTCATAGGCGTGAAAGATTTTTTGATTCATGAAATTTTCTGATTAAATATAAGTCGTGCAATGAAAATGCATCTATAATTTTTGACAAATCTTCACTCATGCAAGTTAAACTGGAAAAGGCACTCGTGCACTACGTGCACTCGTGCTATTTCCCAACTAAACTTGCATTTGTGCACATTTTCCAAAAATTATCGATAATTTTCGTTGCACTTGTTATACTTATTGCTACTGAAAATTTGCAAAATTCAAAATTGGCTGTAGCCGGTAATCAAAAGTTGTTGAGGATTATTCATCAGAAAATGAAAAAAGGTCTTTTTCCCCATGAGATAAATATTGCTGTATTAAAAAAATCACAGAAATAAAAAAGTTGAGTTTTCAAATGCAAACTCATGTTTCTCGAAGAGTGGTCAAGAAGGAATTTTTTTACTATTTTTCTAGAGTTCCTGGAAGGACCGCTATAACGTAGGGGAGACCGGGGCGAGTTGATACCAGGGGTAGGTTGACACAGGGCCAAAATTTCAAAAAATTACCGCCGGAACTCCATTAAATTAGAAGTGGAGTGTGCTGTCGTCTACTGAAATACTCTGCGAAAGTTAGAATGTTATGACGTCTGTTTATTTGAAACTATTGACAATTTACATTTTCGCGCTAAGTGAGTAAATTTTCAACTTCTCTGAAAATATCACATTTTTTGCATGAAATCATATCCGGATGTATACTTTTTTGTTTCACTCAATGCATGCCTATTCTTTTTGACAATCCAGTCTTTGTATTCATATTCAATAATAATGAGCAGTTTTTATAAAAAATAAATAAATATTTAATCTAATATTTCACGTTTCACGCTGGGCCTAGTTGGCACTCTTTGGAGGGGTATGTTGGCACCGTGTATTTCAGTGTGTATTTCGATTATGATATATGATCATGCATATGATTGTCAATTTATTATAAATATTATTATTTACACAGTATTACGATACAAATATGTGTATTAGTTATTATAAAGTATGTATTTTTCTGTATTTTTTCATATTTGTATTTTATTATGTTTCGATATTTCTAAAATAAAGTGCTCGCCAATTGAAATGGTCCACTCAAAAAATTTGTCACATTCAAAGTGACATAACTCTTGAATGAATAAACTATTTTGAATCGTCTCATGATTTCTGATTAGCTCACGGATTGGATTACAACATGTCATGGGCCGTTTTTGGTACAGGTGTTTCGTATCAATTATTCAGGGCGCTCAATCAGGTACTGCAAAAATGAACAAGTTTGAACTGGTCCCATTTCACAAAAAATGGTTTTTGGTTTTTTCCAAGTGTTTTAGGAAAGATGTTGTTCCTATACCTTGAGGTAGTTTTCAGAATTTTGAGTCTGTCTCCTCCAATTACACAGTGATCTTAAAAATGCAACCTTCTGGTCTGGCATTTATATCTATTTCAATTGTTGGTCGATTTTGGAAAATATGGACCAAGGCTCAAGGCTCAAGACTCAGATGAGAAGGTTCGAGGATCGGAACTGACTGGAGACAAAAATTTTGAAAAAGCGAAGAAATCAAAAGTGGCCTAAATATGAAGCACCCTAGAAATCAGGTTCAGAGAAAGAACTAAATAAAAATCATTTTGCCTACAAACAGACTTTTATTCTTTAACATTTTGAGGTATTTTCCGATTTTAAGCGATGAAATTTTGTCGATGCGGGACCCATTTTACAAATTCACTTCTCAGAAGATGATACCGGAACTTCCTCGACTGAAAATGCACGTAACCTAGGTTACCTTCTTATTGTCGAATGTTTCCTTCACATTCAAAGAGATAGGCACCAGTTCTGATCTTCGTTACCCAGATTACGTCTATTTTCAGGTGAAAAACGTCCAGTATTCTCCGTTGGAAGCATGGTTGGAAGCATCCATTACTGATTTGGATTCATTGCCACAATTTTTGCCCCCATACAAATGGGAAACACCTTAAAATGTTCAGAAAGAATGGTTTGTTTGAAGACAAGTTGTTATTTGTTTGATACCTTCCCTAAACCGGATCTATAGCAAGTTTGTCATTTGAGTCACTTTTGATTCAATTTCTTTTCCAGAATTTTTATTTAAAGTCAATTCTGATCTTTGATCGTTCTGACCTTAGCCTTTAGCTTCAACAAGAGCTCTCATTCTCCAAAATCGGCCAACAA
The DNA here is from genome assembly GCA_949128115.1 of Anaspis maculata. Taxonomy (NCBI): domain Eukaryota; kingdom Metazoa; phylum Arthropoda; class Insecta; order Coleoptera; family Scraptiidae; genus Anaspis; species Anaspis maculata. The sequence goes on from OX421962.1 coordinate 94,372,709, forward strand.
CGAATAAAGTTATTACAGCAAAACTAAAAGATTACATTTTTGAGATCACCCTGTAATTAAAGCAGATAGGCAAAAAATTTCAAAACCGATTCGAGTTTTGGTTATAACAACTCCCTTGAAACACTTGGAGAAGACCAAAAACTATTTTTTGTGAAATGGGACCTGTTCAAACTTTTCGATTTTTGCGGTACCTGATTGAGGGCCCTGTGTAAACAATACGAAACACTTGTACCCAAAATAGTCCATGACATGTTGTAGTCCAATACGTGAGCTAATTAGAAAACATAAAACGATTCAAAATAGTTTATTTATTCAAAAGTTATGACACTTTGAATGTGACTGTATTTTTTGGGTGGACCATTTCAATTGGCGAGCACTTTATTGTTTATTGTTCGTTTCAGCTCTTGTATTTTTGTGTAGTTGAGTGGGATATGGACTAAACTCAATGTATTTCAGTTAAAAGGTACATGTTTTATTGTGTTCTTTTTTCGGATTCTATATTTTTCATGTGCCAATTCGCCCCTGCGTGTGTGCCAACTTGCCCCTGAATCGGAGTCAGTTGGCACGCTTACATTGGTTTGAAAAAAAAAATTATAAAACCAAAACGCGAAAAAATATGTCTAATTTGACTTTAACAATTTTTAGCCAAGAGTTGTTGGAGTTAAGCATGACTCTTAACTCAAACATCATAAGAGAAACTTGATATAGCATATTTTGGCGGAAAAAAAATTGAATCTGAAAAGTGTGCCAGCCATCCCTGGTCTCCCCTAATGGAGAGTTTATGCGCTATTCCTGGGACACCTGTATATTTATATACTCACCCCCGCGACGTCATTCCTCGGTCCAATAAATTGGAATCTGAAACAATAAACGAAAATGCGCTGATAATTTGCGACGATCTTTGGAAGAGACTTAATTAAAAGAAAACAGTTCCTTTGTCGCTGCCAATATCGCGTCTTTTTAGGTAGTGATGCTTGGTCCTTTCACCTGTCTCATCTCGAAAATTGGATGCTCGTCTTATGCGGAACGATGTAAATTTGTAAAGTGACGAGAATTCATCGGCTAATGTATTGTGCGCCCCGTTATCTATTACATTGTGTCCTTGCGGGAGCACTAAGGAAGATAAATTAAAAAATATAATTACGAGCGCTCAGTCTCTCTTTCTCCCCGCGCTAGAAAAAAAGCCGTGCCTGATGCGGCACCCCCTCGCGTATAAGCCACCCACGGGAAGCCAGGGGTAGCCAACATTTCGTGGGGGTGAGAATGCATAACTACCCTACGCAATGAAGAGTTTGCGTTTCGAGCGCACTTTTTTTAATTACAAACCCGCATGATGTGATTCGGTTTAATTATTATGCAGTAGATACTTACTTGAGTTTGGAAAAAAACCAAAGGTAGTGAGTGCAAAAAAAATTACTTTTTTTCAAAGTCGTGCGCTGTACTTATCTGTAAACATCGTCGTGATCCATTTATCCTGGTGCGTGTGTGGAGTGTGAAGGAAGTGAGAGTCTATCGACAAATCCTCCAACAACCTGATGAACGAGTTCGCAAAGTCAGCGACGTGCGGATATGTGCCACCGACTGGGAAATGTTGTACTTTATATCCTTCCACGTGCTACGCGCTTCTGGGAAATCCTTATTGGGGGTCCCAAAAGCACGGCGGATACAGGATTTTTGATAAAAAAGACTACGAGGCAAATTTTATTTGCCTCTTATTATTATGTTATTATACTTAAGCACCTAACTTGATTGCGTAGAGACCGCTCTATGAAATATGCAACGCATCAGCCTTTACGTAAGGCGCAATGTTTCTGATTAGCTCTACCGTGTTGCGATGAGCTTTGCGAATACCTTGCGAGACAATGGGTCATATGCATAAAAAGGGAGTATCTGCTCCTACTCCGATTTTGCAGGAGTTGTTGGGCAAATTTTTCTTAGCAACTCCTTCATATACTAGTGGAAGCGCGGTACACATTCAAAAACACATCGATACTGCATTTTGGAGTAGAGTAACAAGATTTTGCATGGTCGTACCTTATACCAGAACAAGCGATTTGACCTGCAGCACTCCATATTTCGTCCCTCAGGGGGCCCATGGGGTCCTCCAAATTTTCAAGATGCAAGAACTTTCACAAAATGATCATTGGGTATCGTCATGTGTGCCATAAAAGAAGCTTACGGGTCTATTGAGAATGTTTTCATCAATTGTCTTTGTGTCCGTTCCATTCCTCACACTTGAAAAAAAAAATCTTTGGCAGAGGTCAAAAAAACTGTTTTTATTTTTTCTTATATGCAAGGAAACGATAAATTGATATGATTTGTTGCGTTCCCAACTAAATCGCATTCCGTAAGCCCAATTATGAAGAAAAATTTCTTGCAGTGGAATTTTCCAAAGAAGTGGTGACCTCTTCAGTACACCTTTTCCAGGAGCATTTCTTTTTATGTCTGCAGTGGATATCACTAAATTTTTTTGCAGGAATAGAGACCTCGAACTCTTTTATTGGTGATTTCTACGCTACATGACTGTAAAACGTTCAAGAAAGCCCAGAAAGATTTTTTTCTGCTGGGCCGTCAAATTTTTGGCATGTTGATTTTTCAGTAGGGGAGACGGTCAGATAAATTTGATCTAGGTCAGGCGATTTGGTTTCAGCGGAAAATATACCTACTCCTTGACCTACTCACATCTAACGACTCTGCGTTTGGTAGTACTGCAATAAAACACGGCATGGAAGTATATTTTCCACTAAAACCAAACTGCCTGCACCTGCAGCTTGGATTGAATATTGGTTCGCGTCTCTCCTCCTACTATAAAATCGAAATTCCGCAAGTTGGACAGCCCAGCAGAAAAAAATTCTTTTCGGGCTCCCTTGAGTGTTTTAGACTCATGTATCGTCAAAAACATTAAAAAAAGACTTCGAGGTGTCTATTGTCTATGCCAGCAAAAATTACGAGTGATATCCAGTGGGGACATAGAAAGAAATGCTCTTGGAAAAGGTGTACTAAAGACGTCACCATTTCTTTGGAAAATACCACTTCAAAAATTTTTTCTTTATAATTAGACTCACGGAATGCGACGTAGTTGGGAACGCAACAAAACATCAGTATATTACATACTAAAGTGGAAAGCGTCTCAATAATACAGCCAAGGGATTCAATATATTACCGAGGCGTGCCGAGGTGAGATAGAATCCCGTAGGCTGTAATGACGCTTTACTCCGTGGTATGTATAGGACTTTATTCACAATGATCCAGTTTGAATGCAAATAATTGGCTTTATTTGAAGTTTTTCGCGTCAAACGTTTTTATCAGGTAGGCATAGGCAACCTTTTTAAACAATGCATCCATCAACACTCCGCGACAGCTGTTTAGATCAGATCACCTCTCTCCATACGTCACTTTCGGCCCGTGGTCCGAACAGCTATATAATAATGAAACACAATGGAAAATGTCAATTAAGTGTCACACTGTCAATGTTGACTCAAGACAATATCTATACAGAATAGCCCGAAATAAATTATCTCGAAATAGGATTTTCATTTTTTTCATATTATGTTTTTCAAAAAAGTTTTTTATTTTTTTTCAATTTTCAATTTTTTCACTTCGAACCGGAATCATGGTGGTGAATTTTTAACTCAGCGCCCGCCTCTTATATAAAAGCGAATGTGTTGAACAGTCCATTATTGGCACGTTTTTACTCCCATTTTCTATTCACTTGAAAAATACTAAAACGTGTATCACCTTCCTCTGGATTACTTTACCCACCTATACTCAAGTGTATTAGTATGTTAGGTGAATTAGAAACTTTCGCGGCGGTCGAGTCTCATCAGAGATACTTTTGATCTCGTCCTCTGGCACCGTGAAGTTACAGAGCACTTTGCCCTTCAAATGTTGCATTTTAATCCAACGCAAACTTTTCGAAAGCCGCCCCCGGAACCGTCTCCTTTTCCCCCTTGCTGCAGAAATTAATGACACGGGGGTTATTTCGCAGTGATTGGCGGTCGGAATGCCACAGGGGGTGGTGCGCCGCGTCCGCGTTCTTGCACACTGTAACACTGTATACCGCATACACACACAGCCAGAGCCGCGACTATAATTTTTCTAAATGCTAATTTTACTTCCGTTTAATTTCCCTCGGGCTACACCTTACACTTCACGGTTGTTATAAATATTCCTCATAGATAAAGATGGGGGTCGGTTTAATGCGATCCTCTCTTCTTCTCTGCTGGTATGCGGATACAAGGTGTACCCACTGTATACACAGTAGCAGCTCCATGTAAATGCTTCTCCCCCAAACCCCCGGCTCCAGAGAAAAATCTTTGTTGGAAATTTCCTACGGCGTCCTTCCTGCTCTGCCTGCCTAACGATAAGACTTTTTAGTTCTTATTCCGATGAATATTTCATCATAACTTGAATAAACAAAGGTGGTGGCGGCGGCGGCGGTGGTAGCGGCAGCGGCGGCGTTTCGTTGTCATCACGCCGACAGCCCCCGGGGGCGGGGGAGGAAAGGGGGACTAAATTAATTTGGTACGCTAAACAATGGCCGCCCCGCTAATGGTGCCCGTTTGCAGAAATTGCCTCCGCGCTATGCACGGTTATTTTTTATGTAGATTTTTCGCGTCCCGAGGGTGAGACGCTACCCTTTCCGTGGGGTTCATGCATTTTTATAGCGTGCCCGCTTTAAACCGACGCTGGCGACGCTCCAGCTTTGGGTAGCCCTCAAACGGGGGCGTCGAGGCGCTCTCGGGTCGTTTGGAGAAAAATCGAGCGTCTATGGGAATGGTTGTAAGATGACAATCAAAATAATTTCTAATTACTCTTTTTACCGTGTTGGAAAAAACCGAGTCAGATATTATCTTCTCAAACTCGTTAATCGGTATAGGTAACTGAATACATATAGGTAGGTATTGTTATTGATGCCTTGTTGTATTCAAGAATATTCCGGGCGTATTCCGGTATATTCAAGCAATCGAGCATCAGCCGTCAGACCATTTGCGGAGGATCCAGAAAAGTTCATGAGATTCGCGAATACTCCTGCAAGTTCTCGATGCACGGCTCCGCCGCCCATTGAGCAGGTGTGTCTTATAGGCCATCCAGAATGATGTTAATGTTAACGTAACGTTATCGGCAATGGTAATGTTAGCATTCAAAGCAACGAGTTTCAAATGGTGACGTTCACAATCATGTTAGTAGCAATGGTAATCATTGCCATTGAAACTCGTTGCTTTGAATGCTAACATTACCATTGCCGATAACATTACGTTAACATTAACATCATTGTGGATGGCCTATTATTCGGGCAGCGTAATTTCCAGCAAGTTTCGTGACACTGCCCCCTTCTTAAGTCTATGCGTCTTGAGAAGGAACTTCGTTATTCCCCAGAACCGTGCATGTCGATCCATCAGGTGAACAACTTTCATCTTGGCTCTCTAAGGACACTTTGCATTCGGTACACGACGTCGTAGATCCTCTGACCACAGTATATGGTTCCTCTAACGACTGATAGAGGGTATTCCTTTCTTGCATTGAGGATTGTATACAGCCGCACAAGGTCACCTGAAATCCTCCAGAGTTGGCCTTCAAGTCGTATCGCGTTTTTATCTAGTCGGTCACAATACGGATCTGTCGTCATACTATCTCATGTACATTGTCTATCCGTTGCCTCGAGTCATTCTCAGGTCTGTCAAGCTGCAAGTCACAAAAATGCCAAAGTTCTTGACCAAAAATCACACGTGCCGGGGATTCTCCTCTCGTATCGTGTATGGCAGTCCAATAAGCCATCAGGAACAGCTGTAGGTGACGTTTCCAGTCTCGCTGATGTTCGTCGACGACTTTCGACAAGAGTTGATCCATCATCCTGTAGGAGAAGGGGCGTTGTTTGGTCTTCTGTATCCTTGGCAGGGCACAAAAGCCTTGAAATACGATATTTGATTAAAAATTCTGTCTTCCGGTGCTACAGTTCAAATCTCCTGGTTGAGAAGGACGCCGGGCGTATGCTTCCGGCCACTTGCTAAAGTAGTCCATGGCGACTTAGATGTATTTGTTGCCATCGTTTGTCGTAGCGAACGGTCCGGCTGCGTCAGTGGTCCATGGCGATGCATTGAAAAGATCCCCCTACGTTATACGTGTTCAGCTGTCGTCGGCTACGTGTTCTTGGCCCCTTGCTATAGCTGCACAGACGTCGTACTGTCAAAATCAGGCTTCCACGCCATTCCGGTAGTTGACACAGTACGACCTCTCGCGTATCTTTGCTGAAGTCTTCCTGACTCCCAAGATGTCCTTTGAGTAGCGCCATCGTGCACCTTCTTAAGACTTTCTTCACTAGTTTCTTCATCCGGGCATTCCCATACTGTTTTCAATAGCCCGTTATTTTGCACCCTCAACGAGTTTCATTCGGTCCAGAAGGCCTTGAACTCCGGTCCTTTTCCTGAGATATCTACCCATTCCGGTCTGTCCTGCCCAAGGTCTTCCCTTTCCGTCAGCAAAAGTTATGAACCGCAGTTTTGGGGAAAGGCCTGGTCAAATGGGTGTGATGTTTGGCTGATGGTATAGAAACTGACTGCAAACGTCATGAAAACTGTGATCCGAAACCGACGGTGTAAACACTTCTAATAGCAGGATCTTCTCGCTGTCCCTTTTTCACCGCAGCTGTTCTTTTCCAGTCCCGTGCGATCTCAACGGAAATTGCCATGCCCTTCATTCTCCTCCGCTTGTCATGTTCTGGCAGGGTTTGTCATCTCCTCGCCTTGTAATCATGAAGATGGCTCCTAGTCGGTGAACTTCTCTATCAACAGTTTTCCGTTCTAGCTTAAAAAAGTTTGGTGAACTTACCGTTGCCCACAATCACCAAATGTCCAACCCTTTCACAACAGAAGCAGCACGGTTTTTCTCCTGTACTGCTTCTGGTCGATCACGTCATCGGCCGGCAGTTTCGCGTTTCAGCAAAAAAACTACCTTGTCGAACCAGGGTTTATTGGAGACAAAGCGCCAAGGATTTTCTCATACATTTTCCTCGATCGATTTCTAGAAGGTAGTATGTGAGCCCCCTAATTCTTCAGAGTCCACGTCCTAGACTTGATGGGTGCATACATCTTTGGTTGTCTCTATGCGGATTGCCTGAATCAGTGCCTCGCTGATGTCGACTGAATTTCCAATCATCGTCATCTGAAGAGGATATTGTATTGCCTTTCCTCCGTAGATGGAAGCATATCTTACAATGTTTGTCAAGAGATGCGCTGGGTACGTTGATACGCTAGAAGAACTTGGCGTCCTTGTACCAAACTGAAATTGTGAGCCTGCCGTCCGCGATGGTTTCATGTCGGAGTTCCAGTACATCTTAATTAGCATATTTATTTTCAGTTTCACCTTGATTAGCCTCGCAATATCCGTTTACTCACTCTCCAGGATTATCTGGAGCAGATCCAACGCTGGATCTCAGTAGCTTAGTCAGCAGTAGGAACAAGGATTAATGCAGTAGCTATTCTTATATCAGAAAATAGGAAAAAAGTTTCAATGGGCATAGGTCCGGAAATGCTTATTGACGGAGCTACAACCCCTCCAAATGGTCAAGATGAGAATATGACATTCTCCACATCCAGTAACTTTTGATGCTCAATAAGACAAAGTTGAAATTATTTCAAAATTTCCACCAGCGGTTTTCCCAATTTCACCCCCCACTACCAGGTTTGACACTCTCCTAGTGAAAATTTTCTATATGATTTTTCCCCTGTGTTTCAGTATAGAAAAAAAGTTCGTGAATGTGGAAAATTATTCCATTATTCTAAATATATCAACCAATATTTGAGATATTGAAAATATCTTCTTTGGGGCCCCAATAGCTCCGTCTATAAGCATTTTCGGACCCCTTCTCCATAAAAACTTTCAGAAGCGAAAGCAACTAGAGGGAAAAATATCGTGGGCAACTGCGGTTTTTCAAGCTTGGAATGGATTCTACCAGGTGATCATTTGAAAACTATCCACCCCTAATAACTTTTGATTCTCAGTGAAGATTCCTTCGAGCAAAAACAGGTCGATTTTTATATCAAGAGGGACATCTAGAACGTACATTGAGAAATTTCAATCTTTGGCCCCTTCGCCCCCACCCACCCTAACTCTAAATTTCAAATAGCAACATCTACTTTACGACACATCAAATTGAAGAGAATTTAATTCTCGTCCTAAAAAAATATTTTTGAATTTTAGACCCCACTCCCCATTTTCCTTGAATTCTCCGAATGTCCAATCAAATATTCCTGGCCCCTCAAGGCCCTTCAATGAAGTTAACGTCATCCTGCATAGCACCAAGAGAGAGAAATTTCTGCAGAAAAAGTTTCACCAAAATTCACACTTTATCACTTTTGCTGCTCCCCCACCACAATTGAGGAGTTTAAAATAAAACCACCTACTGTGGGACACATCAAATTGAAGGTAATTGAATTCTCTTTTTCTAGAAACATTTTTTCAAAATATCCAAAAACCCCCTTTCCCTTCAAAATTTTTTCAAATGTCCAATTTATTGAAGGAGGGAGGAAAATTAAAAAAAAATTGTTCCCAGAAAGACAAGTCAATTTTCTTTAATTGAAGTATAGGTGTTGCCTTCTGGATTCTGGATTCTAAATATTTTGGGAAGTCGGTGGAACACAGTTTCATCTGGCACGCAGGCCTCATTATTGGGCCCACGTGCCAGACCAGCACGTCCTTTCCCGTTATTCCTCTCCCAGACCAGCTGGACTCACCGAGCCGCAATGTGGCGCTTGGATGTTTGATGATCGGTCCATCCAAGCACTGGGGCCGACAAGCGCACGGTTGACCTTGACTCCGTCTTTCACCCCCGGACCGCAGGTGCGGATGACCGATACATCCTCGCGCCCTGCGCCGGTGTTCCTGACTTCGTCTGCCTCCCGACCACGCTGCCGGTTATCCTCTACACTTTTCCGTACCGCCAGCTGAAGCATGTATACTCGGGGGGTTTGCCTAAGACCACCCGAGGAGGAGTTCCAGACCGGCGACACCTAGTCACCCATCCAACTCTTGGCAGCGGCCAACGTTGCTGCAGTCGAGTTATCACCCGACTGGAGCGGCCTACTACACACGCTACGCCTTCCTTTAGGTGTTGCCTTATGGAGTTTCAAAGTTGGGCGGGGGAGAGCAAAGGAGTGAATTTAGGCAGCACCTTTTTCACCAAGAATTCTTTGCCTCGATACTATCTACGATTACGTCGACTAAATTGAAGAGAATTGAGAGATCGAGAATATTAAACAGAGCAATCTAAGAATATATGGAAAAAGGGGGATAGGTTTGAAAAATTCAAACATTTTTTTATGGAAAGAGATTTTAATTCTCTTCAATTTGATGTATCGCAAGCTATAGGCAGTGCCATTTGAAATTTTGCAGTTGGAGCAGAAGGGTCTTTAATTTTTTAGATGTTCCCCTCGATATAAAAATGGACCTGTTTTTTGCTCGAAGGAATATTTACCAGGAATCCAGAGTTCTTACGGGTGGATAGTTTTCAAATGATCACCTGGTATTGTGTATGATGTAGATTAACTGATTTTCCAGAAAATTAATTCCAAATCCATCGATCTCCTTCCACCAAGAAAATCGCAGTTCACCTACTCGCACCACCCACTTCTCCGCACCTAATTTTAATATTATGAAACGCCCAGAAATTTCTCGTTTCACACAGCCATCAGGCGCTCGAGCGGTCCTTTTGCCTTCTTCTTCATTGCCAAAATTAATTTCGGATTTAATTACCTCCACTCTGCAAAATGTAATTACATCTTTTCTCGTTGAGAGTTATCGGGAAATTTCCCTCGGCTGGGCCATGTTATACTCTCCTCTAGATGCGTACACGCCGGGGCATATAAAGACCAAAAGACCAATTACATCTCTCGCGCTGAGGCCAAATATGAATTTAACAAACTTCCCGACACATTTTTTTGATGTGCATGCGCTTAAAGGGAAATTAAAATTTCTCGTGGAACGGCGCTTTGATCTCGCGCGATTATCCTTTCACAGAGAATAATAATCGCAGGATGAGGCGAGATATGCGCTGCTGGGTGCTGGGTTGTTGATGATGACGTAAAAAATATTATATTAAAGTAAAGAGGGCCGTAATTAAATGCTGGGGAGTCTTATTAAAAATTTAATAATATCTCAGAAATGAGAGTGATGACGGACTTCAAGGCTTGATGGCGAAAAATAAGAGATGACTCGATTTTTACCATCAGATACCCGCAGTGACGAAACTCACTCATTTCCTCCCAGAAGTTGCAGCCTACCATATCTGAGACACCTTGAAAACCATATGAATATTTGATATAGGTACCCGAACACCTTCTGGAGTTTTGCAAGAGCTAGAAAAGGCAGATCAAAGGTACCTGCAGCGATGCCGTTTGGTAGTGCCTGATGTGAGGGTGCGGACGCGTAGACATTTCATGACCATTTTAAAGCCGTAACCAACTAATTATGTTGACTTCAGCAACGTAGGTATAGGTATGTACTATGTACTATGTATATGGTAAAAGCATAAGCCTGGGGCTTCTCGCAGATACCGATGTGGTCGCAGCTACCGTATGATCAAAAACTTTCCTCCTCTAGTCAGGCTGTGGTCTGGTCATTGGCAGGCAAACGAGGCTGATTTTGGCCGAACCACAGCCTGCCTAGAGGAGAAAAGTTTTTGATCATACGGTATCTGGAGAACTGAAAAACTGCTAAAATACGGGACGAGCGACGAGACTTACTATAGTAGGTTCACTTGTACTGTGACTCTAGTTGGCTGGGCAAATTTTCTACTTTAGCATTGTAGGCTTGCCGCCTTTTCACCTGGTGTGAAACTGACTTCTCTGGAAGTGAAGATATATTTCTTATCAAATTGATATTAAAATCTTGGGAAACTGACCTGGTCATATGTGGAAGTGCGACTAGGGGGACGCAGAGCTGTGTTACCGTCATTTAGACACCAAAAGAGCACGGGGCGGCCGCAAATCCAAGTGATCTTGACGGCGGCCCATTCAGAGTCGACAAAAACTCGTTCCGGAAGCCCCAAAACGAAAGCAAATTGCAAATTGAAGGTACTTACATCAATTTTGGTTCAATACGCAACTTTGAGCGGCTGGATTTTTTGAAATTTGGTTTAATTTACTTTTTACACGTAAATTCTTTTGCCAATGACAGACTGCAGGGCGATCCTTGTATCGCCCATAATTCTTCAGGGTTTGGCTTGTATTTTTGACTGGAAGAGGCGAAAGGGTTGATGATTGCATGGGGCCCCTTTTTGGATGAAGGGCATTGTATACTCTTTAATTTGAAGCACCGAAAGTTGAACCGGCTTCAAGAGGTTAGGAATATTTTTCACAACTGTCAAATGTCGAGGCTCTCTTGATTTATTTGTTCATTGGCGAAAATTAACAACAGGTCGAAAAATTGTTACATTCTCCAATAAAATGGAAAAAAGCGTCAGACATCACGTCCCGCAAAAATGTTCCGGTTATCTGTGAAGGAAATACGCAAAAAATGTGTTTCAAAACTGGTCCGGCCAGAGCAGCCAACTGCAAAGTTTTGGGGATTTTCTATATTTCACATTTGGAAACTTAGAAACAAAATCTCACAGCCAACTAGAATCACGGTACAAGTGAACCTACTTTACCAAATGCTCTGATTAGTGATTGCGCATCGAAATTGACTGAACCGCTACTGCACATTTATAACATCTCTTTAGGGTAGGGACCTTCGTTTTTCCAACGCGATGGAAGTGTTATGACAAGAATCATGGCCGGTTTTGAAGTCGGAAAAGGACTCAAGTTATCGAAAATTACCGTCCCATATCAATGATATTGTCCCTCATCAATAACCAAAGTATTACAGATCTGCATCTCAAATACGATCACCAGAGAAGTCAACAGAAAGATCCAATCAAGTCAACACGGCTCCATCAGTATCAACAACCACAAACCTCATCCACTGTCACCGATGGACATAGCATAGTCACTGGATGCCAGAGGTCGAACAGATGTAATATACTGATCCCCCGTCAAGGCCTTCAAAGTGATCAACAGTGTTCTTCTGAGCTGAAATTTTTTAGCTTCCATCAGAACCTTATCTTATGAGGATCTGATGTTAGTCCTGCTTATGGAAAAGAGAATTAAATCGAAAAAATATGTAGATTATAAACACTATAGGCGGTTGACCTTCTTTGAGGGAAATGGTCCATTCGTGTAGAAAGCTTCAGGGAAATTAATATTATTTTCAGGAGGTTTCAGTTGCCGCCCTGCAACGTCGGCTGTTACGTCAGTTCATAAAGGCACCTCAGAACTGTCGCTATGCTGTCTTGTGCAATCCACTGCAGCAAATTTTGTGTTCCTGTGATTTCTTGGGACCCCACAGGCTATTTATTGGGCCCTACGTCGGTGACCAGCGTCGTCGCAGACTTTTCTTTGCGTCATCCATAGATTTCAGCCAAGGATAGGCCAGAGACTGTCGCCTACGAGCTGACGCGATGAGTTTTCACTCATCAACTGTTGGCACACCATGACTGTATCTACTCAACCCAGCCAAGAAAAGGTCACCTCTGGATGGTCGCGCAGTCATCCACCTACTTTTTCTTAAGATTTTCTGCTTGGACCTCACTAACTTGGAGATACGCATTCACATCCTTGGAGTCAAAGACGGTGTCCGCCGAACTACCGGCCGGTTTTATTAGGAGAACTTTTGTCAACTGAATATTAACATTTTCTGACAACAAATAAGTGTAAGTATTTCCACAAGTTTCGTCCATACGAGAAAGCTCAAAAAAATTCCAACAGCTTTGTTTATGAATCCGGCATAGCTCTCGAACGGCACTGTGTTCCGCCAACTCCCCAAAATGGAATTCAGAGTCCAGAATCCAGCTCTCGAACGGCTTCTCCGTCAATAGTACGGGCATGTACGGGTTTCTGGCTCACCCCCGAATCGGAGTCTCTGGGTTTGTTACCTCATCCTCAAGTCAAGATTTTCACCGAATATCGTAACTATCTTCCATTACCTTATCTTCCTTATCCTTATCCCTATGCTTATCTTCCAAATAACTCAATAAGTCGAACTTCTTCTTTTTCTCATCAAATCTTATCTATTTCGGTTCGACACCTACTACATCTGAGGACAAACGGTCATTTCCCAAAATTTTGGTCTTTTTCAATTTGATGTAACTTTGGACTGCTACAATAAATTTGTATTCTGTTTGAAGTCTTCTCTGACTTAATCCTTTGGCTATCAGTCCGTTCCTTTTTGTGAGACACTAGGTCCTTCACATAAGGTTGGTGTTCAATACAACAGTGCAAAATTTTTAAACCGTGAAAAAAAAATCCTGGATTTTAACCACAAGGAGGAGGCTGAGGTAGGCCTTGAAATACAAAATGATGTTTGAATTCTCCACTTATCTCAATTAGTCACAGGATGGACACAAAAGATCATCTTTTTGGTTTTGCAGCGATACTTCTTCCCTCGTTGACCGATTTTGAAAACGTTCAGCTCATGTTGAAGCTGAACTTTAGGTGAAAAGACCTTAGGATCAGAACTGACTCGAGACAAATAGTCAGAATCAAGAGTTCAACAACAAAAGGTGGCCCAAATCTGAAATGCCGTCGACAGCCCGTTCCGGAGAAGGATTTGGTAAAAGTCATATCTCTTTCGGAGAAATCGTTCATTCTGAATACGTTGAGGTTTTTCTTGCTTGTACGAGACAAGAATTGTGGGCGAGAGAATCAAATTACAACTGCATGTTCGAAAAGGAGAAACAGCCCCTTGTTCACCTGAAATTAGTCGTAACCATCACTACGAAAATCAAACCAATTTCTTACCTAAACTAAACTGGTTTGTCTATTAATCATTGTTTTGATTTTTGTAGTGTTGGTTACGACAATTTTTAGGTACAAGGTGCTGTTTTTTCTTCTTAAGCTAACTTTACATTGAGCAACAATTGCGTGCAATTGTTGCATGCAACTGTTGCACGCAACAGAATTGCCTAGTCTAAAACAAAATTGCATGCAACCGTGAATATGTTGTAATTTTGTTGCGTGCAACTTGCAATTTGTCACTAGATTTTTGTTGTTTGGTGTGCAAAGAAAAATGAATGGAAACAGGGGCTGAGAAAGTACTAGAAGAAGATCAATTCGGGTTTAGACGAAATAGGGGAACACGTGAGGCCATTTTAGCTTCACGAGTTTTAGTAGGAAAAACAATAGGGAAGGCGTCGTCTCCATAGGTTTTGTGATTGTAGATTAAGAAAAAGCCTTTGGTAATGTAAAATAAGGAAAGATGTTAGAAATCCTCAAAACGGCAGGGATAAAATACAGAAATAGAAGACACGAGAATACAGATTGGAAACGAAGAGGTATAGAGAAAGTCGCGAATTTCTGCTATTTGGGCAGTCAAATCACTCAGGGTGGTAGGAATAGGAGGGACACTGAGCAAAGAATAGCACAAGGCTGAATCGCCTTCAACAAAAAGAAACCACTCTTATGTTTAGGAATGATAAATTTAGCAGTTTGGAATTTCGTCCATCCGCAGGAAATTTTCAAGGACTGTTTATATTCTTGAGCCAGCTCGTTCTGCACGAGATGCAAAGTCCCTTTCGATGATCTCCTATCAAGCCACGGCTTCACTCACCACCTCCTTGGGCGACAGTGTTCTTCGCCAAAAACGGCAGCGCCAGCAAGGACGGCATCCATTATTATTGCTGCCATCATTTGACGTTTTTTGATAACTTGGAGTTCCCAATTTCAATTTCCAATTGTTTTTCTTACTTTGGTTGGTAGGATCTAGTTCATATCACTCAACAAAATTGCATAGATTTGTTGCGTAGTGTAAAGCGTCAAAAAATTGCACGTGCAACATCGTTGCGCGCAATTGTTGCAGTCAACCGTTGCATGCAACAGTTGCAGTAAAATTGCCCAATGTAAAGTTAGCTTTAGACATGCATTATTCTCTTGGCTAGAACAAGCAAGAAAAACCTTAACGTATTCAGAATAAATGATTTTTCCGAAAGAAACGTTACTTTTACCAAATCCTTCTCCCAAACAAGCTGTCGACGGCGTTTCAGATTTTGGCGACTTTTTTATGGCCACTCTTACTTCTGACTGTTATTCTTGAGTCATTTCTGATCCTCAGGTGTCTCTGCGGTTAACGAGGAAAGAAGTTATCACTGCAAAACCAAAAAAATATTTTTTTTGTGTTCACTCTGTAAATGAAGGAGATAAGCGGAAAATTCAAACACTATCCTGTACTTGAAGGCCTACCTCGGCATCTTTGTGGATAAAATTCAAGGAAATTTTTTTTTCAAACGGGAGCTTCTTGACGGTTTAGAAATTTTGCACTGTCATATTGAACATCTTGTTCAAACCTTATGTGGAGCATCAAGTGTCTTGCAAGACTATACGGACTAATCCAAAGGATTAAGTCAGCGAACACTTTGAACAGAATACAACTGTTTTCTGCAACCCAGATTTTATTATTTATTTTAGAAATCCAAAGTTACATCAAATTGAAGAAAGGCAACAATTTTTGAAACGACGTATCGACTTTTGCGTTGTTTATGAACAATTTTCAGCAATAGGTCAATGGGGAGTTTGCGTGGCACGTACATGTGTACGAGGTAACGTAACTTTCAACGTGAAAATAAACGAGTTTGTTATTTACAATCCCTTAGTTACAGGGGAATTTCCACTTTCAACGTTGCGTTACGTCGTATAGGGGGAATGCAAGACACTTGTCCATACGGGAGACATGAACCACTAGCTTTTTTGAATTCAAAATTAGCGCCAATATGATGACAGTGTGGTGAGCCGAACTCCCTATCGGTCCCGCCATCAGCCCACGAAGACCAGTCGTGTAACGTGGCATAGCTTTGTTACCGCAAACAGTTTGAGTTTTTGAAGCTCCAAACCATGATGTACTCGAACCGTCTGAAATCTAAATATCTTGAAACACAAACAAGGTAAGTAATGTTATTCTGGCTCATCGTTTAGCACGATAATTGTTCTTTTCGCCTCTGATTATCAATTTTTATTTTATTTTAAACTTTTTTGAGTTAGTGTGTGTTCAAGTAATAGAAACGCAGGAAGGGAGACTTGAACCACTTGTTTTGTGGACAGTTGAACCGTGGCTTTTTTTGTGCTAAAACTTGTTATACATTGATTGGAACTGATATGATCAACAGTAATATCACAAGTGCTTAGATTTTTACGATAATTTTGACCTAGAGGGCATTATCTAGAGAAAACTAGCCCGAAGGAAACGCTTGGACAAAATTATATGGGAAAATCTCGAACACGAGTTATATTTTGCTGATTACTGCAAGAAAGAAGTCCAAAAGGACAGCTGTCAGACCTTGTTGTTTGCATCCATTATATTCGGTTGTCCTTGGCAGTGAGAAATGGATAAGTGGATATTATTCTTGCAGCTCTAATAATCAAGGGCGTTTTATGTAATAATCAGTATTACTACAGGTGCTATACTTTCCATAATCCTCGTTTTGCTTTATGGCTATTTCATTCTTGAATTGTTTTTTGTTTTGTTTGGCAGAGTGCTATAACTATTGTTAGACACATATTGAGATTTAAAACTTTATTGGTATTTTTTTATAGATACATTTGTTTTGACAGAAATTTACGAACTTTATCGATATAATGTTAGGCATTGGTATCTCCGGTTACCTGGTAACATTTTTGTGATAAAATTCCTGATATTTTTTAATTAAATTATACAATCAGTCACAAAATGTAGTATGTTCAAATCTCCCCAGTAGCTGGTTCATCTCTCCCAGTGGTTGAGGAGACATGATCCAGATGCAAAATTTTTTCAAATGTGGTTCCATTCTTCGGATTTGAGAATCATTCCAAAACAAAAAATACACACTGATTCTACGATGTCTACACATTCCGTGGGGCTTTTCGGTAGTTATCTGATAGAGCCCCAGACGTAACAAAAAAATAAGAAAGAAAAAGTGGTTCAAGTGTCCCGCACTCCCCCTACGTTCCGTGAGACGTGCACACGTACGTACGACGTAACGTAACTTTCAACGTGAAAATTGGCGAGTTTGTTATCTGCAATTCCTTACTTACAGGGGAGTTTTCACGTTCTACGTTATTGCGTTACGTCGTACGTTCAATGAAATCGCAAACTCCCTACTATGTACGATTCCTTGGTAGTCACGTTTTTCGACCAGATTCTCAGGAATCATAGGCGACTTGAGGAGAAACTTATTTTTCTTTATTCTTGACCCACGAACAACCTTGCTTATAGCTACAAGTTGTTTGTCGGTGCCGATTACCTAGTAGGAAAGAATTTGTTATACTTATTCACGCTAATAGAAATGAAAATATTCATCGCATTTCGTATTCACGTCTTCGCGAAACCGTCATCGTACAAAAAGAAGTCTAATGAATGAATTTCGGGTTTTAGCGATTCCTGCGAAAGCTCTCAAACGGTGTCAAGCCAGGATTTTCTCGGGGATTTCGACTGATGGCGGAAACCGCGCGCCGCCACCAGCATTCACCGTTCTTTTACTCTCCGCGTGCCCGGTAATTAATTAAAAGGGCATTAAGCAATCCATCACGGCGTTTAATTCAGTTTCTAACAGGAGTAAAGTGCACTTAGCATTAAATCCACTTCTCAATCCTAAAACCAGGACGTGACAGTCCTAAGCCCCGAAACGTCGCGCCCCAACGGTATTTACACGTAAAACACCACAAAAAATTCCTCCTGCGATGTCTGAATGAATCGTGATCATCAGCCCGCGCAGAATAAAAACGAAGAGCTTGGGTTCCATTCGGAAATATAAACCGATAATGAGAACCGTATCAATTCGGTCGTTAGTAACTCGAAACACATTTGTTTAAGCCATTGGAAAAAAATACAGAGACAGTTTCCGTTGTGTGCGTGTGTGTTTTTTTACAGTCGACTGTTGAGCTGTCAATCACTTATCCTGTTCATAAAAATCGTGTAATTTTTAGCATTATAGAAATATGAATGCAAAAAAGAAACTCAATATCGAAAGTCTATTGTAGGTCAATGGGGGTGATTGACTCTGTGTCAATGAACATGCACATAAGAGGGGAAACGCTCCATGGGATATGTCCGATGGTGGATTGGTGCGGAGGAAGAAAAAACGGGATAGACGTAAAAAAAACTGGATAACATTTTGGTTGGTTTTGAAACAACTAGGCCGAATATCGTTTGTTCTTAAAAAAAAAAAAAACGTTTCTGAGTGAATTGGACTAATTTTGTAAAGTAAAAATTATTCTTTCTTTCAAGTTCCTCCATGGAACAAAAAAACATTTTTTTTTATATATCTAAGTTTTTATTCTACCCCTCTAGATATTAGCTCAGACGAATTTGGTCATCCATTTATTTTGATAAAATACTTTACTTCTCATTCTTTCCTTGTAATAAGCATGCATCATTAGGCCAGTCAAATTGAACAAATTTTTCCGTTTGAGGGAAAAAAACTGTCGGAGTTTTAAAAATCTGACAGGTAGTCAGATAGGTAAGTAGAAAATCACGGTAGGATTATTGTATGCGAGCTCTGTCTGTCTGAGTCTTCCGAAAGTTCCAGCAGTTTCTTGGTCCCAATTTTGAACGACAAAATAGTTCCCTGAGCACCAAACCAACGACCAGGAGCTATGAAGTCCCCTTCTTCATATATGGCTATGAATTTTTCACTTGGCACAGCTTTCATGAATCGTTTTCTTCTCTTTATTGTCAACTTGCATTCCTTGATCCTCGTTCTTGATCCATGAGGGCGAACGATTGGAATACATTGGGAGATTTCAACGGTCGATCAGAAAACATCAGTCGAATTGGCGGAGGTGTCGACATTCCAGAACACACGGGAAGCACGCGAAATGTGTGTGATTTTTCGGGAGTCGCCTAGAAATTGTATGCAGGGCCACTGTGGAATTTGCTGGAGGACCCATGGAGCATCCGAGTACACTAGTCGGAGGCATATATAAAGCACCAATCATCGGCTTAGAGCAGTATTAAATGGGAAGCGATCGAGTGCGATAGAAGCGAAGTAGTGATCAGCGATATTCTCAAGTAAAAAATTGTTGGCGTGTATTCATTGTAGTACGCGGTAATAAACAGTGTGTGTTTTGAAACGAACCCGTAAGCGAAATACGTGAAATAGTTATTTGATGGGAACTTGCGAATCGAAGTTCCATTATGAATATGAACATTGTTTTTCGTTTATCATTTAAGCTGAATTCATAGTTGCAGTAAGTTAAGAAATAAGAAGTAAGGTAGATTAACATGCGCAAAACAATATCACCATTCATAGTGGCAGTAAGGTATGCAGTAAGCGTTAGCAGTATGAAATAAGAATTAAGGAGATGGTCCAATTCCATTTCTTACTGCTTATTGCTTACTGATCGTATAGCATCGTGCCATTTCGTGCGGGTTCGTGTGCACTCCTTGGTGAATTTTGAAATTCTCTGTTGGTATGACTGACTATGACGATTGACGAAGCCCGAGTCTAACCTAACCCATAAATTCTAAAATGGATTATTCTGGTCATCTATCAAATCCATTACCAAAATTTCGAAAAACACTCGTGGTAAAAACAACAACACAGAGGTTATGTACCTACTCAAACTCAAAACAGAGAAAAAGTGGACTCGGACTGTCAAGTGAACAGCTGAGCTGTCATATGGTGTCAACACTGTCAACAGTCAACAACGTCAACTATTGCGCATGCCTATTTCTTACTTTTTTGCAAACTCTGAATCATTTCATACTGCTTAACGCTTACTGCTTACCTTACTTCTAACTGTTATTTCTTATTTCTTAACTTACTGAAACTATGAATCCAGCTTTAGAGGTCATACATGACGGTGAATTTGGCATTTGCTGCATGGCATGAAAACAAACCTTGCTTTTAACAGGAATAGGTTGTATAGACCGGAGAAGTGATGACGTCACAACATGGCGGTTGACGTTTGTTTGACATTTTCTGGGGTTTCACAACAAATAAAAGTCATTAGTCTTTTTCGAGCCGGTTACACTTGGTTTTAGAATTTGACGTTTGAGCGAGGATTGGTTATAAGCGGTAAAGGGAGTGCCGCCATTTTGATAACATCACCGGTTCGGTTATACATTTAATAACCTGGTCATGAGGCTGGTTATTGTTATAGTGGGGGAACAAATTGTGGCGGCAACAGATTTGAATTTGAAACAAGCAGCGGTCCAGAATTTCTAAACGTGAGACGTACCTAACCTAACCTCAAAAACTTGACGACTTGACTTGGCGACGAGAAAAATCAAACACGATGGACCCACAACAACATCGGGTAATCCAGATGTCCGATGGCCGCCTGATGGTGGTTGATTCCTGAAAGTACTTGTCATACCTCCTATATTTATATAAACTGCTGGACAACGAAGTTGTCGGTATCGAGAAAATGGTTCGACTTTGGAGACCAATATCTCCCGATTGCCGATTGCGATATCCATTTTGATTGTTGCGTCAACTAGCCTCATCTTTCCGTAGCCCATCTTGTAATAGTAAATGTTAAGAAACTTCATGTAAATTTTCTACAGGGTGATACGTGAAATGGTGCAAAATTGCAACGACTTCATCGTACCCCCCTTTCCCAGAAAAATATTTTTTCAATATTCTAATACAAAAATCATGAAGTGTAATGTCTTACCTCAAAACGGTTTTGAAGTTACCCAGATTGGAAGTCGAACATTGAAGATATAAATTTTTATGTTGAATGTTGTAGATTTACGGAACTCAGACATAGCACAAGCACAAAAAGTGTAACGTCCGGGGAGGCTTTACTTTACTCGGAAACTGAAATTTTACATCGTTATCATGTTCAGGGGCTTAAACTTGCAAATAGAACATGTTTCACATCTAAAATTTGGATGAAATTCTGACGAAATTCAACGTACGAAAAACAGGCAGTGACAACCACTTAAAAAAATGCCCCCTGCTTGGCCCCACACCAAATATTCGGGTTGTGTTGAGAATAAAATTGTCCTGGACTGTTGTACGAACAATCTTGCTCAATGTCAACATTCATTAATCAAAAAAGACCTAATCTCGCGTGCCAACAAGGCAAATCTGTAACATTCAACATAAAAATTTATATCTTCAATGTTAGACTTCCAACTTGGGTAAATCCAAAACTGTTTCGAGATAATACACCACACTTCACGATTTTTGTATTAAAATACATGAACAAATTTTTTTTGACAAATGGGGGTACGATGAAGTCGGTGCAATTTTGCAGCATTTTACGTATCACCCTGTAGAAATGTTACATGAAGTTTTTCAACATTCACTTTCAGAGGATAGGTTACGAAAACATTAGGCTAATTAACACAACAAACAAAATGTAAATCGCATTCGGCAATCAGAAGTTATTGGTCTTCAAAATCGAACCATTTTTCCGATACCGACAACTTCGTTGTCCAGCAGTTTAGTAGAAGAAATATGAATAGTTGATTTTCAATTCAATTCAATATAACTATTTATTGTTACTTCGGTATTAAGGATTTCATAGAAATTATATGTGTGATGTGATCACGATACACGTGTGATCCACAAAATTCGTTATCAGGGCCCTGATTGGGGCCCACCCGGGTGACTTCGGAAACGAGATGTTCATCGATTCAAGTGACTGGATTGGCTGAATGACTGAATTTTTCACCTTCAAAGTTATCCTAGATTACAAATGGTTCAAGTACACGGTAGTAACAGAGACAAGTACAAGTACGTAACTATTTGAGGCTAGCAGTCCCTTTTCTCTCGCCAAATGCTGATAGCCAAAGTTATAACCGCAACGTTTTAGCGAGAAATGTCAGATGTCAAAAAAATGACAGTATCTGTTACTGTTAATCTAATGTCAACCGCTAATACCAATCGGTTACAAAAAGTTACTCGCTCGAAAAAGACTAGTGCAAAATGGCAACACAAGAAACAAAAGACAGAAACGTCTGAGGAAACGTCACGTTCATGTCATGTTTGTTTGCCTCCAGAAAATGATGAACAAATGTCAACCGCCATGTTGTTACACACTTCTCCGGTCTGGCACTATCAGTTTTCAATGAAAAGGGACGTTGCCATATTATGTGCGATTAAATCTACCAAAACCACGGCTATATTTAGCTGATATGAAGTGTTGAAAAGAAGCTCAGACATAATTCGACGAACAATAAACTCTCCAAATAAAACTATCTACCTAATAATGGTTATGAGGAACTTATTAGAAGATGGAAATCGGCGCTAGTCTCAAAAGACTCTAGATTTTCATACTTAAAGAGAACCCTACTCTTGTCAGACTCCGTCAATAATAAAACTCAATCTACCCCTGGATGGCTTTGTCAACCACGCAAATATTGATACCGATAAATAAGAGCAGACTGCACAAAAATGGCACTAAAAAAAAATGGGTCGAAATCCGCGCCTACCTGGCATGCCGCCGCAAAATGTAGAAAAAGTGTGTCACCTTTTGAAAAGCTAATGGGTAATTTATTACCTGGGCGATTAGGTAATGTACCTGCGTGATCCGCGGATGTAACGCTTGTTACCTGGGATGACATGTGCTCAATTATACGCCGAACATGCCCGTACACGAGGCACACAAAACAACAGGTAGATTAGGACCCACCTGTCGATATTAAACAGATCCAAATTTGGCACAAGTCCCAATTTTTCAGAGCACCTTATCGCATCGCCCCATAAGAACAACATCTTGGAGATATGCCGGCTTCGACTTTTATTGATATTGATTCTTTTCCGTATTTCTTGATGACAGCTCAGCGATCTGTTAATGGCCCGAAATTAACTATAAAATATCCGGGGACTGATCTAAATTTTCTTTCAGAAAGAACCCCATGAAGAACAGCGCCCCGCTTGAAAAGTCAATAATAGAGTGAATTGGTAGTGATTTTGCATGTCATGTGTCAGACTCGCTCTTGTTTTCGGTGCCCCGGAATCGGATTTCACGTCACCTCTCATACAACTTATACTTTGATACGCTACACTTTTATGTAATTTGGAGAATACGCTCGTTAGTGAGAGGCAGAGAGGCGAAAGTCTGAGAAAAGCAAATTTTCGTTTGTATATAAAATGTGCGTCACACACCCCGAAGAGTTTTTTTTTCTTCTTTTCGTCTTGTATACGTCTCGACTTTAACGGATCGAATTTACGGTTAGATGCGACCGTTCTGTTTCGTCTCATTAAAAATTGAAATTTTAATGGAAATTCCGATGGGTAGGTAGAGGTAGGTACTCGCGAGCTAACGACATAAGCGCCAGCGATTAAATAATGCAATTTACGTCATACATCAGGGGGCGCTTTTTAGTTGACGTACAAAATTTCTTCGTAAACCCTTAATTTGAGAGACTCTAAGTGCTCGCCTTAAAACACTTTTTGCCGTCAATGCCAGTTTTTCAAGCACCACCAACAGAGTCTTGGCATTCCCAGTTCCCACAACCAAAGCTTTCTGTAACGGCCACTGCGATTATTCGAATTAAAATATTTAATCAACCGCAAGAGATGGTATCAAGCAGTTTCGCATTCGATTGCTGCTGGATGCCCTCCAGCTCCGCTCTACCGAATCTGACATATGCCGTATTGTGACGTTTTGGTCAAAATAAGAGAGTGGGCAATACCAAATGTTGCATTATTCTGGAAACGCAACGGTTTTCAAGATTACAATTGTTCGTGAGGGTCCTTCTGCATCCAAAGGCCCGTATAATGGTTATGCATATTTAAAATGCGCTTAACTGCTGTGCGACCCGGAAGTCAATTGGCGGAAATATCTGACAAAGATTGACACTTTTGCCCTTATTATGCTGGACCTGTGCCGTATAATTTAATGAGATGTGGGATATTTCAATGGCTATTTTTTTTTTCATGCCTATGAAACTTTGATGTCAATGGCAAATCTGTCTCGAGATCTATCATTAAATATGCAGAGTTTCTTTAGATTCGGTCGATGGTAGGTAATGACTGGCCGTTACGTAAGTTTTTTTCATAGAAAATCGTTATTCGTTGCTATTCTTATATTTATTTCAGAAATTAGGGAAAAAATATCTTTGTGGCTTGAGACCGTTTCCACGTTTGATTAAAAAAAAAAACGCCAAGCCCAGGATAACAGCTTTGCGAGATCTAATGCGAGATTTACGAGTACCAATCAACTATAACCGTGGATACAACCGACTGTAATCACGCCCAAGTGAATCTTCGTAGGCCCATCAGTTGCTCAGTTCAAGATGAAATCTTGACTTAAGGCTCTATTCTCAGCAGGCCAAAATTATTTTGAGGATTTTTCCCTCAAAAATGGAGATAAAAACTCAATTTTAGTTCCCCGACCCACTACCCAACGAGGAGGGGAAGTATTGTGAACGCGCAAATTTTTTTTTGAGATTTCGACGGATATATCCGTTCTGAGGTCCTCTATGACGATTAAGACCATTTCCAGAATGATCTCTGTCTGTATACTTAGTACTAGCGGTTCACAACATAATCTGGTACAATCCTGAATCTTGTGATACAAACAAGAACTTCGGCACGATTGTTCCTAGAACCAAATTGAATAATTTGGCCCGCTGTTTTTCTCGATTACCCCCTGCTGGTCCGGGATTTGTGGTTACAGGAGGACATGACTATTTTTTTTTGCTGCAAGGACTGAACACTGCTATCAAATCATGTTTGATGTCATTTCTGAGTAACTGGAACCTGCTGATCAGGGCTGCTGATCACGATGTCGCTACTGTCAGAATGATGCGCCTGTCGGGAAACAAGGTAGAGCTGTCAATTTTAAAATGGGGCTTCCTGAATTAACAAATTATGGTCATTGACGGGAATGTGTGAGGTATCATCTCTGACATGATCGAGGTCTCCGAACTGATTTATTATAGAAATGTGATTGGTTTGAAACTGGTAAATATGAGGGGTCAAAACTATGATTATTGATGATCAAACATTCACGATTCGCATTGAATTGACATTTTTGTTGCGCTTTCAACTGAGCTAAGTTAGCGAATCACGATATTTGTGTCACGAATCATTGTCGAGGCGCAACGTTCGCGAGTTATGACAGATTTATTAGAATTGGCAAAGTTCTTGAAAGTCGCTGCAATGGCCATTCAGAAGAGAGTGGAATTAAAATTTCGACGGCCTTTTGACTCAGGGAGTTTACTTTTTAGCATAAAAATTGAATTCTGTCAATATTCGGGGGCTCATGAAATAGGTATTTTTTACTTTTTGATCAGCAAGCATTCCGCCATCGCAGAAGCGATACGTCAACCAGAAGCCGAGTGGGGGCTGTAACTCCTTGTAGTTGGGGCGCGCATCTTGAATTGGGTTTGATTGCTCTTGAAATACGATGTGTTGGGCATCATTTCTATTGTTTTTTGAGCCACTGATTCCATTCCTAGATGCAAAATTCTGATTGAGTTACAAGCGGAGTTGTGGCTGCCTTAGTACATGGGAGATATCCCCCCTCTTCCCGGATTCTAACTCAATCAACAAATTTCGCATCGAGAAATGAAATCAGCGACCCAAAAAACATTAGAAATGATTCCCAACACATCATATTTCAAGACAATCTAACCTAATCCAAGACGCGCAACCTAAGTACAAAGAGTTACAGCCCCCACTCGGCTTCTGGTTGATGTATCGCTTCAGCGATGGTAGCATGCATCGGCGTCATCAAATCATGCTGAAATATATCTTCTCAAGGATTCAAATGAACGCTTGCGTATAAAAAAATCGGTTGTGTCACCCCAAAACTTTCTTGACGAGTAGCAAGGAACGGATTGAAATTTGAAATGATGTCCCTTCGGGTGGGAAGTTAGAGAAAAAGAGAAAAAGATTGAAGAATTGGGATATTTTCTCTAATAAGGGATTTATTTGGAGCTTCATCATTTGAGTCTGGCCTCGATAAGCTAGGCCGGTGGATTTTAAAGCGGAAAACTCTCGGAAAACTTGAAGAATTTCAAAAGAAATTGCCTGGAAATGTTCAAGAATCAATAACCCACCCTTTGTTTAACGAACGTTAGTATACATCTGTTCACAAGCTGAAAAGTTAGAAATTAGAAGGTTTTCATCAGGAACCCAATAGTTATGTAGAAAGAAAAGCGAGTGAGACAGTAAGACGCATGGAGGTGAACGATCTGAAACTGGCACCACAGAAAGATTAAAAATAATTTGCAGGAAATTGAAAATTTTGAAAATTTGAATTTTCCAGGAGAACCTCAATAGTGCAAGCGGTACACACCTAAAAACACATCGATACTGCACTGGAGTGCAGTAACGAGATTTTGTATGGGCATACTTTATACCAAGACAGGCGATTTGACCCGCAGCACTCGATATTTTGTCCCTTAGGGGGCCAATGGGGGCCCTCCAAATTTTCAAGATGCAAGAACTTTAACATGAAGGTCATTGAGTATCGTCATGTATGTCATAAGTGAAGCTTACGGGTCTATTGAAAATGTTTTTATCAATTGTCGTCGTGTCCGATTCATTCTTCACACTTGAAAAAAAAATTCTTTGGCAGAGGTCAAAAAAAACTGTTTTTATTTTTTCTTCTATGCAAGTAGACGATAAATTCATATGTTCTGTTGCGTTCCCAACTAAATCGCATTCCCTAAACCTAATTATGAAGAAATTTTTCTTGTGATGGTATTTTTCAAAGAAGTGGTGACCTCTTCAGTACCTCTTTTCCAGGAGCATTTCTTTCTATGTCCCCACTGGATATCACTCGTATTTTTTGCAGGAATGGAGACCTCGAACTCTCTTCCTGGTAGTTGCGAAGCAATATGACTCAAAAACGCCCAAGGGAGCCCAAAAAAAAAATTCTGCTGGGCCGTCCAACTTACGATATTTTCATTTTATAGGAGAGACGCGGACCAGTATTCAATCCAGGCTGCAGGCGCAGGCGATTTGGTTTCAACAGAAAATATTCTTCCATGACGTGTTTTATTGCAGTACAACAAAACGCACAGTCTTTAGGTGTAAGTAGGTATATTTTCCGGTAGAACTTATTCGCTTAGATCTAATCTAGATCTTATTTATTTGCGCGTCTCCCCTACTACAAAATCAACATGCCAAAAATTTGACGGCCCAGCAGAAAAAGAAGTTTTAGGGCTCTCTTGTGTGTTTTGAAGCCATGTTACATGAAAATTACGAAGAAAAGAGTTCAAGCTTCTCATATCTGTGAAAATTGACAGTCTTATCCACTAGGAACATTGAAAAAAATGCTGTTGAAAAATGTGTACTGAAGAGGTCACCTCTTCTTGGGAAAATGATATTGCGAAAAAATTGTCTTCATATTTGGGCTTACGGAACGCGATTTAGTTGGGAACGCAACAAAACATATGAATGTATCGTTTCCTTGCACAGCAGAAAAAATAAAAACAGTTTTTTTGACCTCTGCGAAAGATTTTTCTTTCAAATGTGAAGAATGAATCGGACACGACGACATTTGATGAAAACATTTTCAATAGACCCCTAAGCTTCACTTATGACATACATGACGATACTCAATGATCATTTTGTGAGAATTCTTGCATCTTGAAAATTTGAAGGGCCCCCATTGGCCCCCTAAGGGACCAAAAATCGAGTGCTGCGGGTCAAATCGCTTGTCTCGGTATAAAGTACGGCCATGCAACATCTCGTTACTGCACTCCAAAATGCGGTATGCTTTTGTGTACCGCTCCCACTACAAATCTTTTTACAAATCATCTTATTATGAAGATTGATAATTACGGCTTCACTTTGAGCTCCATCATTCAAATCCGGTCTCGATAACTCAGGCCTGTTTTACATTTTTAACACGGATATTCCCGGGAAATTAAGAAGAAAATTATTGGAAAATGTTCAAGAGCCAGTAGACTAGAAATTGGTGGAAGATTGCAACTGCAGACATAATTTGACTCTTTTGTTTTGTTGCTTCCTGCAAATATTGGTCCTAATCGATCGGATAGATTTTGAATAAATTAATGGTAAAGTTTTGAGCTTTGACATTTTACTTCCCCGACTCACCACCCAACGGGGAGGGGTAGTATTGTGGGTGCTAGGACAATTCTTCGCGAACAATTCTTCGCCGGACAATTCTTCGCCGGACAATTCTTCGCAAGCATTGCGCCCGCGCATGATCGAGCTTATTGGGGCTCTTAAAGACACTTCAAGACACAAGGGGGCTCAGCAGGACCTGAAATCCTACAATGTAGACACAAGGAAGGATAGGGCTTCTAATATCGCAAGTAGACCTGGCAGGACTCATTAGGGTCCCCAACAATACTCTAAGACACAAGGGGGCTAGCGGAGCTCAAATCGCCACAATGTAGACACAAGGCTAGATAGGGCTTCGAGTAACACAAAAAGGCATTAGGGACTCAATGGGGTTCCAAACGACATTAGAAGACACAAGGGTGCTCAGCAGGGCCTATAAGCCACTACAATGTAGACCAAGAGAGCATAGGGCTGTAAATATCGCAAGTGGGGCTCACTGATGGGGCTCACTAGGGCCCCAAATGACACTCAAAGGCACAAGGGGGCCTATTATAGGGCTCCGATCAACACATGACGACAACAGGAGCTCACTAGAAGACAGAAACAAAGACAGGTTAAGGGGTCAACAGGGCTACAAATAAAACTGGAGAATGCCCCAGAGAAATTCGCTCCAACTCCATCAGCAGGAGTGGAAAAGGTAACAAACTTGTATTATAATATACTATTTTGTTTCTTTTTTCACTTGAATCTCAATTATATGTATATTACAGGGTTAAATACCGTATTATACTCTGTACAATACCCCAAAAATAAAATACCGTATTTTTACAACACTACTCATAAGAGCTCCAAAGTTCCCGGCGAAGAATTTTCCACGCGAAGAATTGTCCGGTCACCGTATTGTGAACGCGCTAAAAAAACATTTCGAGATTTTGACAGATATATCCGTTTTGAGGTCCCCTATGACGATAAAAGTGCGATTTAAAACTGACCTCCCCCTAGTTGCGCCACTTCTCACAAGTCAGCTTGTCGCTACTAAAAGTCCCCAGAAAATTCCCTAACATAACATTGCTTATCAAGAAGACTACTGTGTTTATTTTCGCTAATCTTGATATTATCATGATTTTCACTGGTCAATCGTTAGGATCGGATCGCAAGAGCTGGATATTGGCCAACTCTTGAAATCCTTAAAATCGTTGTAATTGTGTCTTGCGATCAAAATCTGGTTATGAAAGGTATAGAGGAAATCGGATCTTGCGATTAAAATTAATCGTACTTCGTTAAAATTGCGATTAAAATTGCGACTAAAATGAAAATCAAGTTATAAATTGCATCGCACTCAAGACCATTTCCAGAATGATCTCTGTATGTATGTACAGAGTATCCCAGCTGGAAAGATCCAGCGCAATTTTCTCAGAAAATTTCAAGGCAACAAGAAAAATTTTCAATTCGGAGGGAAGCCTGATTCTTTAGCTTTCTTTTGAGGGGGCGCCGATACATGTAGGTGCTCTAGTTTCCAAGAAAATGCAATTTGAATCTGGCGAGTCACAAGAGTTTGAAAATTCATGACCGAGAAAGAAGAATACTTCAGATTAAAGAAAATCCTCTTTCTTTGGGCTTTCCATTGATGTGTCGCCGATGTCTGTACCTTTGTTGATTTTGACATCAGCCAGTACTCATTGCTTCTGAAAATCCAGGTATGTTAAGTGAATAAGTAGCAAAGTCCTCACGGGGGTGAGTCTCATGAGCGCATTTTCGGAATGCAGATGATACCCCAAGAAATTATCAATCTTTATGAAAACACGAGTAGTCAATAATTTCCGACGGTAATTTTTTCAAAATGAGAATAGCACATTCCGTGAATTTGAAAGAACTGCAATACAAACTTCGACATGCGGCTTTAAATTTGCTTTTTTATTGTGTCATTTTTTTACACAAGCCAAACAATGGATATTCGTCTAGATATATTCTTCTGTTTTGCTCTATAAAATTCAAAAAAAAGCGCTACAGTCAGTCGATAAATTTGAAACGCCAAGATTGAGCGGCATTTGTGACGTCACCGTCCCCCGACCACTAAACACAAGTTCGCGGCGCGTCAGCCGGGTAGTTGAAGTGGGATTGTGACAGCCCGGCCAATGTGTAGTTACTATCCATGAAACGAGCAAAAGCGAGCTAGATCAGTAGCGTACTATCATGCCAAGATAATAATAATATTATTAATATATTTAACCATCAAAAGTTCACATGGCAGTCACAAATATGTATAACAACTATTTGTCAAATCATTTGAATCATTTGAATCTTTAGGCTTTTGCCATTTACATGCAAGTTACCCATTTGCAAGAAAAACTTTACGCCACTGTCAATTTCTGCGCTCTAAACGCAGTTGCCACACCTCCGATCCATACGATTGGATGGGAGACGATGACGACACACGCGGCGAGTATACAATGTGTTTGAAAATGAGAGTGCAATTCTCAAAAATTACTTTTTTCACCTTGAAATTTCCAAAATTTCACAAAAACAAAAAATAGGTGAATGTTTATTTTCACTGAACTTTTTGTTCAAGCAAAAAAAAATTTACGCTGTATAGGCCCATTGCAAATCTTGCAGTAGTTGCATTTGCGACTTGAAATCTATCCCTTACTTATGTATATAAGAATTACGTTTGGATAATGCATTATCAACTGATGCGATAATGTAGATAGTAATATGGACCGGGTGTTTTTAAAAATTATGAATTGCAGTTGGCTAGAAAGTTTTCGCGACTTGATTCAAACTGCGCTCTTGAAGCGGTCGGGCAGGCAACACGGGAAGAGGAATCAAGTCGCGTACACACGTTTTCACTCCCACAGCTTACGCCAGTTCACAATTTAAAAAACACGCGGTAGAAGTTAGTAACAAAAAAATAAAAACTGGGAGTGGCAAGGACTTACTTCTTTATATTATTAGAATAAGAAACTCGAGAAATGGTAAATACACAACCCTTCAATACCATTTGTAATTTTCCTCCCTAGCAACGCACGCCTACTCCGACGCCGAGTTTCGCAATTAAAATTAATCAGCCCGGCCCCCATAATTTATTGTCTCGGAGTGCCTATGGTCGTCCTCTGGCGCGGCGACAAATGAAATTAGTTTGATATAACGCAACACAACAAGAAGATCAAATAAAGTTCTTTGAGAAGCGAGAGGAGAGAGAAGAAATCCCGTGGACAAAACATTAATTATAACCCACAAAAGGAGCGGCTAGGGCGGCGGCGGTTTTGTGGTCGACGGCGGTGGCGAAAGCGAAGGCAGCTCAGCAGCACCACAGCAGCAGCAGCGGCGGATTACGGAGTGCTTCCGCCTCCCTTCGGCCCTCCACCCGACTAATTACTGCAGGTGAAAGCCTCCGCCGCCCCCTACCCGGGCCGCCCGCCCCCCAAAGAGGAGCGGTCGCCCGGGGTGTTTCTCGAGTGCCCCCGTATAATTGCGTTTTGCGGCTCGTTAAAATGTTTATTGTGGTGGAGGAACTTACGAAAAACCACTCGAGACCGGAAAAGAAGAATCGAGGTTTTTCTGGGCGGAAGGTGTTCGGAAAAGCCGCCAAAAATTAGCTCCGACAGCGAG
Organism: Anaspis maculata; assembly: GCA_949128115.1. Lineage (NCBI taxonomy): Eukaryota > Metazoa > Arthropoda > Insecta > Coleoptera > Scraptiidae > Anaspis > Anaspis maculata. The sequence goes on from OX421962.1 coordinate 94,404,321, forward strand.
AGCCCAAGCGTCATTATAGGCGCTGCGGAAGGATTTGTAGAAATGAGGATTTGTCCTCTTCTCTGAGCGACACAATAAACTGCAATTATTATTACGTAGAGAAGCAACCCGTGCTGCTTATATTACTCTGGTTTTCACGTTGGTCCTGTCACCGAAACTAGAACTGTTTCACAATGCATTTTCTGCGTTTTTACCCATCTCGCTATTAAGCTCAGCATCGAAACACATCGACATAAAATCAAGACACAGACGTCAATAGAATAAAAGTCCCCTGAATGGCAGCACAATCATTTTTGAGGGTTTCGGAGTAAAAAAATAGCATGTGCCCACCGCTTCGCCACCTGCCTTTGGGGTGTGCGCAGCTTAGGGCAACCCCCCGTGACAGCAGGGCCGATGTTTGAGCTACGGATTTGCAAAAAATATTTGCAAACATTTACATAAAGCATAAACACTGAAGGAAAAAACTGGGAGAGAAATCATTTTGGAGCATTAAAAAAAAAGGAAATTAAATCCGCCACGTAATGGACCATGATTTTTAATTAAAAAGCTGAAGGGTATTTTAATTAAAAACAATTGGACACTTTCAAGGCGCTAAGAAAAATTTGGTGGAGACAGAGGGAAATTGAACTATAAAGTGAGATGGTATTTATGCAAATCGGAAATAAAGCTCGGCTGGTGTTCTTATTTACTTTTCGGGTTTAATTTGGATAAACGAATAGATAAGAAATTTTTTCTTTCGCGAAAATTACAACCGTGGAAGGCCGTAGTCCGGCACAAATGCATATTTTATAAATAATGAATGAACCCAATATACAGGGTGCTTGCAAACTTGATGTAGAAAATTGAACCGCAGTTAGGGAAATGCTTTAGAAGTACCAGAAAGATGTTGAAAAAAATTTGGGGTTTTTATTTTTGGGATAGAGCGTCAGAAGGTGGTCTTTCGACCCCCTCTTTTTTTGTTATTTTAGAAGATTTTAGTAAACGCCTTCAAACAGACCAGAAAGCAATGTTTTTGAACCATTGAATATGTTTTGAAATTTTATTTACTATACAGGGTGAGTCGCAAATCCTGAAAATTCAGTGTCCTTTGAAAATGCATGCAGAAAATTTGATATAAGAACTATGTATTTATGTTATTTTATGCTCTGCAACAGTTTTATAACCTTTTACGGTCATTTTGAGAAAAAAATAAATTTTCAGGATTAATGACTCTTTATAAAATCAAAAAACACATTCAAAGGTTGAAAAAATTTGCTTTTCGATCTGATGAAAAGTGTTTATAGTACAGGAAAAATAGTAAAAAAATCGGCCAAACTTCGGAAAAAATATGGACGTCCTGAAAATTTGATACTCTGATGTTCAGAATTGAATGCTCTACAACATATCCAAGATCGCCAAAAATCGCACTTGGAGGTTTTGAGTTATTGGAGGGGGGGCAAAAAATTGCAATTTGAAATGAAGGGGATGAAAGCAGTCAATCCCTTGGAAGCAAATTACGTTATAATTCGACGCATGATATCCCGTTGATACCATTTTGGCACAAAAAGTGTCGATCACTGTTGAAGGGGGGTCGTGGGGAGAGGGGGAAGCAAAGCTCTGCTAGGTGGTCCATTTTGTTTTTCTGGCCATGTAGAACCGATCACGACAAGTTTGGTATTTTTCCGACTAAATTCAATCTCCTGAACTCGAATCCGATGTGTAAATTTGGATGAAAACAAGTTTGAACAAGTTAACTTGAAAAAAATTGTTTTTTCTTTGACAATTTTGACGATTTTCTTCTTTATTGTTAGAGGTGTTCATCTTTGAAAAATCATTGGGGTCATTAGATTGAAGTGTATTCTGCACGAAAATCATCCATTCGATGTATAATTTTGTTTCTCGAGTTCAAAAAATCGATTTGAACCTGAGCCGGCCTGGCGCGTCGTCTACTACTATACTGAAAATAGCTCAAACTATCGAAGAAATAACAACTCATCCTTGAAAATTCGATATGTGCAGAATTGAATTCCGTGTAACATAAACAAAACAGCCATGAATCGCACTGCAGCGTTTTGAGTTATTTGAGGGAAGAAGAAGCAGTTCATAGAGTACGAATCTTGACAAAATGTTATCCTCCTTCTTGAATAACTCAAAATCCTGCAGTGCGATTCATGGCGATTTTGTTCATGTTATAGGGAATTCAGTTCTGCACAAATCCTCGAATTTTCAAAAATTAATTATCAGTTTTCCAATAGTTTGAGCTGCTTTCAGTTAAAAGTGCATGTTGCAGTGTTCTGGACATTAGTAGAATCTGCACAAAGATGATATCACATTTTAGTTCGGTACTAAACACGGGATCAAATTTTTGAAGTGGAATAAAATGTAAGCCCAGTTACTTCAAGGGGATTATAATGGGAACACAAATCATGGCTCCAAGCATAGACCCAAGCGATTATTTGTATACAGAAACAGAGTTGGAGTAACACGCACTTGTCGCTTATTTTTTATTAAAAAGAAAAGATCTGACAGTTCCGGTAAGATGTGTTCCACAAGCCAGAATAAAGGCTGTCTCACCTGTGAATCCAAATAACCACTTGGAGCCATATATTTTGTATTCCTATCATAATCTCCCCTTGAAGTAACTGGGTTTGCATTTTATTCTACTTCAAAAATTTGATCCCGTGTTTAATACCGAACTAAAATTTGATTCCACCTTTGTGCAATCGGGCATTGAGTCACTGCCTTGTCAATTTGACTCCGATTGGTTGCTCCGGAATCACTGCAACCGCGATCTATCAGCTCTATCGCCAGAGTAACATGAATAACACAAAAACGCAAATACAAAAAACAACTTGAAGATAAACCTTTCAAATGATGTAGTGAAGATAAAACAACTAAGTATATTCAAGTTTTTTAGAGCCGAAAAAATAGTATATTATTCAACAAGCGGCTAATGATTGCTTCTTACTCATGAGGAAGCAGTTTGCCGACACGAACCTTGGCGAGTGTCGTAAAGCATCCGAAGTAGAATACTATGACTATGACACGCGAGTAGAATACTATGTTTTATCCAATCTTATTGAAAAATGCAGGCATATATGCGCGTGATAATGCGTGCATTATTCAATAGGATTGGATAAAATGGATTTGTGTATAAGCGTGGCGCGGAGCGTCGGATGTCGGGAGAGCGGTATCCGAAGCTAAGCAACGTCAGGCGCAGTCAGATTTCTGGATGGGTGACCTACCAGAAATTTAACTATCAGCTCGCTTATAGCGTGCCTCGGAGAGCACGTTAAGCTGTCAGTCCACGGTTAATAGTCCAGTAAAATGAGGTGATTTTTAGGCCGAAGTTGGAACAAATTAGGGGCAGGATGAAAAAAATATGGCGATGTAGAGAATGAAAAACTGAATGAGAAAAACCAAAATTCCATTTCCAGTCATCCCGGGAACCATGGAAAAAAAAATGGAGAAGATGGAAAAACATGCACTGCGATCTTTCTTTTGAAACGGTGAAAGAACGGTGAGAGATGTGTGAAAACTGTCAGGGACAAAGCTGTGGGGAATTCAGTAATCTACAAAAAAGTCCCTGGGGGCATATGTCTAACTCCCTCAGTTTAGCCGTTTATCGCAGTAAAAGTTGCGCGCCGGTCTAGTGAAGTGGAAAAACTGTCCGCGTGACCTTCCTTCTTGGATGCTGTGAGAACGATAAGAGATATCAAAAAGTTGCGAGTGACAAAGTTGTAGAGAAATGAATGCTCCACTAGAAAATCTTCAAGGCCAGTTATTATCTTCCCTAGTTTAGCCGTGAACCACGTTCGAAGTTGCGCGACAATCCTGTTGATGAAGTGGTTCTTCTGGAAAACTTACAAAAACCCTAGACTCGATGAAAAAACTATAACAATGTAGAGGATGAAAAACTGAATCCAAAAAACCAAAGTTTCATTTCACACCGTTTCGGGAAATCTAAGAAAAAAAAAAGAAAAAGCTGGAAAGTAGCGATTTGCACTCCCAGCTTCCTCATTAAATACTGAAATAAACGTAATAAATATGGAAAATCTGAACAAACTAGCTTGTAGAGGGTTAAATGATCTATAGAAAATGCCGTGATGATATGTATGCATCTTTGTCGACTTAGCTGCGGAGCGCTATCAAAGTTGGGGTACATGACTAGTAACGCGTCGCATATGAGGTCAAACTGGCACGACGTTGCGGTCATTGTTCAATTGATTATAGAACATGATTGAATGATTTGAAAAAATTGCGTGCTTTGTTGAACGTCTGGTAACTATTGTTGGAAATGTAACTCCGCGGATGAACGCTTTGTTATGTATAAAGTTTCTTGTTTGGCAAAATTGAAGTCGTGAGTGTCACTATACTATTTTCGTCATATTTTCATTCTAGAAATCTAGGACGAGAGACTAGGTTGCTAGGGAACTTCTGAATTTGTCGTTTCTAATCATAAATTTATATCATCAAAATAGTACGAAAACAGTATCGTGACACTCAGGCTTAAAACTGAGAGAGTACTCGTATTTTGTAACACAATATGTATATAATAAAAAAACGTGATCCACGTTAGATAATGATATGTTTTTCAACTGATTTCTGATGAACAATGATCATTCAACAACAGCTCGGAGATAATAAACAACTGTCCACCTGAACAATGGGGTTGGAAATTGAACATTTCTCTGTTGATGCCTATTAGAACCCAGGATAACGTAGCTCGCGAAAATCTGCTACGGCTGATTTCCTGGAGATGCTTGAAAAACTGCGAGAAGCTTTGTGGATGCCGAAAAGCTGACCTCAAGTGTACCAAGTTTTGCCACCACTGCAGTGGAGCCACCTGTTCTGACGCTTCCTGCATTGTCGTTTCGGAAGACGATGATAATGACTACAATGATATTTCTAACAATAAGTAGCTACCCAGACGTTAAACAAAGCACACATTTTTTCAAATCATTTGATCATGTTTTATAATCAATCAAACAATGACCGCAACGTCGTGCCAGTTTAACCACATATGCGACGCGTCACGAGTCATGTACCCCAACTTTGATACCGCTCCGTAGCTAAGTCGACAAAGATGCATACATGACATCACGGAATTTTCTATAGATCATTCAATTCTCTACAAGCTAGTTTGTTCTGATTTTCCATATTTATTACGTTTATTTCAGTATTCAATGAAGAAGCTGCGAGTGCAAATCACTATTTTTCAAGTTTTTCTTTTTTTTTTCTTAGGTTTCCCGAAACGGTGTGAAATGAAACTTTGGTTTTTTAGATCCAGTTTTTCATTCTCTACATTGCCATAGTTTTTTTATCGAGTCTAGGGTTTTTGTAAGTTTTCCAGAAGAACCACTTTATCAACAGGATTGTCGCGCAACTTCGAACGTGGTTCACGGCTAAACTAGAAGAGATAATAATTGGCCTTGAAGATTTTCTAGTGAAGCATTCAATTCTCTACAACTTTGTCGCTCACAATTTTTTGATACCTCTTGTCGTTCTCACAGCATCCAAGAAAGAAGGTCACGCGGACAGTTTTTCCACTTCACTAGACCGGCGCGCAACTTTGACTGCGATGAACGGCTAAACTGGAGAAGTTAGACATATGCTCCCAGTGAATTTTTTGTAGATTATTGAATTCCCTACAACTTTGTCCCTGACAGTTTTCACACATCTCTCACCGTTCTCTCACCGTTCTCTCACCGTTCTCTCACCGTTTCAAAAGAGAGATCGCGGCGCATGTTTTTCCATCTTCTCCATTTTTTCTCCATGGTTCCCGGGATGACTGGAAATGAAACTTTGGTTTTTCTTATTCAGTTTTTTATTCTCTACATCGCCATATTTTTTTCATCCTGCCCCTAATTTGTTCCAGGTTAAATCCTTATTTTACTGGACTATAAGTAGAGTAGCCATTGGCTAGACTTCACCGTAACAAAGACGAAATTATTACTATTATTTGTCGTCCCACATGTAGGACGTCAGAAATATCTGAGCCACCACGGCTTATGATGAAGTCTATAGATTGTCTAATAGTCCGGGAGGCAGTGAACATTTTTGGTTCTTATTTCCTTAGTCACCAAATATAGATAGGATTGTTCAGTTAGTGATACTAACCATCTATTGCTAAGTTTTGCTAAAATTTTCCAATGGGTTGAGAAAGAAAATGCCTTAGAAAATTCATAGGCGTTTCACTTATTTCCACACTAATGAAAATGATTTTACCAACAAGGCGTATGCTAAAGTTGACTAGAAAAGATAGTCTGGCTGATCTCTGGCGAGGGAAAATATGTCTGGCCCGTCAAAAACTAATTGATTTTAACGTTAGTTTTTGACGGGCCAGACATATTTTCCATGGCCAGAGATCAGCCAGACTATCTTTTCTAGTCAACTTCAGCAAACGCCTTGTTGGTAAAATCATTTTCATAAGTGTGAAAATAAGTGAAACGCCTCTGAATTTTCTAAGGCATTTTCTTTCTCAACCCATCGGAAAATTTTAGCAAAACTTAGCAATAGATAGTTAGTTAGTATCACTAACTTAACAATCCTATCTATATGTATTTAGTGACTGAGAAAATAAGTACCAAAAATGTTCACTGCCTCCTGGACTATAATGGCATCCATTCATGTATCATCATGGTCCATGAGTCAGAATTCCCAATTAAAATATTGGTTGGAACTTTTTCCAGAACTTAACACACTGGATTCAAAGAAACACCAAACGATTAAAAATAAGCAAGCATTCAATTAATCCGGGAATTAAAACGGAATCCCTGCCGGGGACATTTCCCCATTTCCGTGACCGTCCCCTATAAATTAAACAAGTGTCGACTGACTGCTAAGGCTGTTATGAAATTTCGAAACAAAACGGACGCTTTAATGAATAAAATTAAAGAAAACAAAAGTACGAAAATTAAGCGAGGCACAAGCGTGACTGACTGCGCCAGATAACTGGAATTTAAGATTGCGCTGACGACGACGGGGGTGGAAAAAAATGTTTGTTCGGGCATAAAAATGAAGGCGACTTCTGTTTCCCCCAACAAACCCACACACACATAATGACTGGTTCGCCCAGTAGATATTCGGAGATACTTAAATGGCCCGCAGATGGCTAGAAAGTCAGCAACAAGGGAATAACGGCACTTCCTCTATGCAGGTTATTTGTATTCCGATATTTAAAACAGCTGATGGTAAAAAAGCAAACGGGAGTTTTTGGTGGTCTAGTGGCGGCGGGTAGAAAAAAACAGCAGCGGCCGCAGCCATAAATCAGCGGGATAATAAAACTTCCTCCGAAAGGCCTCAGTGTTAAAGCCTCTCTGTTAACAAGTCAAAAAAATATACGACCCCACAATTTTTTTTACTGCAGCAGTAGCTAGCGAAATTCCGGAAAGTAACGTATACTTTACAGGGAAAAAGTAAAAGTCGCTTCCATTGTGGAGCGGGCCTGGGCCCGCCCCTGGAACAAAGGCACTAAAAGACTAGGACGGCGCGGCGCATCTTACGCACAATTTAGCATTTTTAATTAGAGGGTGGGTTGAAGATTTATACGCTGCGAGTTGGGTGCAGGGAGATAGGGAAGGAAACAATGAGAGAGGTTGTCGAGGAGGAGAAGCGCGCGTAAATTATATTTTCTGATTAACAAAAAGCCTTCTATAATTCATGCACTGCGAAAACATCGTCAAGTATGCGCGGTTATGATAATGCTCGGGGGGTTCCAGGGGGCTGCTGGACGGGTGTTGGGAGCACACAGAACGCTGCAAATTTTGCTAAGCGGAAGATGCGGCCAATCCGCATCCGCAATTTACGGTTGTCGGAATTAACGTGAACAAATTTTTCGGGCCTGGAAGAGGGCGTGAGTTGCACGAGCACGAGGGTCCAAGCTCGTTTGAAAAATATTTTGAAAATTGAATACAGGGTAATTCAAAAGTGTCGGACCATCTTGAAGATCGTAATATGGAGGTGAAGTAATTGTAGTAAAGAGTGCTGGAAAGTTGTTTAAAAAACTCTGTTTTCTAATTTGAAGTTGAAGTTATATGGAGAGACAAAATTTGGTCCTTCGATCACTTCTATTTTCGTTGTTTCAAAATATGTTAGTGAACTGTTCAAGGAAAAACAATGAGTACAAAAAAATCAACCCCTGGATCTGTAATGAATTTCTGTTTTGTACACAGGGTAAGTCATGAATCCTGAAAATTAATTTTATCAAAAAGTGCCTGCAAACAGTCACAATGGTTCACAAAACACAATTCATTTGAAAAAAAATCTTTTGCTGCTGGTTTTTCAGGAAAACAAAAATTTTGTAGTTCATGACTCACGCTGTATATAGAAAACAGAAATTCAATACAGATTTAGAGGTTATTGACACAGTCTACTAAAATCTTTTGGAACAACGAAATTAGAAGCAATCGAAGGACTTCAAAATGAAAGTCAGAATTTTTTCAACAACTTTTCAGCACTCTACTACACCTCCATCTTACACACCTTTGAAGTGATCCGACACATTCAAATCACCCTGTATGTGCAAAAAGACTAGCTTTTTACGATGATACTTTCGAGAAAACCAGTAGTATGAATAGCTACCTGTATTAACCTGCTGAGGATGAGTTATGTTTTCGGAGCTAGATATTTTGTAGCTCATTCCATGTGGTGGGAGTTATACAGATGTCATATTTCCGTAGTTTTCCGTGCGTGCATGGTTAAAACCTAAGTCAAATTTTGTGCCATTGATCTGTTCCCTCATAGCCATCCTAGGGCCAAAATAGCTGGAAAAAAAACTAATTAACTACAGCTTACATTTCAAAAATTGTGTATGATAATAGCGAGTGACCCATAATTTCAAAAGGTGTACAAATGTTCTGAATTCGCCGTAAAAACAGTCCAGACAGACAGTTAAGAAATATAGTACAAGATAGATTTCAATCTCGGAAAAAATATGGACGTCCTGAAAATTTGATATTCTGTTCAGAGTTGAGTGCTCTACTACATACCTATCCAAAATTGCCAAGATTCGCACCCGGGGGTTTTGAGTTATTTGAAAGGGAATAAAAAATTGCAACTAAAAATGGAGGAGATGAAACCAGTCAATCCATTGGAACCACATACGTCATGATTCGACGCATTAAATACCACTGATACCAGTTTGGCCCAAAAAGTGACGATCATTGTTGAAGGAGGGTCATGGGGGGACGAACGAAAATCATCCACTCGATGTATAATTTTATTTCTCTAGTTTAAAAAATCGATTTGACCCTGAGCCGGCCCGGCGCGGCTTCTACTAATGGCAAAAACACTACACATGCACCTTTGAATGAAAGTAGCTCAAACTATTGCCAACTCGATTGCAAAAATAATGAATTACCTTGGAAACTTCAAGGATCTGTGCAGAACTGAATTCCCTATAACATAGACAAAAGACAAAATCGTCATGAATCGCACTGCAGGATTTTGAGTTATTCGACGAGGAGGATAACATTTCGGCAAGATTCATATTCTATGTATAATAACTCAAAACCCTGCAGTGCGATTCATGGCGATTTTGTTTATGTTACCTATAGGGAATTCGGTTCTGCACAGATCCTTGAATTTTAAAAGGTGAGTTGTTATTTTTGTTATATTCCTGTACTGCTTAACTTGCCGCCCCGCGGCTCGTTAAGCAAACTTAGTCGTATTACTCGTATTACAAAAATCGTCATTGTAGCACTAGTTTTACAATATACTATTATGCTCGCTTTTTCGTTTGTTTGGAGAAGTTTATAAAAAGCGTTACCTACGGAAAATGGAAATAAAGGGGCTGAAAGTCCCGAGGAAAGTCCCGTCCTTTCCGTATTGCCAAAAATCAAAAACTTCAATTTTATTCAATATTTTTAATGTGTAATATATTTATTTAACAATATTTGCGAGTGTAATCTCGATAGGTACCTGCTGAGCTTATATGAAGAGTTTGACACCAAAAAAGTTTTGGTCAGTTACTACAAAAATGCAATGTGGCGGGCCAAGATGGCATCACAAGGGGAAAAAAGCCCACTGTCCACCTTTTTGGACATAATAAGCTATACATTGGAAAACGTTACAGGGCTGATTTCTCGGGGAAAAGTTTAATTGCAAAATTTTGTAGGTATACTGACAGATTTGACCTTAAAACCTATAGTTGATCATACAGGTGATAACTTTATTGCCAGTTTTTTTCCTTTGCAATGGAAAAGTATAATTAGCAGGATACACATCCCCGATTGCAAGAAAGTCAAAGCTCCGGAGCAAATCAGCTTCGGTACCAAACTCGGTATCAAATGGTGGGTCAATTGAAGTCGTGAAGACAAGTAACGTTTGAATTTGAAAAAAAGGATGCTGAAGTGGAAGAATCTTATCCACAGCCTGTTTGTTTTGTTGTCCTGTTTGATAGCTTGTTCTTGCAGGCGAAATGTATTTGCTCTGGAGCAAAGTCAACTTCATCGTTCTTGCAACAGGACATTGGTCTCATAGAGTTGACTCTATTTTGGGGGAGGCTCTGAGCAGGCAAGGAAACTACAAACAAATCTGTTGTGGCACTATAAATCAATTTCACGGCTTTTTGCATTAGAGCAAGCTATGGAAAAAATCGGTTGCGTTGGTACGAATGGCACGTTGACGACTTGTTGGCAGCTAGCTGTCTTCATGTGCAATTTTCAAAGTGACATTGTCACCGTCTCTGGGAGTCATGTACGCGAAAGTGAAAATTTTCGAGAATATGCGAGGAATTGTTAGTTTCTTTTGAGTGATTTTAGTATGGACGATATGGGACATTGTCTTCACTGGTTGGTGAGTCTTCGCCAAGGCTATTAGGTTTTCGCCGGCCACTAAAAAAATTATGCTGAAAGTCCGTGATGCCGTGAAGAAATGGAATGTAGAAAGGAAAAACCCACTGCCCAAGAGGAAACTTATTCTTTAGATGGACAATATCGATAGTAGGACAATAATTTATGGAGTTGAACTGTACGGGACGAGACAATTTGGGCGCGAGTAGGTAGGTACACTGTGTTATCTGCCAGCATGTGTCTTCATACCTTGCTTGCTGTTGCAGTAGGTATAATAGGTAGAGCAAGAGCTGAAGTAGGTAGCTGGTACTCACTACTCCAGTGATGTGCATCAGAAGATGTAGCCTTTTGGGCGGTGGGCCTTTTCATCCGGCTAATATCCTGCCGATCTTCGACGACATCATTCATTAGCAGCCGCCAAAAACCTAAAAACCTTGGCGGAGACCCACCAACCAGTAGAGACTGCAAAGCACTCCAAAGAAACTCACGATTCCTGGCTTAAGCTCAAATTTTTTCACTTTCGGTGACAAGGTGTCACATTAAAAATTGCACGTGTAGACAACTGGCTGGCATCCCCTTGTCATCGTATCATTCGTACCAACACAACACAATTTTTCCATAGGTTGCTCTAATGCAGAAAGCCGTGAAATTGATTATACAATACTGTTACGAGCGGCGATTCCCGTGCATTTTGGTAAACACGCGATCTTTCTAGAGTCTTCTATTAGGTTGCAGTGTACAAGTGCGGAGCGTTATAGTGCTTTCCAGAGTATACGTGATGGCTTGCCAATTTAAACTGAATGAGAGACTGGAACGGCCGATCAGAAAACATCAGCCGAATTGGCGGAGGCGCCGTCATTCCAGAACACACGGCACACGGGAAGCACGCGAAAGGTGTGTGATTATTCGGGAGTCGTCTAGAAACCATATGCCGGGCTACTGTGGAGTTTGCTGGAAGACCCATGGAACATTCGAGATAATTAGTTGGAACCTATACAGGGTGATTCACCACCAAATGGACATAGCTCAAGGGTAGGATAGGGTAGGGTAGGATCTGGTTTTGAAATTTTTATAAGGTTGTTCATTTCAAAGCTACAGGGTGATTCATGTATTTCGTAGAATTTTTTGACAAGTCTTCAGAACGACCCAATGGATTGCATTGAAATTTTGTGGGTTATTTCTTCTATTGCTAGCTGACACATTGCTCTACCAAACAGTTTAAAATTTTCAGAGCCGGCCTTGATAAAAAAAACTTCGAAACTTTTTTCAAAAAAAGACGTTCTGTATGTATGTTTTTCCGAATTCATTTCCAAATTCAGAAACTACATATAACATGCTATAAGTATCGCAAAAAAAATTGCTTGGCACCATTAGGCTGTCAATAAAATTTTGATAATCCTGACAATTTTTGAGGTTAGGATTTTTTGTAAATTGATAATTCAAAATTTTTGCAAATGGTCTTTCATGGCCTTGAATTTCAGCCGTTTCGTCGAAAAAATTGAAAAAAATTTTTTTACGTTTTCTCAGAAACAAGAAAAATTTCAATAGAATTTTTGAAAAAATTTTGTTACGTCCCTCAACTTCACTTCTATCCCACATTGAGCTGAAATTGAGGGACGTGACATGAGTTTTTCGAAAATTCTGATGAAATTTTTTGTTGCTCCTAGTTAAAGGAGACCACAACACAAAAATCGAGTCTATATTTTATTTGACTAATTTATGGGGAAGGTAGTTCAAAAGTATACGGAACAAATCTAAGTTTTCTCGACGAGTCCGATCAACCGATACAACGTTTTGAAAATATTATCGTGACGTCACTTGGGAAGATGTTTTTCACCTAGATTTTCACCTATCACGTTCCCATGGCCTTGTTATCGCTGTTATTGTCGTTCTGACAAACGTTATTGTCTTCAAACAATCAGTAATAATTATGGCAGGCTTGAAACCGTCGTCATCTCATCGGCAACGGAATCAGGTACAGGTATGCCCGTGAGTGGCTATAGGTAGCCCGTGAAAATTTGCCCCTATGACGTCATTGTCGTTCTTAATTATAGCCTCAGCGCCCGCCACGAGATAAGTTAATTTACAAGACCTTATGCAATCGTTCTAGTTTTTTCAGCTCTTTCATCTGAGACCGACTTATATTTTGTGTTGTGGTCTCCTTTAAGTTACTGGAAAACGTTGAAATTTTTTTCAATTTTTTCGACGAAACGGGGGAGCGAATAAAATGCAGAACGGTCTGCAATCTGCAGAATTCTGCAGAACGACAAAAAATTTCTCAAAAAATTGTCAGAGCTTGCTAAAACTTCGCACTAACAACCAAAATGAATACACCATATATATTTATACGTGTACCCCCCCTCCCCCCTTCCCCGTTCGTTCTGCAGGTTGCAGAATGGACATAAAATGTTGCAGACCAGGTTTTTAGAGTAGCACTAGAAGATCGAAACTTGGTAAGCGCAATCAGCCAGTGATTCCACACATAACGAAGGAGACGGAATTCCGATACCTCCCCCCCTTTTCCGTTCTGCAGATTGCAGAATGGACATAAAATGCTGCAGACCAGGTCTTTAGAGTGGCACTAGAGGATCGAAACTTGGCAAACGCAATCAGGCAGCGATCCCACACATAACGGAGAAGACAGAATTCCGATACCTCCCCCCCTTTTCCGTTCTGCAGATCGCAGAATGGCCATAAAATGCTGCAGACCAGGTCTTCAAAGTGGCACTAGAAAATCGAAACTTGGCAGACACTATCAGCCAGTGATCCCACACATAACAGAGAAAACGGAATTCCGATACCTCCCCCCTTCTCCGTTCTGCAGATTGCAGAATGAACATAAAATGCTGCAGACCAGGTCTTTAGAGTGGCACTAGAAGATCGAAACTTGGCAGACACTATCAGCCAGTGATCCCACACATAACGAAGAAAACGGAATTCCGATACTTCCCCCCCTTTTCCGTTCTGCAGATTGCAGAATGGACATAAAATGCTGCAGACCAGGTCTTTAGAGTGGCACTAGAGGATCGGAACTTGGCAAACGCAATCAGGCAGCGATCCCACACATAACGGAAAAGACAGAATTCCGATACTTCCCCCCCTTTTCCATTCTGCAGATTGCAGAATGGCCATAAAATGCTGCAGACCAGGTCTTTAGAGTGGCACTAGAAGATCGAAACTTGGCAGACACAATCAGCCAGTGATCCCACACATAACAGAGAAAACGGAATTCCGATACCTCCCCCCCTTCTCCGTTCTGCAGATTGCAGAATGAACATAAAATGCTGCAGACCAGGTCTTTAGAGTGGCACTAGAAGGTCGAAACTTGGCAGACACTATCAGCCAGTGATCTCACACATAACGAAGAAGACGGAATTCCGATACCTCCTCCCCTTTTCCGTTCTGCAGATTGCAGAATGGACATAAAATGCTGCAGACCAGGTCTTTAGAGTGGCACTAGAGGATCGAAACTTGGCAAACGCAATCAGGCAACGATCCCACACATAACGGAGAAGACAGAATTCCGATACCTCCCCCCCTTTTCCGTTCTGCAGATTGCAGAATGGCCATAAAATGCTGCAGACCAGGTCTTTAGAGTGGCACTAGAAAATCGAAACTTGGCAGACATTATCAGCTAGTGATCCCACACATAACAGAGGAAACGGAATTCCGATACCTCCCCCCCTTCTCCGTTCTGCAGATTGCAGAATGGACATAAAATGCTGCAGACCAGGTCTTTAGAGTGGCACTAGAAGATCGAAACTTGGCAGACACTATTAGCCAGTGATCCCACACATAACGAAGAAGACGGAATTCCGATACCTCCTCCCCTTTTCCGTTCTGCAGATTGCAGAATGGACATAAAATGCTGCAGACCAGGTCTTTAGAGTGGCACTAGAGGATCGAAACTTGGCAAACGCAATCAGGCAACGATCCCACACATAACGGAGAAGACAGAATTCCGATACCTCCCCCCCTTTTCCGTTCTGCAGATTGCAGAATGGCCATAAAATGCTGCAGACCAGGTCTTTAGAGTGGCATGTGTGTGATCACTGGCTGATAGTGTCTGCCAAGTTTCGATCTTCTACACCTTTTCCAGTTGTGGTTCAGAAAATATCAGTTGTATTTCAGATATCGTCAATTGTAGTTCAGAAGACGTCAATTGCATTTCAAATTAATAAAATGTAGTTCAGAAAGTATCAATTCTATTTCAGATTAGTCAAATGTATTTCAGAAACAGTCAATTGTATTTCAGATTGATGAATTGAATTTAAGAAAGCGTCATTTGTATATCAGAAATGATCATTTGAATATCAGAAAGCGTGATTTGTATTTCAGAACATGTCATTTGTAGTTCAGAAAATAATTTATATGTATAATTTATCAATCAATGCAGCTCCAAGGTAAATTGTAGCATTTGTCGTTCTTCAATGCTGCGGAAGCCGGTCGTGCGATTAACACCCCTGCATGCATCTGTTACACAGAAGATGTGCCGAATATCTGCAGTCCATCATACAAGAAGATCAAGAGTTCGAAGCTGTGGCTGTGCAAAAGTGCCCCAATTTGCAGAAGTCCGAATAAAATTGATACTTTCTGAACTACATTTTACTAATCTGAGATGCAACTGATGTCTTGTGAACTACAATTGACGCCTTCTGAACTTCAATTAACGCTTTCTGAGATACAATTGACATAATCTGATGTACAGTTCAAGTTTTCTGAACTACATTTGATAAATCTGAAATACAATTGACGCCTTCTGAACTACAAGTGACTAATCCGAAATACAATTGACGCTTTCTGAACTACACTTGATTATTCTGAAACTCAATTGACGATATCTGAAATACAATTGATATTTTTTGAACTACAACTGGAAAAGGTGTATTGCCACGCTAAAGACCTGGTCTGCAGCATTTTATGTCCATTCTGCAATCTGCAGAACGGAAAAGGGGGGAAGGTATCGGAATTCCGTTTCCTCTGTTATGTGTGAGTTTACTGGCTGATTGCGTCTGCCAAGTTTCGATCTTCTAGTGCCACTCTAAAGACCTGGTCTGCAGCATTTTATGTCCATTCTGCAATCTGCAGAACGGAAAAGGGGGGGAGGTATCGGAATTCCGTCTTCTTCGTTATGTGTGGGATCACTGGCTGATAGTGTCTGCCAAGTTTCGATCTTCTAGTACCACTCTAAAGCCCTGGTCTGCAGCATTTTATGTCCATTCTGCAACCTGCAGAACGGAAAAGGGGGGGAGGTATCGGAATTCCGTTTTCTCTGTTATGTGTGGGTTCACTGGCTGATTGCGTCTGCCAAGTTTCGATCTTCTAGTGCCACTCTGAAGACCTGGTCTGCAGAATTTTATGGCCATTCTGCAATCTGCAGAACCGAAAAGGGGGGGAGGTATCGGAATTCTGTCTTCTTCGTTATGTGTGGGATCACTGGCTGATTGTGTCTGCCAAGTTTCGATCTTCTAGTACCACTCTAAAGCCCTGGTCTGCAGCATTTTATGTCCATTCTGCAACCTGCAGAACGGAAAAGGGGGGGAGGTATCGGAATTCCGTTTTCTCTGTTATGTGTGGGTTCACTGGCTGATTGCGTCTGCCAAGTTTCGATCTTCTAGTGCCACTCTGAAGACCTGGTCTGCAGAATTTTATGGCCATTCTGCAATCTGCAGAACCGAAAAGGGGGGGAGGTATCGGAATTCCGTCTTCTCCGTGATGTGTGGGATCACTGGCTGATTGCGCTTACCAAGTTTCGATCTTCTAGTGCTACTCTAAAGACCTGGTCTGCAACATTTTATGTTCATTCTGCAATCTGCGGAACGAACGGGGAAGGGGGGAGGGGGGTACACGTATAAATATATATGGTGTATTCATTTTCGTTGTTAGTGCGAAGTTTCATCAAGCTCTGGCAATTTTTTGAGAAAATTTATGTCGTTCTGCAGAATTCTGCAGATTGCAGACCGTTCTGCATTTTACGGAGTCCCACGAAACGGCTGAAATTCAAAACCATAATAGATCATTTGCAAATATTTCAAATTATCAATTCACAAAAAATCTTAACCTTGAAAATCTTTAGGATTATCAAAATTTTATTGACAGCTCAATGGTGCCAAGCAATTTTTTTTGCGATACTTATAGCATGTTTTATGTAGTTTCTGAATTTGAGAATAAACTCGAAAAAACGTACATACAGTACGTTTTTTAATCAAAAAACCACCAACGTCGCATTCTACCCCCAAAAGAACAACGGCAACGCTGTCTAGTGTGAAAATTTATGAATATTTTTGACACTGTTGAGAGTACAGATGGTCTGTAATTATTTAGGTTATTGTCGCACTTCACACTGACACAGGTTCATGTCAAAAAAATATGCTGTGTGAAGTTTGTAGATAATTTAAAGCGATATTGTGAATACGATAATTTCCTATCCATGACGAAAAGCCTGGTTGGTTACATGAGGTAGGTACTCATTTATTTCAGATCATACCTCGGCCTCTACCTAGCAGTTACATCAAATTGACCATGAAAAAGAAAACTAGAACAAGGAACAAAACGGAAAGAAACTGGCTGATGCTGTTGCTGCAGCCCGCGCTCGCAGTTGCGGTGCCCGTGAATACTGCGATCGCGCTAATATCCTCCTCGTCATTATCAGAAGTTCCAGTGGCAAACTCATGTGCCCCACCAGCTTCATCGTCAAAGTCTGAAGCAGAAGAATCAGCCAATTCTGCATCCGATGAGTCGGATTCTGCCAAACTTATTATAATTGGTGGAATGTCCTTGATCCTTGAACTCCCCATGTCTCTGTCCCAGTCTATATGAATCCATTTTCTGCAGTGAGGGATATTTTTTTGCCACTGTTCTGCTGAAAAACTTGACGAGTGCCACTTGCCAAAGGTTTGCGACACGATTTTTATCTTCTGTTTCGACCGTAATAGATTTAACCAACGATATTTTCAACTCGCGTTTCATCAAATTCCGTGTTTTCTCGGCGTACTTGTCAAAGCGGCTTTTTGAGTTTTGAATTTGAATAACCTGACGGGCCTGACATCCCTGACATTTTTTTTCTTTTTTGACCTAACGTCAACATAACAACATTAATCGTGCAACAGGAATTTTTTTCTTCTACCAACTGAAAGCAACAGGTGGTGGTTTTTTGATTAAAAAACGTACTGTACATACATTTTTTTTTAAGTTTCGACGGTTTTTTATCAAGCCGGCCCTGGAAATTTTGAATTGTTTGATAGGGTGATGTGTCAGCTATCAATAAATGAATTAACCCACAAAATTTCAATCGAATCCATTGGGTCATTCTGAAGATACAGCTTGTCAAAAAATTCCACTAAATACATGAATCACCCTGTAGCTTCAGAATGAACAACTTCATAAAAATTTCAAAACCAGATCCTGGGTTCGCCTGAAAAAACTGGACCTACCCTTAAGCTATGTCCATTTGGTGGTGAATCACTCTGTATAAGCACTATGAATCACCCACAGGACCAGTCTTGAATTGGAAGAGACAGCGAGCGGATAAGAAGCGGTAGTCCCAGCGATATTCACAAGCGTAAATAATTGTTGGCGTGTTATTATTGTAGTACGCAGTGATAAACAGTGTGTGTTTTAAAACGGTGGTCTCAATTATAATCGAACCCGTGCGCGAAACACGTAACAATACTTTCCTGGCGATTATCCAAAAACTTGGTTAATTTTTGGTTCTAGGTCTCCTTTGGGAAGGAAGGTGAAAACCTGTGAAAGCCAAAACTGCCTGATTTTTGGCGGTTGATGGCCTATCTTTAACTGCTGACCACCTATACCTATACACCTTCCATAAGCACAAACTGGACTCTCGTGGATGGCATAGCCCTATAAGCGAGAAGCGAGCCTAGGAGCGAGCCATAAGTACCGATGTGATTTTGGCCCAACAAACTTGGAACCTCAGGAAGTCAGGAGGTAGGTACCACAAGGTCACAAGGTTAGTATTATACTGTGTAAAATTTGTTAAGTAGGTACGTACAAAAGGTACACCACACCAATAACAGGAAATAGCGTTACTCAATACTCACATGTTCTCTGACTCACATCTCACAATGTCACATCACATTACACGTAGGTACTTACCTACTTTCCCACCGAAAGATGTTGCATCACACGTACACCGTACACACTACAGTCTACACCCAGATCCTAGATGCGAGAATAACGTTAGACCACTATTATTATTATATTACACTCTACGACACAGATTTTCGCGTTCTATTAATTCCATTTTGTTGATGTTTTCATCTCGCCATTCGCCATTCGCAATCGCAATATCTGATACTGCACCCTGCATCTTGCGATGTCGGTGAACCGTTGACCGTTGGCGTCAACTGTCCTCAACCAACCCTCAACCATCAACACAGGGCAGGAGCGTATCAAGCACATCAAGCATTTGGGGGGCTCGGGGATAGATGATAGACAGACACAAAAGTTACTAAAGAACAGCTAGTTTATCTATCTTCGGTAAACTTTAACCTAACCAGAAAGTTAACATCATAGAAACGGTGCTTTTTCCCTCGCCCCAGGAATATGAATTTTTGTCGTGTTGTGGGCCTGGAAGTTGTCCGATCTGAAATTTTGATATCCGAGGTAGAATATAGAGAAAGAATCGTTCGACCACAGATCGTTCGACTTATGAGGTCAATAACTTTTGTGTGCTGTGTACCTATACCATAGGCGATATTCCAATTATGTTTGTTGAGTTGGTTTATCCAAGTTGTGGTGTTGGAAAATAGGTCCCTTCGTTTCGGTTTTTTTGAGTGCGCATGTCTGGCGCAAATTTCATAGTTTCGTACACCGATATTGAAAATTAACACTAAAAAATATTGTAGTGCACCTAAAATTCCACAAATAATTTGGTTGAATGTTAGATATCATTCTTTATATTCAAAGGAAATGTTTCGTTGAAATTAAGTTCAATGATCATTTGTGGAAGTTCAGGAACAACGAAAATGGCAACAGCGCTCAAAACAACAAGACATCGGCGCCAACTGTCACTTGTGACAATTATGATCACACTTCTCGTTTCTACCTGATCCACATTTCATTTGCTCGTGTTTTGACGAAAGAACAGAACCTGTTGAAAATGGCTGTACCGAGAAGGGAGTTCAAAGAAGCTACGAAGAGATGCATTTACCGTATGTATAAAAGTGACAGTCAGGAACCAGTTGTTGGTCAGGCGGCAAGACAGAGCATGCAGCGTTGCCATTCAACTGACAGGTGTACGAAAGTTTTCAAAATTTGGAGCCTTCAAGCATGCGCTCCTGCCCAAACGAAGTAGCCTATTCAAATTTAACACGATTGTTTCCACAACGGTTCCAAGCGAGGTTTCGAGCAATCAATATGAATAATATGATACTCAACACAAACAAAAATTCTCAGAAGGTCATGCCCCCCACCAACATGTAAATGAAAATATTGCGATCATGCAAAAACATTTTTTTGAGTTTTCGATGGATATATTCATTTTGAGGTCCCCCAAGACAATTACCTGTAGAAAATTGTCAGAATGATGTCCATCTGTGTCTGTGGCACGATATAGTGGCTGTGGGTAGGTGTGTCTGTAATCTTCTACGATATAACTACCGAACCGTTGATCCGATCGACTTGATGGAATGGCTCATCACTTTTTGGCTGTCAACTGTCAAACGGAATCGTCACTATCAAAAAATGACAGAAGCTATATCTCAAGAAACTTGACTTGCAATATATCATGTGAAAGCCCTCGAAGTATTCAGAGCAATTGAAAGTATTTCTTTATCTGTCATCTGTCGAATAACAAAAAAGGTCAAAGTTTAAAACTTTGACATTTAATTATTCAAAATATATCCGACGGATTTAGAATCGAATTTGTTAGGAAGCAACATAAAGGATCAAATCAAGTCTGCAGTTTGAGTTTTTCATCATTTTCCGGATCAGCGCTATACATTTTCAATTTTTTTCTTGACCGATACCATCCGGGTTTGACTGTTCAACAGGGCTTTAAAATAATAGTGTGATTCTACATCCCATTAAGGGACATGGCCCCCAAAGCGGAAGGTTAGAGCTTCCGTTCTTTGTATCCACCATGCGGTTGCCGTAGACCCCTGGGTAGCTATTCTTGAAAGTGTGGGAGAAACTCCCTGGGAGTAAAATACATTCCGCAGTACACTGATGTCGCGAATGTTGCCTAAAATCGTGTTTTTTAGGCAACTTTTGCTACAACAGTGTACTACGGATTATATAAAACTCCCAGGGAGTTTCTCCGACACTTTCAAGAATAGCTACCCTGGAGGCCCGAGGTGATGGGGTACGCATAGATCACGCCTTAGACAACCGCCTTATTACCCCTTGTTCACACAGAACGCAGGTACTCAAATATTCATAGCTACTGGGTTGGTCGCTTGCCGGGAATTTCAACCGGGCTTTGACTCATTTCATATCCTTATCAGCCAAACATGTAAATTTTGTTACATCGACCGGACAAATTTTATAGATATCTATGTCAAACTGACGAGGCACGAATGTTAGAAATATCGGTGTGCCTCCATTTGTCTTTTTGTGCCGTTTGAAGCAACAATGGGCTCCGATCCTTTGCGTATTTAAGTGTCGTTTAGGACTCTGATAAGCCCCTTGTGTTTTCTGGACCTTTTGGAACTCCAGCATGCTCATCCCTTTGGCGTATTCTTGCGAAATCTATTGAGTGCGGCTCTCTCGTGTCGTTCGGTACAAGGGCCTCATGTTGTCTTCCTGATCGTTTGAAGGCCTGGTGGGGTCCCTGCTAGTGTCGCTTATAGCTATCAGATATCTTGTGTCTCTTGGGTTTGATTTTGCCGTTTGAAGCCAAAGCGGGCGTCCTTGTGTCTTCTTGGGTTGATTCAAGCCCTGTCGGCCCTCTCTGTCTTTGGGTGTCTCTTGGAGCCTCGTTAAGCTTCTCATTTGTTTAGTTTTGCGAACTCTCAGATGTAGCTCGTTACCTACACTTCTGATCGGCTCGAACGCTCATATTCACATGCCATTTGTGGCCCTGATGTGCAAATAACTAGAACTCTGCCCCAGGTAGGTATTTAACTCGTGCACCAATTTTCACAAACTATTTTTCAAAACAATAGGTAACTGGTCCTTCATATTTCCATTTTTCTTTCAAATCTCGACTGTTTTGCAGCTGAGAAAAAACCTATGAAACTTTCACCCTATGAAACTTGGGGCGCCGGCCTTTGATGCGCCGGAAATAATCGGGAGGAAAATAAATCAAAGCCGTGGAATCGAGTTATATGTGGATATTCAGAATCAAGTGATCAATAAAAGATGTCGCTAGTTATTCAATTCATACGAGAGAACTGAGCAAATCTCTATGGCATGATTCACTCATGACACATCTGCAATTCACTCGGCATACCAGTGTCCAGGTACCGACGTGGTGCGACATCGGATACCACATCAGCGCTCCATATCATGTTACCAGATATGATTTACTCTTTACGACTATACACCGTTCGCTGTCGTTTTGGATGCAAAAACTGAATTCCGAATGGCTTGGAATGAAGCAGAAGTTGTGTCGATGAAGCTCGACCGTTGTACCTGAACCGATTCTCCTAGGCTGCCGTTCGTTTCTGACTTGTCATGTCTGTTGGAGTTTCGACCCACTTCGAGGATGCTGAGTTGAGGTCCATCGATGCTAAGTTTTGACCAACCTGAAGGATGTTGAGTTGAAACCCTGGTTGACGCGTCTCGACCCACCTGAAGAATGTAGAGTTGAAATCCATTGATGGTGAGTTCCGATCCACCTCTATGATGCTTAGTTGCGACCCTTTGACAATAAGTTTCGATCCACCACGAGGATGTAGAGTTGAGACCTCTAGATCATCAGATCCGATGGAAGCGAGGTTGTAACGGAGTGATGAACGGAGGGTTAGACTTGGTGATGGTGCTTACGATTGAACTTTGTCGTTGAGAATGTATGATTAGGCTTATTCGTTCTGAATCTGCTCTACTGTCTGCCATCGGTACAGTCACTGTTGAGCCTCATCCTTTGTTGGATACCTCCACAGAGAAGGTATCCGAGCTCTGGACGTTGCGGTACCCAGAGACCAGACCTGGTCGGCTAGACCTGAAAACTTGCGAGTGTACTAAAAGTGGAGGAGTGCGAGTGTAAATTTTGAGAACCGCGTAAAAAATCAAATGATTGAGATGAAATAGAACCGCGTTTGTGTCAGGGTTTGGACCCTGCCGTAGAGTAATGATCGTTACTAATAAGTTTGTTTTACCACTACGGCAATTACTAATATTTCCATGTTGGTTGGACTTATAAGTACCTACCTACAAGAGCATAATTACATCGTGATCCCAGCAAAAAGAGCGTCAGCCTTTGAAAAGAGGCTCCACAAAAAGGGGACCGCCGCACACACCGGCCCACAAATCTTATATTGCACCGTTATCCGAATCACTCTTCTCTTTTTCAGTGTCTAGAAGCCGGCGGGCCTAACCCTAATATAACCTCTATGACTAACATAAATGTTGGATGTGATTGAACCACAAAAGGAACTTTGAACCGCGAAAACCAGTCAGAATAAATGTTGGTCAATGTGTAGAACCAAGTGTGTGTTCGTCGGAGGGTTGGGTGTTGGGACTTCTGAAATAATTAGGGGAAACTCATCTCTTCGGCAACAGCTTATTAAATTATTTCGTTCATTTAACGTCGACCTATTTCCGCAACGAGGCCTAACATCGACGCCGGTGAATGCTTCCCTCCACTATACCGGAAATTTGGCCGAACCCTTGTGTGTTCCAACACACGGTAGGGATTTACAACGATCACCAACATCGCATGGGGTCGGCATCATCGTGCGTATTTTACGTGCTATGCAACACACGTCAGATTTCAAGTTGTGGAGTTAGGACTAGGTATAGGATCGAGCCATTATTCAACCATTTTGACTTGGACTTAGAGGTCAATAGATTGATGTTGTGTTGAAACTTATACTGTGTCTTATAGAGTGTTCAAACTCGTAGTAAGATCTGTATCAACAATCTCAAGAGCTCTATCTTCGAACAACAACAAGAAGAAAGGCTCAACAGGAGGTCGTCCTGATAACAGATGATCATCGGCCAAGCGGTTCCAAAGGCGGGGAAACGTGATTGAATTCAAATAAGTTGAATTAAATTGAAGTATAATGGGTTGTCTACCCATTCAGGGATTCAAGAAGATAGCTGGGGTATTTTCAAACCAAATGTTCTGACGGATTCAATTCTGCATCCCGTCAAAAACCCTCGAACAGCAGTGCTTTTTGATGTGTAATACGCAAGTTAGTCTTTCAGGATGATCGCTCGACTTGGACAATTTCTTCTTCAATTTCTCAACCAAGTCTCCCCTTCCCGAAGGACGGGACGCTTAGAACAAAATCATAACTGACGTCTCTGACACCGCCGGGGAGGTTTTGTATCGCCCACAACAGACTTTTTCTCAAAAAGTCAAGATCAAATCACCATACATAAAGCAAGTTTTCTTTGCGATTCTGACTCAAACGTGATAATGAGTTGAAATTTGGCACTGATTTCTGAAGCACCATCTGAAACTTCACATTGTTTCTTGGTATTCCTTTTTACAGGATAGATGAAGGGAGGATTGAGCAACTCAATAACAAACAAAATTTGAATAGCCCGTGACACACAGAAGTTACTGGCCCTTCAAGTCAGGCCTTGATGAATACTGATGGTTTGGTCTGATGGTGTACCTAAATTTGACTTCTTGGGGCAAATGCCTTTGGATTCACAGAGGATCTCACATGGTTTCTCATATGGAAATAGTTTCATCATAGAAACACAGTTGAAACCCCTCAGAAATTCTTTGAAAATTCCACAGACACAGACCTGTGATTGAAACTTTTGCCGAATAGATAGATTTCCATGGACCACATAAAGGCCACTACAAACCCAATGAGGTCTTAGGTATCTATAGTTTTTCTGATAGTCATTTACAACAGGGACATACAACAATAAGTACGTACTTACTTACAATAGATATAGTCGAGGGTATAGTTTAATCCTCGGTTTAATCATTAGATATTTGTAACAAGTTTTTATTATTCATTCACAATTATGATTATTGATAATACGAAACATCACTTAGCTCATTAGACCCGGCTGCAACAACATCTAACTCTTCAAATCATTTCTGAACTTCACTAAACATTATAAATGAATTACCTAGCTCAAAACGTAACGTAGTAACGTGAACAAGATGTTTAGCCGGCTTCCTTTGCCAATCTTTCTGCTTTTTGAACCACTTCTTCAATCGGGCCCACCATGTAGAAAGCCACTTCTGGCAAATGATCATATTCGCCTTTCAGAATTTTCTGAAAGCCCTTGATGGTTTCTTCAAGCGGCACCAGCTTACCAGCATGACCAGTGAACACTTCTGCCACCTGCACGTTGACAAAGTAATTTAGACTTTCCACTTAATTACTTAGTTTAATTACTGGAGTTTAATTATACCTGAAAAGGCTGCGACAAAAATCGTTGAATTTTTCGTGCCCTTGCCACGGTTATTTTGTCATCTTCAGAAAGCTCGTCCATCCCCAATATGGCGATGATATCCTGCAACGATTTGTAGTCCTGCAGGATTTTCTGTACGCCTCTTGCCACGTTGTAGTGTTCCGCGCCAATAACGTTCGGATCCATGATGCGAGACGTTGAATCCAAAGGATCAACAGCAGGGTAAATCCCCAGTTCAGCAATAGCCCGTGACAATACAGTCGTCGCATCCAGATGAGCGAAAGTGGTTGCTGGCGCAGGATCGGTTAGATCATCCGCCGGTACGTAAATGGCTTGCACGGAAGTGATGGATCCTGCAAATTATATTTTATTAACAGCATCTCCAAATCAGGACAAATCGGACCTTTCTTGGTAGTTGTGATCCTTTCTTGCATGCTGCCCATGTCAGTGGCTAGAGTTGGTTGGTAACCCACGGCAGACGGAATACGACCTAGCAAAGCGGACACTTCCGAGCCTGCTTGCGTGAATCTGGATGAATGATTTTTTATTCAAATTTTGCAAAGAAAGGTAGGTGTATCTGGTAAAGACCTGAAGATGTTGTCGATGAACAATAAGACATCTTGCCCTTCTTGATCTCGGAAATGCTCCGCGACGGTTAAACCAGTAAGGGCAACTCTGGCACGGGCTCCTGGAGGTTCATTCATTTGGCCGTACACCAAAGCCACTTTTGAAGTTTTGTCTTTGAGTGAAATAACACCAGACTCGATCATTTCGTGGTACAAGTCGTTGCCTTCGCGGGTTCTTTCACCTACTCCGGCAAACACTGAGTAACCACCGTGTGCTTTGGCCACGTTGTTAATAAGCTCCATGATTAATACCGTCTGAAAGAGAAATCATTATTCTCTGTTCTATCGGACACTATTATTCGGCTGGTTGACAATAACTTTTCAACTGCACTTACTTTTCCGACGCCGGCTCCTCCAAACAAGCCGATCTTGCCGCCTTTGGCATAGGGCGCCAGCAAGTCCACAACTTTGATTCCAGTAACCAAAATTTCTTGTTCTACGCTCATCTCGACAAACGCGGGCGCTTCAGCATGGATCGCGGCCAATTTATCACTGGCTATGGGTCCTCGTTCATCTATCGGTTCACCGATCACGTTCATAATGCGACCTAGGGTTTCAGCTCCTACTGGGATTCGAATGGGATAGCCAGAGTCGGCTACTGGCTGACCCCGGACCACACCCTCGGTACCATCCATGGCGATGGTACGCACGGTGTTTTCGCCCAAATGCTGTGCCACTTCTAGCACCAAACGGGGTTGCCGATTGTGGACCTGGTGCACAACTCGCATGTTTACAGATCAGAGAGTATTTTTTTACTTACCTCAAGCGCATTCAAAATCGGCGGGAGGGCTTCTTCAAACTGCACGTCGACTACAGCACCGATGACTGCGACCACCCTTCCTGTTGCTACCCCCATATTTCCTGTTGGAGGTGGCGGTCCCGATGGTGCTTTCGGAGGCGTCGATGGAGGAGGCGCCGATGCAGGAGGTGCTGATGCAGGTGGTGCTGATGCAGCAGGAGGCGCTGATCCAGGAGGAGCTGCTCCAGAAGGAGCTTGTCCTGCTGGAGGACCTTGCCCTGCTGGAGGAGGAGGTGGAGTCACACCACAGGAACCACCAGTACAACATCCTCTTCTACCCCCACCGTACAAGAAGGCGGGTATTGCTTTCAGAGGATCCAACGTCCTCTCGCCCCAGGGCAGGAAACTCGTTTTGGACAGGATATTTCCAAACATTACCCGGACTTACGATCTGACTTGTAACTTGCGCTTGTGACATCTATGCTTGTGACCATTTTGTGACTCACGCCAACTAAACTTGATAATTTCAATATTTTTCACCTGATTTTGGCAATTTCAGACCCCCTTGTCATTTTTCCATGATCTTCGGAGCTCTATCGGACCCCTTGTTTCCTCTCCAACCCAAATGTAAAGTTTTGAGCTCTAATCAGCTATCACTAATGTTTTATTGGCTTTGAGAGTACCAGTGAGGCCCGTTTTGCCCTCTTTTGTTATATACAGGCTGGTGAAAATTTCGATGCTCACCATTGGTATCTTGGAAACGGTAAGAGATACGAGGTCGGTTGAAAGAGAAAAAAGTTGCGCATTTTTGTGGCGATTGACAATCTGAAAAGAAACTTTGAATATTTTGATTGGTTTACGATTTATCACGAACAAACTGAAAATTTTGATTTCAGAAATTATTTTTTATCTTTCCAACCATTCAAGCTATTTTAATCAAATTTGGTAGTTTTATGTTTTTGATCACTTCGAGTCAATCAACGTTGACAGAAATTTTCCAGGTCGTCTAGATGTCAAATTATGATAGTTAACTTTTGTTTTTCTTATGGCCGCCATATTGGATTTTTGCACAAATACCTAGATAGAGAAAAAAATTAGCTTTCCGAATTAGTAACCAACATGTTCGTTTTATGACATTTTAAGCGTCAAATTTTGAAATTTTCGTAAATTATTGACAAAATCGGGAATGCTTTGAAAAACAATTGAAATATTATCAATAGCAACAACAAAAAAGTGACAGATGGTGTGCAATTGACGTATCTAACGTCTTAATCGTGTTTTGTGCTTGTTTGTACCGGTAGTTCATAAATTGAATGGGTCAGGGTGTCTGTGAGTCCAAAAACGTCTGTCGGAACTAGCATCGTTTTTGTTAAAGTTTGACAAATTTATTAGAAAAGGAGTAAGGATTACCCTAGTTTCGACAGACGTTTTTGAATTCACAGGCACCCTTGACTCATTTAATTCGTGAGCTCTCGGTACAAACAAGCACAAAACACGATTAAGAAGTAACGGCTCGATACCAAGTTGGGGCTGAGACCACCGTAAGTGCTGTTATCATAGCAACGGCGGATACCAACCAATCAGACCGCGCTGTATTTGGCGAGTTACGCCGTCCCAAACTTCGCGCCTGCAACTTGGTATCGAGCCCTTAGATACGTCAATTGAACACAATCTGTCTTTTTTCTGTTGTTGCTATTGATAATATTCCAATTGTTTTTCAAAGCATTCCCTATTTTGTCAATGATTTACGGCAATTTCAAAATTTGACGCTAAAAATGTCATAAAAAGAACATGTTGGTAACTAATTCGGGAAGCTAATTTTTTTCTCTATCCATTAGTGCAAAAGTCCAATATGGCGGCCATAAGATGTCATAATTTGACATCTAGAAGGCCTGGAAAATTTCTGCCAACGTTGATCGACTCGGAGTGATCAAAAACATAAAACTACCAAGTTTGATTGAAATAGCTTGAATGGTTGGAAAGATGAAAAATAATTTCTGAAATCAAAATTTTCAGTTTTTTCGTGATAAATCGTGAACCAATCAAAATATGCGAAGTTTCTTTTCAGATTCTCAATCGCCACATAAATGCGCAACTTTTTTCTAATTTAACCGACCTCGTATCTCTTACCGATTCCAAGATACCAATGGTGAGCATCGAAATTTTCACCACCCTGTAGAGCCCCTTGGCCCCCCTTGTATCACCTGTTTCGTCTGAAGCCCTACTGAGCCCCCTTGTATTTTTCCGTACCGTTCGGATTTATATTGAGCCCCCTTATGCCGCAATGTGTCGTTTGGAGCCTTAATGAGCCCCTCATGTTTTTTCGTGGCTTCCAGAGTTCCAGTAACCCTTCTTTTGCCTACTTTTATTATTCAGGGCTTCATGGGTCCCCCTTGTGGTGTGTGAATTTATTTTACGGAAATTCTTTCAGAGAGAACTTCATTCTGGTGGAATTCATTCTGGGGAAATTCCTCCCAGGAGAAATAATTTCCGAGGGAAATTCATTCTGGTGGAATTGCTTCTGGGGAAATTCCCTCCAGGAAAAATTATTTCCGGGAGAAGTTTATTCCGGTGGAATTATTTCTGGAGAAATTTCTCCCTAGGTAAATAACTTCCGGGAAAATAATTCCGGGGAAATTCGTTTCGGAGAAATAGTTATTTTTTCTGATTATCCGTTCGCTTGGACTGTAAAGGAGGTACAAGATCTAGAACCATGCATATAATTAGACAGAGACAGGACAGATCATATGTACAGCCATGAGTATGAGGGGTGGTTGGAGGTCTTCTTCGAAGTTTTTAAAATTCTATGACAAGATAAAAAATACGACTCGAAATACGATGAAATCCAGAGAATTGGGTACTTACAATTTGAAACAGAGACTGCAAATTCATAATAATAAAAAAAACACCAGGTTTCAAATATCGCAAAGAAACCAATTAAAACCTCATTAATCATGTCTTTAGCGCCTCTCCATTTGGGCGATGCCGATCAATTTCCATAATGAAATTAATCCCAGCACCGCATCACCAAGAAGCCGATCCATCTTTGACTCGAGTCAACATTAAAAAATTAAGCGGCTTTCACCATCATCATCATACAGCACGCGTGACTCACCCCACACAAGTTATTAAGTTTTTTTTTTTACCAGGGTGCATGCATTTGAGAGGCATTGTCTTACAAGCGTCATAGAACATCGCACACAGGGGGTTTAAAATGCATTGAAATTTCATAGTGGAACAAAACTAGAAGTCGTGCTCGTATTTTTTCTACATTAAGACCGCGCGTGTGGATCTTATTGCTACTGCGTTTAGGGATGATGCCGCCCTGCGGCCACTTCACCCCACGGAGGAACCCCACAAAAAATGTTGTGCCCTCGGTTTTTTAACCCCGCGCTCTGCTACTTCATTCCCACCAACTGCTTCCACTAATCACTCTTAATTTCTAGAATTTTACGTTTTACCAATCACTTTCCGAAAGCTGTCATCACCAACGACTCGACATAAAAATGAAAACGGTGAAAGCGTTCGAATTCCAGCGGAAATCGCTCCAAAGTGCGGCGGTAATGCCAAGCGAGTGCGGACGAAGTGGCCGTATCCAACCCTTATTTTTTTAACCCCAACTAATTACGTTAGGGTTCTTAGGTGGAATTGCTTATCCTTCATCTATAACGAGTGTCGAGGAAGAGACGAACACGTCTCTTTCTTATTGATGGGCTCTTATCCTGCAGGACTGCAGGCGTTTCCAGGATAATACCTCCGCTGGATCTGCTCTCCAGCCCGGAGATGCGCCCTCTCTCCGTCTCGGACAACAAGATCCTCGGAACTTTTCTTCGGGATTATAAATACGTAATGAGCGGCATTAAACCGCGCGCGTCTCTTCGATTTTTATTCGCCCAGGGATGAAGCAAATTGGATTTTTCATCTATTTATTTACTCATCGCTCTCTCGGACCCTGCTCTGGCAGCGCACGCAGGCTAGAGAATAAGACGTCAAGTTTGTGTCCCAATTAAAAATTTGCATATTGGGCTTGTTTAACGATGAGCTTGAAAAAAGACCTCAAGGGATGAGATGCTGTGTTTTAATTAATGGAAGACTGTTGAAAACACTTATAGGTTCGGAATTCTCTAGGGAGAACCCTAATTATTGTAGGCCTCAGCTTTAATTTAATTTTTTGCCGTAATTATGAACAGTTTTCTTTTTAGTAAAATTAGATTAAAATCTGTTGTTTGTCTCCGGATTTTACATTCCCGGCCAACCAACGAGGAGGGGAAGTAGTGTGAAGATGAGTGAAATTTTTTTCGAGATGAAGACGAAAGTATACATTTCGAGACCCCCCCTCTGAGGCAATTAGGACAATTTCCTGAGGCGGAGGCACAATAAGGGCGCTTTCTGAAGCTCAGAATTTAAGAGTTGAAGAAGCTTTGGAAGAGTTGAATTGGCTGGAGCTCGAAAATTCGAGTAAGCTGCGACTATCAACTTTGACTCATAAAATTTTGCTAACCTCCTCACCAGAATATCTTCGAGAAAAACTAATTCACAGACCAAACCTCCAAAGTATCAGCTTAACCTTTAACATACTAAGAGGGGTCACTGAGTGACCCCAGATGTACATTTTTGTTAATATTTTTCTTATTTGTTTTTTGCCGGTGCTGAAATTTTATCTATTTGTCTCTTCCATCTTCCCTTCCATTATAATCTGCTTACGTGTCATTTCTGGAAAAACCTTACAGAGAAAATAATTGATTTATAGGCTGGGGTCACTAATCTACCCCTCTTAGTACGTTGTGTTTTAGTAAACACACTGGCTGAACGCGCTTGCGCGCGCTTGTTGACGAGAGTATCACTTGGAAATTCTCAGAAAAACACAATTTAGTAAGTTTTTAGTTGGTACTAAGCTAGTCGTCAGTCTTATATGTAGATATTCCCAAATGGCTCGCAGGGCTTTATCTGATGCGGAATTGGAAAAATTGTTATACGAAGACGATAGTGACCACGAGAGTATAGGTGACATTGATGATATAGATCCAACTGAAATTTTACCTGAAAGTGACACTTCAGAGGTTGAGGACAATCTTGATGTCTTTTCTGCAGAGGATGATAGCGAACTTGATGGAAGTCAATCAGACTCGGACAACGAAGCAGATGGTTCAACTATGTATAAGTCGAAGTCAGGTAAATTGTAAAATTGAAAAAGGTGCGTCAGTAGTAAGTGAGCACATTCCTTATTATTTATAGGCAAATTATGGAGCACCATTCCCCCTAAATTAAGTCGTCGTCCACAACGAAATATTGTGACAGGTAATCCCGGTCCTACCAATATTGCCCAAAATGTGACATCAATCGTAGACTGATTTGCACTGTTTGTCTCTAACAATATCCTGGAGACTATACTGATCCACACGAATGAGGAGGCCGAACGGGTAGTGACCATTTGGAATGATCGTCATCCTGATAAAACTAAAATTTGGAAACCAGTGGACAAAATTGAACTTCAAGCTTTCATTGGACTTCTGATATCCGGTGGAGCCTTACATTGCCGAAAAGAATCCGTTTCTGAGCTATGGTCAACAAGCGAGCCCTATAGAAGACCGATTTTCACAGCTGGGATGTCAAGAGATAGATTCGTTCAAATTAATCGGTTCCTTAGATTTGATGACAAGCTGACGCGTCCAGAACGGAGGGAGCGTGATAAGCTAGCAGCCTTGCGAGAAATATGGGATATTTTTGTTACAAATTGCCGAGAATCATTCTGTCCATACGAAAATCTGACAATTGATGAGCAGTTGGTAGCTTTTCGTGGAAAATGTCCATTCAGGCAATATATCAAGTCAAAACCAGCAAAGTACGGCATAAAAATCTGGGCTTCTGCCGATGTCAAGACTTCATATCTACATAATCTGCAGGTGTATACTGGAAAAGTTGAAGGTAATAAGCCTGAGAAAAACCAAGGAATGCGGGTCGTACGCGAGCTCTTGGAGCCAGTATATAATTCTGGCAGGGGTGTCACAACCGATAATTTTTTCACGTCACTGGAGTTGGCCGAATTTCTTTTGACAAAGAAAATCACTCTTTTGGGAACTGTTCGGAAGAACAAGCCTGACACACCTTCTGAGCTGTGTTCAACTACCGGACGGGATGTATTTTCTTCTCGATTTGCTTATTATGAAAAAGATGTGACTATGGTATCTTACATGCCTAAGAAAAATAAAATGGTTCACGTTCTTTCAACCCAACATTTGGATGGTGAAATAAGTGACAAAGAAGACAAGAAACCGACAATGATTTTGGACTATAATTCGACGAAAGGTGCCGTAGACAGTGCTGACAAATTGACAAGAGAGTATATGTGCTCTAGGAGAACATGCAGATGGCCTTTTAGACTATTCATGAATATTCTAGACATAGCAACGCTAAACAGCTATGTTATATGGATTCATCAAAATCCAAACTGGAATGGTGGCAAAATGAGGGCAAGACGACAGTTTCTGTTGGATTTGGGAAGAGGACTAGCATTGCCCAATATGCAAAGAAGGGTTAACAACACTCCAAAGTTACAAAAACCAGTCGTGAGGGCTCTGAATGCATGTGGGGTTCACAAGAACGAGGAAACTCCACCAATACCAGCAGCTGTTGACCGAAAACGAGGGAGGTGTCATATTTGTGTCAGAAAAGACGACACTAAAAGTTCCCTTAGGTGCTCTAAGTGTGGGAAATTCATTTGCTCTAGACATCGACAAGTTGAGAAGATCAACAGATGCACCGAAAATTGCACAAATGACGAATAAACTTGTCACTTAATTTTTTTTGAAATTTTTTCTAATGTAAGGTGAGAATTTGTATTGTATTTTTTTAAACTTCAATATACGTTTATATTTCCAATGAGGTTTCAAGAAACCTATTTAAGTCTTCATTTGATGTTTATTTACTAAAAGAACCTGTTATTAGAGTGGGGTCACTGATTGACCCCTCTTAGTGCTTTACGTTGACGCGAGACCCTCAGTATGTTAAAGGTTAAGGACGGAGTCATATTGGTGAAATAAGCGTTGCGAAATCAATCCGTGTGGGTTTATTCCTCGACGGATTCTGACCATTTTGGTCTCTTTCGAAAGCTACAAGGATGTACTTTGGTTTGAGCCCATTGGCATTTTCTAAATCCAAGAAAAAAATTTAAATTGTGACATTTGAGAAAATTATTTTTGGATTTTGGAAATGCCAATGAACTCAAACCAAAGTACGTCTTTGTAGCTTTCGAAAGAGACCAAAATGGTAAGAATCCGTCAAGGAATAAACCCACACGGATTGATTTCGCAACGCTTATTTTACCAATATGACTCCGTCCTTAAGATACAATGAACAGCTTGTTTTGCCGCGTTTTCAGACAACCATTTTTCTGCAGGTCATTTACTTTCAATGCTGTAAGAGTTTACAATCATTTACCTGTGGAAATTAAGAATGCCTATTTAGAGATTTCGATATTCTGTTAAATTGTTTTTATTAGAATCCTAATTTGGTTGTCACTATTTTGGTAGAGGTCAAGTTGAATAGCGCACGCTAGACTTTGCCTCTTTAAATAAAGCCTTTTATTATTAATTATATTATTAAATTATTTTTTTGTTGAATGATTTACGACGCATCAACTACGAGGTTATTAGCGTCGACGGGACATTCAGTGGGTTTTTGGTACACGTTTCTATTACTTGAATTGTCTACTCTGTTAGCTATGTAAGGCCTCAGTACTCTGATGGCACTCAACTCTGTAGTCAGAAATCTATTTTTTTTGTAACCGCTGTAGTCATACAGGTGCAGATATGGCATAGTAAGGTCGGAACAATTTTTGGACAACACAAAATATCCATGGACGAGGCGGGATTCGAACCCGCGCGGTGTGTCACGACTGGCTTGGCATGCAAACACCTAGACCACTCGGCCACCGCCGCACAGTGGTTCAGATTCGAAAAAAGCTGGCCAAAATTCTGAAAATGTGGCGATGGATGGTTAACTCCTCATAGACATTCTTTCAAAAATTATCCAAAAAAATAAATTCATTGAATGAAGGGGGTGAATCGGAAGGGGTAGAAAAAAATTCACCAAAAATTCTGAAACTTCGAAAATAAACTGAGAAAATGTTCAAACTGATAGGAAAATTAAAAAAAAACAATTTATCAAAGGGGGTGGGTTATGTACAAATAAATTCCTATGAGAAAAATACAACAGTAGGTATTGTACAATCATGAAAAACGTAAATAAATAATTGAAAAAAAAATACAGATCTTGGATCGCCGGTCCAAGCTTCAGGTGTAGCTTGTTGTGTGTTTGAAAATCCCGTGATAATTTGGTAAGTGAGCATTCCGTGGGG
Source organism: Anaspis maculata (assembly GCA_949128115.1). NCBI lineage: Eukaryota > Metazoa > Arthropoda > Insecta > Coleoptera > Scraptiidae > Anaspis > Anaspis maculata. The sequence continues at coordinate 94,439,322 of OX421962.1, forward strand.
GTGGGTTTGGGGGGTGGAAAGAAAAAGTCCACCAAAAATTTTGAAACTTTGCAACTGAACTTAGAACATGTTGATATTGAATGGGAAAGTATCTAAAAAAATCAGATCATCAAAAAGCAGATGGTAGAAGAGGCGGAAAGAAGAAATTGACTGATCAAATGAAGTGATGATTGAGGCAGCCTGTGCCCTAGCCAAAGGTAGCTTTACGGTCCGAAATTTGATCAGGTCACAGCCTGTCTGAATTTTGAATCCATTTGATCACGCATGATAGTAACTTACATGCCAAATTTCAAATTTTTAGCTCGTCACTTAGAATCAAGTTTCAGAGATTGGGATTATAGCATTTTTCTCTCCACCCCCCTTACTCACCCCATTGGTTGATTTGTAATTATTTGATAATTTTACCATCAATTTCAACTTTTTACGGTTAATTTCCAAAGTTTCAGAGTTTCCGCTGCATTTTTAATTTTTTTCCACCCCCCCTGTAACTCACCCTCTTTGATGATTTGATTTTTCAAGTGATTTTTTCACTCAATTTCCACATTTTTCAAGTTAATTAGTTCATTTGCGAAGTTTTAGAATTTTCGGTGGGTTTAGTTCTTTCCACCCCCTCTGAATCATTCCCTTAGTTGATTAGATTTTTCTAGATAGCTTTCCAATAAATTCCAACATTTTCTCCTATTAGACTGGTACAAAAATTTGAAAAAAACGCCTTAAATTACCTCCTAGAGGCGTTTCATATAACATTTTGGTAACAAGTGTTTCTAGACTAAATAGACCCTTCTGAATCTGAGAATGCCTGTTACCAAGGCGAAATATTGACCGGAAGTAAGATACCCACGATAGTTGAAGTCCAATGAGGCGAAACGGATTGTTTTCTGCCGTATCTTTTTTACCGCTTTACCGATTAAACGCAAATTTTATATAGATAGTTCTTAGGTACGTGTCCATGATTTGATGAAGAAGAACTTCAACAAAAGTATCCAGTGGCGTAGATACTGGTTGGTCGACTTTTCCTCTTGTTCCAATTTTTAACCTGCTGTAAATTTTCTAAAATGACTTTGAATTTTGGATTCAATTTTGATGCTTAGATTTTCTAGCGAAATTTGAGATATACTCATCAACCTGTGAAATGGAACACTATGAGTGGATTCAAAAAGTACTTTGCTCAGAACAGCGGTCTAACCAGGGTTGGGCAAAACCCAAGGTTTTGAGAAAAAAAAACCCTAAACTCACTGAGTTTGGATGGAAAAAAGCGGGTTTTGATGGGTTTAATTGTTTCTTTTCTTCAACAAACGAGTTTTGAATGATTCAAGTGTAGGTAATGATTATATTTTAATGTTTTATAAAACAAGATCCAACTGAAATAAATTTTTTGATAAAAATTTAGAAGAATAAATTTTTCGACAGAAATTCAAAAGAAACTTCTGTGGTCAACTTCTTTGTTCTCTGAACATAAAAAAAAATAGTTCTCGATCTGAGAGATTAAATTAGGAATTGCATGTCTGACCCATTGCCTTCCTACTTACAGCAAATGGAACTAAAGCGCGTATTTGTGCTAAAAAATCAAATTTTGTGATGCTTGACATGAATTTGAAAAACCCACAAAATCCCTCTTTGTGGTTTTTTTTTGAGGTGGTTCAGGTAAAAACAGTGAGTTTTAATGGGCTGGGCAAAATTCGGCCAATCCTGGGTCTAACAACTCAGTATCAAGGACCATGACTACATAATAATAATTAGTACAAGCAGAAGTCCTGCTGGAGGCGCTTCCTAAGGTACTTTTACACTTGGGCCATGAGGTCCTTTCAACAGTACAACTTACTTCCGCAAGTACCCACCATTGAACTTCTGGGAGTACTTCGGTGTTCAGATCGTAGGTAAAACGGAAAGTACTTGAAAGCTGAGCCAAATTTGGTAGGACAAGGTGCAACATTTTCAGATGAACATACATTTTTTCAAACGAGAAATTTGAAATTCTTGGACTAATACAATCAATACGCAATCAATGCAGCCCATGGGTAACCAGACCAACCCACCTACATTGGAGTAAATTAAAAACAAAATCAAAATCAGTATGATGTATTAGCCTGTTTATAAAATAATTACGTGCATAAATGGAATAAATACATAACAATAACTTACGGCGGATAGGTAGTACTGTATGATGGGTTACCAATTTGTTAACAATAAATTATTTTTAAGAAGGTAGTAGCAAAAATAAATTCAGATGATCGGCTGTGAGGTGTACCGCCGCCTTCATTTTCCAATAAATAAATTCCTAATATCGCACTCAAGCCATGGTGCAGCACCTTCATTTCTCTAGCTATTCACCAAGACCCACATCAAGACAGCGACGCCAAGTATTCTTGATACTTCTTCTCTTGTGCTTGCTGGAGCTTCTGCAACTTCTTCATTTGACCTTTGCTGATCTCCTTTCCTTCAGTATCATGCGTCGGAAGACCCTGTAACCAAAACAAGTAATTATTTTACTGCCGGCGTTTTTTAATAATTTACGTTTTATTTCATTTCCAACTTTAAACTTACAGTCACATCAAACTTGGAATACTTGTCAATTTCCGACTTGAACATTTCGCTGGGCGGAATCTTCTTCTGTGCTTCTCTCGCCGCCTGGGCCGCGGCCAATTCGGCTTTTTTCCTTTCCTTTTCCTTGGCCTTTTCCAATTCTAACCGCTTTTTCGCTTCACGTTCCTTCAGCAATTCCTCTTTGCCCACAAACTTGACGACGCTTCGAGCACCGTCTCTGTCCTCTAATCGGACGCCAACATTTGGTAAAATTTCATCCCGCAAATGATCGCATTCCTGCAGGATTTCGGTGGCTTTGAGAGTCCTGGCGCTCGTTCTGACTGTCTCGCGGAAATTGGCCAGGATTTCAAGATAGGGTAATATCGCACATTCACTCTGTAAACAATCGGAAGTTGATAATTATTGGTTGAAGCTATATGTACTATTCAAAGTGACTGGTGGCTAAAAAACGCGGATAATCCCCTGATTGTACAAAAAAATTTAATCATGAAATAGCTAATTGAGGATTTACGTTGGTGAATTCAAGGTCAATGCCGTTGATTTGCCACAGAAAATGCATAGAAGATGTTTTTTTTTACATACAGCTTCCCATAATCTTTCGTGGAACTGCGATTTTCATTGGTCACTATTCTAAAATTGGTCAGAAAATATCCTCAATTAGCAATTTCTTGGTGAAGACCATACGAAAAAAATACAAGTATGGTGCGTCCAGCTCCGTAGCTTTGTGAATCGAGTGACCTGGAACAATTGTCTATTTTAGCACTGTATAGGTGCCTTCTCACTTGGTGTGAAACTGGCTCGGCCAAAATTATGCTGCCTGGCAAAATGACATCAAAATCTTGATATCTTTGGAAAATTGACCGGATGAGAAGTGGAAATGCGACCCAGGTGCCGCACAGACGACAGATGTGTTATTACACCAAACCCTCATAGCCCCCGACAAAATTTATTGCAATCTGGTAGAATTGAGTTTTGCGCGACAGCCCGGACAACAAAAACTCGACCCTCAGAGAGGCTAAGAAGAACGAAAGGGTGAATCGAAAGTATCATTGATTCTAGCCCAATTGGCAATTTTGGGCGGATGATTTTTTCGAAATTTGGATCGATATACAGAAGAATCGAAATCAAGGTGCGACTGCAGGGATGTCTGGGCGTCTGCTGTGGACCCATCATTTCAGCGGGAGTTCTAGCAACTTTTTGTTCGCGAGCAGGCAAAACGTTAGATGCTTCCACGATTCGATGCGACACATTTTTTGAAGCGAGGGCATCAGATGTTTGGGCGTCGAACAGACTGCGCCACTCAAGAGGTTGCACTCATTTTTCGTGAACTGTCAATGTCAGAGATACGATGGCATACTATTGACGTGAGAATAAAACAGAAAACCAGGTCGGAAGATCACTGTTTGCCAATAATATGGAAAAAACGCCAGTTAGCACGTTCCGCAAAAAAAATTCCGTCCATCTGTAGCGGAAATGTGCTAAAACGCGTTTGGAAAATGGCCCGGACGACATTATGTCTCGTAATGAATCATAGCGACGAATAACTCCGGTGCAACCAACCGCAAAGTTTCAGGGGTGTCAGGTTTTAAAAACCTGACAAAATCCCCCATGTCACCCGAGTCATAGTTCTGCGGAACGTACTATAGTTACTCAGTTTTGTGGTAGGTAATTTGTGACGTCACGTTGTGCACATACAAAGGAGAGAGTGGGAGAGGCAGAGTGGCACTTAGCTACAAGTTCTTTGTATGTATGCAATATGACGTCACGATATGCCACCAAATTCGTCAAAAATCACGAAAACTGCGACTTTGTAAAAAATGACCCGCATTTGAGTCTTGTAGTTAACTCCTGCGACTTTTTTATGCAAAAATGTGGATATAACAAAAAAAAAACTTACATCAACTTCTGTTCCATCACCAATAGGGAAACCAATCTTGGCTGGTTCGGTAATGGCGCCAAAAATGGTTAAAATTTTCGTAATGTACATCGCTATGTCTTGTAGTAACAAACCGTTTGGTGTTTTCTTATCTCGAAGATACAAATTGCTGGCGCTTACTAGATCCCTTAGCGCTTCTAACGTAGATTTCGTATCGATATTATCTGACGGTATAAGAGAAAAATGTTAATTTTTTCTAAAATATGTGACATTTGGAATAGAAAAACTTACCGCAGAGAGCACTGTGGACGTTTTCTTTGGCCTTCAAAAATTTGGAATTCAGGTCCATCTCGTGGTTCTCCCACTTGGTGTAATGGCAGACTTGGACTTTTTCCTGGCATAAGTTTCTGGTCTGGTCTTTGACGGTCAGGAAGAACTCCTGTTGATAATTAAAAGTTGATTTGAGCCTTCACATTATTTTATAGTTTGGATCAACATAAGAAAAATCAGGGTAGTCTTTGGTGGCAAAAAATTCGTTCATTTGGCCAATCCAGTCGTTCGCTCTAATCGATTTTTTTGTTTCCAAAACCAACCCTACCCTGGACACACTAGAAAGATTAATGATCATTAACGAATCGTCATTCAACTTACCTTGCTGTTTTGAAGGGCAAAAACAATGATTTTTTTTGTTACAAACGTAATTACGTTTCTTGGTGACAGCAAGGGAAGTTAAATGACGATCCATCGTTAATGATCATTAAGCTTTCTATAGTGTGTCCAGGGTATGAATGATTTTTTCCGCTGATCGCACGGTACTTCAAAACATTCTTTATTGTCATATTAGCAGCGGGACCTCTCATTGAGGGCATCTATTACTAACTGAAACCTTTTTGTAGATAATGATATTAGTTTGGGTACTGAATGCAGTTTCTTGTAAAAGCATCAAAAGTGGGGGAGCTCAGGGATATAAGTAAAACTATGATAGGAAAATTCATCTTCGAGATATTTATACCCTTGACAGACTAGAAAACTTAATGATCATTAAGCGCGTAAATTACGATATAAATTACTAGTGTGTCACGTCGTCATTTACTTAATGATCATTTAGGACCTTAATGATCATTAACTGAGAGTAATCATAATCGCCGAATAATCGCCGGCGGTCACGCATCATCGCCGTGATTTTTCTTTTACCATTAGCCGGCGTTCCTGCAATGAATCGCGATATCTGTCATCAAGTCTGTCATTTCAGTACGCCATTCAGAGGGTCAGACACGTATTTCTGTAATGGAGGAGGAACTGGATTTTGTGTCTTGCCTCTTGCAACAACATTTCTTGTAGCAAATTCTGAGATAATGCCCGTAGCATGCACGTATAAGCACGTACAAAAAATTAAAAACTCCCCGTTTCGCAGGAAAAATGACCACCTATTCGCGGAATTTGGATGATACGAACATTGCAAACGTGCAGCACGATATCGATTGGCGGCACTTTATTTTTGGGCAAAGTCAAATTCATTGATAAGGAGATAGGTCTCCGTGAGTATCCGTGAGACATGGAGGTATATAATGCCCGTAGCGTGCACGTACGTATAAGCACATACGAAAAATCTTCTCGCTTTACATAATAAATGACCGCCTGTTCGCGAAAGTTGGATGATACGAACATTGCGAACTTGTAGCTGGATATCGGTTGGCGGCACTCTATTTTTGGCAAAGTTCAATTTATTGATGCGGAAATAGGTTTTTCCGTAAGTATCCGTGAGATAGGTAGGTACCTATATAAATGTTTATTTCCACGATAGAGACGAACATAATGAACTATAACATGCATCTGTCAGTTGCCTTGCCACTTGCTAGCCGCGCACATAAACCAGGGCCGCGCGAAATTGAAAGTTGATTAGACTACTTCGACTATGGGACTATGCGGTTTTGATCAGGTTATTGACTAAAATCATTAGTGTCTTATTCTTCTTTTCCTCCATTTCTTTCGACACAATACAAATTTAACATATATTTTGGCAACAAATAGAGACATTATGGTGTGGTGAGAACATTGCAAGCATTGATAAAACAATGATTGCTTTCTTGAGTAAATGGAATCCAAGCTAAATACCACCTCACACTTCGCCGAAAATATGAAATTATTATTATAATTATGGATAATAAGGGCAATAATAATAGCCCAATACTTTGGACCATTCGACAATTTGACATTTTAGGGTCGCCACGTTTATTTACGCGCTACGGCGCAAGCTCATCATCGGCTTATTACGATTTGTAGTGTGTCACCTCCAAATTCGCAATCGTCATTCAACGTAATTGATTATTAACGTGCCAGTTTGTCTAGGATTTTACGTTTAAAAGAACTTCCACAAAATGATCATCGAGTATCGTCATGTAGTTCGGAATGTTCGTATCATTCAAATTTCGCGAATTTCAAATACAAGCACAGACCGTCGTTACTTGAAAATGAGAGTTTCCAAGTTGAGCTCCTACTGTAATAATAATAATAATAAAAAAAAAAACACTAACGTTGAAGAGTTTCTCGTACTGCAAAGCCACTTCCATGGTATTTTGACTGTAGTCCAAAGTGTCCCTCCAGGCGTGAAGCAGAAAAGCGAACCTCAACTGCCTGGCTGTGTATTTGGAAAGTGCATCCTGGATGCTGACAAAATTCTTCAGGGACTTCGACATTTTGCAACCAGCGATCGTTAAATGTCCCGAATGCAGAAAATACTTGACCCACTCAGAAGCTCCAAAATGCGCCTGAAAAAATTTTTGGATGTTAAAAATTTTAAATAAATAGTATTGAATTGTAATGTACAGGGTGTTCACGTTAAGATTGACCCCCGCACTAGCCGGCTTATCCCTGAACCAATTTCAAAAATGAAAACTGATTCTTGAAGGATTTTTGCTGAATTTTTCGAATTTGCTCATGAAATTTTTCTAGATCCATAATATACAGGGAGGGTGTTGCAAAAAAATTACTTTGTTTTATTACATCCGCAATTATTCGAATGATGCAATGGATGCAAACTTTTGTCTTCAATACAAAAATATATAACACTTATGGGTTACAATGTGTCAAAAAAACTTAAGGTTTTTTTTCAAACAATCTGTATACTGGCAAGATGTAGAAAAATTTGGTGTCCAAATTTGAATTCTACAGGAAAATTGTTACGAAAAAGAAAAACTCTTTTCTCAGCCAATTTATTCCAACAAGGAAAATTCAAACAGGGAAAGGGGAATATTGGTAGATCACCCTGTACCTTTGAAGGTCTGTGAATCCCTCAGGGGCACAATAGGAGAAATGTTACTCTTACTTTTCGACTTACTTATTGAGAGGAATCACCTCCCAATCTTTTAAGGAAGGTCACTGAAATCACCTTACTCCAATACACACCTCACTTTGGGCAATTTCATTGTCGTGATGTGGGAATTTCAAATCGACGCCTCCCGTGTGGATGTCCAAGGTGTCACCGAAAATCGTCGACGCCATGGCGGAACATTCGATGTGCCATCCTGGTCTGCCCATGCCCCACGGCGAGTTCCAAGCCGGTTCGCCGGGTTTGCTCTTTTTCCAAAGGGCAAAATCATTGGGCGAGCGTTTCTCGTTCGTCTGATCCGCGGTGGTCAGGTCGCCTTCGCCTTCTTGCAAGCTGTTGGTGTCGCCGTAGGCTTCGGGCACGAGTTTGGCATAGTAATGGTCCGGCTTCTTGTCGAAAACTGCAACGTCGAAGTAGACGGATCCGTTGGCTTCGTAACCGTAGCCGTTTTTGACGATTACGTTTATGTAGTCCACGATTTCGGGAATGTATTCGCTGACTCTCGTAAGTACGTTCGGTTTAAGTATCTGAGAAAAAAAAACGAGTAAGAGAAAGCTTTGCATACATTTAATTTAGCTTCATTAAGGTGACTTAACTAATCAAGTCAAGTCAGTCAGTCTAGATATCAAGTAAGTAAGTATAAAACATTTGTTTCAAATTTTCAAGCAACCAATGTTGTCCAATAATAATAGATGGAACAACCAGTAATTGGTTTTGAAAAACAAGTGGGATACCACTAACAACTTAGGTCAGAATACTTAGTTCAGATTGTAAAAGGAAAGCACCTGTCTTGATGTCTTATGTTGTGATTTTTTTTGCAATACAAAAGGAAAACTAAAAAAGATTTCAAGCCTTGACTGCATATTCTGAAAACATCAGAAGTAGTAAAGTATATTTGAAATAGAAATAAATCGGTTGTGTCACCCCAAAACTTCCCCGACGAGTAGCAAGGAACGGATGGAAATTTTATTATGAGACGTCCCTTCCCTGTTGAAAAAAAGTTGGTGTAAATCTGTTCACGGGATAAAAAGTTGGAGATTTTGCAGTTTTTCTAGGGGTAAAAGCTCGGAAACCGTGGATCCGATTTCGAAAATTTTCCCTCCAAAAATTAACACATTGTCGGCGGTACGGCATGGGTGGATATGCATACAGGCTACTATAACGAAAGTCAAGCATCGCCCGCAGAAGCCAGAACCTGGATGGGTGACTGGTGGATAGCTGTGCGCGAAGAGAGTGGACGCAGCGTAGTGTACTTGCCCAAGGGGGCTCCATTACCTGTACACGCACATGAACGAGATGATTGTAGGTAGTAGCATAAATCCAGAGTGCGGCTCGGTGCGTCCGACACCTCAACACCCAGATGGGTAGAAGAGGTTACGATTATATATACAGGGTGTCCCACGAAGTAACCGACATAGTTCAAGGGTAGATGTACTTTCTCGAGGCAAAACAGAATCTGCCTTCGAAATTTTCATGACGTCCCCCGTTTTTGATATACAGGGTGATTTATGTGTTCAACCAAAAAGTTTGATTGGCCATATCTCAGGAATGCACCAATAGAATCTATTGAAATTTTGCAGGTATATTCTAGAACCAAGAGCCTTTTTAGCGCCCCATTCACTTATAAAATTAATACAGGACCGTACTCAAAATTTTGTTTTTCGAGTTTCTGTTGAAAAAGTCATCCTGTATAGATTTTTCTTCAATATCTAATGTCATATTCGGAAACTACATAAGAAATGCTACAAAATGCGATTCCTAAATTGTTTGGCACTAATTTAGCTGATCCGAAAAAAAATTAATACCAAAAATTTTTTAGGAATATCTTTTAAAATTTAAATTTGAATCAATGAAACGCTATTACAGATGGTCAAACAAAGTCACTATTTCAACTGTGGTGCTCTAATCAACCAAAAATAATTTCAGGAGAATTTTCTTGAAACATGAATTTGGTACCTCAGATTCCTACCAAAATTCATGTTTCCAGAAAATCTCCCGAAATTATCCTTGGTTTGGTAGAACATCAAAATTGAAATTGTGACTTTGTTCGACCATCTGGAATAGCGTTTGAGTGATTTGAATCAAATTTTCAAAAATATTCCTGAAAAATTTCTGGTATTAATTTTTTTTCGGATCAGCCAAATTAGTGCCAAACAATTTAGGAATCGCATTTTGTAGCATTTTTTATGTAGTTTCCGAATATGACATCAGATTTTAAAAAACAATCTATACAGGATGACTTTTTCAACAGAAACTCGAAAAACCAAATTTTGGATACGGTCCTGTATTAATTTTATAAGTGAATAAGGCGCTACAAAGGCTTTTGGTTCTAGAATATACCTGCAAAATTTCAATAGATTCTATTGATGTATTCCTGAGATATGGCCAATCAAACTTTTCGGTTGAACACATAAATCACCCTGTATATCGGAAACGAGGGACGTCAAGAAAATTTCGAAGACAGATTCTGATTAGCCTCGAGAAAGTACATCTACCCTTGAACCATGTCGGTTACTTCGTGGGACACCCTGTATATATATATATAAATTAATTCAATCTTTTCTCCAACTTTCATTCTCAGCATGTCTGCACCTAAAATGAATATTTCGTGGGGCTCACGGCTCACCGCATGTCAAAGTTTGCATTGCAGTTTTTGAAAATTCACGGAATGTGCTAATTTCATTTTGAAAAAATTACCGTCGGAAAACCGGAGCCGTGCCGATTGTAAAAATGGGTCTACACGATGCCCAATCCAATCTACTTTCGATATCAGTTGCAATTTTTCGAGAAAAGTCGATCCCCGAAGGGAAATGAATTTTCATGTGGAGTGCTGCATCAAAAGCAAGTCATCCTGCTCGAAATACGGGCGAGAGGCCCTCTCAGGTGACAATGGCTAGGAGAAATTGTGAAAATTCATAACGCTCGACTGGAAAATGGTGGAAAATTGCAACTGCACACTAATTTTGACTCGTTTGTTGTGCTTCCTGCCAAATTTGGTCCCTATTCATGGGATAGATTTTGAATAAAATGGTAAAGTTTTGAACTTTGACTTTGAATTTATACAGGGTGTTCGGGTCTGGTTATTACAAACTTAAAGGGATGATTACCCATCAAAAATAAAGCCAAAAAACAAAAAAAATCATGGTCCTAAAATGCTTCCTTAAAAAGGTACAGGGTGTTGAAGTTGACTTTTTTAAATGGTTTTTTCACCGTAACTTTTGAACCGTTCAACCGATTTTAGTCAAATTTGAACCAAAGTTTAGTCAAATGAATAGTCTCCATCGAATAGTAATACCACAATTCATAAAAAAATTCTGGGGGCGTAGATAATAGGGGACTGTCCCCTATTTTCGCTCCCACTTTTATCTCTTCTAATTATTTTTTAATTTGTTGATTTTCGAATTCCACGTTCAATTTAAAAGAAAAAGCTACTCTTGCAAAATTTTGATTAGAAGCTTCATTCCCGAGATATTTGGGTTTGAAACTTTGGAAAACGCCTCGAAATCGCGACTTTCTAAGGCCTAAAAATTAAAATTAAGAGAAAAGTCATGATTCTTCAACTGGAATAAGTTTTCTAGGCCGCTTAAGCTGATTTTGCCATTTATTGCTAAAAAACGAGGCGTTTTCAGAGAAAAACAATTTGGGCTCTGGAAAGTGGCTATTTCGAGATGTTTTCCAAAGTTTAAAAACCAAATATCCCGGAAATGAAGCCTCTAATCAAAACTCTGCAAGAGTAACTTTTTCTTTTAAATTGAACGTAGAATACAAATGTTTATATCAACAATTTTTAAAAATAATCAGGGAAGATAAAAATAGGGGACAGTCCCCTATTATCTACGCCCCCAGAATTTTTTTATGAAGAGTGGTATTATTATTCGATGGAGACTCAGTTGACTGAGCTCTGGTTCAAATTTGAATAAAATCGGTTCAACGGTTCAAGAGTTACAGTGAAGAAACGATTTCAAAAAGTTGACTTCAACAGACTGTATCTTTTCAAGGAAGCATTTTAGGACCATGAGTTTTTTGTTTTTTAGGCTTTATTTTTGATGGGGAATCATCCCTCAAAGTTTGTAATAACCAGACCCGAACACCCTGTAGATTTAAATTTTTGGTTGCGTTCCAAGATGTTTTGTATTTTTGATGCAATATAATCAAACATTTATTTCTGTAAATAAAAACGTAGCTGTAGCAGAAGTAGCTGTATCTGACCGAGTATCTGACCGACAGAACCATTCTCAGTTGTTGTGTGAACTGATTTAAAATTAAAAAAAAAAAAAAACAACGTGAGAATGACTTTTGGCCCTGTAAATTGAAAAGCATCAGTTGTTACAGGGATGTATCCTTTTTATATGTTCAGTATGACATATATTCCACCAAGAAAAAATTGAAGGTGAAAAATAGTTTTCATCCTGTAACTGGATACACAGCAGTTGCTGGGTGGTATTTTTTTGATGTTTATTGGAATATTATGATAGTCCATCGAACTAGCCAAAAACCTTTTTTTCTGGTCATCAGTTAAAAAAAAAAGTGAAGAAAAATAATTAACTTTCAGTACTTTCACCCTGTACACTGATTTGTAGTAGTCCCAGAGATGAGGACTTTTGATATGTTGAAAAGGGAACTGAAAGCTTGTCATATTATATGAGTTTAATAAGACGAAGTTTGTCACACAACTGTTTCTGGGGCACGACAAACGCAGTGAGGAGAGTCCCAAAGGAAGGAGTATGACAAAACGTCTTATTAAACAAGTGTAATATACTATTTTATCTATTCTGTCTCGAATGTTTGAAAGAAATAAAAAATTCGACAGAAGATATTGCCTTACAGTTGCATTAAATACAAGAGTTATTATTACACCACTTTTGGTATCGAAAAGTAGTAGCCAGTATTACACCAAAATAGATAAAACCGTTTTTGTTTGAATTAGTTCTAGCACAGCACCTATTTTCTTCTACTTCCAATACACTAGACTAGTAATATATTGATTATTAAATCACAACGGGTGGTTATCTAACAGATTCATCAAGAAACTCTACACAACACAAATGCTGAGTCAACGGCAATATTTACATTTAAAGCTTCCATGTCTCTGTGAAATTCTTGCTCCCAGTGCTGAGGCAACGAGTTGAAAATGGCATTGTCAGTCACTGTAGCCCCGTACTTGCAGTCCAGCCAGTCGGCCAGAGGATCCCTGCTTTTCAGTATGAAATTCTTCTGCGCCTCCTCCAGCTTCTCATTGTCTCCACTTTTGACCGCCTCCTCCAGCACATCGATCGACCCTGTGAGCTTTCCAAGCAATTTCTCATACATCACCTTCTTATCTGGATCTGCGGCGTTTTTCGTAGTATCCATGAGCATTGCCAACACCTCTTTGGCATCTTTCAAGACTAAATCTAGGCTCTGTTTTTTGGCGGCGTATTTTTCAAACAAGTAATTTTGCCTTGCTCTTTTGATGATTTTATCATCAATGTCCGTTATGTTCATCACAAAGAAGACATCATATCCAAAATAATCCGTCAAGACCCTCCTCAGGATGTCGAAAGTTATATAAGACCTAGAGAAACGGATGGATGTTATCAGTGCCGCTTCCTCTAAGATATGACGAGGTATTACCTGGCGTGTCCCATGTGTGAGGCATCGTAGACAGTGGGCCCGCAGCTGTACCAAGTGACTTTCTTCCCCTTCAAGGGCACGAACGTTTCCTTCTGCCTGGTCAGGCTGTTGAAGAGTTTCAGGACTGGCCCTTCGGAGCCCGAGGGAGCCTCCCAGTGGGGTTGCAAACGTTTCGACATCGCCTCTAACCTCTAAAACTGGAGCCGAAGTGCTTGTTTTGATGACAACGTAAAAATTAACCAGCTTATCTCTTACCAATCGGGTTTTATTTTACTAATCCTTCTAGTTTTTTATCTGCAATATCTAAATTGCATCAGCCGGCAAATGACCACCTCACGAAACGGGAAAAAACCTACACAGAGACACGACTTTTCCCAAGAACTTGCGTCACGCACAAATGTCAATGTCAATATCATGCCATACCAATCGTAATTTCGCGCCGTTGTTGTGGTAATTAGAACAGGGACACCAACGTGACTGCGTTGCATATCCCTAATAAGAAAACAAATTAAGCAGTGGCGGAGAAGGAGCATTTTTTGGGGCGCTAGCTATTAAGTCCAGAGACCGGATTCTATCTTTGAAAATGTTTCAGAGGCCATCATATTGAAGTGTATTCTTTTCGAAAATTTCTTTTCGAAAATCATCCACTCGATGTATAGTTTTCTTTTCCGGAATTAAAAAATCGATTTGAACCTGAGCCCGCCCGGCGCGCCATCTACCAGTGAGCAGAACACTATAGGATAGGTCGCGGGAATAAGAATGGCGCGCTTAAGATGGGTATATGTATGATGTTATTTTCACTAGTACCTACTTGTTGATAGAATTTTCTTCAGCTGTAAAGTTGTAATAAATATATACAGGGTGTCCCAGCTAAAACAATCCAGCGCAATTTTCTCAGAAAATATCGAGGCAATAAAAAACATTTTTCAATTGGGGGGAAGCCTGATGTTTTAGCTTTCTTTTGAGGGGGCGCCGATAGCTATAGCTTGTAGGTGCTCTAGTTTCTAAGGAAATGCAATTTGAGTCGGGCGAGTCACAAGAATTCTAAAATTCATGACCGACAAAACAAAATACTTTAGATGAAAAAAATCCTGCTCTTTCTCTGGGCTTTCCATTGATGTTCCGATTATTGTGTTTGCTGGACTTTGAGGCAGAATTTCTGGCTTATTGTACCAGCTACAGACATCGGCGACACATCAATGGAAAGCCCAGAGAAAGAGGATTTTTTTTATCGAAAATATTTTGTTTTGTCGGTCATGAATTTTCGAATTCTTGTGACTCGCCAGATTCAAATTGCACTTTCTTGGAAACTAGAGCACCTACAAGCATCGACGTCACCTCAAAAGGAAGCTAAAAGATCAGGCTTCCACCCAATTGAATTTTTCTTTTGGTTGCCTTGATATTTTCTGAGAAAATCGCGCTGAACTGTTTTAGCTGGCACACCCAGTATGTAAGTGGATAATTTATTGAAAAATTGTCGCTTTATCATAAAAATTAATGTGCTAAACTCAAGATTCAACTGAGTGATGACAAAAACAAGCGAGTCTCTACAGCGGTACTTTGGCACCCCATCAGGCGCAAGCGTAGGCAAGAAGCTGGCAAGAGGCGCTTCGTTGTGCCGGCGTGCCTGCAACGTTGCCATAGCGAGTGCCAAGGTCCTCATGCTATTGGTTACCAAATACAGCAAAATCCAAAATTACAGGGTGGCCACGAAAGTTCCTTGTGCCATTGCAAAGAAGTACAAAATTACAAGGCATTATTTATCACCCTGTATTAAACATATCGCTGTCACGAGCCAACAATCACTTGCAGATGGTGAAAGTAGAAGGATTTACCTTGAAGTTGGTGTAAGCTATTTCAAAATCCGATGACTTTCAAGAGATTGGCCGAAATTGAAAACCGAACCATTTTTTGGGTGACCAGCTTCAAATTCTGACCTGTATATGTATCGAGAAAATATGTGTAACCATTACTACGTTTCCATGGAGAATTGAAATCGATTTGAAAACGGTATCGGGATTGAAAACTGCATGTAAACGCTTGCAACATCGTATCCAAATCGATTTGAGTCTCAAGGTCGATTCTGCAAATTCTGGCATCGTATCGGGATCGGATCGAAATTACTCATGGAAACCCAATCGGATTGGATCGAAACATCAACAAACAGAAACTGACACATAGCAATGAGTAAAACCGCTGTTCTGATGTCTACACTTCTGCCTTCTGCACACTTGCAGTTTGCAGAGTATTTGCACTTTCTTTGATACGTTAGGTTGGGATAGTTTTAGGTTAGGGTTGAACTTACATGACAGATATGTAAACAGAATTCAAATCGATTTGAAAACCGAGTTAGAACCACTCATGTGAACACTTCCATATTCAATCCCGATACCGTTTTCAAATCGATTTCAATTCTCCATGGAAACGTAGTACATGGAATGGCAATCCTGCCTAAGTAAATCCTGGTGAAAATGCAATTAATTAAATACATAATTTAAAAATTGTAGAATACAAACTTCAAAATTCTTGTCAACAAATGTCAGTCACATTGTTGATGGCACACAACAATCACCCCTTTCACGGGCCACTGCGAGAAACTCATCTAGTTTTGCGTATGCGTAACGATAGTTGCTTAGCAGCACCATGTAAGCTCTGACAGTGGCGCGTCAAAGGAGTGATTGTTGTGTGCCATCAACAATGTGACTGACATTTGTTGACAAGAATTTTGAAGGTTGTAATCTACAATTTTTCAAATTATTTATTTAATTGCATTTCCGGCAGGATTGATTTACTTAGACAGGATTCCATGGTTGCACATATTTTCTCGATACATAGATGATAGTCTCTACACATAACTTGATAGGGGTACTAAACATGAGTCCGTCTCCCGGACTACAAGGTCTGTCGTCTTGCTGGCTTTGCACATTGCACCACTTCAGCGTTTCATAAGGGTACATCGCACCGCACCATCCAAGCTGATTCAAGCACTGGAGAGCCATTCCACTGGAGAAAATGACATGGGAATGACTGAAGAAACCCTCGAAGAAACCACAAATTACAAACACTTGAATAATACTATAGTGATATTAATAATATTTTGTTTCTATGTCACTGGCGACCGGCGCGCTTTTGTTGTGTTGACATTATAAATAAAGTTGACATGAGAAAATCTGGTGCATTTTGGTTTGGGACTCAATCCCTCCACATAATTAAAACTTTTACATTGTCTCTAAAAGCTCTGGCATTTCTGTCGTGCATGATGTCCAGATGAACTGATGAACTATGACTTTACAGCCTCAGTAGATCGGTGACATATATACCTACATAAGAATAGCGCTCGGTTTGTCTATCGATAACGCCATCGTTGTCACGCTTATTTCGTGTATGTCGGCGGGAGACGGGTCGCCTTGGCAACGCATGTATGCTCGCTGGCAAATGATGCAGTCGGACTTCCCTCTGCACTCTGCTTGCACTGCTGGGTCGGTTTGGGATAGCTCTTTCTGACGCCTCTGAATCACTTATTAATTTATCGTTCGAAAATCCGCTGCCGCCACGACGCTAAACGGGAAGCACGCAAGTTACAGACACCGGATAGAAGCTATCGTGTTTTCTGTCCATTCGACATAGCAGGAAAAATAGTTTCAGCCGCCGCCGCCCCCCATACGCTGCCCTCGACGAAAAAGATAGAACCACAAAAGTTACAGACACCGGACAAGAACTATCGTGTTCTCTGTCTATTCGACATCGCAGGAAAAATAGTTTCAGCCGCCGCCGCCCCCCATACACCGCTCCCGACGGAAGAAACAGAGCCACAAAAGTTAGAAAAACCGGACAAAAACTATCGTGTTCCCTGTCCATTCCATTCGACATCTCAGGAAAAATAGTTTCAGCCGCCGCCCATACGCCGCCCCCGACAAAAAAAAACAGAACCACAAAAGTTACAGACACCGGACAAGAACTATCGTGTTCTCTGTCTATTCGACATCGCAGGAAAAATAGTTTCAGCCGCCGCCGCCCCCCATACACCGCTCCCGACGGAAGAAACAGAGCCACAAAAGTTAGAAAAACCGGACAAAAACTATCGTGTTCCCTGTCCATTCCATTCGACATCTCAGGAAAAATAGTTTCAGCCGCCGCCCATACGCCGCCCCCGACAAAAAAAAACAGAACCACAAAGGTTACAGACACCGGACAAAAACTTTCGTGTTTCCTGTCCATTCGACATCGCATGAAAAATAGTTACAGCCACCACCGCGCCCCATACGCCGCCCCGACCAAAAAAACAGAACCACAGAAATTACAGACACCGGACAAAACTAATCGTGTTTCCTGCCTCTTTGCAGGAACAGGAAACAGGAAAAACTGTTTCAACAGATGCCGCCCTTATACGATACGCCTTCCCAGACGAAAACGAAACAACCGAAAAAGGTACAGACACCGGACAAAAACTATCGTGTTTCCACTGTATACATGGCACTTTCGGGCAGCTACCTACTACAGAACGAACAGCAGTTCACAAGAAGTGTTGTGTTCACGAAAGTTTTCAAACTGTGTGTTTTTATTACAGCCAATATGTAGTTATTCCTTCATAGCATTGTTTCATAGGTAGGCGGTAGGCGAGTAGGTAGGTAGGTATAATGGGGGTCGATATCTTAACACTGGCTTAAGTCAGCGCGGCCTGACTTGAGCTAGTATAGAATATTTGTCCGAGCAATGCGAACATGGAACAAAGCCGCACGTCTGGTCCCCTTTATTAAAAATATTGAAATACTTTGGGAAGTATTTAAGTAACGTAAGAGTATTTGGCTAAGTATTTGTAGTTATATACTTTTGCAAATAATAAATACTAAATAGTTTTGAAGAGTATTTAAATAATCAATACTTTTCCTACAGCAGAAAAATAATATCAAAGTTCAAATACTACCCAGCTCTGCACAGGTGCAACGAAAGGTCGAACGAAACGAAGATCGAAAAATAATCACAGGCGCAGGTTTCTTTTCTAAAGAACCACGAAAACTCCACACTCCACCCTTCATGTAGGTATTATTTCGAGATTGAAAGGGAATTGCCAAAATAAACAAACAGTAAAAGGCGTAAAAAGTGATGAGAGAATGGTTGGCTACCCCTCTTTTATATCTACCATACAGCTACTACTCAAGAGATGGCGTGAGCAGTTCCGTATAGTGCGCTTTTATTGATTTCTGGTTCTATTCTTTCAATAATTTATAGGGCCAATAATTTACTCCTCAACAAAAATAGCAAGGTAATGTACAAGTGTAATCGATCAATAGATGCGATTTTTTTTTCATGTGAAGCTGGGTACTTACTGCCTTGGGAAAATAAAGTTCACCTACTTATCTATGTAACTACGCTAAAATGAATTATTTCTATTTGCTCTCACAGCTTACATGAAGTTGAAGTATACCTACCTACCTACCTACCTGCGTGAACAATCTAAATAAGAACGAGTATGTAATCACAATCAAATAATAGGTCGTTTCGTTTGGCTTTTTTTTTTTAGTGCGCTATTGTGGCGCGAATTCCATAGTTTTGTACACCATATTGAAAATTAACACTAAAAACGTGGGTGCGTGACCATAGTCACCCTCGGAAGAAGTGAAACTTCTATAGATAGAATCAATCAGCAAACAACGTTCGAAGAGGTGTTCTTTCAATGCTCCCGCTCCGCTCCCTAACGGTTTGTATCATCTTGTTTTTCTTATTATCAATCTCATTATTATTGTTATTATTATGAGTCACTCAGAGGGCAGAATACTTTCGACATGATTTTTTCACGATTAGACTTCTTTTGTTTCTTTTTTCGCTGCGCTCGGCGCTTAAATTCCCATTCTCCGTCACATGAAGTCTCACTCATACCCCTTATACAATAAATATCTATTTTCATCAATAATATTCCCCACAAAGTACCTATAATATAATAATAATTTTTATTATAATTTTAATTCAACTTCCTGCGGTGCCGGTGAGCTGACGAGGTCCGTCCGTTCAAGGTACACATAATAATTATGCGACGGACGGATTTTCTTACTGAACGATTTTCCCCGTTATATTACAGCACGGTGGAAACTGTGTTCTGGGAGGCACAGCATGGCAATCTAATAATCTCCACAAAGTATAAGAATGTCGTTTGGAAAACTCGATCCGGTAACAATTGAAATTGAAAAAATATAAAATACATAGGTATGTAGGTACCTCGTGAATATGATTTGAGGTGACTACGTGGTTCTAGAGTTTCTACCACAGACTCCTACGATATTATCTTCTCCAATCAAAATAAGGCCGTAGGTTAAATTGAAATATTGACAGAATTGATATGAGTATTTCCATTTATGTGCTCGCCACCGTACTTATATTTAGAATGTCACATTTAATTGAGGTGAAATCAAACCATTCAAAAAATTAACTAGGAATAATGTCAAAAATCAATTTCCAAACATAAAAATTTGATTATTAAACCAGTATGATATCATCGCTACAATCAGCCGACATCTAGAACAATTAGCAACTGTTTCAGCCTCAATTGTCGAAAATTCTTTTTTCCCTCTTGGGCTTCAATCATCCACCCCTGCTTTCCTGCTTAATAGGTACATGGTACATAGGTTCAAATTCAACTTTATCATTATACTGCCGCCCCTATGACTTGCCGCCTGCCATACCCGCCTGCGCGCCGGCACGCACTGCACGCCTGCTAGGCCCGGCCCTGGATATACCTCCCTATCCCTATAATAAAATACATCCGCTCGAATATATTCAAGCCAAGTCGAGAACCATTCCTGTCGGGCCAACAGCATGACAATACGAAGAGCAGTCCAGTGTCGGCGATTAGTAAAAAACAGAACCGAACGCGGCGAACGCCGCAGCAGCTTATTCTTCCATTTCCTGGGACGAAGCTGGTCGCCCCAAGGTCAGACAACGTTACAGGCGTTCATTACGGCCACTGATGCCATGAACCAAATTCACTTCCATGTGTGGTTCTGCGTTAGTTGTGTGTTGTGATCTAGGCGCGAGAATAAAAGTTTCACTTCAAAAATATTGTAGTGCACCTAAAATTCCACAAATAATTTGGTTGAATGTTAGATGCCATTTTGGTATTCAAAGGAAATGTTTCAAATGATTTATTGGAATAAATCATGAATCCTGCGAAGTACAAACCGAAAGAATAATAATGCGAATATTGGTCAGATATTCGGTCAGATATACAGGTCAAATTAAGTTCAATAATCATTTGTGGGAGTACAGGAACAACGAAAATGGCAACATCGCTCGAAACAACAAGAGATAGTTTGTGCAAGAGATCGGTGCCCACTGTCACTTGGGACAATTATAGCTCTGTTTTGGCAGCAGTTAGGAACGGTTTGCAAATGATCAGAAGCAAGCACACAGGTAAAAATTCGTTGAACCTCCAGCACAATAGAATGAATATCCATCTGGGCACCCATTTCTGACGGTTTTCGAACTGGATCCAACTGCTGCCAAAACAGACCTAATGATGACACTTCTCATTTCAACCTAGGCTCCATTTCATTTGCTCGTGTTTTGACGGAAGAACGCAACTTGTTGAAAATAGTTGTGTCAAAAAATGAAGCTTCAAAAAAGCTAGAAGCTTCAAAGAGATGCATTCACGGTGTGTGTAAAAGTGACAGCCAGGAACCAGAAGCTGGTCAGGGGGCTAGACAGAGCATGCAGCGTTGCCCTTTAACTGACAGGTGTACGAAAGTTTTTGGGGCCTTTACGCATGCGCATCTGCCCAAACGAGATAGCCCATTCATTGTTTTGTTCCTATCTTGAGAGAATAATATAATTTTATGGGTAGATACCTCGGTAGATACCTGCTTTACTTGGTACCTATTCTTACTTAGGGACCTACTTATGAGTAGGTATATTATTTTGTCTATTTCGGTTATACTATGACTACTTTGTAGCACTGTTTTTACGAAAAACAGTGTCACAAAATTCTGCTTTGTGCAACTGAAAATAGAGCACTTTGTATCACTTCTTTGGCTGTCATTAATGACATAGTACAATTCAAATATCAGTTTGTACATTTTTTTATTTTTATAAAGTGAATTAACGCAATGTGATGCTTGGAATCTTGGATGCTTGATGTACGGTCCATCCAAGCACTGGGGCCGCCGGTGGGTACATCGGGATTGCACCAGAGCCCCAACCCAAACGTCCCACTTCTCAGATGCCACCCAATTACCAAGTTCCATCAAGATCTGTGGAATTATTTTTGAAAGATTTGAAAAAGAAAGTGCCATTTCCATTTAATTATGTTGTGGTACATCTGAATGGGGTCTTGGAGCCAAAAGCTTATTTTACCGGCTTATACAGTTATACACGCCCGGTTTATGTCAAGTAGGCGCGCCGGGCGCGGGTGAAATAGAACTGCTCAAGAAGAAATCAGTTTTCTGGAATTCCAAAAGCAAGCCGCGGTTAAGCCAGATATAATATCGTCAGAAAACAGTTTCAGCTTTTCATTCCTTCCAAAATTTTCGTGAACGGTGTTTGGTAAATTTAAAAAACTGCTGCTGAACAGGCTGGTGAAAATTATTTACTTCTTAGCGCGCAATATTTTCAAAAACACTGTTATTGAAATTTTGACGCCATAAATGAGTTCAATATATACGAATTATTAGAAAACATCAAAAATACATGGTGCCCCATCGATTTCTTGCATGAAAAAACAATGAAATATGTATTACTGAACTGATCCACACAAAGAAATCTTTTTTTTTCAACAGTAAGGCTGGCACAGAGATAACGACAAATGCTTCCAATATTTGCGTAAGAGTTAAAAATTTGCGTTGAGACAAATATAACGGAAAAATAAGGGGGTTAACCAGGTCTTTTTGCACCCTCAAGGCATCCTTTACCTTTGCCCAGATGTGGAGAAATCAGCACATTTCGTTTTTGGGCGGAAACTCAGGGGTAGATACCAACTGACCTAACAAAGAGTTGACACCATATAAGCTTCGGTCGGAATTTTTTCTATCCAGAATGACCTACCGCCTGACCTATAGTTACTTTAGAACAAAAAAAAAAGAAAGAAAATACAGGTGAGTATCCACTATGTCGTAGTCAAGATCCCAAGTAATAGTAGGTATATTAACTGGAAGTAATTATAGCGATATTCCAAATAGCAAAACCAACTGAACAGAGAAGCACAACGGTAAGCAATAATTATATATAATAATAATTATAATTATATAAGTTCGATTATTATCTTAGACTAGATAGATGGACTTCTTAGTCTTCTCAAGTAATGATTCGTGATGAAAAAAAAAAATTAAAACTACACATGTCAATATAACCAACAAATAAGTATAAGGGTGCCACCAATGCCACCATAGGTTCGTACATACTTGACTATGAGTTGTTTATAGGTACTCGAGTTTATATTTGGAATTTAATATTTCAAGCAGTGCAGCGATTGCTTTCGCTTCTTTAAAACAGGGAGATTGACGTCTGTAGGTATGAGGCTTTGGGTTAAGTGCACTATACAATATTATTATTTATTCCATTCTTATTCTTATATGGAACTCCAACTTGTGTAGGCAGATGCCTATAATTCAATGGCGGCAACGGAGCTCCCAGCAATGAATTTGACCTAGATATTTCATTTTCAGGGGAGAAACTGGATCATGTATCACAATTTTTGCTGGTGACAGGCAAGATTCATGTTTTCTATGGATGAGACACAAAATTATTATCATGATTAGGGAGCGGATTTATATGCGGTAAAAAAGCTCAAAATATGCAGTTTATATGCACTTAAAAAGTATCAAAATATGCAGTTTATATGCACTTAAAAAGTATCAAAATATGCGGTAAAAATGTTCAAATAAAGCAATATATGCGAGTGAATATGTGATATAAGCTGCAAAAATAGTGAAAATTCTCACATTCATATGTAAAACCAACCAACCAACTTTGACCAAAAAATTAAAAAAAAAAATCCTTCGAAAATTTTCATTTTTTTTTTCCTTGAAATGAAAAAATCGTGATTCTCTAGCTGATATAGATGAAATGGCCAGAATATTGACAAATATTCAGTTGTATGCCTCGGTTGTATGCAAAAAATATGGACTAAATATGCGGCTATATGCGATTATATGGACTATCAATTTATATGCGGTAAGAAGTCAAAATAATAAATTATATGCGGAATGAAACTTGGTATTTAGGTTCCCTATACCTAGATGGAAACGTCAAGCTGCAACTCGACAGTTGCATCCAGCTTAGCGAATAGAACATGTGAAAAATTATAAATCCGCTCTCTAATCATGATACAGCCACTAGTCATCAACAGTACCTATACAGGGTGGTCCGACTTTTATGTCATTAAATTCAAGGATCGATAGAGAATGAAAAATGAAGTGGACTTTCCCCAGAAAACATATTTGAGAAATGCCTAATAACAGAGATACAGCCCTTCAAAGTTGGAAATAAATAATAATTTTTTTCGCATAACTTTTGAACCGTTCAACCGATTTGATTCAAAATAGAACCAAAGGTTTACTGAAATTATCCCCTGTCGAACAATCATAATATGTTTCATAAAAAAGTTTCAGGGGCGTAGACATTAGGGGGTGTCCCTACTTTTCCCCCTCTAGTTATTTTTGAAAACTGTTCATAATTTTGGATTCTACGTTCAATTTTGAAGAAAAAGAATCGCGATTGCAAAATTTTGTTTAGAGGCTTTGTTTGGGAGATATTCAGGTTTGAAGGTTTGGAAAACATCTCAAAAGCACAACTTTCAAAGGTCTGAAAATTAAAATCTAAAAAAACTCATGATTTCTCAGCTGAAATAGGTTTTCTAGAATTTCTAAGTTGATAAACCACCGTTTTTTCCAAAACACGAGAAATTTTCAGGGAAAAAACAATTTGGGCTCTGGAAAGTGGCGATTTCTGGATGTTTTCCAAAGTTTCAAACTCAAATATCTCCTAAACGAAGCCCTCAATCAAAATTTTGCAGGGGTGACTTTTCTTCTAAATTGAACGTAGAACTCAAAATTATGAACAGTTTCCAAAATTAACTATGGGTGTGAAAAATAGGGGAGTAAAAGTAGGGACACCCCCTGATGTTCACGCCCCTGAAACATTTTTATGGAACATGTTATGATTGTTCGACAGGAAATAATTTCAGTAAACCTTTGGTTCTATTTTGAATCAAATCGGTTGAACGGTTCAAAAGTTATGCGGAAAAAACGATTATTTATTTCCAACTTTGAAGGGCTGTATCTCTGTTATTAGGCATTTCTCAGATATGTTTCCTGAAGAAAGTCCCCTTCATTTTTCATTCTCTATCGATCCTTAAATTTAATGACATAAAAGTCGGACCACCCTGTATACCTCAGTACAGTATAATACAGTACCATTAACGAGAACAGTGTAAACCAAGATACACTATTTTAATTTGGTACCTAGAAGTACAAGACGATATACCGTGGGTTCCACAAAACAGATAATACGAGATTGAATGATTTGCGATTTTTGTTTGTCCATTTGTTGCTAACTGATTAATGAAAATGGTGGTTTATCCCTCAATAATGGAAAGATGATGGGCCTAGTACAGATTTCAGGAATTTTTTGTAAGTAATCACCCAGCATTCAGCAGAAAAAAGTTCAGTTAATCTGCAATCAGCCTTGATCGCTGATTATCTTTTTTGTGGAACTGACGGATAGAAGGCAATGTCAATTGAAGTTCATTTGAAGTTATGCCATAGACCTATGCTTGTTCTAACAATCGTTGCTATGGCATTTACCTTTAAACTAACCAACATTATGCGCATCGAAAATGAACGAGAAAAAAGAAACAATGAAAGTCGTAGAATCGAATTACATAGACATTGAAAGTCTAGAGAGGCCTAAAAGAAGGCGCTAACAATGTTTTAAGACTAAGCAGCTCGTACCTTTAGTAGATACTCTTGAGTCCACACACTCGCATACCGTCCGAGCGGTTCTTAGGGAACAGTTCAGATGACTTAGCTATTCTAGCTTACAGCGCTGAGGTAGGGTGAGTTATGGGAACGAGCCGTTATTTAGTCACTTTTGACATGTACTAGAAGTGAAGACATTAATTTTGTGTTGAAACTCATTAATGTGTCTTATTGCGTTCAAATTGTTGATTAAGGCGATCTAAACACTTCAGGAGCTCTATCCTCGAACAACAAAAGGAGAAACACAACCGGATGACGTCTTGACTCTTGATCCTGATACAAGATGATCATCGGCAAAGCGGTTCCAGAAGCGCGACAAGTGATGTAATTTGAATAAGTTGAATTCAATGAAAGTAGGTATAATGATATGCCTACATGGAATAGCCGGGGATCGTTTCAGCCTTTTGGTTAAAGTTAACCATCAGAGATGGAAAAGTTAACCAGAGATGGAAAAACTGGCCCCCAGAAGACTTTTCAAGATGAGACCTTCCTTGTTTCGAATGCGTTTTAATGCGTAGAATGATACAGATAAGCTGAAGTGAATTAAAAATTAGGAAGTGCCTCCGTAGCCGGCCCCGGCTAGGTACGTGTATTGTAGCCGGAGCCGGCTATTTGTATGGTGACCGGCACTGCCGGCTTCCGTATTGTAGCCGGCACCAAGTGAATGACAGTGCTGTCTGTCTGCTTTTCGTATCGCAAGCGACAGAATTCTGCACCAGAGCAGAAGGCTCCATCCTGATTTTCGGAGGGACTTCAATCTGTGGAGAGGTGAGTGTATGCTACATTATATTGGCTGAATCGTCATGAATAGGAGTACGAGAAAATGCACTTTCCCGGGTTGACCTCACGTCGAGCCTTATGTCATGAATTTTTAAAAAGTTTCTAGCGAAAATTGAAACTGAAAGCTTCAAGTTTAGTGATATGAACAGATTTAGTTTAGTTTATTTAGTTTAGTTTAGTTTAGTCATTTCCATTATTCTGAATTTGGGAAGAGATCCGACAGCGGCGGAGTGCTATAAAGTCTGCTTTATACTCTGCCACTCTAGTTGCAACGACTTTAGCAACTCGCTGCCCTCAAAATTTCAATTGACGAAATACACGAGAATTTCTTGAAGTCCAGCTATACAGCCAGCCAGTGAGCGATCTGGCAAACTTCATACCTGTTCATGGATCATATTATGGCATAAAACGAGGCATAAAACTTGAAGCTTCCAGTTTCAATTTTCGCTTGGAACTAATGACGTAAGTCAAGTAGGTACTTTGGGAGGTAAGTTCTCACGAAATCAGGTTATTACTTTTGGCCTCGCTTTTGGCGGACCCTGTAATTCTTTCCTTTGTCCAAGGACAAGGTGATCACGCGAAAATCAAAAGTGAACGGGATATGGGTAGGTGATTGTGTATCTCCCATGAATATTCTAAGACCGACAAGACACTGCTGTAACAGATACACAAATGAGGCTTGCCGCATTATTAAATGTCACCCACTTGGTGCCGGCTACAATACTGATGGTCGGCAGTGCCGGTTACCATACAAATAGCCGGCTCTGGCTACAATATACGTAGCCGGCTACGGAGGCACTTCCTAAAAATTAACCCAATAATTTCTAAGAAACTCGCTGGAGAACACAACGTGCGAATAAAAAAGACACCAGCACAATTGGCGGAGGAGCCGTACATCGAGAATTGGGCGGGATACCAGCGAAGCTGATCGACTTTTCTATAACCCTCGCAAATATAGGTGCAATTTGTCAAGAACCTTCGATGCTTTTTCCGGAAGAAGTTCGGAATATTCTGGGAAGAGTTGATTCAAGAGCGACCGCGTGCGAGCACAGCGGAATGCAATATCTCGCGTAACATTTTATAAATAGTAGTGTTCAAACGTTTGCCTGTTAATTCGTAACAGTATTATATTTATTATAGAATTTATGACACTATGTATAAGATACAGGGAAAACATCCATTCCATTCCTCTATATTTCAGAATGGCGCTACAAATTTATGTAATCCCAATGTGTAACCTTCCATCCCGGTTATATAGACCAGACTATATCTACCCGCACCTGCCTATCGATTCTATGCTTTCTTTCAGTATTTCTATAGCCACGTATTACATACGTCGATAATAATAATTCTTATCCTGCCATTCTTATCGCTTTCTTTTATTATACTCACCTATAGTTACTACCATTGTATCCACTATCCACTCTTGCATAATTCCATACCCATTCAAACCAATTTTATCATGCTAGACAACCAACGAACCAGCCCAAGCGAACTAAATAGACAGAAGAATAATAGACTGAGACCTAGCGACGGATTTACTGTATCATTTCATTAAGGAAACGATGAGATTTTTAGGAAGTCCTTACAACTACTGGTGGCCAAAACGGACCTTTTGCGGCTGGTAGCCGCGAGACCTTTGCTCGCTATAGCTCTTTAAAGAAAAAAAAGAAATTTTATGTCGTATCCTCTATCCTAAACTCTATCCTTTCAAAATGTACTTGAGAGAAAAGTTACATGGTCTGATGAGACTCATGACCTGAAATTATTTATAGCTACACAGAGTATCCCATTTTGACGGGGTGAACGACACGTCAATTTTTGTCAAATTTTATAGAACTGGAGGCATGCCATTTGAAAAAAAAATCGGTTTTGTCACCCCAAAATTTCCTCGACGAGTAGCAAGGAACGGAAGGAAATTTTATCATGAAATGATGTCCCTTAGAGTGAGAAGTTTGAAAAAAAGATTGAAGAAGTGTGATATTTTCTCTAATAAGAGATCCATTTAGAGCTTTATCATTTGAGTCTGCATGGTCTCGATAAGCTAGGCCGGTGACTTTCGGAAAACTTGAAAAATTTCACAAGAAATTGTCTGGAAATGTTCAAGAATTAATTACCTATTGCTTAAAGAACGTTAGTAGAAATCTGTTGACAAGCTAAAAAGTTAGAAATTTGCAGGTTTTTATTAGTAACCGAATTATCTAGAAAGAAAAGCGAGTGAGGCAGTGAGACGCATTAGTACATGGTGGATAGAGGTGAACGATCTGAAACTGGCACCACAGAAATATTGAAAATAATTTGAAGGAAATTGAAAATATTGAAAATCTGAATTTTCCGGGAAAACCCGAGAGAAAACCTGAAATCTTTTTCCAAATCATCTTATTATGAAGGCCGTCAATTCCGTCAAGCGGTCACCCATCCAGAAATGGACCGCGGTGCGCGGTGTGTATGGTTGACTTCAGTTCTCAATATCTTAATGTCCTGAAATAAGGCACTAGCGTAGGCTGAAAGCAGACGGCGGGCCCCGACCAGTATGCGGACGACACATCAATTGTTTTCACCTGAAACTCCGTGAACGAGGTGGGAGTGGATGCTTGGGAAACGCTAGCCTCCCTGGGGGGGATGGTTCGAGACAAACAAGCTGAAGCTCAATATGGATAAAACAAGCCTAGTAAGATTTGATTATAAAAAGGAAGGCAGTTTGTCTAGGATCACTGATTAGCCCTAGTCCGGATGCTAGTTGCATAAAATGGAATGAACCTTGCATTTTTTGATGAGAAGATGCTACTTGGTGAAAATGTTCTTTGCATCATACTCTTCCGATTCAGAAAGGTAGCCATCAGCGCCATCCACGCCGGCAGCGTATACAGGGTGGAACAGAGAAAAAAAGTTGGAAAATTATATTTAAATGACCGAAGCAGGTGGAGACGTGTAATTCACCACATACATTGACTGTCTTACGCTCATGAGGTCACAGCAAACCGTTCTTGATTACCTTGAACCGTCTTTGGAATGTAGGGGAAAAACAGAAAAAAAACAAAAACACTCTTTTTTCCATAAATAAGTGATTCTTAGAGATATTGACACAATACTTGGTATTTCTGCAAAAAGTGATGTTAGAAATAATATGAGCTGGGTAGCCAATTCCTAAGCCGACTATTTCCAGAAATACGATTGTCAACTTTTTTTTCCTCTTGAGCACCATCTTGAATCTGCCCTGTGAGGCATCGTTGAAAAAGTGATTGGTTATCATAAAAATAGTGAAATGTTATCATTGCATCGTAAAAACAATCCCCTCATCATAATTTAGTGACCTCTTCGGCGGGAAAGAATTGCCATTCACGTATTTTCTGGCTCTTCAAAGCTTTAGTGCCCATGATGGCATTTGCAACATCTGGAATGGTGAAATATGTTACGCATTATGAACCTTGATGTACTTTGAGGTAGCCTACCAAGTTTTGCAATCACCAATTGAAAGGTTTGTTCTTGAAAGCTGTTTGAACAAAATTTGTTCAATTTTTTTATGGAAAATGCAAAATAGTGGATTTTCCACCTTTATTTGATCCCTTGTTGAGGAAAGCCTGAAACCGAAAGTCTCCAAAATTTTCATGCTAGTGGTTCACTGTGAACTGCTTTTCAATGTGTAGTTGTCAAAATCTGCATTGCTGCGTCCAGATTCCAGACAGAGGGCGACAAAGAAGTTCATGCAGTGAAAAAAGACACAACTTTCAATGCAACGGAGAAATCCCGGAAATGTCCCTTTTAGATAGGCTTCCCCCAATACACAGGTTCTGTAAGACTGTCAAGCGTGGGTGAAAGGTTTGAAACATTACTAACTTAGGGCTCTAACAGTGTACCAAATTGCACATTTATGTTATAGAAAGCAAGGTCTCCAGACAGCTTTCAGTCTAGCCCTGGACTAGTTTTTTCTCGACTGTAATTTATGTCTTTTTTTACTGCATGAACTTCTTTGTCGCTCTCTGTCTGGAATCTGAACGCAACTATGCAATTTTTGACAACTAAACATTGAAAAGCACTTCCCACTGAACCATTATCATAAAAAATTCGGAGACTTCCGGTTTCAGGCTATCCTCAGTGAGGGATCAAGTAAGGGCGAAGGACCCAATATTTTGTATTTTTCTTAAAAAACCGACACAAATTTTGTTCAAACAGCTTTTAAGAACAAACCTTCCAATTGATGATGGTGAAACTTGGTAGGCTACCTCAAAGTACATCAAGGTTCATAATGCGTAACATATTTCACCATTCCAGATGTTGCAAATGCCATTATGGGCACTAAAGCTTTGAAGAGCCAAAAAATACGTGATTGACAATTCTTTCCTGCCGAAGAGGTCACTAAGTTATGATGAGGAGGTTGTTTTTGCGACGCAATGATTTCATGTTACTATTATTATAATAACCAGTCACCTTTCCAACGATGCCTCATAGGGCAGATTCAAGATGGTGCTCAAGAGGAAAAAAAAAGTTGACAATCGTATTTTTGAAAATAGTTGGCTTAGAAATTGGCTACCCAGCTCATATCATTTCTAACATTACTTTTTGTAGAAATACCAAATATTGTGTCAATATCTCGAAGATTTACTTATTTATGTAAAAAAAGCGTTCTTGTCCTTTTTTCTGGTTTTTCCCTACATTTCAAAGACGGTTCAAGGTAATCAAAAACAGTTTGCTGTGACTTCATAAGCATAAAATAGTTAATGTATGTGGTGAGTTACACGTCTCCATATGTTTCGGTTAATTGAATATAATTTTTCAACTTCTTTTGTCTGTATCACCCTGTATACGCCGCCGGCATGGATGGCGCCGATGGCTACCTTTCTGGATCGGAAGAGTACGATGCAAAGAACATTTCCACCGAGTGGTATCAAGTGGTACGCGTCGAAGTTTCAATAGAGCTGAAAATTGCTGGAAATAGTCTCCTTGGTTAGTTGAGCAACATATTGAAAGTCCTAAAAAATCTTCTGTTCGCTTCATTGGTTTCTGGTGGCAGAAAGGTATAAGTGAAATTTTCTTTTGTTCCTATTTATTAAAATACGGGTTGAAGTTTCGATACAGCTAAAAATTGCTGAAAATGATCTCCTCGGTCAACTGGACAACACACTAAAAATACTAGGAAAATCCCTGTTCGCCTCATTGTTTTTTGGCGAAGAAAAAATATAAGTAGCATTGTTTTGGAAACTACTATTTATTGAAATAGGCGTTGAAGTTCCAATATATCTGAAAATTGCTGGAACTGGTTTCTTCGATCATGTGAGCAACATACTGATTGTCTGCTTCATCGTCTTTCGGCGGAAAAAAGGTATAAGATCATTTCTTGAAACTATTGATAAAATATATGTTGAAGCTGCAGTACAGTTGAAAATTGCTGAAAATGGTCAACTCGGACGAGTACAGTCAACTAGCAAAAGAGACCATTTTTTGCAATTTTCAGCTGTACTGAAACTTTAACCCGTATTTCAAAAAAACAGTTTACAATAAAATGTCACTTATACATTTTTGCCGCCAAAAGACATGAAGGTTTGACATTTCCCATGAAGACATGGGATTTCTCAGGACTCTTAGTATGTTATTCAACTAACAAAAGGATACTATTTCTCAGCAATTTCAGCTGTACTGAAACTTCAACTCATAGTTTAATAAATAGTTTCCAAAATAATGTCACTTGAACTTTTCGCTGCCAAAAACCGATGAAGTAAACATAGTATTTTTTAGGACTTTCAATATGTTGTTAAGCTGACCGAGAAGACCATTTTCGGCAATTTTCAGCTGTATTGAAACTTGACCGCGAGTTCAATTGAATAGTTTTTAAAACAAATGTCACTTATACCTTTTTGCCGTTGAAAAAAAAGTATGAAGCGGACTGAGAATTTCTTAGGACTTTTAACATGTTGTTCAACTGACCAATGAGACCATTTTCAGCAATTTTCAGCTGTATTGAAACTTCAACGCGTGATTTAATTGAACAGGTCAGCAATTGAAGTGGGCCACCCAAAAATTTTGTTCCTTTTCAAATATAAAGATCAGGCGAAAGAAGCAACCGATTTTAAGACGGTTTACGATGACTGATAGAGTGATTCTTTGTTTACGATGTGTGATGTCAGCTTTTTCTGTTGTCGGCAATGTACATGATATTATACAGAGTGAGAACGGAAGATGTACCGAGATGGTCAATTTTGTATGATGTGTAACTTTTGTAAAAATGATATCAGACTTTTTTTGATTTCATATTTGGAAAGCTCGAATCAATTTCTCGGAACGGTTTTTCAAATTCCCGTCTATCTTTTTCAATTACAGGGTGTTTCTAAAAAAATTTTTGTTTTGGTTTTGCACTGATAATGGGTTTTCTTGTTATCCGATTCTCAAAATATGGACAGCGAATTCAAGCTTATTCTTTGGGAAATGGAGTCTGAAAGTCAGAATCGACTCAAAACAAACATTCGAAACAATGAAGTTTACCAAAGGTAACCCAAGTATGAAGTACGCTCGGGATCTGTTTTGGATGAAATTTTTTGACAAAAACAACCGCTTTTCAAACAAACCGTTCACTCGAACATTCGACGTACTTTTCGCTTGTATCCTCTCCGTAATCATGCGGTTGTAAATTCGAGTCCATCACCGACCATTCTTGACTGATACAAGCGAAAACTACGTCGAAATGTTCGGACTGGACCGTTCGTTTGAAAAGCGGTCGATTTTGTCATACATTTTTCATCCAAACCAGATCCCGAGTGTACCTACTTCATATTTGGGTTACCTTTGGTAGAGTCCATTGTTTCGAATGTTTTTTTGAGTCGATTATGATTTTCAGGCTCCATCTTCCAAAGAATAAGCTTCAATTCGCCGTCCATCTTTTGTAAATTGGATAACAAGGAATCCCATTATCAGTGCAAAACCATTTTTTTTAGATCACCCTGTAATTGAAAGAGATAGACGGGAATTTGAAAAACCGTTTCGAGACAATGAGTCGAGCTTTCAAAATATGAAGTCACGAAAAGTCTGGTATCATTTTTAAAATAGTTACACATGATTTAAACTTGACCAATGCCGTACAGCTTCCGTTTTCACCTTGTATATCATGTATATTGCCGACAATAGAAAAAGCTAACATCAAACATCGTAGAGAAAGGATCACTCTATTAGACGTCGTAAACTGTTTAGTGTTGCCGTCTAGAGTTAGACTTTCTAGACTCTTGTCTTGAAAAGGCGTCAAGACTTAGACAAGACCTCTAGAAACTCTTGTCTTGAAATTTCTAGACAAGACAAGAGTAGGGCTGTCAAGATCAAGAGTCTTGATTAGACTCTTGAAAAGGAAAAATTAAAAAAATATCAGATATATTCCTCTCCGTTGATGGTTTTTATTATCTACTGGATGTGTGATTAGCTTGGAGATTTCTTACAGAGTTTATCGACAACATAAAATAACATAAATAAGGGTAAACGGTATGACAAAATGCTATTCAAAACTACATATATCTATTTGAAATGGAAATGATTGCAATGGGTTCTTATACTATTTTTCTTTTATTTGTTGGAATCAAACTACCGAGATCACTATAAACGATATAAAATATCTCGTCTCAAAAGTCCCTACTTTTTCCAGAAAAAAATCTGGGAATTTGGGAGTTTAAATTGGGAGAATAATGAAGCAATGAACCTGTTCTGCGCTTGCGCACTAGGCAGGCCATCATGTCATTATGCATTGACCGTTGTTGTCAGGCTGTGTCTGATTAGCAGTGTACAGTTCATGAATATTCACTAGTTATGATTAAAAATTTGGAAAAAAAAACAACACATAGAAGCATCTTTCTATATATTGTGAATTTTATATATCAGAAGACAATTTGGTTTTCGGTTTGTGGTGGCAGTTCATTATCATTTTATCAATTTTGCATGAGAGAACGGGAAAGCGTTGCCAGAGAGATGCCATGTCGAATTATGTTGATGTCTTGTGATTATATATTCACATGACATCTCCTTCAGACTCTGTATGTCTCTACTGTTTTTTTCCGGTTCTCATGCAAAAGATTCGTCCAATAAAATTCGTTGATTTTTTTCGAGGGCTGCTCCAACATCTCAATTTCTACTTCTCAAAAAAAAAAATAGCTGCGCCTTCTCAGATTGCAACTTCCAAGAAATTAAGTAGCTCGATGAAGCTTTTGGTCAAGAGCTGCGAAACAAAGTGTTTCTTGCCAATTGAAGGAAAATGACTCAGACAACATGGTGCAGCCAGATATCCTTTCAATGTAGCAAGGCTACTTTTTACAACTTGAGTGAAGTAGGTCTTCTTGCTCGCGTCAGGTTGACACAAGTGGGAACCTGACACAAGTCTGCAAACAATCGGTATATTTCTGACAAAAATTTTGGACCACGTCCGCACCACGACATCTGGGAGCTCTGGGTCCTGCTTGAATCCAGTTATTTACATTTCTTTGTCCAGCAGCAATGTTTCGAACACCAAACAGCAAAATAATATTGAAGTTGATTGTTTAACTTTTTTTTTGACTGTGACTGTTTCGTTGACTGTTTCTTGATGTTCATGTGGCAACCTGGTAATCCTGGTATTGTGCTTAGCTTGCTTATCCACTCGATTCGAGCCGATAGACTGCGGTGAGTTGAATTTCTATATTCTTTCCCGATGCCAGATTCTTTGAGTACATTTTTAAATGAACAGTTTGACTATATTTAGTCTGGCATCAACCTACGGCTATAAAATCGTATCTTGTCATTTTATATAAGACCCCATTGCAGAAATACGTCTACTAACAGGGCGGGGGCGGCGGTGGCAACCTTTTTTTTCAGCATTCACACCAATGATAAATTTCAGTGTCAATAAAAGTCAGTCTTTGTTTTGAAATTTGAACTCAAGTATACCCAAGTTAAATATTTTATTGAAGCGCAGTCTCTATTCGAAGGGTGCTCATTGCTCCTCACAGTTTCTCTGTTTTTCTTGCTGAAAGATGTTTATATCTCTGTCACGTATTTTTTTGAAAAAGGGGTTCTATAGTAATTTAATTTCAAGAGTCTATCTAGACTCTTGAAAAATTTCCATCAAGAGTTAGAGTCTTGTCTTGAAATTTTGAAATTATCTTGATATTTCAAGACAAGACAAGAGTAGGTCAACTCTTGTCTTGTCTTGTCTAGACGGCAACACTAAAACTGTTTTGAAATCGATTGTTTTTTCCCGCTGATATTTATATTTGAAAGGCAATAAAAATTTTGGGTGGCCCACTTCAATTGCTGACCTGTTTATTAGTTTGCAAAGCAATGTCATTTATACCTTTTTGCCGCTGAAAAACGATGAAGCGGGTATAGGATTCCTTAGGACTTTCAACATGTTGTTCAACTGGCCAAGGAGACCATTTTCAGCAATTTTCAGCTGTATCGAAACTTCATCGCGTATTCTAATAGATAGTTTCTAAATTATTGTCACTTACACCTTTTTGCCGCCAAAAACCGATAAAGCGGACATAGGATTTTTTAGGACTTTCAGTATGTGCTTAAGGGGTTATTGTTGAAGTGTTCTACCAATTTTCAGACTTACGTTATTTTTTTCCAGGTTTTGGTCAATTTTGATCTAAAATGCCTGGGCTAGATCTGTTTGAGTTTAACTTGGATACCTCTGTGAAATTTTTGGGTTGTATCGTTGACCACAGGCTGGACTGGTCAGCTCATGTGTGGAGCGTGTCTCCAGGGCTGTCTAGGTAGTGCTACGCGCTGAGTCAGATCGCGCAGCTGGATTGAGTGCCTTGGCCGCCTATCACGCCCTGGGTACCTATTCTTAAAAGTGTGGGAGAAACTCCCTGGGAGTTTCATATAATCCGTACTACACTGTTGTAGCTAAAGTTGCCTAGAAGCTAGAAAACACGATTTTAGGCAACATTCGCTGCATCAGTGTACTGCAAAATGTGTTTTACTCCTAGGGAGTTTCTCCCGCACTTTCAAGAATAGCTACCCTGGTGGAGTCCATAATGAGATATGGCATCATTTTTTGGGGAAACTCGACAGACTCGAATGAGTGCTTATCCTGCAAAAGGGATTGCTAAGAGGAATGTTCAAGCTCAAATCAAAAGAGAGTTGCAGGGCTTATTTCAGGAACGGCAAAATACATACCGTTTTTGGACTGTAGGTATAGTATGTGTACGCAAGCGATGATGTTTGTCATGAAAAATCCATCACTTTTCAATTACAAACTTCGAGAACACGACCATAATACTAGACATAGACAAGACTTAAAGAGCAAAAGAATGAATTATACTTACTTGCAAAACAACTGGACACACATTCTTGTGAAGATTTGCAATCACATTCCTCAGAATTTGAGAGAGCTGCCGCAAAAAACTATGAGAAATAGACTGAGAGACATTCTTTCAGATAAGTCCTATACTATTTGGTGGAAGAGTTCTTCAATAGCGATGTGGATTTTTAACGTGTTAGTCGTGTCTTTGTTTTACATTGTCCTTCGTACTTATATGTATATTTTTACCTATTTATTCATTTATTTATTCATTCATTTTTGACGAGTTCAACACCACTTTATATATACGCATATGTATTTCGGTAAAAGAGCGATTAAAGTATATTTTATTTCATTTTATTCTGAGTTTTCTTGTCAGAGACTGCACGGCGGTTTGGATCAAACCATTGCGTCCGAGATTGTGTCATATTTTCAACCTGTCTTTGCGATCGTCGATCTTTCCATCGAGATAGAAGCATGCAAGGTTCACCCCTGTATTCAAGGCTGGAGCTGAGAGTGACATCATGAATTACCGTCCGATAGCTCTGATATGTAGTTTCGCCGAAATCTTTGAGATGTGTGTCTACGACCGTATCTTCGCCGGCGTCCGTAATCTGCTTTCCACTAAGCAGCATGCATTCTTTGACAAGCGCACTTCCAACCTTGCAACTCTTAGCCACTACCTACGCCGAGAAGTTGACGGCAATGGACAAGTGGAGGTGGTATAATGCGGATATTGCGAAAGCTTTCGATAGGGTAAACCACGAAGTGTTGGTATACAACGAGGTATATAGACAATACAAATAGAGAAGACCATATGTTATCACCACCGTCGTCACGGATGTTGGGGCATTAAAAATCAGCCAACCTTTTTTTGAATGATAGACTCGCCTGATTCCTACGCAACCGTAAAAATCCGTGACGACTATGGTCTTTTCTATTTGTATTGTCTATACCTACAAGCTCTCGAATTACGGTTTCCATGACAACCTAACGAATCTTATAAGAGACTACCTCACCGACAGGAAACAATTTGTCGAGTATAGACGTGAGGTTTCGCTTCCTTACATCGCAACTAGTGGGGTTCCGCAGGACGAAAACCTCACCTCGGAACTCTTCCTTATTTTTATCGACGACGTCGTTGAGAGAGTTAATGGAAATATTCTCATTTTTGCCGACGATTTGGAGATTTACAGACGAATCAATTCCAAGGAGGATTGCCGGATGCTTCAAAGTGACCTGAACGCGGTCGTAGATTGGCGTGTCGCCAACGGTATGCAGATGAACCCGAACAAGTGCGGCGTTGTCAGTTTTAGCAAACTCAGAAGACCGCAAAAGTTCAACTACAGAGTTGCCGATGTGGTGCTGCCTCGCCACTTCGGCATCAAGGATCTCGGTGTACACTTTGACGAAGAACTATCCTTCGCTGACCACATCGATGCCATCACTTCTTCAACAAGCCGTACTGTCGGGTTTGGCTACAGGATTTGAGTGTGAGTTTCCTGGGTTGACTGCCATGATGACCTTGTACCGGACCCTGAGTCGGCCCAAGTTGGTGTATTGCGTGATCATATGGGCACCACATTGTGAGAAGCGCATCCATCAGGTTGAGGCCGTGCAGCGAAGGTTTCTTAAGCTGCTGCATTTCCACAGAACAGGACATTATCCAGAGAGGGGATTCCTACAGGCGCAGCTGTGCTCAATGTTCGAGTGCGATTCTCTTTTGGTCTGACGTAACTTAAACTCAGTAATGTTCCTCTACAACATCTGCAATGGACGCGTGGACTGCATAGATTTGCTGGGGTAGGTCGCCTTCCATGTTCCAAGAATGGATGCGGGATTTCCCGAGTGCTTCAATACTCCGAGGCAACGGACCAACCTGGTCTCCCCTATACATCGATCCTGGGGCCCTATTTATAGGAAGGATGTGATCCGTTCACATGTGAAGTTGCAAGGCAACTGGGGATGTGATTGGCTGCATCACGATCGCCCGGTGATCGCTCGCCTCTAGAAATAAGGCCCCTGCAAGCTGTTCAATAGCCTTATCCGTG
Source organism: Anaspis maculata (assembly GCA_949128115.1). Classification (NCBI taxonomy): domain Eukaryota; kingdom Metazoa; phylum Arthropoda; class Insecta; order Coleoptera; family Scraptiidae; genus Anaspis; species Anaspis maculata. The sequence goes on from OX421962.1 coordinate 94,477,732, forward strand.
AGTATAAGTCTCAGGCCTTGGATATAAACTTGGCAAGGAGGGATTCCTTCAGGGAGAATGTAGCGGATGTTATGTCGAAAATGTACGATTATTGACCGTTTTTATTTTTGATGTGGTATAATTGTGATTGTTTTGTACAATGTACACTGTAGCTATTGTTTCTGTATGTCCACGTGCTCTGTACTTTCCATATAATTGGGCAACGCTTGATTGAAAATGAATCTTATTTATTTATTTATTTATTTAAAAGACCGCAAAATGGATAATGTCCGTCGTTGTTCAGAATTTTTTGCATGATCACAATACGTCCCCCTTTATTGGTGCTGGGTCCGGGAAAGCAAAATCAAGTATTGTGGTGATAAATGTAATGAACCCAAACGCCATTGGGGTTTATAACCTGGTTGTAATCTTTCGTAGTAAAACTACGTCAGGGTCGCCAGCGTTGATTGGAACTTAATGGTCTTATACCTTTGCATAATTTGCGATCTAATAAAGATAAGTTGGAAGGCAATGTGAAAAGTGCGAAAAAAGGCACGCTACCGCAGATTTCATTTAGCAGCTCTCAGTGAAACAAGGAAGTTACCGATTTTCTCAATCAAAATAGTTGGATATACTGATATACATAGGTATGCCATTGCGGCTTAAACAAAGTATATCTAACAAAGATTGGAACGGGGTGTAGGTACGTACCAAATCTGACTTTGTGTTACAATGGCATCGGGTTGGAATTAGTACCCACACACAGTTTCAATCTCTGTTATATCAGTTTAGCTAGTTTAGCTATAAAATATAGCCCAGGGTGAGGCTCTCATTGATATCCCGACCTTTATGATTTATGTTTCTAGACTTATTGCTGAACAATTATGCTAGCAAACAAGTTGGTCAAGAGGCTCTTTTAATGGTGATGGCCACAGTAACTTGCTGACTTGATTAGCTAGAAATTTATGAAAAAAAACTGGCTTGATGACGTTCATGAGATGCCTATTCCTCACTGAATGAATAGATAAAACGAGGAGTGTGTATTTTTCATTTATTTCCTAGAATCGACCACTGTTTTAGTGTAACATAGGAGAAAGCCAAAATATATCGACCCGTCAGACATAATACACAGACACGCACGTAGACCTTGGTTTAATTCTTGATCCCACTGGCCGTGTCAAGGATCCGCGAATCCTCCCGGCTTCTGCTAGGTCGAAAAAGGCTCTGCCGCGACCTTCCTTCCACCGGTGGCGGCTTTGGGCAGCCCAAATCCGGCGGCTTGAATGCGCCTGGGTGGGTGGCAGAGAGGGTGGCGGGTGGTTTGCGCCCCTCCAATGGAACCGACCGCGCCGCCTCCGTGGAGTTCTTCGCTATGGGCAGCGGGGCCGAGGACGAACTACCCGCCCAATCACATCCCTGAGCACGCCGTTGACGTCACCACCAGGATCAATACCCCAGCATGGACCAGGACGCAGTCATCGCCGAGAGCCCGTGTCGACGGCAAATTCGTGCCGCGTACGTCCTCCAGGTGGTGCGTCGATTTCTCTCGTCCACCAGGTCCTCTCTCCGTCACAGTGCCGTCACAGGGAGGTGCCAACCATATCAGAAATACGGATTTGATGCATCCAACGAGCGCCCATGTGCGGGCTAGCGTTTAGGACCAGAAACAGCCCCTCGCAAAAAACTTCGCTTCGCTGGGGTGATTGCTGTTAATTCGTTATCGTCAAAGCCGGCCGTCTCACCACCACTCTCACCACCACCATCATCACCAACACTGCGATCCTACCAGCTGCTCTTTAGATAGTAATAAGCGCGACATAAATACTATAATATAAAATAATTCTTAGATTATAAGGAACATATCTATTTTGTTATAAAACCAGAAAAAAAGTTTTTGTACATTCGCAAGCCTATATACGTCATGTTATTATTAATATAGTATATAAAACTAAGTGCTTCAGAAACTGTTTCCTAGTCGGAACACACAGGTGAGTCCTTGACCTGGATGATTTGTAACGTGTTAGAGATCATGAAATTCTTGCAGGCATCAAAATGGATATTAACGTGGCCGGGGTGATTTCGATCATCCTTTTCTACGTCCTCATCTTGGGCGTAGGGATTTGGGCAGCGCGGAAGAAAGAAGCAGGAAATGATTCGGAAGAAGAGGTCATGTTGGCCGGGAGGAACATCGGGCTGTTCGTGGGCATCTTCACTATGACAGGTAAACAAATCAGTACCCATTCAAGGTCAAATTGGTTATACATTACTATTGATCAGGTGCGATAATACCGTTTATATTTCGGGGGCGCAGAGCTAGTTTTTGTCCAGGAAGACTTTCAATCTTGATCAAATTCGACATGGAGTAATTTATTAGACAATATAATATGATGATGATAGTCAAGGACGTTTTTGGGAATACTCACCTATTGGCACTGGAAGGGAAAAAATAAAGAGAAACAAAACCATCTTCTCATTTTCATGCAAATTGAAATTGTGATCAGAAGATTGGATCAGCTGAAAATGCTACACTTATCTCAACATGATCTCAACTAATCAACTGCTTCTCTTGAATTCTTCAACAATTTTACAAATGAATCATTCTCACACGTAAAAACTGAAAACATTGATCCATATCTCATTCATGTTGTAAATTCAGTTACCTTGTCACTTTTTGAACTGATCATGCGCTCTAACGTTGAGGGATACAATAATAGCCGCAACCTATATTTCTGAAAGTCCAGCTAAAGATGTACTGGAAAAAGCCTGACCCAATAAAATACTTCATCTCTTAAGACCGCACCATCAGTACAAAAAGTGACTTGAATGAATTGACAATGTAAATGGGATGAATATACAGGGTGACCCAACGGGAACAGACAGACAAACAGACGGACGGACAAAGGGACGGACTTCAAAGAGCGGGTAATACCTGATTTCCTATGAAAATGCGCTAAAAAGCGGCGCATAAAAGCTATGAACAATCTCATTAATTCAGCCTATAATATCTCCGCCACCTTGGCCACCATAGTGACTTTATTTAGCTGTCATGATTTCGATGGAACTCGAAATTCACTCTTATCTCGTATAGACCTCCTTATTTTTACTTTTCTAATACTGTAATAATGCTATTACAGCGCACCAACGTATTTTCAACACAGTAGGTCAGTATATATAAAAAGTAACCAATTAGTTAATTACCAGCAGGCAAAAAAACATGCTTTTGTCAATCACCAATCGAATTGTCCCCGTCCTTACCGTTTCCCGGTATCGCGTCACAAGCTGAGTTTTGTTTATTTCACCGCCACCCTCTACCACACCTTGGTGAAATTTATTATGACCCGAACTAAAGACAAAGGCCCGTATTCATATCCCACTTTTAAGCTAAAAGCGTTTTTAGTGCGATGCGCATTTCTCATATTTCAGTGGTCAAAAATGCATTATTGCGATTGGGAGCGATTGTACCGTTGCGGACTTTTTAAAGTGGACGACAGTTGACAGATTTCTCAGGATTCTGGCCTGAACGTCGCACGACAGCAAGCCAACTCGTTGACATTGTCGTCCACTTTAATTTGGCCGCAATAGTATGTACTTAATTGCAATTAATTTTCGAGTTAATTTGTATTTTTGAACACTAAAATATGAGAAATGCCCCTAAATGCGCATCGCACTAAAAGCGCTTTTAGCTTAAAAGTGGGATATGAATACGGGCCCAAGACAGCAGCGGCGGCGCCAGCATTTCTCGAACGGGTGGGCACAAAAAGGCACACTATTCAGGGAGGTGGGCACTCATCTAATCATATGTTAAACCTCTTATCCTCCAAATAACTTTTTTTACATAAAAAACAGTCAAGCGCAAACAAGTTTTATTTAAAAAAGGGGAACATTCTTCTTTCAAGTTGTTTTCATTAGTATCCACTTGGTTATGCATATTAGGTAGTGTGTTTTTTTTCTTTTTAGCATTTTCCGAGACACTTTTTGAGAAATAGGGTGGGCACGCGGATGGGCACCTATGATTTTAGGGGAGGCATGTGCCCACCCTGGCCACCCCCTGGCGCCGTCGCTGCAAGACAGTTCAACGACTTTCGTTCTTTTTGCCTCTAATTCAAGCAGTGCCGTCTTTTGAACAAATGGGGCCCCGGGCACAGGCAATGAGGGGAGCCCCCTTGAAGATTTGCGAAACAAAAGAACGCGAGTGACGCCAGGAGTACAGGAGGCTAAAACCTCTAGCGAAAAGGGTCGTAAAAATCCAGTGGCTCAGCCAGAATTTGGGGGCGGAGGGGGCAAAGACAACGACGAGGGCGCAAATTCGGGAGTGAGTAGGCTCCATCCCGTAGAATCGAAAGTCGTAGGATCGAACGTCGTACAATCGAATGTCATACAATCGAACGTCGTACAATCGAAAATCCCGCGTTTCATCGTAAGGTCATAATGCCAGTGGCCGCCAACAAATATACAAAAGTGGCTACTCAATTGATCCAGATTGATCCAGGTCTTGCTCTCCATGTAGTCAGCACTTGATATAGGTACCTACAATAAAGTGACATATTTTGTTCATTGAAAAATATCATGAAACCTTCTCCTTCTGGTGATAGAAAGTTTTAAAATATTAAAGAGTGTCAAGTCCTCGAAGGCGAAGATCTCATGCCTTAATAAATTGATATCTTTGGGAACTTTTTTATTCCAGAAATTTTTTTAGAAATTTTGATTTTGGCTTGTTTTATGGAAATTTATTGCAAACAAGAAAGGTATTCGAGTCGTCACCTCCAATTTTAATTTTTTTACCAGTAATGGCCTGATTTGTTTCGTTATCAACAAAAAAACCGGCCTAGTCAGTATTCTAAAGACGGTTGGGAATTTGGCTAATTTGAGTATACAGTGAATATTTGAAACTTCATTGTAACTTTGGAAAATTGAAAAGTTCTCAATGATCTGGTCAATATTTGCCGTTTATTCTTATTTGGAGCAAAAATTTGGAAAAAATGAAAGGGCGTCAAGTTCTCGAAGAGCTTCTTGGATTTTTCCTATCATAAAACATGAGCAAAAATCATTTTTACTTGAAAACCGTTCGAAAACAAAAGTTAAGAAAGATAACAATTCTTCAAGGCCGACGGGATCTTCGAGAACTCTTGACGCTCTTTCATTTTTCTAAAACTCTCTTAACACCGAAAAGAGAAGTTCTTTCGATATTTCTCTCAGAACAAAATATGTCCCCAATGACCCCGGCGGAAACCATTTTCGATCATCGGTTTTCAAAAATTTTTGAGTCTGTTTTCGGCCGTACGCAGTGCGCCCAGGCTCCGACCCGTTGTTTATTTTCTTGGAAAAACGATTTCCGTCAAGGAAACGCAAACGTCCCGTTACGCTCTTGAAAATGAAACCTGGGGAAGTTTCGATTAGAATTTCTCGTGCCCTATCAACCGAGTAATGTTCGTAAGCTCGGACGGAACGATTCGAACGTAAGTTTAAAAAAAAAAACGGCCGTGCAAGAGAGCAAGATAGTTTTCATTCACGTCATAAAATTATACCAAATTAAATTCGTTGTATTTTTTTTGTTGACCACTAACACAGCGCACAATCATATCTGGTTAATCAATTGATAGCAAAAAGTGGGACGTCAATCTGTTATTCAACTCTGTTCGGTTAATAACAGGTTGATACATTCTCTTGGGTTCCAATGCGATGGTTTGGGACTACTGTAAAGTTGAAAAAGCGCATGCGGGATTTTCGATTCTACGACGTTCGATTGTACGACGTTCGATCGTACGACGTTCGATCCTACGACTTTCGATCCTACGGGTGGCAGCGGAGTGAGTAGCGTTGTAGGCGAAATTTTTTGACATAATAATAATAATGCTGATAATAATCGGCATATTTCAAACGTTTTACGATTTCACTTTTTGACTTTCTTAGCACAATTATTACTTATTGAACAAACTTTTTTTCCGCAAAAGTTTTGGGCTTGCTGGAAATTTTTGACAGAAAATCTGTCTTTTCTGAATTAGTTTAGTGGCATGGAGCGCCGCGGGCGCTTGGGGGTTGAGAAAAGGGCGCACGATCAGCTCAGAGAGTGACATAATTAAATAAACGTCGTAAACGCGATGAAAACAATATTTTTTCAAAAATACTCTTTACTTTTGTAAATTTACGGAGGCGTCGGGGGGCCCCAAAAAGCCGGCGCCCTGCTTAAAGACGGCACTGAATTCAAGAGACTAACCCCGGCCTGCCTAGTTTATCGCTCGCGATTATTGAACTTTTTATTGTAGGTGGGTAGGGTAGAGTCGGCCATATCGCACAGCCTGGTTATTCGTACCACTGAATAGAAATCCATCTTTTACATTCATTAGCTCTTATGTTATATTAACTAACGCAGTTTACATTCACCAACAATAATCATTATGGTAGGTGCCTCTACCATGTACTTGAAGTCTCCGAAAATCCCAGTTGGGCATTTTTATTGCGGCGCTGTCAAAGTATATCATGTTTACTGCAACAAGTCCGGAAATTGTATCTTCGCTTTTGTCACATTAGAGCCACAGGGTGTCCCAGCTAAAACAATCCAGCGCCATTTTCTCAGGAAATATCAAGGCAACAAAATTTTTCAATTGGGGGGAAGCCTGACCTTTCAGCTTTCTTTTGAGGGGACGCCGATGCTTGTAGGTGCTCTGGTTTCCAAAAAAATGCAATTTTAATCGGATGAGTCATAAGAGTTCGAAAATTCATGATCGACAAAACAAAAAACTTCAGATGAAAAAAAAATCCTCTTTCTCTGGGCTTTCAGTTGTGTGTCGCCGATGTCTGTACCTGGGCCAGTAAGCCAGATATTCTGCCTCGCAGTCCGGCAAACACAATAATCAGAATTCATGACGTCACCGATCACACACTTGTTGACTTCAACACTTATCGGTACTAGGACTTTTTCACTTACCATACCTGGATTCACCATAGCAATGAATACTGGCTGATGTTAAAATCAACAAGTGTGTGATCGGTGACGTCGTCATGAATTCCGATTATTGTGTTTGCTGGGCTGTAAGGCTGAATATCAGGCTTACTGGGCCAGGTACAGACATCGGCGACACATCAATGGAAAGCCCAGAGAAAGAGGATTTTTCTTCTTCTAAAGTATTTTGTTTTGTCGGTCATGAATTTTCGAATTCTTGTGACTCGCCCGATTAAAACTGCATTTTCTTATGAACTAGAGCACCTATAAGCATCGCCCCCCCTCCTAAAATGGAAGATAAAGGGCCAGGCTCCCCCCCAATTGCGACATTTTTTTGGTTGCCTTGATATTTTCTGAAAAAATCGCGCTGGGTTGTTTCAGCTGGGACACCCTGTATTAGACTAGGCAGAAAATCTCAAAAAAGACTTCCTAGAAGCAAATCATGTAACAATTGATTAACAGGTTGTTTCTTAGGTTTTAGACCCCGCTGAACACGACTAGAGGTGTTATCTTTTCGAAATTTCACCCCTTGCCCCTTAAATCCAAGATGGCGGAAAGTTAAGGGTAAAAACTGGGTGCACGCATAAAAAGCTTATTTCCGGCCCGATTTTCCTCAAAATTGGTTCTTTTCTTATGTTTTCGGGGTCGTAGAAGATGATGAGGCCAATTTCAAATATGTCTGGGTAGCCATTTGGTCTGAAATTAGTGTTGTCCAACTTCCAGGAGCAAATCAGAAACAAATGTACGAATAACTCAAGATAAAATCATGTAACAATCAGTTAACAGGTGATAAGTTATGTTTTGGACTCTGCTGATCACAACTAGGTATGTTAACAGTTGAAATGTTAACAGAAATAAGCTTTTTATGCGCGCACCCTGTTTTTACCCTCAATTTTCCGCCATCTTGGATTTAAGGGACAAGGAGTGAAATTTCAAAAAGATAACACCCCTAGTCGTGTTCAGCGGGGTCTAAAACCTAAGAAACCACCTGTTAATCAATTGTTACACGATTTGCTTCTAGGAGTGATTTCTAGGCCTCTTTTGAGATTTTCTGCCTAGTCTATATTGTTAGCTCAACCCAGCCTTGTTAGCTCAGAGTCAGAACTGTTGGTATACTCCAGGGCATGACAAGAACGTCGTCTGAACCGTCGACATCCTATTTTCCGCAAAAGAAAACACGTAACTCGCTTAAATTTGCAATAACCAGTATTAATCAAGCATAGTCCGGAGATTAGTGACCAAATTTAATCAAATCTGTTCTTTTTGTGATGGAGCCATGAATCGATATCAACTGTAAAATTTCATGAATTGATTTTTTCAAGGTTTGGGGTCTGTTTTGACCATCTTTACTGCACTAAATGGCATTATCTGTAGGATTTGATATGGGAAATAGCCAGTACGATTAACCAAGCGCTAGGCGGTACGATATAGCCAACTAAGTAGCCGACTATACGCTACATCTATTTATAAAAGCGACTTGAGAATGGAGTTGAATTGGTAAAATAAGGCGTTGCGGAATCAATCGCTGTGGGTTTATTCCTTGACAGAAATTCACCATTCAGGTCCATTCACCAAGAAAATCCAAATTTTGGAAACAATATTTTTGGATTTTGAAAATGCCAATAGGCTCAAACCAGAGTACCTACATTCTTGTAGCTTTCGAAAGAGACCTGAATGGTAAATTTCTGTCAAGGATAAACCCACAGCGATTGATTCCGCAACGCCTTATTTATTCATTTTAACTCAATCCTTAAGTAGTAATAAGATCGAACAGAAATAAGATGTTACTATTGGTGAAATATTCTAGAAGGATAATAAGGATGATAATACAATAGGTATATTTCAATACTTCCATATCATGTCCTGTCTTCAAATACGTAATAATTTGATCGCATACTTCAGAGAATAGGTGGAGTACATAGATACCTAACCTATTCTTGTATATAGGTATCTATCATGGATAGTACATTCGATGCAAAATCAATATTATCCTAATCACAATAACTACTCTCTATTTATTTTGTAGCGCCATTAAGTGGAAATTGGATATTATTTGCAACCAAGTGAGTGTATTAAACGAAAGGGTAGCTATTGTCAGGACTTTCTTGATTTTCCTACCGCACATTTTACATTGTGTAATAATTATTTTTATTTCCTAAACATCTAGTACTAGTTTAGAAGACATGAGTATTATCAATAACACTGGTCAACAATGGTTTTGTTGCCTTTGATATAAGATTAGTTCCGACCGAATACTTATATGCCAACAATCCACGGAACTATGTATATGAATGGATCTGGGATATTGGCTCTGTCTTTTTTCTAAATCTTCATTTCCCAGTTCAGTTCAGTCAGTTTGCCCACTTTTCGCGAGGCCAATACTGGCCTGGTTTTTCAGCTCACCCTGGTAATAAACTTCGCTTCGTTGGGTTATTTTCATCCCAATTCATTCCGAATGACTCAAAAATGTTTTGGAAATATGACATGTTCGATTTTACGTGTCAATAAGTGTTCACTTATTTCTCGGGCGTTCAATATCTCGAAAAATTGTGCCATTATTTAGCCGGCGAGATCACTCGATCTCACGCTGCCAGATATCTATCTTTGAGGTTTCTTGGAAGCGCAAGTCTATCCTGACAAACTCCGCATCCTAGAATTGAAAACCTATATTCAAGTCGAAATTACAGCGAATAATGCTGGCTGTTTGAGAGAGGAATTTTCACTCTAAAATGCAACGCTGCATGGATCCCACGATGCGCACTTTACCAATGATATCTTCCAGAGTGCTGAAAATGAGCTTTCTTTTGCTTTTTGATCCATTTCTCTACCTCAATCCACAAGCGAGTGTGGGCATCGCGAAAAATGGTCATACTGGCTGGACAACCCTTCAGATATTATCATTGTAACAAGTTTGGCAACACTGCTCAGCCAGTTACAAGAAGTAAGGGGCGCGGGGGGTTACGTGATGTATCTAGGCGCTAAATCAATGCGCAGAAAGCGATTTCAACTAGATACCAACCACTTAATGATAATTCATGTCCTAAAGAGCCGATTCAAACTGTTAGTTAATTATTTAAAATATAAAATACGCCAAAATCTTGAAAACCAAAGTCAATGCAATGCATTGAATTTGATTCATTCAACCTTCTTTTGTAATCTTTTTAAACAACTATGAGTAGATAACGATTCAAGTTCTTCTCTTTGACTCTCATATTTCTGGAAAAAAATCAATTTTTCTTGGTACATTTGAAGGTTTCTTAGAATTCAATTTGTAGTTGAACATGACACTTCATAATGGAAAATAACTTCAAGATGTCATTGTCGGACTCATAGCGAAGCTGCTGGACGTTTCTAGAGCTCTAGAACTCTTTCAGTTAGACGAAACTTATAGAAAACGAAATTAACATATTTGTTGTTGAAAATGGTTTATAGTTGACCTAATCGTCGTTGAGTGCAATACTGCCGAAAAAAGGCGAACGGCAGTAAGATATTTTAAGACCTATCTGAATGGATCGATTTTGATCACAGACATTGTTTTTAATTTCCGCTATATTTTGATTGGTCCAATTGGGAAATCGGGCAAGTGAACAGGACAGCTTTTTTTTTGGGTGTTTAGGGGCGCATCAAGTACTAGCTCATTAGCGCCCTTTTTTCGGTGACTTCTTCCATTTCACCCTTTTTCGCTTGACGTGACCGCTCGGTTAGTACACGCCAAAGTACTAGATCGCGCATAGAGAAAACCACCTGCCCCGACGGGATTTGAACTCCGGACCTCTGGGTTTGAAGCCAGAGACGGAGTCTATCGAGCTGCCGACGGGATGGGACCGTTTTTTGTCCAGCTCTTTGAACAAATTTAAACAACTGTTTTGCTTGTCTTACAAATTTGCGCTATTGTTCCCCAGCAACATGGGTCGGCGGAGGCTACATAAACGGCACCGCGGAAGCCATCTACACCCAGGGCCTCGTCTGGTGCCAGGCACCTTTCGGCTACTCCCTCAGCCTGGTCTTCGGCGGAATATTCTTCGCCAACAAGATGCGCAAGCAGGGCTACATCACCATGCTGGATCCGCTGCAGGACAGCTTTGGCGAACGCATGGGGGGCTTGCTCTTCTTGCCGGCGCTGTGCGGGGAGGTGTTCTGGGCCGCTGGCATCCTGGCCGCGCTAGGCGCCACCCTCAGCGTCATCATCGACATGGACCACCGCACGAGCGTCATCTTCAGCGCGTGCATCGCCGTCTTTTACACCCTCTTCGGCGGGCTGTACTCGGTGGCGTACACCGACGTCATTCAGCTGTTTTGCATCTTCATCGGGCTGTGGATGTGCATCCCGTTCGCCTGGACCAGCGAGCACGTGACGTCTCTGTCATCGATGGACGTTGACTGGATAGGGTCCGTCAAGCGGGAGGAGCTCTTCTTCTACATTGACTACGGACTGCTGCTGGTCTTCGGCGGAATTCCGTGGCAGGTGTATTTCCAGAGGGTGTTGTCCAGCAAGTCCGCGGGCCGGGCCCAGCTGCTGTCGTTTGTGGCGGCGTTCGGGTGCATTCTGATGGCCATTCCGCCAGTGCTGATCGGAGCCATTGCCAAAGGAACAGGTGAGTCGTGGCATTCTGGAAATCTGAATATTATAATAGCCTATAGCACTTATTATTATTTTGAACAAAAGATAATGGAAACATGTTCAGTTCACCAATAGCTTGTATGCATTTCCTGTGGTCAATCAACTGGCATTAATCTAGAATTCAGCAGAGAAAAAGTCCCCAAATAGCTGTTTCATGATTAAATTTTTTGGCGCAGGGGTTGATATTTAAATCAGAGTTGACGTATATTTTCCTTGGAGCTCGAGTACTTCAATTCATCATCAGTAGGTATAAGGCACCCGTTGCTAAAAATAAGTCAATTCAGAGGAAACTCTTGAACTCATTCCGTGACTACCTACTGGTATAGCAATTATATAACAGCATTTTTGTTCGATCAGATTTACTATTAATCATAGAAAGACCTTGAATAAATTGTACCCACATAAAATGTTCTACACTATTAGCTATTAGGTATGTAATCACGCTCAAAGCTACCCGCAGAAGATATGAGAACAATAATGCAAATGAGACAGGAGGAAAGCAGGCGAAAGATTGTTTTGAAATGCAATTTTTCTTCTCAATTCAGCGCTCTCAGAAGACTGGACTTGAACTGAAATTGAAAAAATATGGAAATTAGGTAGTGGTTCTTCGTTGAAAATATTGTACTAAATAATTTCAAATGACATCCGTTTGCTTGGGTGTAAAATACCGTAAATAGAGTGGTATACCTACCCCTAGTACGAAACGGATGGAAAAGTCCCAAGGAAAGGCTAGGTCACTCATGAAACCGCTTCTTAATGATTCACAAGTTGCGAGTTCAAACGTTACTGCAAAGGCTAGGTCGACATGACGTGAGGTTGAGAAACGTTAATCGAAATCGATTCTGATGAGTATTTGATTAATGGCTTCTGAATTTTATTTAGTTTCTCTAGGTAATCAAATTTGATTGGAACTATTTACTTAGATGACTTAGGTTGAAAGTGTTAGAAGTCGTTGGATAATTGGATTTGGAGAGTAGTCGGGGATGGTTTCTTCTGGAACAGAGGAGGAAGAAGATGAGTGAAAAAGGATCCCACACATTACATATGGGATTTGACTCCTCGGGTGATTTGAATCAAACTTTAATATGTTATAATAGGCCTTGTTAATGTGATCAAACTTTATCCTTGCGCAAATCCTCTGAACTCAACTGTTCACCTTCTAGAGGGGGTGGAATGCCAATGGTCACAGAACTAATTTATTGCAATTATAGGCTTCAATGAGCAAAAGATGGATCTATTTTGACGCCACGAGGTGGTTCTAGGGTTATACTTGCCATAACTTCGAGCTGGTGGAAATATCTCATAGACCCCTATTTTTAGAACCACCCCTAGAATTTTGAAAAATGACTGAAAATTCAAGGTCGAGTAACGACAAAAATAAACGAGGAATTTTTTTGAATTTCTTATACGGTTTGTTTAAAGTGTTGCTGATCAAGTAAGTTTCTACTACTGTAACAATAATCATGTGTTAGAAAGGGTGGTCCATATTGATTTCTCATGTCCACCCCTCACACCTATAGCCCCTATTCCCTAGTAGTTCTTCCAAATTGGCAGTGGAACCACTCGTTGCACATTTTCTAGTTGAATGAGTTCAACTTATCATTCCTGGAAAAACTACCAGGGTATAGGGGTTATAAGGGTAAGGGTGGGTGCACATAAGGGATGAATGTGTATCACCCTTTTCTAGATATAATATGCTCAAATAGTATAAATTCATTTGAACTTATCAAGAAACAATTTATTTCCAGTAGCGCAAAGCAGAAGTTTATAATTTATTGGAGAGTGAACGCCAGATTTTAGGAGTTGGTAAGCAAAAAATACTTGATCAGCAACACTTTGGACATACCGTGTCAGAAATTCAAAAAAAATCCCCTGTTTATTTTGGTCGTTATTCGACTTTGAATTTTCAGCCATTTATTTTTCGAAATGCTAGGGATGGTTCTGAAAATAGGGGTCTATGAGATATTTTGACCAGATCGAAGTTATGGCAAGTATAACCCTAGAAGCACCTCATGGCGTCAAAAAAGATCCACCTTCTGCTCATTTAAGGCAGTAATTGCTATAAATTAATTTCGTGATCACCGGCATTCCACCCCTCTAGAGGGTGAACCGTTGAGTTTAGAGGATTTGCGTGATGATAAAGCTTGATCACCTCAACAAGGGCTACAACATATTGAAATTTGAACCAAAACCCCCCAAGGAGACTAAATGCCATAAGGAATGTGCGGAGTTCTTTCTCAGTCATAAGTGGTCAGTTTTCTAGAACAAAGAAGAGGAATTTTTGACGGAAAGATGAAGTGGGTGAGATGGGTTTAAAAGCTGTTGAATATTGCTGTTTTTCAACAGCTGAAGGTTCTGTTAACCTTGGATAACGTCCAATAATTTAGAAGCTTCTTTGTCCCAGGAAATCGTCGTAGAGGATGCTTTTTCAAATTTCCTCTTCTCTGCTGCAGATTATACCATTTCTCACTACTTCGGAGATCTTGATTTTTTATTTTGCGTTCTGGTAATACCAGGGGCTCATAAGCAGTTTTGCAAATTTGTACTTTACAGATCTTCTACTAAAAGTGTCACAGAGTCAAGTCGCAAAGTGAGAACAGCATTGCAGGCTTCGATTTTCAATTCCAAAAAAGCCAGCGTTCGCAACGTGATTTTTCTCCAAAAAGTAATTTTTTGAATTTCCAAAATCATTACGTTAAAAGTGACAAATTGCAAAACTGCTTGATGCAATTATTAAACCCAGTACTCACATTAGTGAACAAATTTGAAAAGTTCCAGTGAATAAAATGTTCGATGACTCAAGCAAAATATTTAGTTTTGGATTTGGTCATAAAATTTCATGGCTTTGAACAATGGGTTTCTTGGTTACAGCCTGGAACGAGACAGGTTACAAAGGCCCCTATCCGCTCTCCGCAGACGAGACGAGCATGATCTTGCCGATGGTGTTGCAATACCTCACACCGGACTTTGTGTCGTTCTTCGGCTTGGGAGCCGTATCGGCAGCCGTCATGTCTTCGGCTGATTCCAGTGTGCTTTCGGCTAGCTCCATGTTTGCCAGGAATGTGTACAAACTGATCTTCCGCCAAAAAGCCTCCGAAATGGAGATCATCTGGGTCATGCGAGTGTCGATTCTGATAGTCGGCGTGTTGGCCACCATCATGGCTCTAACCATCCCTTCCATTTACGGATTATGGTAAGTGAACTCCGTCATGTTTTTTCACTGCCTAAGGGGTGAAATTTTCACGAACGAATAATTCTAGGTCAATGTGTTCGGATTTGGTCTACGTCATCCTGTTCCCGCAACTGCTGATGGTCGTCCACTTCAAAGAGTACTGCAACACTTACGGCAGCCTGGCAGCCTACCTCATCGCGTTCTTCGTGCGTCTCATGGGCGGCGAACCTCTCATGGGCCTCGACGCGTTCATCCACTTCCCAGGGTGGGACGAAGAAAACCAACGCCAGCTGTTCCCGTTCCGGACCATGGCCATGCTCATGTCTCTGATAACTTTGATCGGCGTGTCCTGGTGGACCAAGTGGGTGTTCGAAACCGGCCGCTTGGCGCCAGGCTACGACTTCTTCAGGTGCGTCGTCAACATCCCCGAGGACGTCGTGCGGGTCGGCGATCCGATCGAAGAAGGCGAACAAATGTCCGTAATGACATCAGGTGCCATGGGCAAGCTGTACGGCGCCGCAACGCTGGTGGGCAAAGACGAGCGCAACGGAAGAATCAACCCCGCCCTGGAAGCTGACGATGACCTCTTGCCCGCCGAAATCGAAAAACTGCGAGGCTCCGTCAGCAGCGGCGGCGGCACCAGGGGCGGCTACACGAACCCTGACGTACAAACGACCCTCTGAGATCATCCCAATCGTCTTCTGAAGTAGGTGCTACGTAGTCAAGGACCGCTGGTCGGTCACAAGCTTGTTATTTCCATCCCCTATTATTGGTTCCCCGCCCCACTCCGCTTCAACGAAATCTATTTTTATGTATATTGTACATCGAATTGTCCAAGATTGTTGATATAAAATGGAACGGATACATATCAGACTTGTTGTAACAAATACATATCACTGTTGCTCCTATATAGATTTTAAGCATTGTGTACATATTGTTGTTTATTCTCAGAAAAAAAAAAGTTTTTTGACGTTCTTTGTAAAATCTCTGGGTGTCATACACATTTTTTTGGAAACAATAAAAAATCTCTAGGTGTGTTTTAAATGTGATGGAACAATAATTTCGGGCGTCTCAACTCCCCCGGAAAGTGTTTTTTTCTTCTTCATCATAGAGACTTGAAGACTTAATTATAGCATATCAACACGCCCGCGGCGACAAATCCATATCTCAAAAAAAAAGTTTTCTTTTATGTCTCCTCATACCTACACCATTCCTATACGCAAAAAAGAGTATGTAGGTACATTACCTATAGCAAACTGTTATGACCATTGTTGTTGATGTAATATATTAGAAAATATATAGGGTATATGATAGAAACAAAACTATATTTGGTATGTTGTGTATACTCGATAACATAATAGACTGTTTACAGAATACTAAATATATAAATATGAAAAATGCAGCCTTGCCGTGAAGTCAGAATGTTCAATGTATATAATAACTAAAAAAAATATTGAAATTATAAAGTAGTAGTTGAAGATTGTTGTACTGAATAAAGCAAATTATAGAAAAGAAATGAAGGTTTTTCTTGTACCCACCCTTCTTTATTTCTTCTAATTAAGCAGACGAGACGTATGAAAATAATCATTCATTATCATTTATCTCTATAAAATCAATTGCATTACAAACAACCTCAAACCTCAAGACCTATAAAAACGAGAACATAACCGCATAATTCGTAAAGAACTGACGTTTCTAGTGGTGAAATTGGTTCATTATTCAGCCACTAGGTGGAGCTTAATTCCCTATTTTATTTTCATCATTCCATCCGTGGTAGAAAAATATCCACCAAACGCAAAGTATAATTTTGGACTTCTCAAAACTGCCTACTTAGTTACATTTTGAATTCAAATTGCACTTTTTCTTCTTCGGATCTTTTTCTTTCGTGCAGGTAACACAAGGGTCCTAAGGGAATTCGGGAAAGCTTAGAAAAGGTCGGACGACTTCTGAAGGAGCTTTAACGGAACCTCGATGAAATTCGGGAGAAAGGAGATCATTTCTGTATAAGTTTCTTTAGTGGTTTACCCCCTCGAGGTCCGAGAATGTCACCTTCGAGTTTTGGGAGCAAGCGAGGGAACAAGTCACCTCCTCAAGTCATAATCATACCGCTAAAGTTTGCTTTCAAAAAATAAGTTACAAGTAACAAGTTTGACAGGTGTTTTCAACTGAATATTTGACCAGCTCTGTATGCAAAGTGCGTTATCAAGTATGTGACCTACATGGTGTTTCAGGTACTTGGTACAGGTTTGGTGAATCGTTCAGGTTCTAAATCCTGAATAATTAGGTAAGTAACAAATACGTATTTTTTTTATCATATACTAAGCCAGCGACAGACTTTTTCATAGTCATGCATAAAATGTGGATGTATTGGTCTATAGATACCTGTTGAATGAAGATATTGTTAAGAGTGGCGATTCTGCTGTGCATTTGAGAGCACACCTGATCCTTCTAGACCGTTCGATCGGCGTGTTACGAGCTCAAAAGCTCTAGGCGTTCGAGAACATCGGCGATAGTTCGAACCACTTGATTTACATGGAGATTCCAATGACCGAGTAAGACACATCTGCCCAATTGGCGGAGGTGCCGCTTCATACACGCTGATGATTACACGCAAAAGTGCTGGACTGGTCGAGAGTCCCAAGCACATGCCGCGGCTTGATGTGCAATTTGCGAGTAAACCGAGTTATCCCGATTCCCTATGTGTCTAAACATAAGGACCTTGAGCAACCACCAACATCGCATTAGTTCGGTATCATCTGTCACATTTTACGTGCTATGCGACCCACGATTTTGCATTGAGAAAGAATTTCAACTGAATCAAGAAGGTTGTTTTCGGCACAAAAATTCAACTCGCCACTGGTGGAGATCTAACCCACGACCTTTGGCATGGCAGTCAGACGCGCTGACTACCACATCACAAGCTCCTTCTGTCCTGTTTGAAGTTAGGTGTCTGCTGAAACATTACTGTACTTTCAAAGGAGACAAGATGATTATTTCCATTTTTTATCAATACAATTTTTCAAGCCATGGATGCTCGCATGGAAGTTAGGACGTACGGGATACATGACATATCCCATAAATATTTTTGCGTTGTTGTCAAACTTACTACCTATGTTAAGCTGATATGGATTACCTGAAACTTAATGATTTCTTAGGTGAGAGATTTGTAGTGAACGTGTGACGCTATAACATTTAATTTGCTCGGTGACGCGACGGTGGGAAAATCATAGAGTGATGCTACCCGCTTCAATAAATACAATAAGATATCTTACTTGCTCGTTAATAACCTAGGAAAGCA
The DNA here is from genome assembly GCA_949128115.1 of Anaspis maculata. NCBI lineage: Eukaryota > Metazoa > Arthropoda > Insecta > Coleoptera > Scraptiidae > Anaspis > Anaspis maculata. The sequence goes on from OX421962.1 coordinate 94,495,742, forward strand.
CTCATTCGACTTTGCCGTATTACTAATTAAGTAGTGTTATGAGTGTTCATGATTATTCTGATTATATTAAATTATTTCACTAAGACAACATTCTTCCTTCATTATTAATTTTCTTAGCTCTTATTTCTATCACAGAATTATTTCCTTGTCACTTTCCCTTGAATTGGTTCGATAGAGATTTGATAATGTATCGAATATAACGAGAATTTACACAAACTTCAAGTAAATATCGTTATCAAGGTTGTAGTTTTCTAACCTAAAAATCAAAGAACTCTTTGGACCAACTTATCCAAACCAATGAATGGAAAATAATTAAAAATCATGAATTTTTATGATGGGATCATTATTAGGCGGGAATAATGCGTATAATTTTTTTTATTTGATTCGGATTTGAACTCAGGACCTCTGGGTTTTAAACCAGGTGGAAGTGAATCCTGGAACAAAAATCTTATTTTATATGCGGAATGGTGGGTGTCATAGGCGTGCGCAGAGGCTTTTCTTTGGGTGTGCCAGTATCTTATTATGTAATATCAGTCGAAGGAGTCAGGGGGTTAGGGGTTCTCTCCAGTGGCGGTTTTGGTAGATTGGTGAAGCTGAGGTACAGTTACAAAGCTGAAGAAAAAGGCAGATATAAGAAATTCGAAGGGGGCGTAGCGCTTGGGTTGCGCGCCACAGGCGAAATTTTTCCAGAATTATGGGTGGGCCGCCAGGCTTTTTGACCCCCCTCCTCTACCTCTGCTGACTGACAACGTCAAGGAGAGAAGTTTTGACTTTTTCAGCTTAGCTGAACCATCACATTATTGTTATACGAGTTTTACGAATTTGACTTATAGGTAGGTATATAAATTGTCGTATTTATATTGAAATACATTCACACTCTTTCATAGAAAATGAATAATGCAACAAAACAAAGAAACTGAAATAAAAGTCTGACAAAAAAACAAAACCCGGTTGGTAGCACGGTGAGCTCGGCCCCGCTTTCAAAGGTAGAGGGTAGAGGTCCTGGGTTCAAATCCGCACCGGGCCAGGTGGACTTTTTCATGCGTTCCTCAGTACTGGGGATCTACTATTGTGCCGTGATGCCCCGAGAAAAGGGATGAAACGGAAAAGCCATCGAAAACAAAACCATAGGTACTAAAAATTCCTCACAGTTCCAAAAACAGTTATCCACACGTTGTGTTGTCGTTTGCTGTTATCGTTACAGAAAAACTCGCCGAAAAAGGCCTGCTAATAATCCAGTAGTTTATGCAGGAAACAAAAATTAATTCGTACCTCTCGTGACAAAAAATTGAATTAAAAAAAACAAAATAACCAAGTAAATAAGTATGCCACTTGGGCATTAGGGTGTGCCTGAGCACACTTAGCACACCCCGTGCGCACGCCTATGGTGGGTGTGACCAATAATACTGGTCGCTATCACCTGTCAGTACCGACTCCAACATCAGCTGTTGTCAAAAAATAAATACATAGGTTTGTTCAATAAATAATTACTTTGAAAATTGACATTCTAGGGTCATATTTATATCATGTAGCTGTTGGTACAATTGCAGAATGATTTTTGACGTTTTGTGGCGCGAAGGTTTAAAAGTGATCAATTTATGCCATTTTCTGTGTTTCGTCGTCACACAAGTCACTAGAGCTCAGTGATTTCGGGATTTTTGGGGGATGGCCCTTCTAATTGGGGAGGGGGAGGGTGGTTTTAAGCAAGAAATCTCAAATATAGGACCAATTTTTCAAATCGACATTTGACACACAAAAATCTGCATCTAGTAGGTATATGCCTCGTGCCTTGGTGATGAGTGGCAGAAGTACCAACTTGAAATTTATTCCAATGATTATTGCAATAGGATCTTATTTGTTTGTAATTTTATTAAAAGCAGCACGAGAAACGATGTATGCTACTCGCGCTGAAAACGGCATAGCATAACTCTCTTACATGCAGCTCTCGGCCTAGGGCCTCGAGCTGCGTTCACATTCGTTATGCTATGCCCGGTTTTCGGCGCTAGTAACATGAAATACTATTTCAATATCCTTCCATAGACCTTTTCCAAAAGTCAATAAGAATCAAAAATGGAACAAAAGAGATTTACTTGAAATCAAATTGACATACGTTACCTCACCATGACACCATGTATGTTTATTCGTGAAAATGTTACGGTAAACGATGTGAAATGGAGTTTGAATCAAATAATCAAATTTTCATCTTGAAGGGCTGGAACGTAGTTTTCCGATCGCTCTTTTGGGCGTCTTGATATTGATAATATTCTCTTTTACGTCTTGTGAGTACTCGGAACGCACCGTCTCAGTAAATCGTCTTTCTATTCCAAGGAGAATCCTTCTTCCCTTGATGGAGGAAGACCCAAAATTTCTAGTGTATCAATCAGGTGAGTACTACCAGGCAAGTCTTGTTGCATAGAAGATCGTCAATTTGTTCCACCATAAGTTCCTCGACTACGACAATGAAGACCTTGAAGAGCCCATGACTGCTTTAAAATTATGTCGCTTCAATTACTCCAGCTTGCATTTCAATGGATTCCGTTTGAAATCGGTTTTCATGAGGTTGAAATCTGTTTTCATGAGGATCAATTCCGCTTTCATAAGGATGGAATCTGTTTTCATGAGGATGAATTCTGTCTTCATAAGGATGGAACAAAGTTGTAAATGGTATAGATCGAGGTATAGATCTAGGTCTATCTATCTAGATATCTACACCAATGAACCACTGAACCGGGAACAAGGTATTATAGGAAGTCGGAAAGTACGTACCCTTGAGCTTGAAGGTCTCCTTCTTCTTAGAGAACATAGACGCCTTCATAGATGAAGTGGCAGGTATCTGGAATGTTCTCGTAGCTAATATTATTCACAGTCTAGAATTACCTGCATCAAAGAAACAAGCAAAAATTATTACAAAAAAGCATTTTTATTTTTCGATCTTCATACAAAAATATTGACGGTTAGTATTAATACTGCACAATCATCGTCGTCATTAATAAATAAAATTATTCTATGTACACAACTGTCGCAGTAGTTCTTTAATACTGGTATCCTCCGTTGCTGGCGTAAGACTGGCCGCCTGAGCTACCGCTGGGAGCTCCGTAAGACTGGGAAGGAGCCTGTTGGGGAGCACCGTAGCTCTGCGACGGCTGTTGGCTGTGTCCTCCAAAGCTCGATCCTCCAAAACTGGAACGACCGCCATGAGAAGAACCACCGCCGTGACTAGATGAAGATCCGAAACTGGAACCTCCGAAACCGGAGCCTCCAAAGCTGGAACCTCCGAAGCTGGAACCTCCAGAGCTGGAACCTCCGTGACTCCTACCGGAAGGAGCTCCGTACGACTGGGAAGGTTGAGAAGGAGCGCCGTAGCTCTGGGATGGCTGAGAAGGAGCTCCGTAGCTCTGCGATGGCTGAGAAGGAGCGCCGTAGCTCTGCGATGGCTGAGATGGAGCGCCGTAGCTCTGCGATGGCTGAGATGGAGCGCCGTAGCTCTGAGAAGGTTGTGGTGCGCGAGCCTGGGGAGCTCCGTACGATTGAGAAGGTTGAGGCGCACCGTAGCTTTGAGAAGGAGCCTGAGGAGCGCCGTAGCTCTGAGAGGGTTGCTGGGCGCGACCTTGGGGAGCGCCGTACGACTGAGACGGTTGAGCGCGGGGAGCTCCGTAGCTCTGAGACGGGGCACCGCCGAAAGAAGATCCGCCGGAAGAGTGTCCACCTGAAGAGTGTCCGCCGAAAGAGGAGCCGCCGCCGAACGAGCTACCGCCGAAAGATGAGCTCTTGCCGAAAGACGAAGATCCGCCGCCGAAAGACGAGCCGCCCTGGGATGGAGCGCCGTACTGGCTAGAAGGAGCCCTGGCGGCCGGAGCGCCGTACTGAGACGAAGGGGCTACCGGAGTGCCGTAGCTGGTAGAAGGAGGCAAGTAGCTGCCGGTGGGTCTGGAACCACCGTGGCTCCTGCCGGATGGAGCGCCACCGTGGGAGCCACCGTGAGAACCACCGAAGGATGCACCATGGGAGGATCCTCCGAAAGAGGATCCGTGGGATCCGCCTCCGAATCCACCAGACGGGGCGCCGTAGCTCTGGGATGGTGGGGCGCTGTGAGTTTGGGGAGCGCCGTACGATTGAGAAGGAGCGCGGGCCTGGGGAGCTCCGTAGGATTGAGACGGGGCGCCGCCGAAGGAGCCGCTAGAGTGTCCGCCGCCGAAGGAGCCGCCGGAGTGTCCGCCACCGAAGGACGAGCCTGAAGAATGACCGCCGCCGGAGCCGCCGCCAAAGCCACCGCCGAATCCGCCGGACGAGGGAGCGCCGTAGCTCTGGGAAGGCGGCTGCGACCTGCCGCCGCTGGGGGGCAGGTAGCTTCCGGAAGGTCTCGCTGATGGGTATCCGCCAGACAATGGAGCTATAAATGTTCAAATTCACAGACTGTTGGTTGTTTGCTAATGATCTAATGTGTTACATCGCGAAATAAAAAGTCACATAAGGTGGGGTAGGCATATATAAGAGAATGTTATGTTCTTCTGCAGATTTATGGTTCATTGTTTATGAACATGTTGTATATCTAATTTGAAATGATTCAAATTTTAATGAAGAACGGTCGAGTCGAGGGTCGCCTGTATCACGACATGAGTAAGACTTACGAAAGCCAAGGTGTCTGGACATGTTTGACGTAGGTATCTAAGGAAGTTTTTGAAGTTGTTCTAAAGTTACAGCAAAACTTTGTGAGCACAAAACGTAACATGTGACTAACACCTTCAATCTGGTATGCGACTGTTCTCGAAAACCAATCGTTATTTATGAGCAGGAAGCAGATCAGTTCCTAGAGTGTTATGAATATTGTTAGAATATCTTTAAGGATGGAGTTCAATTGGTAAATAAGCGTTGCGAAATCAATCCGTCTGGGTTTATTCCTTGACGGATTCTTACTATTTTGATCTCTTTCGAAAGCTACAAGGATGTACTTTGGTTTGAGCCCATTGGCATTTCCAAAATCCAAAAATAATTTTTTCAAATGTCAAAATTTAAATTTTGTTTTTGGATTTCGGAAATGCCAATGAGCTCAAACCAAAGTACATTCTTGTAGCTTTCAAAAGCGACCAAAACGGTAAGAATCCGTCAAGGAATAAACCCACACCACTCCGTCCTTAAGAGATATGTTCGCTTTAGCGTAAAACTGGCGGAAAACACAGTGGCCATATCATTAGTGCTCGCATCTGCGAGGTGGCATCCAAGTACAAGTCAAGTTCATGCTATGTTGATATAAGGTATTGTCAGATGGGTAATTTGAATTAAGTAACAAAAAAAGGTGAAATTTGTTCAATTTCTAAAGCTGATAAGTAATAAATTGCCAACTATCAATTTGAACTCGATAACTTTCGCTTAAGCGTCCATGATGATGTACCGGATGAGCCAAGAAATGCTTTAGTTTTTCACGTCAAACTTTTTTATTCGACTATAATGAATGTTTATGCACGGAAGTATGACAGGTTGATAACTGGTACATTTGGATTCCACTTGCAATTGCGAACTGAGTTTCACCATTCGATATTTTGTGGTGTGATGGTGGCGACGGGCTATATTTGGTAACATCTACCCGTTGTCATTTATTCAAAATATTTAATAATGCGATGTGTCGGGGCGCGATAAAGGCTTATGGAAGGTGAAAATTGCGGTTTGAGTTGCGGTCTGAGGATCAGACCGAGGCTCTTCGTACACAAAGCGTTGTTATGTACCACGGGACGGGTATGGATTATAGCATATCGGAAAATTAAGCCATTTACATATTCCCTCAAACTAATCTTCCTATTATCCTCTAATCCTAATAAGCAGACACATTCAAAATCAGCTAGTTATATGTATGTATAGTCACAACTAGTAGTAACTAAGCCCGAAATTTATAAAAAAAAAGGTATAGACAATACAAATAGAGAAGACCATATGATCACCACCGTCGTCACGGATATTGGGGCATCAAAAATCAGCCAATCTTTTTTTGAATGATGGACTCGCCTGGTTCCTACACAACCGTAAAAATCTGTGACAACATATGGTCTTTTCTATTTGTATTGTCTATACCTCTCAAGATGGCTGAAAAGTCATAAAGGATAAAGGACGTAAATAAATGTCACACCACATTGTTTTCGAGCTGCTTGAATATACTCTTGAAATGCTTGCACTGCTCCGGTTCAGAGCAAGAGTTCAGTTCAGCCAAGTTCAGAGTTCAGAGCCGTAACGTCATTGGCTGGTGGCTGCAAATTCAAGTCCACCACTAATAAAATGATTATCACTGGTTTAAACTGGGGCAGTACAAGTAACTTGAAAACGGTATTATAGCTGTATTACACTACACAATTTCTTGTACAATCTGCCAAAATAGTGTCAAAAAACAATGGACTTGATTGTTTAACTGACAGATTGTTCAAGAAATTGGGTAGTGTAATACAGCTATTAGTTTCCTTTTGCTGTGGAGCTTCTTTTATTGAAAGCTTTCAGAACCACAGAGCAATGCAGGATTTCAAAGGAGTATGCCACACCGAACACCGAAGTTTATTCCTTGCCATTTCAAGACAATCAATAATGAGGTTATACTAAGTTGGTTTATCAATTCGGAAGGGAGATACTTGATATCGGTTGAAAAATTGTATTTTATGTATATTGTGTGCCAATTTGAACAAAGACTGCCGACCGACGGGATTTCCTGATGGTTTTCTGATTTTAGTATTGGAATTACACTTTTAGCTATACAGGATACAGGATGATCGTTTGAAAAAAAAAACCTCACACTCCCAATTTCCAGAGCAAAAACAGGTATTGGTCCAGATATTGTAGAAGCGTCTAATCGTCTAAAGCACAATTGCACCAATTGTCAATTTTTTGAATACTCACTTTGGACCCACCCACCCTAATGAAAATGATAACATTGAACCTAGAAGAACATTGAACTCAGATCTTATTACGCATATTTTGGACATAATAAAAAACTACGATACGCTGATGGAGTGATTCATATAAATGGTCAACTGGCAACTATCCTATTCTCTCGAAATTAGTTAACGAGAGTATACTTATTATTCTAATTTCATTTCAGCTCTTCTTGTTTTGTTAAGTACCTATTGTATGAAAGGAAAAACAGCCGCCTACATAACGGTAATTGTTGTAACAATTTGCAGTTTTACGACGAGTGATGAAAAACACAAGGTCAAACACTTGCATTTATCATGGTAGGTATACGGTTGTTGAACTCAAGCTTTACCGAGTTTGTTGTTTTCTGCACAATTTCTTCCAAGCACAATAATTATTTCTAAGCACTCAAATTTTTTATTTCAAATTGAAAACTTTCACAATACTAAGTTATTGATGTACCAATAGGTACTTATCAATGAATTAAAAGAGAGCTGCAGATATGAGTGTATTTTTTTAAGAAACGGGGGAATTGCCTTTTTTTGCCGACACAGAACCAAAGTTCAATCAATTGTGCAATATATGGAACATTTTATGATGCATATTCACAATAACGATCACTGGTCAATTGAGCTTTGTGATAGATCAGGCTGTGCAGTCAAAATGGATTATTAGAACCTAAAGTATTCACGATTACCCATAGTAGTCCAAAAGCAAATACAGGTTTTTCCCTACTTAACCTACATTTCCCACTTCACAGCCTACCCAAATTAAAAACTCAACTGATTGAACGATATTAGTTTTTGGCAGTTTCAAGACCTGAATCTTTTTCAATTGAGGCGAAGTAGACTTTTATAGAGTTCAAGTTTTGTCAGATTGACATGGTTCGAAGCTATTATTAGGGATGAAACTGAATTTTGACCTCTTACTCAATTGATTTTATATTATCTGAAACATAAGCATTCAAATGCATACAAAGAAGACTCCCATAGTGATGAACTGTAACTTTTTTTCGCGAATTCTTTTGATTTATCCTAATAGCGTTTTCGAGAACTCACCAGAACCGAGCCAGTTCAGCTGGGAAATCGTTATCACTGATTGACCAGGGATTTTCGAAAACCAATCAAATCCCCTGATTTCAGAGCCGAACCGGCTCGGCTCTAGCGACTCGAAAACGCTAGTGTTATTGTAACATGATGTCTCAAGAGTTAACCTAATCCATCAATGTAAGGATTTACAAATGAAATAATAAGTCTTGAGTTTCTAAAGAAATAGAAAATTAGCACTTTTTTGCGCTAAAAATCACACACCACGACAACTTCCGAAACTAGGTCCTGACGCAAAATGAATGAAAACATACCGTCACGCTTAGTAAGCTGTCCGCCGTCAATTCCTTGGCCCAAGACGGCCACTGCAAGTGCACAGCTCTGAAAAGCAAAAGTGAACATGAGACACTACCTTAACACTTTCAGTTCACTTTTTTTTTGGTTATATATATTTTTTTGTTAATGACGCTTTTTGATTTTCTTTTCGGGGGTTAAATCCATTGGTTGGGTGGGTATGGGCGTCACGTCTTGTTGCACTTCACACTTACCACTAAATGTAAGAAACGCATTGTTCTACCGCACTTGCACTTAGATGGTACGAGCTGTTAGAAGTCTTCAGCAAAAGTTGATGGTTGATGAGCGCGTCTTCAACTATTTATAGTTCCCCACGACTACCGTGGGTGAAAGTGTATATTCACATCTTCCACTGATATGTGTGGGAGATGTTCCAAAAGAAGGCCTTGCACCGACTGTCAAAAAAAAACTGGAGGGATGATTATTACGACCTTGATATAAAAAGATACACACATAGAGTACCTACTACGACGGCTCTTGTGCAAACAGTTTCGCGTTACATTACCCACGATCACAACTGCTCATCTCAGTTTAGCAATGCTCCGGACACGTTCAACACTTCATTGCACATTTTTCAGTACCTAGCTATTTTCTGAAATTTTTACAATAAGCATATATTTTTTATAACAAAAACTTTGATACGCACTAGATACCGCACTAGAATTTCAACAAAATAATAATAATTAATGGTCTGGAATTGTTAAATTGGCCGCTTCCTATAAAAACTTTTTTCGGAAAAATTTGTCAGTCGTTCCAAATCTCTGGATTTCTAAGACATGGAAAATGTGATGTTGCATTATTTCTTGAGCAATTCTACAGCCGTGTCACTTTTTTAACTGCCTAGCCTACAACAATACCAATGCTTTTGCCTTTGGTGCCTTTAGCAATAATGGAAGGTACGTGGCAATTAAGGAACTACTGCATTTTATTAGATAAGGATGAGTTTTACGAAATCATTTCAATTATCCTAACATGCTTGGCATAGAAGTGATGGGACATTGGGTTGACGTTGCGGGTATTTATTGATGCAAGACGGAAAGTTATCGTTTCGATTTCAGTTTACGAGGCTCTTCATTATATCTTGGAAAAATTTCATAGAATTATTTGCAAAAAAGATGGATTGTGCAAAACCGGATTGCGCTATGATGGATGCCTCGGGTCCGGACAATGGAGATTATTTTCATTTGAACATTAAGGGTATGATAGGCAATTCTAGGAAGATATATAAAGGGTATTATAAACGTTTCAACCCTTCAAAACTCGCCGAAAATATAAAAAAGTTTAAGTAGTTCGCGGTTAGTTTGAGTAGGCATGTGCAGTTTATGCACGACGGCATACCTACCAACAATACAACAATATTAGGCGCATGGTGTGACCAGTCATGCCATGTCGCTTGATCTGGACCCCATTCAAATATCCACAAGTATACAGGGTGTTCCGACTTCAACCCTAATAATTTTTTTCTAGCCCTTTCAAGTTTGACTTATTTATTGCTATTTTTTGAATAATTCATAAACATGTTGCGGTATTCAACTCCAACTTGTCAGAGATTTGTTTTGAATAATTATGATTATGTACTCACATGCATGAGTCGATTTTCATGCATGTCCAACGAGTAGTTCCAAAGCTGGGAGGGGCTAAGTGATCATAGAAAAGTCGAATTTTGGAAAAAAAGCTTCATATGAGTCCTTAGTTAATTTTTGACTTGAGAAAGTGTCCAAAGCGGTTCAACCCTTGGTTTTTTTGTTGCTTTTGAATACCCCACTAACTTATTAGACTACCACTCACATGGCACGGGCCATTTTCCGCATACGGTGTTACGTATAAAATTATACAGGAGGCTCAAGCATAGGTAGGTATAGAGCGTGTTTCAGCGATGATAGCAAAAAATTTTACTATGGGTAGATCTCGTCAAAATATGACGAAAACCTATGTACCATTTTGCAAAGTTCGGCCTGATATCGAAGATACAGTCCTTCAAAATTGACATTTTTCGGATTTCAAAAATTTGTAACTCAGTGAGTTTTGACCAAAATAACTTAAATTCAGCATAGACTGATTTGTCGAAACTATCTACTGACCTGCAAAATTGTGGAAGAATCCAACCATCCAATCAATGGTGTAGGAGTTATGAAGGTCAATAATTTAGAAGCATCCGAAGAAAAGTTGACTTAAGATGAACCCTTATAACTTCTACGCCACTGCACTGCTTGGGTTCTTTCAAAATTTGGCAGGTTGATAGATAATTACGACAAACCAGCTTATGATGAATTATGTAAATGTATGAATGTAAAGTCGAAACGTTCCTGAGTTATGAATTTTTGAAATCCAAAAAAAGTGGACTGAAGGGCTGTATCTTCGTCATTAGGCCGAACTTTGCAAAATGGCATATAGGTTTTCGTCATATTTCGACGAGATCTACTCACAGTCGAATTTTTTGCTATTATCACCAAAACACCCTCATATTACAAATCTCACATGGATTACAATTTGGATAATGTCAGAAAAAAAATTTTGACATGATTTTTTCAATATTGCCTTGCAAAGATACAATATAAATTGGGATAGAGCAAATTTTGGAGGGGTGCATCAAAGTCTACAAGTAAAAAAAGGAAGTTTCATAAAAATCACAAAAATACTTTTTTCAGTTTGTTTCTTAATTTTTTTCTTAACATTACACATTGTCTTTTTTCAATGGTGAGTATAAAATAACAATTAGAATTTAGTTTACTACAAAATAAAATATATTGTGTTGAAATCTGTTGAAAAATAAAAATATCACAGCAATTTTCTTATGACCGTACTGAATTCACTTTGGCGCCTCCACCAAATTTGCCTGCGGCGGATGTCAAGGGTTTTGTTTGATGGTCTTTGACATCCCCGACACCGATTGTGTATAGTGACCAGACGTCCCGATTTTGGCGGGACAGTCCCGAATTTCAATGGCTAGTCCCGACCTATTCTTTGTCCCGAAAAAAGTCCCGATTTAACATACTGCTACGAGCGGCGATCTCGTACATATTGGTAAACACTCGATGTTTCTGGATCTTTCCATCATAAGATCGCAGTGTAGAAGTCTGGAGCGATCTGGTGCATTCTAGAGCGTTCGTGTATGTGAAACTGAAGGTAGACTTCAATGCTCGATCAAGAAAGATCTGTCCATTTTGGCGGAGGCGCCGCTCGTAACTCGGCAGAATTATACAAGTAAAGTGTACGATTATTCAGGAATGATCTAGAACCGCATATGCCAGACCACCGTGGAATTTGCTGGAAGTAGACAGAAAGCTCGAGAACGCTGTTCGGAGGCCTTATGTAAGGCATCAGACGGCAGCTCGCGGCAGTATTGAATTGGAATGCGAGCGGATAGCGAGCGATAACACGCGAAGTACCTGCGATATAATTCCAAGTGAATAATTGTTGGCATCTATTGTAGTAGTACGCCGAAATAAACAGTGTGTGTTCTTAATCGATCGTCTCAATTATATTCGAACCCGTACGCAAAATATCGTAACAATACTTAATTGTCCCGGTTTGTCCCGATTTCAAATCGTTAAAACTGATAATCGGAAATTCCAAACTGAAATTATTTTGCCGCCTGATGTGAGTGAGCGACCAACTTGATTTGAGCAGGTTTCTGCAAACTATTCCAGTTTCGGTCTGGTCTACAGCTCACAGATAGCGGGCGCATGTTTTTCGTGACAAGAAGCACGATATTGTTCGATGCTTTGTTTTGTGGTGGTAACGGTAACAGAGTGCTCATAAAAATAAAGGCCGGTATCCCCGTTATTATACGTTTGCGAAGGTATGTTTATTGAAAAAGTCTCCTTATTTTTCAATTTTCTATTTCCCTGTGAATTTTGTTGCAATAATTTCTGGACACCTGTAGTTTCTGTGTGAGATGCAAAAATAATTTTTATGGATATGATTTAAAAAAAAACTGCTGCGGCGCACTCACGGAGGAGTGTGCCCCCCCTCCCTCTTCCTATACAATTCCTCATCCGTCCCGCTTTTCAGCTATGTATTTGAATCTGGTCGATTGAGATATAACCGCATGAATCTTCACGAAGCTGGAAATCACCAGGTAATTTTTGATACCTTCTGCCCCTAGATAATATCCGCCATTGTGGAAAAGGGGCGCCATTTAATTCCTGAGGGACAAAAAAGAAATTGATAAATGGATCCATAGCACTCAAAATGGAGTTGTATGATAATATGAAGTTGTAGTAAATAAGTCTTCTCCACGTGGTTTTTATATCGTTTATTCGAGTTTCGGCTTGTTATTTACATAAAGCCATTTTCAAAACTGATGTGACATAGTATAGAACTTTATGTCTACCGGCTCGATACCAAGTTGGGGCTGAGACCGCCGTAAGTGCGGTTACCATAGCAACGGCGGATACCAACCAATCAGACGAGTTACGCGAGTAACGCAGTAACTTATTTGACGAGTTACGCTGTCTCAAAATTTGCGCCTGCAGCTTGTTATCGAGCCCTAAGTAATTTAACAAGCCGAAACTCGTGTAAACGATATAAAAACCACGTGGAGAAGACCTATTTACTACAACTTTATACAAAAAAGAAAGCCGCGCTGCGGGTCAAAACCTTTATTTAGGTCTCAGTTACGATCCCGCGAAATGGTTTGCCTTCATCATCATTTGCAACTTATATATTCCTCATTCAGGTTGTACTACGTCCACTAGCTGATTGTACTACGTCCACTATAACTATAGGTTGTACCACTTCCAAAAAAGTATTTACTTTGAAACCCAAAATTATGCTGTGACATGAAAATTGCAAATGAATCTTTACTTAAAGTCTCTCAAGTTGGAGAAGCACAAATTGTTTCAAACTATTTGAAAGTCAAATTCAGATTTAGAAGCTCTGATCTACAGGTGTTCATTTAAAAAGTTGTCACTCCTAATTTTCCACCGCCAAAATTTTTCACAAAAAAACACCGAAAGGGGTCGATTTTTGTTTTGAGGAGGACATCTAGGACACATATTGCCAAATTTATATCTTCAACCTCTTCGCCCCCACCCCACCCTACTCTGAAAATTCAAATAGCATTACCTATCTTGTGGCACATCAAATTGCAGGCAATAACATTTTCTTTTCAACAAACATATTTCCAATTTTTGTTAACAACCCTTGTGAGAATCCTCTCTTTGTTAATGAAAGTGAAATTTTCTCCTATAAACTCCCGATTCTTGAGAAATAGACTTTCCAGCAAAAACAGGTCGATTTTTATTTCAATGGAGTCATCTAAGACACGTATGGCCAAATTTTCATCTTTAACCCATACGCCACCACCCTACTCTACTTCAGAGGGTTGGTTTAGTCGGAAAAATTAGGAATATGTTTGACGGAAAGAGAATTTCATTGTTTTCAATTTGATGTATCACAAGATAGATAATGCTACTTGAAATTTAAAGTAGGGTGGGATGGGGGCGGAAGGGCTGAAGGTAAAAATGTAGTAACATGTGTCCTAGATGTCCCCCTCGAAACCAAAATCGACCTGTTTCGGCATTTTCTTGTGAAAAATTCTGGTGACGAGAAATCAGGGGTGACAACTGTTCGAATGAAGGTGATTTTTTGAAAAGGACCTAGTTACTCCAGATTTCTCGCTGCCAATTTTTTTTTAGGAAAACGCCGAAACAGGTCGATTTTTATTTCAAGGAAGACATCTAGGACACACATTGTCAAATTTCCATCTTCAAGCCCTTCGCCCCCACCCTACCGTACTTTAGAATCTCAAAATAGCACTATCTATGTTGTGATACATCAAATTGAAGGTAATGGAATTCTCTTTTTGTCAAGCATATTTTGACATCTTTCAAACCACCCCAAACTTTACTCAAAATGTTTCTATTGTCAAATAAAAGGAAGTTTTTCCTCTATTGACTGCCGATTCTTGAGGAATAGATTTTCCAGCAAAAATAGGTCAATTTTTATTTCGAAGGGGACATCTAAGACACGTATTGTTGAATTTTCATCTTCAACCTCTTCGCCACCCAATTAAGAGAATTTTTGAAAAGGGTAAGAGGGAGGTTGAGGAGACTTGAAATTATTTTTTCACCTTCAGTCTGATGTATCACAAGGTAGATGTTGCTATTTGAAATTTCAAACTAGGGTAGGGTGGGGGCGAAGGGATTGACGATAAAAAATTTGGCGATACCTGTCTTAGATGCCTCATTTGAAATAAGAATCGACCAGTTTTCGCTCGAAAATCTATTTTACAAGAATCGAGAGTTAATAGGGGAAAAGCTTATTTCTTTCAATCAATAATGAGGGAATTTTGAGAAGGGTTGAAAGGTGACCTAAAAAAAAATCAAAATATGTTTGACAGAAAGATAATTTTATTACTTTCAATTTGATGTATCACAACACAGGTAGTGCTATTTGAAATTCTAAAGTAGGGTAGGGTGGGGGCGAAGGGGTCGAAGTGAAATGTTGATAATGTGTGTCCTAGATGTCCCCCTCAAAATAAAAATCGACCTGTTTCGGCGTTTTCCCGGGGAAACATTTGGCGGCGAGAAATCTGGGGTTGGTCCTTTTCAAAAAATCACCTTGTATTATCAACCAGTACATGTCGGGTGATTATTTGAAAACTATCCACCCGTGATAACTCCCGATCCCTAGTGAGTATTTCATCGAGCAAGCAGCTTTTCATATCAAGGGGGAGGGGGACATCTGAAGCATGAATACATATATTGACGAATTTCTATCTTTTACTTCTTCGCCCCCAACCACGCTAACTTTAAAATTCCAAATGGCACTACCTACTTTGTAGCACATCAAATAGGTAAAAGAAAATTAAATTCGCTTTCTGAAGAAGATATTCTTGGAATTTCCAATCCCACCCCCTTTTGCCTAAAATTTCTTGAGTAGGTACCTATCAAGTTTTATATTTTCGACTCCTTGATTTTCCTCAATGTAGTCATTGATGTATATGCCGATCACGTTTTAAATTCAGCAGAATTTAAAACGCGGTTGGCCATGTTGCCTGCAGTGTAACGGACGCTCATAGACCAAGTTCCGCGAAAACGGGCTGAGCTCAAAGAGGTTAGAAAATTTTGACAAGAAATGCCAGTTTTGGCGTCTCCTTGCATCATATCCGCTGCCCTGTTGCCTTGGCCGTTGTTTGTCATGATGTCAGGTGAGTGTCATAGTTGTTTACATTCCTGGAAAAATTTCATTAAGATCAGAGGCGGAAACGTGTACTTGACAACGGTTTGTAGAGCTTTTTTTGTCGGTACAAATCAAAAGAACTACGAAGGATTCCCAAAAAGAAAATAGCGCATATTATAGAGAAAGGTTCACTGTAGAACCTGAAACTATCTAGAAAGGTGAAAGCTATGCGTATAAATTACAAAAAAATCTTGAAATCGGAAAATTTGAATTTGTTAGTAACTCACCCCAAGCTGTAGGTTAGAGGTCAACAAAGGGATTCCGAATAATGAAATTCATAGTCTGCTTTTCGTTCGCTTTATTTGTACCGACAAAATTTGGACCTGACAGAATAATTTTGACTTGTCCTAGATGTCAACCACCCGATTCACCTATATGCCGATCAGCTTTTAAATTCAGCACTAGAACGGTAATTTTCTTACGCCAAGTTGGCAATTCTGCGATAATTGGGGATGCTCAAATTTGTAATGTTGGATCAGTTTTTCCCTAGACGACCTTGAATTTGTATTGTCAATCAAGTACAGCGCTGTTGCAAGATTGTATATAAACGTTCAAGGCGTCTTGATTTTGGTAGATTTTCGCCAGTTTAAATGGGCGACTGGTGGTGGAATGTTTTTTCAAATAAAATAATAAATCACGTTGAGGAAACTTCTAATTTTTGGTCAAAAATAAAGGTCACTAGCTGATATCTGAAATTAATCTGTGCCCTTCAAATTTAACACTAGTTGATAGATTTTACAAGCTCTCGAAGGTAATAATCGAAAATTTCACAATTTTTCTGAAATTATTGCTATGTCTGTACTAAGGATCTAATTTTAGTGACAACGTAAATCAACTTATATAGTGCAATAGTACCTAGTATCACTATATGTAGGTACTTGAGATACATTGATACTATAACTAAACACATATGTATATACAACAATTCTTGAAAACCTGTGAGATGAATTAACTTCAGCTACAGCATTCGCTTGGAGATCTATAGGCAAAGCACAGAGAAACTGTTCGACGTAGCTTTAATGCAAAAAAAAAGGAAAAGATGTCAGCGAGGCTGATATCAGTGGCCATCTTAGGAAACAGAGGGTAGAGTAGATGCAGCAAGTGGGCGAGTGCGAAGTTGCCGATGGAGATGTTGAGGAACTACAGGTCTAGCTCAGATGCAGTTTTTGATAGCCATTGTCCGCGGACACCTACTCCGCGACGATGTGGTTCATGGTCTGGTTCTCAGTTCCACATGGCTGCGATGTTCAAAATTGGCAGCCAGAAAGTCTGGGTAGATTTGACAACTCCAGCAATGATTCTCAATGCTTGGTTAAGAATGACGTCAATGATGTTGTGTGTGTGTGCTATTCATCCAAACAGGAGCGCAGTATTCCGCTGTCGACTAGACCAAGACAAAGGTGGATATCCGAATAGTGGCGTCGACACTCCATGTAGTTCTCGCAAGTCTCTGAACCAGGTTCATTCGTGTCTTCGTCTTGGCACTGAGTTTCTCCAAGTTGAGCTTGAAGGACAATGTTTGGTCGAAGGTCACACCGAGGTACTTGGGAGTGGGATTGTGCTGCAGATGAAGTCCAGCCATCAAAGCTGACATTGAGGTGACGATCTGCTCCTCTGTTGTTCAGGTGAATGGTTCTAGTCTCTATCTCCCGAGAGTTCGGATTCAATCCTCATTTCTGAAAGATGACAAAATTCTGTTGGAAAATCGTAATACATATTTATTTTGTGCAGAAATATCATAGTGAAAAATCACAGAATTGGCGGGTTTTTATTTTGCACATCTGTGTTATTTGTCCAAAAA
Organism: Anaspis maculata; assembly: GCA_949128115.1. NCBI lineage: Eukaryota > Metazoa > Arthropoda > Insecta > Coleoptera > Scraptiidae > Anaspis > Anaspis maculata. The sequence goes on from OX421962.1 coordinate 94,513,019, forward strand.
GTTCGTTTTCAGTTTTGACAAAAAAATACAAGGTAAAACTTTGGATCAAGTTTTCATTTTTGGCTGGTCATAATCTACTCACTGTTCGACTGAATTGGTTCAAATTCATTTCATGGCTTGTCTCTGTTGACAGAAGGGCTGGCCTAAAAAGCTAAAATTACAGAAGCCAACTTTTTTCAAGAAAGAATCGAGCCACATTGCGGGTCAACCATTAAATTTGCCTCAATATGGCTCGAACCCGATAACAGTATTCCCAAAAATGTAAATTTGACCAAATAACACAGGGATACATTTTTCCGAATCTGCGGCCCTGGGCTTTGATTAACCCAGTAATTCTTGACAAGTTTTAACAGAGGAATATTGCTGGTAAATCTAAACAAAATTGAAGTCCTCTATCTGCCATTGGTCTATGTAACGTTAATAAATAACCTTATAGCGTGGAGACCTCAGGTGATGATAAGCACCGCAAAGCAAGAGCGCCTTTCTCTGGTGGTGATTCAGGCGTGGCCCCAAACTGATGGTAATTTGTGGAAATTCACTGGAATCCCGTGGCTATCCATTTAATTTGAAGAAATCGTATCCGGTGAGAATCCCGTGGCAATCCATCACAATCCGTTGAACGTTCTGATGTCCCAGTAATTCACCCGAGGATTCACCCCTTGGTCATTTGCATCTGAAGTCAACTTTGAATGAAAGAAAAAAATTACATGCACCTAAGTACTGAGACAAGAGTGCTACTCGTACTTACCTCATAAATGTACAGGCAGAACCATGAATATAGCAATGGCAGAACCGGGGGCAGAACACTTGAATGAAATTTTCCCAGGAATGTAAACAACTATGACACTCACCTGACATCATGACCAGGGATCATGACAAACAACGGCCAAGGCAACAGGGCAGCGGATATGATGAAAGGAGACGCCAGATCTGGCATTTCTTGTCAAAATTTTCTAACCTCTTTGATCTCAGCCCGTTTTCGCGCAATTTGGTCTATGAGCGTCCGTTACACTCTAGGCAACATGGCCAACCGCGTTTTTAATTCTGCTGAATTTAAAACGTGATCGGCATATACTTGAAAATGCAGAGGCGGGAATAATCAGTTGAGGTGAATTTTGCCAAGATGGCACTACCTTATGTAGTGTATTACTGGTTGCCTAGACGGCATTTTCCAGGCAGGAGCTGGAAGCCTGGGGGCAGATGATTCAATATCTTATGCCCGCTCTATGAAAATTCGCAGCAATCGCAACGCAACCGCAACGCAGAGCGCAACGTTTCTGATTGGCTCGCAAGGTATTCGCAAAACTATCGCAACGACGCGAAAAGCTTGCGAGCCAGAAGCCAATCAGAAAAGTTGCTCTCTGCGTTGCGGTTGCGTTGCGTGATTTCATAGAGCGCCCTTTTAGGATTCTTATGATATAGATTTGTTTGGAGTAGCCCGGAGCTACTTGGAGTAGGTACTGCAGGATCTGGGCTGTTACTTGGAATGCATTCATAATGTATCTCAGTTGCAATAATTGATCGAGCATAAAATCAACTGTAGTAGAAGGAAATCGAGGAGGAAATACTTATTACTTTCATCATATACGACTCAATAAATTATCCTCTTATTGACAATAAAAAAGATTTTTTATTCACAACAATTACAACAAATCTGAACGTCTTTCGTTTTTGACCCTTTGCCGATCTTGTGCGACTATGGTGGCTTCCGGATCAAAGCATTTTTTATTATTTGGGATTCTCTTCCTAACTATTTCTTCCAAAATACAATTATAATAAAAATTTAGTAATACTGGTAGCATTTTCGCCTCTGAAAACTATTCATCCCTCAATACGAAAAATTCTTGTTCCGAAAACAAATACCATAAAATAACACTTTTTCTTTTCTGCGATATTCAACTGCCCTTGGACTTGAAAATAATAGTATTGCTGTCGTTTCAGCCAGATATATTTCTCTCGAATATCTCTAAACAGAGATTGTTTCTCCGTGTTCTCCACAGCTTCTCTTAGATTTTTGACCAGATTTGTGTAGAAAATATAAACATTTCACTTCAACAATTTCATCCCCATTTATCAAACCTGAAAACATTTTGTTCCATTGAGTACAAGTTCATCACAGTTGAAAAGGTTAGGTAAGTTGTTTTTACCATCAGGTGTTGCTGCCAGACAAACATGCTTCATGTAAACAAATATCGAGCCTAATATCCTCTTCCCAAATTCAGTCTCATTACTGGTAAATGGGGTAGGATACAATATTGTTTTTTCGAGACCATGGCAAGAGGTTGTCTTTCTAAACTTTCTAAACAGAGTAAACTGTGATAAAAGGAACTTCATCAGGATCTACGTCCCCTTTGTCTTTTGCTACGGTAGCTTATTCCTTTGTAGCATGTAGCTCCTCCCATGTTTTTCACAAGCTGATCGTTCCAAACCTGAAATATAAGAATATTACCTCTTAATTGCTTTGTTGATAAAACGTAATAAGTACCTCTTCCAGTTGGTTTTCTATACTTTCAAACTTGAACTTTTTAATGATGGTATGTCAACACAGCTTGAAAATTCCTCTAAGTGACCATAAGTTCTGCCAGTTGCGAGTCTGCCCCACGCGACTCTCGTGTTTATGACTGATTTGTCGATATTACGCATGTCTTCGGTGCTTTCATGAATAATTTCACGATATCCTGTGCATTAAAATGTTACGACACAAACCAAACCAGTCTCTCTGGACGTTCTCACTGTTTGGGAACAATATACCAGAACAATTTTTTGAATGCTCATGTTGGTTGGAGTGATACATAGCCCAACTTAAAACGTATTTCAGATTGACAATCATGTTTCCAAGTAGAGTTGCTTCAAAAATGTTTTCTTTCGTATTTTGTTGATCTTCATCAGAGTCATTAACTGCAGGAATCAAATTTCGATCCATTAAATCTTGGCTGTCCCCAAAATTTTCAATTTCCATCAGTTGGTCATTCTGTGGAAAGGAACATTTTTATTTGAAGGTAGTTAATTTTAAGGGCAAATGCAATATATAACGTCTTATTCAATTCTGACATTCATATTCTTCAGTTCCTAGTGAAAATGTGTATATGGGCACATTTGGGCCATGCAGTCATGCAAAATGCACCATGGGCATATTCCAACTGTTTCCCATGTGCACCATGAGGATGTGCGTGCCCATTGCGACCATGGTACACATGGGTATATGTATGTAGATTGCGCATATCCTCATGGAGCACATGGGTGGCCCAAATGTGTCCGTGGGCACATTTTCACTAAGGTTTTGGGTTCGGTTTTGGTTGTTGTGAAAAGAATATTCAAACCGTTGCACCGGAGAGGGATAAAAATTTGATTTGCTGTTTTTATATCAAAATTGAATAACTTTCTTTCTTAATCCAGGAACCTCTTTCACCATTTGCGTGTTGAGCCAGTTAAATAAAAGATGGAATTATACTTTGTACTTACTGCTGTTTCAGCATTTCCCTCGGCATTTCCATTGCTGATGGTGTCAACTTGTTCCTCGGGATTGTCTATTTGCGAACTGCAATAACACACTCCTTTTTCCTGCAAACACTGTTTCGCCGCCAAATGGTGAAGTCTATTTTTTAATTCAGGTTTCGTTTCTTTTTGAGGCACTGGGATGGGGGCGGTCTAGATTCATTGCCCATTTTTTCAGTGGTGACTGTCGAGGACCGCGAAGTGTCACAATGACATTCTATTGAATCGCGTACAAAAAGCGTATCCGCTACCAGCAATACATCAGAGTATTTTGTACACTAGAGCCTATTTTACCAGCGACATCCACCGTACAAAATTTGAGTCTTACAGTTTCTACACTGTATTTAATCGTTCGAGTCTAGGGAGAATTGCGACGCCAGCGCCTCTTGCAGGTGAAGCGCGCTAGCCCAAATCGCCTCTGGTGTTAAAGTGTTCTGCTCCCGGTTCTGCCATTGCTATATTCATGGTTCTGCCTGTACATTTATAAGGTAAGTACGAGTAACACTCTTTGTCTGAGTACTTAGGTGCATGTACATTTTTTCTTTCATTCAAAGTTGACTTCAGATGCAAATGACCAAGGGGTGAATCCTCGGGTGAATTACTGGGACATCAGAACGTTCAACGGATTGTGATGGATTGCCACGGGATTACCACGGGATTTCCACCGGATACGATTTCTTCAAATTAAATGGATAGCCACGGAAACAGTTTGGGGCCACGCCTGAATCGCCACCAGAGAAAGGCGCTCTTGCTTTGCGGTGCTTATTATCACCTGAGGTCTCCACGCTATAAGGTTATTCATTAACGTTACATAGACCAATGGCAGATAGAGGACTTCAATTTTGTTCAGATTCACCAGCAATATTCCCCTGTTAAAACTTGTCAAGAATTACTGGGTAAATCCAAGTCCTGGGCCGCAGATTCGGAAAAATGTATCCCTGTGTTATTTGGTCAAATTTACATTTTTGGGAATACTGTTATCGGGTTCGAGCCATATTGAGGCAAATTTAATGGTTGACCCGCGATGTAACTCGATTCTTTCTTGAAAAAAGTTGGCTTCGGTAATTTTAGCTTTTTAGGCCAGCCCTTCTGTCAACAGAGACAAGCCATGAATTGAATTTGAACCAATTCAGTCGAACAGTGAGTAGATTATGACCAGCCAAAAATGAAAACTTGATCCAAAGTTTTACCTTGTATTTTTTTTGTCAAAACTGAAAACGAACTTTTTGGACAAATAACACAGATGTGCAAAATAAAAACTCGCCAATTCTGTGATTTTTCACTATGATATTTCTGCACAAAATAAATATGTATTACGATTTTCCAACAGAATTTTGTCATCTTTCAGAAATGAGGATTGAATCCGAACTCTCGGGAGATAGAGACTAGAACCATTCATCTGAACAACAGAGGAGCAGATCGTCACCTCAATGTCAGCTTTGATGGCTGGACTTCATCTGCAGCACATTCCCACTCCCAAGTACCTCGGTGTGACCTTCGACCAAACATTGTCCTTCAAACTCAACTTGGAGAAACTCAGTGCCAAGACGAAGACACGAATGAACCTGGTTCAGAGACTTGCGAGAACTACATGGAGTGTCGACGCCACTACTCTTCGGATATCCACCTTTGTCTTGGTCTAGTCGACAGCGGAATACTGCGCTCCTGTTTGGATGAATAGCACACACACACAACATCATTGACGTCATTCTTAACCAAGCATTGAGAATCATTGCTGGAGTTGTCAAATCTACCAGACTTTCTGGCTGCCAATTTTGAACATCGCAGCCATGTGGAACTGAGAACCAGACCATGAACCACATTGTCGCGGAGTAGGTGTCTGCGGACAATGGCTATCAAAAACTGCATCTGAGCTAGACCTGTAGTTCCTCAACATCTCCATCGGCAACTTCGCACTCGCCCACTTGCTGCATCTACTCTACCCTCTGTTTCCTAAGATGGCCACTGATATCAGCCTCACTGACATCTTTTCCTTTTTTTTTTGCATCAAAGCTACGTCGAGCAGTTTCTCTGTGGTTTGCCTATAGATCTTCGAGCGAATGCTGTAGCTGAAGTTAATTCATCTCACAGGTTTTCAAGAATTGTTGTATATATTTAGTTATAGTATCAATGTATCTTAAGTACCTACCTACATATAGTGATACTAGGTACTATTGCACTATATAAGTTGATTTACGTTGTCACTAATATTGTATCCTTAATACAGGCATAGCAATAAATTCAGAAAAATTGTGAAATTTTCGATTATTACCTTCGAGAGCTTGTAAAATCTATTGCCTAGTGTTAAATTTGAAGGGCACAGATTAATTTTAGATATCAGCTATTGACCTTTATTTTTGACTGAAAACTAGAACAGTTTCCTCAACGTAATTTATTATTTTATTTGAAAAAACATTCCACCAATCGCCTATTTGAACTGGCGAAAATCTACCAAAATCAAGACGCCTTGGATGTTCATACAATCTTGCAACAGCGCTGTACTCGATTGACAATACAAATTCAAGGTCATCTAGGGAAAAAGTGATCCAACATTACAAATTTGAGCATCCCCAATTATCGCAGAATGGCCAACTTGGCGTGAGAAAATTACCGTTCTAGTGCTGAATTTAAAAGCTGATCGGCATATAGTCAACATGATCCTGCAATAGGGACCGTGTATGATGCCATGTGGCGCAGCGTAGTGAGCGAAATTGACAATAATTACGCTCCTTTGACAGCGACAGCGATTTGAGTGAAGAAATCTGCATTCCCAGATGCGAATTTTTGAAAAAAATCTGTCAGTTTGAATTGTTGCCTGTCTAAATCCAACAAAACCGGCAACAATTCAAACTTGACAATGTCATCAAATTTCTTTGGGAACATTCGCATTTGAGAATCTTGCTCAAAAATGGATATCGTTTTGAAAACAGGGCTCTCGGAAGTGAAGTGGGACATTGTGTTTAGTGAAGGGGTGATGGAAAAAGGCAGGAAAATTGAATTTTGCAATATTAAATTCGTTGTGGAACGTCAAAGAAGAAACGAAGGCAGCAACATTTCAAAGCATTTGGCGTTGACGGCATTTGGTATTTGACCTAACCTCAAGCAGCTAACAGCCATCATGCTGCCAAACGAATGGCTGGTAAGAGGTTCCCTAGTCGGCCACCCTGATCGCTGCCAGTCACAAACTGCTGGGCCCCGCCTCCGTGCACGGTCCCTATAGCATCGGGGGAGAGCATCAGCGGAAAAAGTGTTACCTGAATTCACCTGTCTGGTCCCCCCATCCCAACTTCACAATTTAAAACTGCAGCGCCAACTTTCTGATACATCAAATTGAAGAGAATTGAGCCCTTACTGAAAAAAATATCCTCAAAAAGCTCAATTTTCTCCCCCAATAAATGGAGGAAACGGGGTAGTGTGGAAATTTTGAGAATGTTTTCCCAGAGAAAGAGTTGAATTACTTCCGTTTAGATGTATCACGGAGTAGGTGGTGTAATTTGAAATGCCTCTTTGTTGCCTTGTTCTACCTATAATCAATTTCATCACGGCTTTCTGCATTAGAGCAAGCTATGGAAAAAATGGGTTGCATTGGTACGGATGGCACGTTTACGACTTGACAGCTAGCTGTCCTCATGTGCAATTTTCAATGTGACATCGTCACCGTCTTGGGAAGTCATGTACGTGAAAGTGAAAATTTTCAAGAATTACGAGGAATTGTAAGTTTCATTTGAGTGATTAGCAGTGTGGATAATAAAGGACATTGTCTTCACTGGTTTGTGGGTTTTCGTAAAGGCTAACAGGTTTTTGTCGGCCAGAAAAACCCACTGCCTAAGAGGAAACTTATTCCTTGAATGAACAATATGGATAGTAGGACTATAATTCATGGAGAGCTAGAGTAGGTGCCTAGTACTCACTACTCCAGTGATGTGCATCAGAAGATGTAGCCTTTTGGGCGATGGGCCTTTTCATTCGAGTAGTATCCTGCCAATCTTCGACATCATCCATCAGTAGCCGCCAAAAACCCAACAACCTTGGCGGAGACCCACCAACCAGTGAAGACAATGTCCCTTATCGTCCACCCTGCAAAGCACTCCAAAAAAACTCACGATTCCTGGCATATACGCTCAAAAATTTTCACTTTCGCGTTTCACGTACATGATACCTAGGCCCGGTGACAAGGTGTCACATTGAAAATTGCACGTTTAGACAACTGGCTGGCATCCTCTTTTTTGTCATCGTATCATTCGTATTCGTACCAACACAACACAATTTTTCCATAGCTTGTTCTAAAGCTGTGAAATTGATTATACATCTGTGTATATCATAATGCACTATGCACTTGATATTGATATAGGTACTATACTGTGTTCAACCCTAGTGTGATTTTAGTTGGCTGGGAGTCTCGCCACGCAACGCCTTTGGAAAGGAGAAATTCGGCAAATCATAGCTCACTAGAATCACACTAGGGTTGAACGCAGTATAGTATCTATATTTTTTTTTTCAAAGAAGGATCTGATGAAAAAACTATTTAAAACAAAATAACAGTGAATGAAGTAAATCCTTTGCTTTAGGAAAACATAGGTACATGCTGAATTGCTGAAGAGTTTTTCAACAGTAGTTTTCATGGGTACACAAATAATTAGTGCTTAATGGACATCAGCGTTGACGTTGGTGTTGTAGAGAAGCCCGAAATTCGACATTAAATATTTAGATCCACGGCCTGTTACAACTTGCCACTTAACCAATTATTCAATGTTGTTGACTGTCGTATACTTTCACGAATTGTAACTGTTGTTCTAAAAACTTTGTCCCTGAAGGGTCCGCCGTTGATTTTAAGTGCTCGAACCAACAAACCTTCACACATTTTACACGGCGACAAATTTCCAGCGCCACAATCTCCATGAGAATCTCGCCGCAAAGAACAATCGCCATAGAAATTTGCATGGTCTAATTCATCATTGTGATTATGCCTGTCTAGGTACCTATAGCTGCAGGTGTAAGTACACCTAAGAGGCAAATTTTCTGCAAAATGCAAAATTACAGTAATTAACGCAGAAAAACGTGCGCCGCGAGGAAGCTACCGTTTTACGTGTGCAAACATCAAGAAGAGCCCGACCATTTGTTTATTTTACCTTAATTAGGATGCATTGTTGAACTAACACGATGTCGACACTTTGTCTACTTTATACTGACTTTGTAGGAGAGAGAGATATCCATCGGAATTATTATAATAGTTGTGCAAAACTAGCATCAGTGTGCGAATAGGATGTCAAATAAATTCCACTTACTTAATTACATTGTGAAAATGTAATGAATTAATGGAACGAAATTTGGGCTGGTTATTCCTTGCATAATTTGATTTTTACGTCTTAAACTGCGCTCTGATGTGCGCTAGGCTAGACTGCTGTAGACTGCGAGCTCTATAATACGTCACCTGTCTGTGAAAAAGCTGGGAAAAATCAGCAGTCTAATGATTTACTTAAACGTTATCAGAGCGGAAATTCGAAGGTGTGAACTAACTGACTGAAGGTGTGTCTGTTATCATGAATTGAAGAAAATTGTGTTCCGAAAAAAAAAATGTATTCTGAAGAAAAACGGTCAAGTAGGATACATACTTGTTAACGAAGTGAAGCTCCAGGTTCCATTTTCGGTAACAAATTTTTCTAGATTATTCAAAGTTAATAAAGCCTGAAGAAACTCCTGAGTCTAGAAGAAATGCCGATAGGGATAAGAACATTTTATTACTCATTACTCAATATTTTCCAGCCCCTAAAGAATATCAAAATATCGGACCAAATTATTTCAAAAAGAACTTGTACGCTGATGGTTTTTTACAAAACCAATTTTTCGACGACAAAAGCTTCCCATTGTTATGTTCGAGTATATGTTTAGAGATAAAATTCAATTGCATACCCGTAGCCACCCTGTGATACAAAGAAAGCCGCGGGAACGTTGAATAACCACACTCTGCAAGACTATCGAGACCCAGAGAGGAGCGAGATAATGAGAGCTCAGGTTAACGAAATAATAGAAATGGAAACGTAAAAATAGTAATGAAAAAGATGAAAAGAAATTTATGAAGCGCGTAAACAAACGAAGTTTCCGCGATAATTAGGCCGCGAGAAAGCAATGGAGGTACTCTAATTAATTTTAGTTATTGCCGAGAGATGATTTCCAAGAAACTTCGAGAACCACCTATGTGGATGTAACATAGCCAAATTGGCATGCCTTCATGGTTAGCTGGAGTTTTGTGCAGAATTTTAGTCCGATGCTAGAGGTAATTAATTTTAATGTCGTTGAAAATCTCTAAGCTACTTAAAAAGTCGTAAAAACATAAAATAAATATTTCAACTGAGGTTTACATGAACGTTTTACGCCACATTGATAACTGCAAACTTGCCCGTCTTTAGTAGCAAACAAGACCAGAATATAGATGAGAAACTATCTTGAAAATATTGTCGAATCGGTGTAATGCACGGGAAAAAAATCGAGAGAGAAACATTTCTTTACTTTCAAACACTTTCGTTTTTCGTATAACCAGTTTATTAATCAAAAAATTATGAATATCGGTATGGTGTTAATCTATGATCAACTGATACAGGAATACTTCAATTATTGGAACACAGGTGCTTGAAATTTAATAAACAATTGAAAATTGTCTGGGCGATAAAATGATGTGATCCTTCGCATTTCACTATCAGTCAAACAATGCAGCTGTAATGGATACGATAAATTTTGTGCTGCTGCTGTTGTTGCTGATTGCAATAAGTCTGGGGAAATTCACGTTTGCCCAGAAAAATCCGAATTTTTCCGGCAGTCAGAGCAGCACGATCATCCATCTATTTGAATGGAAGTGGGCGGACATAGCTGATGAATGTGAGCGATTTCTGCAATATACGAGTTATGGTGGCATTCAGGTAGGATTGGATGGTATAAAATCACATTTTTCATTTAGTTTTTTATGGATAGGATAGGAAGAACGTCACTTGCTTTGCAGTCGTGTCATTTCATTTTTATCACGCTTGCCTGTCCGCTGAGGCCGAGCTTTGGAACTAGTTTTTACCCGCTTCCTGGTATCTATTATCTAACTATTGTAAACAAATGCCGATGTTATATTTCTGGGTTATTGTTATTATTATTGAGGTAGAATACGAGAATGAAGTAGGTATTTATCCACACAACGAAACAAAATAGATACCCACTTTATATACCCTGGACACACTAGAAAGCTTAATGATCATTAACGGATCGTCATTTAACTTCCCTTGCTGTGTTGGCGACAGCATGGGGAAAACAATGACGTTTTTTTTGTTTTGGTTTATGATTATTAAGCTCGAACGTAATTAAATGACGATCCATCGTTAATGATCATTAAGCTTTCTATAGTGTGTCCAGGATATTTAGGGCAAGTTCTTGTATCTCTGGTTAACTTTACATGGAAAGTTATTGCAGCAACGATCGTTGGAGAAATACTTACAGGGTGTTCATTTCAAAACTTCCCACCCCTTTGTCCCCACTCTACCCTACTTAAAAATTTCAAACAGCATCACCTATCGTGTGATACATCAACATGAAGGTAATGAAATTTACTTTCTGTCGAACGTATTTTGATATCACACCCAATCCTTCTCCAAATTCCCTCATTGTTGATTGATGTAAAATTTTTCCCTTAATAACTCCCGATTCGTGAGAAATAGGTTCTCCAGCAAAGACAGGTCAATTTATATTCTCCAATGAAGACATCTAAGTCACTTATTGCCAAATTATCGTTCACCCTTTCGCCCCATCTTACTCTCCTTTGAAATCTCTAATGCGGCATTACCTACCTTCCGATACATGAAATTAGAGGGAAAAAAATCATTTCATTTCAGACTTTTTGCTACCCCCTAAGCCTTTTCAAATATTCTCTTAATTGAGTGAAGAGAGGCTTATGGTGCGATTCTCTAAAAAAATACATTCCATGAACGCTCTGTTGCGCTGTTATTACCTAGGCAACAACCGATGGTCGACAAGATTTTTTTCCTACGACCACCTACGAAAGTGACCCCCTTCACACGCTATAGTAGGCCCGAAAGTTGTCCATTACGTCAACCTACCCAACCTGTGCGTTATAGCCGTGCGTTTTTATAACGCACAGTTCATTCGGATCACGAAACAATACGAATTTAAACGACGATTTAATCACAATTTCGAAAAACGGGCATTCAATACCACTCCAACTCTGAATACTCTGATTCACAAGCAAACCAACAATAGTTCGCGCCTACAGGACTGGCCTCAGTCATGTCCTCTCAACCGAAAGTACGGGTTTGACATGCTTATATTATAACCTTATCGAAGGCCTAACCCTAGCAGTGAGATGTATGAAAATGAAAATCCTACATAACTTCCTTTCAACAAAAGTAATTAGTGGACGTGGTACAACCGAAATAGGGAATATAAGTTGCAAATGATGATAGAGGCAAACCACTTTGCAGAGTTACAACTGAGACCTAAATAAACGATTTGACCCGCAGTGCTTTTCTTTTCGTCCCTTAGGATTTGAATAGCGCCCCTTTTTCAAAATGGCGGATATTATCTAGGGGCAGAAGGTATCGAATAGCCTAGTGATGTCCCAGCTTAGTAGAAATATATGGGGCTATGTCTCAATCGGTTTCTGGGACATCAAACACTATTTAAAAAAATGGTGGAACATTGTCATCTACTGCAGGCTAATTTGGTGGAGGCGCCAAAAGGAATTTAGTACTGTCATAAGACAATTGCTGTAACATTTTTATTTTTCAACCGATTTTACTACAAGACATCTCATTTTGTAGAAAAATGAATTCTCCTTGTTACCTTGTACCTTCCATTTAAGAAGACATTGAGGAATGTTAAAGAAAAAATTAAAAAATAATTTGAAAGAAAAAAGATTTTTTTATTCTTTTATTTTCATAAAAATTGCCTCATTTGTAGATTTTGATGTGCCCTTTCTAAATTTGCACTTTTCCGATTGCTATCTTTGCAGCACGCGCCGTCATATTGAATAAATGATGTCTGAAAAGAAGTTTTTGACAATATCTGAATTTTGGCCTTTGTGACATTGAAATGTTTATATACATATGAAAGCACATTCAATCCTCCTCAGTTTGACGCCTAAACCAGCTCTGTGCGACCCGCGGTTCTTGAGCTAAACCTTCTGGAAGTATCAATTTTCGGTTCCAGAAGAATAAAAATCACCTCTTGGGGCTGTGCCAGGGCCACCAATGTTCATGATTTATGATAACTGACGACTCGTTATTGATGGGTAACTAAATTAAGACATGGTGGTGATCCAGTGGTGAAATCCGGTAGGCGCGGTCACTATTTAACACCGGAAATTGATACTTCCGGAAACTCTAGCTCAAGAACACCGAGTCGCACAGAGATGGTTTGAGAATCAAATCGTGGAGAATTGAATGTACTTTCATACGTATGTGAACATTTTAATCTTGCATGGACTAAAATTCAGATATTGTCAAAAACTTCTTTTCAGATATCATTTTTTCAAGATGGCGGTGCGCACTGAGAAGATATAAATCGGAAAAGTGCTAATTTTGAAAGGGCACATCGAAATCTACAAATAAGGCAATTTTTATGAAAATAAAAAAATGAAAAAAATCTTTTTTTTTTCAATTTTTTTTTTTCAATTTTTTTTTCCATTCCTCAATGTCTTTTTTCATGGAAGGTATAAGATAACAAGAAGAATTTACTTTTCTACAAAATTAAATGTCTTGTGTTAAAATCGGTTGAAAAATAAAAATGTTACAGCGATTTTCTTATGACCGTACTAAATTCATTTTGGCGCCTCCACCAAATTTGCCTGCGGTAGATGTCAATGTTCCACCATTTTTTTAAATAGTGTTTGATGTCCCAGAAACCGATCGAGACATAGCTCCATATATTTTAACAAAGCTGGACATCACCAGGCTAGTCGATACCTTCTGCCCCTAGATAAAATCCGCCATTTTGAAAAAGGGACGCCATTCAAATCCTAAGGGACGAAAAAAAAAAGCACTGCGGGTCAAATCGTTTATTTGAGTCCTAGTTACGAACCTGCAAAGTGGTCTGGCTTTATCATCATTTGCAACTTGTTTTTTCCTACCACGTCTACTAAATTGTAAAGTTATGAATGAAATTCTCACCTACACTTATAAAGCAGAAAAATTCTTTGGTAGCAATGCAAATGTGACCACAAAAGATTGAATGGGGGTCTATTCAGAAATGTCACTAATTTCATTATTGCATTTTAAATGTTCTCACAAGGAGACGTTGTTAATAAATGATGTCCCATACACCTGCTGATGACCAAAACGTACCTTTCTCGGCTGGTAGCCGGGGCCTTAGGCCGCTATTGCTCTTTAAAGGATAAAGAAATTGTTCGTGTCCTTTATTAATGACGGTTTTGGCCGGCCGACGAAAATACCCTGATAGCTTGATGGTGAGAGACGCCACTTCCGACCTTACCTGCTGCCACTGGCGCGTGGCGTTTGTCCAGCAGGCTCTAGTTTGATTCCTGCAATTCCCCGAATTTTTTTCATGAAAAAGATCATTTTTTATATTTTGAATGAAAGCAATCAAAATTTGAAAGACTGGTTTTTGATGGGATTCTTGATTTTTTTGCGATAATTCGGTGTACCGCTCGCTTGTAAGATGCTCAAGCATAACAACAGCCACAGGCAGGCTTGGTCAGAAAATAGCGGTGTTTTTCGAGAAAAAATTGAAATATATGAAAAAATATTAGTACCTATTGATAAATCTGGGTGGTCAGAGAAACGGTGTTTTTCGGGAAAAAATTAAAAATTGTGAGAAAAATATAGATTTTTGGAAATTTCAATTTTTGAAAATTTGAAATACATACTCATCTTTTTTATGAACCCATTTGAAATTACCCTTATTTATGTAATTATCATTTATCCACTGGTTTTTATGAAATCTATGTTTACAGAAGAACACGAAAATGACGTATCAATTTGAAAGTATGAACATGTCACAAATCCTTGAGTCAGGAAGAGTTGAGGTGTACTCTGCTTTGGTGAAATTTTTGAAGGAAGCGTCGTTCAACATATAACGTTTTCAATTCTGTAGGTCTGAATTTGTTTTCGTTTGTTTTTGAGTCCTTTATTTTCTTCAAGTTTCAATTAATGTAATGGCTAATAGGACAAACCAGGCCTGAAGCAAAAAACAAATAAAAAAAATTTGAAAGTAATTTTCTCCCAGTCGTAGGGAAAATAGTGTACGTAACTCGCCGTAAAGTGTCTTACTTTCATTCGTGTGATTTCTGTACCCGGCTGCGCCTCGTGCATCAACTTACACACTCATGCGTAATGTATCACTTTCCGTACTTGTTACGTAATGTACTATTTTCATAACAGATTGTTTATAGAATGTCTTCCCGACCCACCACTCAAGAAGAAGAGGTTATATTCATCAGCTTGTGAACAGATTTATACCAATTTTTTTTTAAACAAAAAATAAGTGATTTTCCAGGAATTTTCAGGAAGTTTTTCTTGAAATTCTCCAAGTTTTCCGAGAGTTTTTGAGCTCAAAATGAATTCCTTTTAAAGAAAATATCTTCAGTCAATCTTTTTCTCTAACTTCCCACCCTTCCATCTATTCCTTGCTACTCGTCGGGGTAGTTTTGGGGCGACACAACCGATTTTTTACAGAATTGCACCATTACTTTCGAGAACATCCGAAAACTTTCAGTTATTTCCATTATGCATTCCTACCATTTCTGCACTATTCATGGGATTAACGTATGGCACCTGCGCCATTTTTGAAGGTTCGTCGCCTAGACACATTTACCTAAACAATTCCAAAAATAATCGCATCTCTGGCGCAGAAATCATTTCTCAACATCTCTTAGGTGTTTTGTTGTGGAACAAGGTTGCTCCCTTACTACCTTACTCCCATAACCTTTATACTTCTTCGAATTGTTGAATTCCTGCGTTAATTTATTACTGTAAAAAATCCATATTTGGAATATGTCGATGTGAACAGCACAAAAACGTACGTAGACGTTTCAAAAAATTTTTGTTTTGTTTTTATTTTCTCCCTTTCTGCTACAGGTTTCTCCACCGAACGAAAACATTATAGCTCCGACAAGACCCTGGACTGAACGATACCAACCCGTGAGTTACGTCCTAACAACACGTTCTGGGAACGAAACTGAGTTCGCAGACATGGTCACGAGGTGCAACGCAGTGGGTATGAGGTGCGGAAAGTTTTCTTTTTTCATCAGAACTATTCGTACATGTATTATGGACGTCTTTCCCAACAAGTTCACTGTGAATTTTGCAAAACAACCAGAAACAAGGCCTCAAACAAGCGGTTTGTTGGAAAGGACGAAAACTTCAAAATACATTCTCTCTTCTCCTACATTACCTTAATAATAGATACAATTTGTAGGATTTATACAGACGCCGTTTTCAATCACATGGCTGCCTTACCTGGCACAGGCACCGCCGGAAACAAAGCCATTAGCGATCTCAAATCCTACCCGGGAGTGCCTTTCGATCCGGAGCACTTTCATGCAACTTGCAAAGTCAGCAATTATGCAGACGTAGACAACATCCGGAACTGCGAGCTGGATGGGCTGCGCGATCTGGATCATGTAATATTCAAAATCATTTCTCTGTGTACATATATACAGAGCCGAGCTTTCGTTCCTCAAACTCCAGCTTTCTAGTCGAGCGAATACGTTCAAGACAAGATCCTGGCGTACATGAACGGTCTCTTGGAGCTCGGCGTGGCGGGATTCAGGATAGACAAGGCCAAAAATATGTGGCCGCAAGAGCTCGAACAGATCTTCGACCTGCTGGAAGACTTGGATCCTAAACACGGGTTCGAGGACGGCACCAGGCCGTTCATTTATCAAGAAGTTTCAGATCTAGGTACTTATGATGCTAGGGGTTCATATAGGTACACTAATAATAATAAGGTAAGGCGAGAGATACCACGTATAGGTATAAGTATTTATCGGGAATAACGCTCAAGTGGCTGGGGGAGCTGATTGCTAGGGTAATTGGCGTTTTTGAGCGTTATCTTTATCTTTAGACGTTAAACCTGGTGTATGAACTCAGTATTACTTGATAATTTTATCTTATTATAATCGAAACATTACGGAACTCATAAAGTTTTTCGTATCTATACGAATGCATAATTAACAACAAAAAAAAAACATCGGCAGGTTAGAAGATGGATCGCTTCTACTTCTAGATTTTCACTAAATATTTATAGGAACTATATTGGGAAACAACCAAACGAAACTCAATACGAACGTATATTTTTCCAAATTATTTTCTTGCATAGAGTGCACCTGTGATCACCTACCTTGTTTGGCTATTGTTACCAAAGATAGAAGATAGATAGCTGAACTGTTCTAGTTATTCGGGTGCCTGTAAGCAAAGGATATTTGAATTAGAAAAACTTTCTTGCGTTACAGGCGAAGACGTAATAAGCAAAACCGAATACAACGCTTTTGGTGCCGTGATCGAGGCCTTGTTCAGCAAGTCGATAAGTAAAGTTTTCATAGGCGAATACTTGAGCCTAGCGAATTTGACGAACTGGGGACCGGACTGGGGATTTTTGAGTGAAAGCGAAGATGCCTTGGTGTACGTCGACAGCCACGTGAATCAAAGGACCGATGGGATTTTGAATTATAAAACATCGAAGCAGTACAGAATGGCTTTGGCATTCATGTTGGCTCATCCTTATGGAACAACACGGATCGTTTCCAGCTACTTCTTCCCAGAAAAAGACACCGGTGAGTACATGAAGTAATTGGCTGCAATCTCGTGCTTCATCACACTATAAAAATCGTCGTTGAAATTTTCATTAGACATTCAATTGGAAAAAAGCTACTAGCTCCATTCTTCACTTTTTTAATACTTCAAATTATCATCACCCTAAACTAATCACCCTAAACTAACCCGTGAGAGAACACACGACGTCTGGTTGGAATTTGTGAAAACCAGACATCAGATTTTTACGGGGTATTTTTAAAAAAAAATTTGCAAACGAACCGCAATACAAGTTGACGATGGGAAATTTTCAAAATTTTTGCCAAATTTGAGGGGATTTTTCGAAAATTCATAATTCATTCCATTTTTTTTCCAGGGAATCGTCATTTCAAATAATTCGTCCGAGATTTCTTGACACATTTTGGCGGCGAAAACTCGGATTTTCGGGCAGAATTTCGAGAAATTTGGTGTGAAATGCCGACCGGGGGGTTTCGAGGACTCACTATCGTCTCGTGCGAGCCATTCGGCGTGGCTTTTCTTGGAATTTTGCCGAAAAATGTTGAAAACGGTACACGGCCCGGCCAAATCTGACAGAAACGTCATTATTGACGCTCTCGGTTTTGGGAAAAACTCGACGACACCTCGGGGCATTTCAACAGTGTTTTTGGAAAAAACGTACCGTGTCAGCGTGCGAGATTGAACCGTGGTCTAGAGGGGGCTTTTCATCGTCTATCGGACACCAAAAACCTAAGAATTCTTCAAATTCGACGGCACTTTGATGAATTTCGCTGGCCGGCTCCGGTGTTGACAGAACGGATTTCACATAAACAGGCAAATTTAACGGACAAAACACGTCTGGTAGGTACTCACAGTATGTTTGCACTAGGACCCGATTTTTACCGGCTTCACATTTCGAGAAAAGCCCTTTTTTTCCATTTCCAGACACATCTCGTGGCGGCGTCAATGTCTTATTGTCACGTCTTGTTTTCTACGAGATCCTGGATAATTCCATCTGACCTTCTGGCCAGACTTTCAGAAAGAGTCCATGTTTCGATCCATATGCATTCTATTACGTCTTTGTAGTCCATTTTATCGAAATCTGTGTGAAACTTTTTGCATCAATACAGTCGACCTAGCGTCGGACCGCTACTGTCACTTCTGCCAACGCCACCGCGCAGAGGCAGAGGCTCCGTTCACTTGATGTTAACGCGAATCTGTCAAGCTCGCGCCACCGTTCGCCGAATTCTCAAGTCACATTCTTCGTCGTGTTTGCGGTGTTTTTTTTTGCGTGATCTGAATCAAAAACATGGACGACCGTCGACCAAATCCAATTTGTTGCTTTTTTTATTCGAAATTCCATGGTATTTTCCCTTTGGTGAGCGTTCGCTATTTAATTGTATCAATAGCTTTGTTCCATCAGCAGTCCCTGACTGTCCGTGGACGTCAGCAGCCTGCGCATTACGATTTATGAAGTAACAGGCTGTTGACGTCCACGGACAGTCAGGGACTGCTGATGGAACAAACCAAATTCCAAACACAACGAATTTTCCTTTGTCAGATTTTGATTTTTGACGTCTCCAGAGGCCGCCATATTGAACTTTTTCATTTCTCAACTGATCGGATTGGAATTTTCAACCTGTACTTGCATTGGGTGGGCACTCGAGATGCCTCTGTCACATTTTGATTTTTGACATTTTAAAAGGCCGCCATATTGAACTTTTGCATTTTTCAACCGATACGATTGAGATTTTCAACTCATACTACTTGTTTAAGGTAGGCAATCAAGATGTCAACGTCAACCTTCGATTTTTGACGTTTTAAAAAACCGCCATATTGAACTTTCGCGATTTTCAGCCGATCCGATTTGGATTTCCAACTATTATACCTGCTTTGGGTAGGCAATCAAGATGCATCTATCAAATTTCGATTTATGACGTTTCAAAAGGCCGCCATATTGATCCGATTGGGATTTTCAACCTGTACTTGTTTTAGGTAGGCAATCGAGATGCATTTGTCAACCTTCGATTTTTGACGTTTCAAAAGGCCGCCATATTGAACTTTTGCATTTTCGACCTATCCGATTGGAATTTAGAACTTATACCCACTTGAGGTGAACAATCGAGGTGTATCTATCACATTTGACGTTTTGACAGTTCCGACGCCGCCATATCGAACTTTTGCATTTTTTAACCGATCCGATTGGGATTCAAAACCTATAACCACTTGAGGCGGACAACCGAAATACATCTGTCAAATTCTGATTTTTGACGTTCCAAGAGGCCGCCATCTTGAACTTGTGCATTTTCCAACCTATCCGATTGAGATTTTGAATCTATGACAACTTGAAATGGGCAATCTGAATACATTTGTCAAATTTATCATTTTGACAGTTCTAATTCCGCCACCATATTGAACTCTCGCAGTTTTCAACCTATCCGATAGGGATTTAGAACCTCTACTTGCTTTGGTTAGGCAATCCGGCAGTAGAGATGCATCTGTCAAATTCCGATTTTGGACGTTTCTATAGGTCGCCATATTGAACTTTAGCATTTTTCAACCGATACGGTTGAGATTTTCAACTCATACTACTTGTTCAAGGTCGGCAATCAAGATGCATCTGTCAACCTTCGATTTTTGACGTTTTAAAAGACCGCCATATTGAACTTTTGCGATTTTCAGCCGATCCGATTTAAATTTCCAACTTATACCTGCTTTGGGTAGGCAATCAAGATGCATCTATCAAATTTCGATTTATGACGTTTCAAAAGGCCGCCATATTGATCCGATTGGGATTTTCAACCTGTACTTGTTTTAGGTAGGCAATCGAGATGCATTTGTCAACCTTCGATTTTTGACGTTTTAAAAGACCGCCATATTGAACTTTTGCGATTTTCAGCCGATCCGATTTAAATTTTTAACTTATACCTGTTTTGGGTAGGCAATCGAGATGCATCTATCAAATTTCGATTTATGACGCTTCAAAA
Source organism: Anaspis maculata (assembly GCA_949128115.1). NCBI lineage: Eukaryota > Metazoa > Arthropoda > Insecta > Coleoptera > Scraptiidae > Anaspis > Anaspis maculata. Next base: position 94,533,258 of record OX421962.1, read on the forward strand.
GGCCGCCATATTGATCCGATTGGGATTTTCAACCTGTACTTGTTTTAGGTAGGCAATCGAGATGCATTTGTCAACCTTCGATTTTTGACGTTTCAAAAGGCCGCTATATTGAACTTTTGCATTTTCGACCTATCCGATTGGGATTTAGAATCTATACCCACTTGAGGTGAACAATCGAGGTTTATCTATCAAATTTGACGTTTTGACAGTTACAAGGCCGCCATATCGAACTTCTGCATTTTTCAACCGATCCGATTGGGATTCAAAACCTATAACCGCTTGAGGCGGACAACCAATATACATCTGTCAAATTCTGATTTTTGACGTTTCAAGAGGCCGCCATCTTGAACTTTTGCATTTTCCAACCTATCCGATTGAGATTTTGAATCTATGACAACTTGAAATGGGCAATCTGAATACATTTGTCAAATTTGTCATTTTGTCAGTTCTAATTCCGCCGCCATATTGAACTCTCGCATTTTTCAACCTATCCGATTGGGATTTGGAGCCTCTACTTGCTTTGGTTAGGCAATCCGGCAGTAGAGATGCATCTGTCAAATTCTGATTTTTGACGTTTCTAGAGGTCGCCGTATTGAACTTGAGCATTTTTCAACCGATCTGATTGGAATTTTGAACCTATACCTACTTGAGATTGGCGATCAAAATACATCTGTGAATATTTGATTTTGACGTTTTAAGAGGCCACCATATTGAACTTTTGCATTTTTCAACCAATCGGATTGAGATTTCAAACCTATACCCACTTGAGGTTGAAAATCGAAATGCATTCGTCAAATTTGCCATTTTGACATTTCCAAGGCTGCCATATTCAACTTTTGTTCATTTTAACAGATTAGATTAAGATTTTGAACATATACATACTTAGTCAAGATGGACAATTAGGTACATAAATAAAGTGCATTTGTCGAACTCGACATTTAGGCAGTTCAAAGCGCCGTATTGAACTCTTGCTTTTTTCAACCCATTACATCGGGTTTTCCAACCTATACTTGGTTCAGATGAACAACTGGAACGTAACTGTCAAATTTTGAATTTTGCACATACTTTCATTTCATCTCAATTTCTCCTATAGGTACATATTTAAAAAGACTCCTAAATAATACAAATACACGGTTCTTCATTGCTTTCCACTACACAGTGTCCTCCACGGCAGAACCTTCTTCACGGTTCAGGTTTTCATAACACACATCGTCGCTTTCATTCTCAAAATTCTCCATCACATGCTTCCAGTATTTTTGGTAGTTACCTTGAACAAAAGTAGAAATACATTAATGAACAAAATAATGGTGTATCGATTTTCCCCGACAACTCTTCACTGACCAGACACTACCAACTGACATGCGTTCCGTTCACAATAGAACCCTACAAGTCGAGGCAGAAATTTCTAAGCAAGCGAAAAACAAACATCTTTTCGATTTCATGTTACTTATACACAGTCAGTTGCTTACGCCTCTTGGAAAACTTCATCTGACCAAAACACTATCGACGGACATGCATAAAATTACTAAACTCGTCAAGGGAAAACCTGACATCTGCCTAAAACAACCGAAAATCAACATCATGTATACACTATACAATCCCCTTTCCACTTGTCCGGTGTCAGTGGAACAAATTCCCTGTCTACTTTCCAACCATAGCTGTCACCCAGGCGACGGCTTGCCGGCGCCGGTGACAGCTAGTCACCCTAAACTAACCGCTGAAAGAACCAAACGACGGCTGGTTGAAATTTGTGAAAACCAGAGTCGAATTTTGGCGGGGTATTTTTTCAAAAATTTTCGCAAACAAACCGCATTGCAAGTTGACGACCTAAACTAACCGCTGAGAGAACAAAAAAGACGGCTGGTTGAAACTTGTGAAAACCAGACGTTGGATTTTGGCAGGGTATTTTTTTTTAAATTTTCGCAAACGAACTGCATTGCAAGTTGACAATGGGAAATTTCCAAAATCTCTGCTGAATATGAGGGGGTTTTTCAAAAATTCATAATTCATTCCAATTTTTTCCAGGGAATTGACATTTTAAATAATTCGTCCCAGATTTCTTCATATGTTTTTGCGGCAAAAACTCGGCTTTTCGGGCAGGATTTCAAAAATTTGGTGTGAAATGCCGACCGGGAAGTTTCGAGGGCCACGTGTCGTCCGGTGCCGGCCATTTGGCGGGACTTTTCTTGAAATTTTGCCGAAAAATGTTGAAAAATCGAAGCACGGGCTGGCCTATGACAGGAACGGCAATTGACGACGCTCTCGATTTCGAAAAGCAACACACACAACACCTCGGCATTTGAACAGTGTTTTTGGAATAACAATGACTCTGTCAGGGCACGAAATGTGACCGTAGTGGTCCAGTAGACCCTTGGCCGTTTTCCAGGCACCTCAAACACAAGGTCCCCTTCAAATTAAACGAGATATGGATCAAAATTTCCAGGCCGGCTCTGGTATTGGAGGAGTAATTTGATCAACACAGGGGAACTAAGGAAGTGAAATGGATATAAGAGGTACTCACGATAAATTTACACTGGGGCCAGATTTGAGCAGTTCACATAAGCAAAAAAAGTGGCCTCTTCCGTTCTTCAGAAGCAAATTCCTTGGCGAGTTTACACCTTTTTTGACGCGAGTTGTTTGATGGGAATTCCAGGATGATCTGCCGCAGGCTTTCGGCTGTACCACCACAAACGGTTCATCTTTCCGCCTGCAAACTTTTTCAGCGCTTCGATTGCCTATTTTTACTAATTTTGGATGGAAATACGGCATCATCTCTGCCGGTTCGATGTAAACAAGGCAAATGTCAAATGTGGCGTTTAGCGTTGGCCGCGTTGGCGTGAAGTTGCCGCCAAGTGGAATGGTTATGAATCGGCAGCCAACTTTATGTTTGGTTGGAAATAAAAGATTCGGAAAAATTACAAGTTTCACCATAATATAGAGGAAAGCGCCTACAATCAAGCTTCGGTTTTCTTCCGTCTTCAACTATAATCAAATCTGTTGAACATTCAATTGAAAAATGGCCCAGACACGATTCATTTATAATCGACCTTTCTCGTACAATCCAGACCTTTCGCGTCAATCGCGTCATGCAAAGCAGATCCAGAGGTGACCCGAGACAATTCGGGGGATTTTTAATAATTTGGAGCTGAATAGTTGATTATTAGTTTTTTATGAGCGTTCACCATTTTGTTTTCAATTTCCAGCAAAACAACCGTCTCTTTCGACTATCGATTTTCAACAGTCAGATTTGAAATTTTGACGTTTCAGGAGGGGGGGAATTAGGTTAAATTTTTTGACAGCTGACAGGAAGCACCATTTTGTTTGTATTTATTAACCAATCGACGTGCAATTTCAAATACACATATATCTACTTGTGACCGAAACTCATTTCCATTAGTTGAATTTGACACTTTGACGTTTCCGAGGCCGAAATTAATTGATTTGTTTTTCGCATAATTATGCACATATGGACGGCCGCCATCTACTTTTGCATTTTTTTGATGTATCAACATGAAATTATCCCTATTTGATGAATATCAAACAGTTGAATTTGACATTTTGACAGTTTCAAGGCCGCCATATTGAACTTTTGCATTTTTAAACCGATTGGATTGGGATTTTCAACTTATAGCTGCTTTGAGTAGGCAATCGAGATGCATTTTTCAAATTTCGATTTTTGACGTCCCAGAAGATCGCCATACTGACCGCCAGAAGGCGTCTAGATTTTTGAAATCGCGAGAAAAGAAGACAATCGAGATGCATTTGTTAAATTCAGCATTTTGACATTTCCAATGCCACCATATTGAACTTTTGTATTTCAACCAAATAAGTACATATATTAGTTAAGATGAACAATCGAAATGCATTTGTCAAATTCAACATTTTGCACATACTTGTATTTCATCTCAATTTTCCCTACACATATTTAAAAAAGCTCCTGAAGCACACAAATACACGGTTCTTCTTTTCTTTCCACTATACAGTGTCTTCCACGGCAGAGCCTTCTTCACGGATCAGGTTTTCATAACACACATCGTCGCTTTCATTTTCAAATTTGTGGTACTTCATCAATGTTTTCAGTATTTTTAGTAGTTACCTTGAACAAAAGTAGAATTACATATTGATAAACAAAATAATGGTGTATCGACTTTCCCTAACAACTCTTCACTGACCAGACACTACCCACTGACATGCGTTTCGTTCGCAATAGAACCCTACAAGTCGGAGCAGAAATTTCAAAACACGCGAAAAACAAACATCTTTCCGAATTCATGTTACTTTTACACAGTCAGTTGCTTACGCCTCTTGGAAAACTTCATTTGACCAAAACACTATCGACGGACATGCATAAAATTACTAAACTCGCCAAAAGAAAACCTGACATCTGCCTAAAGCAACTGAAAATCAACATTATGTATACAATTCCCTTTCCACTTGTCCGGTGTCAGTGGAACAAATTCCCTGGCTACTTTTCAACCAATGCTGTCACCCAGGCGACGGCTTGCCGGCGCCAGTGACAGCTAGTCAGAAATATAGTAGCTGAACGAAACAGATAGTATAGAGGTGTTCCAGAAGTGAGTGATTAGATATATCCTCGGAGTCAGCATCTGAAAACATGAAATTTGCAATAAGAATTAATCAAGAAAGTTACGACCCTCAAAGCTCAATTTTTTAAAGAACTTTTCTACCGTGCAACTGATTAGCTTCAAATCTGGTATACGATATCGCATAATACCGAGCATAACACACAGCAGTGGCGATTACACCATAGACCAACTTACTCGTCACATCTTCAAGTTCACAAAAATAATGGAAAACTGGCATTTCTTCAAGTTATGGAGCACCGTAATTCATGGATCTGAAACTACTTTCTCCAGGAAAACATGAATTTCAGTTTTCTTATTCAGGCAAGCTTCTCTGACAAGAAGTTAAAATCCCTCGGTATTATCATGATTCATGAATCAACCCTGAAGATACTGAACGAATGTTGTTTGATGTTTGTTATTCATAGGTCCTCCACAAGACACAAACGGAAACATCAAATCGCCAATAATCAACGCCGACGGCTCTTGCGGCAACGGCTACGTCTGCGAGCACCGCTGGCCGCAAGTTTACAACATGGCCGAGTTCCGAACGGTCGTCGAAGGGACGGAAGTGGAAAACTGGTGGACGGACGGCGAACAACAGATCGCGTTTTCCAGAGGGACGAAAGGATTTGTCGCGTTCAGCAACAACAAAAAGGGGGATTTGCAGCAGGATTTGCAGACCGGTCTTCCTGCCGGCACCTACTGCGACGTCATTTCCGGCGGGCTGGCCGACGGAAAATGCGTCGGGAAAACGCTGACGGTCGACGCGAAAGGAGTTGCGTCCGTTACGATTCGCGAAAAAGACTTCGAAGGCGTCGTCGCCACACATGTTAACGCCAAACTGAGCTGAAATAAATTGTATAAGAACTGAAGGTTATGGTGTTTGGTGTACATCACGCAAACCTTTTACGAGCGCGTCTCGGACCGATGCGCTTCAACCTCAACAAAATAATTAATAAGCTCCAAAACTAACCGAGCAGAAAAGCGGTCGAAATTTCAAGCAAACAGCACACGGATGGGTGATCTCATGCAGTTTTTAAAAGTGCTCTTGCGCTTATTGATTGTTTTGCTTGATTTTTAAGGTCGCACCTTAACGTTTGGATTTGTGCATCAGGCTGATGCACGAAATAAATAAATATATGGATTGGGCAACCTACATTAGGTGTACGAAGGTAACTTCTTTGCGCTGGTGTGGTGTGATGTGCAAGAGATCGACAAGGCTACCCACACGTTAGCTCCCGTTCCGCACTGTAATTCATCTCCGAGTCTCGCCTCCTCTAATGAATTGCAATAATGGTTGCGACACGAAAGGATATCATCTTGTGCTTTGCCAGATCCAAGAGAACCATTGTTGAGCAGCGCCAAGCGTCATGTCGGTCGGTGTGCCGCCAAGAAGTGTTATTGAGATCCAATTTCAGGTTGCATAAATCTAGAAAATTGCCCAACAACGCCAGAACGATACAATTATTATCCCGTGCATGAGCGCATTGTGTTAGATGTTGGCCGTCGTGAATCAAGAGCTAAAACGGTACCATTACCATAATATCATGTTCAAGATTAAGGCGACTAATTAATAACTTGCAATTTTTTAACCCTGTTGGTCTAAGATCATCGTTTTATGCTATTGCCTCAACATCGTTCACCATCCAATTTTCTATTAGATCTTTCTTGCTATAAACACCATAAGAGTGACTCATTTTCCCAATTTTCGGTTGTTATCATCACATTAGCTAATAGCACTGCACAGTTCAAAGGTCAGCAACACTGATGATACCAGTCCGCTTTAATTTTACAACAGATACGAGTATAAAAAAAAAACAAAATTTGCCTGCTCGACGGAATGTAGAAATACTCAAAGTCGCAGGATGACGCCAAAAAGCATTGTTCTAATTTGTTGTCTGCTATCTGCCCCGAATTTCGCATCCTCATCTTACAAAGATCCCCATTTCGCCAAGGACAGAAACACAATTGTGCACTTATTCGAATGGAAATGGAGCGACATTGCTGATGAATGTGAGAGATTTTTGCAACACAAAGGCTACGGAGGTGTTCAGGTAAGTGAGTTCATTTTGTTCGCTAAAAGCACATCAAATCACACATATAAAGAGCGAGAAACAATCACTCTTCTCTTGTTATTTACATTAGGTAACCCCGCTGTTTTAGTTATATTACTTGAGTATTTATTTATAGACTTAGATTATTGGTACCTACGTGCACTCTATTGTCTACGGCATACGTTCTTATGTAGCTAGGTTTACATTGAAGCTACACTGAACCAAAAAAGTGACTTGAACTAGAATGACGCAGTTTTTGTGCGTATGGTGTACATCCATTGACTTCCATTATGAAATGGAATCTCTATATATCGGGTGATCATTTGAAAACTATCCACCTGCAATATCTCCCGATTTGTAGTGCAAATGTCTTCTAGCAAAAACAGGTCGATTTTTATATCGAGGGGGACATCTAAAATATACATTGGAGAATTTATATCTTGAGCCCCCTCGACCCCAGTCACCCCAACTTTAAAATTTCAAATGACACCACCTATCTTGCGATACACCAAATAGGGTCCTTGTACGATTTTTTTTTATTGCCTCCAATGATGCTTTGGTAGCCAAATAGCACCATAGACTGAACGGTTTTTCGAAATTCTTGATAGTTTATTTTATTTTGTAAATTTAAAACACAAAAACTGTTAGGTATGCAACTTCCATGCACCCATCTGTCACCTGCGGGATGACGTCATTATGCACCGGACGGGGCTACTTGATTTTACACTAACAGATTGCGACTACGAATTTTAAATGTTTGACATAATCCAACTGTCACCGTCTCAGACGTCTGTGAGGTTGAAACTCAGTTCAGGTTGAAAAGCGCGCAGCACGAGCTTGGGGATCGCCCTGACACGTGAGAAAAGGCGACGGCGCATTTTTGCGGCTTTCATACTTCCATTTACTATGGCGCGGCGGCTTTCCGTGAGGTCAGTTTTTTGTAAGATGTAACAGTAAAAGTGGGTGTATTCCAGTGGTGTATTCTGGTGTCCTGAGTACGGAAATAAGTGCAATATTAACAGGTAAAGGTTGGCTGACACAGGCGCTACATCCCAAAATTGAAATAGGTCTGTTTTGTTTAGCTATAGGGCTACATGGAGGACAAGAGAAGAGTTCCCCAGAAGGAACAGCTATTCTATGGAGGCAACGAACAAAACTTTCTTTCGCTCCGCCAGGGACCCCCAATTGCGACGGAAATGGAAGAATATTTGCCAGACAAGTGACGCTACGTAGTAAATGGTAGTACTAACCGTCCTTCGTTGTTTGTGGAGACATAGATTGTGGAGATCATTTTTCACCAAGTGATTTTTTGACCAAGAACAAGGTGAGACAGCGTCATTCCTATGCACTTGGACAATCTGCCGGAGTCTTGAAGAGAGGTGATCGAGTCATTATTTTATGTATGTTGTGGCGTGCCGTTGGATTGGTTTGAACGTTGATAGGTTGGCCGGTTGGAACATCCACGCTTAAGAAGGTAAAGACGAGGAATTGTTTGAAATAGTAGCACAATCATTACTGATCTTTTGCAGGAATGAAATCTGCGAAAAGTTATGGAGTACGGACCCTTGCTTTCAACACGATTAAGCCTTGGAATGCACAAAGAAAAACGAAAAAGGTGAAGGTCGTTTCTCTTTCTTGTGAATTGAACCTAGCTTAATGACTCAGCCTGAACCGCTTCATGTAATAAATAGAAGCAGACGATGGGAAATAGATTGTAGCCATATTACTCTGGCTATGACTGTGGCACATGTGGCATTCCAGACATGACTCCTTTGAGAGATAAATCCAATGGTGAATTGCTAGGGACCCCTTCTGTACAAGTTGAAGGATCTCAAGGAGAACTCTTCTATTGGCACTCGCCAGGTGAACTGCTTGGAACTCGGAGGGTCTATGAAAAAATACTGAAAGAGCCTGGAGAAACTGTGAAGAAACTCAGCAGGGAAACTAGGGGCTGACCTCTTTCGTACAAATTTTGCCAGCAATTTACTCATTAGACTGCACAGAGAACAAGAAATGGGGAAACGCGAAGTTCAAGGTCCCACTTAATATTTAGATTAATAATATGGAAAACATCTGAAGTCTGCCTCTGTTGTGGGTTGGCCACAAGTAAATTAGCAGTTTATAAAATAACGCAGTTAGTTTTCCATATGGCGGGTACATAGCACTTGTCATGGCATAATCCTGTGTTTTCTGATGTACTTAACTGAAACAATTTTTTTTTGTAGCCATCCACGAGGATGCTGGGAGGCTGCGGTTGGTGGCGTCTGAAATTCCTCTGTGCTATCTTCACATGAAATCAATGGTACTCTCCCAACACCATGCTCGCCCCCATGTCCCCAGAAGATTTCGAAGTTTTCTCCAGGTTATCTCAGAAAAATGCAAGATTCATCTGCATTACTGCAGGGAAGGCAGCGAAACGTGGATGCAGGAATGAAGAGAGATTTTTGGAGCCACTGTTACCTTTGAGGTGTCTGTGCGGTGCCCGGAAATCGCAATTTAAAGTAAACTGCTGGACAACGAAGTTGTCGGTATCGGAAAAATGGTCCAACTTTGGAGGCCAATATCTCCTGATTGCCGATTGCGATTTTCATTTTGTTTGTTGCGTTAACTAGCTCAATCTTTCCGTAACCCATCCTGTGATAGTGAATGTTAAGAAACTTCATGTGAATTTTCTACAGGGTGATACGTAAAATAGTGCAAAACTGCAACAACTTCATCGTATCCCCATTTGTCAAAAAAAATTTTTTTATGTATTCCAATACAAAAATCATGAAGTGTGGTGTCTTATCTCGAAACGGTTTTGAAATTACCCAGATTGGAAGTCTAACATTGGAGATACAAATTTTTATGTTGAATGTTACAGATTTGCCTTGTTGGCACGCGGGATTAAGTCACTTTTGATGAATGGATGTTGGTATTGAGCAAGATTGTTCGTGCAACAGTCCAGGACAATTTGTTGTCAACACAACTTGAATATTTGGTGTGGGGCCAAGCAGGGGGCACTTTTTTGAGTGGTTGTCACTGCCTGTTTTTCGTACGTTGAATTTAGTCAGAATTTCATCAGAATTTGAGATGTGGAACATGTTCTAATTGCAAGTTCAAGCCCCTGAACATGGTACCGATGTAAAACTATAGTTTCTGAGTGAAGTAAAGCCCCCCTGGATGTTATACGTCATACGTGTCTATGCGTGAGTCAAGCAAATCTGCAACATTCAACATAAAAATTTATATCTTTGATGTTAGACTTCCAATCTGGGTAATTCCAAAACAGTTTTGAGATAAGACATCACACTTCATGATTTTTGTGTTGAAATAATAACAAAATATTTTTTTGAGAAATGGGGGTACGATGAAGTTGTTGCAATTTTGCAACATTTTACGTATCACCCTGTAGAAAATTCACATGAAGTTTCTCAACATTCACTATTACAGGATAGGTTACGGAAAGATTGAGCTAGTTAACGCAATAAACAAAATGGAAATCGCAATCGGCAATCGGGAGATATTGACCTCCAAAGTCGGACCATTTTTCCGATACCGACAACTTCATTGTCCAGCAGTTTATGTTTGGGTCAGTATTTCATCAGGATCTTGTATCACATGCCGAAAGAATCTGCAGTATTTTTGCACTCTCCTTCTGGGCAGATTTTTTTTTCGGAAACTGATATCAAGTACTTTTTCAAAGTTGATGAAAAAAATTTTGAAATCCATTTTACTACTTGCGAAATTGGTTTCACTTCTACTGTTACTGAAATTTGACAAAGGCTAAAAATGAGCTTCATGGCGAAATTGTTTGTTTTACGTAAGAACTCAATAATAAAATATTTCTATTTTTTTTCACAGGTACTTTGAAGAGAAGTCGTCTCCTTCTGTTGCAAAAGCTATCTCTGATGTGTCCATTAGAACGACTGCATTGATCTGGAAATATGTGGAGGAAAATGGGGTCACTACTTATCCACAGCTAGGGCGCTAAATGAAGATTGCCTTTGTTCAATACCATAGTCTTGAGGACCGTACCTACAGATACATCTAGTGGCAAATCAATCGCAGCTGTTACAAGTTCAACGAATGAAATTTTGATTGAGCTCACCCTCGAGCTCAGCAAACCAATTTTTTTATGAAATTATGATAAGAAAGAACACACCAGCTTGTTCTAGCGATCTTGTCATCAATCATCATTCATAAAAACGGATGTTATACCAGGCCGACGATATACTAGACCTGCAACAGCAATCTGAATACCCTGGCATCATACATACCAAGCAGATCACACCTATAATACGTCACTACTATTTTCGATTCCCAGTTCTGATGCACATCCTTTCTTAACATGAAAAAGGAATGGACCAGATGACCAGTTTGAAGTGTCCGATGATCGCGTTGCTATAAAATAATTATTGTTTTGGTCCAGCATCCCGCAATTTTTTGAAGTGATTCCGTACCAGAAAGTATACCTATGTGACGTCAGAGCAGAACTAGAAAAAAATGCAAGATTCTACTTCTACATGAGAGCAAAAGAAGATTTCTCTTGGTTTATCTGCAAAAACCGTGAAACAAATTGTATAATAGAAGATCCGTCATTGCTATGTTTGGTATTCTTTGGTAGTGCAGAAGGCGGAATGATAATCACACAAGCAAGATAAGAAAAATGGTCGTAAGACAAAAGGAAAGTTCAACATTCTGTTGATACATAATTTATTTATTTGATTGTTTCGTTAATAGACTGAATTTGTTATAATTTAATCAGGTACTGTGGTAATAAAAATATAGAATGAAAATACAATGATTTTGAATTTTTCGGGACTGATTCAGGTTAATAGCAAGTTAATAGGTTAAATAGTCTCCTTGGGTAAAATAGTGACGATTTGAAATTTCGCGGGGTTTCAGGGCGCAGGGCTGCAACCTCGCAAAGAAAAAAAACTTGCAAACAAAAAATAGAACTCTCGGGATGACGTCATTGTGAGCATTCAAGGTCATTTTAGAAGCGACCGCGTTTTTGGCGCGAAAAAAAAAATTCAAACTTTGATCTTCATTTAAAGGATGGGAAATTTTTTTTTTAATTTTTTTTGGGGCGGAAATTATTGTGGATAACGTTTTTAATGATTTTATGAGGTAATCGTCTTGAAATAAAATTCATGCAAGGACCCTATTAAAGGGAATTAAATTCTTTCTAATAAAAATTTTTTTTTAATTTTTCAAACCCTACCCCTTGTTCTTCCTAAAATTCTCTGAGTGTCCAAGTTAACATTCTTGAGCTCCATTTACCTTCAATACAGTCAACGTCATCCTGCCCAGCATCAAAAAAGAAAATTTTCTATAAAAAAGTGCCACCCAAATTCACCCCTTCGCTCCCCCCACCTGACCTCAAAAATCTAAAATGTCAATACCCACTTTGTAATACATCAAATTGAAGGAAATTGAATTTTCTTCCTGGAGAAGATTTTTCACAATTTTTAAAGCCCCCCATTCCCCCCCTAGAATACTCCAAATGACCAATTTATTGGGGAGGGGTAGAAAATTTCAAAAAAATTCTTTTCAGAAAGAGATTTCAATTCCCTTCAACTTGATGTATCACAAAGTGGGTGGTGTTTTGTTAAATTTGGGAGTTGAGGTGGGGGAGAGCAAAGGGGTGAATTTGGGTAGCACTTTTCCCACCGACAATTTTCTTCTTCGATGCTATTTAGGATGACGCCGACTAAATTGAGAAAAAAATGAGGGTTCCAGAATATAAAATTGGACAGTCAGAGAATTTTTAGGAAAAAGGGGGTGAGGTTAAAAATTTTGGGAATATTTTTTCTAGAAAGAAAATTAATTTCTCTTCAATTTGGTGTATCGCAAGGTAGGTAGTGTCATTTGAAATTTCAAAGTTGGGGTGAGTGGAGGCGAGGGGGGTGACTATAGAAAATTGCCAATGTATGTTTTAGATGTCCCCCTTGATATAAAAAACGACCTGTTTTTGCTCGAAAAAATTTTCACTAGGAATCGGGAGTTATTGCAGGTGGATAGTTTTCAAATGATCACCCGGTATACCAATTCTAATGGCGGCTTTAGTCCAGTGCCGTCTTTTGAACAAATGGGGCCCCGGGCACAAGGCAGTGAGGGGCCCCCTTATAAAGGTTTGTGAAAAAAGCACACGAGTGAGGCGAGCACCACCGCCGCGCCGCAGGTTATTATTTAACAAACTTTTTTTCATGAAAATTTCGCGCTTTTTCAAAAGTTTTGACAGAAAACTGGTCTTTTCTTGATTAGTTTAGTGGGACAGAGCGTCGTGGACTCTTGGGAGGTAAGGAGAGGCGCACGATCAGCTCAGAAAGTGACATAATTAAATAAACGTCATGAACGGGATATGGGAACAACATTTTTTACAAAAATAGTCTTTACTTTTAGAAATTCAAGGAGGCCTTGGGAGCCCCTAAAAAAGCCGGGGCCCTGGGCGTAGGCCCTTCGGGCCCATGCCTAAAGACGACACTGGGCTTTACAGAACTTCGTATGTCGCCGGCGACAGTGTCGCTAGCCAATGGGATTCGATCTGCCTTTACTCCCCTACCTCCCTCCATAACTCCCGCGACACGAGTTGCTGTTGTCGTGTCGTTCAAATTATTCAACTACAGTGGAGTGGCGGATTATCGCCGGCGACATACGAAGTTCTGTAAAGCCGCCATAATGCATTTGCTAGGGCTCAGATGAAAACGTCAAAAACGAGGTCAAAAACTTCACTCAGTAACTGAACAAGTTCAAACTTCTGATGCCTGGTGAGTGATCTGGACAAAAAGCAATTAACCAAGAGAGGAAAAGGGGCACCTAAATTTTGAGGCACAGTATGAAAAAATGGAAAAGAAATGGTCGGAAATGCGATAGTCCGAAGTGTCCGAAGAGGTTAGGATACATGCGCTTAGCGCTTAGCAGACAGTCCTTATTAATCCATCACAGAAGAAAGCCACACGTTCATGGCATTTTGTTTTTGGTGAGGTTCATCAGCCAAAGCACAATAGATGAAACCTCCAGATGACTATATGCTTACAAACGACTAATGGCAAAGCTGATGGATGATCTTAGGTCCAACTCTAAGAGCTAAAGATCCAACTCAGCTGGAGTTATTGCTGGTCGTTCTAGTGCTGCTGGAAAGGTTGTGGCGATCATCTGATTATCTATAGAAAATTGTCAGCGGACACTTGTCAATGATGTTTGATTCTGATGTTTGATTCTCGGCTCCAATGGTGTAACTGGAACCTGCACTTTCCCTGTCCAGTTTTGTCTTATTCAGTGCGTGGTCCTGGGTCCATAATGTTCTTGGGAGACAGGAGCCCTTAGTCTTGATGTTCATCCTCCACAATTTCTTTGTTCTTGATTGCAGCTTCAGTGTTCTATATTATTATTATTATTATTACTTAGATTGTAGATTGTAGATTAGAGGTGGTGGTTTGGTCTCGGAGGATCCTTTCTGCACTGCGACCTATAAGATCTTTTGTGCGTGACCATGCTTCTATTTAATGTCCCAGGAAATCCACCTCCTCACCGAATCGGATAATTTCCTTGGGAGACTTACCTCTTATGTCTGCAGGTGTCAGTTTCACACCTCCCAGCAGCGTAAGTCTTTTCTGTGCCAGTGCTTCGCACTCGCAGAGTAAGTGCACGGTGGTTTCATCTGCTGATACACAAAGCCTGCAAATAGGTGAGTTTTCCTTACCCATTTTTTGCAGGTGGTATCTCACTTCGCAATGTCCAGTGAGTAGACCCGTGAGTAGTCTTATTTCGTTCTTAGAGAGCGACAGGATGAGCTGCGTCTTTGTTTTGGAGAGCGCAATAAGCTGTTTGGCTTGTCGTTGGCCTGGAATGCTCTTCCAGTAGACCTCTATCTGCCTATTTTCCCATTTATCGACTTCTTCCCTTATTAGGGATGACGACATCCCACATGTGGGCTCCGGCCCAATAAATGTTGTTTGAGCTCCTTTTTGCGCGAGGGCATCCGCTTCTTCTTTTCTCTCGATACCCTGGTGGGCAGGTACCCACATTAAAGTAAGTTTGTTGCTCTTAGCCAGCTGTATGAGTGATTTTTTGCAGTTCCAGGTAGTTTTTGACTACAGTCATAGGCCTCCAAGTGCCTTAAAGCCGCCTGGCTGTCTGTGGCAATGCAAATTCTTGCTCCTTTGTACTGTCTGGATAAGCATACCTGGGCACACGTCTCCACCGCCAGTAATTCGGTTTGTAGAGTGGACAGAAACTATCACACAGGCAGTGATTCCCTATACTTCGGGCCATATATGCCTATCCCGGCTCCTTCCTTTCTTACGGATCCGTCTGTGTACCGGATCATGTTGTTTTTCTGCAGCCGGGCCAACCCCCCGGGCGCTTTCCTGGCGGTCATTTACGACCACTTCATAGGTAGCCCCGAAGTCGTACTCAACTGGCATGAAATCCCTTGGGCTCGTGAGAAACTGCTTCCTTATTGAGTCCAATACTTTTAAGTGTCCTATTCTTAGGTTTTTGGGTCCTATTCTGAGGGCACTCACTAGTCCTTCTTTTTCTACTTGTTTGTGCAGTGGGAGTAGGTCCAGCAAAACTTCCATCGCTGCTGTAGGAGTGGTGAACATAGCTCCCGTGATACCTAGACAGGCAAGTCTCTGAAGCTTCTGTAGCTTCTGTTGGCTTGTCTTTTGTCTAGTTTTATCCCACCAAACGAGTGAGGCGTACGTGTTGATCAGTCTAACAACCGTCATGTACAACCAATAGATCATACCTGGTTTCAGACCCCAAGTTCTTCCGAAGAGTTTGCGGCATATCCAGAACGCCGCTGCGAACTTCGAAATTGTCTTGTTCAGGTGAGAGTTCCAGGTGAGTTTTCTATCCAGGATGATTCCCAGATATTTGACCTCCTCGGAAAACTCAATTGTAGTTCCCCTCAGTACCGGAGCAGTCAGTTCGACTTCTCTGCGGCGTGTGAACGGAACTATCACAGTTTTGGCTGGGTTGATGCTAAAGCCCTCTTCCAAGCACCATTGATTAATAGTGTTTATGACATTTTGTGTAAGGGTCAAAATCGTACCTTCAACCTTTCCTTTGACAACGACTGCTACATCGTCGGCGTATCCGTAGCTGTTTTAAACTTTGATATTTCTTATTAACTCACAAATGACAGTTAGAAGGATACTTCAAACTGTTCTGGATACAGTTTTTTAGGGGTTTCGAATAACATATTGCAAGTCAAGTTTTGTGAAATAAAACTTTTGTCATTTTTTAATAATGACACTTACACTTGACAGATGACAGCCACAAACTAATCAGCTCATTTGACAGCAAGACCTTGTCTGTATACCAAATTTCAAGTCGATCGGATCAACGGTGCAAAATTGTTTTTTTTTTTGGAGGACTTTTGACAACTGGCAGCCCCCAAGACGACTCGCTTTGGAGAGGCAGACTGGCGTTTCAGCAACTACCATGTGGGTGGCTATCACCGCAAGAAGCAAGAAATGACATGATCTCAAAGGCCGCTAAATCACGGTCTATTATGCATAGTTGAAAATATAAAGCTCAAATCAAAGTGAAATCAGAAATATTGGAAACGTTATACACAACTGATATTTCCGATACTCATAGCCTATTCATTTCAATATTATTTTTTGGATTTGTAAAGAAATAGTATATTATAAGCGGATAATGATTGCTTCTTACTCATGAGGATGCAGTTTGCCGACACGAGCCTTGGCGAGTGTCGTAAAGCATCCGAATGAGTGATAGCCATTACTCGCGAGTAGAATACTATGCTTTATCCGGTTTTATTGAAAAATGCAGGCATGCATGTATGCGCGTGATAATGCGTGCATTATTCAATAGGATTGGATAATAGTATATTATTCAACAAGCGGGTAATGAATGCTTCTCACTCATGAGGATGCAGTTTGCCGAAACGAACCTTGGCGAGTGTCGTAAAGCATCCGAATGAGTAATAGCCATTACCCGCGAGTAGAATACTATGCTTTATCCAGTCTTATTGAAAAATGCAGGCATGTATGCGCGTGATAATGCGTGCAATATTCAATAGGATTGGATAAAAGAACATAACAACATACCTACTAAGATCATAATAGTAATTTAATTGGTTTTCATAGCATATTATTTTTGACTATATATTTTGTGAATCGCATTGGCCAATTGGAGTTATCTTCTCATTTTGAAATTACACCTAGCAGTCAATTGTTGATAGACCGGCGGTCAAATTGACTGGCGCCCCGGCAGAACCACATATTGGTTGCTTTTTGTTTTTATTTTGTCGAAAAACCCACGACCTCTCGACTAGCAAACCGGGGCGGTCGCACAACCTCAATTTTATCTGTAATTCGAAAAGCAAATAAATCTAGCCAAAAAAATACCATAAATTCTAGTTCTTTTATGTTGCTTATCCGCAGTTATTTATACAATATAAATTACTGCGGTTATAAGTTGTTCTAGAAGCTTTCTACTCAACGCTTAGCAGAGCTATAGGGCGATAGTTCTTAGGCTTTCCTGAGTTTTTCCAGGCTTGAAAATCCCTAGAATTTTGCTGGTTTTGAAAATTTTGGGCGGAAGGTTGATAAGAAGAAAGTAATTGAAGAAATTGCGGAGCCAAAGTCTTGTTTTGGGTCCACTATGAACTCCGATGTTTTGAACTTGATGAACTCCGGTAGCACGCCATCGAGTCCAGCTGCTATCTTGCTTCGAATCCGAGGAATGGCAGTATTCAATGGTGAATGGCTACATGATTGCCAAATATTGTTGTTCGCATTTCTCCATCATACGCAATTTATTGTTGACGACACGTCTATTTTGAGTGTCTACCACTCGGTCTACCACTGACTTCGATATCTTCACAATTCAGCCAGCAATTCGATCTGGATGTGCGGTGGACGTTCACATTCTTTGCGGAAGTTATTGTTCTCTAGGTTTTTGCAAGGTAGACCATGCGCTTCTGCTAGTGTGGGTGAAGTCTATGTTCTCTGAAGAGTCTCGCCATCGAGCTTGTCTGCCCTGGACTAACTTCTGTACTAACAGGTCAGCAGTTCCAGCAGTCAGTTTCCCGGAGGACATCTTGAATTCAATATACAAGGTACAATGAGGTCGTGCAATCGTCGTGGTATGCATGTACTACTTGCGATGTCCTTTAAGAATGCACTTCCTCGCAATTTTCAGAAGCGAACCAGCAACTCTGTCGTACTTGTTGGAGCATGGTTGAATGCAGCGGATGCAGTCATCAAGGTCTCTTGAGAACCTATCTCATCTTGTCATGCTGAAATACCACCGTTGCCTGGAGGGCTAATGAAGTGAATTCAATCTCGTTCCCAGCTTTGTTGATTGCAGGTCTTTGCTGTGAGTGTGGAAACTTCTCCAGGTCCTTTTTCATAAGCTCTGGAAACTTCAATTTTCCTTAAGGAATCCCCACTGGTCTTGGCCGAGCTGTTTTTTTCTTTGCTCTCGAGTATATTGGCAACATGGTAATGTAGTGTATTCTGCAGTTGCAACAGCGCAGTCGCTCCTTTCTTCTTATCTAGTTAATTATTCGCTTGAGTTTATGTACTGCATGATTCCTCCAACCAGAATTTTGCCCTATTTCTTACCGTCCTCGAAACAGTGTTCTCAAAGCCTCAAACTTCAAATATCATCTCTCTAGTATGATGTGTGCTAAAGTGTGCACAAAATTTTAAGCTGCTTCAATTTAGACTGTTGATGACCTATACAAATCACAGAGCTTCTGGATATTTCGAGGAAAATTTCCATTGTAGATGGCTCAACATGCCTCGCTGAGAACTGCAACCACTTCACCATATTACACTTTTTCTTCTCAGTCCCGTCCACTAGCACAGAACATCCGTTAACTTTTGAAATCAAATAGAAGAGTTCAGTAACTACTTATACATAATAATAATAAGACAAACACAAGAGCATAATAAGCTACTTGATAGAAATTAGTTGCACAATCAGGAAGATACTGTTACGAAGCTCGCGACCATCCCGGCTCTTTCTAGTGAAATCTAGAATTACGCTTTGCATTCGGGAAGCATCGAGAGACTTCAGCGGTAGGTCACGACACGTCGAGACTTCTGGCGGAGGTGCCGTGGAAAGTACGCGTATATTCTCGACGCAGATACCAGAAAAATCCTCGTGTGCTGTAAACACCATCAGGAAGCATCCAGAACCTTCGATGCCACTATAAGAGAGGACGACCTGGCATCGGGAGAGTTGGAATCGAGCGATCGTGGCGTCAACACCTTAACCCGTAACCACTGAGGTTCTATATTTTCCTTTAACTGCTGAGGTGGAGTCTCACAGACTCCGACCAATAAATTGGGCTAATTAGGATACAAAAATTGAAATAAATGCAATCCAAGTACTGCACTAGTAAGAGTGATGTTTTTTGAGGTACATTTATACATTTTCCAACAAAAAACACTGCAACAGTTTTATAATTAAAATAATTAGCAAATTATTGCACAAAAAAGACGCATACTTCTTTTAGGCCATTTCTGACCTTGAAACAAAAAATTGAGCTACATAACTCCGTAAATGAGGTAAACAAACTTGAGAGATAGTAAAAATGTGAAAAACAAAGAAAAATTTTTTCAAAAAAAAATTCGTGCAGGTGGTTCTTACCCCTTTTTTCGACACGGGTTGCACAGATTTTTCTGGAACATCAGAGAGACATATTGGCTCCCGACAATCAGCACATATGTATTTCGTCTCCCTGTGAAATCTGGATAAATAGGGTCTATCCCTATCCCCAGAATTGTCTATTTTCCAGGAACAGGAACAGGAATAGGTAATTTTACTTAGATCGCTGTCAAGTTCATCAAGCCAATCCAACGCATGTCTTCAAAGTCAATTTCGAGGGAAGTAACTTTGTGTCGGGGAATTTCAGGCTTGAGATTCATTTTCATTCAGTTTTTATCCCAAAAATTTTATTTTTTGAGAAAAGTGAAAATAATATAGTAGTTTACGATACGAGTTGGCTGTTACATAAGTGGTTTTCAGACACGAAGCCGAAATTTGCAGAACGAGGGCGCAGCCCGAGTTTTGTAAGAGGCTGAGTGTCGGAAAATATCTTGTGTAACAAGCCACGAGTGTTGTACAACATTTTACGTGTTTGTTTCAGTGCAAATTGTGAAAATGTTGTCGTTTTTGAGGTTATTTTGACAAGTGTCAAATTAGGTACATAAACTGTAAAATCCATATACAGCTTATATAATCCATATATAGCTTATACGTCCGCTTATATAAGACAAAAGTCTTTATGTCTTATGTATCAACACAACAAACACGTAAAAAAAGTTACGTTCTTACTGAGGTGGAGTCTGCGAGACTCCTGCTCCACTTCTACTTCTAATGAAATTTTTTGCAATCATGGCATGCCTCTTCCCTTTGGTGCACGGCTAGACTGACTCTTGGTTTGAAGGTACTAGAACCAGTGGGCTGATGAGATCAAAATTGGGGATGGGGTTGAGAGCTGAAGGTGGCGCGGAGTCTGTGAGACTCCACCTCAGTGGTTACGGGTTAAGGGACATTGTGAATTTCTAAGCGATTAATAATTCTGTGCGTTATTCAGTTGTGTCGGTAGTAGCTAATAAAGTGCAATTTGTTAACAAGTAAATCAGCGCATTTAATTTCGAGATAGGCGAACCCGAATACCGTAACAACTGGTGGCAGAAGTGGATATTTCAGAATTTGGAAATTTCAACTGCTGATTTCGAGGTAATCGATTAGTGACTGCGCCGATTGTCGGAGAACATTCGAGAAATCGTTTGATGACGACCAGAAGCATGACACAAAAAGAAACGGAAAAGACTTTAGCGAGCATCATGGCGATGATGCAAGAACAAAAAAAGGAACGTCTCGAAGAGAAAGAAGAATGGAAGGAAGTTCTGGAAGCCCAAGAGCAGAGACGGCTTGAGGAGAAGGGAGAATTTAAGAAAGTTCTCGAAGAGCAGAAAACAGAGCTCAGAGAAGTACTGGAGGGTCAAATGCATTATCTAGAGGAGAAACAAGAGAAGTTGAAAGCTGACATTCTAGATAATGTTCACGAACAAATACAAATGGTCCAAGGATTTGTCCATGAGAAGGTGGCAGCGATGGAAGTGAACATCTTGCAACTGGAACAACGTGTTAGAAGAACTGCCATTTCCAGTTCAGCGACGAACACGGGCGGGATCCATCGCGTGAAGCTGCCGAATTTTGATGGACAAAGCCCATGGTCCACTTACAAAAGGCAATTCGACGCAGCGGCCGAAGCCAACGGATGGACGGACGAGGAAAAGGCTACTGCGCTGGTTTTTGCTCTCAGGGGTCCGGCATTGGAGCTGCTTCAGACAATACCTGAGAACAAACAGAAGTGTTTCGAAACACTGGTGAAGGTGCTGGAACTTCGCTATGGTGACAACCATGTGCAGCAGATACACCAGACCCGTCTGAGAACCAGGGTACAGAAGAGCGGAGAAAGCCTGCAGGAGTTCGAGGACGACGTCCAGAGGCTGGTTAACCTTGCTTATCCAGCCTATCCATCAAGTCTGCTGGCTAATATTGCGAAAGAAACCTTCATCGATGGACTGAGGGACAACGACTTGCGCCAGATGGTCACAATCAGCAACCCAGCGACGCTCACCGATGCCTTAATCCACGCGATTCGTATCGAAGCAGCCAAGGATTCTCCACGTCACTTCAAAATCAGAGAAGCGACATTGGAAGCACCTGAGAATCCAACAGTCAGGAAGGCCAGCGATTCACAGTCCCCGTATGTCCAGGAGATGTTCCAGAAGATTCTCATCGCTTTGGAAAATAAGGAAGCAAGGACAGGGGGCAGGCCACGTTGCTTCGGATGTGGGAAACCGGGACATCTGCGCCGGGATTGCAGGCAATGGTCGAGTTCAGCAGACCGTTCCATAGCGGAACGGGGAACTGCTGATCGAGGAAGTCACCAACCGAGAGAAAGTTATCGTAGAGGAGGAAGACCACGTTGCTTTGAATGTGGAAAGGACGGACATCTGCAACGCGACTGCAGGCGACGATACTCTTTAGCTGACCGTTTTATGCTGAAACGGGGGGCTGCTGATCGAGGAGGTCAAGTAGACCGTTTCATGCTGGAACAGGGGGCTGCTGATCGAGGAAATCAAGCAGACTGTTCCATGCTTGAACGGGGGGCTGCTGATCGAAGAAATCAAGCAGACTGTTTCATTTTGGAACGTGGAGCTGCTGAACGAGGAAGTCAACTTCGTCCTGGAAAGAGTCATAGCAATGGCAACACGGATGGTTTTTCGCGAAGACCGTGCCAAGAGGATCCCAAGCATTGCAGAAGAGTGGACAAGCAGAATGGAAACGTTGGCGTCAAAGCAATCGTTGTTGCGACCCCGAAAAATTGGACTACAGCTGAACTCAGGAAAGAGCAACGAGAAGACCCGGCTATTGGTGCACTTGCTGAACGCAAGGAGAATGGTCAGGACAGACCAGAGTGGGCTGAAATCTCTGACGAAGGGCCCGAATTTAAAGCTCTCTGGGCCCAATGGAAATCTCTGAAAATAGAGAACGGTCTGCTAAAGCGAGTGTGGGAGAGCCCTGATGGAAAGAGAGAGATGGTTTAATTGGTGCTTCCCAAGACACGAGTGAAGGAAGTCCTAAAAGAGATGCACGACGGCGTCACCGGAGGACACCTTGGGGTGAACAAGACGTTGGCCAAGGTGCGCGAGCGGTTCTATTGGGTGAACTGCCGGAACGACGTGGAAGCATGGTGCCGTAAATGTGAAGTTTGTGCGGCCAGCAAGGGACCAAGGACTCGTAGCCGAGCGGAACTGAAGACCTACAATGTTGGAGCGCCCTTTGAACGCATCGCGATTGATGTGGCCGGACCGTTCCCGACAACGGAGAGTGGCAACAAGTACATCCTGGTTGCCATGGACTACTTCAGCAAGTGGCCAGAAGCATACGCCTTACCAAACCAAGAGGCTACCACAGTGGCGGGTGTGCTGGTGGATAACCTAATCAGTCGTTTCGGTGTACCACTGGAGTTGCACTCGGATCAAGGACGCAACTTTGAATCCAACGTGTTCCAGGGTGTCTGCGATTTGCTTGGGATCAAGAAAACAAGGACTACGCCTCTTCATCCACGGTCCGACGGAATGGTGGAGCGATTCAACAGGTCGATGGAGCAGCATTTGTCAAAGATAGTTGACGAACATCAGCGAGATTGGGACCGTCATTTGCCATTGTTTTTGATGGCATATCGAGCGGCCATTCATGACACAACGGGCAAAACACCAGCCCGGGTTATGTTTGGTCGGGAGATACGTCTCCCTTGCGATTTGCAATTTGGCACGCCAGAGGACGACCCCAAAGCTGTTCCGGAGTATGTCGACGACTTAAGGCAGCGGATGCACGACGTCCATGAATTAGTGCGGGACCGGATTCGACTCTCCACCGACCGGATGAAGACACGCTACGATCTGAAGGCGAATTCAGCAGGATTTCAAGCTGGTGATCTTGCCTGGTTATACAATCCTTAACGGAGAAAGGGGAGGTCACCGAAGTTACACCCCGCCTGGGAAGGACCTTACACGGTGGTCAAGAGAATCAACGACGTTGTTTATCGGATCCAGCGAGCCCCGAGAACCAAAATGAAAGTTGTTCACCTCGATCGTCTCGCACGTTACGCGGGGAGTAATGTTCAGCCTAGTCGGGACGAACAGGCTTAAGAGGGGGGCAGTGTTACGAAGCTCGCGACCATCCCGGCTCTTTCTAGTGAAATCTAGAATTACGCTTTGCATTTGGGAAGCATCGAGAGACTTCAGCGGTAGGTCACGACACGTCGAGACTTCTAGCGGAGGTGCCGTGGAAAGTACGCGTATATTCTCGACGCAGATACCAGAAAAATCCTCGTGTGCTGTAAACACCATCAGGAAGCATCCAGAACCTTCGATGCCACTATAAGAGAGGAAGACCTGGCATCGGGAGAGTTGGAATCGAGCGATCGTGGCGTCAACACCTTAAGCGACATTGTGAATTTCTAAGCGATTAATAATTCTGTGCGTTATTCAGTTGTGTCGGTAGTAGCTAATAAAGTGCAATTTGTTAACAAGTAAATCAGCGCATTTAATTTCGAGATAGGCGAACCCGAATACCGTAACAATACGTTAGACAGTACATTCATTGAAATTCAAATTATGCAGATCTCGCCTCCACACGAAAATTTGATTGTGCTCAGAGACGGCGGCAAGCGCCCCTGGTGGGAGCGCTACCAGCCCGTCAGCTATAACTTGGTAACGAGATCCGGCGACGAGACCGCCTTCAAGAACATGACCCGGAGATGTAACGCCGTCGGTGTCAGGTCAGGTGCTCTGCTTAAGGTAATTTTGTAATCTGCAAGGCTGACTGGGAAGTGTGAATTTCAGGATCTACGCCGACGTTGTGCTGAACCACATGTCGGCCGGAAGTGGGACCGGTACAGGAGGAAGTGTGGCCAATGCCACGTACAAGAGCTACCCCGCCGTTCCTTACGGCCCAGACGATTTCCATGCGGGATGCGCGATCGATTGGAACAACACGTCTAAAATTAGAGACTGCGAGCTCGTGGGTCTGAAGGATCTTGATCAGGTACGACAATAGTAGGTATGACTGTTCAAGAGTTGGTAACTGACGAATTTGTCTTCAAAGGGAAATGAATACGTACGTTCGAAAATCGTGGAGATGTTGGATCATCTGATCGATTTAGGGGTGGCAGGATTCAGAATCGATGCTGCTAGGCACATGCGGCCTGGCGATTTGGAAGTTATTTTGTCAAGGGTGAAGGATTTGAGAGAGGACGTGTTTGGGAAGAAGACGAGGCCTTTTGTGTACCAAGAAGTTAGTGATATGAGTGAGTAGGTTTTTACTTACTTTTTAAAAAATTGTTGTCGTATAATGGGGCGCATACTTGCGTTGTAGCTACTCTGACCTTCATCAGCTCCGAATGGCTGTAGCATCCCTTAAGGGTACCATACGTCACATGACGGTTACTATAGTTACCATATCAGCGCCCTCCCAGTAATTTTTGATCAGGGTTGTCAGTTTGAAAATTTAAAAATTATCAACTCGAGAAGGAAGAGTCGTAGAGCCAAAATTCTTTCTGTGCCTTCATCGGACCAAATGGCGCTCATTTTAGAATTACAATATTTTCACTTCCAGGACCTGACGGACCTGACTCAGGTCCTGGAAGGGGGAGGAGGGAATGATTTTTCAACGTCTTCGAAGTCGTTAATGTTTTTCAAACTCAAAGCGATATGGCATCAATTGCACTATTTGATTTAATTATTCAATAAAATACTTCATTTTTACTTGGTGTGAGTTTGATTATGATGAACATTGGAAAGTCATCCCCTCTACCTGAGTCAGGTCTTGAAAGTGAAGACATTGTATTTTTAAAATGAGCGTCATTTGGTGCGATTGAAGGCACAAAAAGAATTTTGGCTCTACGACTCTGCCTTCTCGAGTTGATAATTTTTGAACCTTCAAACTGACAGCCCTGTTTAAAAATTACTGGGAGGTGGAAGGGCGCTGATATGGTAACTATGGTAACCGTCATGTGACGTTTGGTACCCTCAAGGTATGTTACAGGCATTTGGAGCTGATGAAGATCAGAGTAGCTACAACGCAAGTTTGCGCCTCATTTGCGCGCACCTTCCTGAAGAAGAAGACTTTACCAATTCTTCAGTTTGTTGTAGATCTTCAGTGATCATCAGTGAGGTATAGATCAGTTTTCATAAGGGATGATATCTTAAGTGGAATTATTCATTTTTATCAACTTTTAGTCAATAGACTGGTTCATAGTTGCAGCGGTACGCTTTTTGATTCTGCATTTTGTGATACTGCAATGAAATTTGGCAGATGCAAACTACATGAAATTTCAAGTGATTTGACCCGCAGCACTCAAAAATTTGTCCATTAGGGGGCGACTGGGGGCCCCTCAAAATTTCAAGATGTCTGAATTTTTCCCATGCGCCATTCAGTACCGCCCTATCTATCGTAGAGGACCTAAACAACTTTGTTCTTGACCATCATAACATTTTTCGGCATGTCAATTCCATTCTTCTTATAGAAAAAAAATAATTTCTTTGTCTGGTCAACAAATTGAAATTTTTTTTTTTTTGGACCACCAATAGATTGTTAAATAGTTTTTATCTACGACCACTATCGTAAGTTACCAATAGCACATGACTAACAATTCTAGTAAGTTGATCTTTACACACGGATAGCCGTGTGTAAAGTGAGGCGATCGCACGGTTAGGGAATTTATGGTTAAAATTTGGTTCCAAAACTGTCAATGTGAAGTTAACGGCAAAGCAAATTTTCGAATGCCTATATGAAAAACGCCTACTTCTCCCTACACTTAAAAACCTTCCTATTGCGAAAATTCGCACTTGCAGGGCCGACCGCAGTCATGTCCTACGCACCAACAATAGGTGTGAGGCAACTCTCTTATATCTTCACGGGCCGCAACTCCATGGAGGTGAGATGTAAGAACGACAAAATCTTGTATAACTTTCGTTTGAAGACGGTTATTGTAAACTTATGAGTTATTTTATGATTTGCACTTACAGAGCTTCATTATTCCTTAATTTTACTAATGTGAATGGCGCCAGCAATTCACAAATTGAATCCTGTTCGAATTCATCAGCTGCACCCCCGCTGCACCCCGATATGTGCTGATATCAAGTGGGTAGGCAAGCAGCATGACGTGTCATTTTGACAGGTCGTCGAGTCAACAACTGTCAACTACAAAAGTGCCCTCTTCGACTTTTGTTGGTTACAATTTTCATCAGGTTTGTGAAGTCTTACCCATTTACTTACTTTCTACATTACTAATTTACTGTTTAGAGGGTGGGCAACAACCGCAGCCACAACGAGGAACCTTGATAATGTAAAATCGACCACCTGTCCCAGCGCTTCGGCTTGTGATATATTGCCCAGTGTCCAGCTAAGCCATGGAGGCCTGCGAATTTCAGATTTTTGCCAGGTATGCACCTAGGTAAACACTGTCGATATCCACCTAAACATTTGTGAGCAATAAGTCATTCTTATTTTTAGATTCTCAAAGAACAAACTTAGCATGAACTAAACCGGAGGAAGAAAACGTCCAGCCGATTGCAGAGCAAGAAATTTCGAGAAAGCTACCGGAGCCGCCAAAGTTACCCCAGCCATCAGAACAACATGAACATCAATAATTTATTGTGCTTCAACTATTAATATTCGATGCCTTATGAATAGTTTTGACATAAGCATAAATTGTATCGTCTGAGGTTCCATAAAGTTTCAAGTGTAGTACCTAGTTGGATGTTCGAATAAAGTGTTACAAAAATCGACTTTCTCCAGTTTTATTCAATACAACATCTCAACATTCATTTATTCTTAGAATGTGATGGGTTCGATTTAGGTATTTTGTAATTCAGAAGTTTTTAAGATCAGTAAATTCCTGCACCGCTGCACTTCTCTCTAATTTATTATGAGTATTTCGTAGTGGATTAGTTTAGTAACATCTATTCAAAATTTGAGCGAAATCGGTGGGATGGTTTTAAAGTTATGACCCTAGTTATGACGAAAGAACGATTTTTTCATTTCAACTTTGGAGGGCTGTATCTTTGTCATTATGCATTCCTGAAAATGTTTTGTGGATGCAGACTACTTATTTTCCGATTCTCTATTGATTGCCAAAGTTTTCGCACATAAACTCTAATCACCCTATTTTTTTCAAATTGAACTATTGTTGCTCAGAAGCTTCATTATCTGGATATTGAAGTAACCTACGCCAAAATATAGTGAGCATGAAACCATTCAATTTGACGCATCAATTATCAAAATTGGACAACAAATAACGGAGCTATGGGACTTTCTACTTGGAATGGTAGCCAGGGGAAGGGGGGGGGGGGGGTCGAAGATAAAGTATAGTACGGAACACGAGTAGTAAAGCAATTACGCACTCAGGGAAATACTACACTCGCTCGCTACGCTCGCTCGTGTGCAACTTTTCCCTGCGTGCGTAATATGCTACTTACTACTCTTGTTACGTAATATACTATTGTGCGATCATTGATAAATCCGCATCCCCTTGATTCATTTATGAAAAGAAAACTTTTGCAGTGCTATTTTTCAACAAAGGAGTGACTTCAACTTACCATAATTTTCAACATTACCTTTTTCAATGTTTTACCCCGGTAAGTTTGATTATTGTTATACTAATATACAGCTTGAAGTTCTCTTCAACGATGTGGATGATGAAACGGCCTCAGATTCCACCTGGAAGCCGTACATAATAATTTTTCTGCAAGGCCGTCAAATTTGGCATTTTTTATTTTCTAGCGGGAGCGGCCAAAATGTCAATACACACCACTCCGCCCAAGAGCACCGGTTTGCTCTAGCGGAAAACGATATTCACGCCTAACAATTTTGCATTTTGTGATACTGAAATGAGAGTTGGTGCGAAAGTACCGCACACCGCAGAGTGGTGTGTAATGACATTTTGGCCGCTCCCGGTAGAAAATCAAAAATGCCAAATTTGACGGCCTTGCAGAAAAATTAATATGCACGGCTTCCAGGTGAAATCTGAGGCCGTTTCATCATCCACACCGTTGAAGAAATCTTCAAGCTATATATTAGTACAATAATAATTATATTTTTAGGGATAAAACATTGAAATAGGTGATGTTGAAAATAATGGTAAGTTGAGGTCACCCCTTCGTTAAAGAATAGAACAGCAAAACTTTTGTTTTCATAAATGAATCAAGGGGATGCGGATTTATCGATGATCACACAAAAACGACTCAACTATCTATTTGTGGTCCAATAAAATATATATTTCTCGACTTGTTGACCAGACAAAGAAATAATTTTTTTCTGTAAGAAGAATGGAATTGACATGACGAAAAATGTTATGATGGTCAAGAACAAAGTTGTTTAGGTCCTGTACGGTAGATAGGCCGGTACTGAATGGTGCATGGTAAAAATTCTGACATCTTGAAATTTGGAGGGGCCCCCAGTCGCCCCTTAATGGACAAATTTTTGAGTGCTGCGGGTCAAATCACTTGAAATTCTACGTAGTTTGCATATGCCAAATTTCATTGCAGTATCACAAAATGAAGAATCAGGGTCATTTTGCTAGCGTACCGCTGCAACTACACACATGGCATTTATCTAGGGATATTGACTTTTTCTCCAAATTCAACGGAATTGGAAGCCAAAAAGACTTCTCCAAGTAGTTTTTCCACGATTAGTCAAATAGTAGGGATGATATATGTAATGTAAGTGAAAGACGGTTGAAGTAAAGTCGAAAACAGCGGAAGACAAAAATTTAACATTCAACATTTTTTACTTTATTCAACTCAAATGGACGGTTCAATACAAAGTGTGGCCCCCTCAACTAGTCACCTACGCTTTGCATCGATTTGACATACTTAATGTCAAATGGTCGAGATCTTCTTGTGGGATTTCATCCCAAGCTTGTCGTAAGGCCTCAAACAGTTGTTGATGGTCTTGATATTCGGCATAACCCCACAGAACTGGAGCATGTCTCATGCATGCGTAATGGAGTTTATGCCAGGACTTTGCGCGGGCCATAGCAGAACGGTTTTTTCATGTTCATCAAGAAAATCCCTAACGACTCTCTCCGTATGAGACCGTGCCTTGTCTTCTTGGAGGATAAAATTTCCGCCACCTTTTGCTGCATCCGGGAGGACAAAACCTTGTAAAATCTGGTCACGATACTGAATTCCCGTCATAATGTCCTCCACCAATACCCGTGGAGTCTTTATGTCTAGCGCTATCCCGGCCCATATCATGACGGTGCCACCCCGGAGACTGTGCACCTCCTGGACATTCCTCAACTGATTGATGTTGCCAGGTCGCCTCCACACACGAACTCGTCTCGAATCCGGACGAATCCCAAACCGAGATTCATCTGTGAAGAGGACCTGACCCCATTCTTCATTCTGCCAATTTTGATCTGCCCGCGCCCAGTCCAATCTGTTTGCGCGATTGCCTCGTGTTAGGGGCTAACATCTTAGAGGCCGTCGGGACCTCAATTGGACTTCGTGTAACCTGTTATCAACGGTTCGCCTTGAAACCATCACTCCATGCACCTGTGCCAGCCGATTTTACAGTTGTGATGCCGTTGAAGTAGTCACTCTCCGGGCCGTCAATTGTATGTAGCGGTCTTGTGCTGGAGTAGTTGAGCGTAGTCGCCATCAGTGTCTCTTCCTTACATTTCCAGTGAGTTGAAAATGCGACCAGAGCCGCGAGATCACGCTCTGGGTCGTTCTCAGAATCCTCGCTACCTCCGTCTGTCTTTGGCCAATCTACAGCATGCCAACAGCTAGTAGCATGCGTCTTCTTGATTCAGTTATCGCCTTGACATGGTTCTCAAACACCAACTGACCCAATTTGAGGCGACGCTTGAGAAAAAAATTAGTTCTTACCTGAATTCGAAACTTTGAAAATTGTTGAAAAACTTTAAAAACTTGATTTGTTTGTTTTTCTGAATTTATTTCCGTTGTCAAGGTCATTTTCAACTACTTTTATGAAAGCGGGTCATTCCAGGAATGTTACTAGTCAATTTGGAAAAAATCGCCCTGAAAATTCTTTAAAATTTTCAAAATTTAAAAAATATCCTTAGATAAATGCCATGTGTGTATAATGGAAAAACGAGTTGAAAAATAAAATGAAAAAAACTACAAATACAACTTTCGGAAAAATATCCGAAATATTTTTTTAAGCAAAGTACGGAAAAAATGGGAAACCCGTTTCGAGATATTGACCCCAGCTATCCAAAACGAAAGTTGAAAAAATTCTGGGTTCATTTTTTTGCAAAGTTGCACAACCTGGAAAATTAACCCTCTTGACCACTCTCCCGTTGGCGTCCTGTATATCAAGTGGTTCTGGGACGATTCGTCGCACGGACAATTTGTCGCTAGCAATTCGTCGCGGACAATTCGTCGCACGGAAAATTCGTCGCGTGGACAATTCGTCGCACGGACAATTCGTCGCAAAAGGAACGACACTTCTCGACGCGTGGCCGGACAATTGACACATAAGGGCTCATCAGGGCTCCAAACTACACATGAGGACAAAAGGGATAGAGCTCCGAAGCCACGGAAAAAAGCGAAGGGGCTCAGCTGGACTTCAAACTACATTGAGGACATAAGGGGGCCTAATGGAGCTCTCTATATCAAAACAAGACAAGAGGGGGCTTACTGTAGTACTCTGAGAGTCAAGGAAAAACATAAGAGGACTAATTAAGGCCCTAAACCACACTTGAGGACACAAAGGGGCTCGATAGGGCTCCAAACATCACATGAAAACACAAGGTGCCTATTTATGCACCAAAAGTCAAGGGAAATGTAAGGCTTAGCAGGACTTCAAAACACGTTGAAGAAACAAGGGGGTCCAATGAAGTTAGCTTGAATCCAGATCGCTAGCTGTGAAAAAACACAAGGGGACTAATTGGGGCTCCAAACTACCCTTTCGGACACAAGGGGGCCGACAGGGCTTCGAGTATCACATGGAAGCACCAGGAACTCACTATTGCTCCAAAAGACACAGAAAAAAGTGAGGGGGCTCAGCGGGGTCTCAAAAGACGTTGAAGAAACAATGGGGGCCCACGAAGGATCACTAGGGCCTCTAACAGCGCAAGAAGGCACAAGGGGACTCACTGGAATTTTGAAGTCTATAAGAGAGGGCTCATCAGGGCTCAAAGCAATACATGGGGGCACTAGGGAACCCGATAGAACTCCGTAAGCCACAGTAAAATGCTAGGGGCTCAGCAGGGCTTCAAAAGACGTTGATGAAACAAGAAGGACCTTAAAGGGCAACTAGAGCAACAAGGGGGCTCACTGATATCCTCAAAGCTACGGAAGGAATAAGGGGGCTCATCCGGGCTCCAAACGATACATGAGGAAACAAGGGGTCGGATGCATGGAGCTCCGTAAGTCATGGAAAAATTCTATGGGGCTCAGCAAGGCTTCAAAAGATGTTGAAGAAACAAGGGGCTTCTGGAGGGTCACTAGGGCCTCTAACAACGCAGGAAGGCACAAGGGGGCTCACTGGGATTCTGAAAGCTACGCAAAGAATAAGGGGTCTCATCAGAGCTCCAAACGATGAATGAGGAAAAATACTATGGGGCTCAGCCGGGCTTCAAAAGACGTTGAAGAGACAAGGGGGCCCTTAGAGGGCAACCAGGGGGCTTACTGAAATTCTGAAAGCCAAGAAAAGCATAAGGAGGCTCAGCAGGGGTCCAAACGATACATTAGGGCACAAGGGAGGCCTGATAGAGCTCCATGACCCACGGAGAAATACTAGGAACTCAGCATAATTTCAAATGATATAGACAACACAATGGAGCCCGTGGGAGCTCTGTTCAACAAAAGAAGGCAAAAGGGGCTTACCTCTGGGGTTACTGATACCCTGAAAGCCATGAAAAAACATGACGGAGCCAGTTAAAACTACACTTGCAGACACAGGGGCGGGGGAGGCAACCAGGGTCGGAATAATATATGAAGACATAAGAGACTTACTAATGCTCTGTCCAATAGCGCTCTGAATGACATGGCGACACAAGGAAGCTTAGTGCTCCAAAAATAACCGAAAATACAAGGGACAAGACTCAGCAGGTCTTCAAATTACATTGAAGACATAAGAAGGGGGCCCCACGAAGCTCTGGATAACAGGAGATAATGAAAGAGGGCTTAATGGAATCCTGAGTGCTATGAAACACATAACGGCACTTGGGGACGCAAGGGGGCCCGATAGGAGGCTGAATATCACATGAAGGCCCAAGGGGTTCACTAATGCTCCGAAATCTTTGGAAAAATAAAAGGGGGCCCAACAGAGCGTCAATCAATGTTAAAGACACAAGGGGGCCTACTGAAGATCTGTATAATAAAATAGGCTTATTGGTACGTATTTACTTTGGAAGCCTTTCAGCTCTGGGGCTTATCAGAGCTTTGATTACATTTTAAGAAACAAAGGGGATCGGTAGGGCTCCTAATATGGAATGATGGCACAACGCTGCTTGCTGCTCCGGAAGTCACAGGAAACACAAGGGGGCATAGCATGGCTTCAAATCACACTGGGGTCCAGTGGGGCTCTTGATAACACAAGTTTGCAAAATGGGGGTTTCTGGAATTCTGAAAGCTATGAAAAATATAAGAATGGTCATTAGGGCTCAAAATTACACTTAAGGACATAAGGAGCTCGACAGGGCTCCGAACACCACATGAAGGCACAAGGGGCTTACTAGTGCTCCGAAAGTCACGGAAAAATGTAATGGAGGGGGCTTAACAGAGTTCAGAAAAAATATAAGGAAACTCCAAGATAGGGCTCCGAATATGACATGGAAACACAAAGGTGCTTACTGCTACGGAAGTCACGGAGAAATGCAAGGGGCTCGCCAAAAGCTTTGAACTGCACTAAAGACACAAGGAGGCCCAATGGAGGTCTGGTAGCACAAGAACACAACAGAGGGCTTGCTGGGATTCTGGTAGTTATGAAAAAACCTGAAGGGCTAATTAGATCTCCAAACAACACTTTTGGACACAAGGGGCTCAATAGGGTTCCGAATTAGAGTTACGGAAGCTCGGTGCACTACTAGAAGTGCGCGGAGTAATGCAAAGGGACTCACTAGCGGTTCAAAGACATTGAAATAACAAGGGTGCCCAGAAGGGTATCAAAACTATCAAATAATACAGGAAGGTATAAAGGGGCTCATTAGAACTCTAAAAGCAAGAGAAAACACAAAACGGGTTAGTAAAACCAAGGCAAAGGGCGAAAAAAATTTGCGACGAATTGTCCGTGCGACGAACTGTCCGCGACAATTTGTGTATGCGACGAATTGTCTGTGCGGCAAATTGCCGTGCGACGAATTTTCCGTGCGACGAATTGTCGGCGACAAATTGTCCGCGACGATTTGTCCGGTCACGATATCAAGTACCTACATGATCAACGATGACTTGATCCGACATGGCATTAGATAGACAAAGAAATGCTCTACAAGACATTGCTGGACTTTTCGGAATCGGTTACTTTTTCGTCGATATATTATACGTGTTTGAAAAAAGGCCAAATTTTGGAATATCCTGAGGAATATCCCTATTCAAGTATTCACTTTTGAGTAGTTTATAATTAGATTCAGTTTGAAATAAACAATCTTGAGAAAAGAACTGGGTAGAGCTTATAATAAGTGTTCAGTATCTATATTATACCGTTATTTGACGATGCATGTTGATCGGTTGTGTTGTAATTGGTAAACTTGAATTTGAATGTTCTGTTTCAAGATCGTGATTATCTGAAGACTGGCACCCTGGTGGAGTTCAAGTATAGCAAATCCCTGAGCAATGTGTTCAAAGGAAACGACAAGCTAGTTTGGTTGAGTAATTGGGGACCGGGTTGGGGCCTGATAGACGGCTTGGATGCAGTCGCATTCATCGACAATCATGACAATCAGCGCGAAGAGGCATCCTTAAACTACAAACGAGCCAAACAATACAAGATGGCTGTAGCTTTCATGCTAGCTCATCCTTACGGAACCACCAGAGTGATGTCGAGTTTCGACTTCAGCGATTTCAATCAAGGTAATTAGGTACTTGGTTGAAATCATCACAATTTATCAATATATGCACGGGTAATTAGGCAATTACACTCATCGAAAAGGTCACCTAATATAGCCGGATTTCTGGCTTCTGGTGTGTTTTTGCATTTTCCCGAAACATGCGTTGATGTAATTATTGAATAATAATCGTGACCTATGGAAAAAAGCGATTAACAACGTAAAATTTTCAGGACCACCGGAGGACAAAAACGCCGCTATCATTTCGCCTGGAATTAATCAGGACGGTACCTGCTCGAACGGGTGGATATGCGAACACAGGTGGAGGGAGATTTTCAACATGGTCGAATTCAGGAACGTCGTTTCGGGCACTGGCGTGAACGATTGGTGGTCCAATTCCGATCAGCAAATATCGTTTTGCAGAGGCGCCAAAGGGTTCGCGGCCTTTACTAATTGGGGCGACATTAGTCAGGATTTGCAGACCTGTCTTCCAGCCGGCGTGTACTGCGACGTCATTTCGGGAGGATTAGTCGATGGGAATTGTTCGGGGAAATCCGTCAGCGTGGGCGCCGATGGGAAAGGTCACGTCCAGTTGGGAGCACTGGAATTCAACGGCGTTCTGGCCATCCACATCAAGTCTAGAAAACAGTTATAATATTTTGTCGTGACAAATATATGGAGCAGATATAGGTATACCTGAAAATGAATATTGAACATTTTTTCATGAAAGTGAATCCACCTGGAACCTTTGAAATCTGCCGGGATTGTTGTCCGTGGGAAAGTCCTCGTGCATGAGTTTATATTGTCATAATCAATTACCGATAAAAGCAGGAGGAGCAACGTGTTTTGTTCGGAGACGTCGATCACTTCGCGATTTTAATTAATTACTCCTGGGGAAAGTGTTTTTTGAATGACTTTGCACGACTGAAATTTGTTTAGCGAATAGTTTCTAATACCTACAGAATTTTGCTGGAGTTGAGTCTTAAGGACGGAGTCATATTGGTGAAATAAGCGTTGCGAAATCAATCCGTCTGGGTTTATTCCTTGACAGATTCTTACCATTTTGGTCTCTTTTGAAAGCTATAAGGATGTACTTTGGTTTGAGCCTATTGGCATTTCCGAAATCCAGAAAAAAATTGAAATTTTGACATTTGAAAAAATTATTTTTTGATTTTGGAAATGCCAATGGGCTCAAACCAAAGTACATCCTTGTAGCTTTTGAAAGAGACCAAAATGGTGAAAATCCGTCAATAAACCCAGACGGATTGATTTCGCAAAGCTTATTTTACCAATAAGCTTCGTCCTTAAGCCAAACCAAACGTAATATATAGGTGGGTACTTGGATAATAGGTGGTCGTTTGGTCTTGGATGATCCTTTCTGCACTGCGACCTATAAAATCTTTTGTGCGTAAGTAGGTACTTATCTTCGCCTCGAGAAACGTGGAAACTGTTTAATGAAATAATTCAATATTTATATAGGGTGTTCCAAAATTAAGTGTTAACCCTTAATACCGTAGATGCAGAATAACAAAATACATATGAAGATAGTGCTAAGTTTTACGAAAGTTACAGAACTACAAATTTCAATTTTCAAGTCACTTTTTGATTAATAATTTTTACAAGGGTGAGCCGATTTTGGCCAAATTTCAACCAGAAGGTGCTGAAATATAGCTATATCAAATGATAATGGCACTGGCGTAGATAGTGAGGAGGCTGCTCATTTTCTTCCCTCAACTTTCACCGTCCCTGAAGATTTTTTATGATTAAACACTCTAAATTTCTTGTTCAATTAACAAAAAAAATTACTCCTGAAAAATTTCAATTGGAGGCTTTGTTTTAGAGATATTCGAGCCTGAATGTTTGCAAAACATCTCAAAAAAACCGTAACATTCCAAGAGCTTATAAAACTGTGATTTTCCGTAAACTCAGAGCTCAGAGAAGTTATAATAATAATATAATAATAATAATAATAAAGGACTTTTATTTCATATCGCTGTTGAGAGGCGAAGTCTAGCAGATTGCTATTCAACTCAACCTTCTCAACACGTTTAGGTACAAGTAAATATAACATAAATCAAATTGAAAACTCCGAACCTAAAATTATCCACAAATATATACATTATAAACAAAGTTTCATGAAGAATGAAAAGCAAACATTAGGTTGTGCTGAAGGTGAACAAGAAGATGAAAAGATGTGAACAAGTTCGCCCTGAAATGAAGCGAATGGTTCGTTCGATTCACCTTTAGATGCCTCATTTCACCACTGCAACAAATAATCAAAATACACAAAACTCTCAAGATACGGCGGCGCTAATGACCACAGCAGTCGAAACGTCGTAAAAAAATTCAAGAAAAAAAAACCGTTATATTTCAATAAATTTTACGTTTTGTGGAATATTCTCCATGAATACCACTAGAACTTATAGGGTTTTATCGAAATTTTCGAACTGTTTCTCAAGATTTGTTTTTATGAAGCAATTCAACTCGTGCAAATAGTTACTTTATTATCAGTAATAACATAACAAGTGGTATGATTATCATCGATGATAATTTTCAATGGAATCGTGTCTTAGCAGTGCTCCGCAGTCATTGAATGTGCAGCATCGATTCCATGAGAAAATATCATCGATTAATAATCATACTCCACGAGTTGAATTTAGCAAGACTATATAACAAATGAAAAAATTGAATTGTATACTTTCATCAGACATTTTAAAGAAATTCTAAAGTTCACCAATTTGGTGTCTATATGCATTACAAAACAGCAATGAAAAGAGCGTCTATCGCCAGAAGAGCGTAATGTATGATTTTGACATGATTTTCCATGTTACGAGCAGATCCCGTGTAATGACATTTCTCTGATCTGGATGCCTGTGTCCACAATCCACATCAACACCAACACCACAGACGAATGCTGTATCTGTAGATTTTGTAGGTACAAACACCCGTTATAGTATCTAAAACACAGTCACCAGCTTTTCAACTCATTCAATCAACTCCTGTTAATATTTTCCATGTTTTTTCAACAGTTTACATTCAAAATAAAAATTAACCTCGAATTGAAATCAATCTGACAGGAGGTAAATAAGCCGAAATCGGTGATAAATTCAAATGTTTTTTATCATCGCTGTGATATCCTCTTGGTACCCCCAATCCGTGCATCTCATTGGCTGAAACACAGTCTAGTTACCTATGCGTTATATAGTCAAAGATAAAAACTCTCCAGCTTCGCTGTCGGATTTATATCAGATGATAAAGGAACCATACGGTGAATTTCTTGACAACAAAGCTTTCGAGATAGTTCGAAAACTTTATCGATCAAACTATCAGCTCTTGTGGTATTACATATACGACTATATCATCAATTCAGTTAGATTTTCATTTCCAGGCCCTTGAATTAGTGTACCTATTCGAGAATATTTTCAAACATTCGGATTTGAATGTCTCGAAAACAAAGCCTCTAGTCATTTCACAAAAGTAACTTTTTTCGTGAATTGAACCAGAAATTTAGGAAGTGATTAGATTTTAAAATAATGTATTTGAAAAATATTAAAAGAAAAATCTGTCAGTTCGCAGGAAGCTACGCATGGTTTGTGATACTCTTTGGCTGCTATATAGCATCAGTTGGGACAAAACAAAGAAACACATTCAGGGATTTCCTTGAATAGTCTTGTGTTATTCCACAAAAATATGTTTACCAGGTCTCCTAACACCTATACGATTTGACGGATAATTCTATTAATAAACTTGGTAACTTAATTATTTCATTTCGATAGCCCTGTCAATCATTATCGAAAGAAGCATTTATTGGGTAGGTATAAGAAGGTAAGTATCCGCTTTTAATGAAAAATACATTTGGAATTGTGCCATTATTGACGTATCACTTGATGTTTTTTCAGCAATAATTGAATCCTTGGCATATGATTCTTCCATTATATCGCTTCAGCATACCTACAGTGTATGAGACAAATCGACCCTCATTTACCGCAGCTTTCAGATCTCATTCATAAAACATCAATTAGAGGTCATCCGAAACAACCAGGGCCGTCCTAAAGTCACATCAGCGTCAACATCCGCCGGCAGATTTCCTTTGCAACATCAAACTGTTCAGTATACCTACTTTATCAAGTAGTGAGTAGTGTTTCAACTGACCAGACCTCAATCATTGACAGATGCATCGTTATTGATCTAAACTAGCAATAACACACACCCTTTGCCGAAGCAACCGTCATCATCAAATGAAAATCTTCCAAGGCACTCGTCCACCATCAGTCGTTCCGTTCAACTTGCTGAATTTCATTGCGCTCGTAATGTAGAAGAGCATCCGGGCGCGAATCTGGTTCCAACAACCACCACAGACCACAGGTCTCGAAGCTACCTCAATTATTGCATAATGAAATTACACATTCCTATCATTTCAGCTTTTGGCCCCCAAATGATCCCGGAAAAGGGTCAAAACAAAAGCTAAAATAATGAAAATTCGGTGCTTTTCTTATTGGGACTTAGCATGCATAAGAAGATAGAGGGTATAATTGTCAAAGATAATGCGACGCAGAAATTTTTTGCAGTTTTTCACTTTAATGTAATGGAAGCGAAAATGAAAAAGGACACGGGGCCAATGCCAAATGATGAAAATTAGAACAAGGGGGCTTTAGGAGTGTTCACTTTTTTCCGACTCAAATGCAAAAAAGAAGAGGGGCCAACAATTATTATTTTACAAAAAAAGGAACAAAAATTTGGCCCCGCCGATGTAAGTGGCCCCGGGGCCATCGCTCCCTGGCCCCCCTGTGAAGTCCGCCCCTGAGATTGTTAATTTCGAATTGAACGTTCAGGTACTTACTTCAAAAGCCGAGAAGTGCGTTTTTCATTGTTTTACGACCTAAACAAACTGTTCTCCATAATTAACTTCCGAGTAAACACTTCTTCCACAGGCTATTTCAATTTTATTGTTCTTGCTTCTCCTACATGAAACTCAAGAAAAAGTTTGCCATAAAATGGTAAAATAGAGCCATTACTAGTTATTAATAATTATACTCCCAGTCCTAAATTATTCGCGCCGTTTTTAGCGCACTTTCCCAAAAAATGGGAAAAAGGCGCTTTTAGCTTCACTTTGTTCGTCCGTCCGTCCGTCCGTACCCGGGATAACTCCTCAGGGAAGAAAGATATCGATGTTTTGTAAACGCTGATCAATAGTACATATATCCAGGATGTCAAGTTGACTTTTGGTTTTTTGTTATTCTGTCGCCATCTTCGATCCGCCATTTTAAATTTTGTGAAAAATGATCCGATTGAAATGAAATTTGCAGGCAATGTTAACCACATCAAGATCTATCCAATTTTCGACAATTGATGCCCCGCCGCCATCTTGTATTCTCACTATTAAACATGTTTCGAAGTGATAGAACTAGAAGAATTATGCCTCAACGAAAAAAGACATCGATGTGGCGCAAACGCCAATCGAATGCGTACGTGATCATCATATAAAGTTGACCAATGGCTTTTGTCACTTGGCCGTCATCTTTGATTCGCCATTTTGAATTTCTCCGAAAGTGAGCTCCGATTTGAGTGAGCTTTGCAGGCGATGTGAACCTCATTAAGATACATCCAAATTTTGACAATTGATGCTCCGCCGCCATCTTGTATTCTCCATATTAAACATGTTTCAAAATGATAGAACTGGGAGAATTATGCCTCAACGAAAAGAGACATCGATGTGATGCGAATGCCAAATAAATGCGTACGTGTCCACAATATAATTTTGACCAATGATTTTTGTCACTTGACCGCCATCTTTGGTACGCCATTTTGAAGGTCTCTGAAAGTGGTCCGATTTGAGTGAAATTCTCAGGCGATGTGAACTTCATCAAAATACATCTGATTTTGGAAAAAATGATGCTCTGCCGCCATCTTGGCCGCCATATTGGAATTTCTTATCACTCAACGATTTTCATGGAGCTTGGGACTTACTTTTGTTTGGGATGATCATTCTTATTCTCCAGCCAAATTCCAACATTCTGCCACCATCTTGGCCGACATATTGAAATATCTCATTAGAGGAACGATTTTCATGAAACTTGGAACTTATCCTTGTCTATAGTACGATGATTTTAATTATTAAGCCAAATTTCGGGATTTTGACCCTATTTTGGCCGCCATATTGAAATTTCTGCCCAAATAACGGTAGAGCCCTAATTAACATCTTGCGTTCACTAACTTTTTAAAAAGGAAGTGCGCTACTGAGCCTCATGCCCATGAGGCATATTCGCTTGTTTAACGAGTAGGCTTTTGTAATCTATGCAATTTGTTGTCTACAGATTTCGTTTTCTAATTTATGATCAAGTCTTATGGTCGGAAAGCCTGGGAAAAGTGTAAAAGGGCTTAACAGAGCCTCGAACGGTATTGAAGACACAAGGGGGCTCAATGGAGTTCTGTATGAAATAAAATAACTGACAATTGGACTTACTGGTACCTATTAAGAAAGCCATAAAAAAAATAATGGGGCACAACAGGATTCCAACAATACTTGAAGACACAATGGGGGCCCGATAGGCCTCCCATCATGACATGATGGCACACCGCTGCTTGCTGCTTCGAAAGTCATGAAAAATGCAAAGGGACTCAGCAGGGCTTCAAGTTATATTGAAGACAAAATAAGGAGGCCCAATAGAGCTTTCGATAACACAAGACTGCAAAAGGGGCCATACTGGAAGTCTGAACGCTATGAGAAACATAAAGGGACTTATAAGGTCTCAAAAATAAAATAAGAGGAATGAGAGGCCCGATAGGGGCCAAATATTACATGAAGGTGAAAAGGGGCTTACTCTTACTAGTGCTCCCGAAGTTCGGTGTACTAGCAGGAATGTTCGGGATACCTTTGAGCCCTGATAAGGCTCCTTGTCTCTTTTTTTATATTCGGTTTGTGGATAATATATCATCTATATTTTTGCCCGGGACGTTATCAGAGGGGATATTTTTGGCCTGGGATATTTTGTCGCGAGGATATTTTTGGCAGGGATATTTTGTCGCAGTGATATTTTTGGCTGGGATATTTTGTCGCGGGGATATTTTTGGATGGGATATTCTGTCGCTGCACCATGCCAGGGTGTGTAATAAGCTCTCTACAATATATTGTTCGCGCAACAAAAAATTGTGACGCATGACGGGCGAGAGAGGTAAAGTAGGTATAGAGAGGTTTTGCAGTCGATACAAACAGTACTTTACTTGCAGTTTATACACTTACTATCAAGTACATACCACGACGTCACAAAAGGGTCTGATCCAGTAAAGTGGAAAAGCAAGATGTCGGTCCAAAATAAT
Organism: Anaspis maculata; assembly: GCA_949128115.1. Taxonomy (NCBI): domain Eukaryota; kingdom Metazoa; phylum Arthropoda; class Insecta; order Coleoptera; family Scraptiidae; genus Anaspis; species Anaspis maculata. The sequence continues at coordinate 94,574,789 of OX421962.1, forward strand.
CTGAACACCGCTTGCCGTAAGAGCAATGGGGTACTTGCCAATGAAACAGATTTGACTGGAAATACTTTTAATCATCAACAAGAGTAATGAATAGTACACTGGCATGCAAAATTAACGAAGCCCTAAAATTTTGCCATAACTTTGAAGTCGGTTTTTTTTCAAACCATTCGTCTGATTTGAGAAATTCTTCTTTTGGGTGGAAGGTTGATTCCTCAAGAATAACACTGTGTAAGAAAATAATTGAAGAAAAGTCAATAATGGCTTTATACCGCGTGTGACATTGGTGTTGAGTTTTTTCCCATATTTTTGGAGCCTTGCATGGAGAGTACGAGCGACAGTAAAAGATCACGATTCATGGCCAACTGTACCCTGGTCTTTTCTTAACATTCTTGTTTTGGTCTCATTTCATTATGTCAATTTTTAAGGAAGATACAATTTTTTTTCCTTAAAAATGTCTTCCCACATCATGCTTTTTCTCATTTTGAGAGTAAGTCCCCATTCAAGAGGAGAAATAGGAATGTGTCCATTGCTCTTATAATTCTTGTCACAAAGTTGCACCGAATGGTGCCCACTTACAAAAATCTTCATCTCCTCAATTTTAGGCTATGTACCGGGTGTTGCATCATTAGTGTGGATGCACAGCTACCCACTATGAAATACGCCATACGAGAAATTTCCTTTAATTCAGAAATACCTTTATCCTTTATATCCCCCAAAACATGGATATTTGGGCAAAACAAAAAAAATATCAATAAAGGATAACGGTAGGTACAGTTTGCCATTCTATACTTTTGCCGGTACTCTCTACAGAGGGCTTCTAAGATATCGAAAAGATCGACACTAATAATGCCACACCCGATACATAGCCTAAAAATAAAGGGATGAAGATTTTTGTAAGCGGGTACCATCCGGTGCAACTTGGTGACTAGAATTACAAGAGCAATGGACACATTCCTTCACTTGAATTGTGAATAACCCCTCAAAAAAAGAAAAAGCATGATGTGGAAAGGAAAAAATTGTATTTTCCTTAAAAATTGGCATAATGAAATGAATCAAAAACAGGAATGTTGAGAAAAAACCAGGGTACAGTTGGCCATGGACCGTGATCTTTTACTGTAAATGGTACCCTCCATGTGGGGCTTTGAAGATGAGGGAAAAAACACAACACCAATGTCACACCCGGTATATAACCAAAAGTGGGAAGGTATAGACTTTTGTGAGCGGGTACCATCCAGTGCCATTTGTAACGAGGATTACATATGCAATGGACACATTACTCCTCTTGAATAGTGACATACCCTCAAAATGAGAAAAAGCATGATGTGGAAAGAAAAAAATTGTATCTTTCTTGAAAATTGACATAATGAAATGAAACAAAAACAGGAATGTGAAGAAAAGACTAGGGTACAGTTGGCCATGAATTGTGATCTTTTATTGTCGCTGATACTCTCCATGCGAGGCTCCAAAAAGATGGGAAAAAAACACAACACCAATGTCACACCCGGTATATAGCCATTACTGACTTTTTCGTTTATTTTTCACACACTGTTATTCTTAAGGAATCAGCCTTTCACTCGCAAGAAGAATTTCTCAAATCAGACGAATGGTTTAGAAGAAAACCGACTTCAAAGTTATGGCAAAATTTTAGTGCTGCGTCAATTTTGCACGCCAGTGTATTTCCTGAAAATTTCCGGAAAATATATCCATTGGTTGAAAAGATCTTTTTTTCGATTTTTTTTTCAAAGGGTTGGTAACAGTAGGGAAACTTCAGTGAAATTTTTATGACTGTGTTTTTCAAATATTGTGATGCCACTTCAACAGTTTTTTGAGTTTTTAGCCTAACAGTTTTGTTTGTTTAGTTTTTAGTATATTTGTGACGTCACAAATATATTTTTAAAACAGGCACTACGGCCGCAATTTTAGGAATTTAGGAAAAAGAAAAAAACGGCTACAATATTTTCACCCATACTATCGATTAGGCCAATTAAATTGCACGGAAATATTTTTTTGCCGCTACCTAAGTTATTTCGCTCAGAACAGATGTAACTGAGAGCTGGAAACGTTCTTACCACCCTTGATGAAAATTCGTCTACGGGATTTTCACGTGCGGTTCTGCATGTAGACTTTCAAAATATTGTTAAAGGACTTAACTGCTTTAGTCACCAAGTGCAGTGTCCATTACACCAACCTCCGGACTGGTATGAAAAATAAAATTCTATATTCTCGGATTTTTCATTGCTGGAACAATTTGAATTTGAATCAATAATTACTTTGACCCGTCTGGAACAAAGCAGCTATACTGTGTACCGGGGGATAAAATACTTTGTTCACTTCTATAAGTGTAGGTTGTTGTAGGATGTGTTGTATCATCGTTACTTCTTGCTTCTCAAGTACATACCTATCCCTAATTACAGCTTAAAAATCCACGCCAAATCGTATTTTATAACATTTTCCAAAGGAACTGCATGCTATAAAACCATTGCGACTAATGTGAGAGCCATGAGGCTCTTTGGGAGATGCCAGAATGGGAACTGGCATGGATTTGACTGCTTCAAATGGAATACAAAATATTGGTGAAAACTTGAGAAACGACTACAGGCAGGAGCACAAAATAATCAGCAATTATTGAATTCTTCTCCAAGTACCGATACCTACAAGTATTCCACAATACTCTCAACTTCATGATAAAATTGATTTCGAGTCGCTGGTGCAGGACTGACCGAGAGATCTACTACACCGGAATAAATTTGCGGAAAAATTGCGTTTCCGCTGTAAATCCAACGATTCCGACGCCATCAGAGTGACCGTGACACCGCAAAGCACTGCTCGTGATTCCATCACATCCGGAGACGTCGTGATAAATTCCTTTTGGCTGCCTGACGCTTTTTCTACCTACTTTTCCACCACGATAGCCATTTGGGATGTTTTCACGGGAGAAGGATCAATAACTAATTACCAGACAAAATAACGTGGTGCAGGTTGATGGTCTGCCTTAATTATTATTGACAATTCCGCTTTTACGCCATGGTTGACCCACTTGGGGCACCTCTGGCAAAAAAGTGATGTTCGGTGTCTTGGACGGAGTACCTACCTTTACTAACTTACACTTACTTGAATAATCAATTTATATAGGTATAGTGTTCAGGTCTTGTGGTTGAATTAGCCTATTTCCACAGAGGAGCTCGTCACCTGGAAATCTTTGAGGGTGGTGCGGTATAGCGTAAGTATAGCATTAGTTGTGAGAACTTTTCCAGCTGTTGCCGTTCCATTTCCGGCACGTGATTAATGGCGAATGCGTTCAAGGAAGCTTTTTCAGTTAAAAAGTTGAAATCAGGCAACGCCAACGGTTTGAAGTGTTCTCATCAACGTAATGTATTTAGGTATGGGTTGTTTGAAGTTTTGAAGTGAAACTTTTATTGGAAGGGTATGACCTACACTACGATCTGGCATTGTTGCTAGATGCTTTTGATGCCGATGAAGATCCTCCAGAATTAGTATGTCTACTATTTTATCCACAACCATTTAGAATGGTTAGATTGAAGATTTGGAGCTTGAATAGTCAATTAGGCTATCAGAATCATCAATAATTATATCATAAACACCATATCATAATAATAACTGGCACCCTTAACCTCACAAAACTGCGTTGGACTCTTCGATTCGAGCCCATCCACATCTGTCATTCCGCCATCCATTGGTCAACTGTCAATCAATAGGCTACTGGACATCAATCGCATTTCAGTATAAAAGTATCATAAACCTGATAAATATCTGAATGACGAATTTGTAGTTGGAATTTTTTTTCGAAATATGATTTCATTTCGGTAAAAAATCAATTTGAAAGTGGACTTATTCAAATCAGGAATAATATGCTACGTCACAGCTTGAAAGTGGGCTAGGAGGTGGGAGGGAGGAAGGAGAGGGGAACGCATTTGACATTCGACCGAAGCATTCGTTTTGGATTTATTACGTAGTGGTGTATTTTCACGTGCGAGCACAACTTTATCACAAGGAACTTATTTTTGATGCTATTGCATGGAGTTATTGATTATTATGTATTATGAAGCGAAATTGTATTGAAAAAAACTAGATTATTTGACGTGGGGTTGACATATGGCATGCGACACTCGCAGCACTGCCACTCATATGGCACTAATAACACTGTTGTGACATTAATCCGAAGCCTGCCCGAGCAAAAATAAGTGAATTTTAAGGAAGAATCGACCAAAATGTGAGGTCAAACCGTAGCACTCCAGCATTTCATTATGATCTTTTGGTATAAATCAGTTCAAAACGAGAAGGTGTTCTTCAGTCATTGAATGGCCAACTAGAGTTTCTATTGGCTCTTCAAAATGTGACGTCACGCACTTGCCGCGCCATTCAAACAGACAAATCTTTTTCATGTTATTTTTATATGTACAAAAACTTTTTTAAACGAAATCATTCTGCCAATGCAACAGTTTTGGGAGGATCTTTCTTAAAAATAAATAGAGAAAACCCATGTCCACTAGCCTATTAAGGAGGCCATGATTTCGGAAGCGGAAAAAATAATCAACAAAGCGTCTTTTTCCAACTTTTTAAAAGTCAGTAATGAGTCTATCACCATAGTGGTTGTGAATAATAGTATATTACATACCGAGGTGGAGAGTGTCTCATTACAGCCAAGGGATTCAATATATTACCGAGGCGTGTCGAGGTAAGATAGAATCCCGTAGGCTGTAATGACGCTTTACTCCGTGGTATGTATAGGACTTTATTCACAATGATCCAGTATAAACGGAAATAATTGGGTTTATTTAAAGTTTTTCGCGTCAAACATTTTTATCAGGTAGGCATAGGCAACCTTTTCAAACAACGCATCCATCAACACTCCGCGCTCCGCGACAGCTGTTTAGATCAGATCACCTCTCTTCATACGTCATTTTCGACCCACGGACCGGAAGTCACATTATTTTCCAACCTGTAAGAAATCATTTACTTTACAATTTTCCAAAAGTTAGGAATGTATCTATTGCTAACTCATGGTGAATGAAAGAATTTTTTCCGAATTCTCTGTTTCTTCTGGGCTGTGTCCCACAGGCGCATGGGCGCCCGGAGGGGGGGGCAAGGGGGGGCATTTGCCCCCCCCTGGCTCCGGAGCAGCTGAATAAATTCTTCCTTACGAAAAAAATCTAACTATTGACCTGGCTATTTTGAAGTAAATTTTTATACATTTTGTACAAAATTACAAATTTTAATGAATTCCTTCAAAGTTGAGTTTAATTTTCAAATATATTTCCTTATTTTTCGCACAATAATTATTACCACCATTATTATTATTATTATTCAAAAAAATTTTCGCCTGCGGCGCTAATCTAAAGTACTTCGCAAATTAGGCCAGGTAGGTATGTGACGTTCTCTAACTAAAGCTATTTGCCCCCCCCTGACAAAAATCCTGCGGGCGCCCATGCACAGGCGTTTAGCTACTTTATTCTGGGACACCCAGTATAAATAAAAAGAGCACATTCATATTCATATTGACGATGTACGATAGGACCGGAAAGTCTTCATGTATTAATAAAAAGATTTATTATTATTATTATTATTCATATTCATATCGATTCACATTCATTCATATTCATTCACATTCACTTCGAACGTATAGTTTGATATTTGAATCATATCTAAATGTTACGTATTTCGCGTATGGGTTCGATTATAATTGAGACGATCGTTTTAAAACACAAACTGTTTATTACTGCATACTACAATCAATACACGCCAACAATTATTTACTTGGGAATATCGCTGTGTTTACTACTCGCTTTCAATCCCCTCGCTACCACTTCGCATTCCAGTTCAATAATGCTCGTGAGGCGACGATTGATGCCTTATATAGGTCCGACTGATTCATCTCAAATGTTGCATGCATTCTCCAGCAGTCTCCACAGTGACTCGACATACGATTTCCATACGACTCCCGAAAAATCTTGCACATTACCCGTATAATTCTGCCGTGCTCTCGAATCGGCGCCTCCGCCAAAATGAGCAGATGTGTCTTGATCGAGCGTTGAAGGTTCCCAATGCCAAGCCATCGCGTATACTTCTGGAAATGTCACGAGCTCCGCACTTGTATCTACACCGCGACCTAATGGATGGAAGAATCTGGAAAGATGGCGTGTTTACCAGAATGCACGGGATCACCGCTCGTAACAATATCTATAGAAGTTTCACGTCTTCCAAAGGTCCTTATTTAGCGCATTTTCCATCTTGTTAATTTTTCACTGGAAAACGAGTGGGCTGATTTCATCAGCATCACATACCTATAGGTATTAAGCCATCTGCGACTAGACGCAAGTTGTCTATGGAAGACAGTGAGAATTATTCAAATGAACAATGAGAACATTAAGGCGTTATAAATGCGTGTTCTCAGGCACGCACATCTATTTACAAGACCATTAAGAATGCCACAGATGTAAAGATAATGTCAATTAGTCAAAAATTAATGTCATGTAAGGTATGATTGAGCCTGAAAGTTACAAAATGTGAAAAGAATATTTCCATTCAATTTTCCTCAAGTTCAAGGTTTTGAGTTGGCAAACTAGACCTTAATAGGTCACAAAGAAGCAGCAAACTGAGTTAACAAAATGTAAACAAATCTAATTACCTAGTAGGTACTCTGGTATACGTACTCATCAATGCCAGTAAGTACTCATGTTTCAATTTGTATTTCACCCTGATGGGAGAGGAAAGATGTAATTAAAATAAATTAAAAGCAATTTAAGGCGTGTACTTACCTCAGATAATTAAAAAGGTATACCTATTGGCTTAATCGATATTACATTAAAATTACAACAGTAAATCAAAGCGTCCCACTACTACATAATTGCAATATTCTGATAAGTGAAGTATTCTTAGTGCAAAAATCATAAGAACGTCGTCCCAAATCCACCGGCATCTCAAGATGCCCTTGAGAAAGATAAAGTGAGAAAGAGATATTGCGAAAATCTGAAACCACTCACTTTACCGAGAACCACGAAAATTTCATGAGCATTAATGAAAATCCAGTGGTGTTTTGAAGGTGGTGAAAGGATTCATTTGGGGTCGCCCCATAAAATTGGCGATTCCATTAGTGGCACAGTCGAGGCACTAAAATGTACGGCAAACAATGGTTAGGATCGCGCTATGGCAAGTTTAATAACCATTAACTCATACCATATTCACACTTTAATTGTGTAATTGTGCTTTTACTGTGATTGTTTATAAACAACGCACAGCGACAATGCCGCTGATTTTTGAGGTTTTGTAATTGGCAACGGTTTCATGGAGTTGTACACACAATTTCCAACAAAGTTTTGTTTACGTTAACATTCTAAATTCATCGGTCCTGTTGTGCTGTACACAAATAGGCAGGGAGGCATCAAGTGTACTCTCACATGTACACTGGTATAAAATTCCAAATTCTGGCTGCATGGAGTCGTCTTCCTATACGCTCAGTTCCAATAGCGGCAAAGTTTCAAATATCGAAATAATTGGAGTCGAATCATTCGAATTTCAGAAGTTTTACTTTCCCGGCCCCACCAACATGGAGGGAAAGTATTGTAATCGTGCAGAAAAAAAGTTTTGAGATTTCACCGGATATATCCATTTTGAGGTCCCCCAAGTCGATTAAGACCATTTCCAGAATGATGTCTGTCTGTAGGTGTGTATGTGTGTGTGTGTGTGTGTATGTGTGTGATCTTCCACGATAACTGCCGAACCGTTTATCCGATCGATTTGAAATTTGATATGCAGACATGGTTTCGCCCTGGAATGACCGGATTAGTTTTTGGCTGTCATCTGTCAAACAGAAGTGTCACTATCAGCAAATGACAGAAGCTACATCTCACGGAACTTGACTTGCGATATGTCATTTGAAAGCCCTTGAAGAACTGTATTCAGAACAGTTAAAAGTATTTTCCTACCTGTTGTCTGTCAAATTATAAAAAATATCAAAGTCTGGAACTTTGCCATTTAATTATTCAAAATCTATAAAACAGATGTGAACCAAACCCGACAGGAAGCAACATTACCAAAGAATCAAACTAATGCTGAAGTTGGAGTTTCCCACCGTTTTCCGGACAAGCGCTATGAATTTTCAAAGTTTGGCCTGGCCGAATTCAGCCGGGCTTGCCTGTTCCTCGATTTTTGGCCTATTCAATTTTTTTAGCAACATAGCAACCAAACCGGTAGGTAACTACGTTTTTGTTACGAATCGTATCAATGTCAAAGTGACAACATGAACGCTGTTCTCGGCAGGTTCTCGGTGTTTTCTTTTGTATCTTCTTGCATTATTTGGGGCAACAGTGCGAACCGATCCTTTGTGTTGTTTGGGGCTCCGTAAACCCCCTTGTGTTTTCTGTAGTTTTAGCAACTCCAGTATGCTCATTCCATTGACGTATATGTACAAACTGTAATGTGTGCAGTTCCCTTATTTGATTCGGTACCAGGGCCCCATTCCCATGGTGTCTGCTGTTCAAGGCCCTGATGGGGCCCCCATCTGTGTCTATCAGATTTTGCCGTTTCAGGCCAAAACTGCGGCCTTGTGTCTTCTTGGGTTCGTCGAAGCCCTCTAGGCTCCTGGTGTCTACGGGTGTCTCTTGAAGCCCCACTGAGCCCCCTCTTTTTTTAGTTTTCAGAACTATCGTGCCTTCAGGTGTGGTTCGGACCTAACTTCTTGATGGGCTCGAAGTCTCATTTCAGAGGTCACCACTTGGGGGCCCTGAATTGCACTCAATTAGAACTCTGCCCCAGGTTTTCAATCCGCGACTGATTTTCACCGGCTATTTTTCAAACAATAATTTAGGTTGCATCATTGAAGGCAACCTGAAGAACTACCTGTAGCTCCAATCAAATCGAAATCAGGTACGAAAACATAAGGTCAGCCTGGAATGACCTGATTAGTTTTTGGATAGATGATTTCGATCGGGAGTCCTCAAGGGACACATTGGGTCTGGGCTTGTCTGGATGCAGCATTGCATTCTCCAAATTCGCAACAATTGTCTTCCTAGTTCTACCTTTCGAAGTATTTTATCACTATGGAAACCTAAGAACCTGTCACTTATTTTGTAGGCTCAACAATGGATGCAGAATGATCGCATAACGCACAACTTACTAGAACTTTTTCAATCAACTTTTCAATTAAATCCAACTTCCCCGAAGGGACGCCTAAATCAAACTCATTACTGACGTCCCTGAATACCGCCGGGAAAGTTTTGTGTCGCCCCACAACAGATTTTTTACAAGGGGTGAACTAAACTAGTGGAAACTTATTTTGTCAAGTTCTAGGCCTCAGGGGGAGCTTTCCAAAAAGGTTTTTTGGGGACCTCCAAGGAACTCTGAAAGAACTCAGCAGGAAAACTCGAAGGCCCTCAGTCGCAGTCCTCTTCTGCACACATTTCTTTAAGGGTTTACCTATTACTTCTCTCTATTATTTTTTTAAAGACTGATCTTCATACTGGATTTGAATTAACTGAAAAGGCATTACTTATTAATGAGTTGAGCTTTTTTTAACAAAGACTTTTTTCTACGTTTTTTGTTTCTGGCAAACATTTCAGGTGCAAAAGAAATAAGTTATTAAATCATCTCCACCCCTATCTAGGCCTAGGATCCCTTAGATATTTTTTTGGAAAACAATAGGAAATGCTTGAATCCTAGTCGACTTTTTGGATTCAAGGTAGGTCAAGGCTATTTCCCAGCTTGACTGATGTAATCTCATTAACATTATTTTCTTTTTATTGCTGTTACCTAAGAACATGCGTTGGTCTAAGGTAACTGTAAGACTACACTGGTTTATGAGCATAACATAATGGAAAAATTGTGTGTAGATATAATTATTAATGCAATCGTATATTATCTATACATCACACGTATACCAAATTAATAACTTACACGAATAATAACAATTATTTTAACAACCAATTTCTCATCTTCACTTACAACATCCCAATAATTAATGACCGTTCCGTCTCTTTTATGCGAGTCATAGCGCAGCATGATTTGATTTTTATATCTAAGTACATGTACGTAGTTGGGTACTTGATAATGAACCATGTAAAACAACAAGACAATTTGTCATTAAGACACATTTTCAAGGTGGTTAAACGAAACTATTGAAATGGTTCTCTGCCTCATTTGATCAAATTGGAAAATAATTTGCGAGGTACATAACGACAAAATAATCGTTGATTAAGAATAACTATTCTCGAAGCGACTGGGCTGCCATATCATAAAAACCAATTCGTATATTCAAACAGGTAAATAAGTTAGCATCCTGGTTGATTTTTCTTTCTAATCAATGATAATTACGACCTTTCAAACAAAATTTAGATCTAAACAATTCCTACAGCGGCATGTACCTACCTATACCCGCTGGTGCTGAGACAAGATAATTTAACGGAAGAAACTCATCTGCAAACAACTGTCAAAAGTGTCAAGGAACTAAGGAAGTGACGAAATTCAAATTCACATGGATTCACTTTCTTTTTCTTGCAATAGAACCGCACAAATTTTATGAATCGATCGAAGATACCTGATCGGTTTTTGAGGCTTAAACAAGTTCGTTTTGAGACAGCTCTATCAAAACATTGTCTTTCGGTAAATTGTGACATGACATGATAAAGTGCAATTGAGTAATAATAAGATGGTAGGTATATCGCCAGAAAATTTTTTAATGAAGACGTTATTCGTTCGAGCTATGATTAACATAAATTTGAATTGAGCAGGTACCTTATCTCAATGATATGATTGATGTTCCGCTAGTTTGTCCGTTCAACTTTTCTCGCGGTTCGTTTTATTCCTAAATTCATTACAACACAGAACCGGTAAAGAAGGCTCTCCGGCAGTATTCCGGAATTTGGGCCAATTCTTGAAAGATAATGTTGAAATATTGTCTTATTAGGTACTCAACTGCTAAACAAAAAACAGAGATATTCCAAGATTTGATTTCAATTCAAATTGAAAATTTAGTTGACGCACTTCGATATTGCATTTTGCTGGTTGTTTGCAGTCTCGCTGATAATTATTTAATTCCAGCTTACTCGCTGGTCGTCATGCCGTGAATCTTGTGTTCGAAAATGCTGAAGGTGTCTTCCGGGTAGGCCTCGAAGGTTCTCGTTGCTTCCATGTTCATTTGCGAGGGCTCCATCGGCTTCGCAAATATACTTGAAAGATCTCGATGCACGGCTCCTCCACCAGTAGTGTAGGTGTGTTCTTGTTCGCACGTCAAGGTCTCCAGCTAAAATTATAGAATGATGTATGCTAGTGTGGAATGCGAAAGGCTCTTCATCTTAGTACTGGTATATTATCTTCACTGGACTGTTCTACAAGCGTAAAATAGTCCTTTTTAACAAAAATTTTTCTGAAGAATTCAAATAACTGATCAGTTCTTGTTCTTGAACTGGAACTGAGGTAAGATCACAAGATGTCAAAATTCATTAGCCCTTTAGGAAATAAAATGGCATCTTATCTCACATTATAATGACCGCCCATATATCAGAAGGCCACCCAAGTTTCTTTTTCTAGGAACGGCTTGCCGCTACTTATAAAGTTTCGCTCTCGAAAGTTTTAGTCGCTTACCTATATTATTATTCTGACATATTCAGCACCGGTTGCTAGTCTATTCGCGAGAGCTCTAGAACAGTCAAGTGGCTTCGCGAATATTCGAACAGGCTCTCGATGCACGGCTCCTCCGCCAGTTATGCAGGTATGTGGTTCATTCGCGCTTCGTGATCTCCAACGAGTGTCGTTACGAAAAATAAAATACCGGACGTGATGAGTGTTTTGGCGTGTTCAATTTGTTCATGATTGATGATGAACGTAAATTATTTCACTCTACATATTTTCAATTTTCTGGTAGGTACTGTGGTGTCCAACCCAAGATCTTAAAAGAAAATCATCAATTGGAATAAATCGGCGTGGGTTGGAAAATGTCAAATTAGCATTACAGGCGATATGGGGAAAGACAGCACAAGGGATAATGGTGTAGTCGTGCCGCATTCCAGAGTAGCGGGGTTTGTATAGAAGAAGGGAGTAACACTTGCGGAGTGTAAGAACAGGGAAAGCTGAAGGAGAAACGGGCCGACGAGAGAGACTTGTGAGTGGGCGCTAGAAAACACCAGACGTGTGTGTGTGAGACGCAAAGTTTAGATTTGTGAAAAGAGCTAACGAGGTGTACCAGCCTAGTAATTGATAATTGTATTGCATCACTGACAAGAAAAAAAAACAGACTACATCAAGGCAAGTTACCTTCTATGTTATCACATGATTATTGTTCAAAAGGGTGGAAGTAATTGTTTTGTGTATCAACTTTATTTATTAGGTTGGTTCTGTGTATTTTGAACAGCCACAGGTCGCTTCGAAATACACTGGCGTGCAAAATTAACGCGGCACTGAAATTTTGCCATAACTTTGAAGTCGGTTTTCTTTTGAACCATTCGTCTGATTTGAGAAATTCTTTCGAGTGAAAAGTTGATTCCTCAAGAATAACAGTGTGTAAGAAATAATCGAAAAAAGTCGGTAATGGCTATATACCGGGTGTGACATTAGTGTTGTGTTTTCTTCCTCATCTTCAAAGCCCCACATGGAGAGTACCATTTACAGTAAAAGATCACGGTTCATGACCAACTGTACCCTGGTTTTTTCTCAACATTCCTGTTTATGTTTCATTTCATTATGTCAATTTTTAAGGAATATACAATTTTTTCCTTTCCACATCATGCTTTTTCTCTTTTTGAGGGTTAGTCACTATTCAAGAGGAGGAATGTGTCCATTGCTCTTTGCTAATTCTAGTCACAAAGTTGCACCGGATGGTGCCCGCTTAGAAAAATCTTCATCCCTTCATTTGTAGGCTATGTATCGGGTGTGGCATTATTAGTGTCGATCTTTTCGATATCTTCGAAGCCCTCTGTAGAGAGTACCGGCAAAAGTATAGAATGGCAAACTGTACCTACCGTTATCCTTTATTGATATTTTTTATCTTTTGCCCAAATATCCATGTTTTGGGGGATATAAAGAGGTATTTCTGAATTAGAAGAAATTTCTCGTATGACGTATTTCATAGTGGGTAGCTGTGCATCCACACTAATGATGCCACACCCGGTACATAGCCTAAAATTGAGAGGATGAAGATTTTTGTAAGTGGGCACCATTCGGTGCAACTTTGTGACAAGAATCACAAGAGGATGGACACATTCCTATTTCTCCTCTTGAATAGTGACTAACCCTCAAAATGAGAAAAAGCATGATGTGGGAAGAAAAAAATTGTATCTCCCTTAAAAATTGACATAATGGAATGAAACAAAAACAGGAATGTTGAGAAAAGACCAGGGTATAGTTGGCCATGAATCGTGATATTTTACTGTTGCTGGTACTCTCCATGCAAGGCTCCAAAAATATGGGAAAAAACACATTACCAATGTCACACCCGATATAAAGCCATTATTGACTTTTTTCGATTAATTCTCACACAGTGTTTATTCTTGAGGAATCAACCTTTCACCCGAAAGAAGAATTTCTCAAATCAGACGGATGGTTTGAGAAAAAACCGACTTCAAAGTTATGGCAAAATTTTAGTGCTGCGTTAATTTTGCACGCCAGTGTAGCTACAAGACATCGAAAAGTAATATAATTTTCCAGGTCATTTAATTGAAGGTTCACACCTAATTGCATACCTGGGTAGATGTAACCCACGTGACACAGAGCTGAGGGCTTAGTCTGTGAGTTGAAAATACAGCACCAGATGGACGTAAATTGATCAAACTAAGACACCCCAATTTTATGTAAGTTATTTGATCGGTGATTGGAATAATGGCTATAATTTCGAAGTACAAAGACCATACTTCATGGGTAATAGTCTCTCTCTGAGTGGCGTGATCGATTGTGTCTCTGAGTACAAGTGGGACTTCGTTATGGTAGAGTTAATTGAAATTAAAGAGTTGATTGAAATTATAAGTTAATATTAATTCTGCAATGAATCAAACTCATCCCAAGTGCGCTATGGAATTTGGCTCACCTATATCTTTTCAAGTCAGGAAAAATACGGGAACGGGAATTTATTTTGAGAGTGGATTGATTTATGCGTGGATCTTTGCAGGCAGTTAGGATAAATTTCAATTTCAGAAACCGAATGTACATTGAATCAACTCAGTCCGCATCGGTTATAGCCAGTTCAGAGTGTGTTGTACAATAATTGATTCTAATGAAGTAATTGAGGTTCACTAAATTAAATGACCGATCATTGATTATTCGGTAAATAAAGGAGTTGTGGTTTCAAAGACTTTGCTCAATCGCAATATAGTATTTACACCTGTTAAGAAATGAACATTTATCCATTTATTAATATTTATTTGATTGCCCTCTTCCAAAAGAACCTGGGAAACTAGGATGATTTGGGAATCAAAAGTGAGTTGGAAATTTATTTGAATGATTCAATGAATGAGGATTAGGTAAAATCTACGGCACAAAATATACAACGTAAGGGTCATAGTTTGTCTGATTAATTAGGGGAAGGAGGTTTTTATCACAGTATACATATATTACTGGCATTTTGGAGATTGCGTGAATAAATTACGCGCGTTGTTGAGGTCTTTTGGGAGCGCTCCTTTAGCATTTCATGAAAAGTCATACCCTTCAGGATGTTCCGTTCTCCGAGACTTCACTAAGCACACGTTCCCTTCTAGTGTTACAGAGCAAGAGCCTTCCAGAACCTAGGAAAATGTTGCCGACAGCGATCACACTAAAAATGGTTGGAAGTGGATTACATTGCAGGAAAATTTTAAAGTCGAAATGGGAGTTCTTCATGAATTCCAAACTTCTACTGAGAAATGGGAATGGGATGAAATATCTATTGAGGCTTCTGTTTTTTGTAATAAAGTGTCATCATGACTGATTTTCGAAAGTGAAAGATGAAAGGGGCAGCAAATCTACAGCTCTACCACGGCATGCTGCTCAGTGCTCATCACTGTTATACTGTCGTAGGTACATATACCCTCATATACCATACACCTTCCACACCCCACAATACTACCAGGACCAAATCGGGATTCTTTCTTTTGTAAGCTTGAGCAATTTTACACTGATGTTGCGTCTGAGACGGCTGCCCAAGCTAGCACGATGAAGATATAACGGAGACGGTTTTACGACTATAAATTATTAGATATAATATCTTTATAGTACACTAGACCGTAGAGCGATAAAATTATTTCAAATTATTATGGCAGTCGCAATCGCTAAATAAACACTAAATGAGATCCATAATTATTTCATCAGAATGTTACCGTTTCTAGTGACTAAGTTGAGCCCAAGCTACTAGGTATAAGACCGTAATGCCACAATATCAATTCAATAAGTGGTGCTAAAACATGTTCGAAAGTACCTATACGCATTTCAAAACACATCTTCGAAGATTTTTTCATGCTTGCAACAATGAAAGTGGCATTCTGCAATAGACGTGCTCAGAATGTTTTACCGAAAATCCATTTTGCATAATAACAATTATGTCGGTGAGACGCAGACCAGACTGTCCGTAATTACGGGTGCATGCCTGAAATTACGGTATAGAGTAAAGAGGATATATTACACGTAACCAGCGCCCACCTTGACCTCAACTATGTCATCATAATATTTTGATATGTTCGATGATCTTCTATATTATCACGGAATGTAGGTGCGCGTAATAACAATAATTATTGGTAATGATCATCTTTTGATCTTTACGCGTGCATGGCATATACAAAACCGCGCGCATTTTCCATAATTAAGTGCAATCAAAGTGTGCTATATGCTCAAGAAAGGACCTCCGCGCTGGGTGAATATTATAATTTATGAACCTAATTTCGTAGTCATGAGTTTTCATCGCTGGGATGTTGAAGGGTAATTTGTGTAGTAATAATTGGAAACGTTGCGATAAATCTCATATGAGGTACCTATAGCACCTCTAAGGTGCATCATTATGCGCCAAATTGTACCTAAATGTCATAATCGCACTTTAAGCATCAGATAAAACACAAATTGTCGTAATTACGTATATGAATTTTTGAACCTGTGGTTTAATCTTTGGCTACATCAACTTATTTCGAGATAAAGACGAAAACGGTAGGAATTGCAACTATGAAATTGTTCGTTGTGTAAAAATGAAGGTTACAGTGTCCGAAAAGCTGGGTAAAACCTGAAAGAAATCCAAAAATAGGTACCATGAACTTTACTGGTATTGACAATTAGACACGTTGCTTGAAGACTTGATTATTTCCAATTCGAATCAATCAAAAACTTACTATTGTGAGACTTTATTAAGGTTTTGATAAATTACACATTGTGATATTTAACAAAAACGATATCGACAATGAGAACTCTATAGAGTGGAGTGCTTGGAGAAGGACGGCCGGCGCTTCTCAAACAGCAATAAATGATTTCGAGGATGAATTTCCTTGACAGCACGCACCAGTATACAAACTAATTTTT
The DNA here is from genome assembly GCA_949128115.1 of Anaspis maculata. Classification (NCBI taxonomy): domain Eukaryota; kingdom Metazoa; phylum Arthropoda; class Insecta; order Coleoptera; family Scraptiidae; genus Anaspis; species Anaspis maculata. The sequence goes on from OX421962.1 coordinate 94,591,265, forward strand.
GTACTCGAAGTATACAGGTGATGCGTCTAGTTAATGACTGTTATAATGACCCACTTTTGTATATGTGTATTTATGATACGACCCCAAAGCCGACAGATCCATCATCATCGCCGTAATGTTACCCAAGCAAGAACAAATCAATTTCCAAAAGGTCCATCATCGATGGTGGATGCTGGATGACGGCCATTCATCCGAATGGTGTCAAGAATTTCGCCCATGTGCGAGGTGGCTGGCAAAATTTTCACCTTGTTCTACTCCATTATATGAGACCCGATCTGAGAATCTATACCTTTACACTTAATTATTTGACGAACGCACGTCTAATTAATGTAAATTACTTGAAATGGATGGGTTAAGTAAGCATTGCAACACGACTCTGTATATGAGATATAACGCTATCATCATTCATTCATATTTTACAACACCATACAGTTCGGTCGTGCGCGAGATTCTGCGAGATCCTTCGCGGAATGAGAAAAAAAAATACCCTTTTATCACTGGAAAGTTAGGGCTATGAGGAAATGCTACGGCGAAGAATGTGTACTGACGCATCAAAGAGAAAGCTCAAATAGAATTCGTCTCTTCAATTCGTTTTTACAATTCGTCTAATAAAAATCAGCAGGTGCGAGGATAAACAAAACTTCCAGTAATAATTATGCATTACCATACAATGGAACATCATGGTCATTGACATCTCGCTACAGTATACTAAGTAATTTGAATTATTATACTACATCTTGCAATAATATTAATAACATTAAATGCCCGGGTGCTAACAATGCGGTTATGGTTTCCCAGTCGTGCAAGATGGCATGAAAACGCTTTACATGAAAAAACATGAGACAAAGCTGCGGCATAATTTGCCGGAGCTGCATGCAGAAAAAGCTTTATATCTGGGGTTTTCACTGGAAGCCTTGAGAATGATGCAAACGATGCGTGCATCCATTTGTTACAGTGATGTAATCTTGACACGTGTTGGATTTTATCTTACAGTTACTATAACAAAAAATTTGCAAAACTATTTGTTGCGCATCCACTATTTGAGATAGTGTGTGAGGTTCGTTGTTTATCGGCTATCGGAGTTTCCATGAGCTGCTAGGCTATCTAAAATATTTTGCGGGATACACGAAAATCATAGGTATAGACAATACAAATAGAAAAGACCATATGTCGTCACGGATTTTTACGGTTGCGTAGGAACCAGGCGGGTCCATCATTCAAAACAAGGTTGGTTGATTTTTGATGCCCCAATATCCGTGACGACGGTGGTGATAACATATGGTCTTCTCTATTTGTATTGTCTATACATACTGTGATACTGATAGATTTTACGGCTGCAATATGACTGAGTGTATACTGCTACCAGCAAGAAATTTCGTTCATAAATGTCTCCCTTTAATCCATGTTCTTTTGAGTCACTGGAGGTGGGTGGGTACGTGAATACTCATAATATTGATAATATCATTGGTAATGAATAGGGTAGTGACCGACTTTTTCTGATTATTTTTTTATAAAGTTCACTTCTTGATAAGTGACGCTTATATAGTTGACAGATTTTTTTTGTAAGTTTTCTTGATAAAAAAATACGAAAGTTTTCGATCATTTCAAATTTGGCGCCATGACGTCACAATCTTTCATAGGCGGAGAAGCAGGCTTGACAACACTACAGAACTTCCTACAAAAAGCACTAGCTTCAACACGTCAACGCTCATAACAGCTAATTGTTATATTGTTAACGCTTTGTGTATCTGTGCGGAGATTCGTGTTGTTTAGTGGTTTGCTTGAAAATATGGAGCCCGATTATGAACAGGCGACTTCCCAAAATTTACCCATGGTAAAATCTTTCATGATTTATGAATATTTCAAAACTACATCAGACTTCAATGGTTATGTTAAGCTGACAAAAGTGGCAAACGTCAACACTGACACACAGGCAACAGAGGTGGGGTCAGCCCCACTACTGTAAAAAGATTGCAACGTCACAGCCCGCCTTACAGCTCGGTAGATTTGAAATCGTTCGCAAAAGTAGCCACTTTCAAGGCAGATTTTGAGACACTTGGAACTTTTTTTTTCGAATTTTCACGAAACGTAGTCTTGTTATTAAGGCTCTACATTCGATTAGTATGATTTTTTTTATATTTTTCGATGGTGGTCACTACCATATTATACCTTTACCATAAGCAGCTCGAAAAGACATGAAAAGTGAGTAGAGAAAAATAACATCAACATCAACATCAACGACATAAAAAAAAATGGCCGCAACGGTACAATAATAATGTTCTATAGGGTGCCATATTTTTTCATCATAAAAAGTTTGGTTAGTAAAGTTCTCATTTGAATCATTATTGCCGAACAAGGTCAAGTTTAAAACATCGCGGGTGAGGGAAAAATCTGCATAACGGAAGGCAAGAGTGAAGCCCTAAATTTTGGAGATCCTCCAGCATCTGCGAAAACTTTGCTCATTAAATATGTATCACAGCATACCATCACCATTTTTTTTTCAAATATATCCTGGCCTGAATATTCGAACTGAGTTGTGGAGCCACAAACGCCATTAAAACTTAATTTCCATCCATTGTAACATTGAAATTTCCTGCGCAAAGGTTCATTTAACAAGCATGACTACCGATTATAGCAGGAAATGGACTAAAGGAAAGCCAAATTACGTATCCATATAATTAGAGGGTTCGTGTGAGATGTACCTTAAAAAATGCGTGTATCCGTTGTACCTGAGCTGAGTGGAGAAATTATTGACCAATCCTTGCGCAATCCATTTGCATGCTATTAGGTTTTTGTTTTTATCAACAAGGGTGTCTTGAAACAAACTTCATGCGTATATGAGAAGTTTATAGTGTTATTTATCTTGTATCTACTTGTTACAAATTGTTGTTGACTGCACCGATCTATATCTCATAAATAAATAGCAGTACCTACATTACTGTTATGGCACGTATTTATAGTAGCTCGTAGATGGTCGATGATTAGAGATGAAGTATACGAGTACGTTTGTTCGTTTGTGTTGAAATCGTTTCTCACCATCAAGGTTGCAATTATCAGGCACGCACCCATTTATTAACAAAATAATTAATTATTACGGTTCGTTCCAGTCAAATTTTTTATAATAAGATGGGTAGCCATATCATTTGAAAAGACCCATATTTGGTATGTAAATGATACAGACCTCTATGCTAGATGTTTAATTTTCCAAAACGCGTTAGACTTTCTCCAGAAAATCAAAAGCCGAGACTCGTGCTTTCGTAATTTCGTCCGAGAGGTTTGCTGACATTGCGGCATGCAAAATAATAGTGAAATTATTAATAATCGTGGTCGTTGTTTACAATTACATCATTAACTATGACCTTGAATTGCGGAGAAAGCATTACCGGAGGAAGTGTTTGAGGAGTGCTCATGACATGGAGTATTGTACTTGATGATGAGTACATACTTCTGCAGAATGTTTAGAATTTTGTAAGATGTGTCTCGTGATATTCATTTCGTAGGTATAGTCATTCTTGCGACACATAAAAAAAAATTACATATTAGTTAGGGATGAGATTTTCGCAGGGTTTAATTTGCGTTTTCCCATCATACATACACAGGGCTTGTAATCTGCGGCTTTCTACTCTAGTTATATTATATTGAATCCCTTGGCTGTAATGAGACGCTTTCCACCTCGGTATGTAATATACTATCAGTCACAACCACTGTGGTAATTGATTGATTACATACAATATAAGAGGGCGAGGAAGTGACTTATTACCTACTCTGCATGCAGGAAATGAAGATCTGGTAGATTTGGAAAAAAAATCAGAATAATGCATCCAGTCAAATAATGAGAATGCAGATTAATCAGCATTACTTAAGTGAGTAAAAATCGACCGTGATTTGATCGGCCGATCTGGAAGTTACGATAGAAAGTGGATTTTCAAATTTCCTAAGGTGATCCTGTAAGGTGAGTACATGATGATGAGTAGAATAGTACCTATACATAGCCTCGAGGGAGAATGCATCATTCCTGCCTCGAGCTGAGAGGCTCTTTTCGTGCTTAGCGGTAATGATGCATTTCCCGTCTCGGTATCTCTTGTACTATTCTGTACCATTTTCGTTTTCGAAGTGATCGGATCAGCGTAACTACAGGGGTCACTTGTGACTTTAAAAGGAAGACGGCTATTTATAATGGCGTGCTGGCTTGAATTTTATTTTTCATTAGTAGTGCATGATCGAGGCGGAGGTGGAAACAAAGATAGGTAGATAAGATAAGTTTTATTGATGTTTACAACATATCAATGCTTACATAAGTCAGTTCAAAAATACTGCATTACTTTTATAGGTGTATAAAATAAGAATATCCGGTAGGCAGGTACAACATTGCAGATGACTGCAAGAACATTCTCTATTATTTATTTAAACATACGAACATCAAACAATTGAAATACCGCACAAATAATTTATCACAAATCTTTTAGATCAGCTGCAAAAAATTTAAAATCGTTCTCTTGAACTCATTTTCTTCAAGAGATCGAACTTTCAAGGGCAGCCCACGAAACAAACTAAGCGACATGTACTGAGGAGACCTCTGTGTGCAGGCAAGGCGATAGCAATCCAGAGGCAGGTCCGTCTTGTGGCGTGTTCGTCAAGAGACGGCAGAGGTAGACCCAGGTTAAATTACTACTCCCATATAATTAGGGATGTAGGATGTTCAACCTTTAGGGACATGGGTAGGTTAGCGCAGGAGAGAAAGGGATGGAAGTACGCATCCAACCAATCTCAAGATTGCGAGCTCTTTATTGATGCGCCAACTCGAATTGTTGTAAAAAAGACAACACTTTGAAAAAAAAATTGTTTTGGCGGCGCATCCGTCATTTTCGGACGTATGTTTCGTCGCATGATCGGCTGTTGAAGTTATATTTGGGAGTCTCATGTTGTAGGGGGTTGTTTTCTAAAGTCAACAACATTGCATTTCTCGCAAACGATAATTTTTCCTATAGTTTCAAGCAATGTAGGGCGTATCGTCATAATAAGCTCTGGTTGATGACCTTGGACAGTTTTTCTTGGTCTTTCACGTTAACGCATCGGAACAACGGGTTCTACCTTATTTGTTTCTTGGAGATTTCCAACCAAAGGTCGCAAAGCAGAGGGTGTGTTTCCAGCGGTTTTTCTAGATCGTCCAGGCTGGCAATTAGAGAAGAAGTGGACCGGAGTTCTAAACTTTGAACTCTTGAGGATGACGATCAATGCAGGACGGGTCTTGAGAATCTTTGTATAGTTTTCTTGCGCTGACTGAGGTGTTTCAGCGGGAACTTTCAATCGAGAAGAGATTTCTGTGATCATTTTCATTATTTACCACTCCTGCAAAGGCACGAACGATACTGTGAGGTGTACTCAGCTCTCTGCCAAAATCGAGGGAAGCAAGACTATGTAACCTGTAGCAATGCTAATGGTTGAATTCGTTGTAAAACAAATGGCTGATAGGAATTCTTGCCATTTTCCATGGCCAGTTGATACCAGCAATGATAGACAGCTGCATCTTAATATCTAGTTTTCTTCGTTCTTCGGAATTAGTTGAAGGGTGATATGGTAAACAGCGGCGTTAAGGTTTGCTCGACCCCCAAGCAATTATTACTTGATGCTGCATTACTTTAGAAAATAAGTAGAACTGGACACCACTACCGCTAAGTATATGGCAGGAGGCGCCGTATACCAAAGAATGATTTCAATGATTTCCTCCATTAGACAGGTGGCGCAAACTTCAGCAGTGAATTGCGCTAGTGAAAGAATTCAAATTCATCATATCTTCCACAGGAAAATCCACTCCTCTCCACCGATCACTGGTGGAGAAGGATTTCCCAGGTTCATCGCCAAGCTTTCGAATCCTTGACCCTTTACCAAAGTACGGAGCAGATCAGCGGGCGTCGAATTACTTGGATGATATAGCTGACAAGATGTGGAATTGTGAAATGTGTTGCATTTGAAGTCATCGGGGATCATAAAGCAAATTTTTCTCTATTAGTCGAAGTCTTGGGAGGGAATTTATCCCCTCATCCCCCTGTGGGTACGCTCGTGGTGATGATGATACACGTTTTGGCGACCATAAAGATACTCAATTTGGATGTCGAATGCTAGCTTGTGGAGTAACATAAGGAAAAGACATGCTCCAACGGCATGCAAAGGCTCATTCGTAACATTTGATATTGAATGGCTGATCTGCTGTCGACACCGGTCTTTGGTCTTTAGCAAAACAGGCGAGAGCATGGGGCTTGCTTCAAGACGCGGAATGCTCCCTCCTGTGAAAGTCCCCATGTCCAGATAGAATTTTCTTTGTGAGATTGCTCAAGGAACTTGAAATTCAAGCGGGAGCATTTACTTTTGATACTCGACTACTGGGAAGACGTAAGGAGAATAACGACTACTTCCTTTAATGATGTGAATCGAGTGATTCGGTCTTACTTTGTAGTGCAGATCTCTTTGGCGGAGGCAGTAGCTAAGGCGGTAATGCATGCGACTAGAATCAAATTGGTCAAGTTGGTGACGTGTTCTGCGAAAAGCGTTGCTCCAGTTTTCATCAGGAAAAACACAGGTGCTGTTCCAATCAATCGTTGAGACACTGGAGTCATCTCAATAAAGTTGACTGGCTTCATCTGGCCGAAGAGTAACGCCCTGGTTGACTCCCAGCTGATCTGACTTGGCGGGTGGTGGTCTGGGCTGCTGTCTCGGGTAAGTTGACTGGTTAAGTTCTCATATTGAACAGTATTATATCTCAGAACAGAACATATCTATTGCCAAAGAAACTGTAACACATTCCTTTAATGTCCAAGGGAAGATTCGCGTTCAGGAAGAAATACCATTACCAGCGCCGGATTATGAAATTTTGCGCCCCGGGTCTGATAACAATTTTCCACCCCTACCCCTCAATGAATTCAATAAAACACTTTTTAATAAAAGCGTACGGTCTGATAGCGAAGTGAGCCACATCCAAATTTCAACGTAAAAATTGTTGACCTACTTGGAATGCTTTGTAGAATGAGATTTTGCGCCCCCTTAGACCCCCCCCCCCCTAAATCCGGCGCTGATCATTACAGAAGTATTCTGAGGGGTGTTTTTTTGAATCTGGCGTCAAGCATGCTGTGCTCCGGCCGACTGAGGCTCTTTTCGGCTTAAGCACAGCATACTTGGACGCCAGATTTAAAAAAAACACCCGTTACTTTCGTGATCTGACACGGCAAGAAGCAGTGGCGCCGAATAGACCTTTATTTGTGGCGCTCGCCATACCTCAAAATAGGGGGGGGGGGTCTGGAGGGAAAGAAGAAAAAATGGAAAAGAAGGGGAGAGAAGAAGGGAGGAGAAGAAGGGAGAGAAAGAAGAGGAAAAGAGAAACCCAGCAAATCATTGGATATTAGGATTATTAGGTACATTGAATCTGAATGACAGTTATTTACGATGTACCTAGGTAATAGGTAACGTATGATCAAAACCATTTTACCTCAAGAGTGCTATGACTTTTTTTTTGTCTCTTTCGATTGTTGGTAGTATGTCCTGCAATTTACTTCAGAGTGACATCTGCATGTTATTTGAAAATCTTCAATGCATGTCGGTGAGGAATACGACCACTCTTCGTTTCCCAATTTTGAGCCATTTCAAAAATAACTTATAATGAAAGCTTTTTATCGACCTTTTTATTCAGTTTCAAACATTTTCAGATACGGACATTGGCATTCAACAGTTTATTCACTCAGTATGGTCGCGATTATGGCCAACCTTTGATATACCGTGTGATCCAAACCATTCCGAATTGGGGTGGACTAGACTATGCCCTAGCGAAAAGCAGTTTTGCATCCCAGAATTTGGCCATGTCACAGTCTACCCCAATTCGAAATGATTTGGATCACACGGTATAAAATATTGATAATTTTATAGCACTTTAGAGGCATGCAAAAAAGTTTTGACCATAAATCGTATACGGATTTCAACAGCCAATTAAATGGACTAGGAAAATCTTACGATCTTATGATCTCACAAAAAACTTTCGATTTTTGTGCCTAGCTACATTGCGCTGCACTGCACACTACATACTATTCATATGGAATGGCAGGTAAGTTCGTTTTATTGCTCTTGATAAAACTGGGGCCCAATTCAACAAGAGCGTCTTAATGAGACAAAGCTCTCCGACCACCGCAACATCGGACGGTCGGACCGAAACTGCACAGACGCCACTTTTGCCTCTATTGAGGGCTCATCAGTACACGGACATTCAGTCAAACTATCCGATGCTGTGGTAGCCAGAGATCTCATGGTATTATACACCCAGGAGGACTCCTAATATGTGAGTCCTTCAATCGGCGCCATCTATCAAAGGCATTCCGCAGATGCTATATTTCAAGGCATCAGGCATGCGAGGGAATTCTAACAGAGTTCCAGGTAAAGCAACACCGTCGCCAAGAGCATCGATGGTAGGTATACACATGTATACTCAAGCCGAGTAGAGCAATGTTAAAAGACGCTGTATGGTCCTAAGAGGCGCAATATTTATTTATATTTGCATGTTTGTTGTCTTTTAAGAGTGTCTTACCCGGTTTTACCCACAAACTACACAGCAATATTTTCTGTTAGAGTTCCTGAACTTGGAATTTAGCCCATGTCATCTAGGTAGGTACTTGAAGGGGTATATTCAAGAGTTTTCGAAAATTTCTCACTTTGAAAAGATAATGAAATCTATATGGACAATTTGGTCAGCGGCTTCCCTTTTTTTGCTTATTATTGTAATTATTATTATTATTTTTAAAAATTTCGCCTGCGGCGCTAGTTGCATGAGTGGGTCTTGAGGCCCTCCGGCCCGACTGTAGCGTGGCAATAGGGGGGGGGTCTGAAATTTTCTTCGCCATAGTAACTTTTTATGAGTTCGGCGCCACTGGCAAGAAGTTGTGTTGCGAAAGATCGTTCGATCGCCCAGAGACGACTAAAGTAATCTGCACGTTTGAAGAAACACCAGGGATAACTTGACCCAAGGAATCATTGTGCAACTTGTTTCTAGCTACGGAGAACTTTACGCCAGTGTCGACGAAAGCGAGTCTGACAAACCTAGAAATTGACAGATGTAGAAAATCGTTATCTTTCTTGAATTCAGAATGGATCACATGTCGCTGACTTCCAGAGCGTCTCTTTGCAAGAATTTTTGACAAATATTCTTCTTATGGCCATAGTTATGACAAAAATGGCAACTTAGTTTTGATGCATCGTCTTTGAAGGTGTGGGTGTATCTTTCTTCGGCTTGTAGTTTTCGAAATTGGATGCAACCGATATGCTTTGTCGTAGTAAAGTCGGTGATGCTACCTCAGTTTTGTGTTACCTACGGTGTGTTAATCTCGGTACTTTTAGTGACCGAGGAAAACGATATTCCACAAAAAATAACAAGAAGAGTAATGCTGGCGAATAGAAGCTATAGTAGGCTCACTTGTACTGTGACTCCAGTTGGCTGGGCAAATTTTCTACTTTAGCATTGTAGGCTTGCCGCCTTTTCACCTGGTGTGAAACTGACTTCTCTGGAAGGGAAGTTATATTACTTACCAAATTGATATTAAAATATTGGAAAACTGACCTGGTCGTATGTAGAAGTGCGACTAGGGGGACGCAGAGCTGTGTTACTGTCATGTAGACACCAAAAGAGCACGGGGCGGCCGCAAATCTAAGTCATCTTGACGGCGCCGCGCCGGCGGTCCATTCAGGGTCGACAAAAATTCGTCCCGGAAAGCCCTAAAATGGAAGCAAATTGCAAATTGAAGGTACTAACATCAATTTTGGTCCAATACGCAACTTTGAGCGGCTGAGTTTTTTGAAATTTGGTTTAATTTACTTTTTACACGTAAATTCTTTCGCCAATGACAGACTGCACGGCGATCCTTGTATCGCCCATAATTCTTCTGGGTTTGGCTTGTATTTTTGACTGGAGGAGGCGAAAGGGTTGATGATTGCATGAGGCCCCTTTTTTGGACAAAGGGCATTGTCAACTCTTGAATTTGAAGCATCGAAAGTTGAACCGGCTTTGAGAGGTTGGGAATATTTTTCACAACTGTCAAATGTCAAGGCTCTCTTGATCTATTTGTTCATTGGCTAAAATTAAAAACATGTCGAAAAATTGTTACATTTTTCAATAAAATGAAAAAAGCGTCAGACATCACGTCCCGCAAAAATGTTCCGGCTATCTGCAAAGGAAATACGCAAAAAATGTGTTTCAAAACTGGTCCGGCCAGAGCAGCCAATTGCAAAGTTTTGGGGATTTTCTATATTTCACATTTGGAAACTTATAGAAACAAAATCTCACAGCCGACTAGAATCACGGTACAAGTGAACCTACTATACTACGCCGTTATCCTACGAGAACTCCTGCGGTTGAGAACCCTGAGGAGCAAAAACATCAAACAAACTGTCTTATAGAACAACCCTCAGACCAGTTTTGTACGGCGCTGGGGACGTGGCGATTGACAAAAAAAAAACTGGGCAAAGTAATATGTTCGTAAGGAAGGCATAGGGAAAGATCTATGGTGAATATAAGGAATCAGAAGAAATATACAGGAAAAGATATAGAGAAGAATTAGCGAAAGTACGAACCAAGCACTTCGCGCGGCAATTCGGTGGCAGTGGTGTTCATGTTCAGGAACACCACATTTACATTATGCTATATTATGAAAATGAAAAGCCGAAGAGCTCCGAAAGAATTATAGAAGCAAAGGTGATGGAGGGCCCTTAGTGGGATGTAAGGGCCAGAAAATGAGTGAATTATATTTCATGTAAATATTATTGATCCATCTTCATTATTGTGCGCAGGTGAACATTGGGCAAACAATAAAAACCAGGCATTCTGATGAAAACTCCAGCTTTACATGTTTGTAAATTTTGTACGTTTGGCTCTAAACATATTTTGTATATTCCTGCAGCATTTTTATGAATTTATGATATATACAAAGTTTATGTTTCCTTCAGAATGCCTACAGGCGCGAATTTATGCCGTTTCGATTTCCACATGCTTCACTTCGAAGCGGCAAACACTGCTCTTATTGAATAGCAATAAATGTGCTTCAAAATGTTATTCACCATGAGTATACATTTTGAACAAATATAAACTCTCCTGAATGATGTATTGCGTTAAATAATAAATGTTCTTGGTGTGGGTCGATGTTGTGACTGAAATCGTAACTTGAGCCCATTAAATTTTCATTACGTTTCGCTTCTCTGATGTATATCGTAACTGGTATTGATCTGAAGTTTTGGCAAAGTTAACCAACCCGAAAAACGTACCTACCTACCTAATTTTTCAAATAAATTAGTCTCAAGATGTCCTATTCCCTTCGCTCTATCCCCGTTCTCCTTGATAAACAAGTGATGAATGAACTGAGCTAAGGGGGGTTAATCTATATTTAGCAATTACTTGTCTCGTTAAGAGGGTTGACCTTGGCGCGAACGGAACAAGGTTAGGCATGATTATGGGGAAGCACCAAATTAAATATGAATGAAACTTCGATCGACATCAGGTGACCGAATAAGGGTGCGTTTTCCCCGCGACACCGGTTCCCTATATGCCTCCGAACACGAATTGAAATCATCCCCCTTGCCATCGGAGTTTCGGCGTTTATTTCCTTTTGCTTTTGTACCGCGGCTATAGGTACAGTAAAGGTGTGCGCACACAAAGCGGTTTTTCTGGGTTAATTTCGGTAATTAACGTGAAAGAGCTGGCGGGATGAAATAAAAACGGGCATGAAAAGAACACTGCCAATGATTAATTCCTCTGCAAAACTCCCATCGCAGCTTTTAAGGATGATATCCAAAAGTGCGTGAAGAATAATATCTCTCATTTTAATAAACCATGGCATTGTTCCGTCACGGAATCTGAAGCCTAATTAGAATCGCGCTGATGCTGATACCAAAAATGATTCATTACTAGTAAAAATACAAACATACTCACATCTTACAGGTAGGCGATATACAAAAGATTTGATTTTTTCCAAGACCAGGTTGAACTTTCCCTCCATTGTTTGTATAATAATAATTGTTATTGATGGGATTTATTTCAGTGCTTTGACGAGTAGTCACGTTTTACAACTGTTACTCGTGGTATAATGAAACCAGAGGTATTATTCCAAATTTCACAAGGTAGATAGATATAAGTATCAGCGTGTGCCAGTTTTTACGATCAAATTTTGGGAAAAGAATCTCCTGGCCTTCCTGATTTAGAAAAATCAAACATAAAAAGTATATGCCTCCCAGTCACTCCCTAAGAAAGTTTCGATAATATTTAAGCCTCGCCAAACGTAGTGGGAGAAGCTATTTGTGGCCGCTTTTTTTGAAATTTTTTTTTTCGTGATTATTTTTCATGTTTTTTTTTAACCCCTCGTTTTACTTTGTCAAAACGTTGAGAAAAGTCGTAGGCTGAAATTAAAACAAGATTTCGTGTGCATACCTTACCTATGTGAGGTCTTCACTTGGAAATACTTCGGATTTCGAAGGGCTTGTCAGTGGCGTAAGGTCACTTCGGAATTATTTCGAAGAAGAAATACTTCATTTCATGCTCTGACCCTTCGAAATCCACAGTATTTGCCACATAAAGACCTGACGCGACATACGTAAGGCATGCATACGAAATTTTATATTTAATCGAAGCCCTTTTCCCGAAATAACGACAAAAGCTTCAGTGGCGTTTTACTTTATTGGCACGTCTCGGTGCAATGCCGAACAGTTAATTACCTACGGCAAAAATGCTATAAAATATTATGAAACCTCTTTTGTGCCCGAGAGTAGGTACATTTGCAGGTAACTAAGTATTGAGTATTTTTCTTCATAATGTGCGAAATTTCTCGCACTTAATATGTTTGAATAGTAAGTATCAACTTGTAAGCCATTTACGACTTGCGAATTTTATAAAAATAACTTAGTTACGTAAAGTGTGTATTACATTTTACATCATTCTTTATCACATTATATGTACACATAGGTATCCCAGATCGCACGGTATAAGATCAATAGAATAATATGATCACAAAATGTTCTATTTACCTACATAATAATTTTCTGAATAGGTACTTAGGTATAATATGTATAAAGAGCAATTCGAGACGGGGGCACTACTACTACTACTACTACTACTAAGCCTAATAAATTTCAGACTTGTGTGTCAAAATGGTATCAGCAATAGGTAATTCGGTACTTATTCTCTCAAGACTCAAAGATGAACTGCATTTTTAGAACAGCCACTGGCTATGTATTATTCCACTCTTTTGCAATAATTACGGTGGAGACTTACTTTGCCTATGCTTATTCACAAAAAATCTTTTGCAGAAAAACAGAAGTCAGATGAGGTGGGGCTCGATGACAAAATAGACAGAAGGACAGCCGGACAGATATCAAAGCGCCGATAAAAACTAATTTTTAAGGAATGCGCAAAGTTTGACTTTTCATTGGTTCTTTTTTTAATATAATTTTTATGTCACTGGTTTGACCGATACAACAGTGTGAGTATGATAGTCAAGGAAAAGAAAAAGACTGACATAATAATAACACTGATAAATAAACGAGTTGAATTATTCAGCTCTTATTTGCCGACATTGCCGATATGATACAAAAAAGTGTATTCCTTCCATGTTATAATTTATTGTCGTCTAGTATCTTTGAATGGATAATCTTTTTATTATTATCATTTTCTTTGTTTCTGTTATAATACTATGATCGTATTGAAAAACAATAAACTATTCTATTCTAAGTATATTATTGAATGAGCGTGTAATGATGGCTATTACTCACGAGGATATGTTTATATGTTCACATAACTTATGCGAATGAGTGATACAAGATTGGAATACTCTGGGGGATTCCGTCCAAAATCAAAATGCACGCATTTCCAATTATTAATCTACATGATTATGTGAAATTCCGCTGTGTCTTTAGAGTAATATTCTGTGCTTCTGCATTCTTTGAGAATATTCGGGAGTTCTTCCGGGGGGGCCTCGAAGGCTTTCTTTGTTTTCATTTCAGTGTATTTCACCTGCATTAGCGACAGCTCTAGGAAAATCTTTAGACTTCGCAAATATTCCGGCAAGCTTTCAATGCACGGCTCCTCCGCCAATTGTGCAGATGTGTCTTACTCGCGCGTCGTGCTCTCCAGAGAGTTTCGTTACACTGCCTTCCTCTAGAGCCTGTTTGTCCAGACCAGCCACTTCGTTATTCCTCCAGTCAGTACCGTGTTAGTCGGTCCATCAGGTGAACAACGTCCAACAACAATTAACCAAACAACACTGAAAATCTTCCTAAAAAAGTGCAAACTATTCGAATGTTCAAGGTTGGTCATTCTGGAGGGATGTTTTCAACAATGACTTTGGTGGTAATACACTTATACGACCTACTTACTCAAGAAGTAAGGTGAATAATTGTCGCTAGCAGTTACCGACGAGTGTCGCAGTAGTTCCTTTCCGGTTTGAATAAACACTTGCTGTTAATGCTTTGCTACTCGTTCTTGTAGGTCCTGAAGTTCCGAGTGTACCGCCCAAATGTCAGTATTAAGTACTGGCGTCGAATCACGGTATGCAAGATAACTGTCCTTTGGCTGAGGATATGCCAATAAAACAAGGTATATACGTGATATGCCAACACAGGTGTTTTGTTGAAGGCGCTTTCACAATCCTTGGACCTTGGACTTGTAACCGCTCAGCAATGTCAGCGAACTTCTCAACAAAACGTCGATATAAAGTGAAGTGCATAATCTAAGCAAACTTCTGACCTCGTGTTGATTTTCCGGACGTGGCCATTACCGGACAGCATCCAACTTTCCAGGATGGTTTCGATTCCATCCGACGACACCACTGTGTCTCAAAAACTTGACCTCCTTCTGAAACAGTACATTCTCTTCAGGATAAACTTGAGTTGTTCCCTGGTGACTTCCAAACACTTCTCGAAAGTTGATCAGATGTTCCTGTAATATTCAACCGAAGACAATCACGTCGTCGATCAAGGTAAACTGTAGTCTAGTTTCTCACGTGAGACCTCGCGGGACACACTTATTAAGCGCTCGAACGTGCACTTCAGATCCCGAAAGGGGTGACAGTTGACAGTGGACTGATACAATCCACTTCAGGCAGAGATTGCGGTTTTCTTTATGTTCTTTGAATGAAATCCAGCTTGTAATTAGCCACTCTTGAAATCAAGCGCTGAAAACCTTTTGATCAAGTGGTTAAGATGTGATTGATTCATGGCAGAGGATAGCTGTCTTTATTGTCGACATCGCTGAGTTTCCGGCAGTCAACACATTAACGCGTACTGCCATCCTGTTCGATGACTTGAACGGCCGGTGCGATGACCATGGGTTCACAAATTCCTTCACGACACCGTCGTTTAACATATTGTGGCAATTGGTGAGTTGACAATGATAGCGTAGCTTCAGCAGTTGGAATGAAGGAAGGGGGTGAGCCGCTCGAGAGAAGAAGTCGAGCTGCATGCAAGGGGGTTGGCTGAGGAACAGGGCCGGCAACTTTGGATTTGAGCGTGTGGTGCTGACTATTGAATATTTCAGAAAAAGGACTGGGGGGGGGGGTATCAGCGTCGCAGGCGATTTGTTTTTGAAGTTCAGAAGTCTGAACTTGAAAAAAAAAGCATTCAGGCACACGTCATATTTGAATAAAATATACTAGAGGTACAGGCTGTCCCAAAATGAAGTAGCCAAACACATATTTGAGATAGCCCGAAGGAAATTAGAGGCTCCTACCTAAATTTTTTTTTCGGCATTAATATTTTTTGATTTTTTATTTACTTTAATTTTAATTTGTTTTACTACTGGTTGGAATCAAAAAAAAATTATGCTAATAGTAACTTTCATTATAGTGGTATACCCAACGCTTGCGCCAAATTTTGGCGTCAAATACAAAATTTGCGAATAAATGCTACAAAATCGCAAGAAAAACCGCCACAAAGTTGAAAAATACGCGCCGCAGCGAACAGGGTAATAGGCTAGAGGTTAATACACACTAGTGATTACTTATTTTTCATCAAAAAGTCCGCATTGTTCATTCAATTATAAATAACTGCGTTTTACATTGATCGGATGTGCGTACGCAACCCATAATGCAACCCCCACCAACTCTATTTTCAGTTTGACAAGCAACGGCCGTGACTTTCCGCTGCTGTCTGCTGTCAACGTCAACTATTTATTCGCCATTTTGAAGTTCGCTCCGAGTGTCGTACGTTTGTGAACAAGTGGGCCGGTATTCTTGAATCGTGTGAGAAAAGTCCCTGGGAGTAAAATACATTCCGCAGTACACTGATGTAGCGAGTGTTGCCTAAAATCGTGGTTTTTAGGCAACTTTCGCTAGTCAAACTGAAAATAGAGTTGTTGGGGGTTGCATTATGGGTTGCGTACGCACATCCGATCAATGTAAAACGCAGTTATTCATAATTTAATAAACAGTGCAGACTTTTTGATGAAAAATGAGTGATCACTAGTGTGTATTAACCTCTAGCCTATTACCCTGTTCGCTGCGGCGCGTATTTTTCAACTCTATGGCGGTTTTTCACGCCATTTTCTAGCATTTGTTTGCAAATTTTGTATTTGACGCCATTACTTCAGAAGACGAGTATGCGCGCTGATGGCGCGCTGGATAATGAAAGATACTATAAGTGAGGAATCATTCTAAACAAGTCTCTGGCGAATTTCAGCCGAATACTTTGACCTGTTTATGAATTATTCATGAAAAACTAATAAAAAAAATCAAATTCTGAAGAGCTGTATCTCGTTTAATATTGAGCTTTCGCAAAAAAATAATATAGAGGTCTTCCAGTGTTTTTTTTTTATTCTGATTGTTGTCCATTTGGATTTAGTAATGAAGGATTTTCTCTTGGGGTAGATTTTTGGACACAAATAAGTAAAAACTCTAGGTATTTGCCGACGTTTCTGCCTCCTGCCTTCCGTGTTGAGCAGTTTACTGCACAAAAATGTCAGTTATAATTCATACAATAATTATTTAAAGTAAATACTTAGATCATGAGCCTTGAAAAAGATTTTAATTAAATCGAAACGTTGGCAAATGTCTTTCAGTGTCTTCTGGACTTCCATAGGCCGTTGGCTACTTTATAATAATACTGTACAATACTACCTGTATGATATAGGAGTAATAATACATGAATAAAACTTCCAAACTAAAACAAAAATTCTTGAAATTGGTGAATTGGAGTGCTATGGCGCTAATTTCAATTTTTGCATTTTCAACATGTGGTGCTCAGCCCCACCTCTTCGGATTACGTGTGGTGCTCGAGCACGCCAGCACCACTATTGTTGCCGGCCCTGCTGAGGAATGCCATGGGTAGAGGGTGTAGCACGACGCCTTGTTCAGCGTTCCTTCAACTATTGTTATATTTTGTTAATAATTGCTTGTTGTTGTGTTCGTTGTGGCGCTCTTCTTGAAGTCAAGGCAAGTACAGGGTCCGGCGACAGGATTGAACGGTTTTTATTAGGTCAGTGTGGAGAAACAAAGAATATATTTGTAACAACTACAACTAAAACTGAAAGTACAATTCTGGAAATTTATTATGACACATTTAGCTTGCAAAAATCACATCCCTAAGATGACCACCGTCTTCTTCTATGCATTGCTGCAATCTGTTCCTGAAAGCGAACATAACATGTCCAAGCAATTCCTCGGTTATCGCATTAATTTCTTCACGAATTCTCTCTTTTAGTTCATTAATTGTTTGGGGGCGGGTAGAGTATACTCTTGACTTTAGGAATCCCCACAGAAAGAAATCCGGGACCGTTAAGTCCGGCGATCTTGCGGGCCAAGCAATATCGCCGAGCCTTGAAATTAGGCGATTCGGGAACATGCCCTGCAACACATCAATACTTCGTCTAGCTGTATTAGCCATATAGCTCCGTCTTGTTGGAACCATATCCTATCTTGATCTATTCTTTGGAGTTCCGCAGAAAAAAGTTTCCAGAATTTCAATGTATC
This sequence comes from Anaspis maculata, assembly GCA_949128115.1. NCBI lineage: Eukaryota > Metazoa > Arthropoda > Insecta > Coleoptera > Scraptiidae > Anaspis > Anaspis maculata. Next base: position 94,609,240 of record OX421962.1, read on the forward strand.
GATCCGAATTGACTGTAACAGTGTGGTCGTTTTCTTCAAAAAAGTATGGCCCATGACACCAAATGCGGATACTCCAAACTACACCGTTACTTTATGGTCATGAAGTGGTCTTTCATGAATTTCTCTTGGGTTGTGTTCTGCCCAACAGCGGAAGTTCTGCCTATTAGCGTACCCGCTGAGGTGGAAGTGGGCTTCGTCAGACATGATGAATTTATCAAGGATTTCCGCATTGTTGTTCAAGATCCCTGAAAATTACCATTGTATACAAAACTTCCAACAATAAGGTACAATTCTGTCACTATTTGACTTATATCAGATCAACAGTATTTCCATAGCAGCCTTTTCAAAACCGTTCAATCCTATCGCCGGACCCTGTACATCACTGGTGTGATCCAGTCAAGGGTTTGAGTCCAATTCAGGTTTGAATTCGTGACTTGCTATTCAAAGTATTGCTGCTGATTTATCGTTAATACCGTCGACTCCTTTCGTGTAATCGGATTCAAGAGGTCGGCAAAACCGTGTGAACTGTCTGGAATAGACGTAGGTTTTGTCATACTCGTTTCCTGAGGCCCTCTTTTGAGAATACTACTAGGTACTAGTGATCTTGGAAATATCTAGCTATCATCGGAATCAGCAGAAAGCCCCCTTCGCTTCTTAGTATGGGGGCATAGGTCGTGCCGTGTGTAGCTTCGTGAAGATATATAGAGTTATGTCTCCATCGATTCCTGGGGGATCAAGGACTATGAAAAATTATGGTGGAATATTGGCATTTACTGCAGGCAAATATGGTGGCGGCGCCAAATTGGGCTTCATCTGGTAATAAAAAACTGGCTGTAGCTCGTTTGTTTTTGAACGGATTTCAACATCTAACACGTCATTTTGTAAACAAAAAAAATTCTCTTCTCACTTCATGCCTAAATTTACAAACGTCATTCGTGAAACTGTCAAAATTGTCTTTATAAGATATGCTAAATTCCGCCATTTTTTGAAGGTTATCCGATATTTTTGAAACCAGGCAGTATCTTGAGGTGCTCTTTCCGAATTTCTACTTTTCCACTTCGTATCCTTGCCGTTTTGGCCGCCATATTAAAAAGATGGCGCCCAAAAAACAGTTTTTTGTCAATATCTTGAATTCAACTGACTCAAGATTGAAACGTGTATATGCGGAAGAAAGCCCATTCAAATTTTTACAATTTGACATAGCAGTCATTTATGTGCGATCCACGGCTCTTGAGTTAGAGCTTTCAGAACTTCAGAAAGCATCAACTTTCGGCATTCAATCAGCATGTTAAATTAATACCACCGTCATGAAGTGAGCAAATCACCATAAATAGCTCTTGGCCATTAACCATAGATGATAAAAAAAAAATTGAAAATCGATCATGGTGATGTTATTTGTGTAATTACAGGGTGAACTGTGAAAGTAAATTGAGTTTAGAAAGAAATAAAGGTAATATAGCATTTTAAGGATATCTGATACATTCGAAACTCATTATTATGATGAAATTTGGGGTCACTATTCAGAATATCCACTTTTCCACTACGTATCTCTGCTGCTCTGGCCATAATTTTGGAAAGATGGCGTCCAAAAAAACATTTTTGGGAGAAATTCGAAAAATTTGTCATAAAATTCCAGGATTCATATCAAAAGTGAACGTTTATTGAATTCTCTAAAATTTGACACCTGAATCACTCATGTGCGACTCACGGTTGTCAAGCTATACCTTTTCAAAGTCAATTTTCCCTTAGAGTTCACTCTGTAGTTGCATAACAACCGTTACCATGATTGATTTTCTGGATATTATTGGTCTGTGGTTGACAACTCATCATTATTTATGGTCAATTTGACTGCCACGTGGAGCTAGAATCAACTTGATATGCTGATTGAAGATTGAATGACAAAAGTTGATGCTTCAGGGAGTTCTAGAAGCCATAACCCAAGAACCGGAAGTAGCACGTACATGAGTAAGGTGTCAAATTGTAGAGAATTGAAAAAGCTTTCATTCGCATACAAACGCTCCCACCTCACATTGACTGAAATGGAGATAGTGACAAAAAACTGTTTTTTTTTTGGCGCCATCTTTTCAATATGGCGACCAAGACGGCAAATATACGGAGTGGAAAAGTGGAAATTCGGAAAGGGCACCTCAAGATCTATAATACTGCCAAGTTTAAAAAATATCAGACAACCTTCAAAAAAGGCCAGAATTTAGCATATTTATAAAGACAATTTTGACAGTTTCCCGAAATGACGTTTGTAAATTCAGATATGAAGTAAGAAGAGAATTTTTTTGTCTACAAAATGACGTTCCAGATGTTGAAATCCGTTGAAAAACAAACGAGCTACAGCCAGTTTATTATTACCAGATGAAGCCCATTTTAGCGCCTCCACCATATTTGCCTGCAGCCTGCAGCAGATGTCAATATTCCACCATAATTTTTCATGGTCCTTGATCGCCCAGGAGTCAATTAGGACATATCTCTATATATCTTCACGAAGTTGCACACGGCCAAGCCTTTTTTGACCCTATGCCCCCCAGACTATCTACACAGCCGCATCAGAGCCGCATTTAGATACTAAAACCAGTTTCAATGTGTCGGTGGGTGAGATATCCTCAAGGATCGGTTGAAAAGATGGAACGATCTGGCCCAAAAGCCCCTGACATTTCACTTTTGTTCTAAAAATGTTTGTTACTCGGTTTGTTACTAAAATGTTTTCAGCTGGAGAACAACATTTGTTTTTGATTTCTAGCAAATGATTCTAGGTGAGAAAAGGCAAGAGGTATTTTTATCAGTTGACGCCACAGCAACTTGCTCATCAGTCACTACCAAGATCGCACTGCAATTTTTTTAAATGAAACTGTTACTTCCTCGGAAAAATTGTGCCCTCTGTTTTGTCCTTCGGGAATTTCCCCAGTTGCTGGCAGGTCCAGTCCGATAAGCAAGCAAGCAAACAAATTATTCACTTCACTATGTTATCTTAATGGTGGCCTCTTTATTCAAAACGCAAAAAAAGTCTTTTCTCTTTTCGACCCGAGCAAATTGCTTCCTTCTTGTGGAAGGAAATCCATTTTCTTGTTTGACAAATATGTCTAAGCACTATTTCACGAAATAAAAATGTTTGCCAGCTAGAGCGCTGTTCGAAACCTTAATAAATAATTCAAAAGCTCCTCTCCTTGACACTTATCACCTATATTAGGAGGTTTTCGCGTGGCCGTTCGTTTCAGTCATTCACTACCCTGATGTGACCTTTTTACCCAAAACATTTCTCGACTTCTATACCGCCTACAGGCATTAAAGTGAGTAGGTACTACAATGCAATTCGAGAACAAGCAGGTATTGTGTCTTGGTGCGTAGTGCAAAATTATTCCTCTCCTGACGTTCCAAGTTATAAGCTTCCCATTGTTTTTGTACAATACAGGGTGTCCTGTTTTAAGCTCCTCCTGAGAAGTTATGATGCGATTAATAATTCATACGGCGACGTCTCCCGTTTCCATACCTTAACGAGATTCAAATGCGTTATTCATAGCAATCCTTCTTGTCGACTTTGAATTTTAATAAAGTTGGAGATGAAAAATTGAAGTCACGACTTGAAAATTACTCCGGAGCTTTCGCGTACGTACGCAATGCACGGCAAGGCGTTCAATTATTGTGGAATAAGATTGATTTCTACTGATACATTCGCATTGTTTTGGGATACGGGATCTTTGTCGGAAAATCTACCGAGGGCAATTCCAGCTAATTTTGCACGCACCGCAAACGGCAAATATTTATACGCTCATTTATATAAATCAAAGGATATCTCGCGCGCGCGGGGTAATGGCTCTCGAAAGGCAAGATTTCCTCCTCGGCAATTCATTCCTTCCTATACTCGAAACTTTTTCGAGCAGTTGGAACGATAACGGTGCCAAACCGTCGCCTTCGAGCAGCGGGAAAGTTAAGCCGTCCGAAAGTTGAACACTCGCCGAATGTGGCGGTGGTGACCTTTTTGTGAACTTTGGAGGTCCTCTGCCGGATCGAACATTTCGGATGGGAGGAGTTCGGCAGGAGTCTGGGGCGTGTCCTGCAGGAGGCGTTCGTCCTCGTCCTGCCGTGTACACGGGTGTGACTTCCAAGCCGGCAGGATCAATACCTGCCCGATCCTGTCGGCCGATCGTTCGGCTGAAAGTTGGAGTATTTTTGTACCTGTGTACACGTAGATATAGCCACTACACCAGGTGAACTAATTTCGGTCACTGATGTGGATTTCCCTTCCTGGCATGTATTTGTTTGGTTTTCGACTGAGAGTTTGCTTTTCAATTTCGTTTCAAAACTCCGGAAGCGTGTAATTTTTTACGCACATGGCTTTGAGGATACTCTTCACGTACGGATATTATTTCATTTATCATTTATTATTTAATTGAATAATAAAAAGTTACCATTTGTGGCATTATATAGGATCAAAGCTCAGGTAATTGAAATATTGAAGTGAGAGTAGATGGCTATAATTGGCTAGGTATTTGGCAGAAAATAGTGAATATTATTGTTTCTATTCAAATTATCTAAAATTATCTGGATCAACAGAACCTAATCAATTGTTATTATGTTTACTTGTATAAGAAGTAGTCATGTTCAGTTCAGAACAAAATGTCTGATGATTCTTTCGTTAGTGCTTTGACCATGCAAGTTATTGGTTCTGGGTTAGAACAGTTCCACCGTTTTCTTCACCGAACCCCATTTCATTTTCCTGCCCTTGGTTTCCTACCTTTATTATTAGTGAAACTGCTGCAGCAAATCCTTCCCTCGTCTCATTTTGTTATACTGTCCAGCATGCAGACGACGCGCGACGTTTGACACAATACCTGAAATTCTTGATACGAGACGAAGTTATTTGATATTTTTCTTTTGATATTTTCCTGGCTGGACTCGTCTCGAGCCGAGTAGTAGGTACATTTACAAACTTTTCGCGAAATTCATACTTTGATAGCAGATGGCAGATGAAACCAAATAAAGCAGTAATTTGACAGTATTTGGGAATTAATTGACTTTTTTCGTCGAGACCGATTTTGATTTTGTTCGAAATGTTCAACAGCCAAATCACTCAACCATATTCTGTCCATACTTTTTGAAAATCCTACCATATTTACGTTGAGTTTCTACCACAATGAAAAGCAGAATACTACAGAATTTATGAAAGTTCAACAACCAATCACCGCTTGCATAAAAAATGATTCCTTCTTTCCAAGTTCCAGCACTATCACTCTTCAATTGAAATTGCGGAAAGGAGATTTTGTATAATAACGAATCGCATCATTTGTTATTGGACATTAGTTTGAGAGCCTCTGGAACCGTTTACGGTTGTTTCTGAAGAAAGCCGGCCAGCGACGGCGCCAGAATTTCTTCAACGGGTGGGCACAACAAGGCATACTATTCAGGAAGGTGGGCACTGATCTAAACAGGTCAGCAATTGAAGTGGGCCACCCAAAATTTTTATTCCTTTTCAAATATAAATATCAGCGGAAAGAAGCAACCGATTTTGAGACGGTTTACGTTACGATGTCTGATAGAGTGATCTTTTGTTTACGATGTGTGCATGATGTCAGCTTTTTCTATTGTCGGCAATGTACATGATATACAGGGTGAGAACGGAAGATGTACCGAAATAGTCAATTTTGTATCATGTGTAACTATTGTAAAAATGATATCAGACTTTTTGTGACTTCATATTTGGAAAGCTCGAATCAATGTCTCGGAACGGTTTTTCAAATTCCCGTCTATCTCTTCCAACTACAGGGTGATTTTAAAATTTTTTTTTTTGGTTTTGCACTGATAAAAGGTTTTCTTGTTATCCGATTTTCAAAATATGAACTGCGAATTCAAGCTTATTCTTCGGGAAATGGAGTCTGAAAGTCAGAATCGACTCAAAACAAACATTCGAAACAATGGACTTCACCAAAGGTAACTCAAATATGAAGTACGCTCGGGATCTGTTTTGGATGAAAATTGACAAAAACAACCGCTTTTCAAACGAACCGTTCACTCGAACATTCGACGTACTTTTCGCTTGTATCCTTTCCGTAATCATGCGGTTATAAATTCGGTTCCATCACCGACCATTATTGACTGATACAAGCGAAAACTTACGTCGAAATGTTCGGAGTGAACCGTTCGTTTGAAAAGCGGTTGATTTTGTCATACATTTTTCATCCAAACCAGATCCTGATGTACCCACTTCATATTTGGGTTACCTTTGGTAGAGTCCATTGTTTCGAATGTTTTTTTGAGTCGATTATGATTTTCAGGCTCCATCTCCCAAAGAATAAGCTTCAATTTGCCGTCCATATTTTGAAAATTGGATAAAAACGAATCCCATTATCAGTGCAAAACCAACTTTTTCTTTAGATCACCCTGTAATTGAAAGAGATAGAAGAGAATTTCAAAAACCGTTTCGAGACAATGAGTCGAGCTTTCTAAATATGAAGTCACGAAAAGTCTGGTATCATTTTTACAATAGTTACACATGATTTAAACTTGACCATTTCCGTACAGCTTCCGTTTCCACCCTGTATATCATATATATATTGCCGACAATAGAAAAAGCTAACATGAAACATCGTAGAGAAACAATCACTCTATTAGACGTCGTAAACCGTTTTGAAATCGGTTGCGTCTTTCCGCTGATATTTATATTTGAAAGGGAATAAAAATTTTGGGTGGCCCACTTCAATTGCTGACCTGTTTAGTTATACGGGGTGTTTATAAGAGACTGTGATCGCGGCAGGCTTGGGTCAGGCCGAAAAACGTAGTAACAGGCGCAATTGTAGTGATCGAGAGGGGATTCCAAAGGTGATGCGATCACAGACGTTTATAAACACCCGGTATGTATAACCTCTCATCCCCTAAACAACTTTTTTATATAAAAAAACAGTCAAGCGCAAAAAAGTTCTACTTAAAGAAAAACTTTTCCGAGACATTTTCTGAGAAATCGGGTGGGCACGTAGGTGGGCACCTATGATTTCAGGGGAGGCACGTGCCCACCCTGGCCACCCCCTGGCGCCGTCGCTGAAGCCAGCTTTTCACTTTTAAAGGTTCAGAAGAAATGCCTTTCATTCTGATATCAAACAGTTCACTAAAATCGTTTTTAAGTAACAAGAATTGAAGGGACGAAGAACCGTACCCGTCGATTCCCAAAATTTTCGATTTTTTCGAAAATAAAGAAGCAAAAGTTGGAGAAGACCCCAGCTCGAGCCCCAGCTATCTTCTTGAACCCCTGCGAATGAGCAGACAGACAACCATTATACTTTAATTTGATTCAACTAATTTAAGTTAAATCACGTTTTCCGCTTTTGAAACCGCTTGGCCGATGATCATCTAGTATCAGGACGACATCCTGTGCGGCTCTCTTTATATTGTTGTTCGAGGATAGGAGACTTCGCCGCTTCGAGCTTGTTGAGACCGATCTGACTACGAGTTTGAACACAATATTTCACTTCTGAGCAAAAGTTAAGGACCACATTTTTAAATGTCCATAACTTGCAAACGCGTTTTTCGGTTTTGACGAATTTTTGCACAGAGGTGGTCTAATGTAATGTGAAGACAATCGTGAAGAGGCGCACTTATCAATGCATAGGTTTGCGGTAGAGAGATCTTCGACTGTTGCTTTGCAGAAATGCATAATTTTTACTGAAGTTAAAGCATTGAATTTTGGACTAAATGGAGGTTCATACATTGAAAAACGTCTAGCTTACTTTGTTACAATGTGCCTAAACAAATACCATGCTTAGTTTGTTCATTGAAGACTTCCATCTTTGAATCTTGACCATCAATCTCTTCTTATGGCCTATACAATGTATGAGGCATTACTTTGCCTGGATTTTGGTTGTAAACAATTCATTCGTGTATTTATTGCAATTTTGCGTTAAAATTTTGTAATTGTGGCCACTCTTGAGTCTCAAAAACAAGAAATTATTTATGCAGACTGTTACTAAAGAACAAAAACAAGAGGAAAAAGCTCACAAATATGTCAAAACCTTGAGCATTGACAGGAAAGAAGTCATCGATTTCATTACGTGCCGATGAAACACCTCTGCAGTGGTCAAAGAGGAAATGGTCAATTTCTTCAGTTCTTTTCAGGAAAAGACATTTGCGGAGTGTCGCCAAGAAACCAAGCGCACAAGCGATGAGTAACAACCTGTATCAATCATTTTCCATCGATATTCGAAAGTTTAAATCCCTCTAACGCCATCAGGCTCTGTCGAATGCGAAGAAGTTGAAAGATTAACTTCAAGTTTGTTGCGCTGCACTGAGTGAAGGACGAAAATGGATGATGGCCATACTCAGACATATGCATAAGCCTTGTGTTTAAGTATAGAAACCACCTATACTTTATTTGAACTTTATTTGGGGTTTATTTGAACCTCTGCAGTGTGAAAAAGAGCTAAAATCGAATAAGTTCTCAATCGGGATTGTTCGTTTTTCGTAACTGTACAGGGACTGGTCACAAACGAAAAAGGTAAAACACGTATCTCCCTGACAGGAAACGACTGGCGGGGTCGTGTATGATGTCTATGTTTATTGTGCCCCACCAACTGGACTCACCGAGCCGCAAAGTGGTGCCTGGATGCTTGATTGAACACAATAAGACACAGTATAAGTTTTGACATAACATCAATCTATTGACCTCTATGTACAAGTCAGAATGTTCAAATAATGGCTCGATCCTATTCCTAGTCCTACCTTCACATTGCAGGCTGAAATATTTATGATATCTCAGCTGTTCCCGAAGAGACGAGTTCCCCATAATTGTTTCAGAAGCCCCAACACCCCCAACCCTCTGACGAACACCTGATTTTACCTTCGAATAACATTCAATTCTGACTGGTTTTCGTAGTTCAAAGTTCTTTTTTGTGGTTCAATTCGATTCATATTTATTAGCCCAGTCAACGAAGAAAAAATTGCGAAAATTAATAGTGTGGTTTTGAAAATTGGTAGAGATGTTCTCGAAAGCTTGTTGATTACAGTGTGAAAAGTCCCCATCGATAGATGGTGTGGAATCGATCATTGGTACATTTGAAGTATTTTTTGCAATTATCTCGAATTAAGGCGATCCCATCAAAAAACAGCTTGGTTCAAATGAAAGGCCATCAAATTGTCTACAAAAAAGTCGCGTATCGCTTTCACGTATCTGTCATAACTTTGGAGAAATTGGCCTGTGAGCGTCAGGTGTGAGTCGTGGAGGAGATATTTTATTTCTCACAGTGTTTTTGAAGAATCGCGAAAAACTACAATGCAGTGCTGTTTAGTTAATCTTTGTTGATGAATAAAAACATTGAAAAAAAATGTTGGCTTACACTTCAGAAAATATGGGGGGTCAAAGGGAAAAAAGTCAACCTCTAGTATTTCGGTTATTCGATAAAATTTTACAAACATTTTCAGGAAGAATTATGAGTGATCCATTTATGATATAAAGTGCAAAAGACAGACCAATCATTGTACAGGGCGAATCTTTGCTCCGGATTTTTTCAGACTGCGCGTAAACCTGCAAAGCGCATCTCAACACCTGAAAATGTCCGTAACCAACAAAACGAGAATCAGAACAATGTGTAACCTGAACTGGTTTGTCTGTCACTCATTGTTCTGTTTTTGGTAGTGTTGGTTACGATTATTTTCAGATGATTAGATGGGGCTTTGCAGATTTATGCGCGGTCTGAAAAAATCCGGGGTACAGACTCACTCTGTACAATGATTGGTCGGTCTTTTGCACCTTGTATCATAGATGGATCACTCATAATTCCTCCCAAAAATGTTTTCAAAAACTTCTCAAATAACCGAAATACTAGAGGTTCAATTTTTTCCTTTTGACCCCGCCATATTTTCTGAAGTGAAAGCCAAAAATTATTTTTTCAATTCTTCTACTCTTTAACGAAAATTAGCTTAACAGCACTGAATTGTAGTTTTTCGCGATTCTTCAAAAACACCGTGAAAAATAAAATACCTCCTCCACGACTCATAACTGACGCTTACAGGCCAGTTTCTCCAAAGTTATGACAGATACGTGGAAGTGATTCGCTACTGTTTTTTAGACAATTTGATGGCCTTTCATTTGAATCAAACCGTTTTTTGATGGGATCCCCCTAATCCGAAATAATTGCAAAAAATACTTCAAATGTACCAAAAATCCAAGATGGGGGCGATTCCACACCCTCTATCGATGGGGACTTTCTACACAGTAATCAGCAAGCTTTCGAGAACATCTCTACCAATTTTCACAACTACACTATTTATTTTCGCTATTCTCATAAATTACGCTTTCATTGACTGGGCTATATGTTAGTGTTAGAGGTTAGAGGTTATGTTAGGGTTAGGCCCAGCTTCTAGACACTGAAAAAAGGGAGAATGACTTAGACCACGAATGCAATCTTAGATTTGTGGGCCGGTGTGTGCGGTGGCCACAGCGCCAGTGTCTATGACCGGAAATATTCAACCGAGGTTTACCCTTCCAAAAATTTTCGAACCGATGGTGTAAGCGAAACAATTACTCAGATCAAGGAGCAAACTTGATGTGGTGAACATTTTAAGCACGCCCCGCATACGCGCTAGTTCGTTGTTGTTTACCAGTTCGTGAGAGAATGCCGCAGTCAGGAGGAACGAAACGCAGATAATTGATTATACAAGGTGTTCGCCGAAAAGCCGATGCGGAAAGGCGTCGAAATAATTCTACCCTGACACTAAATAGTCGCCGTATACATCATACCTGCTCGAGCCCTGATAACAATTCATTTTACAAAGTCCCTATCTGAACGGTTTGTTCGTTGGGTATCGGAATATTCTCATCAGTTCCAAATAAGAACGTTCTCAAGTGGGGAGCAAACCTATGCATTCTCATTATCTTCAGATGACGGCTCTTCATGGTATAATTATGTTCTTGTACATAGTTAGTAGTAGTGAGCAAAGTTATTAGTTCCAAGGAGGGAGGGTGGGGATTTCATTCGATTAACAGTCACCATTCTACTGCTGGGCCCAAGCCTCGATACAAACACGATTCTATACCACTTCAATTACTTGATTTTCCACGTGGTTCTCAAGATTTACATTTTCCAAGTAACTGGGAGCTTCAGAAACGCAGATGAGGCTCACTTGCGAGTTTCCAGATCAAACCCACCAGGTCCGGTACTCTGAGTACCGCAGTCACAACGCCAAGGCCAGAGGGCCCAAGGGCTCGAATACCTTTTCTGTGAAGGTATCCAACAAAGTACGAGGCTCAATAGTGGCTGTACCGATGGCAGACAGTACCGTAGATACCAGCACATGCAGGCAGATTCAGAACGAACGCGTAAGCCCCATGATACATTCTCCACGACAAAGCTCAATCGTAAGTACCAATCCCAACTCACCAAGCCTAACCTTCCGCTCGCCGAGGTCATCACTCCGTTACAAGAGGTACCGAAACAAGAGAGCTCGCTTCTATCGGGTCTGGCTCATCTCCTAGGGGGTTTCAACTCTACATCCTCGAGGTGAGTCAAAACTCTTCGTCGAAGGATCGCAAGTCAACATCCTGGAGGAGGATCGAGATACATCATCAACGTATCTCAACTCTACTACTTGAAGAAGGATCAAAACTCAGCATCGGAGGGGCCTTAGTAAACAGATCAAAGATTGAAGTGGTCCACCGCAAAAACTCGCTCAGGTTCAAATGAGGATATCGTGACGAAAAATTAACCGATTTGAAAAAAGATGGTGTTAATGATTTAAGCGTTCTTCTGACTGCAAGTTCCAAATTTGGATATCGTGTTTGCTAATATACTGTATGATATACTGGGTGACAAAAGTAGGAGTGAAAAGTGGTCAATTTTTGAGCGTGTGTAACTTTTTCAAAAACAATGTTAGATTTTTCCTGATCATATTTTTGAAAACTTCGCATCAATATCTTGAAACGGTTTCTGAAAATTTACCGCCTTCTATTTCATGTACAGGGTGTTCGCGTATGAAGTATACACTCCTCCTTGAAGACATCCCCTCAAACATAATTTCAAAAATTGAAAACGATTCTTATACAATTTTTTTTGTGGGCCTTGAATCCATTGATAAAAATTTTCTGTGGTATATCGCTAACAGGGTGCAACATCGACAATTTCTCTCAAATTGGGCATCCTGTATTTTGATATAGGAATCGATTCTACTTCCCATCTTGATTTAAAATATATATCACACTTGATAGGTTGATCAACAGAACACGTGTGAAAAAATTGATGAAGTTTTAAAATTTCGAAGAAAGATTCTCTTCAAAAGTGACTGAGTGAATTTTTCATAATTTTTCTATCAATTTGGGTGAATGAATCTGTTTCAAGTGTGAAACTTTTACTGAATACATCTTGAAACGACAAACTTTTGAAAAAAAAGATTTTTCCATATTTTTTTTACTTTTACAAAATACCTGTTTTTTCAACAGGTATTTTTTTTTTGATAACCTATCAAGTGTGATATATATTTATGATCAAGATGAGAAGCAGAATCGATTCCCATATAAAAATACAGGGTGTTCAATCTAAGAAAAATTTTCGATGTTACACTCTGTAAGCAAAATGTCGCAGAAAAATATAGTGAACAGATTCGAAACTTACGGGAAAAATCGTGGAAGAATCGTTTCTATTTTTGAAATTATGTTCAAGGGGAAGTCTCCAGGGAGGGGGTATAGTTTATACGTGAACACCCTGTACAAGAAACAGAAGGCGGTAAAATGTCAAAAACCGTTTCAAGATATTGCTGCGAGGTTTCCAAAAATATAGCTAGAAAAAATCTACAATTGTTTTTAAAAAAGTTACACACGCTTAAAAATGAACCACTTTGCACTTCTTCTTTTGTCACCCTGTATATCATACAGTATATCAGTAAACACGATATCCAAATATAAAGCTTGCAGTCAGAAGAACGCTTGAATCACTAACACCATATTTTTTCAAATCGGTTCATTTTTTGTCACGACATCCTCATTTGAACCTAAGCGAGTTTTTGGGGTGGACCACTTCAGTCTTTGATCTGTATACAACTACCTGAAAATGGGTTGAAACTTGGCATCGAAGAGTTTTAACTCTTCGTCTTGAAGCGGATAAGACTCAGCATCCAAGGGCTTCGACTCCACATCCTAGAGGAGGGTCGGAACTCAAAGAGTAGCGCCTCATCGGCCTCTAGGTGGATCGAAACTCATCCAGGAAGGATCGAAACTCAACTTTCCCGAAGGGATCGAAACACACCTCCGAAGAATTCCAATTCGACATTCTCCAGGTGGGCTGAGACGCATCAGCCGGGGCTTCGACTCAGCACCCTCCAAGTGGCATGAGACTCATCATCGAGGGGCTTCAACTCTACGGGGCTCAGCTTCCTCGAAGTGGGTCAAAACTCTTCTCTAGCAGACCCGCAAAGTACTCGGCAAGGGGCGTGACAAGTCGGGAACAGACGGCAGCCCAGGCGGATTGATCCATGTACAACGGTCAATCTCCATCGATACTCCTCCATCCAAGCCATTCGGAATCACTTAATCGCACCAAAACGATCGCGAACGACGTATAGTCGTTGAAACAATCCCATCTAGTAGCTTGATATCAAGCGCTGGTGTGGTATCCGATGTCGCGATGTCGCGCCGGTATACGGGTTCACTTGTATGCGGAGCGAAGTACAGTGGTGGTGCTGTTGAATCGTGTTATAGAGAGTTGCTGAGTTATCACGTATGAATTACATAACTAGCGACATCTTTTAATGATCACTTGGCTCTGAATATTTGCATTCTTCCTCGGCTTGATTGATTCTGCCCCGTTTATTTTCGGCCGCTAATGCGGGCGGCTTCAACTTTTTTTAACGTTCACCATTCTTTCAAACTTTTGAAACATTTACCCCACTGGAGCTCAATTTTCCACCCCAAGTTTACAAACATGCTGTATCTCTGAACGGTTTTTGAATTCTTGGGATTCAAAACAAAAACAAGCTTATCATTTTTACTTTCCCGACCCCCTACCAATGGGAAAAAAAAAAGGTTTGTGATCGTGCGAAAAAACAAAATTGATGACAACGGAAATATCCACTTTGAGGTCCCTCAAGACGATCAAGACCATTTTGACAGTGATGTCGATTGTCGGTCTGTGTTTAAGTATGTATGTATCTATCATTGTGTGTATAATCTCTCACGTTAACTGTCGAGCCGTTGGTTGGTCCGATTGAGTTGAAATTTGCCATATTGTTATAGTTTCACCCTGCGATGCGACGTTTATGGCTGTCATCTGTCAAACAGAAGTGTCACTGTCAAAAATCGACAGAAGCTTCTCTCGGAACTTGACTTGCGATACGGTTTTGAAACCTCTTGGAAAACTGCATTTCTCCATCTGACAATACTTGAAAAATGTCAAAATTTGACAGAGTTTAAAGTTTGCCTTTTACTTATTCAAAATCTCATCGATGGATTGGAACCAAACTTGACAGAAAGCAACAGAGAAAGACCAGATTAACTTTGTAGTTGTACCGTTTTACCATGTCTCAGTCTTTCAATTTTCAATTTTTTTCCTTTCCGTCAGCACTCGAAACGGTCGCTTAACCCGAATTTTGACTAGGACTATCCGCGTTTGATGCGAATGCAACTAAAAAGGCTAAGGGATCGACTTCTTTTGAACAATTCCAACTGATGTCAAAAATAAAGTGCACTGAGCGTCGTGTCTTTTAAAAATGCGACACGGTTTCGGTTTTCCGGAGTGATTTTTCAAAATGAAATTTGCGCATTCTTTGAAAAAAAAATCTGCAGAGCGAACTTTGACCTGATGCGGAAGCTCCACGAAATATTCATTTTAGGTGCAGACTTGCTGCGAGTCACAGTTGGAGAAAATACTCAACTAATACTTATTATTTCGATTGATTTTTCTCTGGGCGCTGAATTCAAGCGCACAATTGACAGAGAGGAGACCTCGAAAAGAGCCTCTGAATGATTGCTGTGATCTTAATGAACGGATAGTGAGACCTGGTGCGTTAGGAGTGTTGAAACTGGTGCGTGAGACTGAACCTTGTAGGTGAGGATGTTTAATGGAATGCTATTCTACCGATAAGTTACAGTTCCCGTCTTGTTCTTTGTTAAGTATAGGTATCTCGCCAGTGCCACGTCTTGCCTGTGAGTTGCAACCCATTGGAGATGTATTATACCCCAAGAGTTACACATATACCCCCTTCGAGTGTATATGTGTAACTCTCAAGAAACATAGACAAGACGTAGGAAGGTATGCGTGCCCTAGGTCTCTTTGGACGATTGCGTTATAATCCCGGTAAATCGAGCGTCAGACCTGTTGGTTCAGACCTAGAACGCACGACTGAGCTCCACCCATGTCAATAAACATCCAAATTATTCGGAACGTGTTGAATTTTAAACATGTAGTAACAATATTACAATATAAAAACAAAACATTTCTCATTCTTGATCAGCAAAAACATCGTTGATTGCTTGAAGCAAAGGATATTTCCCATCGCCACAGAGATCTGAAAAATCGTCGGTATCCAAAGACCAGATCATAACTCCTCCAAGTTTATTTTCGACGGCGAACGAGGCCTGTTACACAGAATGATATTATGAGTTACTATGAGATGAGCTTTTACATAATATATCTTGATTACCTTCTCAGTTATAGATTTCACGTCATCATAACCAACCCAATCTCCAACAGAGCTTACTCGATGCGGTACCATTTGCTCGTCGTCCCAAACGTATTCCCAGTCGGAATCCATTGAGCAAATCTACAAAATATTTCGTCGTTTAGAAAACAAACCATCAATAATTATTTACGATCATGATTTACTTCAGTATAGCCCAGAAGGCCGGATTCTTGAGTGTACGGTCCAGCTTTACACCCATATGTCGCAGGGGCGTACAGTGAAGAATCATTTGCATCTGCCAAAGTGAAGCAACGACCGTACGCGGGTACTCCAACAATAACCTTGCTTGCTTCGGCACCTTTATCCAACCAGTGTTTAACTCCAGCTGCCTAGAACCAGGAGTAATCCAATTTAGAGAAATAATCATGAGCAACATGTACAAGAAAAAAGAGAGAAAACTGAATAGATACTGACGACATTGTTTTCGGTTTGGTCACCCGTATCAAGATGCGAAGCATACAGTGGAGCGTTGTGTCCAGCGACCTTATCTGTGGATCCATGGTAGTCGTAAGCCATAACATTAATTAAATCCACGTTTCTGAAACAATCAATGTGAGCACAAAATAGAACTTGTAGTAGGTACTTACTCTGAAACACCAGGAACGTCGTAAGAAAGATCAATGGACCGAGCGGCTCCAGCCACCGCCACTGAGAGGAGATACTCTTTAGGTTTGAATGCTGTTTTTAGTTCGGACAAAAGCTTCACGTAATTGGCCTACGAAATCAAAGAATAAATCATCCGTAAAGAATAAATTCCAAGCTTATAAGCTCACTGGATCATCTTTTGGATCTCCGTCGCGTTGTCCCGGATATTCCCATCCAAGATCAAAGCCATCAAAGCCATACGTATCCAGAAAATCAACAACGCTATCGACAAAGATCTTTCTAGTTGCTGGAACTTTGGCCATGACAGAATACTTGTAAGATCCTTCGTTCCATCCACCCATACTGAGCATTACTTTCAAATCCGGGTTCTGCTTTCTCAAGTTGAGAAGATGGTTGGCTTCGTCTGTACGAGGTAGTTATAGTTGATGAGAAATATTGGGTAGATATCATGTTATTTTCCAGGACCAGGTACTTACCTAAACCACTAGAGCCAAATTCCCAATCGTCTAAAATAAGCACATTGTTATCGGTCCCGAGACCTACGAACGCGTACATAACATGAGTGCAAAGGTTCGGGTCCACGTCTGATGCCGTGAACTTCCCTGCAGATGGCCGGTAGATTGTCCAGCTGGCAAAATAGCAGACCACTTTATCTGTAGCTAATTTTTCTTGTGTGAGTATTTTAAAGTATTCCATGGGATATAATTGAATACTCCCAATGACAAGGTATCAAATTATTCAATTCATAGAATATAATATTCAAATTACCCGCTGAAGTTGGTGCTAGAAGATATGCAGCTCCGAGTGCTAGTATTATCACTAATTTGGCCATCGTGTGTGATGATGTGGACTGTAGAGATCATAAACTGTAACCGGGTTTATATACGAAATTTGTATCGAATCCGTATTCGTTATCATTTTGTACTGTTACTGCATTTGAAACGGAGTTTCCTGTTTTTTTGTACAGGATGTTTTTTCGATTAAAATCTTTACTTTTGAACACAAGTACTTAGCAATCTGGTGATGTTGCAACTGACTACTTGAAGATAAAAAAGTGGAAAAAAAGAATTTAAATTTTGCTTGTATAACATTGCTATTTTGGGTAAATTTTAATTGGAGTAGGTTTGGACTGAGTCAATCTTCCAATTTTCAATATGTGGCAGACTATTATGCATAGTATTATGAGAGTAAGACTGGAATCAAGCGAATAGAAAAAAACATCTATAGAACGTGAAATTCATACATACAGGTGTCCAGTGTTTAATCGCAAAAATTTTGCCAGTCGATAGAGCATCAGAAAAGAATGAGACATGCATTTGGAAATTTTGTTCAAAAACCCGTAATAACGGAGATACACCTCTTCAAAGTTGGAAAACAAATACAGTTCTTTTCACCTAACTTTCATACTGCTCAACCGATTTGCGTCAAATTTCTTACACGTATTCACTAACCATATGCCTATAAACCTCGAATAACACATTTTTGGTGAGAACAGCCCCATGGCGTAGATAGGGGTGGTTGCGCCTCTTTTATCATCTCTAATTTTTTTCCCACTGTCAATTCTCCAAAATTAATACCATTTTTGAGTTGTTCATTCAATTTTGAGCAAAAAGTTGCTCTTGCAAAATTTCGATAGGAGGCTTACTAGTTCAGTTTGAAGATTTATGATCAATCTTGCAACAAAATTTGCTTAAAATTTGCATTGCTACATCATTGGAGATAATCAGTTCTAAATTCACACAAGTGAGGTTGAGTACCATACCATAACGTGAGAACGATTTTGATCTGTACAATCCAGTGGCGTAGAATCAGGGGGTTTTCTATCTTACATCCACTTATCTGCTACGCCACTGTATTTTTTTGAAATTAATAATTTTTTTGAATTTGTCTTTCGATACAGAAAAAAAAGTTGCAACGGTGAAATTTTGATTGGAGGTCTCGTTTTCGAGTTATTCAAATTTCAAAGTTTGAGATCAATAAAAAAAACCTAAAATTCAAGTCCCTGCTATATAGAAGCAGATAGGTACATGACTGGAGAACAAAAATAATTGTAACATACATTGACTGCCACGCAATTTAGTCTTTCATCCCGGCTTCTGTACCGCTAATGAAATTTTTTTCCTAGTTCAACTTTCTTCAAAATTGATGAACTGTAAAATCAAGGTAATTGTAGGTATGAACTCACACAACGTAAGTAAAATCAAAAGAAACATTAATGGTACATTAATCAACATGAACAACTGAAATAAGATTGATTAAAGGGTTTGCTCTTTTCTTCGATATGCCAGCCATTTTTTCGACTCAGAACGTTGAAGTTCGAATAACTCGAAAAAAAAGCCTCCAAACGACAAATTCAAAAAAATGATCAAATTTTGAGAAATATCCAGTGGTGTAGCAGATAAGTGGATGCAAGGAAGAAAGCCCCTGATTCTACGCCACTGGATTGTTTTGATCAAAATTGATCTTACGTTATGATACTTGATGATCTCAACATCACTTGTGTGAATTTGGAACTGATTATCTCAATGATGTAGCGATGCAAATTTTAAGCAACTAAAATTATGAGAAGTTGCAAGTGATTAGTGTCGATGCCTTTATGAAAGAAAGGCGTTTCTCTGACCTCTGAGCGTGGGATAGGCTGGATACTGTACAAGAAATTGTGTAGTGTAATACAGCTATAAAGTCGAGATTGTCACAAAATAAACTCAATGCTATGGCTTTACTAGCAGTGGCGGCTCGTGAGTTTTTTGAGGTAAGTGCTGCGCAGGAAAAAAGAAAGTAAAAATCCGACGAAGCGAGAAGCGCCTAAGGCAAAAATTTCTCGGGAAAAGGGGCGTGGTCACCTTAATAACTTTGAGCATTTTTTAATAGCGAAATGATAAACATTACGAGTTGAGTTGCAATGTTCACTTTTCCGATATTGCATAAATTCAAAACATTCGTCAAATGTGTATTTTTGCAGGAATGCCGATTGCCGACGTATGTCCTCCTTCACGTGCTCCAAGTTTCTTACCCCTGTTTTGCTCCACGTTCTTTTGCCCTTGAACAACAGGCAAGGAAAACAAAACCGGGCATTTTTTATGAGGCACCCGCAAAGACACGAAATTTTTGAATACAAATCGTTATTATTAATATTATTGAAGGTCCGCTTGAAGCGCTTCCCCTCAATCGTACCTTCCTCGCCGAAACTTAAATCGGGTGTTGGTCGTCCCATATGGCCTTGATCTGGAGCTTCTCGTCAAATTCATGTTCTTTGCCAAAAAGGCGTTTCAAGCAACACGTGTTCGGCATTTATTCTGATAGCACATCAAGCAAAACCAACAACACAATAACAATAACACCACCGCACCACCGAAATAAACATTGAACTTTTTCCTGTCCGCCCTGCCGCCTTTCTGACACCGCTGGGCCTCGCTCTGGGCCAATTAAAGCTCTGCGTGCTGCATTTCGCGCCGCACCGAGGCCTGGTGTAGAGCGATGTAACTTGGTTGCGTTTAGCAGCTATTCCAGGCGCTAAACGGTGCGGATTAATATTCCGCCCCGCTGCTCGGTGTTCGTTCAAATTACCTTATAATTTTAATCTTCGCTTGTGCCGCAATAATTGAAAATTCAACAACCCGACGGCTTTTTTACATTCTCTGATTGGGAAGTGATAAGAAATGATGCGTTCAAGACTTTTGTCCGTGCTGCAGCCCCGCAGCTCCCCTCACGAGTCGCCACTGCTCACTAGTAGTCCAGTAAAATGAGGCAATTTTTATGCCAAAGTTGGAACTAATTAGGGGCAGGATATAAAAAAATAGCGACTTAGAGAATGAAAAACTGATTGAGAAAAGCCAAAGTTTCAATTCCAGCCATCCCGAGAGCCATGGAAAAAAAATTAAGAAGATGCGCCGCGGTCTTTCTCTTGAAACGGTGAAAGAACGGTGAGAGATGTGTGAAAACTGTCAGGGACAAAGTTGTAGGGAATTCAATAATCTACAAAAAAAGTCTCCCAGGGAACATACGTCTAACTTCTTTATTTCAGCCATTAATGGCAGTCAAAGTTGTGCGCCGTTCTTAAAGTTCAAAGTTACTTTCCTTCTTGAATCCTGCGAGAACGACAAGAGATATCCAAAAATTGTGAGCGACAAGTTGTAGAGAGTTGAATGCTCCACTAGAAAATTTTCGAGTCCAATTATTAGCTGTTCTAGTTTAGCCGTGAATCACGTTCGAAGTTGCGCGACAATCCTGTAATGAAGTGGTTCTTCTGCAAAGCTTACAAAATTCCCAGACTCGATGACGAAAATATAACAATGTAGAGGATGGAAAACTAAGAAAAAAATTTAAGAAATCTAAGAAAAAAAGAAAAAGTTGGAAAATAGCGATTTGCACTCCCAGCTTCCTCATTGAATACTGGAATAAACGGAATAAATATGGAAAATTTGAACAAACTAGCTTGTAGAGGATTGAATCATCTATAGAAAATGCCCTGATGTCATGTATGAATCTTTGTCGACTTAGCTGCGGAGCGCTATCGAAGTTGGGGTACATGACTAGTGACGCGTCGCATATGTGGTCAAACTGGCACGACGTTGCGGTCATTGTTAAATTGATTATAAAACATGAATAAATAATTTGAGAATATTGCGTGCTATAGGCGATTGAATTTAAGATCCCAGCGCCAGGTGGCCAATTACGGAACTGTCCGAAACAACTTTACAGATGACAATTTGACCTTGAACTTGACAGTTCGGATTTATATTTCAAATGACTGTCACCTCGACTGACACTTTTCAAGTTGAAAACTCGCGCTTCGTTTTCATCGTGATAAAATACCAACAAGAATTCCTGTTCTCGAGGAGATTCTGCCTAAAGGATCCAACAGCTGATGCGGACGTCCCAGGACTCTCAGGGTGTCGGTGTCGATAATAATGTGGGCGCTGAAATGACCGGCATGTTGGAAAATACCTCTTGGATTTGAAGGATTTCTTGTCTAGGACTTCGTCCTTAGCTGGCGGATGTCCATCGAAGCAACATCCTCCCCGAAAATGGCATGAAAATAAAAGCCTTTGCCACTCACAAGGGTGCTGTGTGCTTGTCGATGATGATGGTAAAAGGAACCCAAGGTGTGAGGTTATGTTTTAATCTTGTTTTGCTTTCAGTTTTTAGGGAGAGTTTCCGGGTTCAGAGAGCGTTGTAGCCCGTATCCTGTTCCCAAGTGGCTCCCCGAAATTTTCCCTGTTTCCTTCTGGTTTCCCCCCTTCGTTCTCATCGGAATGAAAAACGTCCTTCCCTCAACCGGCTGATATATTTCGCCCCAATTTATTAGGGCTTCTTTAGAGCATCTACATGGTACATGGATGTTACTACAATGTTACAATACAAAAATGTGAACTACAATAATAAACTTTTCAATCTATAACGGCTTCTCTTTCTCGGATGAATGTTTCAAGAGGGTGTACCCCGAGGTGTACCCGCACATTTCTCAACACAATTTCGAATTTTGGGGCGGATCACTAGCACTTGCTTCCATTTCAAAATCCTCTTGATTACATTTCCGTGTGCCAGTGACAATTTCTTCACTGTGTAGTCATCTCAGGAGATAACTGGAAAGCGATGTTCCGGAGTATGGAAAACTTCAGAACTTTTTTCAACTTTTGACGTACCTACTCATGTCAAATATCAATTTCGCGCCACAGCCATCGTGACTGCGCTCCGGGCGCCGGGCCGAGCGGGTTTAAGTTGGTTCACAGATCTCACACCAGGGTGCGTAGTCCTTATTTTCTATCGCCTATTGCGTGCTTTTTTGAACGGCTGGTAACTATTGTTGGAAATGACTTTCCGCGGATGAACGCTTTGTTATCTATAAAGTTTATTGTTTGGCAAAATTAAAGCCTGAGTGTCACAGTACTATTTTCGTCATATTTTCATACTAGAAATCTAGGACGAGAGACTGATTAGGTTGCTAGAGAATTTCTGAATTTGTCGTTTCTAAATAGTCATATATTTGTGGCATCAAAATAGTACGAAAATAGTATCGTGACACTCAGGCTTAAAACGGATATAAGTACTTACTCGTATTTTGTAACACAATATGTATAATAATTGGAAAACGTGATTCACGTCAGATAATGAGATGTTTTCCAACTGATTTCTGATGAACAATGATCATTCAACAACAGCTCGGAGATAATAAACAACAACTGTGCACCTGAACAATGGGGTTAGAAATTAAACATTTCTCTGTTGATGCCTATTAGAACCCAGGATAACGTAGCTCTCGAAAATCTGCTTTGGCTGATTTCCTGCAGATGCTTGAAAAACTGCAAGAAGCGTTGTGGATGCAGAAAAGCTGACCTCAAGTGTATCAAGTTTTGCCACCACCGCGGTGGAGCCACCTGTTCTGAAGCTTCCTGCATTGTCGTTTCGGAAGACGATGATCATGATTACAATGAATATTTCACTCATACGTCAAAAACGCGATAATTCGGACACAAATTTTGAGGATTAATAAGCGATAATCCGAAAGACCATATCGATAATTCAATCGATATGTCATTGTTCAAACACCTACTGTCAAACAAACATGATGCGTGCCCACTGTTAGCGTTGGACTCTGGACACTGTATGGGGATGCTCATGCTCAATCGAGTACTCAAGGACCCAGAGGAATGTGCAAGAAATTAAAACGATTTGGGATTGCGCATGCGCAGTCATAAGTATTTCACACTTTTTACGTCAGCCTCTGGTTCTCTTTTCTGTTCTGCGGCTCAGTACAGTTAGGTGGCTATTCATGTATCATCAATTTTATTGTCGTGTGAAATAATATGTGAATAATTTGTAGAATTATTCGGGAAATATTCTTCCGAATACCACTCTTGCAATGAAAATGAACCAGATAATTCTGAAAATGCGTGTTGCCATAAGAAAACCGCATTCGTTTGTTTTCTTCTGTTGTTCGAAAGAAGAGCCCTCCCCCTGCGGGGTCGGGCTCTTTTAGCTTTCGAACAACAGAGAAAACAAACTCATGCAGTTTTCAGGCAACACGCATTTTTCAGAATTATCGGTAATTTTCATTGCACTCGTGGTATTATACCCGATAATTCTAACAATAAGTATCTACCCAGACGTTAAACAAAGCACGCAATTCTTTCAAATCATTTGATCATGTTTTGTTATCAATTAAACAATGACCGCAACGTCGTGCCAGTTTGACCACATATGCGACGCGTCACAAGTCATGTGACGCCACAACTTCGATAGCGCTCCGCAGCTAAGTCGACAAAGATACATACATGACATCACGGAATTTTCTATAGATCAACAAGCTACAAGCTAGTTTGTTCAGATTTTCCATATTTATTACGTTTATTTCAGTATTCAATGAGGAAGCTGAGAGTGCAAATCGCTATTTTTCAAGTTTTTCTTTTTTTTTTTCTCAGGTTTCTCGAAACGGTGTGGAATGAAACTTTGGTTTTTTAGATCCGTTTTTTCATCATCTACATTGTCATAGTTTTCTCATCGAGTCTAGGGTTTTCGTAAGTTTTCCAGAAGAGCCACTTCATCAACGGGATTGTCGCGCAACTTCGAACGTGGTTCACGGCTAAACTAGAAAAGCAAGTAATTGGTCTTGAAGACTTAAAAGTGGAGCATTCGATTCTCTACAACTCTGTCGCTCACAATTTTCGGATATCTCTTGTCGTTCTCACAGCATTCAAGAAGGAAGGTCACGCGGACAGTTTTTTCCACTTCACTAGACCGGCGCGCAACTTTGACTGCGATAAACGTCTAAACTGAAGGAGTTAAGACATATGCCCCCAGAAATTTTTTTGTAGATTATTAAATTCCCTACAACTTTGTACCTGACAGTTTCTACACATCTCCCACCGTTCTCTCACCGTTTCAGAAGAAAGACCGCGGCGCATGTTTTTCCATCTTCTCCATTTTTTTTTCATGTTTTCCGGGATGACTGGATATGAAACTTTAGTTTTTCTCATTCAGTTTTTCATTCTCTACATCGCCATATTTCTTTCATCCTGCCCCTAATTTGTTCCAAGTTAAATCCTTATTTTACTGGACTATAGTCATTGAAAATGAAATTTTTGTCTTTCTAGACCTAACGGAAATTGTAGAAAAGTTTGCGGATGCTAAATCTAGAAAAAACAATTCACTAAGAACTAAGAGGAAAATCTATGATCTAATAATTCATCATTACCTTAATGTTCGATCACATAGTTTGTTGAATGATGTTTCGTGTTGTTAAACTTGTTAATAAATAGTAGGTACTAAGGGCTGAATTTCAAGTCTGATTTGCAACCCGCGATAAGCTGCGTCACCGGCGCAAGCCATGGATACGCTCTGGCCATTGGCTGAAAGGGATCACGTGACTCTACTTGCGCCGCTGCACGGGTTGCAAGTCGGACTTGAAATTCAGCCCTAAGTAGGTACATTTGTTTTGAATACTTATTGATCGTGTTACCTACCTGCATTTGAGAGTATTTTTCGTTACCTTTTTGTTTCTTTTTTTGTTAATTTTTATTGTTTGGCAAAAAAATTCCATGGAATAGGGATGGGGGGGGGGGGGGGGCAATTTGCCTCTTGCTTCTAGCGCAATTTACCCTTGATCCGTCCTTGCTCGGTCTTAAAGCCCGTTTTTCACAACGAATTCCATAAATCGAGCCCATTTGACCCTTGGCTTTGCTTGCTCACACTATACACACCACAATTTCACGAATTACTTTCTCTCTTGGTTCCTCTGAATATCAATTATGTGTCTTGATTTTAACCGGAGGCGGAGCAATCGCCAGTGTCCTGGTGTGGGTCATACTGAATAATTTGGCAACAGTTATTCTATTCAGGAGGAACTGTACTACTGTACTGAGCAACATGAGGCACCAATGGCAAAGGTTTGAGACTTGATTGATATTCAACACGATCCACAGGACGCACAGCCCCGGCACCCGCGATCCACGGACGTTTCAGAAATTAGAAGAGATGCGGTAGTTAACAATGTTCGTCAGGTACGAAATGAAAAAGTTTTGAATGTGGATGATTCGATTAAAACCCATCTGGCATTCGGGGCACACTGCCGGTGTATTGATCTGCTTCAATTTCAATCAGATCTCACGCAGTGGGTGGCTCAGTTGAACCGGATGTGTTGGAGCTGCGGCAATAATCTATCCGAGATTTTCAATGAT
This sequence comes from Anaspis maculata, assembly GCA_949128115.1. Lineage (NCBI taxonomy): Eukaryota > Metazoa > Arthropoda > Insecta > Coleoptera > Scraptiidae > Anaspis > Anaspis maculata. Next base: position 94,634,682 of record OX421962.1, read on the forward strand.
GCGTGAAATGAAAACGATCTGTTCTGGCATCACAATACTTTCCCGGCTGGATCCAGCGACGCAGATGGCGATTTTGATCGAACGGGAAAAAGGATCTGATCGGAAAATTGAAGGAAAAATACCTACCAAGTTGAGGAAGCATCCTGGAAAACCAGCAGAAAACTTTGCAGATAAACAGTGGCGGCTCGTGAGTTTTTTGCAAGGAGGGCTCAAGTGAATAACAAATTCGCGAGCTGAGAACTATAATGTTCTATCTGCACTTCTTGTAGAAAATGTTTTTCGAACTTCGAACCAGCAAAACATGGACAAAATGTTTCCTGATATAAACAATTAGATCAGAAACTAGAGAAAGAGGCTTTTATTCCTTTTCCGTTTCTGATCTGATTGTTCAAATCATGAAACATTTCGTCCATGTTTTGTTGGTTCGAAGTTCGAAAAACATTTTCTACAAAGAGTGCAGATCGAGGTGCAGATAGAACAGTTCTCAGTTCGCGAAATGACGAAACTCGAGACAAAAACTTTTTTGTCGTATCCGCATCACAACCATATGGAGTTTTAGCATTTACTGTTTTGTCAAAATTACGTGTGAGTTAATGCACCACGAATTTATTCTGGCGGGTTCGGTTTGCTTTATATTCAGTAAATCAATGCTGTAATCGGACGTCCGCTGTTTTTTGCATTTATTCCTTCTTGTAGGCTTGATGACCTAAATGTACCTTTTTTAGGTCAGCTATCTTCATGTTTGCAAACTGTTGACTAATCGAAGAGTACATAAATAATTATATCGATTATTTCAATCGGCTGGGGGCTCGAGAAACGGAGCCCATATCTGCAGTATAGAGCGGGAGCCGCGACTCGCGTTGCCATGGTTACGGACATGTTTTGCGCGGGTGCACCCCGGCATCACCGCATCGGCGGTGGGCGCCGAATGCGGAGCCCAAGACGAACTTCTTCGACCGTGCGATCGCTTAGAATTATTTTGTTAAAATATTAATTGACTAATGACTGAACGTTTTTGCACTAAACCAAATCTTTGGAATGAGTATAATTAATACAATGCATTCAATGTCTTCCTACCGATAAAAACCTCTTGCCGCCTTTAGCGTTGGAGGGGGGCGCCGCCCTTGAGCCCTCCCTCACCAGCCGCCACTGCAGATAAAGTTTGTTAGTTGATCCTTTTGCCTATTTTAGCATGACGGGTGTAAGGCGGTTATTGATGTTACCAGTACCACTGCAGAACCGAGGGGCTCTTATGTCTCACGGCCCAACCGTTGCGTGACAATAGGGGGGGCTAAAATGTTCTCCGCCATAGTAAATTTTTATGAGTTCGGCGCCACTGAAGCCGTTACTGATGAAATAGAACCTAATTTGTGCGAGAATGTCATGAGGAACTTTATTAAAAGAATGACCTCTTCTAGCAGAAGTCGTGGCAGCCATTTATTATTTTAAAAATGATATTTAAAAAAATATATTCAAGATAAAACCTGTTAATAAAAAACCCTCTATTATATCATTTCTAAAAACACCTGCAGTCACAATCGCAGTCACAGTCACAGTGTTCCCATAACATATTATGTAGATTGTAGAGCCCAATAAAACACTATTCATTTTCATAGAAAATGCTCCTCCTGCTTTTGGTTTTTCAGGAGACCAGTTTTTTTTTTTTAATTTATGGCTCCCCCTGTATTGTAGTCCTGAAAACAGAAATGCAATACGCAATCAGTGGTTGATATTTTGTACTTACTATTTTGCTACAAGCAGTTTACAAAGAATTTTTTTAATTGACGAAAATAAAGGGGCCGGAAGACCAATCTTTGTCCTTTTATATTTAACTTCTGAATTGAAAGACAGAATTGTTTCCAACAGTTTCATTCACAGCACTTTACTACATTAGTATTGAACACACCTTCAAGGTGGCCTGACACTTTTGAATCAACCCGTAGATAAAGACAAAGAGAGAGAGAGAGAGAGAGAGAGAGAGAGAGAGAGAGAGAGAGAGAGAGAGAGAGAGATTCCAGATGTGACGCCACGCGAGATTTCGCGCCAGATAGTCCGGTGGACTAGCGCCAAATATTGCCCAAACTATGCATTTCATGACTACGGAACAATTTTTTGCAGGCATGTTCAGGAACCCTTCCTCTATCATTTGAGAAGTGCTGCCAAGCAAGTTTTCAATGTGGGGGGCCAGGGGGGCCCCTTTTTTGACAACTTGAATCGTTTCTTATCGATAAAATCCGTGATAAAAATGCTATAAAAAAAACTTCAACGGATTATTGAAGAGCAACTCAAAATGTCACTTATGTGTGATGAGACATATTACAGGGTGAACAGGTTCCGAGGAAGATGACTTTCCGTCAACAAGAAATATGATAAAGAAAACATTGCGCCAAAGACCTTTAGTTTCGTCATTGAAAGATGCCGATTGGCATATTTGTTGATCATACGCACCTGAACTGGTTGAGAACCGTACCCAACTGCGTCATTGGTGCCGGAGCTATATACAGGGTGGAAGAGAAAAATACTTTTGTTATTATTTATTTCAAAAACCAAGATATAAAGTTGTAGTAAATCAGTCTTCTCCACTTGTTTTTTATATCATTTACTCGAGTTTCGGCTAATTAAATATATAAAGCCATTTTCAAAAATAATGTGACATAGCATAGAACTTTATGTCTAAGTAATGATGTAACAATGAAGAATAGACGTAACAGGTAAAACAACAAAAGAAAATGAAGGAGAGGATTATAAAATTGGGAGTAGAGCTGGTATAATGTAGATGTTGTCAAAATCGGTTTGTTCGTTGAGGAGGCTATCTGGGTCAAGATTGTATTGTTTTTTTTATTTGCAAAATTTCAGAAAATTCAATTAGGTGTCTGTTGTCAAGTTTTTGGATTGGTTTCAAACAATTAAAAGCAAAATCATGGCCCTCGGCAACTACATGTCTTGTAAAGTTTGATTTTATATCGAACGCAGGTAGTTCCCTGCGGTGCTCATTTATAATAACAGACACCTAATTGAATTTTCTGAAATTTTGCAAATAAAAAAACAATACAATCTTGACCCAGATAGCCTCCTCAACGAACAAACCGATTTTGACAACATCTACATTATACCAGCTCTACTCCCAATTTTATAATCCTCTCCTTCATCTTCTTTTGTTGTTTTACCTGTTACGTCTATTCTTCATTGTTACATCATTACTTAGACATAAAGTTCTATGCTATGTCACATTATTTTTGAAAATGGCTTTATATATTTAATTAGCCGAAACTCGAGTAAATGATATAAAAAACAAGTGGAGAAGACTGATTTACTACAACTTTATATTATACAACTCCATTTTGAGTACTATGGATCCCTTTATCAATTTTAAAAACCAAGATAGATAAAGTGATCGAAATTTAGGAATTGATGCTTCATTCAATGCGTGTGACGACACAACAAATTGTTCTAAAATATCTTGGAGCGTTTCTGAAATATTTTGAAAAAACTGAAGAATATCATAAAAACTTTACTTTCTACTTTGATTTCATATTTTCCATTATCTAGAGGTATATACTGTAATTTAACAACAAATTAGGGTGAAAACTAAACAGCCACATCACTCACCGGCATCAATCATGTATGCGTCAATGCGTCATATACAGGGTGTAAGAAAAAATGGTTGTTTTCTTTGCTGTTTTAGAAAAATCAAGACATAAAAAGTGCAAAATTAGGGAGGTGAGAAGTTTCCGGAGAATCAAATCAAGCCAAGACACCTGACAAAGTGAATTACTGTCGTGAATGTGTAATCTCCGCGTTTTTTTGCTTGTTTTATTATATACAGCAAAAAAAAATCATTTTTTCTTACACCCTGTATACAACGCATACATGATTGATGCCGGTGATGGTGCTGTTCATATTTAACCATGATTTATTGTATATTTGTGTATATTGTGAAATTTGTTGCATAACTTAAGGATATACATCTGTATAATGGAAAATACGAAATCAAAGTAGAAAGTAAAATTTTCATGATATCCTTCAGTTTTTTGAAAATACTTCAGGAACGCTTCAGGATATTTTGAAACAGTTTGTTGTGTCTTCATATGCATTGAATGAAACATCAATTCCCTAATTTCGTTTACTTCATCTATCTTGGTTTTTGAAATAAATGAAAACCAAAATATTTTCCTCTTCCACCCTGTATATAGCTCCGGCACTGTTGACGCTATTGGGTGCCATCCTCAACCAGTTTAGGGGGATATGATCAACAAATATGCCAATCGGCATTTTCCAATGACGAAGCTGAAGGTCTTTGGCATAATATTTTCTTTATTGTATTGCATGTTGACGGGAAGTCATTTTTGTCGGAACCTGTTCACCCTGTAATAGTTTTTATCACACATAAGTGACCTTTCGAGTTGCTTTTCAATAATCCGGTAGAATTTTCTATTTAGCATTTTTATTACGGATTTTATCGACGAAAAACGATTTAAATTGTCAAAAAGGGGGCCCCCTGACCCCCCCCCCCACATTGAAAAATTGCTTGACAGCACTTCTCAAATAATAGATGAAGGCTTTCTGAACATGCCTGCAAAAAATTGCTCCGTAGTCATAAAATGCATAGTTATAACCCTAGTCCACCGGACTAAGAGGCACTGTATTGACTCAAGATATTCCGAAATGGGTTCGTAATTCACATCAAAAATGAAGTTGAATTCTTTTCAAAACTCTTTCATACTTTCAATGGTCATTTTGGGCATGGTGAGGGCGATGCTGTAAAATTCGTAAAAATGGGTTCAACATCACTTCACGGTCAATAAAAACGAAGTGGCTTGCTGGGAATGGTTATGTTTGCCTTTAGATTATTGCATATCACCAATTTCACTAGTACCAATCGATTTTCCACTTATTGAATACTGGGTGAGTTCAAAATGGCGGTCATGAAAAAAAATTACAATTACTTGTCTTATTTTCGAAAATAGTAGGCGGAGACGGTGGCACCACATCGCATTGCATTTCTGACGTCAATTTTGGCGGAAATATCAAATTTCATCCGAATATCTTAAAAAATAACTGATTTATTGAAATTTTCTAATTTCATGAAACCGACAACTACTTTTAGGATATTTTTGAATTTACTGAAGATGTTCAGACGCGGTTTGTTTTACCTTGATAAGCATCAAATTGTGAATCTACATGGTGATTTTCATGGTTCCAACTCTTTTGGTTCCTGAGTTTGATTTTTTTCATTTTTGATCATCCTGTATACAGCGTCTGCACGATCACCATCGTGGCACCACTTCTTGAAAGTAAGACAATGACAAATCTGCCAAGTGGCATCGCGGCCTCAAAATTTGCAGGGTTCGTTCAATTTATGTGGCTTAGCCGCGCAACTAGTTTGCGCTATTTTTATTTAAATATGCATGGTGTAGTGTTCTGGTCAGTTGTAGACGCCGGGCCGTGCCGACTCAAGTTTAAATTGATTTTTCCTATGTCGAAAAACAAAGTTAGATTGAATTGATGATTTTTGTGTAGAATACAGTTCAATCTAATGGCCTCTGAAATATTCTCGAAGACGAATACCTCTAACAGTGAAAAAAAGTTTTGTGAAAATTGCAAAAGAAAAAACAGGTTTCCTCAAGTTAACTTGTTTGAACTTGTCTTTATCCAAATTTACACATTGGATTCAAGTTCAGGACATTGAATTTAGTCGGAAAAGATACCAATCTTGTCGTGATCGATTCTTCATGGCCTAGGAAGAAAAAGAACCACCCAGACGAGTTTCGCCCTTCCCCGCGACCCCCCTTCAACAATGATCGACACTTTTTGAACCAAAATTGTATCAACAGGATGTGATGTGTCGAACTACGACGTATTTGCATCCATTGGATTGACGGGTTCCATCGGGTTCCATACCCTGAATTTTGAGTTGCAATTGTCTACCTCCCCTCCAATAACTCAAAGTTTCGAGGTGAAATTTTTGGCAAGTTTGGATATGTGATAGGGCACTCAATTCTGAACAAAATATCAAATTTCCAGGCCGTCCATATTTTTGCCGAGGTTTTGGCAATTTTCTACTAACTTCCCTGTACAAAACAAAATTGGCCTTGATATGTAAAAAAAACAACGTGTAAAGGCAGCATTTAATACTTTGCTAGTGGTAATGTACTCTTTACTCATTTCTACATGTAGTTTTAACTAAACAGAACTAAAAATACCGACTGCGGTGCCAGAGACCGGCCAGGAGCAATTTCTGCAGAATTTACCTCTAGCAGGTATAATTAACCGCAATACAGTGCCTCTGGTGCGAAATCTTGCGTGGCGCCACATCTAGAATTGCAAAGGAGGGTCTTCTGAACACGTATGCCAAATTTCATGCTTTGATCACAAAATGCACAGATCATTCCATTTTTGGCCGTTAACCCCGCCACCACAAGATCCAAGTCCAAGATCATAGTGGAGCCTGAATAGAGCGACATTAGAAGGCGCAGACTTCGTAAACTTCCTCTTCAAGCATAAATTGAATTTCATTGCGGTCTTGTAAACGTCACGATTTACGATACAATTTCAATGTTCAAATCGTATGATAATTTAGCTAAAATCTTAGAACAAAGAAAAATTAAACCAAAAATCGAGCATGAAACATACCGAACGGAACACGCGCTTGGCAACTCAGTGACAATCACAGACCACAGACCACTGATGGCGATTTCGATTAACTCGCATTTCGACATTGCAGAGCAGTTAGCAGTTTGAGACAATGCTATTGGTCGATTTCAAATTCTCAGCAAATGACGTTACGCAAATTGCTTTGAACCAGGGCATGGAAGTAAATCAGAAACGCCATAAACCGACTTGTCACAACGACATTTCACCAGACCCGCATGCAGGATATTTTGCACAATCAAACAATGCACAAACCACTAAAATGCACTTTGCTAATCTAATAAGCTACATTACCTCACGTAGCCATTGCCATAAATCATTTCCTTTTCGTTTGAATTTAACAGACTTAAATTCTCTTACAGCTTTCGGAAGTTATTGCATCGGCTAATTGGCTATAAATCACAGCAAATTGCTAATTCCTTCTAAAATGCTTTTGGGAACATACAATTATTATTAGATATGAGTATCTACGATAGAAAAGGTTTGTTCAATAAATGAGTAAGTACTTGGGCAAAAAAAATCCGATTCAAACTCACCACATTTTACCAATTACCGTTAAATAAAATCTTTGAGCTTTGTTTATGCGTCCTTTATTACAAATACCCATCTACCAAGAGAGAAACACAAGGGTCGTTGAGACAATCCAATATAGCCAAAGCTTATATAAATCTGCAAAAAGTGCTTCCAGGATGACAATATCTCTCTCTGCTTTTTTGGCCGTATTGGCACTTGACCTTTTCCTTTGACGTCGTCCCATCTGATTGTTCTTGGTGGATAATAAAGGGTTCTCGTGGAACGGTACGTACACCCTAGCGGAACGACGCATGCATATTCAATGGGACTTGATAATCCCTTGTTGATATTACGATAAAAAGAGGGGAAGCCTTGTGCGGAGCTAGGAGCTAGACGAACAATTTTAATTTATGCGAGCTTGTAGCCCTACCTACTACTACTAGTCCTGCAGAGAGGTGGTTATGTTTTCAAGTACTTACTTATGCAAATTCAGGCACCCTCTTGGACTATACCTATAGTTAATTCACCTAGATTTGGCTAAGGTGAAAAATCTTTCATGTGCCTACCAAGGTAAAAGTTGGAGATATAGGTCATACACTCATGCACAGCTGTAACAGTGATTAAGAAAAAGTGAGTAAGGACATCTCAAACATTCCTATCTAGAATTGCTCTCAAAATGTATGTGTGTATTACCGCATCAGATATGCAAATGATCCGTAAGTATTACAGATTCATTGTTCTTTTAATATGAGACATCATAATACAATATATAAAGATAAAAATATAAAAGATATATACTCAAGTGTAGAGCGAGGTGTATAGTATAGTGTATAGTCTAAGTGTGTAAAATGTAGAAAACTTCATCGAATGATTTTTGTGATGGAAGTGTAGCTAAAATTGAGCTCACATTTCCTCGTTGAATTTCCAGACTGATCTTTTGTTTTAAAAATTCCGTCGACCGAGGTTCCTTGGTCTTGTCAAACATTTTTCGTCCAATTTCGGAAGCAAAAGCTTTTGCCGAAGGACCCCAGGAACCTAACGTTTCAACACCAAAAGGGCAAACTACAAAGCGATCTGTTAAATCAGAATATTTTTCAGTCTTCCTCAGTTCAGCAATAGCTGCCATTTTTCCGCCTTCCTTCGATGAAACCGCAATATTGCTTTGACACATAGTGTCGCAACAAGTGGCATCCCAGACCAATTGTCGTCCATTCTTCCACGGAGCGTACGTCATTCCGTCCGGTCGCTTTCCGTCATTTCGACATATTCCGGGGGGCTCTAGAAGTGATGGTACTCCTGCCGACTTCAAAGCACGTCGAAGTAAATCATTGATTGCTGCATGTCGACTAAGGCGGCCTGTGGACGTTTTGTTACATGCTAAGCCATGGTACCCAAATTCGTCAACTCTCTCTCCACATAGACACTGGTGGCTTTCACAAATTTTGCTGCCCAAACGTAACCCTATCGCTATACGGAAACTAACGTCATCTAACAAAGTACCTAAAGTAGCGGTCGGTAAAGCGTTCAGAAATGCTCCAGATTCTTTACAGGCTCCGGCTAATAATCGAGCTTTTGCAAGAGGATTGTTTTCAGCAGATGTCATCAAGGTATCAAAACGTTTTTGGAATATCGGGTTTGTCCATTCGAGCTGCGAGTTTCTGTTGACAATAACTGATTCGTCTACGTTGCTATTGCGACTCCACAGTTCTAAGGCTTGAGATATGTACGACGAAACATTAAATGATTGAGTCACATTTGCAGTCAGATCTTCGATCAAGGCACTGACGTAGTGAACCGATGCCAGAAAGGCAGGGACGGCTAGTTCTACTGAACGGCAGATGCCTAAACCAGAAAATCTACCAGGCAATGACGCTATCGCCCATGTAGGTTCGTCCATTTTGGTGTTGGTTACCATTTCCACGGCCAGACGAAGCTGATCATCAAACAATTGAAGATGGTCGCTGTGTTTGAAAGCCGGGCTTGTTCGAAGTATGTAAAGCACTTTGGGTAGACTATAACAATGGTGGAGGAGATATAAAGCTTGTTGTGCTGGCAGGTACTTTAGACGAGATGTCATCAGCTGTAGTTCGTTAGTTTTCTTTAAGATAACGGGCGGTATAGCTTCATCTGTGATAGGACTTCCCAGGAGAGTCAGGTCTTCACGATTTATAAACTTGATGTTTTCATTGAAGTGTTTGAACCTGTTTTGTATTTCACGGCGTTCATGTGAACTTCCTCCAAAAACGAATAGTTCGCATTTCGACCAATTTAGCTCTAAACCATAAATATTGCTTGATGTTGTGATTGTTTCTAAATCATTCATGACTGAATCTGAGCTACCACCAAGAGTAGCGTCATCTAAGTACCATAGATTGAGCGCCGAAGTTAAACTTTCTACTAAAGGTGTAATTGCTAGACAGAAACTTAGGGGGCCAAGAGGATCTCCTTGTTGAACACCCCATGATGAGTTCAATGTATTCTCATTGAATTTCAACTGGGTTACTTTACCATAAGTCTGGTAGAAATAGGGGTAATAGGCAGGTATACATTCCTTTACAGCTTGCAACAATTTTGTGCGACTTAGGCAGTTGAAGGCGTTACGGAAATCCAATTTCAACAGCACTTGGCAAGTTTCACTGCAACTTCCATTGATGAAAAAACGAGTAGCGTGGACCAATGCTTCAGCCCCTCCTTTTGTCCCATATCCTAGCTGATAAGGCCGTAATTTCTCGCCAACAATCATCTGCATACGGTTGCTAATTATTTTACCAGCTATTCTACGAAACGTGTTACCAACAGCTATGGGCCTGATTCCTCCATCTTTTTTACGTAGGGCAATTAAAGATGCACCGTACAATTGGCAACACACGGTTTCACATAGTTTTCCTTGGAACATCAAGTTTACGACTTTTGCAATTGAATCCAAAAGGCGTTCGGCGGATTCCCCATTAGAAGCAGTGGTGAGATCCTTCAAATGCTGGGGACGTAAGCCGTCCCAAGAGCCAGCTGATCCATTTGGAAAAGATTTCAATGCCTTTCGAACTTCTTCCTTTGAGACTAGCAGGGACTGAACGATTGTTGTTGTGTTTGACAAAACGGCAGTTGATTCTTCAGCTGTAACTGACGGGGCTGGATATATCGTGCCTTCCGGAGCAATAGGATGCTTGGACTGTAGCTGGTCTAATGTTTCCTGATTGTTGGGAGCAATGGTGTCTTGAGAAGATAAAACGCGAACAGCTCCTTTTACGTCTCCATCCGCTAGTTTTGCTTCCACTCTTCTTTTCAAAGTTTCAGCATTTGATTCAGGTAGTTTTCTATCACTAGATGTAGCTCTGTATTCATCCACTTGTGGTAAGTTGATCAAAGATGTTTTCTCGAAAGAAGCTAATCCCCTCCGAATTAAAGACGTTAACGATTCTTTGCGTTCAAACTTTACTGGTAAACCAAGAACTTGATGCGAGAAAATGAAAAGTCTGTTCCAGGATGTTTGGTCATTGTTTTTCACACAACGGTATAATGTATCTGCCAATAAGTCAGCAGTTTGTAACCTTGCACTCTTGGGAATTCGTCGCATCACACGGGTTTTTTGGAGAGGAGAAAACTGATCCATGTGATCAACTGTCAATTTGGGTACACCTGAGGGTTCACCAAGTCCTCTCGGTACATTCTTCAGCAATCTTGCCGCAGTATTTCTCACGCACTTGTCGCTTTTTTGATGAAGCTTTAACCCGTGTAACCTCTGGCAGACTTGACCACAACTAGTGCACTCCAGTCCTGCTGCAGCTGAGGTCTGTGATTCTGATGTTGGAATTGCTGCATTTAAAACTGGTGAAGTATTGTTGCTCATATTGGCATCATCCAATGAAGGTTGGTTAATTGTTGATACCTTGCTGTTATTGTTCTTTTTACAGCTTTTGACACTGTCGTTTTTGACATTGTCCGGATTGTCGTCGTTTTCAGAACTGCTGTCGTCCGTATATTTATATGTTGGCCGGAAATACCTGCCCAAATGGCTTCGAGGTTGTGATGGTCCGTTTGAGGTACAAGCTGTAGGCATGAAATGGAGACAGTCGTGATTCTGAACTGCCTTTGCGTTGGAACTTGAATTGGAATCTATGATGGCTGACACTGAAGAGGAAGTTGATTTAAAGCCGTTCGCATGTATTCTGGTTAGATGTATCTTCAATCCTTTTTTCCCTTTGAATGTGCTGCTACAGATATCACATTTGTATTGTTCTTGAGAATTTTCTTCTTGTGTTTCTCCATAATTTGGGTGATTTTTGAACGAGTTCCGTAACAGTGACTTTTCTGACATTTGTCGTTTTTTTTAAACAAAGCATAGTAATGCGTACGTTACTTACACCTGATGTAGGTAATTATGCGCAGAATTTCAATTTCAAGCGCATGCACCATGCAGTTTTACGCAAATATGTTTTTACTTAGTTGCTATAAATGAAAGGTGCCTTAAGAAATTCGTATACTTATGTAGATGCACAAACTTGATTGTGTTTATGAAATATTTGGAAAAATCAATTTTTTGAATTGACGAAAAACAATGCGAATATAGCATCTTATTTTCTAAGATATCAAATGTAAAAGTGACCATTCTGCCACTGTTTTCAAACTCCTTCAATGGAGACTCCAGTTCGAGCATAAGCCACAATAGCCCAGGCATTTTAGTCGAAAAATCGTGGTAACCCGTAACAAATTCCCTCAAAGCTGAATTTTGGTATATATGTTCTATTGGACCTACGGAACAACATATCAAAATACTCGGACTTACACCCTCGTGCGTCCTTTGATTTTCATCCTCAAAGGTCAAGTTCTAAGAATTAGAGAGATACCTTTCTCCAAGCTGTTCCTGCAAGTGAACGGAGTATCCGATCGATATAAGATATGTTTCAAATGAACAAAGGAGATTTGTTGTTAGTGCTTAAGTGTGTGAGGGAGCCTTTGTAACTCTTCCGATTGGTTAGTTCTGCGGAAAAGGCGGCTGAGTGTTAATTTGTCGCCCGGATATTTCAGGAAAAACCATGTGAGAATTCAAAGCCTCAAGTAATGTCGCACAAAGTTGAATATTGATTATAACTGGTATGATCCCTAAGAAAGAACATATAAAAATATTTGGACTTACCTACACCTCTGTGCCTCCTACGATTTTGGGGCTTGGAATATCTAGTCAAAAAATTCACCCAGACACTTTTCTCTAAAACTGTTCCTGTGGACGAACCAATCATTTTAACAATATAAGGTGGGTCTCAAAGGAAACACGGTATATTTTTGCCTATGAAGTGGACTCCGGTAGCCATGAAACATTTCTGCTTGATAGTGGCGTGAATAGTACGCGCAAGGTGGAATTTCTCTCCTGGATCTTTGAATGAGAAACATGTAAGAATATTTTGTGATGGCCAATAAAGCTGAGCATTGTTAATAGGTTCTTCTTCCCATCTTCGAAACAGACCCAAGTGATGAGAATGATGAGTGAACAGTTGATATTCACAGTGCTCATTCCGAAAATAATGAATTCTCTACAAAAAAAATGTGGTTTCTTCATTTAGGGGCATCATTGTCTGAAGCTGTCAAAAATAAAAATTACCGACAAATCCTATATTTATGTTTATCTTGGACAAAAACAGCATCAATTGCTCACGCTTATTTATACTACAAAGTCAGAGCATCAATTTTTCATTAAACAAGTTTTACACCTACTTTTTTTTCTGAAAATGGAATAACGGCTACAGAAAAGATGATTTTATGTTTCTATTGCCCAATAGATACAATAGCTTTTGGTATTTTTTGATAGAAAAAGAACTTCGCTTAGTATTACACACAAAAACCGTGGAACCGCTCCATAGTTCATTAGTAAAAAAAAAGAACTGCAAAAATTGTATGCATTTTCGGGAGAAAATTGGGCATATAATCACTTTCACAACAGATCAATTTTCTGATCTTGTAATGAATACAGGCACATTGTTTTTATCGTTTTCAGGTATAAAATGGTTAAGAACAATGAATTTTGTTGGAAATACTCAATTGAGATGATTCTTACCATACGGAAACTGAAATTACAAAACGACAATTTCAGATGGCAAAAATCGTCGTTTTTTCAGTAAAACTTGTTTAATCGTGTTTTAATTCAATTTTAATCACCATATTTGATATCAGAGGCCAAGATTTAGTTAGAAACGATACCACACTTGCCGATATCAATTCAAGGTTTTTGAGAGAAAAACAAAATAAATTTTGCCGATCTTCTTTTTTTTTCCAGGCAACCCAAACTACTTATCAACAATTCAAACGTCAAGCAAATATTGTGAAGCCTTGAGGCATCTATATATGATTTTTTTCATTTATATAAGCTACAGGGTGTCATTTACGCATTTAAAATGGCAATATTCAGCCCCCTCCCCCACAATCAATGACGCACAAGGGTGTGTCACCGAGTATTTTGATATGTTATTCCTTAGGTCTTACAAGGCCCGTATACCAAATTTCAGCTTTGTGGGAATTTGTTGCGGGTTAAAACCTAATATGCCTGGGCTACAATCCCATACCATTAGCGGAGGAGCCGTTTGAGATTTCACGTGAAGAGACTGGACTTTTCATAAAGTTTCTATACATAGAGCATCTTCTAGAGCGACGAGAGTGTTAGTGTTGATCAGCTGTTCGGATCAACCCTAAACATTAAGAGCTGAGACTCTTTTTAACAGGGTAATTTTCAGAAATAAATAAAATCTTAGGGGTGGGGTCGTTAGCCTTGTTGCTATTTTATTCTAGATTGTCTGATATAACAAAAGAGAAGTTCATACTTGATAGCACTAAAGCTGTAAAAATGTAGATTTAGGTTGAAGTTGTTATTGAAGTTGAATGAATACCTAAAATACTTAATAATGAAATAAAAAGTTAACAAAATGCCAGAAGGGCAAGACAAGACGGAATTCGGCCGAAGTTCGTGTACACTGATACGAATTTATTAAAGAATTAGGTACTTTTAAAGTGAAAATTTAAACTGAGTGTATGATTTTAAAAGTCAACAGAAACCAAAATATGTCAGTAGTCTCTGATCAAGTATTAGTTATGTATTTTATATTTCGATGGTGACTTTGCGGTGAGTTATATTTCTTGGTACAGATGTTCGATGATTTGTTAAATAGCCTACTCAGCCTAAATTCCGCGTAGATGGAATTTGCGTCGTGGTCTCGGTCTCTCTCTGATTTAAAATTGCGTCCAAAAGGTCGGTACTGGAGTGCTTTCCATTTCCATTTCAATGCTTATGGCACCGAATCGGGAACTGTTCACAGCTCACAAGAAACAAACGGAAGACTTGTTCAGGAAACAAGACGTAAGAAAAAAAAAACCTGCAATAGCACCAAATTGTTTAGAACTGAATTCTCAAATTTTAACTACATTACCCTTATTCCATAAGGGCTTTTCTCTTCTTAAGAGCTCTTCCACAAATTCAGGGACAGTGCACTATTTCAACGGAATTGATTTTATACGCGTAGATGCAGGTAAATGATGTAAAAAACTCAAAGCACGCAGATAATGGATGGATGGCTAAAGAGAAACAATTATTGTCAAACGCCCATGGGGTTCTATGTGAGATCTAAACTTTTGGATAATAAGCGGACGAAGTAAAATGGTGATCTTTTAGATCTATGTAAACTTCCAGATTTTCGGAGAAACCACCAGTACAGCCTTCAGGCGCTCGGCTTTGCTTTCTTTTTCAATCTACCGTTTTTCTGTTTCTTATCGAAGCGGGCTCAAAAACCACAGAGAGATATACTGTTACAGGGTGCTTCAAAATTAAATTATTCCAATGAAATTTTAACTCGTATCAAGAGCCTTCCACTTGCCAGAAGGATGTACGGCAATATTCTGGAATTCATTTGAAGGGATAAAAAGGACGTATTGGGATCAAGGAAGGCAGTGTTCAGGTCATGGACGAGTAAGGTGCAAACGCTACGAAAAATCGAACGCAAAGTCAAGAACAATAATTGTCTCATATTTGATTGTGAACTGAATTGTGCCGTTGCTTAGCCCAATCTTCTGATAATCCATAACTGTGAATGAGAAACTCGATGAAACTTGAGTAAAGTTTATACAGGGTGACATGTATAGCGGCGCAAAACGGCCAAGCGTTCAACATGCTCTCATTAGGAGAAATTTTCTTTTTTCTGGCACAAAGGTGACTTCATACCTCGCCACGTTATTTGATTTATTCCTCTAGCCTCTTTACTTAGAGGGTGGTATCAAAAAAACAGTTTCTTGGTTTTTCGGTGATATCATTTTTCTACTCTTGACCGATTTTCAAAATCCAGGGCTCAAATTGAAGTTGAAGCCTCAAGTAAGAAGATCCATATTCAGAATTGACTGGGAATAAACACTGAAATTGCATGGTTCCCTCAAGAGTGACCCAACGTTTCATCGGTCCCGGAATCTGGGTTGGGATAAGAATGAACTGATAACCGACCTTGCACTTGAGCGAAGCATTTATTCTGAACATCTCCTGATGTTTAGAGCTTGAATGAGACCAAAAATGTTGATAAAGGGACAAAATTACAAGTGCATTTTATCAAGGCAGAATGATCTTTTTTGCTCATATGAAATCGCTTGTCACTAACGTGACTGAGGTTAAGCAATCTGTTATCTACGCCACTGGTGAGGTGCCTGCCTGCCATGTGTCAGCCTGTCAAACGGCGCGCCACCTGTAGAGCAACGACGGAGGTGCTCCTCGGCGGATGACACTGGTGACAGTCGGGATGACAGTGGACAGTTGGCAACCCTGATTCGGGATTATTATTATTCATCGGGCGGCTTTTTCCTGTATTACATACAAGTCGGAGAGTAAAGCGTGTTTTCTTAAATTTTGTCGTTATTTTCTCGCGCAACGCCCCTTTGGGGTTATCAAATCAGCATTGAAAAATTCTGTTTGTTGTAGTTTCCGTAACGTTGGTTACATAAGCTGCAGGTGAGCGATGCATTCCCGTAACGTTAGTTACACGCTATTTCATATGAGCAAGGGAGATGATTTTGCCTTTATACCATGCAGTTGTACTTTCTTTTCTTTATCAACAGTTCTTGTCTCATTCAAGCTCCAAATATCGGAAGATGTTCAGAATGAATGCTTCGCTCAAGGCCAAGGTTGATTATAGGTTCATTCTCATTCGAAGCCAGATTCCGGGGCTGATAAAACGTCGGGTCACTCTTGAGGGACCCATACATTTTTAATGTTCATTTCCAGTCAATTCTGATCACGGGATCTTCTCACTTGAGGTTTCAGCTTCAATTTGAGCCCTGGAATCTGTCAAGAAAAAAAAAATGATATCACCAAAAACCAAAAAATTGTTTTTTGATACCACCCTGTAGATAAGGAACCTAGGGGGGATAAATCGAGTAACGTGTCAAGGCATGAAGTTATCTTATGTCCATTCAATGTCAGAACACAGAAGAAAATTTTTTTCTTCAAAGGAGAGCATGTTGAACTTTTGCACCGCTATGCATGTCACCCTGTATAAACTTCACTCAAGTTTCATCGAGTTTCTTTTTCATAGTTATGGATTATCAGAAGATCAGGCTGAGCAACGGCACAAACAGATTTGAAATCGTCCAAAACAATTAGGAGTTATCCCAATGTGAAAAGGGGCAAAATGTTCGATGTGTCGTATTCAATGTTGCGTAGTTTATGTCAGATAAAGTACTCAACCAAATAAGTATCACCGTGCAAAATTTGACCTATTTTTAAGTTTCTGATGCGACTAAAAAAGTTGTTGACGGGAATCGGTTTTATTTAATTTTTTTCGTCAAGTAGAAACTCTTCCAAAAATAAAATGTACGGGCATTGCTGTCAAATTTGAAAAATTTCCAAAAAGTTTGAAAAATTTTGATTTTTATTTATGAAAACTCAGAATCCAGATAGCATCGACAATGCATCTTTTTTCAAGAAAGTCGCATGCCAAATTTGAACTTTTTATTCTCAAAAAAAGGTACCAAAAATGATTTCTACTAATTCACTTTTTCAGGTCTACGAGAAATCATTTTTGGCATCTTTTTTTTTGAAAAAAAGCTCAAATTTGGCATGCGACTTCCTTGAGGAAAATTGCATTGTCGATGCTATCTGGTTTTTGAATTTTCAAAAATCAAAAAGAAAAATTTTCCAAAAATTTTGGAAGTTTTCAAAATTTGATAGCAATGCCCATACATTTTCTTTTTGGAAGAGTTTCTACTTGACTTAAGAAATAAAATAAAACCGATTCCCGTCAACAACTTTTTTAGTCGCATCAGAAACCCCTCAAAACCAGACAACTTTGAAATGCTACAAGCGATTCAATCAATTTTCAGACCGTTAGCTAGCCAAGTTTTTCAGCTATTGGTCCGTATTTTTGAAACACATGAGATGTTCCGCATAATATTTCGACAGGGTGTTCAATGGACTGGTGCAAAATTACTGAAAGTTCGACATGCTCCCCCTTGAACAAAAAAATGTTTTACTGTATTCTAACATCGTAGGCAGGAAGGAAGACTTCATACCTCGAGGCGGTTTTTGAATTTTCGGTGTACCACTCTTATTTACAGGGCGATCTCAAAAAAGTTAACTTTTTTGTAATGCAATGATAACTCTTTTCCTCGTTACCTAATTTCCAGAATTTTTGGCTCATTCTGAAACTAGAGCTTCAGGGAGGAATAGCAAAGCATCAAAATCAACTCAAGACCTATAGGAGGCTATAAGAATAGGGAGGGAGTATAACCCAGCTTGTGGGCGGGGGAAATGAAGTCGGGAGACGTAAGGGGTGAGGTAACAACTACGCCCAAAAATTGCATCTAGTGCCAAGGGTCTTTTGACTTTTGTAATTTGAATTGACATAAAGCGCTTTCCTTTTACATCTCAGCAAAGATTCTGACCTAACTTACATAGGTAAGAATCTTATCTAATCTGAGCAAATGTGGTAGTCTAGAACGAACGCTGAAATCTGACTTCGCCAAGTGTAAACATATATCACTATAAACTCACCCTTTGATAATTTGAGGAATAAACGCGGCATTGTGTGATTGTCCTTCTTAACGTTTCTTCCACTTTTGAATCCAACTCAGTAACTAAGTATTGCCACGAAGGTACCTTGACAGGGGTGAGGGGCGAGAGTAAAATTCTGAGTTCGGCTGACTTGATCGCTGACAAAAGGAACGTCCTCTCAACTCACTCAAAGTTAGTCAAAGTCAAATCATGTCAGATTTATAGTAAAAGGAAAGCGCTTATTATTGAAATAATTTGAAACTATTTAAGGTTAGTGAGATTTTTTCGGTTGACATAAAATGAGTCCTGCCTGAGATCTTTCACCTTTGAGCCCAGGCATTTAGGGTTTTGACCTGGAAAAAAATAACGTCAGTCTGAAAATTGGTGGAACGCTTCCACTTTAACCCCTTAACCAGAGACTGAAAGTCCTGAAAAATCCTATGTCCGCTTCATCGGTTTTTGGCGGCAAAAAGGTGTAAATGACATTATTTTAGAAACTATCTATCAAAATACGCGTTGAAGTTTCAATACAGCTGAAAACTCCCGAAAATAATCTTCTCGATCAGTTTAACAACATATTGAAAGTCCTAAAAAATCCTCTTTCCACTTCATTGGTTTTTGGCGGCAAAAAGGTTCAAATGACATTATTTTGGGAACTATTCATTAAAATACGAGTTGGGGTTTCAGTACAGCTAAAAATGGCTAAAGCTGTTCTCTTTTGTCAGAGAACTTGTTGAACAACATAGACCGAAGAAGTGTGACGTCACAACATGGCAACATGGCCGGCGGTTGACATTTTCTGGAGGCCAACGTCAAACGTGACATGATGACCGTGGGATGCACGGCACGTGGCATGCACTTGACGTTACTCTGTTTGTGTTTGTCATGTGTTTGTCAAATTTTTGCGAAGGTAAATAACGGAAATGAATATAACAAAAAAGATTCATATTTTGGGCTATGGTGGAGGTTATCAAACTATATTGCTATAAACTAAAAACTGCCAACTATAAACTGCGATCCATTGCTCTTTGCCTCTGAGCATCTCATGAACGAGATTGTCGACGGCGATTCTCCTGCCCAGTTTTTCTTCGAGGTCTTCTCGCTGCTTTGATGGACCGTTACAATGAAAACGAGCGTGTTCCGCGTTGTCCTGACGCTGAGGCTTTTGAGGCTCCCCAGTATTTCTTTCATCCAACTTTGAACCAAGGCGTTCCACTGCCGTTGCCACTGCTCGACGAACTGCTCTCTGGCCTTGTTTCTGCTTTCTGGTTTGCTGGTGGGCACTCCTAGGCTTGTTTCCTCTAATCGCAAGCATCAGGGCGAAGGGTGGGATACCCGAGAGCACTCGCGCTGCATCATGCGGAACCGTTCTGTAGGCACTGGTGATTCTGAGTGCAGCTTTGCGCAGCTTTCTGTTGGGCAGTTGGGCTATGTCTGGCCTTTTTGCAACCAAGTCCGCCTGTATGACGCTGGCTGTCTCTTAGGCTGGCAATTTCAGCAATGCTCACTGCCATTTTGCACTGACTTTTGTGACTTTTGTTGTGAACCTCCAGAAAATGTCATGCCAAACACAACCAAACATAGAAACGTCACGTTCATGTGACGTTGGCCTCCAGAAAATGTCAACCGCCGGCCATGTTGCCATGTTGTGACGTCATCACTTCTCCGGTCTATACTAGAAGTCCTCAAAAATACTGTGTCCGTTTCATTGTTTTTGGGTGGCAGAAAGGTATAAGTGACTTTTTTTGTCAGTATTTAATAAAATACGGGTTGAAGTTTTGATACAGGTGAAAATATCAAGTCTCCTCGGTCAGTTGAGCAGCATACTGAAAGTCCTAAGAAATCCTATGTCCGCTTCATTGTTTTTTGGCGGCAAAAAGGTGTAAGTGACCTTGTTTTAGAAACCGTTCAATCAAACAGGCGGCCAAGTTTCGATACAGCTGAAAATTGCTGGAAATGGTCTCTTTGATTAGTTGAGCAGCATATAGAAAGTACTAAAAAAATCTTCTCTCCGCTTCATTAGTTTCTGGCGGCAGAAAGGTATGAGTGAAATTTTCTTTTGTTACTATTTATTAAAATACGGGTTGAAGTTTCGATACAGCTGAAAACTGCTGAAAATGGGCTCCTTGGTCAGTTGAAGAACACAAGAAAAATACTAGGGAAATCCCTGTTCGCTTCATTGTTTTTTGGCGGAAAAAAGGGATAAGTGACATTGTTTTGGAAACTATTATTTATTGAAATAGGCGTTGAAGTTCCAATTCATCTGAAAATTGCTAGAACTGGTTACCTCGATCATGTGAACAACATACTGAAAGTCCCAAGAAATCCTATTTCCGCTTCATCGTCTTTTGGCGGCAAAAAGGTATAAGATCATTTCTTGAAACTATTGTTCAAAATATGTGTTGAAGCTGCAATACAGTTGAAAATTACTGGAAATAGTCTACTCGGACCAGTACAGTCAACTAACAAAGGAGACCATTTTTAGCAATTTTCAGCTGTACCTATTGAAATTTCAACCCGTATTTCAAAAAAATAGTTCACAATATAATGTCACTCATACATTTTTGCCGCAAAAAAACATGAAGCGGGCATGGGATTTCTCAGGACTTTTAGTATGTTATTCAACTAACAAAGGATACTATTTTTCAGCAACTTTTAGCTGTGCTGGAACTTCAACTCATGTTAAAATAAATAGTTTCCAAAATAATGTCACTTGAACTTTTTGCTGCCAAAAACTGATGAAGTGGACATAGTATTTTTTAGGACTTTCAATATGTTGTTAAGCTGGCCGAGAAGACCATTTTCGGCAATTGTCAGCTGTATTAAAACTTGACGCGTGTTTAATTCAATAGTTTTTGAAACAATGTTACTTATACCTTTTTGCCGCTAAAAAAAAGTATGAAACGAACATAGGATTTCTTAGGACTTTCAACATGTTGTCCAACTGGCCGAGGAGCCTGTTTTCAGCAATTTTCAGCTGCATTGAAACTTCAACGCGTGATTCAATCATCAGTTAGCTAAGCAATGTCACTTATACCTTTTTGCCGCTAAAAAACGATGAGCGGATATAAGATTTTTTTGGACTTTCAATATGTTGTTCAACTGATCAAGAAGACCATTTTCAGAAATTTTCAGCTGTATCGAAGCTTCATCGTGTATTCTAATAGATAGTTTCTATATTATTGTCACTTACACTTTTTGCCGCCAGAAACCAATGGAGCGGACATAGGATTTTTTAGGACTTTCAGTATGTGGTTAAGGGGTTGAAGTAGAAGCGTTCTACCAATTTTCAGACTTACGTTATTTTTCTCCAGGTTTTGGTCAATTTTGATCTAAAAAGCCTGGGATGTGCCCGGATCCTGTCTGGGTGGTGCTTCATCTCAGGTGTGGGAAAGACACAAGTTATGTGCGCTGGATACAATATGATGTGCAACAGGGTATTGAACACCTTGTAAAAATGTTATGTGGAATATTTCACGTATTTCAAAAATACGGACTGATAGCTGAAGGACTGGGCTAGCGAACGGTCTGAAAATTGATTGAATCGCTTGCAGCATTCCAAAGTTGTCTATAGGTTCAAAGTTGTGTCAGTAATAGTGATTGTACATGGACGACTCAAATATACAGGGACATTAAGAAAAGAATGTCCACCCCATTTTTCTCAAGATCCGCTGAAGCTAGCGAATTGCGGTAAAGGCCGTTGGATTCAGCTGGTTTGTCTGATTAAACTTGATATGTCAACAAAACTGCGTTACCAAAACTCTGAGTACGGGAGCATTTCAAAATTTTGACCAATTTTTTTTTCACACTGCACAATATCGAGTGATATTTCATTGAAAAAGCCTTAAAAAGTTCCAATGGACAAGTGCAAAAAGTTTCCAAAAATTTCCAACGGTTTTTATTCTATGATGGAGAACCAAAACCTGGAAAAACACGTTTTTATGTATAAAATGAGATTTTTTTCAAACTGCAAACTGCATTCAATAGAGCTCATCAAAACGGTCAGTATGATGTTCAACTCAATATGCAATGACTATTTTGAAATTTTGAGATTTGTCTGAAATGAAGATTTTGATGGGTAAAATTGAATTGCCTCAAAATTTTAAGATAGCTATTGCATATTGAGATACACATCATACTGACAGTTTAGATGAGTTCTATTGAAAAATACAGTTTGCAGTTTGAGAAAATTCTCATTTATTCTATTTTACACGTAAAATCGTGTTTTTCCAGGTTTTTATTTTTTGTCATGAAAAGAAAACCACTGGAAATTTCCGGAAACTTTTTGCACTTGTCTATTGAAAATTTTTAAGGGCTTTTCAATGACATATCTCTCAATGATGTGCAGTGTGAAAAATAATTGCCCAAAATTTTGAGGTGCCCCCCCCCCCGTATTCAGAGTTTTGGTGGAATAGTTTTATTGACGTATCAAATCTGATCAGAATACCCAGCTGAATCCAACGGTCGTTTGGTCTTTACTGCAACTCGCTAGCTCCAACGGATCGTGAGAAAATTGGGGGTGGACATCTTTTTTGAATGACCCTGTATACTAAAGAACCCAACTCATATTTGCTAGGATACTACTTGTTCCTGTATGAGTTCGTGATGAAATTCTGTGGACAAATTCACAATTTTCAGCTATAAAACGGTCGTTTAGCGTAAAGCGAGTTGAAGTTTGATCGATTTTAAAGCGCTTACCTTTTATCACCTAACAACCTCAGTCTCTCTCCAAAAAGTTTCAAATTCCTTGAAATTCACGCCAGGCCGCAGATCGGTGCGAGCATAATAATAGGTATCGCATTACATAAAACTTTGAGGAAGATCTCAATCTGATTTTGCTGTGTTGCATAAACCAAATCAAGAACAATAATAATGGCTTGCGCACGCCTTCAT
Source organism: Anaspis maculata (assembly GCA_949128115.1). Classification (NCBI taxonomy): domain Eukaryota; kingdom Metazoa; phylum Arthropoda; class Insecta; order Coleoptera; family Scraptiidae; genus Anaspis; species Anaspis maculata. Next base: position 94,657,750 of record OX421962.1, read on the forward strand.
ACACTTGCCCGTTTTAATTACGCACCATAATTAATTAAGCTGGTAGGTGTCAGGTTACTTCGAAATAATACAATGGAGAAAAAATGCAATCGGTTTTGATTTTAGCATGAATTTGTGCAACGCTGATGTATTTGTAATGTATTTGTATTGTAGTAGGTATACCTAAGTCGGGTACGTAGGGTAGGACCCACTTAAGTGCATTGTCAATAGGTACTGACACTTTTGAATAATGTGCAGTGTGCACTGTAACTAGAAAAGCCAATTTGCGAATGTAATTAATACTGAAATAGCTTCCTGTGCGCTTTTCGACACAAGACAAAAGCGTAAAATTATTGGGTAGGAGTATATTAAGTAGGTTAACAGTTAAAAAAAAAGAAATTCCATTCAGATGGAGATTGCAGTGGTTGTTAACCACAGTTCCGTTAATTTGAAACTTTCCACCGCCACAAACTTCAAATTATGGATGACTAAAAATATTGATTCGAATGTGACTTGGGTACTTTTATAATCAAGAAACACAAACATCCGAAAACACTGTTCATTACTGCGTTCAAGTAAATAGACGTAAATTGAATACCGCACTTGGATATCGCTTTGGTTAACTTCGCCGATCACTCCCTGGTCGCTGTGAATTGAAATCTGTTGTCGGTCAGTTCATCTGCGCTTATATACTCGAGTGTTATCTTCAGGAACATTCCACGCGTTCTCTGGTGTATTCCAGCATTGGCCGCCAGTACCTTCGCCACGGCTCTAGAAACTCCAATCAGATTCGCGTATTCGCGTAATCAGGGGCTCGGGGGGCTCCTGAAAGTTCAAAGTGCTAGGACTCGCACTGAACCGCTTATCAGTTCGTTTTAATAAATAAAAAGTAAACTTATGAATATATTGTAAACATTGACGGCGTTTATCGCCTTGTCCCGGGAGTTTTTCAATATGAAAAAAAATAAGTTCTTCGGCTGATCACAGAAATTGGTTTTATTCTATTTTCACCTATGAAGAATTGATACGAAGATGTGCAACACGCTGACTTCCACAAATTCGTATCCTCTGAATTGGTTTGTGGAGTCAAAATTTTGATGGGGTATCTTCTTGAAGAGGGGCATGCCGAAGAGTAAGCTATTTTCAACACTAAGTTCAAACAGAATTTTTTCAATGTTCTGAATCGAAATTACTGAATTTCTCCCAGCAAAACGTACCCTGAACCATTCTTTGGAAGTACCGCGTGCGATTGAACGTAGAGTGGGTCCTGAAGTACCATCAGAATTTTTCTCCTGTGATGCTGTGCTCCACTCTCGACCGGGGCAATTAGGTTCCTACATAGCATGCGCGGAGTGTATACGCGTAATTTCAATAATATGACACCATTTCAATCATGGAAAATTTGACTGAACCGAGAAAATACCCTGCATCGTGTATACACTCCGCGCATGCTGTGTGGGAACCTAATTGCCCCAATCGAGAGTGGAGCGCAGCATCACAGGGGAAGAATTCTGATGGTGTTTCAGGACTTGCTCTACGTTCAATCGCACGCGGTACTCCCAAAGAATGGTTCAGGGTATGTTTTGCTGGGAGGAATTCAGTAATTTCGATTCAGAACATTGAAAAAATTCTGTTTGAACTTAGTGTTGAAAATAGCTTACTCGTTGGAATGCCACTCTTCAAGAAGATACCTCATCAAAATTTTTACTTCACAAACAAATTCAGAGGATACGAATTTGTGGGAATCAACGTGTTGCACATCTTCTTATCAATTCTTTGTAGGTGAAAATAAAATAAAACCGATTTCTGTGATCTGCCGGAGAACTTAGTTTTTTTCACATTGAAAAATTCCCGGGACAAGGCGATAAACGCCGTCAATGTTTACGATATATTCATAAGTTTCCTTTTCATTTATTAAAACGAACAGATAAGCGGTTTAGTAGGAGTCCTAGCACTTTGAACTTTCAGGAGCCCCCCGAGCCCCCTTCCGGTGAAAATTCAGCGTGGCTCCACCTCTTATCTGGCAGAGGAGCTCATTCTGAGTATGTGTACCGAATTTCATGCTTTCATCACCATTTGCAAGGTTCATTCACCTAGTGCCCCCACTACTGCCTTTTTTATGAATAATAATGATCATACACTGGCTGAGATATTTGGCTGTTATGATTCTTTTGCCAATGATTTCTTTTGATTAGTCATCTACTCATAAGCAGAATTTCGCTCAAATCCAATGAGACGTTCTAAAGTTAGAAGAGACTGACTGAGTGATCATGAAAAATCGAATTTAGAAAAAAGCTCTGAGTGAGTCATAATACTAATCAAGGACTCTGCGGTTACTTTTTCTAGGGTTTAAGTTCGGACAGTCTGTACTTATAAGTATTTTTGATGAATGGATCATGATTTTGACCTAGAAAAAGCTCATTTGTTTTTGGCTGTCATCTGTCAAACGAAAATGTCACTGTCAACAAATGTCAGAAGCTATATCTCACGGAACTTGACTTGCAATATGTCATTTGAAAGCCCCTGAAAACTTTATTCAGATCAGTTGAAAGCAGGGCCGGCGTTACAGCTTTTTGCGCCCAAGGCGAAGTTCTGTAATGCGCCCTTTTATGAATGAAAAAATAGCATCTCAATCGATTTTTTTTTAAATTATAACAGTAGGTAATGTTGATAATAATTGAAAATTGCACAAACTGGGAGTTAAAAAGCGCTGAAGGCGAAATTTTTCGACATATTAGAGAGATAAAGAGCGCTCAGGCGCCCCCCTTCCCAAAGTTTGGCGCCCGAGGCGGTCGCCTCGCTCGCCACACCCTAACGCCGGTCCTGGTTGAAAGTATTGCCCTACCTGTCATCTGTTCGAAACTTTACCATTTAATTATTCAAAATCTATCCAATGGATCGGATTTGGCAGAGTAGCCCAGGCATTTTAAGTGAAATTTTGGCCGAACCCTGAAATAAATATGTCCCTTTTGAAATTTTGCACAAACGGCCTTTGATCAATGCTGAACAACATACCAAAAGCGGCGGTCCAACAAATGTGCGGAACATAGTTTTTTGAGGCAAGAAAGAAGTGAGTGCCGCCAAATCTCGTAGCGCCTGATTGAGAGATGATGGAAAACTCTAACTGCAGACTTGATTTGACACTTTTATTCTGTTGCTGCCTGCCGAATTTGGTTTCAATCCATCATATAGATTTCGAATAATTGAATATATGGGCTCATTCGACAGCAAAACCATGTCTGCATACCAAAGTTCAAGTCTATCAGATAAACCATTTGGTCGTTATCGTGGAATATTACAGACAGGCGCACACACACAGCCAGGCACAAACACAGTCAGACACACAGACAGTCAAACTTTCATGTGGAAATGGTCCCAATCGTCTCAAGGCGACTCAAAATGGATATTTCCGTGTTCATCTCGGAAAATGTTTTTATCGCCTTCACAATACTTTCCCTCCTCTTTGGTTGGTGGGTCGGGAGGAGCGAAATCGAAGAATTCTGTTTTAAAATGTGGATCAGCATTGCTTGAGAGGCATTCAGACCAACCACGGTCTTTCAAAATTTCGAGGAAATCAAATTTTACAGAGTTACCACTGTTGCGGAACTTACTCCCTTCTTGCTCATCAAGAATTATGACGCTCACATTTCAAGGCCCGGAGCTTTTAGTACATTGATCAGCATTGCTTGAGGGACACGTTGGTCAACGTTGATATTTACAGTACCCTCTTCCGAACTACAGGAAGAGTTTATCTGATTTGGCGGCACTTACTCCTTTCTTGCCCAAAAAAACTATGTTCCGCACACTTGTTGGACCGAAGCTTTTAGTATGTTGTTCAGTATTGGTCAAAGGCCGTTTGTGCAAAATTTCAAGAGGGACATATTTATTTCAGGGTCAAACCCTAAAATGCCTGGGCTAGAGAGCAACACAACAAAAGAGTCAACTTGAAGCTGCAGTTGCAGTTTTCCATCATTTTTCAGTCGGGCATTTTGAATTTTCAAAATTTCTCCTGGCCGTTGCCACTCGAGAGGGCCTCTCGCCAGTGTTTTGACTAGAATGACTCACTTTTGTAGCAGGACTCCACTTAAAAACTGATTCCTGCTCGGGGATCGACTTTTTTTTTTTAATTTCAACTGATATCGACACGGTTCTGGTTTTCCGAAAGTAATTTTCTCAAAATAAAATGAGCACATGCCGTAATTTGAAAAAAATGCAGTGCAATTTCGACATGCGGTGGCCTAACGAGATATTCATTTTAGGTGCAGACATGCTGGGAATGAAAGTTGTAGAAAATATTGAAATAATTTTTAGGGGAAAAACTTTTGGAATCGGACCCGTGCTAGCGGTACGCAAAAAAATGGCATTTGATGATACAAGCAAGTCACTTTGTATATTTGTTGTCTAGACACATTTGAAAAATTTGACCCGCAGTTCCTGAAAATTCATCCCTTAGGACCCGAGATTTGGGGAGGGGAAGAGAATACTATCAAAAAATACCAAACTTTTTCATCCCAACCTGCTGAGGCGTGTTTGGTGTCAAAACTATATAACTCAGACCTCCTCGATACAATGACAATGTCAAAACTCTTGTTCGGTCACCGGAAGTCGAGTTAAGTCGTCATCTTTGAAAATTAGAGCTGAAGGTCAAAATTACAAAGTAAGCGTCAATTTCTCAAATGTTGGGTATCGATTGTTTTACTTTCGGGGTCGCTGAAGATGTATGATATGGAACAAAAACGATTGGGTACACCGTCCGCCCATATGGTCTACCTATGGGCCCATAAATCAGGCAACCGAGAAAAATCCTATACATTTTAGAAAATAGAAGTGAAATAATAATGTGAAATAGCTCAAGGGCTCGAAACCAAGTTGCAGGCGCAAAGTTTGGGACGGCGTAACTCGCCAAATACAGCGGTCTGATTGGTTGGTATTCGCCGTTACTATGGTAACCGCAGTTACGGCGGTCTCAGTCCCAACTTGGTATCGAGCCGCCAGTCTGTCCTTGGTGATAATGCTGTACCAGCTATTCTATGTGAAATTCATGATGTTCACCTGTGAGCTGTCAAAAATCCAAAATGGCGCCCATTTAAAACACGCACCACGCAGGAATAATTCATCGTGATTTTCTTTAGGGAGCTCCTACGTGTCACTAGCTAAGCACATGTTGTTCATCAGTGAACAACGACTAAGAAAGTTCCTTACACTGTTGGTCGTACCTTGCATCGTTTAAAAGATATCCCGCTGCGAAACTGTTTCGGAACCGTTTTTGGACAACAGATTGAATACTTGAATGGGAGGAAAAACTTTGCATGTAGAATTGAAATAACCGACCTAAATATATTTTGTCTGTCCCATGCAATCATGTCTCATGATGTATTTTGCCTGATTTGTCATTCCTGTGGTGGAAGCACGCCGTCAATCGGTTATACGAAATTCGTGTTCGTATACAGCATAATATATCTGCATCTTCACGAACTTTCAACAATATGGCGGCCTTCATCCACAGGCACGACTTCTTACGATCGTTTCCGATTGCAAAGACGAATGACAATACGCAAGTTCACACAATAGAAATACGCAAGCTTCGTATGGGCCACCACTGTTATTAGTTTGAAAATTTCATACCAACTTTTTTGTTGGAGTTGATAAAAACTAATAAAAAAATCTTTCGCTCTGCTATCGTTTCATTCAATAGTGTTGCATGTTGCAGAAAACAGAAAGAAATAGAGGGACGGAAAAAAGATCTAGCTACAAAAAGTGTAGAAAAGAAAGAATAAAGAAAATATAAAATAAATAGAAAATATCTAATGCGTTTGATTCAGAACGCAAAATATCCAAAATACAAAAGGTTGCGGTACCTAAGATGTAAATCTGAAATGTCTAATATACACACATCAAAAGAATCTAGGGGACAAGCAAATTCAGACGATTTCTAAAATCATCATAACTTTTGATTTCCGTAAGCGATTTCATATCGGTTTTCGGTGTTCGATTGCCCAATCTTTAGTTTTCATGCCTTGATCACGTCAAATACGTACAGTGTTTCATAAGGTTGCTACAGGGTGATCAAAGGAACAGTGTGAAATAGCCGAAAGTTCAGTACTAGCGCGATTTTCCAAGAAAAATATTTCATGCATTCCAATAGCACAGTTATGAAGATCGGTGTTTCAGCTTCAGTGACGTTTTTGAATTTTGAAAAACGAAGGTGAATTGCCAAAGATATTGATCATTTTGTGCCGCCGTGTTGAATTTCCAAGAAAAAAGAAAGTGGTCCGATTTCATTGAAACTTGGAACACACTCATGTCTGGCTCAAGTAATTGGAATTTCAAGGTTAAATGTCACTTTCGATCACTTTCGAGCCGCTATATTAAACATTTTACATTAATGATTCAATTTGAATGAAACTTGAAACACACTAAAATCGAATCATTTACATAGAAGTTTAATATGGCGGCTTGGAAGTGACCGAGAAAAACATTTGACCTTGAAATTCCAATTACTGAAACCAGACATGAATGTGATCCAAGTCTCAATGAAATCGGATCACTTCTTGGGAATTCAAATGGTGGCACAAAATGATCAATATCTTTGGCAATTTACCTTCGATTTTCAAAATTCAAAAACGTTACTGAAGCTTAAATACCAGTCTTCATAACTGTGCTATTGAAATGCATAAAAATTTGTTTTTGGAAAATCGCGCTCGTACTGAACTTTCGGCAATTTTACACTGTTCCATTGATCACCCTGCAGAAACTTATAAAACATTGTTCGTATTCGACGTGATCAAGAAATGAAAACGAAGGATTGGGCTATCGAACACTGAGAACAGACATGAGATCGCTGACGGCAATCAAAAGTTATGATGATTTTAGAAATAGTCTGAATTTGCTTGTCCCCTAGATTCTTTTGATGTGTGTACAAAGGGTCCAAAATATAAATACCTTGATGAATACAAACCACCAAAAATAGGAAGGGTCACAAGTTTCCTCCTTCTTTTCAGATCCACTGGATCAGGAATTGATTTTTGACTTGAGCTTCCTCCTTTTGTGTTAAGTTCACCCACGAGTCCACTAGATAAGGAGCTGCTTCTTGACTCGAGTTTAGTCTTTTTGTTTAAACTTACTAAGCAAGACTTAGTCGACGACTCTAGAGTTTAGACACAACTAGAGGGCCTGAAAAGATCGAGGAAACCTGAATCATTGAGCAATTTTCATCTGGTGGGTTTGGAAAGAAGGAGGAATCTGAGTCAAAAACCAACTCTTTCTGGTAGGTTTGGAAAGGTGGCAACTTGAGTCAAAAGCCAACTCCTCAACTGGTGAGTCAAAAAAAAGCAACTTTCTCATCTGGTGGATTTATAGAAAATGGAGGAAACTCATAACCATTTCTGGGCCCATAGGTAGAACATATGGACGCGAGGTGTACCCAATAGTTTTTGTTTTATTTTATACGTCTTCAGCAACCCCAAAAACCTATGAATCGATACCCATCATGAAAGTAATTGAAGCCTACTTTGTAATTTTGACCTTCGGCTCTAATTTTCAAAGATGACGACTTAACTCGACTTTCGGTGACCGCACAAGAGTTTTGACATTGTCATTGTATCGAGGAAGTCTGAATTATATAGTTTTGATAGCAAACACGCCTTAGCAGGTTTGGATGAGGAAGTTTGGTATTTTTTTATAGTATTCCCTCCCCCTCCCCAAATCTTGGGTCCTAAGGGATATATCTTTAGGAACTGCGGATCAAATTTTTCTAATGGGTCTAGACAACAAATATGCAGAGTGGCTTGCTTGTATCATCAAATGCCACTTTTTTTCAATAATCCTGGTGTACCGTTTGCACGTTTTAGAGTTTTCCTCTCTGGAAAAACTGCAAATTTTCCAACTTTTTATCCCGTCCCGTGAACAGATTTTCACCATTTTTTTAAGCTTTCTGGGAATTTTTCGGTTGAAAATGTATCATCTTTCATCTGAACAAGATCGCGAATAAAATCGCGAATGCGGGCTGCATAATATCACCGAACGTCAAAAATTTCTAGAACCATCCTCAGGTAGTGTGACTGGCTCGCTTCCCTCGCATCGGTGACAGGCCGACGTTGAATGAACGATGCAATTTCAATCCAAGGATGGATTTACTGGTATGTAGTACCAAATACGCATGAAAAGTTTCCATTCAGATTTATCTTACATTGTTTAATTATGTTAAGAACTTGGAAACCACGTTTTAGTATTCAAAACGTACCTACGGATAAACTTAAAACTCGGTGCAGCAGCCAGGTCACAGGGTGAATCTGCTGCCTCAAACTTGAACAAACGGCGGGCAAGGTGCCTGCCCTTCCAAACCTCACCTAACCAAACTCAGGTGATACAACAGAGAGAGGGTCGGTGAGGGTTGATAGTAGCAGGAGGAAAACTCCGCCGAGCTATGGGTCGATACAGCTCCCGCCGTTCCAACATGAATATTTGATATCCCTTCCACCCCCAAGCCCGAGTTCCGTGTGATGGTGTTGTATATGTTGCGAGTGTTGCGACCTTTGCTCGTGAATGTCAGAGGAAGACTGGTGCACATTTTCACTTTCGGATTTAACCATCATAAAACTGACATTCGCTCCCGCATCCACATACGATACACACACCTATACATGAAGAGACGCGAAAATCGATCACGTCGCAAACTTATTTCGTTCATAAATTTTTGTGATAAAACGAAGAGATATCATTGGCACAAGGTTATATCCTTAGCACATGGCACGGAAGTTCCGAGAGTGCGTGACACTCAAGTCCGTATAGGCTTGCTTGATTGATACCATTTCGGATTAAAAAAAAACACTAATTTAAAGTACATCAATTCACGTCCTGAAGGATTTGTTGATTAGATTGGAACTGGAACTGAAAATCGATATCACAATCATCATCATCATCAAACCAGGCAAAAACCTGCCAGCTATGAACTGCTCTGGGCGCGCCGATACGGGAAAATTCAACTAAACCTAACGCGGCTTCAAAGTGCCGGACGGATTGAGTTTTTAATCCAATTTTTGCGACATTTGGACGCTCCATCGTCCGCCTAATCTCGTTAATTACGGTCCACAATCTATAACCGACGTTTAACGTTGTTTTGTATGCCGCCGTCGTCCGGAGGCTTTCCTTCCCTCCAGGGCTCGCGCCACCACCAAATCCATCGGGAACGTTCCTGTTCCGGACACGGCCCCCGCGGCTATACCCTACACACGACGGGTCTGGCTGATGCAGTTCATTTGAATTTTCGATCACGCCAGCCAGATTCGTCAGAGGGCAAACCCCTAGGTGCCAGTTTCAGCTAAGGTACCAAAGGTCCCCTCTGCTGCTTCTCCCCGCGTAAGCCCCCGCTGGGTATCGATGGGGGAGATTGCAGGGAAAACCCGAGTTATCCTGCGTGGACGTGTCGGAAAGAATTGCAGCAGACCGGCTGATTCGGCTTGATATGTGGCGGGCGACTGGTGTGCTGATTCAACTGATTCAGCGCAATTTTCTACCGTTTTCTTGTTCTGAGACTTGCAAACATGTTGGAAATAAGGAAAAGACTCGGAGACCCAGGTTTTAGTCTACATCAACGTTATTTCAGCAAATGAGGTTTTGTTAGGCATTTATCTATACCTACAAGGTGTTTGGTAGTGGTTGTTACGAACTTTGATGGACGATTCCATAAAAAAAAAGAAGTCAAAAAATAAAAACTCACGGGCTTTGAATGTGCTCTTAAAAATATAACCACATGATGTTAAAGTTGACTAGAATCTTTCCTTTACCGTAACCTTTAAACCGTTCAATCGATTTTGATCAAATGTGATGAACAAAAGCTTATTATTATTCTCTTGGGCTAGGTTCGTACCTTTTGCACTGAAACAACAGTTTATTGTGTCCCTTGGATATTTACTTCATAAGCCCCGTTGCCTAAAAAAAGTTGAGTACGGGTTTGGGTTGTTATCTCCTATTGGACAGGGAGCTGGTGCCTCAAAACTTACGTCATAAGGTACATGATTTTAACTCTGTAGGTCTAATGTGCGTTGATAAGACAACGCCGTCGGTTCATAAGACAAGTTTGAAATTTTCAAAAATAGACCAAAATTTATCAATTTTTTCACAGGCGTTTTGTTGACTAACCCACTAAGAGTGATATACATATATATATATTTGTAATCAGGATGAGAAACGGAATCGATTTCCATGTTAAAATACAGGGTGTACGATTTAAGAAAAAAATTTCGATGTTGCACCCTGTAAGCGATGTACCATTAAAAACTTTTGTGGACAGATTCGAAACCTGCGTGAAAAATCATGTGAGAATCGTTTTTCATCCCTAAAATTATGCCAAAGGAGAAGTCTCCAGGAGGAGGTAAATTTTGGCCTTTTTTGAAAATTTCAAACTTGTCTTATGGACCGAGAGCCCCCAAAAATTTTGACTTATGACCCGATTTTTTATTGAGGGGATGTTTTCGGGATGTTCCCACACAAAAGCCCGTTGGTTTCATTCATGTACCTACCTTATGATATTGATTTTTGACATTTTTTTTCGGAATTAAAGCCCAAGGTCTGACATGTATGACAAAGAAATTTTTAACAACCTTGTCAACGCACATTAGACCAACCCTGTTGGTGCTGATGCCTCAAAACTTACGTCATAAGGTACATGATTTTAACCCTGTTGGTTTTTAATTTTAGGAATGAAAAACGATTCTCACATGATTTTTTACGCAGGTTTCGAATCTGTCCAGAAAAATTTTTAATGGTACATCGCTTACAGGGTGCAACATCGAAATTTTTTTCTTAAATCGTACACCCTGTATTTTAACATGGAATTCGATTTCGTTTCTCATCCTGATTACAAATATATAATCACACTTGGTGGGTTAGTCTACAAAACGCCTGTGAAAAAATTGATGAATTTTGGCCCTTTTTTAAAAATTTCAAACTTATCTTATGGACCGAAATCCCTCAAAAATTTTGTCTTACGACCAGATTTTCGATCAAAGGGATGTTCCCACACAAAATCCAGTTGGTTTCATTTATGTACCTCATGACGTAAATTTTTGGTAATTTTTTCGAAAATCGATAGGCTCGTACCAGCCTAAAGTCCCCGGTCTGATATGCAAGACAAAGCATTTTTAACAAACCTTATCAACGCCCATTAGACCTACAGGGTTAAAATCATGTACCTTATGACGTGAGTTTTGAGGCACCAGCTCCCTGTCCATATGGTTCTACATACCTTATAGCCCCAAAGCACGAGTATCTGACTGCTTCAAGAGCAGGGCACTGGTACTGACATAGTATGTGGAGAGGTTTCCTCCTCTTTTGCCTTTATAGTGGTAAAATGGAACAAAAGCTTACCAAAAAAAAGTGTTTATGGCACAATAATAACGGCGCACGTGACAACTTGAGAAGTTTGTGGTGTGGTGGTCAGCGCGTTCGACTGCCACACTTACTAGAGGTCGTAGGTTCGAGTCGAGTCCCACTGTGGGCGCTCGGATTTTCGTCTCAAAACAAGCTCTTTGATTAAGTTGGATTGCTTGCTAAATGCAAGACACGCCGTGTGTCGCATAGAACGTAAAATACGAACGATGGTGCCGACCCCATGCGATGTTGGTGGGTCGTTAAAAATCCCTACCCTGTGTCGGAACACACAGGGGTTCGGCAAAATTTCCGGTATAGTAGAGGGAAGCATTTACCGGCGTCGGTGTTAGGCCTCGCTGCGGAAATAGGCCGACGTTAAACAAGCGAATTAGAGAAAAAAGAAAAAAACATGGACAACTTGACGTAGGCCAACTTGTCGCCGGGAATTTTAAAGGGGCCGACTTGACGCCGGGACAACATGACGTAGGCCAACTTGTCGCCGGGAATTTTAAAGGGGCCGACTTGACGCCGGGACAACATGACGCCGGGACAACATGACGTAGGCCAACTTGTCGCCGGGAATTTTAAAGGGGCCGACTTGACGCCGGGACAACATGACGCCGGGACAACATGACGCCGGACAACTTGACGCCAGGAATTTCAAAGCAGCCGACGTAACGTTGAGACAACTTCAGCACAGTTGGAGCTATAGGTACCGACAGGAGATACAAGAGAGCCCGATAGGGCCCCGAATATCACATAAAGGCGCAAAGGTGCTTTAGCCCAGTAAACGTAGGTTTCTACCAGGAACAAATTCGCCCAAAGCTAATTTTTGGTACAGTGGGTCCCAAGAATATGTGAACTCACCAGTCAATTTTCTCGGAATTTCTCGCGTGTGCTTCATGGTCTTCCAGGTCTTCGGATGTTTTGAGTCACTGTTAATTGCAGTTCTCGCCTGGAATTTGCACCACGGCCGCAAAAATGATCCGATTGAGTCGTAATTCTACGCATCCATATCCCACTAATACTATTTTAGCACAAAAAGTGTCGATCATTGTTAAGGGGGGGGGTCGTGGGGGAGGCGAAGCTCGGCCAGCTGGTTCTTTCTGTTTTCCTGGCCATATAGAACCGATCCCTCGACCGATCCCGACAAGTTTGGTATCTTTTCCGAATAAATTCAATCTCCTGAACTCGAATCTGATGTGTAAATTTGAATTAAAACAAGTTCGAACAAGTTAACTTGAGAAAACTTGTTTTTTTGTTTGACAGTTTCGACCATTTTTTTCCAGCTGTTGAAGGTATTTATCTTTGAAAATTTCCCAGGGGCAATTCTATTGGAGTTTACTTTATACAAAAATCATCCACTCGATAAGTGATTTTGTTTCCCGAGAATGAAAAATCGATTTGAACCTGAGCCGGCCCTCTACTACTGACCAGAACACTACAGCGTGCACCTCCAAATGAAAGTAGCTCAAACTATTGAACAAATATTGACTTATATTCGAAAGTTCGAACATACGTGCAGAACTGAATTCTCTATAACAGAAACAAAATCGCCATGAATCGCACTTCAGGGTTTTGAGTTATTGGAGGAGGGGGATAACTGTAGTGTTCTGGTCACTTGTAGAGGCCGCGCCAGGCCGGCCAAGTTCAAATCGATTTTTTCATTTCTGGAAAAGAAAACTTTTCATCGAGTGGATGATTTTCGAAAAGGATATACTTCAATATGATGGCCCCTAGAACATTTTTGAAGATGAACAACATAAATAGCTGAAAAAAATTGGTCAAAACTGTCAAACAAAAAAACAAGTTTTTCAAGTTGACTTGTTCGAGCTTGTTTTTATCCAAATTTACACATCGGATTCGAGTTCAGGACATTGAATTTATTCGGAAAAGATACCAAACTTGTCAAGATCAGCTATATATGACCAGGAAGGAAAACAGAAAGAACCACCTAGCCGAGCTTCGTCCCCCCCCACGACCCCCCTTCAACAATGATCGACACCTTTTTTTGTGATGAAATGGTATCAACGGGATATGATGCGTAGAATTACGACTTAATCGGATAATTTTTGCCGTCATGGTGCAAGTTCCAGGCGAGTACTGCAATTTACAACGACTCAAGACATCCGAAGACCTGGAGGACCATGAAGCACACGCGAGAAAGTCCGAGAAAGTTGACTAGTGAGTTCTCATGGTCTAAGGACTCACTGTTCCAAAAATCAGCTTTGGGCAACAAGTGGGCATCAGGGGGCTTGCTAGTTGCGAAAACCTTAAGAAAATACAAGGGGCACTTGTCCTGCTTCGATAATAACACGTTCCCACAAACAATTTTGAGGCGTAGATGTTATTTTTGTGAATTGTTCATTATTTTTCGATTTTTTAAGTTCAATAAAAAAATAATCTTGCGAAAATTCCATCAGAACCTTCGTTTTCGAGTTATTTGAACGAGCATGTTTGGAAAATACGGATTTCAAAAGCGTAAAAATTAAAATTCAACAAAATTCATGGTTCATCCAGTGAAAAGAATGATTTCTAGGCGTTTTTAGTTAAAAAACCACCGTCGAGCTCAATAACAAGTTTTCAGAAGATTGCATTTTTTGGCTCTTGAAACTGCTGTTCTTGGGGGGGATGTTTTTCAAACATTTAGATTCTATATTTTAGAAAACAAAGCCTCTATTCAAAATTTGCACTGTAACTTTCTTTTCTAAATTGAACGTATTCGCAGAAGTCGAAAATATGAATAATTTTCAAAAATAACTAGGGTATGGAAAAGAAGTAGGGGTAAAGAGAAGGGCACCCATTATTATCTATTAGATAATCGCGTTATTTTGTTTAATGAAGACTTATTTTCATGAACTTTGGTTTATATTTGACCAAACGCGGTTGAACAGTTCGACAGACTGTGATATTTTCTTTGATTCCTTTAATGTTATACAGACCAGTATTTTAAATTATTGTGACTAGTGATATTCTTCTGTGATTAATCTATCGCTGTATTTTCCTATGACTGGGCACTTTTGCCTGTTGGAAATAAATCCTTCTTATTCTTATTCTTTACAATTCAAAGGCTATGACGAAAAAAACGATTTTAAAAAGTCAACTCAACATGCACCTTATATCTGTTCTAAAGAAGCATTCGAAGACCGTGAGCTTTTTTTTGTGACTCAATTTTCAATAGGAATCATCCCTCAAAATTTGTCACAACCAGTATCTAACACCCTGTAGGTGAATTATTTGTAAGTGAAATTAACAATAGTGAAATTATAACGAGAGAGTAACAAGGAAGCGGAAGGAACCTATGCCATGGACTTTTATAGAGTGAGACTAGCCATAGTTTTATCATTGTAATGTTGCAGGCAATTAGTATAAGTATAGGTAATAAACGAGTAGTGACCTTTACCCTGAAAAATAGAAGGAAAACAATTTTATATTTTATGGACGTAAAATCTGTACAAATATGCAAATCTTTATCAAATCCTGGGTTTTTACCACACGTGAATTTCTATTTACCAAGTTAAATGTATTTTACACTGAACTTCAGCTATTTCAAGTCCAAGTTCAAAGAAACGCTAATGTAGGTCAAAAACAACACCACTGAATTCTGAACCTGTGAAACTTCCACACTTTCCTAGAGTGAACATATCAGACTCTTCACAGAACATATCAGATTCTGTTATGTAAAAATTCGTGTCTGCCATGGGCTGTTGCTTAGATAATAACAACGTAACAGAGCCTTTATGGAATGTTATTTCTCAAAGAATCGCACCAATAATCGAAACGAGATAAATTAACAAGAAATAGTTAAGTATTTGTGTTGCGTACCATGACAATAAACTTATTTTTTTCATGACAAATTGTTGATTTATTGCTGGGGCGCAGCGGGCCATTACTATTAGTGTAGGCAGGCGTTACGTTCTTAGCTACTTGCGATGTAAGTACGCAATTACCTTTGTTCTCTGTTGTCTCTAACAATAACGGAACTTAATACACTTACCTGCATAGGAAAATACACACATCAAAAGAATCTAAGGGACAAGCAAATTCAGACGATTCCTAAAATCATCATAACTTCTGATTTCCGTAAGCGATTTCATATCGGTTTTCAGTGTTCGATAGCCCAATCTTTCGTTTTCAGGCATTGATCACGTCAAATACGAACAGTGTTTTATAAGGTTGCTACAGGGTGACCAATAAAACAGTGTAAATATGCCGAAAGTTCAGTACGAGCGCGATTTCCCAAAAAAAATATCTCATGCATTCCAATAGCACAGTTATGAATATCGGTGTTTCAGCTTCAGTAACGTTTTTGAATTTTGAAAATCGAAGGTGAATTGCCAAAGATATTGATCATTCTGTGCCACCATGTTGAACTTCCAAGAAAAAAGAAAGGGATCCGATTTCATTGAAACTTGGAACACACTTATGTCTGGTCCCAGTAATTGGAATTTCAAGGTCAAATGTCACTTTCGATCACTTTCGACCCGCTATATTGAATTTTTTACATGAATAACTCAATTTGAATGAAACTTGAAACACACTAGAATCGAATCATTTACATAAAAGTTAAATGTGGCGGCTTGAAAGTGACCAAGAAAGACATTTGACCTTGGAATTCCAATTACTGAAACCAGATATGAGTGTAATCCAAGTTTCAATGAAATCGGATCACTTTCTTGGTAATTCAACATGGCGGCACAAAATGATCAATATCTTTGGCAATTTACCTTCGATTTTCAAAATTCGAAAAAATTACTGAAGCTGAAATACAAGTCTTCATAACTGTGCAATTGAAATGCATAAAAAAAATTCTTGGGAAATCGCGCTTGTACTGAACTTTCGGCAATTTTACACTGTTCCATTGATCACCCTGTAGAAACGTTATAAAACATTGTTCGTATTCGACGTGATCAAGACATGAAAACGAAGGATTGGGCTATCGAACACTGGAAACAGATATGAAATCGCTGACGGCAATCAAAAGTTATGATGATTTTAGAAATCATGTGAATTTGCTTGTCCCCTAGATTCTTTTGATGTGTGTAATATACTTGACATTTTGTTCTGTTTCAACAACAAACAAGCAATCTCCCTGGCAGGATTGCAATGTGCAACATTAGCTTCTTTTTGCCATTAATCTCAGATATTCTCACCTCAGTTGATAGTGATATGATGTCTCACTCACCCCTCAGCGATTTCTCGCTTCTTCTCTTTGTAACTGAGGTGAGGCAAAGTGAGATTGTGGTAAAAAAAGCGCCTCTCGATTGACATTGAACATTCCTCATTTATCAATATGACAGAATTTTCTTTAAATTATCTGTACTGTTACAAGTTGCGAGACTCTCATGCGATTCCAATGAATTCGAGAGCCTACGCGGTGTTTCTGGATGTTCGATTGAGCTGGTGATCTCAAAAAGCGAGTAGGACACATCTGCACAATTGGCGGAGGTACAGACTTTCCAGAGCATGCCGGCAAATACGTGAATCTGATGGACGTTTCTAGAATCCGCGGCGAGTATACTGGCGGGTTATGCTGGCATATGCCGGAGAACAGGTGGAATGTTCCCAAAAGTAACAATGGGTATATAAGCGGAGATGAACTGACCGACACCAGATTCAAATTTTTTTTTAATAAATATAATATTGTTTTCCTCTTTTCGACCTCACATTTGGCCATAGGAGTTTTGACACTTTATTTCAAGTAATCGTTACATCAACAGTTTTACATACACAGTTATTTTCTGCAGCCCAATTATTTCAACGTTTTTAGCGATGTTTGGCCCAGAAAAGTTTTCTTCCGCCGGCTGGATTCGAACCTCGGTCTGAGAGGACGCGATGAAATATGGGTTGCGAGCGCGTTAGTTTATGCTTCTGAGCCACCCAGCCGACAGATTCAAATTTACAGCGACAGTGAGCCAGTAGTTCGGCGAACTTGATCAATATCAATATCGTTATCTAGTGCGAATAATAATTGACGTGTATTTAGTAGTACACAGTAATAAACAGTGTGTTTGTGATATTATGAATGTTACATGCACTGTTATTTCAGTTAAATCAGTGAGTTTCAAGCTTCCCCAGTAAACACTGGGGTCAATGTCAATTAAACGTATAATATACGCATGATTGGTATAAAAGACGTTCTGGTATATCGAATACGGTGTAATATACGTACACCGTATTACAGAGTACATAGATATGTAGGTATTATTTTGGTATAATGGTATGCCTTTTATGAACGAATGAAGATAATTATGTAATATACGCATATCTGATGACATTGAGGTTAGTCCAGGAATTTTAGAAAAAATAGCGAACAAAAATGAAAGCGAGCCGGATTTTTGTATATAAGCTCAGTTAAGCATGTAGTTCAACATAGTAAACGTCCTCAAGAATCCGGTGTGAGCTTCGGCCGTTGTGGCCTCGAGAAGAACTTGAGGATCAGTTTTTCGCGTATATCTCGTGAACAATGGCACTTAGGAAGAAAGTTGTCGGGAAAAAATTGTTGGAAATTTTATTGTCTATAAGAAAGGTCCTCACACATTTCATCGTCAGTCCACTCCTTCTTCGTCAAAACACAAGAAAATTGAAATAATCCAGATGCTCGATGCTGAAGACTGTATGGACCTTGAGTTTTATGATGGCGGGGTGACACTTGGTAGAGGTGTTGCTCGATCTATTCTGTTTTGACTGAAACTATTTGCCATCAATACCAACTATGCCGGGGGCATATACAGTGTGAAATAAAAATAAAAAGTTGAACAAATGTTCCTCAAGAACCAAAATAGGGGGAAACATATAAATCGCCAAAAATATTCCTTATTACATGGTCATGAAGTCGTCGTAAATTTGGATCAAATATGTTGAGCCGTTTCTGACATGTCCTCAGAAGACTGAAGTCGTTACGAGAAAAAACTAGTTTTCCGTATATCAGTAATTCTTCAGATATTGAATCGAGACTTGGTGTTTTGAATCTAAACAATGATATTGATAAATAACAAATGTTCAACTTTTTATTTTTATTTCACCCTGTATATGCCGCCGGCATAGTTCGTATTGATGGCTTCAAGTTTCAATCAAGAAATAGTAGACCAACCAACACATCTACGAGGTGGCACTCCGCCATCATAAAACTCAAGGTCCATACAGTCTTCAGCATCGAGCATCTGGATTATTTTAATTTTCTTATGTTTTGACGAAGAAGGAGTGGACTGACGATGGAATGTGTAAGAACCTTTCTTATAGACAATAAAATTTTCAACAATTTCTTCCGTAGCACTTTCTTCCTAAGTGCCATTGTTCACGAGATATACGCGAAAAACTGATCCTCAAGTTCTTCTCGAGGCCACAACGGCCAAAGCTCACACCGGATTCTTGAGGACTTTTACTATGTTGAACTACATGCCTAACTGAGCTTATATACAAAAATCCGGCTCGCTTTCATTTTTGTTCGCTATTTGCGATTTTAACAGCTAAAATTCCTGGACTAGGTATTATTTTGGGATAATGATATATTGGTGATATATTGATATACCATGCGATCAACAAAATTTGGTATTGGGGGAGGCTGTGCCCTGGCCGAAAGCAGCTTGACATCCTGAAATGTGACCAGGTCACAGCCTACCCCAATTCCGAATTTTGTTGATCGCATGGTATTTTGGGATAATAGTATCTTGATATTGGGATTAAAATGGGATATCCTACCCCAGTAATTATTGGTTTTATGATATTCGGTTTATATTAGTTTATCATTGCCGTTTTTTAAACGTCTTTGATTATCCAAATAAAATTTTTAATTTGAATTTCGCGCTATGCGCTCTGCGTTCTTTTTCTACGCTACTGTTGGCAGTGGCCGGGCAGTTGCCGACGAGATGCTCAACGTGCAGCATGTCAGTAGTTATAACCGTCATTAATTACAAGTTGTTAAGTGTTTCCTCCACTTATGGTTCTTCGAATTACCCAAACACAGTGTGTATGTTTATAATATCAATTAGGAATTAAAAAAGTGCCCAGCGAAAATTCTAAACAATACCTAATAGGGTCCTTGCATGAATTTTATATTGAGACGATTACTTCATAAAATCATTCAAAACGTTATCCACAATTATTTTGCGGCCAAAAAGAAAAAATCAAAAATATGGGTCCATCCTTTGAATGAAGATCAAAGCATGAATTTTTTTTCGCGCCAAAAACGTCGCCAGTCGCTTCTACAATGACTTTGTATGACCGCAATGAGAGACCCGAGAGTTCTATTTTTCGTTTGCAAGTTTTTTCTTCGCGAGGTTGCAGCCCTGCGCCCTGAAATCCCGCGAAAATTCAAATCTCATTATTAAACAGACCTATTTCAATTTTGGAGCCGCGAACAGCGCCGTCGCAGTAAAAAAAGTAACGAGAAGATCCTGCTAATGGTTAGCTGACGGGAAAAAAAGAAGTAGGACAACACTGATCAGGACAGGCGGGATCTCAGAAGTATGACCAGAGTTCAAGGCTCCCTGGGTCCGATGAGACTTTTTGTTGTTGTCAAGTGAAGCGATATTTAAACGCGGTATTATTCGACGGGTAACTTATTAGTATGCACTAAAAAATATTGTTTTCAAACGTTTGTCTCTTCATTATTATGGCGGCTACCCGCCTTGACATTCGACCTCCTTTACATATTGAATTCGTTAAGCAGAGTGAAACGCTTTGATTTCGTCGGCTATTTTCTCAGCAACCATGACTGTCGGTGCGTTCGTATGACCAGAAGTCGTCGCAGGAAACACACTGCAATCCACCACCCTCAAGCTACTGACACCATGGACCCTCAACAGCGGATCAACAACTGAAGTCTTCGGGTCGACACCCATCTGTGCAGTCCTGGTTGGATGATAAAGAGTCCCCGTCATGTGCCGCAAGGCGCACTTCCAAAAGTCCCTCGAGTACTTTTCAAATTCACCGCAAACTGGAATGTCGACAAACTCAGCGTCGATCTTCCTAAAAGCTTCCGTCTGAGTCAGCTCAAACACGTATTCGATTCCGTCTACCATCACATCAAGATCAATTTCGTTTTCGAAATAGCGAATATCAATCTCGGGGAAATCCAACGGATCTGCGGATTTAAGCGAGACGCGGCCTCTAGATTGAGGATGTAACAGAACCAGGTAGAATCGGACGTCGGTCATCGGGTTCAATTTTGCGAAGTATTCGTCGAAAGTTGCGTCAAAATTCCATGGTTTTCCGTGCATCGACGTGGTGCTATTCGAGTTGATGAAGATGATTTCTAGTAACGGCACGTCTGATATGTTTTTGGGTCTGATGAAGCTCAGTGCAGCACTGTTCCCGCTACTTGTGAGAGGACCGGAGCCGCGCAAGTAGTCTCTGATTTGGTCTTGCAGATTGATATCGGTGACAGTGTAGTTGGTGCGGAAAGTAAGACCGAAGAACGATGCATGATCTTGAAGGTCGATTCCGACCGGTAAATCGGCAATGGGGCTTATACCGAGCGCAGTCAAGTGTTCGGCAGGGCCAATTCCAGAAAGCATTAGCAACTGAGGAGTGTTGATAGCACCACCGGAAACTAGAATTTCTTTCGAAGCTTTAGCGCTGTAAAGTTTATTATTCTTCACAAAGAAGACTTCTTTAGCCGCTTTGCTTTCGAAACCAATTTTTGTAGCGTAAGCATTCGTGGTGACAATTAAGTTGTCACGAGACCTGGCCGCGTCTAGAAAAGCACGTCCGGTGCTTTGCCGTTTTCCAGCTTTGATGTTGAATTGAGTGGGTGACGTTCCCACGTGATTTTTGCCATTGTAATCTAAAGATTCAAGTCCGAGCTGTTGGTTAGCTTGGATGAAGTTATGAGCGGTTTCTGGCGGTGGATAGGAGTGGTCCACGTGCCATTCGCCTTCATAGCCGTGATACTCAAATTCTGAATCCATAAGTTGGGCGTTTTCAGATTTCTTGAAGTAGGGCAGCACGTCTTCGTAAGCCCAACCGTCGTTTCCAAGAGCAGCCCATTTGTCGAAGTCTTTGCGGTGCCCTCTGACGTACATTAGGGCGTTGATGGTGCTGCAGCCGCCTACGACTTTGCCTCTAGGGTACATGCACTGCTTTGATTTCATCCCTAAAATTGAAGAATTCTAGAATACATTTCTTTTCGTATTGCGGAATTGGGAATCGCAGAGAAACTACATTTATTTATGGTTGTCTTTGCTTCCATCTTGAACTGGAGAATGGTGAATAAAAAAGCACTATCTGATCGAAGTAATGCGAGGCCTTCTGGCTCTTTTAGATAAGTGAAATGAAAAATATGTGAGTAGTAGCAATTTTTTTGAAAGCCTAATAAAAAAAGGGATATTTTGTCCTTAGGTTTTCCAGAGAACACCTGTGCGACAAAATAGTTCGAGAAAATGTTACCTTGGCAGCACGTGGTTTGAGGCGTAGTAAAATAACCCCAGTTCATCTCGCTGAACTGTGAATAAAGCAGCATAGCAGGTATGTCGCTGAAGTCATTCTCTTCGCCTCCTGCTTCAAGCAACAAGATTTTCCAAGAAGTTATTTCTGACAGCCTTGTGGCTAAAACCGCCCCCGCCGAACCAGCGCCTACCACAATAAAATCGAACGTACCATAGTCTGAAATTGTTCACAATTCAAAGAAAATGGTCGACCTATTCGTAGCAAAATTAATTTACCAATTGCTTCGCCATCTCCAAATTCAAATTGAAATTCGGCATTGTTAGTTGGAAGCTCGTAAGTCGAGGCTTTGTCAATATTGTTCTTGATTAGATCTTCGTAGTATTCGATGGAGTTTGATTCTTGACTGCTGAACAAAATGTAGGTTGCAATTATCACCGTTACGACGGACATTGCTGTGTTGGATGACATTTTTGCTAAAATGAGAAAAAACTGGCCAGTATTTTTGGTCTTATATTTTTTTTCAGATATACTTACCTATATTTACCTATAACGTTATCTTATTATTCTTTTATCAGAGAAAAAGAGTTTAATCTTGTAAATGCATATTATGATGAATGAAAAACACACGTTCCTGTTTTGCACAGGACCAAGTTACAGTGACGAATGACAGTGTGTGCGACATATATTTGTACTGACCTTGTATAGAAAACAGTCGTATAGTATTGTTCAAATTGGTGTAGTGAATCATATTTCTACAGGGTGTGAGAGAAACAGATGGATTAGTTGAAAAGGTGAATAGCCTTCCTAGCCACAGTTTCCGTGACCTTCAGATTGCGGCAAACAGTTTTTTACTCGAAAAATTCGAAAAAGATATTTGAAATTGCACAGGTACTAATAGCCCAGGTATTTTAGTCAAAAAATCGTGGTCACCCGTAACAAATTCCCTCAAAGCTTAATTTTGGTATATATGTTCTATTGGACCTACGGAACAATATATCAAAATACTCTGACTTACACCCTCGTGCGTCCTTTGATTTTCATCCTCAAAGGTCAAGTTCTAAGAATTAGAGAGATACCTATCTCCAAGCTGTTCTTGCAAGTGAACGGAGTATCCGATCGATATAAGATATGTTTCAAATGAACAAAAGAGATTTGTTGTTAGTGCCTAAGTGTGTGAGGGAGCCTTTGTAACTCTTCCGATTGGTTAGTTTTGCGGGAAAGGCGGCTGAGTGTTAATTTGTCGCCCGGATATTTCAGGAAAGACCATGTGAGAATTTAAAGCCTCAAGCAATGCCGCACAAAGTTGAATATAGATATATGTATAACTGGTATGATCCCTAAGCAAGAACATATCAAAATATTTGGACTGACACGACCTCTGTGCCTCCTACGATTTTGGGGCTTTGAATATCTAGTCAAAAAATTCACCCAGACACTTTTCTCTAAAACTGTTCCTGTGGACGAACCAATCATTTTAACAATATAAGGTGGGTCTGAAAAGGAAACACGGTATATTGTTGCCTATGAAGTGGACTCCGGTAGCCATGAAACATTTCTGCTTGATAGTGGCGTGAATAGCACGCGCAAGGTGGAATTTCTCTCCTGGATCTTTGAATGAGAAACATGTAAGAATATTTTGTGATGGCCAATAAAGCTGAGCATTGTTAATATGTTCTTCTCCCCATCTTCGAAACAGACCCAAGTGATGAGACTGATGAGTGAACAGTTGATATTCACAGTGCTCATCCCGAAAATAATGAATTCTCTACAAAAAAAATTGTGGTTTCTTCATTGAGGGGCATCATTGTCTGAAGCTGTCAAAAATAAAAATTACCGACAAATCCTATTTTTATGTTTATCTTGGACAAAAACAGCATCAATTGCTTACGCCTATTTATATTAAAAAGTCAGAGCATCAATTTTTTATTGAACAAGTTTTACACCTACTTTTTTTCTGAAAATGGAATAACGGCTACAGAAAAGATGATTTTATGTTTCTATTGCTCGATAGATACAATAGCTTTTGGTATTTTCTGATAGTGGGAGAACTTCGCTTAGTATTACACACAAAAACAGTGGAACCGCTCCATCATTCATCAGTAAAAAAAAGAACTGCAAAAATTGTATGCATTTTCGGGAGAAAATTGGGCATATAATCACTTTCACAACAGATCAATTTTCTGATCTTGTAATGAATACAGGCACATTGTTTTTATCGTTTTCAGGTATAAAATGGTTGAGAACAATAAATTCTGTTGAAAATACTCAATTGAGATGATTCTAACCATACGGAAACCAAAATTACAAAACGACAATTTCAGATGGCAAAAATCGTCGTTTATTTAGTAAAACTGGTTTAATCGTGTTTCAATTCAATTTTAAACACCATATTTGATATCAGAGGCCAAGATTTAGTTAGAAACGATACTACACTTGCCGATATCAATTCGAGGTTTTTGAGAGAAAAACAAAATAAATTTTGCCGATCTTCTTTTTTTCCCAGGCAACCCAAACTACTTATCAACAATTCAAACGTCAAGCAAATATTGTGAACCCTTGAGGCATCTAAATATTATTTTTTTCATTTATATAAGCTACAGGGTGTCATTTACGCATTTAAAATGGCAATATTTAGCCCCCTCCCCCACAATCAATGACGCACAAGGGTGTGCCACCGAGTATTTAGATATGTTATTCCTTAGGTCTTACAAGGCCCGTATACCTAATTTCAGCTTTGTGGGAATTTGTTGCAGGTTAAAACCTAATATGCCTGGGCTATAAGTAGGTTAACTACCGAGTCTCTGATACTCTGATCAACCAGCAGCAAATGTGTTCCTACATAATGTTGAGTGTATGATTGTGTGTTGTTGCGAATGATATCACACAGCATTTGTGTCTGAATCTTGATTTGAATTTTATGAATTACTCAGATTAAACTAGAAATTCGGAGCGGTTGAGAAGCGCTCTCTAATCTGAGCTAAAATACTGAGGCTACCTAGAAGTAGACCTCGGAGTAAACCTTGAAAAAAAGTCACCAATGCTTCCTTCATCGTGGGTCTGAAAGATGCGGATAATTTCAGAGATGATTGGCTGATGACAGCGATTTGGCAACCTGTCTCCCTCCCTATACAGAAACTTCTCAACTTCTTTCTCTGAAAAAGTGTGAAACTCGATTGAAACCTATAAATTGTCAGCCAGCTTTCACTCAGTTGAAACAACACCTTATCAACATGGCATTCTGAAACTTTCAAGATTCGTCATTCCAAATTCAGATCTACGCCATGGCTCTTCAACCTCACGTCGTAAGATTCAGCTATAATCATTGCAGCAAGCGGAGCAAAAATGCAGTAGGTACCAGTGAGAAGGAGTGATAACCAGTGACGTAGGTCATTGGAAAAACACAGTTAGGTCAGTCAAATTAGAACAAATTTTTCCGTTTGAGGGAAAAAACTGTTGGAGTTTTGGAAATTTGACAGTAATGTCCGGTAAGGTTCACTGTTGAACATACTAAAAGTCCCCAACTCTACCTATTGAGCTCGAGCCGCCATCTTGGAAAAATGGTCCTTCGATCCAGTTTTCTGCTTATATTCCGCTAATCATCAGAGTTATTCAATTAAGTTTCATAAAAAATCAAGGCTATAAAATTGTCTACAAAAATTGTTTCATACCGATTTTTCTCTCGTATCTGTTGAAATTGGGGGGGCTTTCACGCTCGAAAAATTTGTACACCACTGCTCATTTCTCGGCAGTGTGGCCACTGCAGAGAACCACTGCCCACATTTCCTAGCACTGCCCACAATTTATTGAACACTGCCGAATTTAGCCACCAATTTTAGCCTTCTCTTATTTAAAATAAAATAACACGTGAAAAGCGATTTTCGTAAGCGCGGTAATTTTTCAACATCAAAAAATGATATTCTCGGAAGCTCTGGCTCAATAACTCCGGATCACACAAAGATGATTCTGATGTCAAATTGTAGCTAGAGAATTCAGTCTGTTTTAATGTGCACGATAACATTTCTATTTCATTTCTACCACAATTTAGATACTGTCAAAAACTTGTTTTTTGAACTTAATGTTTGAATATGACGGCGCCCGCTGCAAAAATTATAATCGGAAAAGTACAAATTTAGAAAAGGCACATCAAAATTCATAAGTATGTGAAATTTGAACAAAATCGAAAAACCTTTGAAAAACTTTTCTATGAACTTCTACAAAAAATTGCTTTGACATTCCCCACTTGTATTTTTTCAATCGTGAGTCAAGATCGAGGCTTGACTCACGATCTTGACTCAAGATTTGAAAAAATCATTTTGCTACATAATAAGATATCTGAAGTCAGTATCTTCAGTACTGTAGATACTGTAGATAGTAAATAAAAATGATACATGAACAATCCACCTTTCTCATGACAGAAATCACTAGCGCGCATACCAGTGAGCGCATACTGGTAGGTGGATTTTCTTATGACCGTGGCAGATTCATTTTGGCGCCTTCACCATTATATTCGCCTGTGGCAGATGTCAATGTTCCACCATTTTTTTTCATGGTCTTTGATATTTCAGAAACCGATTCAGACATGGTCATATAAATTTTCACAAAGCCGGACAAGACAAGGCAATTTGATACCTTGTCTTGTGCCTTGTGCACCTAGATAATTTCCGCCAGTTTGGAAAGGGCCCAAAGAGGAGGAGGGGGGGGGGATTTAAATCCCAAGGTACGAAAAAAGAAGCACTGCGGGTCAAATGTGTCTTAGTTATGATCCTGCAAAGTGGTTTGCTTTTATCATCATTTGCAACTAGTTTTTTTCCTACAACGTTCACTACCACTGCCTTGTCTACTGCAAAAATTGCTTTGCTCTAACTTGAAGGTACGTATAGTACTCGGTATAGTAGTATCGCCATCAGGAGTGTCACACTTAGAAATGAAAAGCGAGGGGTGAAATATGATTCTTTTTTTCCCAAATAGCTGTAATTGCTGTACGTTGTTTACGTGGAAAGTTTAAATAATTTGAAACACCCAAATCGAGACCCAAATTCAAAAATAAAAACATTATAAAACTAAGAAAAGACCAATGGCTGGGAGTAATCTATTTGCATGATTCTTCACTTCGTCTTGAGGCAACGTGAACAATGCTCTCCAGCCATAGACAATACAGCACGTTGAAGAAAAAAAAAACAAGACAAAGAATGTTTCTTTAGTGGGCCTAATTGCACCATTGGCTTTGCAAGATGTCAATTGTAAATTACGCAAAGTCAATGATGCAATTGGGCCCTAGTCCCGGTCCTGATATACACTAATTTCGGATGATCTAGTAAACATAAGTCACAATTTAGCTATTTATGGCAGTTATGGCACAATAAAGACACCACACCACATTGGTTTCCATGGTTACGAGATCAACGCACCATCCTCTCCGCCACCTCAGCGCATGCGTATATGGTCGCTATCGTCGCCACTGCCGGTCATTGCCCAACACTGCCGAGGACTGCGGCGGACACTGCCGTTGAATTTTTCACTTCCTAAGATCACTGCTCACACTGCCGTCATTATGCAGACACTGCCCAAAATATTAAGACACTACCGACACTCCAAATGTCACTGCCGACACTGCAAATGTCACTGCCGCCAATTTGTACACCACTGCCGAGTGTGAAAGTCCCCCTAGTTGAAATTAATTAAATTAAATTAACAAAAAATAATCAAAAATTAGCGATTTTTTGCCTATGGCTAGAGATATTGTCTTCAAAACTTGTGGAGATGTTGGCAGTCTACATCAAAGCTAAACGTGACAGTTAAAGTAGAAAAAAAATGCGAAAATATTTTTTTATTTTTTTTTTAAATTGAGCAAAAATTTGGTTTTCGAGTTTGTAATTTCCAACAGGGCGGAGTGAAGATTTCAATTGAAATCAATCAGTTTTGATATTTACGTATTGTAAGACAAGATTTCATCAGTATTGTGCCTTCACGAGCTTCTGGAGTGCTCGATATGAATTAAACTAAAAGAATTATAGCCAAGTCCAAAAAGTGTTGTCGATTGGTTCTGAAGGAAACATTTCGATACAAAAGACATCAGCAAAGGATATACAGGAGGTCCAAAGGTTATTCAACTGTATATGAGCCCCATATTGATGTGCCTTATCCAAAATAGTACAAAAGAATCAATCAAAATGTTAAAATATACCCTGTATAACAAAAAGCAACAATACAAAATGGAAGTGATGAAGCATACCTGATGCCAAAAAGACGGCCTCCACATTTCTGGAAAAAAGAACAAGATTAATTGATTTATTTGAAAGTTATTAGTCCTCAAACTTGACTTTACAAATTTTATACTGTCAAATGGGGAAAAGTAGAGAGAAGTAACTGTCAGTTACTTCTCTGGAGTTTCAGAAATTTGACACTAATGTTCGCTTAGGTAGACTAATTAACATACCAAAAGTCCCCGCCTCTACCTGTTGTGCTCGAGCCGCCATCTTGAAAAAATGGTAATAAACTTGATCGAAGGACCATTTTTCCAAGATGGCGGCTCAAGCGCAACAAGTAGAAGCAGGGACTTTTAGTATGTTCATAAGTATACCTTAGCGAACATCCCTGTCAAATTTCTGAAACTCCGACAGTTACATCTCTCTACTTTTCCCTTTTTGACTGGCTGAAATTTGTAAAGTCAAGTTTGAAGACTAATAACTTTCAAATAAATGAATTAATTTTGTTCTTTTTTCCAGCAATGTAAAGGCTGTATTTTTGGCACCAGGTATGATCTACTACTTCCATTTTGTATCGTTACTTTTTGTTATACAGGGTGGATTTTAATATTTTGATTGATTCTATTGTACTATTTTGGATAAGCCACATTATTATGGGGCTCATATACAGTTGAATAACCTCTGGACCTCCTGTATATTCTTTGCTGATGCCTTTTGTTTCGAAATGTTTTCTTCAGAACTAATCGACAACACTTTTTGGACTTAGCTAATATTCTTTTAGTTTAATTCATATCGAGCATTCCAGAAGCGCGTGAAGGCACAATACTGATGAAATCTTGTCTTACAATATGTAAATATCAAAACGGATTGATGTTCGATTGAAACCTTCACTCCGTCCTGTTGGAAATGTCAAACTCGAAAACCAAATTTTTGCTTCATTTAAAAAAAAATAAAAAAATATTTTCGCATTTTTTTTCTACCTCAACTGTCACGTTTAGCTTTGATGTAGACTGCCAACATCTTCACAAATTTTGAAGACAATATCTCTAGCCATAGGCAAAAAATCGCTAATTTTTTGTTTTTTTTGTTTGTTGATTTAATTTAATCAATTTCAACAGATACGAGAAAAAAATCGGTGTGGAACAATTTTTGTAGACAATTTTATAGCCTTGATTTTTTATTAAACTTAATTAAATATCTCTGATGATAAGCGGAATATAAGCAAAAAACTGGATCGAAGGACCATTTTTCCAAGATGGCGGCTCGAGCTCAATAGCTAGAGTTGGGGACTTTTAGTATGTTCAACAGTACACCTTACCGGACAATACTGTCAAATTTCCAAAACTCCAACAGTTTTTTCCCTCCAGCTTTTCTTATTTGACTGGCCTAAGTCTATATTTAAAGTTTTTCTGTAGTTTTGTAGTGCGTCAGTGACCCGATGAATTCCCGAGTTTCTTCTTTCCAAACGCATTGCGAGAATACCGATTCACAAAATACGCAAAGGTATATCGATTACTCAAAGCGGACTGTGCTTTTACGCTTTTGTGTATTTGATTAACAAAACTGAATTGACAAGCGATTGGATACATTAACTGTCTAAACTCATAATAAATAATTGGATATCGCAAAAAGCTTTAATATTGCAGACATCAAAATTGGGAACAATTTAATAACATGGTATGTGTACAGATACAATTTGCCGTGGACAAAGCGCAACACGAAGCCTAAACGGAATTGTTAATCAGATCGAATAATACATAGCTCTATAATGCTAAATGTAACACCATTATCTGATAAATTACCACTTGAAGATAACAAATGATATTATTTACGTTTACAATATCTACTACTACAGGTAATGAGCAATTACCATTATCTATTGACCACCAAATAGTCAACTAGATACTAGGTACATTTAGATTTAGTTTTACGACTGTTGTGGCCACTCGGCTCGGCATAGAGAAAAATCGAAAGTACTTAAAATTCCAGACCCGCCTTCGGCTCGTTATCCTAAGTAGCCGAGTAGCTAGTCGCCCGTAATCTAATCACGTAAAACAATCGCTGATGGGAGCATAAACCCGCCTTAACTTGTGTCCCTAGATTTGTCTAAATCGGGATAAATGTGTCAATTTTTCGTTTTCCCCGCCAGGGAACGAAATTTAATTCCGGGTCGCGGTCGTCTATTTAAAAAAAACGCTCCCGTTTGGCTGGGCCCCACGGTGATAAGCCTGATGGTAGTACATCTTCATTCATTTCCGCGACTCCATTATACTCACCCCCTTAATTGCATTGCGGTAAAATTGTTCAACGGTAATCTCTCTTGAGCGGAGCTCTCACGTGTTCTGTTTCAACTGGAAATGAGAATTTTCCGCTGGAATTGAATTTATTGCCGCCAATTTGCTCGATTCTTACTCTATTATGTAGCTACTAAAGTGAGAATTACTGCCGAATTTTTCACTCAATCATCTCATTTCATTCCTATTTCTACCTACATATACTCACTACCTAGAGATACCCGTAATAATAAAAGAAAAAAAGTGGTGACTGAAGAATAGGTATAGACAATACAAATAGAGATGACCGTATGTTATCACCACCGTCGTCACGGATATTGGGGCATCAAAAATCAGCCAACCTTTTTTTGAATGATGGACTCGCCTGGTTCCTACGCAACCGTGAAAATTCGTGACGACATATGGTCTTTTCTATTTGTATTGTCTATACAGTTCTCGCCAAATAACTCTCAAAATCTCAAAATAACTGAGGACAAGCGGGGTAGATAAGATATTTGTTATAGTAGTAATCTACTTCGCCAGTATTTTGTCTTTATATACTCATGACAAAAAATAGGAAATCTCGGGTTGAAACAGATTTTTTGACGAATGCGGCCGAGCAGCACTGTAGCAGCCAAGTGAATTCGCAATAGACTAATCGACAGACACCTGAGCTTCAATATTATTCATGGATACCTGTCAGGTACATTATTAAATGTCTGATTGCTGACAAGCATAAAGTCCAGCAAATCCTAGGAACAACCGTTGTAGAATGAAATATCTTGGAATACTTACAATGTTTAGGTCCGGAGTAATCGCAGGAGCAGTGACGTATTTATGGGGATGGCATGGGGGGAATGTGCCCCCCCCCCATCGATCTGTAATGATGATAATAATAATAATGGAATTAATAAGAAGAAGGTAGGTACCGCAAAATAACAGGCGCGCTCCGATGATTTCAAAAATGTATACCAAATTTTGATGTATAATAATACGTGATAGATTAATACGTTCTACTCTTCTACACAATAATTACTATTAGTTCCATATCTTTTATTCTTTTTTGAATTTTTTTCAACCTAGTGTCGTTTATTGATGGATGGAAGCATTTTGTCTGCCTTCTGGTCACCCCCCCCCCCACAAACCCCTTCTTCTTACAAATCTTGCATTATTCTAAAAAAAATTACCTAGCTCCCCCCCAATCCAAATTTCTAAATACGCCACTGCGCAGGAGGAACCAACCTCGCCCCACCTGGCGATTCATCTTTCACAGTACATAATTCGGAAAAGAAAAAATGTGCAATTGCTAGATGCCAAGTCGCAATTGCGAGCTGCCAAGTCGGCGTCTTGATCAGCATCATCAGTTGAGTTCGACGTTTCAAGTTTTGAATCAGCAGCAATGGTGACAAACTACAAACTTCCACCTCAACAACAACTGATGTTGATCTTGCTTACACTTGCGACTTGGCATCTCGCAATTTGGATCTTTTAAAATTTGCTTAGTGGCACTTTAGAGCTCTCGTATATATTTCAGTATTGAAAATTCAAGATTTTAATTCGCTATTGTATTTTTTTCAATCATGCGACACCCTGTACTGTTTTTATTTTGAGTAATGTACTTTTTTGAAGAGAAGTGTCAAAAATTGAAAAAGTTGCACCATTTTGATCTATAACTTCGATATGCTGGATACATTTTGGAATTCTGTCAGAAAATGATTCGAAGAAAAACGGTTTTTCATTCAAATTTCACATATTTACGCCACAAACATAATTTTGTTATTGAATCTGGAATCAAGATCAGGCGAAGTAACTTCACCAGCATTTTTATTTTTAAGTACCTGTCAGTTATACATTCTAGTAGTGCTTCGCGAGAGCGAGACGAGAGCGAGAGTTGGGTAACTCTCGTTCTCGCTCTCGTTTTTTTTTGGGGCTCTCGTTCTCGCTCTCGCTCTCGGGTCCGAGAGCGAGAGCGAGAGTTATCTTACTCTCGTTCTCGATCTCAAAACTATCGCTCTCGCTACTCGGGTAGAATAGCTCGTGCGCAAGCGCACGGTGGGTGGTTGGACATGAGATAAGGATACCCGTAGATATGGGTTCTACCACTGGCCAAGACTTCCGAGGTACAACTTGATTTAGTTTGTTGATACGCAATAAAGGTTGTTGTTTTTGGAGTTTTCTTTGAGTTTAACAAAATGAAACGGAAGCGGTCATCGATAGCTCTGGGCTCGTCATCTGAAGAAGACACAAGTTCGACGATAGCTGAATCATCGCAAACACAAAAAAAAGTGGAGCATGTAGAAGCTGTAGATGACGTCAGAAGAAAAAACAAATTTTGCAAATTCTTCGACATTCAATCGGAGGAATCTTGCGCGCAGTGCATTTTGTGTCGAGACAATAAAAGTATCGAAAAAAAAATCAAAACGACGCAGCACAATACCACGGTCTTGAAAAGGCATTTACAATTCATACATCCTTGGGAATTCACCGAACGGAATTCACCGAGTGGCGTAACTACGTCCGTGTGCGAGCAAAATTTGGCACCCCTATTAAAATCAGGAAATAAACTAAATATATAAATGATAATAGTGTAGTAGTACGTGAAGCCATGAATGGAGCTCGTTCCCATAATTTGAATGTTTTGGGTGTTCGGTAAAGATAAAAAATAAAACTGCAATTCAATATGTTGTTTTTTTTCTTGTTGATTTGTGAGGCGACATTTTTATTACAGGGGCGTACGATGGGCAAAAATCTTAACACAATACTATGTACCTGCCTGAAAGAATGGGGCGGAAATAGTAGGTAAAAGGGCGCGGAGCTCTCTCCGTCTACCGGCTATTCTCTCCGCGGCGCGGCGTATCCGGATCATAATTATGTCAAAAAATCAAACCAAAATCAAAATTATGAACGAGATGGAACGGAAAAAACTGTTTTGTTGTTATTACTATTATAGGCCAGGCGGTAGGTCATTTTGGATGGAAAAAATTCCGACCAAAGCTTTTATGGTGTCAAACTCTTCGTAAGGTCAGTAGGTATCTACCACTGAGTTTCCGCCCAAAAACGGGTTGTGCTGATTCCTCCACATCTGCCCAATGGTAAAGGATGTCTTGAAGGTGCGAAAAGACCTGTTAAACCCCCGTACTTTTTTATTTTATTCACCTCAATGTAAACGTACAGTTCTAACGCAAACATTGGAAGCATTTGTCATCATCTCTGTGCCAGTCTTACTGTTGAAAAAAAAGATTTCTTTGTGCAGGTCAGAAAAATCACATTTAATTGTTTTTCCACACAAGAAAACGATGGAGCAACATGTTTTTTGAATGTTTTCTAATAACTTGTACTTACTGAACCCATTCATGGCGTTAAAATTTCAATAACAGCATTTTTGAAGATGTTGCCCGCTAAGAAGTGAATAATTTTTACCCGCCTGTTCAGCAGCAGTTTTTTCAATTTTACCAAACACCGTTCTCGAAAATTTTATAGGGAATGACAAGCTGGAACTGTTTTCTGATGATATTATATCCGGCTTAACCGCGGCACGCTTTTTGAAAGTGTAGGAAACTGATTTCTTTTTGAGCGGTTCTATTTTACCCGTGTGCGGCCGTGCCTACTTGACATAGACCGGAATGATTACACAAGCTTGGAAATGTACTCTTTTCCAGCTTTAAAACACGACCATTAATGATAAAATAATATATTATCTCTTCATAAATCAATGTACAAACTCTTAATAATAATGGTCGCGTTTTAAAGCTGGAAAAGAGTACATTTCCAAGCTCGTGTAATCAGTCCGGTCTATGTCAAGTAGGCACGGCCGCACGCGGGTGAAACAGGACCTCTCGAAAAGAAATCAGTTTTTCAGACTTCCAAGTGCGTGCCGCGGTTAAGCCAGACACGATATCGTTAGAGAAGAGTTTGAGCTTTTCATTCCTTCTGAAATTTTTTCAAACGGTGTTTGATAAAATTGAAAAAATTGCTGCTGAACAGGCGGGTAAAAATTATTCACTTTTTTGCTGGCAACATCTTCAAAAATGCTGTTATTGAAATTTAATCGTCATAAATGGGTTCAATGGATACAAGTTATTGGAAAACATACAAAATACATGATGCTCCATGTTTTCTTGTGTGGAAAAACGATTAAATGTAATTTATCTGACCCGCACAAAGAATTCTTTTTTTTTCAACAGTAAGACTGGCACAGAGATGATAACAGATGCTTCTAATGTTTGCGTAAGAGTTGTACGTTTGCATTTAGGCAAATATAACGAAAAAGTAGGAAGGTTTAACAGGTCTTTTTGCACTTTCGAGGCATCTTTTACCTTCGCGCAGATGTGGAGGAATCAGCACAACTCATTTTTGGGCGGAAACTCAGTGGTAGATAACTACTGACCTTACGAAGAGTTTGACACCATAAAAGCTTTGGTCGGAGTTTTTTCCAGATTGTAGTGATTTTACCGACATACCGCCTGGTCTATTATTTCAATTGTGTAGGATTTGGCGCCCTATAGGTAAATTAGCGCCCGTGTGCGGCCGCACACATGGAACACCGATAATTCCGCCATTGTACTTTATGATTAATTATTTAATACATAGGTACAGGGTGTTCACGATAAAATTCACCCCCCTCCAGTAGATTCCCCTTTAAGATATTTCGAAGAACTAGAAGCTTTTTCTTCACGATTTTTCCCAGGGACCTTAAATCGATCCTCTAAATGTTTCTAATTGGTACCGTATACAGGGTGTGATATGTAACTTTTTTATTTTAAATGCAACACCCTATATTTCATTCCGTTATTTGGTGGAGCCTTTTTTTCTGATTACAAATATATATGACGCTTATGATTTATTTTGACAAGTAAGTTGTCGGAAAAATAATAATATAGGTAGCCAAATAATTTTGTTTCGCGGCAAGATGGCTTTGATTTCTACAGTTCTAATACAGTCTAATTCGTTCCTAATACAGGGTGTCGCGAATTTTTAATTTTTAATTTATTTGACTACCTATTTTATTATTTTTTGGACAGCTTCCTTGTCAAAATGAATCATGAATGATATATGTTTTTGTAATCAGAAAGAGAGGCTCCATCAAATGACCTAATAAAATATAGGGTGTTGCATTTGAAATAAAAAAGTTACATGTCACACCCTGTATACGGTAGCAATTGGAAACTTTTAGACGATCGATTCAAGATCCCTGGGAACAATCGTTGAGAAAAAGTTTTTAGTTTTCCACAATATCTCAAAGGGGAATCCCCTAGAGGGGGGGTGAATTTTATCGTGAACACCCTGTACATACCTCATCTATTTCATACTACACCTTGTATAATTCCGTTCACCACATCACGCTATGAGATTATTTTATTCAATTTTTCTTCAAAATGAACACTGCTAGGCCGTTAAAAAAAAACCGAGAGCGAGAGTTTTTCGAGAGTTCTCGGCAAAAACTCTCGCTCTCGTGGGGTGTGCTCTCGCTCTCGCTCTCGTTCGTGAACATGCGCTCTCGTCTCGCTCTCGCTCTCGCTCTCGGACCCGAGAGCGACCGAGAGCGAGAGCGAGAATTCTCGTTCTCATGCGAAGCACTACATTCTAGGCACATCTTCTCAATCGCACAATAGCTTCTTTCATTTTTCTTCAGTACTCGAAATTTTTTGTGTACAATATTGAGTGAAATATCACTTGAAAGGCTCTTAAAATTTCACTGTGTGAAAAGTTTTTAGAAATTTTGAGCGGTTTCTTTTTGATGATAAGAAACAAAAACTTGGAAATGCATTCCAAAAGCTCATCACAAAGTCGTAGTCCTGTGTTACAAAATGTTTCATCAGATGTTCGCGCGGAAAGTTTCCATTTAGAATTAAAAAAAAAGTGTTGTGTAATAGAATATCTTGTTTTGTGCATAAATCATGAGAAAAAGCGGAAGCGTTTTCAATATTTTACGGAACAATCGACTTTTCAAGCGAAAAGCACCTACTCAAAACGGGTAGTAGTATCCAGGCACCCGCAAATAAAGATGGTCCGCCCGCCGCCCTGTTCCATCGACGTGGCCGTCATCTGATATCCCCGTGCTAGCACCCGGCGAGCTATATCAAATCACCCATTGGAAGTTTCACGACTATACGCCGTTCGCGGTCGATTTGGATGCGATGAAATATTCCGAATTGCTGGGAATGGAAGAGTATCGATGGAGATGGATCGTTCTACCCGGACCAATGCGCCTGGGCTGCCATTCGCTCCCGACTTGTCACGTCCGTTGCCGAGTGCTTCTGTGGGTCTGTTAGAAGAGAGTTTTGATCCACTTAAGGAAAGCTGAGCTAAAACTCGGTGTTATTGCGTCGCGACCGACCTGGGTCGCGAGTCCTTCGCGAGTCCGTGGAGTCGAAGCCCTTCGATCAAGAGTCTCAGCCCACTTGAACGATGCTGAGTCGAAACCCCGTCTGATGCGCCTTAGCCCACCTGGAGAATGTTGAGTTGGAATCTCTTGGAGATGCGTTTTGATCCCCTTGGGGAAATTGAGTTCAGATCCCCAAAGGAAGAGTTTAGATCCGCCAAAAGCCTACGAGTTGTTGCTCTTTGAGTTGCAACCCACCTCTAGGATGTAGTGTCAAAGCCCTTGGATCTTGTGTCTCGATCCGTTTCCAGGAGTCGAGTCAAAACCATCCGACGACGAGTTCCAATCCTTCGTCAAGTAGTTGTGCTGAGGCCCCTCCGGTGCTGAGTTTCGATCAATCTCCAAGTCGTAGAGTTGAGATGCGTTCATGATGTGTTTCGATCCTCCTCTAGGATGCTGAGTCGCGCCCCTTCGACAAAGAGTTGTAACCCACCTCGAGGATCTCCAACCTCGAAACCCCCAAATGATCCAGACCCGATAGAAGAGGGTTCTCTCGTTTCGGTATCTCTTGTAGCGAAGTGATGACCTCGGCGAGCGGAAGGGAATAACTATGCCCTGAAGAGGAATGTTCCTTAGAGGAATACATAGTTGGATATCGCGAAAATAATAATTTCTGTTGCAGCAATCGTCGGAAATTATAGATGATGTATCAAATCTAATCAATTTATTCCGCAAAAATTACATAATAGAAATATGTTTTTTCTATCAACTTGTTACGGGAATGAAGACGTTCTTATTCAAAACTGATTGATTCAATCCAGTACCCAACGACGCCATGCACCGTTTAGATAGGGACTTTGTAAAAATGAATTGTTATTAGGTCTCGATCAGGTATAGTGTAGACGGCGATTATTTATTGCTAGGGTAAAGATTGTTTCAACGCCTCTCCACATCGGCTTTTCGGCGAACACCCTGTATAGTCAACTATATGCGTTTTGTTTCTCCTGACTGCGGCATTCTTTCACAAACTGGTAAACAACAACGAACGAGCGCGTATATGGGGGGTGCTCAAAAAGTTTTCCACAATCAAGTTTTTACCTTGACTTGAGTAATTGTTTCGCGCTCACCATCATCGGTTCAAGAGTTTTTGGAAGGGTGAAATACGTTTTAACATTTCCGGTTATAAGCACTCGCGACCGCGGGAATCTTTCTAAGCGTTGGGGGCGACTCACGGTGAAAAAAAGGAATAGGCTCCCACAAAGGCAGCCATATCCAATCCTTTCCAAACGGGCAAAAGAGACCATGGCCCAAAAAGAAGCAGCAGCCTTTGAAAAGAATGCCACAATAAGATGGGCTACCATACACACCGGCCCACAAATCCTGGATGGCACTCGTGGTCGAAGTCACTCTCCCCTTTTTCAGTGTCTAGAAGCCGGGCCATCTCCAACATAACCTCTAACACTAACATAAATGTTGGATCTGATTGAACCACAAAAGGAACTTTTAACCACGAAAACCAGTCAAAAGTAAATATTGGTCAAGGTGTAGACCCACACATAGGGTGTTCGTCGAAGGGCTCGGGTGCTGGGACGTGTGGAACAATTAGGGGAAACTCAACTTTTTGGGAATATATAGCTTAAATCTTTTAGATATTGTAGCCTGCAATGTAAAGGTAGGACCGAGGGTAGGGCCAGGTGTAGGAGCGAGCCATTATTTGAATATTTTGACTTGTACATAAAGGTCGGTCAATAGATTGATGTTATGTTGGAAATTTATACTGTGTCTTATTGTGTTCAAACTCGTAATCAGACCTGTCTTGACAATCTCGAGAGCTCTATCCTCGAACAACAAGGCGAAAGGCATAACAGGATGTCGTCCTGATACTAGATGATCATCGGTCAAGCGGTTCCAAAAGCGGGAAACGTGACTTGATTTAAATAAGTTGAATTAAATTGAAGTATAATGGGTTGTCTACCCATTCAGGGGTTCAAGAAGATAGCTGGAGTCTTTTCAGTACCTTTCTTTTGAAAAAAGAAAGTTCAAACTTGTCATGCGACTTTCTTGAAGAAAGATGTATGTGCGTTGCTGTCTGGTTTTTGAATTTTCAAAAATCAAAATGGAAAATTTTCAATTTTTTTTTTAAAATTTTGGAAATTTGATAGCATTGCCCGTAAATTTTCTCTTTGGAGAAGTTTCTACTTGACGAAAAAAATAAAATGAAACCGATTCTCGTCAAAAACTTCTCTAGGCGTAACAGAAACGCCTTAAAAGATCCGTGGTGTAGTGGCAGCCGAGTTAGACCTGACCTAGGCCTCACGATAGGTGTCAAGTCTGGATTCTGTAGTACCAAGATATTACCTAGGTATAGTACCTAGTCCGAATAATAGTCGGAATAGTCCCAGGAGCCCAGGAGCAGGAGCAGAATAGTCATAGTCCAGAAGCTTACAGAACAAATTTGTCTGATGTCATGCAGTGTCGCATTTTCCTGGATCTATTGCGTGGTTTATTTCAGGAAATGCAATCCACCCACCACCGTCCCTGCCTCAACGTTTCAACCCGCCACCGTCGGCAGCCGTTTTCCACCATCAGGAGCGCCGTGGACAATATATACCGCCGTCGGTACCTCTGGGAGAGCGCTTTGTCGATTTTGAGGTCAGTTTCCATATTTAGATTATATGTTAATGCTTCCACCGCCGGCTCGACTCTTATTAACGTCGACGCTCCTGCAGGACGATTGGCCGAGGGCGTCCGTGACGTCAGGATGATGCCCCTGCCGCCGCCAATGCCGTGGTGGTGGAGACGGCGCGTGCCCGCGTCGCCGTCGGAGCCCGCCCCCCGGCGACGTCCGGCGTCGCCGCCGCCAGAGCGTGCTGCGGCAAGCGTGGGCTGCTGCGTCACAGGAGCGGTCGTTTCGATCGTAGTAGCGCCGGGAGTGAGAACCGCCGTCGCCGCCACCACCGCCGCCAAAAACAGTGCACCTGGACGTCGGCACCGTGGAGACGAGCCGCGGGCAGCACGCGCCGGGAGGCAGCCTTGGCCTACTCGGAGAGTCGCGCGTCGCCACCAACATACGCGGTTTCTTCGCCACCCGGATAGGAAGCGCGCTACCCGACACAGGTAAGCTCCAATCCACCCTTCTGTTTCCACCAATTTCGATGCTCGAAACCCAGTTAGGGATGCAACAAGATCAACATGTTGTAACAAAATACGTAGGTATAGATTTAAGCGTAGGTACCCCTGGAGTAAATCTGAGGATTATAATTTGACCTCATATCATAAAGAAAAGCCCATGTCAAATTGAAGTAGATAGGTGCCCAAAAATACTTTTCAATCAAGATTTTGGTTCTATAAGCCAGACGCTTTGATTGGAAACAAAATCGAAATTTCAAGCGCGATGTCTAGCTTAGGAGAGAAACGTGACAGAACTTGCACCGTAAGGGTTTTATTAGTGCCAAAGAGAAAGCGGACAAGCACAGAAGCGTATGGGTAGTAACTTTCAGGGTAAATACCGAAAATGGCAAGATAAGCGAAATTCGGGTTCTTTCGGTTGGCGCTGAATCGCTGATGTGGCGAGCAAAAACAAAATGGCCGAAACGGTGCGACAAGATGGCCGAAATCAATAATTCGAATAGGCGCCAGGTTGAACGGATTACGTAACTGAGCTAAATAAGCAGCCGTCGCCACCACAACCACCACGACGGGAATGGTATACGCGTTCTATAGGGGGTGTTTTCTCTTATTTTGTTTAGGCAGCTACAAACGACACATTTAGGTAGGACAAATAAGCTTATTTTTAGCTTACGATGATGTACTTAATTCAGGATAATGTGAACGATAAACGTTTGCATGTTGCTAACCTATAAAGTTCCACTGACAATATTTCGCGATATAGTACGCTATGAAGAGAGTATCCACCTACATTGTTCATGTGAAAGAATTATTGGCAC
Source organism: Anaspis maculata (assembly GCA_949128115.1). Lineage (NCBI taxonomy): Eukaryota > Metazoa > Arthropoda > Insecta > Coleoptera > Scraptiidae > Anaspis > Anaspis maculata. The sequence goes on from OX421962.1 coordinate 94,698,236, forward strand.
TTGTTCCTATATTGGTAAAACAACTATTTATTAGTCTATTTTGCCTAACTTAAAAGGACTTTTTTTGTTTCGACGGATTATTAAAATTATAGCGATTGAATTTGAATTCCCATATTCCACGTTAGCAACTACATTTTTTAAAATAGGTGCCAAAGCGGATGAGTATCCCCCGAATAGTTTTCTGCGATCCCTGGATTCTGGCATTGAAAACTCGTATGTAGAATAATATAAATATTCATAAAAAATGCACATTCATCAGCTTGTACGGTATATAGATGCTATACTACCTAAACACAACAAAAAGTTAGAGGATCAGTCGACATGAAGCCTAGAAATTTCATGTCATTGTGGCACGGATGTCAATAAGCTGTGACAATGGGCTGGAATTTGAAAAAACAACTCGACTTTTGTAAACGGAGATACGGTTGCGGCCAAAATAAAGTGGACGACAACGTCAATGAGTTAGCTTGCTGTCATGCGACGTTCAGGCCAGAATCCTTAAAAATCTGTCAACTGTCGTCCACTTTAAAAAGGCCGCAGTGGTACCTGCTGGATTTTTAGCCTTACTAGTGTACCTACCTATTGAGCATGCAAAACGGATCACATATGCGATATAAGACTACCCATTGGCGTTTTGAATAGAATATAAGTAGAGACAATCATAATATCAATGGCCAATGTGACGCTGTGCTCTATCCATCGCTTCAGTCTATAGGTTTGTGTATAAGATTTTAATTTTTAGTTGATGAAAATGAACAGGTCGAGAAATAGGTATCACCAATAATAACAAGTGGGTGAAGTGGCGCCCCTTTCGGGACAATTGATTTTCCAATTCAAGTTACAACCGTATCATCATCACTTAATGGGAAGCTCTCCAAGCTGACTACCAAAGCTTGGAGAAGACATCCTCGGATATTTAGAGAAGCAAGTAGTCTACTCAGGTCGCACTCTTCTTAGTAGATCACATTTGAAAAGTGTGAAAATCGAGTTTAAAAGTGAGAAATTTAAAACTGACAGTTTTGAAACATTTCTACAAATTTTTGGCCAGTGTTAGGTATCATTGCTTATTATTTTCTTAATACACATTCGATTGAGATCTTACTTTATTCAAATGCAGCAATAAAGGCCCTCATCTTTCAAATAAAACTGTAAAAATCTCGAACAAAAATGTGAGCTAAATACCAGCTTCAAAACTGTAGCGGCCCATATCACCTACAAGTATCTGTCAAAATTGCACTGCTCTTTTCGCGAATGATAGTGGTTTTTGGGTTGAAACAAGTCCAACTCATCACTAACCTTCACCCTTCTGTTAAAAAGCGAACGTCTCACAGAATAATGACACTTCCCACTTCCAACCTCAAAAAATGTCTACTTGCGCAAGATCAGGACGGATCAGGGTGTCAAAACCAAGCCCAATAGGATTTGTTTCTGTTCAATAACTCAGTTTCTATAATTTTAAACAAAGTCTTATTGCAACGCAACGTCTTCCGGTGCACTCACTCATTTAAATAATTTATAGTTTTCATTTGTCGGCATTGTAGTAGTTAGTAGTTATCCAAAAATAAGTGCTGCTCAGGTGAAAATTTAGGAACTAACGGCTCGAGGTCATGTTGCAGGACCAAAGTTATAGGAGTGCGTTAACTTACCAGCTAATAGAAAGGGTGGTGCTTGGTGCACTTTCATGTCGGTTTGTTTTCTACACTCGCGAATATAATAGTAGTCTGTTGCGGGATCTCTCATTGTAGCATTCTCCCTGCAACGTAAGTAATTAAAACTAATTTTGATATTTCATGTAAGATTGCTTTGATAATGCAATGGTGTTTTTGTACCGGCTTGATTTGTTGAATTCAAAATTATAACAAAATTTATTAGTTCGTATATACCTATGTATGTATGTATAGCAATACCATTTTTGAGGGAAAGGAGGAAAGTCAAAGATGTCATGAGAAATCAACACTATATGTATTAAGACAGCTTTAAAAAGAAAATAGGAAAATTCAAAAGACAAAGGCAATTCGTAACAGGAGATTCTAACCACGGTTTGAGGAAGGTTAATTTTGGGCAACCGCGCACGTCTCATCGGTGCACCAATCTGTCATCGTTACAGCGAAAACTTCTATTCATAAATATATAGTATAATTTCATACATTTTACCGGTCAACAACCGGAGAGGCTAATTGTCCGTCTTCAGGAGACAAAAAATCATAGAAATAGTCACTTTCGTAATGAAACCGAAACGAAAAATCGGTCGTTATCTCCTGGAGCCGTATTCTCTAACTCGCTATGCACTCGAACCGACAGATATCGCTATCGGTAGTCAGGCAAAAGTCGATCACAATGGTGCTTGCCTAGCTACCGATAGCGATATCTGTCGGTTCGAGTGCATTAGTACATTCATTATAGGAAAAATAGAAGAAATAAAATATAACAGGCTGCTGTTTGGCGGAATATACGCGTTAGGGGTATACTTAACTATGCTCAAAAGTTGCCATCTGGCAAGTGGTTGCGTCCTCTTCAAAAAGACTGAAAAGAGGATTGAAGGCAAAACCATGGGCCTGATATAGATGTGCCCGGGGTTTGTTTACAACGGCGTTGCTGGGCGCGCGGTCCGACGCGTTGATTTCGCAAGCTGAACGACCCGTCTATCGAAGGTTCGAATCCCGCAGCGAGCGATTTCAATTTTTTTTCGCTAAAAAATGCTTTTTAAGGGCTAGAACTACTTTTCGTCCTAGTTTTCATCATAGCCTGTGGATATCTCAAGTTTTAGGTGAATATCATCAAGTTGGAAAATACGACGGTATTTATTACCTCGCCCAATTGTCCTACACACGCCGACGGCGATGTATGAGAGGGAGCTTGCCACTGGGCATTCTCCCACATGATTTTTACAAACATACAAATTACCTATTATCTAACAGATAGATTGTAATTATTTTGGAATTTCAAATTAAAAAAAATATATATATTACCTATTGCTAAGCCAAATTCCTTTTCCAAATTTCAAATTCAGAGTAGGTACCTACGATAAAAGCAGATGAAGGATGAAGGCAGTAATAGGCATAGCTAGTACCTTGGTATTAGTACTACTTGAGTAAAATCAGGTATGTGGTACCTGTCTGTCAGGTAGGTAGGTACCTGCCTGCCTGCTTGCCTGTACTAATTTCAGTGTAAACTTACCTTTGTCTAATTTTTTTTTCTTTTTTTTTTGTCGTGTAGCTAGGTTTGTGCATTATGTATTATGTCCACTCGCTTTTGAAGACATCTTGGCGCGACAGTCGCATGCGTGAGCTCATTTCCACACCACCTGTCTGTGAGGTAGAACTCATAGTGCGTTTTTTTAAGTGGTTTCCCCAATAGGCCTAAATCCACTGGAGCTTTTCCGGGTCCTCAAGAGTCGTCGCCATCGTCAACAATGTCCGCATTCGTGCAACTTCGACCATGGCAATTCCTGCACATGGTCGTGCAACGCAACCCCGCCTTTGCGCATCCACATCTTCTCCCACAGCCTTGCTTACAACTGCAAGTCATTAACGACAAAATCGAAGCCGGAGCTGGTGCTTCTGAAGTGTAAACAGGAGATAGAGCTGCGTCGTTGATGTTCTTCCAGCCCCATAGCTCGGGTCGGAAAAGGTGTCCCCGCCATGTTTGCACTTGCAGATAAGTGCGGCGGGAGTGCTGATGTGCTGCAGCAGGTTTTGGAGGTAGTTTTGATAAAACTACAGCGCTCTTTGCTTTCCCAACCGACTTGTTAAAGCAAGTGAATCTCAGCTCACTCAAATCCACTTCCGGTAGTCGAGCACAGTTCTCGTGGAGCCTCAGCGTAAATTTCTGGGTAATCTGAAAAATAAAGAGCGACTGATTTCGCAGTTGGCTGAACGCCTGAACGTGGAGGGCACACGCACATTCATCGCAGAAGATGACGCCGATGCACAGATTATTCGTACGTAGGGTTGCCAGATCTCATATTTGGTATGAGACTCATATATTTCAACAAGATCTCATACCTCATACCACAACATCAGATATATGAGCAAATCTCATATATTTGAAGCTATTGGCAGTTCCACTAATTTCATACATAATTTTGTTAATTTTTATTATAGTTTTTTTATTTTGGCGCTGCGATTTGTAGCATTTTTTAACGGGAATGTTGAATTCTTTATTGTTGGAAGAATTTTTTCTATCAAGGGAAACTAATGGACGAATGTCCGTGAGAAGGCATCAGTAAAATTAATAAAATCCGAATATATTTTCTCGTTCAAATTTAATTTGGCTTGCAAATAATTTCATTCAAAGGTCCATGGACAATAAGCTATTGAAGTTGGCAGCTGCAGCTGCACAATATTTTTAAATACCTACTGAGTTTTGTGTCAAGTTTTGTGTATAATATTTTCTGAAAATTACATCTAAGGGTCGGAATTAACTGCCTTTGACAAAGTTATTTTTTTTCTCATTAAATTGTTATTTTTGATGTGCCTGTTTTTTTCGAAATGTTTATTGAGATTGTGTTATTAAAAAAAAAATTACCTCATATATTTTTTGCTAATCTCATATATATTTCTCAAGTGTCTCATATATATCATTCAAAAATATCTGGCAACCCTATTCGTACGGCCATTGAAAAATCGAAAAGCGAAGAAACTGTAGTAGTCGGACAAGACGTCGATCTCCTGGTTTTATTGATATCACTCACACCGGAGAACACGAACATCTTGCTGCTGAAAGAGGCTCAAGGTGATATCAAGAAAAGGTTATACAGCTCACAAGACTTGCAATCGGCAAGTATCCTTCGCAACTGCAAAGACTCGATTCTTTTCATCCACGCTGTGAGTGGCTGCGACACGACGTCAGCATTCTTCGGAAAAGGCAAGCGGCAGTCCGTGCAACTCTTCAATAAAAGACGAGACCTCGACATCGTTGTAGACGTTTTTAACAACCCTACATCCACATACGAAGCCGTTGAAAGTGCCGGAGAACTGTTCATTTCAGCTCTCTACGAAGCTCGACTACCGGAAGTGGATTTGAGTGAGCTGAGATTCACTTGCTTTAACAAGTCGGTTGGGAAAGCAAAGAGCGCTGTAGTTTTATCAAAACTACCTCCAACACCTGCTGCAGCACATCAGCACTCCCGCCGCACTTATCTGCAAGTGCAAACATGGCGGGGACACCTTTTCCGACCCGAGCTATGGGGCTGGAAGAACATCAACGACGCAGCTCTATCTCCTGTTTACACTTCAGAAGCACCAGCTCCGGCTTCGATTTTGTCGTTAATGACTTGCAGTTGTAAGCAAGGCTGTGGGAGAAGATGTGGATGCGCAAAGGCGGGGTTGCGTTGCACGACCATGTGCAGGAATTGCCATGGTCGAAGTTGCACGAATGCGGACATTGTTGACGATGGCGACGACTCTTGAGGACCCGGAAAAGCTCCAGTGGATTTAGGCCTATTGGGGAGACCACTTAAAAAAAACGCACTATGAGTTCTACCTCACAGACAGGTGGTGTGGAAATGAGCTCACGCATGCGACTGTCGCGCCAAGATGTCTTCAAAAGCGAGTGGACATAATACATAATGCACAAACCTAGCTACACGACAAAAAAAAAAGAAAAAAAAATTAGACAAAGGTAAGTTTACACTGAAATTAGTACAGGCAAGCAGGCAGGCAGGTACCTACCTACCTGACAGACAGGTACCACATACCTGATTTTACTCAAGTAGTACTAATACCAAGGTACTAGCTATGCCTATTACTGCCTTCATCCTTCATCTGCTTTTATCGTAGGTACCTACTCTGAATTTGAAATTTGGAAAAGGAATTTGGCTTAGCAATAGGTAATATATATATATTTTTTTTAATTTGAAATTCCAAAATAATTACAATCTATCTGTTAGATAATAGGTAATTTGTATGTCTGTAAAAATCATGTGGGAGAATGCCCAGTGGCAAGCTCCCTCTCATACATCGCCGTCGGCGTGTGTAGGACAATTGGGCGAGGTAATAAATACCGTCGTATTTTCCAACTTGATGATATTCACCTAAAACTTGAGACATCCACAGGCTATGATGAAAACTAGGACGAAAAGTAGTTCTAGCCCTTAAAAAGCATTTTTTAGCGAAAAAAAATTGATATCGCTCGCTGCGGGATTCGAACCTTCGATAGACGGGTCGTTCAGCTTGCGAAATCAACGCGTCGGACCGCGCGCCCAGCAACGCCGTTGTACACAAACCTCGGGCACATCTATATCAGGCCCATGGTTTCGCCTTCAAACCTCTTTTCAGTCTTTTTGAAGAGGACGCAACCACTTGCCAGATGGCAACTTTTGAGCATAGTTAAGTATACCCCTAACGCGTATATTCCGCCAAACAGCAGCCTGTTATATTTTATTTCTCCTATTCGCTATTTTTACTTCTAAAATGACTGACCTACATAGCGAGTTAGAAAATACGGCTCCTGGGCCGCGATTCTGTACTCGCCTACCGACACTTGTCGGTGTCGGTAGCTAGGCAGGAGCGAAGTTGATTGGTTCTCACCCTAGCTACCGATCCGATAGTTGTCGGTAGGGAAGTACAGAATCGCGCTCCTGGTTGGAAATGTACGAATTTATATCACAAAACCCGGCGTTATTTTGAAAAAATCATATCTGAAGAACGAAACGTTCTATTTGCTAGAACTATAGCGGGCTAGAATTTTAATGTAATTTCAGAGGAATATGAATCTTCCTTACAACTATATTTCCGATTGTGGTGATAGTGAGCGCTCGATGTCAAAAATTATTTAACCAAATACGTTCTACCTATCAGATACCAAGCATGCACCAAGTTTCATTAAAGTTTCTCACCTCCGGTTCTACCAAAGTTTTGTGGGTGGATTAAATGTAACACGCTGATAGTTGCTATGCAGAGCCACAAGCATGGCCAGTTGCTTAGTTACTATGAGAGCGATAAATTTAATTCGTTTACAAAAGTTTGGTGGAACCGGAGGTTGAAGATGTAAAAAAATCGACTCTTTTATTTAATTTTGTTGTAAATTGAAAAAATTCTTCCATCCTTCTTTCAATGGTGTTGACGTTATAGGTACTTTTATTTTGCTTTCAGTTACACCACAAATAATTATTTAGACTTCTTTGGCCAACCGGTTTCGCCGTTAGGCATCGTCAGGGCTGTAATAAGTTTTATGAAGCTGTTATGCCGGTTATGATCAGAAACGAGTTGGTCTAAGATTACAATATGGCCCGTATTCATATCCCCCTTTTAGCGTTAGAAGCGGTTTTAAAGATGCGCCTCTAACATTTCCGTATTCATACGTGGTTTTAGCGCGCCTCTATCATCACTTTAAACAGGCGTCTCTAAAGTCGTCTTAGAAGGGGATGTTTAGAGACGCGTCTATTCATATGTCTCTTTTACGTGTCTTTAAGCGATTTTGGATGGTCTCACGCATGCGTCAAGTTAGATGGGATCCAAATGTGCCAACAGGCGTGTTTTGAGTCCATTTAACCTACAAGCTGTGCCGTGTGCTCTTGGGAAGTGTGACGAAAATCACATTTTCTTTCTAAAATATTGATTTAATTGAATTAATGAAGCATGCCGCCGAAATGCAGGTAGTGCGCAATGCTCTGGATGTGTCTTTCGGTCATACTCCTTTACTATTTACTGTACTCAAGGAGGAGACGACTTGCACAAAACAGTCGAAAGAGGTGTTCACTTGTTAAGTTAACAGATCCAGGCCGCTATTCTTGAAACTGTGGAAGAAACTCCCTGAAAGTTTTTGCGAGGTTTTATGCAATCCGCAGTACATCAATGTAGCAAGAGTTGCCAGCACTTTCGTTTTGCCAGGCGGAGCTGCTCGGGGTAAATCACTAGACAAAGAAAACAGATCCAGCTGGGCCGTGATTGGTGTATGTATCTACTTTCTCTATCTAGTGATCTACCCGGAGCGGCTCCCGGCGCAAAACGGAAGCGGCTTGGGGTTCTTGCCTACCTGCGTCCACCTTCGGGTAGGTAGTTTTGAGTACATTTCACAACGTTGCCAAATCAACACCCCCTTTAGTTAGATGGGCCCTAACAGGACGTAAAAGGTGGCCTATGAATACGATCGATTTTATCAGGTAGCCGAGCGCTTTTTGTTAGAGGCATGCTAAATGTGGCTTAAAAGTGGGATATGAATACGGGCCAATATATATAAGCATAAAAATATAACAATAGTGGACTTAGAAGGTGTTGCTACAATATTGTTATATTTTTATGCTTATATAGTTACATTGTAATCTTAGACCTCGTCTTAGACCAACTCGTTTCTGATCATAACACCTAAAAAACATTTGAATTTTATACATAATTATAAATAACAAAATGTCACTTCTCAATTTAGATCCTTTACTCATTTTAATATACCCACAACAGCTTCATAAAACTTATTACAGCCCTGACGATGCCTAACGGCGAAACCGGTTGGCCAAAGGAGTCTAAATAATTATTTGTGGTCTAGGTAAAATCATCCCTGCATCCAAAATGGCGGCAGGTTTCCAATATGGCGGCCTGAATACGTGAAAATCTCATGATAGTCTGATTAAATCCTGCGGGATGTCGATTCTCATATATTATTCAACTATTCCAGGAATAATAATAATCACAACAATAATGACTTATGATCATATGAGCCCCCGTCCCCACTAAGCGGCCTTGCCCTGAAATATTCGGAATATTCAATTTCAAAAATTGGAACTTGAAGGATTTTTGCAAAACTTTCCAAATAAATCTTTGCCCCTTCAAAATTTCGACATTTCATGATCTACAGGGTATCGCAAAGAAAATCGGTGCAGGGTTTTGTCCCGATCAAAATGATACAGGGTGTTAGGTACTGGTTATTTATTACAAACTTTCAGAGATGATTCTTCATCAAAATGAAGTCAAAAAATGAAAAATCTCATGAGTCCTAAAATGCTTCCTTTCAAAAAGATAGGGGTTGTTGAAGTTGACTTTATAAACCTCAAAATCCCTCTTTTTACCGTAACTTTGTAACTGTTGAACCGATTTTATCCAATTTTGGATCGAAGTTCACTGAATTCTTTGATGAAAAATTTCCAAGGACGTAGAAAACGCGACTTTCAAGACTTTGAAAGTCTTGTTTACTGAAAACTTGTTGTTTCTCAGTAAAAAATGGTGGTTTATTAATAGTAATATAACAAGTGCTTTGTGTATTCCAGTTAAAATCGTTTTGACACGAAAACAACTGTCAATCACGAGGAAAAAGTAGGCCCTCGATTTTGTTTCGGGATTTTAGTCGGATAATTATAGGGTCTACATTTCGAGTGATAGATAGTTAGCACATAGCACGAGTTGAATTTTGCTGATTGTCGCCCAAATAGACTACTAGTAGAAATGGTAGTTTCAATGTATCATTGTATATCAGAATATGTAGATACTATTACCAAGTGTGCTCTTTTCACTTGCTAGAGTCACGTGGGTCTTCGCCAAAATCGGATGATAAAACATGTGACTACTGTTTTTGTTCTTTATACTTTTTACATGAAAGTCACTTTCCTGTCTTTGTGTAGTTGGTATACTTTCTTCCTCCTCAATAATCAATAAGTGATATTTCCTGGGATATTTCCTTCGCTAACTAGAAAAGCTTTACTCGTAGACTATGAGTAAACTGCAAACGGATAACATGGAAGCACAAACTGGGGCGCAAAACTGGGGTATAATCTCGGGTATAATGGAGGTGCAGTTTTGCATACAAGTTTGCTTAAAGGGTATACCGAGGGGTATACCTGATTATAGGGAGATTCTAGAACTTGTTTCTTTTCTAGGCTTGTATATTTTTAGCTCAATGCGATGAATGAATACCGAATCAATAAATCTCATTTTCCCGGTCAAGTCGAGCTGGGGAGCTTTTGTTGCCTCGCCGCTTGGCCGGGGATATGAATAATTATGTCGGAACTGAAGCAGAAATGGTAGATTATTCTTTTACAAATACCTGGGTACTGATTATGAAACATGAATAGAACGGACACGTAATCAAAATTAAACGGACAGGTCGAGGAACTAGGATTTTCAGGCGGTTTCAAATCAACTAATATGGAGCCTCGTTACTCCACTGATGACTGAATGATAATACTCGATAGACTTGGTAAGAGAATAGAACTCACATATGACATGCCACTTCTCCCAAAAAGCCGATGGACTATGTTTAGCAGTGATGCATTCTCCTACAAGACAACCTAACAGGCTAATTATTGAATATAAAAACAACCGAGCGACTAGTCGCAAACAGTGTGTATATAGTCAGCCAACGTAATTTGCGTCAGGCAAATGCACGGGAAGACATTTCAGGTGGATCAACTGAAAAAAGTGACCTGACGAGGTCCATGTGCACAGATTGAGGATTAATATTTCCTTGCGGGCGAATAGAAATTGAGAAAAAAAAGTTAGAGGGCAGAATCGAATCTTCAAGCTATACGGCTTGCGCTACCACCAGAGTTACACATTCATGTAGTACGTAATGTTTTGTTATCATTGTCAAAGCTTGATTGGTGCTCAGGCTAGCCATACACACATTATGGTGTAAGACTAGTCACTCCGTAAAAGCAACTGCAAAGCACTCCACTAAATACTAGCTACATTACGGGGTAACCCTTTTTATCGACTTTTGAGTCAAGTTTCCCAAACTGTTGAGTTTAACTAGAAGCGTAGCTGTAAGATAAATAACATGAGCAAGAAGGCTCCAATCTAAACTTTGTAGGTAATTACTAAACTATGAAGTACGAGCCGACTCTGAAATTCACTCAACTTGATAGGTATGTAGTATGTATACCTGTACCTATACCCCCTACCTACACCTACCTAATATTACAGAATATGATCGTAATCACGTCGTAATTGAAACTTCAGCGGAAACTTTTCCGAATTTCTATATTGTGATTTTAGATGAAGCTTGATCTTCTAATTTGGAAAAGTGGATATAATCTTAGTACATAAGATATTCCTAATAAATTTTGAAGAAAGTTGCTTGAAATTCCTGGAATGCAATTAAGTATGTCAAGTCAAGTATGTATAAGCCAAACCAATATGTGGGTATGTCGCATGTGCAGATTTTGGTATAAAATCTCAGGATAAACGGTGGCGTTTCAAGTGTAGCTCGATATTCTGAAGTGCTGTCTAGTGTTGTTACATTGCGACAAGTTCGTCGGATTCTTGTCCATCCGCATAGTTGTTTTTAGTGTTGTAAAACGGATGTGGTCGTTGAAGTCGTCTCTTCACCTCCGCAATCCTCTCATCAATTCTTAGTGACGGGGTGCGGGGGGATAAGCGCAGTGCCTCCCCACCCGGCCGTAGAAAAAGTCTAATTCAGTTGTTCTATGTGTCCAGGTTAACCCGATGGCACTGCGCTCCCCCGTCCCCGTCGAAGAAGCGCTCTAACACCACCACCATCACCACCATCGCCGCCACGACCAACCAACGACCACAAACCAAAAACCATCACTACCACCACTCATCAAGGGCCAAAAATCAACGACGTCGCGTAACCCTCTGCTGGAAGCTTGCTGGTCGCTGGCCGACATGACGACGATTCCGATCATAAACATGGAGTTCGGGGAGCTCAAGGAGGTGGTGTGGACGAAGCTGCAGGAGCCCAGGACGCAGCGGAAGCTCATCCTGGTCATCGTGTCCATCGCCCTGCTGCTTGACAACATGTTGTACATGGTCATCGTCCCCATCATCCCAGACTATCTGCGATACATAGGTGTGTACGTTTGGATTTTATGTGTTGACCGTTTTTGTTTTTCAAGCCAATACTTGTTATTTCTTGAATTTGCTCTTGATCAGTAAGTAGGTATGAGGAGTTCAAACTATGAACGTACCTCACTAAATGAGCGGCACAATATTACTTGGAATATATCTGAATAATCTAACACAAGCACGGGCCAAATCTGTTTCAGAATTTAGAATAAACTTCCGCAGACTGTCTTAGGATACGTATAGGTAACAGTAGAAGTTGAACCGTTTGACTTGAAAGCGTTCAAATACTGATTTCCTTCACATTCTGACCTCGGCTGGAGTCACTGTCCATTTAAACTGATTCTATCTGCTTGAAAGTAAGCATGTAAGTAGTAGGTTCCTATCAGTTAGGCTTCTTGTCATTCACGGTTCCTCCAAACTCCTTTTGTGCCTATTGTTACTATACTAAAGCTTCCAACGCCGCTCAGAGTCACTTCACAAATGTATGAAGAAGGTCGGGTGGTCCAAGTCTCCCTCATCATCAATCAAGAGCAAAATATCCCCAGCTGACGTAGGCGTATGCAGGCCCTTCAAACCCACCTTATTTTTCTGCAGGCGTCAGCAATTATCTTCGCTGCCTGCATACGATCCTTCAAGTTGATCTTCCGCCGTTGTAGGACATAGAGAGAAGTCGCCTACTTTTGGGACTCAGAAAGTTTTGGCTACATGTCTGCAAACTTAACAGGGCACCAGGATTCTAAATGGTCTGCTTAGAAACTCAGCTCCTGGGCCTGCAGATCAATATCGAGTCAGTGAGTGGCCAAGCGGGCGCGCGCAATCACTGCTCTTTTGAGTTCAATAATGGTCCCAGTCCGAGGAGGTCTGGGACAAAGACAAGGTGGCTGTTCTGAGACGTTGAAAAGGACACAATAGAAGTGTGATCTGGGTCCTTTCCGCCGACATAGAGGAGTGGACAGTTCTACAACACATCCTCTTTCCTCTCTTTTGTCCAGTAGAATCATTATCCTTCCCATCAAAAGATAGCCTTCTCCTGATGAAAAAAATCCTATTATTAAAAATTCCTCACTCAATTCTCTTTCTGCCCTGAAACATCTGTCGCTACTCTTAGGACGGTCACTGAAATTTTTGTGCTATCAAGGTCCATTTCGCGTCACCTAGGCCGGTTCTTCAGTTCAATGTAGACTTACGAACAGTAATGTGTATTGTGTGTTTCTATTTATCAGAACCAGATCTGGATCAGGCATCAGATCAGATTCGTTATTATTGGGAAGATAAAAACAAATGGTTTCAAATGGTAGCTGATCGAAGCAGCGAGGTAATCACTGTGTCTTTTTTCATAGAATCAATATGAATAAACTGATCATTCAGCCCAATTGTCTATTTATCCTTGCTCTGTTTCAATAGATTCGGTATGCTGAGACACCTAAGCCACTGTACTGCCTCAGAAATAGTTTCCGGAAAAATCAAAGACGGATTTTCAGAAATGGATCGAGATAATCGAAGGCGGTTTGTTTTGTCTTCATAACCATTGAATTGTTATTCTAAATAGTGACTGTTATGATTTTTTGTCAATATTCTGATTCATCTGCTAATATTCACCCCTTGAATTGTAAGCCCAACCCAAGGCCAAACTGCTATTCTGAAAAAAAAGGTCTCTGCTTTGACCTCCTTCAAATGGATGGCGAATAATGGCGATGGGTTATGTTGTGAGTAAACTTGTTCAAAATGATTAAACGAGCCCATTGCTTCAAATTTCAATTTCTCATCAACAAACGGCCCATTGTAGAGCGTGACGATAGGTGTAAAATGCACCAATTTGAAACAAGAATCATTTCCTTGTTGTTGGACTTCGATTCGAAAAATTCCAAAACCGTTTCGAGCTAAGACATAAAGCTTCATGTTGTACCTACTTGTTGAAATTGGGAACATGTTTTTTACGCAAACTGGGTCTGGTGGTTGAACAAATTGAGAATTTGCCCTGTACAAACTTTATTTTGGCGGTCTTGAGTTTTGTACCTATAAGATGGACGACTGTCAAAAGATAGGGCTGACAGACACCGTAAACCAAGATCACTGGATCCGTAGTAAGGTCACGAGATAATAGGGCCAAAAATGCGTACAAACTGGTGTGCGACAGAAATAGTTTTACATAAGTGCGAACGAGAAGAAAAATCCCTATCTCGCTTGCACTCATGTAAAACTGTTTACTGTTTCTGTCACACACCAGTTTGTACGCATTTTTGGTCCCATCATGTCGTGATCTTATCACACATCCAGTAATCTTAGCGTGAACCGCGTAAACGTTTCGAAGAGGCACAATTTTTGGATGCGACACGTTCAGTGATGCGCAGTTTAGGAAATCACGTTCATTCCAAAAATATTCCCAGCAAAAAACTTGATTTCTAGGTGCTATATCGCCAAAGCTCCAGGCTCCAAGCGTCTTCTGCTGTTGCGAGAACCAGTGCCCCCTAAGAGTCATACCCGCATACTTCATGGATCCCTTCTCTCGAGTCATTAAAAGTTCTAGTGGAATGGTCCCTCTCTTGAACTATTCTCAAGTGATTCCGGACAAAATTGTGTTTCCAAAGCCTTCCGCAGAGCTCCTTTGCTTGTAACAGGAACGAATTTAACCTGATAGAATTTCGCCAGAACTGATTTCCCCTGGAAGGAATTATCCTGGAATGAGTCCCACCGGAATGAACTTCCCCCGGTAATTATTCCCTCTGGAAAGAATTTCACTAGAAGGAACTCCACCGGAAGGAAATTCCCTCCGAAATAATTTCCCCTAGAAGGAATTTCCCCAGAATTAGTTCCACCACAATGAACTTCCATTGGAAATGATTTCCCCTGGAGGGAACAGTATCTCAAAGCACAATATCGAATTTCCTCCTTCTCTTAGAACGTGACCAGACATTTTATCTCGCGGATACTTCGTCGCAAAATATTGCCCTTTACCTTAGCTTTAATAAGTCCACTTGTGTTTTCTCGTTGCTTTTCGAACTTTAGTAAGCTCCCTTATGTCTAATTGTATTATTTAGAGCCCTACTGTGCACCCTGGTTTCTTTATGTCTTTGAAGCTCTGCTTAGTCACCTTGCATTATTCCGAGCAATTCCGCTAGTACACCGAGTTTTAGGAGCACTAGTAAGCCCCTTCTACCTACACGTGATATTCGGGCTCTATAGGGCCCCTCATCTTCTCTAGTGTAATTTTGAGCCCTAAATGAGCCTTCTTGTGTTTTTCGTGACTTTCAGACTTCCAGTAGGGCCCCTGTTGCAGTCTTATGTTATCAAGAGCTCAATTGGGCCCCCCTATTTTGTCTTCAATGTAATTTGAAGCGCTGCTGGGCTCCCTTACATTTTCCGTGACTTCCGGAGCAGCAAGCAGCGTTAAGCCGTCATATCATGTTCGGAGCCCTGTCGGACTCCCATTGTGTCTTCAAATGTAGCTGGAGTCCTGTTGAGTCCCCTTATGCTTTTCATGGCTTTCTGAGTAGTATGCCTCATTCTGCGTTATTCTGTTATACAAAGCTCCATTGGGCGCCCTTGTGTCTTCAATACCGTTTGAAGTTCTGCTGAGCCTGTTTCCACTTTTTTTAGGCTTTTGGAGCACTAGTATGCCTCTTGTGCCTGTGTGCGATATTCGGTCCCAAAACGGACCCCTTGTGTCTTCAAGGATAACTGGAGCCCTAATGAGCCCCCTTATGTACTTCAAGGCTTCCAAAATTCCATAAGCCCCTTTTTTCCATCTTATGTTATCCAGGCTTCAATAGCTCCCTTATTGTGTTTTAAATTTGATTCGAAGCCCTGCTGAGCCCCCTTACGTTATCCGTTACTTTCAGACGACAGACGATGGTTATCACCCTTCTGCCATCATATCATTTGGAGTCCTTTCCGGTCCCCTTGAGACCTCGAATGTAGTTGGAGCCCTGATGAGCCCCCTCATCTGTTCTCGTGGCATCAGAATATGTGTTTTCGTGGCATTTAGGATTCCAGGAAGCCCTTTTTGCATTCTTTTATTTTACACATTTATTGTATCGCTAGGTCCCCTTGTCGTTTTTCCATGACTTTCGGAGCTCTATCGGAGCTCTAATCAGCTCTTTGTTAATGTTTTTTATTGGCTTTCAGAGAACCAGTGAGGCCCGTTTTGCCTTCTTTTGTTATAGCCTCTTGAGTCCCCTTGTATCACCAGTATCGTCTGAAGCCCTACTGAGCCTCCTTGATTTTTCCGTACCGTTCGGATTTCTATTGAGCGCCTTTATGCCGCAATGTGTCATTTGGAGACTTAATGAGCCCCCTTATGTTTCTTTGTGGCTTTCAGAGTTCCAGTAACCCCTCCTTACTAGTGGAATTCATTCTGGGGAAATTCCTCCCAGGGGAAATAATTTCCAAGGGGAGTTTATTCTGGTGGAATTGCTTCTGGGGAGATTCCCTCCAGGAGAAATTATTTCCGAGGGAAGTTTATTCCGGTGGAAGTACTTCTGGGGAATTTCTTCCAAGGGAAATTACTTCCAGAAAATTGATTCCGAGGAAATCCGTTCCTGGGTTCCATTTTGCTACCCAAAAGTTCATTTTTCACAAGAAAAAACCTGTTGGAGCTTCCGAAGTTTTTTTTTATATCGCTGACTTCATCGGACTTTACTCATGTTCCAATGCCGACTAATCTTGTAGCTTTCACGTCACTTTGAGCTTAGGGGACTCACACAGTTTTCTTGTCCTGTCTTCTTTCTTGAAGTGAATAATAACTAATGGCGAATTACTTGTGGCAGCCAAGTCAACTGGCAATAGGACCTGACCTGAGTTCACTGCCTGATTCAAGCAGAATTGAAAAATATTTTTGTAATCGTAGTTTGATAATGCAACCGTAAATACCCTCAACATTAGCTTCTAGCGTTATAACTCAAAGCAAATTCAAGAAATGCCGGGATGATGCAAGGTCAATTTTCTATCTTTGTCTGGTCCATTCAGGTGCCTACCAAGACGAAACGCCTCCGGTTCCGGGAAACGTGACACTTTCACCAGGTACGCCGTACAAGCACGACCACCACGGCCAGGACTCGGCTACCGGCATCCTGTTCGCGTCCAAGGCCATCGTTCAGCTCATGGTGAACCCATTTTCGGGAGCACTGATCGACCGCATCGGTTACGACATTCCGATGATGATCGGCCTGTGCATCATGTTCCTGTCGACGGCGGTGTTCGCGTGTGGCCGAAGCTACGGCCTCCTCTTCTTCGCCCGAAGCCTTCAGGGAGTGGGCTCGGCGTTCGCGGACACCGCCGGCCTGGCCATGATCGCCGATCGCTTCACGGAAGAGAACGAGCGCTCCAAGGCGCTCGGCATAGCGCTGGCGTTCATCAGCTTCGGCTGCCTGGTGGCGCCCCCTTTCGGCGGCGCCCTCTACCAGTTCGCCGGCAAGGAAATGCCCTTCCTGATCCTGGCCTTCGTCTCCCTCATCGACGGTTTCATGCTGCTGCTCGTCATGAAGCCTCTCAAGACGCAGCTGAAGGAGTCGCAGATGGCGAAGCCGCCTTCGGTGCCGATCTGGCGGCTGTTCATGGACCCCTACATCGCGTGCTGTTCGGGCGCTTTGATGATGTCCAACGTGGCGCTGGCGTTCCTCGAGCCGACCATTTCGCTGTGGATGGAGGACAATTTGACGACGGAAAACTGGAAGATCGGCATGATATGGCTGCCGGCGTTCTTCCCGCACGTTTTCGGCGTCATCCTCACGGTAAAGATGGCAAGAAAGTATCCCCATTACCAGTGGCTGATGGCCGCGGTGGGGTTGGCTTTGGAAGGTCTCTGCTGTTTCATCGTCCCTTTCGCCACCTCGTACAAAATGCTGATGATACCCATCTGCGGAATTTGCTTCGGCGTCGCGCTGATCGACACCGCCATCCTGCCCACCCTCGGTTACTTGGTGGACGTGCGCTACGTCAGCATCTACGGCAGCATATACGCCATCGCGGACATTTCGTACTCGGTGGCGTACGCCGTCGGCCCCATCATCGCCGGCGGCGTCGTCGAAGCGATCGGTTTCACCGCGCTTAATTTCGGAATCGCCTTCTCTAATCTACTGTACGCTCCAGTCCTGATGTACCTCAAGCACATTTACGACTTCAAACCGTTCGAAAACGAAGCCAACATCTTGATGTCCGATCCGCCGAACAAAGAGTACCAAACGTATTCGTTGCAAGAACAGAAGCCTGTTTCCGGCGAGTTCCAGAACCATCTGGAGTATCGTCAGCAGGAGACGAATCTGGACGCTCCGAACGGAACGTATCAGGATCCGAATTACCAGCAAGGGTACCAGAGCGGATACCAGGGTGGGTACCAGCAGCAAGGATACCAACAGCAAAGTGGATATCAGCAACAGCAGCAGCAACCCCAGAGCTACCAGCAACCTCAACAGCAGCCGCAAGTGCCGCCGAGACCCGCAGGTCGAGTGTTGCCGCAACAACCGGAGGCGAGCCCGAACCCGTTCCGAGCGGCGGCGCCGCCTCCACAGCAACAACCGCAACCGCCGCCGCCACAAGAAACGGGCCGCAACCCGTTCAGGTCAGGTTTTTAAACAGTCTCAGTGTACTATATTGTATATTCGTGTTAAGTGTCCCTGGGTGTTAATTATAACATGTACATATCACACCGAATGTTCCTGATATCTGGTGTACATATCTCAGTGCTTGATGTAGAGATGGAAAAATTTTGTCTTCTAATCTGTTAAACTTCAACTTCTCATTTTCATACGTGTGCAGAAGCCGTGGAGGATCACTCAAGTTTTTGTCAGCTTGACCGGTTGAGTTGTATCTCAATTCTCAACCAGTCCACTTGGTATTGTTACCGCGGTATTGTCTAGGAATCTTCGCAGCTATCTTGAGCAGCAAGCAGGGAGCTAACGTGCAAAGTGATTGAAAAAAACAAACAGATATCAATGGGCTTTGAGAAACTCCCACTAGGGAAACATAAGGAGTCATGCGGGTGACGCAGTAATGTTCAATTTTGTGCTGAAATCGTAACGTTGCCTATTAAGTTGAGGAAATGGATTTCATATTGATTTCGTTCACGGCAGGAAGTGGTTCATTTCGAAATAAGAATAACTACAGAACAGAAAATGGTCATGTGCTACCTTCATATTCTAGACTAGTCTGAGGTCTGGTGGCGTCTTTGGCATTAGCAAAACTTTGAGAGTACGGTCAGGCATGTCTTCTGAACTCACAAAGCTAGATTGAATCCCAGCAGGTATGTCCTTCTAATCTCGGAAAAACTGAATTGTGACTGGACATTTTTCAAAGTGGAATGAAATAAGTGGAGGACCGTGAAAGTTTTATGAGACAGATATCTGGCAAGTCGTTGATCCCAGGAAAAAACTGTTATGGAGAAAATTGTTGACCATAATGTTCTACGTACGATGCTTGTGCCAGAAATTCTTTGCGATCAACCACTCAACACCCTGCCTCGGAACACGGCACAATACGGACTAGCCGTATAGTCAATCAGACCTTTTCGATGCAGAATTCAATGTGGAATATTTTCAATCTCGTTACTATTTCACGTCCAAGTTACCGTTTGGCAGAAAAATGAGAAAACCGGCACCATCTTACCGTAAGGGTGGTTTTTACCCCATGAAATCCATGACGCGGACGTCAGAATCCAAGAGTATTTTGATATGCTGTTCAGACAGGTCAAAAAGGTCACTGTACAAAAATTAAGCTTTGAGGAAATTATTCCTGGGTTTAGACATTTATTTACCTAAAACACCTAAATAGGTAGTTTTCGTGTTATAATTTGAAATACATTATCAAAAGAGGATTTTTGGCACAAGCATCATGCGCAGAGCATTATGGTCAACAATTTTTTTGCTACCGTTTTTTCGTGGGACCAACCACTTGCAAGATATCTGCCTCTAAACAACGGCATTGTTCGGATTTTTCGCTGCGCACTCTGAGCTACCCCCCACTTCAAACATTTTTTCCTCGAATTGGGTGAAGACTAGCCGTATAGTCAGTTGGACCGTTTCAATGCAGAATTTAGTGGGGAATATTTTCACTCCTATAACTATTTCACGTCCAAGTTGCACCATGTCACCACAGGGGTGGTTTTTACCTCCTAAAATCCATGATACGGGGGCCGAAATTTCCGAGTATTTTGATATGTTACTCAGATGGTTCAAGAAGGTCACTATGCAGAAAATCAGCTTTGTCGGAATTATTTCCGGGTTGAAACCTAAAATGACTGGGCTAGAACTACAGGATAGAAAATGGTCTACTAGACCAATTTGAAGCGTAAACTGGACATTAATTTGGCATGAGCAAAACTTTGGGAGTACATTTAGGTATGTCTTCTCAGCTCTAAAACGCAAAAGTTAGATTGAATTCCAGCAGGCATGTCCTTGCATTCCCTGCAATCTGGGAAAACTGAATCGTGACTGGACATATTTTGAATTGATACAAAATGAAGAACGTGGGAGTTTGATTCCATTCAAATACCTATGGCGAATGTAAACACCTATAGATGTCAATAAATTATTCGAAGAGGGAGCTAGAATGGATCAATTTTCAGTAAAGTGAAATGTCCTTCCCATAATTTTTACTAGTAACATCATACTTGCAAGTGAAAGACAAGTAGTGAGATCAAGTGATGGGAATGTTCGTTACACTAATAAATTGTGGAGGGTGGAAGTAGACTGTAGTAGGCGTCTAGTGTCCAGTTTCAAGCAAGTTATTTGGTTATTTTTTAAATGTTCCAGGATTTCGGGGAGTATAGCAGTCGGAATTCAGTAATGCCCGTATTCATAGTCGTTGTCAAGTGCACCTTGTTCAAGTGTCACTTTTCATCAAGCTGTAACTCAAGTACGATTCCTCTTTCATGGACATATTTTTGGCTATTATCGTAAATTAGTATTCCTCGAGGAAAGCCGAAGTTATGTCTATGGAACAGAAATCGTACTTGAGTTACAGCTTGATTGAAAGTGATACTTGAACAAGGTGCACTTGACAACGACTATGAATACGGGCATAAGACTTTTTGTGTGACTTGAGCAGAGGTTACTGTGGGTACTCCAACAATTTTGCTAAGCAATAAATGCCCCGATTAAAATCGAACTGCACTGATCCAGTAATACTCTGCAAAAAAGGCACAATGAAAGATGAAAGTAGAGGTAAAAGACGAACAAAAGGAGCAAAACATGTTTCCAGCAAAATTTCAAGCAAAATGTACAAACAGACAACAAAACAAGAAATAACAAAAAATCCGAGTGGTCCTTCAACGTTTTCGCAGTTTCAAAACAAATAATGCAAAGCTCTCATAGAAGTGTAGGTTGTGAGCATAAATTCTATAACGAGCACATTTTCTTCGGAAAACAATTCAACTTTAATACAAAAGTCGTGAGTTTAGGATACCTTCAGGAGTGAAAAGTATATAGAAATTGAAGGACGTGTATTCGAAGGAATAGAAACAACAAAAAAGGAAGCCGTTGAATTAAAAGAGCACGGCGCAACACTCGAGAAAGTACGAGCCTGATGGCCTGATGGGAGAACAAGAATGGAAGTCTACAAACCTGGATAAGTGGAACCTCATACATATCCTTGCTTGATGCCCGGGAGCGGAACTCGACTTTCTCGAGTTTTTCTCGAAAGATTTCTTTGTGCAAAACATTTTCGTGAAGTTTCTTTCTCTAATTAATAAACTCTGGAGTACAGTTTTGCCAGCACAATTTCAGTTTGATGTAACGAGAGAGCTCTTCATCGCATATCTAACTGCAATTCAATTAACATTTTAAACTGCGACATCCCACTTGCACAAATGCGATTTCAACTTGTTACTAGTGCATCTGGAGGATTTCAGTTTTGCCAATTACCAGAGTTTAATTAACCTATGTTTCAGTGCAGTTATGGGTTTACAGTTTGTGTTAGCATTCAGGTGTGAAATTGCCCTACGCCAAGTTACCAAATTACGCCACTGGTAACTGATACCAATATCAATTCTGCGGCCATGTGTGACATCGGTTATTACACAGTTAATTCGGTACCTACATTAATATTGATTTTAATGAAACTTGAACTCAAGGTTTTCTCATCTCTCATTGATTCATACTTTAGTAGCACAACTGGTTTTAGTCAAAACCCCGTAACTAGTATTCTATACTTACTATACATTTTTGATGAACAAACAAGATTGAATAGACTAGAGTACAATAGATTTATTAGGAAAGCAGATTTTTACACTGCGTAAAAATACTAGGAGATGATGAATAAATTATTAAACAAGACTTTTTCGATTTACAAGGCGTTTTTCATGTTTACTCATTATCAAATCATGGGAAACGCCATGTACGAGTCTATTATTTTATCATTTTGATGACTTATATCGTAGGCTAGGCTATGATTTTCTTATGGATTGATTTGAAAACAATTTTCAAAAAAATATCAACTAAGATCACATACATATCAGAATCAATTGATTCGCTTGTTACATCGTGATAGGTCAAAATTTTGGCCAATTAGATTCTAGAATTTAGCATTTAAGTATAGGTACAGGACATGTATATTCTTAAAATTATAGCATAGAGTATTTAGCACGTAAGTCACTAAGTAGCCCGCATCACACCCCCGTCTCCTCTTTATGATTAATATTTATGATTATCATAATATTCTTATTCTTATAAAATGATGATAATATTCAAGTTGGATTTTATTGGAATAGCTCTCGACTCGATAGTGTCAATTCCCTTGTGTATAAATCGTGCGTGTGCAAAATATTAAGACAAATTATTTTGCCGTTAGTATAAATACGTTCGGGAAAAACCAGAAAATTTGCTCAGCTATGTAGATATTTCATGTAATTGTAAATTTTTATTAAGATAAAACTTGTAATAACCACCACAAACCGAACCCTTGTACAACATCCTTAACCATATACCGCCGAATATTATTAATCTAAAGAGAAAACTAATAGATACGCATCTAACTCAAAACTATTTTAAAATGAGAACTAATAAATAAAATCCAATATTAAAATATGATTGTAATGTTTATTAAAACTGCTAACTAAACGTTTGGTTTAAAAAAAAAACTTGCTTATAGTCGTCTGTTACGATCTAGTAAAAAGGATATAGTGAAGCAATAAAACTTGAAGCCTTTTCAGTTCAGACCAAATATCTATAGCGCGAATTTAAATATCTTGTACTCTTGTGCCCACATCGAAGGATATTTACTTATAATATCAAATAAACAAAAACCATGTACGTGTGAGAGAATCTCTTGTAAAGGTGCCTGATTATAACCCAAAACTTAGTTTTTAAGTTTAGTTCATATCGACTGCTGCTTCTTCCATTAGAAAATACCTATATTAGGTGGTCAAGATGTTTTTCACCACTACTAAGTTATTACGTTCTGTTTTGTAAAGTACTGATAGTTTAATGTGTTATTTTAAATGAAAAAGATATTATTATAAATGTGTAAAAATATAATAGCTGATTGAAGAGAATGCATGTCGTGAAGATTTATTAGAGGTATCCATAAATAGAAAAAAAAAACTATTAGCATAATATAGGATTTGTGAAACAAAAAAAAAATACATAGATGTTTCAGTGTAATGAAACCTGTTTTTGATTTTCGATTTTAAGGGTGCTGTTTTCGATTTGTAAATGATACAAAATGTAAGAAGTATATTGTTGTTGTGAGCACCGCGCCAGGCTCTAACTGATTCTAAAATTCGAGATGATTTAATTTTTTGAAATTGTTGTGTATAACTAAGTAAGTATAAAAACTGAACCGTATCTGTTATTTATAGAACCAGTTGCAGCCTTAACTGTATTGTATTCTTATTTCAAGGAGCAATCACAATATGTAATGACCGTTTATCTCGATATCTGGATGGGTCTATTAAACTAATTGTTATTCATCCTGGTGTTTCCTTTCGCTTCTTGCGCCGTTTCAGGATATTTTTGGCTTGGATTATACACCAGAGAAATTAGCAGGACCTCGAGCTCGCTTCTTAATTAAGCTAATGTAGTCCTCTGGCTCTGGATGGTGGCGGTGGTATGCTGCGCCCCTGCACATAAAATTGTACGAGTCCAATGTATTCAGGTAAAGGCTTGCTTGTGGCATGCCCTGGCAAAGCGAGGGAGATGCCCGTGCCGTACAGACACCCTTGGCTTCGGCTTCACCCTCCGCACAACCCTACACGGTATATAGAGAGATAACGAACTGGGGGTGATTTGCTATGCGGTTGCCCTCTGTTATACAATGGAACCGACAGAATTAGCCAATTACTGTGTCCTACGTGCTCTATGTTTTAATTACAATTTGATGATGGCTGTAACACAATTTCGTCGTTACCGGCGGGGACATGCCGTCCTCATTATTGAAAAGAAATATCATTTTCCAATCGTTCATACTTGTTTGGTACTTTTTGATGTTCTGATAAAAGCCAGTAAACCAAACAAAAACTAGAGCGGAACTCTGTAAAAATGTAACGATTTTGTCAATTTTGTTGTTTTGACTGGCCCCTGGATATTTGCGATCCACACAGCATTTACACAAGGTAATTAATTAGGAATGCCAATTAATTTGCCTGGATCCTTGATTAGCTGTGGTTCAGAGTTCGCGTGGGAAAAAAAATCTGCTGGATCGTTCCAACTAACTATTTTTCTGGTTGCTGCTCGTGTGATTTTTTACGATTTTCATTATGTTTCCACAAGTTTACGCAACGATTTTTCCGATTTCCGGCGAGATTTTGCAGGTAACGCTGTTTCACGCTGGATTTCAGAAAAGATAATGAGAGTAATCAGGGGTTGACGGATTTTTATTTTTCGGTGAATTACAGCTGATCGACACATGGATATGCTGATGCATAGTTTCTTGAAATATGTGGGTATGTTAAGGTTATCAAGGAGTGAGAGGAACAATCTTTTTTTTATAGACTTTAGGGGTATAAAGGGAATTCCGTAATCATGGATCAGCTTAATTATCTTTTCTGAAAGAGGCGCCGGCGGTCAGTTAATTTGATGAAGGACTTATCACCTGACCCTTAAAAACGCTAAACTTCCAATTAGAAAGGCATACGAAATGAAACAAGCGAATATGCCTCATGGGCATGAGGCTCAATAGCGCACTTCACAGGAAAACTGGATGTATCTTGATGTGGTTTACATTGCCTGCAAATTTCATTCCAATCGGATCACTTTTAGAGAAATTCAAAATAGCGGATCAAAGATGGTGGCAAAGTAACAAAAGCCAAAAATCAACTTGACATCCTGGACATATGTACTATGTACTTGTGGAGACCAGCAAGTGAAGCTCGTTGATGTGATGACGCATACCTCTATTGTATGGCGTCGATGACGCACGAGTATGTAACGCGCGGGCAGTTGGCCCGTAAGACTGGATGTGTGTGTATCGATGCCGGTAGAGCTGAGAAATAAAGACCGTGCAATTACATGTATTTCGTGTAAATAGAGAGTTATTGCAGAATGCCATTTTACTGCACGGCACTAATAAAGGAGGCGTTATTTAAATACTGCTAACCTTATTTTTGGTTGTTGAATAAGAGTTATTGCAGATCGCAAATTCCCTTACTTGCCCCGTCATTCCCACTTCCTAACCTAAATTTTTAGTCTCAATTTGAAGTTGGGGTGCAAATTGCATGCGGGACACAAGGACCCCTCTGACGGGCCTGATTTCTTGCACACGTGTACTGCAAGGCCTGCAGAGTCTATCTGCAAAAAATTAGCCCCCTATTTAAGAACAGTAAGCAATACAACCGCAAAGATCTACGTCAATAAAACAACTCACACCATTGATCTCACAGGTGACTGTACCATTTGCTGCATGAGGAGGACAGAGTCACTTCGTCACATTTTTTTTGAATGCCCGTTGTATTCTCCGTACAGGCCTTGGTTCATAAGTCATTTTTCTCACCACGATGAGCACGACATTTTGAACAGTAACGAGCTCATTGATATTACCATCTTGTACAGGTACCTCTCCGGATGCATGAAACATAGAGATTTCATCCTGAGCGACTAAAAACCAACAGCAATTGCCCGTCGTAGTTTCATGGGCTGAGCTTTTCACTTTCATTGTTGGTACACACTTCACAGACTCCGACCGCAAAAACATGTCTTAACACCTTATTTTTGTTACACCTTATTAGTGTTGTTGTTTATTTTCAAATTTTATTTGCATATCATATAGGTACTTTATATCATGTTATTTCAAGAATATTATTTAAGTTTCCCTCCAATTGTTCATGACTGTAAAGTCTTTACAAACAATAAACCACTTACTTACTTACTTAATAACGTAAGGGAAGTTTGCTCAAAATTGGACGAATATAGGCAACCAACAATACACTTAGCACAGGGCCATTTTTGGGGCTTGTCAAAATAAAGGATAAATAAGGTCGACCTAAAGTGTGCACAAATAAAGGCAGGCACTATCCTTATTAAGGGAAATTTAACGTCGCACTAATTTGCGCAAGCGTAGGTGTCAAAATAGTGCCGCTTTCAATACTGCGTGCCCTTATTTCATCTGCAATAACTCTCTATTATTTGGGTTAGCACAGTACTGTTGATCAGTGTTCACACTATATCTACATGTTTTATCCTGAGGAGTTATCAAGGGTACGAACAGACGGACAAAGTGAAGCTAAAAGCGCCTTTTTCCAATTTTTTGGGAAAGTGCGCTAAAACTAAAGAAACCGG
The DNA here is from genome assembly GCA_949128115.1 of Anaspis maculata. Lineage (NCBI taxonomy): Eukaryota > Metazoa > Arthropoda > Insecta > Coleoptera > Scraptiidae > Anaspis > Anaspis maculata. Next base: position 94,724,676 of record OX421962.1, read on the forward strand.
CCATATAAGCGTCATTATCTTACTCTTTGCGCTACCGAAACACGCCCGTACTTCTACCGTCAGGAGCACAATATTACATATACATACATCAACATGTTTGTCACTAGCAAAAAAGCGACATCGCTTCATTGAAATTATGGCCTTATAGAATAAAATACCTGGTTTCTGGCTTCATGGTGAATGTACTACGTAAGAGATCCTTCGTAACTATGTCACTTTTTTTGGAGTTACAAAAAAAATTGATTCATGTAATACCTACAGTGCTCCTGACAGTGCAAATTTTCAACTTGCGCCAAGCCGTAGCTTTGCGGTCGTTTTCAAAAATTCGTAACTTATAACCCGGGAGTCGTATCGAAGTGGAGTTTTTGCCAAAAGAGAGTTCAATATTATTTTAAAATATAAGCCCGGGAATGTGTTAATATATTTTCATAAAAACGTGTACTTCTCCGCATGTCCTAATTTCTTACATCCAAATGTGAAATTCAGCAATTAATCCGCGACGCTGCCGCACACTCAAATGTTATTATTGTAATTGTTTATCGTTACTTTGGCAAGCTTTTTCTTGATAAGGTGGAAAGGCAGAGTCTTTTAAAACTGACAGAGAACAGTAGGATAAATTCGGAAAGCGACTCGACATACCAGACCGACCGAGCAACAAGCATCGAAATATAACAGACACGTGTTTCGGACCTACTTGGGTCCCCATCAGTGCTGAAGCATTCGAAGCCAAGCCCGGCGATCTGAATATCGAGGTTACCTATATTCACACTCGAAGGGTACTCGTAAGTGAGACACTCGTGCGGCGCCATCTATTTTTGGCTTTCCGCAATGTGTAAAGCCACGAATAGATGGCGCCACACTTACGAGTACCCTTCAAGTGTGAATATAGGTAACCTCGATATTCAGATCGCCGGGCTCAACTTCGAATGCTTCAGCAGTCCCAGCACGGATGAGGACCCAGGTAGATCCGAAACACGTGTCCATTGGATTTTGATGGTTTTTGCTTGGTCGATCTGATATGCCGAGTTACTTTTCAAGCTATTTATTGGTTCGTGTACCAAGACCATGATCCACTCATTTAAGTCGAGATCTTTCTTGTCAAACATTCCGTCCCGTTTGGAGAGGAAGATTCCAAGCGCCAGCAAACAACGAATAATCTTTTGCTACGAAGCCGTAGCTTCGGGTTCAATGACGGAGTCACCCTGTGAAACAGACTTATACATAGAGTAGTGGAATGAGAGAGACGGAAACGTACACTGGCTAGGTGAGCTTATTCGTGGACCAAGAAATGTAAAAAAAATTACAGACCCTCCAAAAAACTACCATTTTTCCATCGAAGAGAATTTTTTCAATATTTTTTAACAAATTCACGAGCTCATTATGGGACGGTTCCGTGAAACCCAGAGTTTTCAGGACAAAAATGTCTTTATCGGGCCCATTGTACTGTGCAGTGTAGGTGCCAGTGGTGCAGTGGTCAACCGATAGAAATGGATTTGTATTTATCAAGTTATCTACATGACATTCTCAGTAATCTAGTAATCCAGATCCAAATGGTCTAGGGATCACCCCGAAATTTTGGCTAAACTAACAACTTCTCGAGAAAACATTGGCCGATTTTGGAAGTTTTTGTGTTTGTGGACCTTCAGCAAGGTCCCGTTCCGAGAAAACAAGCCGCAGAATTGTTATAGATATAGAATAGGCAACATTTTAGGAAAGTGTACATCACTATCTCGAAGTGGTTTTGAATTTTTGATCGTATTTTGTTTTTCCAAAGAGTTATTGATTTTTTTGTGATTTATGGACCGAGAATTAGGCTGTAAAAAAGCATTTATGATGGTAAAAAATTGGTCACTAGAGCAATCGTAATGCAAAAGGAACTACTTGTCACCCACTGGTTCATTTTGAACCACTCCAGGCTGTTCAACATGTGATGCAATGTCGTAGCATGATATGTCATAGTCTCAAAAGAGGTGCAGGTCCTTACCACTTCTGAGGATCGATGGGATCAAATTGTTGGATGATACATTCGACAAAGCTATTGTGTACGTTCCTGTCCATTTCCAAGGGTTAGCAAGACCGCTGGCAGAGTCTGCACTAAAAAATCCGAGAAAAAATCCAAAAATCAATAACTCATTGAATAAACAGAATACAATCAAAAGTGCAAAACCGTTTCGGGATATTGGTGTACGCTTTTCGAAAATGTCACAGACAATTTTGCGACTTGTTTTCTCAAACAGGACCTTGCTGAAGTCAGGTCATTTTTGCGCTCCTCTCATTGTCCCCTGTATATCCTACAGAGGATCAGCAATCAGGTGAACTAAGGTATTGCCTTGTAGTCAATGCATTACCTACTTTATCGAATACCACAAAAAATTTCGAAATCGGTCGATGTTTTCACGAGAAATTGTCATTTAAATCTGGACAAAGTTTTAAGGTGATCCCTAGACCATTTGGGTGTGTATATCACTGAAATTATGATGCAATGATGTTTTTTTAAGTAAAATACAAGTATTTTTGTATTGCCGTATTGTCGTTATGAAATTAGAATGTGTTTTCACTCCAGCTTCAAAATATTTGCAAAATGCTGTGATAATTTGGTGGTTCCTCAACAAACTTGTGAATTTACATTTCCCAAGAGGTCATAGTACTCAGGGTAAGCAAATTTTGATGGCTATGAAGGAGAACTCTTGAAAATAAATATTTGTTTAAAGAAAGAGGACCTATTTAACGAGATCACAGCCAACTAACTACGATTTGTGTAGGAACACACAGACTTCATGCTATCACCAGAAAATTATTGAAAATTTGTTAACATTTTAGGCAGCCCTAAAAAGTGCTTCAAGAATGTGTTGGTAACTTTTCTCTAGTTCAAAAAATGACTACGATAGCTTCATCAACTAGATTGCAGACCTTTGCAATGTGGCTGGCTAGCTATATCACGCGCTAGCGTGATATAGTTGTTTTGGAGGATTGGAGGTATAGGGATTGCCAAGGGGATTGCAAAACCTCTGTTTTTATTCCCTAAAGTCTTGAGAAATTCAAAGTCTTACACGCATCCTCAAACGTATCACACTCTTCCTAACAGTATTTTAGGAATCTATGACTGTTTTCATTACTTCCGATTCATTGGTTTTGGTGAGGGAGGAGTACAAAGTTTTCACTAATTTGTAGGTCAGGAAACTACAACCTTAAGTGAAATATAGGTACCTAGATTTTTTTGTCCAGATCTCGCCATCAACCGTTTAAAAACTCCTTTCGCGCTAATTTTTGGGGAGATTTAATAACCCCGCGCAGCATTTTTTTAAATAAGCGCTTTAAAGATCAAGTAAGTACTTACAACAATTTCACGGTCGTGTTCTAATCAAGTTCCTGGAGCCAGGATGAGTTTACGTCCCGGTTCTTGCAGGGCTTGCCTGAAACGATAACTTTGCGAAGCTCCTAAAGGGGCCGTTTCCAACGGCTCTTGGCTCCTATTTCACCAAACAAGCTTGCAGTTTTCCTTTATAATCAAAGCACCAACTTTCGTGTATAAAGTTCGTAAACCTAGCTCCCTCACAGCCAAAATGTATAGTGAATGTACGGCGCAAGTTTATACCACTTGAGAAATACTTACTTTGAACTAAGTACTTACTAAGTTGAGTAGATGTATCAGAATATATGCGCGACACGAAGAAAATTAATTTCAAGTGCTTTCGAACGATTGCTGGCGATGGCGTTCGTATCGGAAAATGACTTGAGGGAAATCAATGACCCTTATTGATTTCGGGCTGCTCAGTCCTGATAATTAGTGGTTTTAATTTTTCATCCGCTGCGTTGATGCCAACCCAGGTTGATGCGTAAATATTTCAGTGTGACACTGCAGGGGCTAGGGGGGAACGGTATCCCCGTGTAATCTATCGATTATCCTCATCCTGCGAATAGGTCAAACGACCCCCCTCTGGTCTCTAGGGAGTCCTGTTTCTGTTTATAAAGCACCAGCTCTTTGGACCGGCAAGCTAAAAGAACACACACACGCATACAAGCTGAGAGCTCTTCACTTGATCCTGCAGGTCTGACGGACACCCTTTCATCTTTCCGATGCCCTCTCCGAAATGTTGACCAAAGCACCATGAATGATCCTCAGCGATATAATTAAATTTACGGCGGATGTGTGCGTTACTCTCTAATCAATGGATCTGGAAGGGCATCTGGAAGGGCACAGGACCAGGTGAGATGTTTCCTGTAATGGTGTTAAGTTCATTGCATTAGGTAGATTGGATTTTTTTGCGAAAAGAAAGTTCTGCCAGCTTTAACGGGAAAAACATGAGTGAATGTGTAATCTCCGACCCACTCAAGCAATTTTCTTTCATTCCACCCACTCGCGCGCGCTACTCCAAAACTTATTACTCCGCCATTAAGAGGCCCTTATACCAAACAGAAAGGGTTGAATGGATATTTTTCTTCGTTCCAGCGCAAATCCTCGCCGCCGCCTACGCCCGCTTTGTTCCCCCGTCATAATTTCAATTACTCCAATTCATAAGTCTGATGACATAAAACAAATCTACATTTCTGCCATTCTAATCTGGCATCCATCTCCGGGCGTGCCTTAATGGAAAACGTGAGAAATTCGCAACACTGTTCTGATGCTCCGGCAAAATCTAATTTGGACCACCACCCCTCTTGCCGAGTTTTTCATACCTGCTGTAAAGAACTCCGGGCAAAAGAAGCGAAATGAATTTCCTCGGGACGCGGCGGTGGTGGGAGTCTGCTCTGCTAAGAATCAGTTTGTGTGCACCAATTTATCTTTCCATGGAAAAAATCCCATTGACACATTCAATTTCGCCAAGTGTGTCGTAAACTCTTGAATGGATCCGGAAGTTCCATTCACGGATCGTATCCACTTCGAGCGGCGAGTACATACAACTGAATTAACCTCTCTTCGTGAGCAAGTGTGGCGTATTTGGAAGCAATTTTTGTTATGAAATTTTTAAACTGCAAACTGCAACTTAAGCAAGTCCGAGGACCTTTCATTTCTAAATTTTGAAAAACAACTTGGCAGATAAACAAAATTGCGTTAGGACAAGTACGGGGTGTTTATAAGAAACTGTGATCGCGGCAGGCATGGGTCAGGCCAAAAAACGCAGTAACAGACGCAATTGTAGTGATCGAAAGCGGATTCCAAAGGCGATACGATCACAGTCGTTTATAAACACCCGGTAGTTCAACTGACCGAATCTCTCTCACTGTGAAAATAATTATTATTTGTTTGGATAACCCTTCACAAACTTGCAATAGTCTATTTCGTTTGGACGGGTGCGCATGCGTGAAGGCGCCAAATTTTGAAAACTTTCGGATATCTGTCAGTTGAATGGCAACGCTGCATGCTCTGTCTAGTCCTCTGGCCAGCTACTGGTTCCTGACTGTCACTTTTACACACACCGTAAACGCACCTCTTTGTAGCTCCTTTGAACTTCCTTCTCGGTACAGCCATTTTCAACAAGTTGTGTTTCGTCAAAACATGAGCAAATGAAATGGAGGTTAGGTAGAAACGAGAAATGTCATTATAATTGCCACACGTGACAGTTGGCGCCGATCTCTTGTTGTTTCGAGCGCTGTTGCCATTTTCGTTGTTCCTGTATTTTCACAAATGATCAGTGAACTTAATTCTAATAAAACATTTATTTTGAATACCAAAATGGTACCTAACTACAATATTTTTCAGTGTCGATTTTCAATATCGGTGTACGAAGCTATGAAATTCACGCCATAAATAAGCACTCAAAAAAAAAATAAACGACCTACTGGATTTTTTGTCCCTAGCCATGAACCTGTACTCAAACTGGACTGCTGATCGCGGTACCAGGCGGAACCATAAATATCTCCGATTGCCAACTCCATCAATATGCGGATGATACACAGATGTACTACTCCTTTGATCCGGCGAATGTGGATGTGGCTGTTGACCGTGTCAACGCTGACTTGGGCAGAATACACAGCGCTTCCATTGACCACATGCTGACTCTAAATTCTGCAAAAACAACTGTGTTGCTCTTTGGCAACAAGCGAAGTTGTAGTCGTCTCGAGGAGAGAATAAGCCTCAGGATTGGAAATTGCGTGCTCAAGATCTCTGGTGAAGCTAAGAACCTGGGCATTATCCTAGATAACAGCTTCCGTTTCAGACAACATATCTCTAAATGCATCCAGCAAGCTTTTCTAAACCTTCGACTACTCTATCAACATCGCCAATATCTCACCATCCACCCCAAGAAAACATTATGTGACGCTCTAGTACTCTCGCGGTTTGCATTCTGCTCACCAGTCTACTCTACGTTAATCGACAAGTCGACTATTTACAAAATTCAAAAAATGCAAAATTCCTGTATTAGACTTATTTACGGCATGCGAAAGTATGATAGGGTGTCTTTTAGGCTGAAAGAGTTAAGGTGGCTCAATATGGAGGGGAGGATGACTTTGCAGTTCGCTTGCTTTCTGAAAAAAATTATCGACACGTCCAAACCAAAGTACCTGCTAGACAAACTCAGCTTTCGGACCGATGTTCACAACATTGATGTCAGGTCAAAAGGGCTTCTTACGGCACCGATCCACCGTACGACACTGTTTGAGGGCTCATTTACGTATACTTCTCACCGGACGTTCAACAAATATTTCCATCTTTATTCCGTTTTTCACTCTGCAAAATCTTTTCGTGATGCTTTATTTAATGTGCTATTTGAGAGTCAGTGTTCTGCATTCTGAAATTTTTAGACCTGTTTCTCTTCGTGCATTTTTTACCTGTGAATACTATACATAACATTTTATTTGCTGTATTATTATCACGCTTGGAATTTATTTATTTTTTGTGAATTATATTCATTGTTAATTTTTAGGTTCCTATGTAGAGTTAAGTGGAAGAACAGAGGGCAAGGTTAAGTCCTGCCCACCTGAACTTCGCTCTACATGGAATATATTTCAATAAAGACATTTAATAATAATAATAATAATAATAATATGAACGCTATAGTGGGCGTTTTCCATTTAGCGACACAAGTCGACTTGTGTCGACACAAACCGACACAAACGCGTTCCATTTGATCTGTGTTCCTTTGTTTCATCGACACAAGCTAACACAAGCTGACACAAACCGACACAAATGTTTTAAATGGAAAGCGCCCAGTCTGTTCACCGATAGAACGGACTTTTTTGAATTTCAGTGATGTAACCTATAGCAAACAAAAGCACCAAAGACTGTAACAACATAGGCGCGTTTGGAACTAATATTAGTTTTGTTCGGTTGGTAGTCTTACCCGGGCAAATTATTTCTACACCAAGCCAATGGCATTACATTCAGCGAGTTTGACACTTACGTACGATTTCTAACCTCCATTTCTCTATGATGTTTGTTATTTTTGGTCAGCTTCATTCAAAAAAATTATTTTCTCATTCATTAAAATTGGTATTAAACTGGTGTCATTGAAAATTACCATAGCACTTAGCTGTGATCAGCGGAAATAAGCACCTCTTTCTAACTGGAATTTTAAATTTCGCGGGTAACGCTCGGGACTACTTTTCAAGCGGAAGAATCTGGTGGTCCTTTCTATCAGTGTATAGAGTATACCATGTTAACGCCAACATAAGAGCAGTTCTCGAAAGCCTACGGAAAGTTTATAAGTTGCATATACATTTTTTGGATCATCGATATTTGTAGATCATCCGGGCAGCGTGGCCGGGAGGCAGACGAAGTCTAGGTCAACCGTGAGCTTGTCGGCCCTAGTGATTGGATGGACCGACCATCAAACATCCAGGCACCACATTGCGGCTTGGTGAGTCCGGCTAGTCTGGGAAAAGGGTACAATGGGCCCAATAATGAGGCCTACGTGCCAGGTGGAACTATGTTCCACCAACTCCCCAAATGGAATCCAGAATTTGTAGATCATAATTACTCATTCATATTTAAAAAAATCTTTCAGCAATACAATAAGTTTCCTACCCCAGAAGTTGTCACCAGGTTTTGTTGGCTTCTAAAGATGCATTACGGTCATAACATCAGTGCCAAAGGTTTGAGAGCCACTGTCTGCCAATTTAGCTCCGGCAGGTTGGCAGTACTGGTCCACCGCCATCGGGAGTGCGCGGTTTGTCAGATTTATAACAAGAGTGACAGTTGCCGTGTGTTTGTGCGCTGTCGCGTTGATATGCCTGCGGTAATTAGCATCCAGTTCGAATTCGGTGTGTTTATAATTCGTTTAATATTATTACTCTGTTAATTGATGGCTCAATTAATAATTAAAATTTATTATCCATGATTTGGTGGAGGGAAACAATGCAACATAACAGGTGCGGCAAGCAAAAACGATAAGGAACGGTAGCTGCAAGCCGATGGACGCAAAACAAGAAGCCGATAGCAATAAAAGAGACGTATTATGGTCGATTCAGTGGACCGTATGTGTAGTATGATTAAAAGAAGCTTTTGCTTTTACTCCATCTTTCACTAGGAGTGATTAAGGAAATTTTGCTTAGTAATTGTAGTAAAAGGCGAAGAAGAAGCAAATACTTTTGATGATTCGACCCTATATATTTTACACTTTTGAATGCGTATTATTTTCATTAGAGATTCATGATACAAATTCTTGTTGATAAATTGATGCGTTGAACTATACTGTATTTATCAATACTCAAACAAAAACAAAAAGCTCTACCACAAATATAGAGATAAAATGTCTCTGAAGTGGCAGGAATCACATATCAACATGCGACTTAACAAGAAGTATTCGTGTGCTCATTCACTACATCGCGTTTGTGTTAAATTTCGTAGGTAACGTGCTATGGTCAAGGCGTTATTGCTTTTTTTGGCATCAAAAATCAAGCAATGCCACTCTGTTTAAATGCTGGAATGCCTCTCGAACCAGTAAAAATAGCTAGCCGCCGCAATATAGGTACAGGGTGACAGAAGAAAAAATGAAAAATCCATGTTTCATGAACCAAAACAGGTGGAGCTATGTAAATTTGCATAAACATGCTTAATTCAATGCTTAATAAACTGCAGAAAACTATTTTGGAATCCCTTGAGAAGTTTTTTTCAAGTAAAATCCTGAAAATAATGGAAATTGTACTTGACTGATTGATTTCTCAATTACTCACTGATTTCTTGACATAATATCATGATGCAACTTTTCACTAAGATGATGAATGCTGTAAGAAATGAAATCAAATCGGTAGCGTTTCAAAGAAAATAAGCAATATAGTAGCATATATAGTAGGTTCACTTGTACTGTGATTCTAGTTGGCTGGGCAAATTTTCTACTTTAGCATTGTAGGCTTGCCGCCTTTTTACCTGGTGTGAAACTGACTTCTCTGGAAGTAAAGTTATATTTCTCATCAAATTGATATTGAAATATTGGAAAACTGACCTTGTCATACGTGGAAATGCCACTAGAGGGGCGCAGAGCTGTATTACCATAATTTAGACACCAAAACCCTACGGTGCCGCCTTCAATTTTAGTCATCTTGACGGCGGCTATTCCACGCCGACAAAAACTCGTTCTGCCAAGCTCCAAAACGGAAGCAAATTACAAACTGAAGGTACTCACATGAATTTCGGTCCAATACACAACTTTGAGCGGCTGGGTTTTTTGAAATTCGGTTTAATTAACTTTTTAAATGTAAATCCTGCTGCAACTGCAGGCCTGCTGGGATGTTCCTTGTTTTGCCAATAGTTCTTCATGATTCGTCGTGTCTTTTCGACTGCAAGAGGTGAAAGGATTGATTATTCCATGGGACCCCTTTTTTAGACGAAGGCCTAGTACTTTTTTAGTTTGAATCAACCTAAAGTTGAACCGGCTTCGAGAGGTTAGAAATATTTTTGACACCTGTCAAATGTTAAAGCTGCTTTGATTTATTTGTTCATTGGCGAAAATTAAAAACAAGTCGGAAAATTACTACATTCTCCAATATAATGGACATCACGTCCCGCAAAAATATTCCGTCTATCTGCAGAGGATATGCGTAAGAAATGCGTTCCAAAAGTGGTCCGAACGACGGACGCTAAATGAAGCCAGAGCAGCTAACCGCAAAGTTTTGGGGATTTTCTATATTTCAGATTTGGAAACAAAAAAAAAACAAAATCACACAGCCGACTAAAATCACGGTACAGGTGAACATACTATAGCATCCCGGCTACTTCGAACGAGGCCGGGGTCGAGAGGAAACGGTCCTGCGGCCGTCTGTAAGCAAAAGTATTTAGAAATCAAAAAATGGCTCTTGATAGCTGCACTGGCATACTTATGCCAGCAAGGCAGGAAAGGAGTAGCGACAACAGCATAACGGCCAATATTATAGACAGAAAATAAAGTCTCTGGTCAATTACCATGTCCCGTCTTCTGCTCGGTTCTCTGGTAATGTACGGTATTATCAGTCTAGATTAGGTTCAAGTCCATGGCCCTAGCTCATTGGTTCAAAAAGTTAAGAAAATCGACATTTTTGATCAGTTACAGTTTGTTGGATCGGACGGACTTGGATCAATAAGCAAAGTAGTAATTATTTACACAATATACACAAGTTTGTTCTCGCACTCTCCCTCGGTTCTGGTGGGCTAACGCAATAAATAAACGAGATGATGAAGTGTGGCATAAGTTCCGTTCGGATATTTCAATGAGTTCCTCATAACTTCCGGATGAGCGGAGAGAGTGAAGTGCGACGGCGACGCTTTGTTGCGGAGGAGGAAGAGAAGACGAGCGGGTGCCGAGTCAATTGGGCGTGCGGAGGGCTAAAGCCCTCCACGACCGCGGATCAGGAAGATTGGCTTTGTTAGCCGGCCCCAGCCCTAACCGTGTAAGAATGAAAGGACTACAAGGGCCACGAGACGGCTCTGGACTTTTTCCGAGTGTGTTGCAGCTTTTCCGATGGTTCCGCGACTCCATTTACCAATCTAAGCGTGCATAATTTAACGACTTGGATGTTTGCCATTCCAATTAAATTTGAAACTGATGGAAACCAACGCACCCCTCCATAAAAATATACCGACATTAGTAGGGTTGGTTCTACCTCTAGCTCGGAGCCTAATTACAAAACAAATGTGATTTTGAATAGTCAGCATGGTATGTATGATGATAGAGTGAATCACCCGGTTTCCACACCTTTCCCTAGTCCCCCATTACGATCAGGAACTTTTAATTTATAGCTCCCTTAATGAACACTGGGGGAAATATATGAGGCAGAAACCGCCTTCTTCCTTTACCGGTGCCTTCGATAATGGTCAGTTGCACTTGCAACTACCATACGTCTCTATATCTCATTTTTATAGCTTCGCTTGCGTTTATAAAAATTGGGATAGACAAGCACCGGCCATTAGGAAGAATTTAAATTGGAGTGAAGAAAACACGCGCTCTTGGCGAAAAAATAAAATTTTAATTCAATTTGTCGGAAGGAGAGCACCTTTGATGACGAGTTTGATGAGATAAAACAGAGGTCGGCGGAGGGAGCAGTTTCTTTGACGTCGACAAAAAGCTGATGGGAGCAAACGTCGCGTGAAGGAAAACTGGAAACATTTTTGCTTCTCTTCGTGAGAGCAGAGGCAGAGAAGAGCTCGCATATTATCAACCAATTCAATTTAAAGTTTCTGAAAACGGCAACTCAAACAAGTAAATTCGTTTTGGAGTTTGTGTTCCAGTGGCTGGATACGGACTGAGTTTTTTTTTGAAAATTTGTTTCAAACATTTGCAATTAACTCAAAGCATTGCAATTAAGGGAACTCTGTTGCTGCCGGGGAGGTTGGCAAACGAAGTTTAGACGTCAGTAAATTCAGCCATTTGCAGAAGTGCGGTTTTCAAGAAGTTTGATATGTGAAAATGAGTGCAAAAAGTTTCTGTTTACCTACAAATTCCACCATACTGTTACAAGCGGCGACTCTCGTGCATGCTAGAGAACACCTGATCTTTCTAGACTGTTCGCATCATATCGCAGTGTTACAAGTGCGAAGCTCTGGACATTCGAGTGCATACGTGATGGTTTGGCGATTTAAATAACATAGGTATATTCCGACAGCCGACTAGGGAACATTAGCCGAATTGACGGAGTAGAGGTGCCGCCGCTCCGGAGAACGCGGTAATGCACGCGGAAGGTGTAGGAGTTTCCTGGAGTCGCTTCGAAACAGTATGTCGCGGTCACTGTGGAAATTGCTAGAGGACCGGTGGAAACTTCCATAACATCAGTCGGAGGTATATAACGGTTTTTTTTTTTTTTGGAGGTATAGAACTTTAATCAGCGATAGCGTTGGTTCTTGAGAACATTTTGCCGTCATTTTTTCAACTAAATATTCATTAAGGCTTGTCATTTGATCATGCACATGCACAATCGCACTGCATGAGACAATTCTTTCCAAATAATTATAAAACTTGATTTTCTATAGGGCAATTCCCGTGCTATTTGTGGAATTTTTGTTTCAATTTCCAATTACCTGCCGACAAGATTCTGTATTTCAACTCCCTTCGACTTTTTTCTTTGGGGGCTTGTGAAGTCTCTGTCTTCCCTGAATGAGTCCCGAACTGTCCAGGGTCTTGGGAGACAATATCGTTGGCCGTATTAGTATAGAGCCCGTTGGCCGTTGGAGATAGAGCCCGACCCTTGCCAAGAGCTACCCGGAATTAAACCTAGCTAAATTGGAATTTAAAATAATAGTTTCGAGCTGCCTTGCAACTGTGTGTAAGTATGATCAAATGGCAAGTCTTAAATAGTACTTATATGAAAAAATGATGGCAAAATCTTTCCAAGCACCAACGCTATCGCTGATTAAAGTTCTATACCTCAAAAAACACCAATGATAAGCACCATGGATCGCCCACAGATCAGTATTGAATTCAGAGCGATGATAGCGAGAAGTCGAAGCGATATATCCAAGCGCAAGTTATTGTTGACGTGTATTTTATAGTAGTTTGCAGTAATAGTGTGTGTTTTGAAACGCATGCTCATGTTCCTTGCCGGTCGGCAAACAAAACTATCGAATGTCGATGTAAGTGAGATGTTCATGAACGGTAATTGGCAAATATCTGCATGGTATGACGTCGTCACGAAAAATGCCGCACATCAATTTGGAGGAAAATGAGGTACCGGGGGCGATATTGCCGGTCGTCGCCTGTGTAGAAGCAAATGAAGTTATGGCGCGATGTGACGGAGAAAAAGTGTCTACCCTGACCGGGACTAGAACCCGGGTCTTCCATTTGCCGGATGGATACTCTGACCACTAAGCTATCGGGGGAGACAACAGTTCCTCCGTCACATGCCCATATGAGAGCCGCCACAGTACTCCCCCTCCAGAGACGTCGTTCGTCTTGTATGTACCCCTGCGTTCGCCGTACTTATGGATCATTGACCGTTGTTCAGTACCCCCCACCTAGGGCGACGGATAGGACGTGGGTGGACGTAGGACAGAGAGTGGCGGTGCTGTTTACTTGTTCGTTGCTTGCTTTGTACCTCTTTGCCTGAGTTGCATGTTGCGTGCGTGCGTGCTGCTTTTGTTCGGGGTCACCATTTATGGCGCGATGTGACGGAGAATAAGTGTCCGCCCTGACCGGGACTCGAACCCGGGTCATCCCTTTGCCGGATGGATACTCTGACCACTAAGCTATCGGGGGAGACAACAGTTCCTCCGCCACATGCCCATATGAGAGCCGCCACAAAGTCGTACATTTGAAACGGTGCCCGGTGGCTCGAATGCCGTAACTTGACTGGGCAGAGTGTGGAAACACGCCGACTATTGGACTTGCAGCCCCCAAAAACACAAGTCTTCGAGGCGCCTTGTTTGTAAACATCCACACCCATCCTATTTACTTAGTTCAATAAAACAAGACTGGTTGAAAATTTAGTCGTAGCACACGTAAAGTAAACTGTAAATTGTAATAATTAACTTTGCTTCTCAAAATTTCACGTTTATACGAGCTTCGCGTGCTTGCCTGCTAGAACTGTCAATATTGTCCAATCTTGCGCATGCCAACTGAAACACAAAACCATCATGAAAAGATCTATTATAAAAGAACCCAAAAGCGAAATCCGTAACAATAAGGCGATTGCATGTAGGGGGCGCTTACGGCAAACTTTGCCACTCAGGGACTTTCAGTTTGTCAATTTGTTTTAAAAAACGTCAAATCGTCTGTCACCACCTGCCTAGATGATGACATTGTCGACGCTGAAAATGGCCCCACATTTATTTTGTTGCATGCCGTATTCAGCCTAACGAAGCTCTCAGATTGTGTAGGTTTTCTTTTCCACTGGACATTTCACTTTCCACTGACATTAAACCGTAACCAGTTCACATGCCAAACTGTAGTGTCCTGTATTACCGACGATAGAAATCTGTGTACCCACCAGCTGATACCGAAATGACAGGTATCGAATAAGATGTTAAATACAAAATGTACATCGCGCACTCTGGTTAGAAAGATTAAACAGGCAATACCTTTTACTAGAGCCTTTGACTTTGCCATCACTCAACAACCTCGAAACACCACACAGACATGAACAAACGAAACATATCGATAATTCTGGCCACCGAGACCAAGACGCGACTGGTAGCCACCGAGTGGCGACAAGTTGAACCAACACCATGCAATTGTTGCCCTATGGGCTACGTGCATGACCTGTAGATGGCGCTCGTGTCGTGTCGTCGTATTCCTGCACTCTTTTATTAAACATTTCGAATAAGCTATTTCGTCGGCCAAATCTTTGTGGAATTTCAGGTTCACTACAAAATTTTCTAGTATTAGTTTTCAATATCGGTGTACGAAACTATGAAATTAGCGCCACATGTGCGCACACCCAAACGAAACGACCTATTTCCTTTACGTGGTCTGACAATGATAATGCTTCTGACTAGGTATTCGCTTGCCGCGACCCACAGCGGGCTGCAAGTATACAATAGGACTTTTCATGGACTTTTGAAGGTCATCGCATGTTTGTTTGACTAATCTCATTTCTTATGGGAGACGTTTGTTTGACTATTCTTATTTCTCGTTCGGGCTTGCGCAGTAAACATCGTGAAAAGACCTAATATAGGTACAGTCATGGCTCCATAAAAGTTTACACCGATGACAATCGTGTAACCATGCTTATACAAAATTACCTATACGTCAAAATTGATATAGCATGGCGATTGCCGTCGGTGTAAACTTTTATGTGGTCGCAGCTGTACATAATATAAAGCTTGTAATATATAACATATAACAGATACTTAAGGTGCGTTCAGTCAGCTTATTTAGCCGCAATTTTAATTTTAGCCGTAAGCGCTGCATCGCTTATTGGCTGTTCCGAGGAGGCTGGTTCATAAGAGCCAATGGGCGTCGCTGCGCTTACGACTAAAATTAAAACTTGCGGCTTAATAAGCTGACTGAACGCACCTTTACTTCTAAAATAGGGTTTCCAGTATACAGGGTGGCCCAACGAAAACAGAACAGGAGGGTTTTCGGGCATTTCACCTAATTTTTTTGAAAAAAGCTCGGACAGGTCGATTTTTAATCCAAGGGGGACATCTGAAACATACATTGCCGAATTTCTATCTTAAGCCCTCGTATTTGTCGAAAGAATTTGAGGCTATTTTATGTCACGCCACTTGCCGTGGTTGAAGTAAAAATTAAAAAAATAGACAGTTCAGCCATAGCATGAAGCTAGCCCAGGTTCATGTTTTCAGTATGTAACGTCATACGGTCACTGTCAACTTTCCCGTAGCGAAATTGCATGGTACCAGAGCTCGTTCGCCTCGGCAAATACACTCATGTCCGTTTACCTGTCGTGTCGATAGGAACTGACGGGTGACTTGACCGTGATTCGACCAATGGTCAGGTAGCGTCGGCTGCAACTATACAATAAGCGACACATAATACAAAGGTGCAGTTGATATAAGTACTTTGTAAGTGTTGAGAACAAAGAAGGATTTCAAGAAATAGAAAAATAACATCAAAGTGAATCTTGCAAGAATAAATGAAAATACAGTTTCATTGTTAAAACGCAGATCTGTCCAACGTGAAAAGGTTCACAATACATTGAAAGGCGTGTCTTGTGAAAAGTTTTCCCTAATCCTTACTCTAGAAAAGAGATGTCCACTTCAAGACTCAACGCTTCAAGGCCATGGACGCGATTGCGCTGTTTGAACTTCGAACTTGATCACGAGGTCAAGTAGGTAGTTTGAAACAAACTGATACTGGACATTGAGGTGACTGTGAACACTGAATGTATCACACGAAGTAATAAACGTGAAAACGAACATGATCATCATATGATATTTGGTCACAATTTTCAGAATGAGTTTTTTAATGTTGGTATTCTGCCGAAAGTTCGATACTTTTTCATAAAATAATTCATATTTGATTGCGTTAGCTTAGACACTCTTCCCCTACATCAGTTGAAGTATGTTTGGTTGTCTACATCTGAGTGTGGTTTCCTAATTTGTTTTGGAATTTACTAGGCCATTCAATGCTAGAACGCAATAACGCATTTCATTTCTGTGATTCTGTGTTTACGGCGTGTTCGTGTAGTTGCAGGTCGCAGTTCAGAGTTCAGCATTATTATGTGGTTCAGCTGTTGTAAAATTAGCGAAAAGGTGAGTGTTTTATTCATGGGCCATAATCCTTACTATAGAAAAGAGATGTCCACCAAGATTTGACTAAGAAAATGCGAAGGTTACTGTTGTATGTTGTGTTGCCTAATATTATGCTCCAAGCTTCATCAAAATTCGAAAGTAAAATGAGTACCTAGGTGCATCTCATTAGATTACGTTGTTCTCGAATGTTAGAACGGTCAGTTAGAACACCAAAATTGCAATAGTGACTTTGTGAATAACTGGAATAGAGTTTGATCGATCTAAATTGAAATTTTTGAAAATATCCCTAAAACATTTCAGTTACTTATTTTTTTTTCTTCGAATCAGCCAAAGTGTGCCAAACAATCAAGGAATCGCCTCATTAATCGCGTTTTATAGCATGTTTTATGGTGGCCTCCGAATCTTATATCAGATTTTGGAAAGAAGAAATTTCAAGCTATGAAAATAATGTTAATGATCTGAAAAATTGATTTTTTTCATTGTGTGTTCTACAATAACGGATGATAAAGTAATGTTGAGGAGAAATTATAATTCGCATAACTTTAAGGGTGGGTATTCATTCTTTGAGATTATTCAATTTTCGAGATTATTCAATTTTCGAGATTATTCAGTTTTCGAGATTATTTAATCTTCAAGTTTATTCAATGTTCAGGACCACCTGACTTTTGGTTGAAGGCGCGCAGTTCTGGTTTTGCTCCCGTCCGCTTGATGGCGTTCGTAACTTGGCTCCACCTTCTAACATGGCCGTTACACTTATATTGTGCTTGTTGTATGGATCACTTCAACTTTGAACACGGAACTGTGCAGAGTTCACAGTCACAAAAGATTTGTCTCACAGTGTTGTTCGCGAATAAAACAAGACTGAGCCCAATAAGTCTCCGTGAAATCTATAAGGATCAGTGAAAAAAATTAGCAAGATTCGCCGTTGTTGAGGTGAAAGTGGAACGGTAAGATTTAAAGCCGCTGTTTCATTTGGAGTCGGTGGAGCTAGGCTGGAGAAGCAGGAAAAATTGGAGGCACTAGCATGTGTAACACTGACAACAGCTGCTATCTGAACGGCTCGCTTCAGACGTCGTTCCACACTCTAACTGTGGCAAGCTGGCCAATTTCCGACGGAGGACAAGCTCAAGCCTTGAGTTGTCATAATTCAGGTGAGAACCATCATTTTTCTAGGCTTTCTCATACAGGCGGTTCCCTTTACTTGCAGCTTGTGCGCATGTGTTTGCGTATCAACATTCAAAAAAATTCGCGCGTTTGTAGTCATGTGGTAATGGCCGAGTTCATACAACGTGAACGAAATATGCGCCCATTGGAGCAAGCAATCCAATTTGACAAATTTAAATTTCAACCAATTCGATTGGTTTCTTCACCGGAAGCGCTTTATCGATCGAATTGTTGCATGAAGTCGACCAATGACAGCGCAAATGACTACAATGATGACTAATATCTTAGTCATCTTACAATTCCCTCATTTTCATTTGATGTTGTATGCGTTTTGGAGCTCAGTGAAGTGTTTAAGTGGTGCCAGTGATCGAATTTTTGATCTTGATTTCGACTAACTGCGACTTTCAAGTGAACAACGAGCAACGTCAAGCTACGTCCCAAGCCCGATATTAGTGAAAGCCTCACATTCATTATGTTTCCGAATACCTACTTAGGTATTGCATTCCTATTAATTATTCCAAAATCAGTTTTACGTTGTTGTCGAGCATTCCCTACATCATTGCTTGCCTACCCTGAATGTTCCCTTCAACAAGGGTTGCGCGGCAAGGTTCACGTGTGGGTGTTTCACCTTTCACCATTTTTTGTTTGATAGTGTACCTAAAGTGAAAAGTGGGAGAGATCTATGTGCGATACCAGCAAAAGTTGTGTTACCAATAGGGTTACCAATGTGAGTGATTCTTTAGTGGGGACGAAATCAAAAATGGGACGCAATAGGGTTTTTCACGGACTTTTGAAGGTCATCGAATTTTCGTTTGACTATTCTCAATTCTCACGAGACATGAAAAGGCCTATTGGCGCATGAATTTCGTGTTTTGTTGTCACAAAAGCTTCACTCCAGGTCGCGAGGACCGTCTTTCTGCAGGTAGGTACATACTTCAGATAAATCTAGGTAGGGGTAATTCAAACCAAAATTCACACAAAAGCGTGTGAAACGAGGTGTGAGACCATTTGCGACAACAAATCGATGAGTTAAAAAGTGAGGTATGTGCCCTCAAAATAAAACATTTGTCCGTTTGCTTTTGGTGAAATTTATGAGGACAGACTCACTGATATAGGTCGTTTCGTTTGAGATTTTTTTGAGAGCAATGTTAACTACCATTTGAGTATCCAAAGAGAAGGTTTCATTGGATTTAGGTTCTATGATGTGGAGGGGCATGAACAACGAAAATGGCAGCAGCGCTCGAACTGAACAAGAGGTCCCTGTCGATTATCACTTGTGACATGACATTTGTCATGTCTCACAATAACAGCAACAATGACAAACGAAAACAGAAAAGCACTTGAAAACACCAAGAAAACAGCGTTGTGAAGAAAGAACGGTCAATGCGCAGTAAGTCATTAACACTAGTCAGGGGGCTCGACAAAGTATGCAGTGTTAGCATTTAAATTGGCGCGTTTTTTTCACGCATGCGCACCTGTCAGAACGACATAATTATGTCGTTTCGTCTGGGATTTTTTTGAGTGCGCATGTGCGTAGAGCGAATTTCATAATTTCGTACACCGATATTCAAAACTAGCACTAGAAAATATTCATGCACCGTGCACCCAAAATTCCACAAATAATACAGTTGCATGATGAAAATCATTTTGAATTTCCAAAAAAAAAAGGCTTATTTGAAATAAGTTCAGGAATCGTTCGTGGAGATGCAAGAATAACAAAAATGTGAACCGCGCTCGGAACAAACCATAGATCGCTGCCAACTGTCACATGTGACATGAGATTTGTCATTTCTGAATACCAAAACGCAACAGGTCAGAAAAATAAATTAACTACGGACTTGATATGATTTTTTTTTAAATGCAACTTTTTCTCATGACTTCTCATCCTCTCTGGACATCCCAACTCTGGACATGCCAACTCTGGACCCACTACTGATTATTTTCAGGTGAAACTGTACTTATGAGCATAGTACGTTCACTCCTACCGTGATTCCAGTCGGGTGTCAGATTTTGTTTTCAAGTTTCCAAATGTGAAATATGAAATATAGAAAATCTTCAAAACTTTGCGGTTGGCTGCTATAGCGATATCCAACACAATAATTCATGACGAGACACGAAGCCGTCCGGACCACTTTTGAAACACATTTTTGCGCATTCCGTCTGCAGATAGACGGAACATTTTTGCGGAACGTAATGTATGACGCTTTCTCACATTTTATTAGAAAATATAGTAATATTTTGACCTGTTTTCAATGTTCGCCAATGAACAAATAAATCAAAGCAGCCTTGACACTGATTTTGACAGTTGCCAAAAATGATCTCAACCTCTTAAAACCAGTTCAACTTCCCAATGCTTCAAGCTAAAGAATAAACAAACTTTCGTCCAAAAAAAAGGTATGGAATCATCAACCCCTTTCGCCTGTTCCAGTCGAAAAGAACCGCTAAACAGTGAAGAATTATTGACAAAACAAGAATCATCGCGGCGGTCTGTTATGGGCAGAAGAATTTCCGTATGAAAGTTTTATAAACCAAATTTCTCAAGCCCAGCCACTCAAAGTTGCATATTGGACCGAAATTGATGTGAGAACCGTCAATTTGCAATTTCCTTCCGTTCTGAAGCTTGGCGGGACAAGTTTCCGTTGGCCCTGAATGGCCGCTGTCACGATGATTTAGATCGAAGGCGGCCCCGTGCGGTTTTGGTGTCTGAATGACCAAACCACAGCCTGCGCCTCCCTAGTCGGACCATTTTTCCGCTTCATTTTCTTGCATTTCATTCTTTCATTACAAGCGTCGACTGCCTTTTTTGCGCCTTTCTTCCCGCTTCAAGTGATTTATTTCTTCTTTTCAATGGTTTTTCTACGATTGTTAGCGATTTTTAGCGCTGTTTCTTACGACGCGTTCTTTTTAGCTTCTCCCCACCCAACATTCCTAGCTCCCCGGTCTCATTGGTGTCTTTTGGTAGCGTATTGTTACACAAGCAATGTCTCTCATGTGCTTTTATTATGATTACTTGCGATTTTGCGCCCTGCATGTTCTTTGTTTTATGACGCGTTTCAGCTTTTCTTCGCCCAACAACCCTATTTTGCTCCCCGGTCCCGTTGATGTGTTATATATTATTTGTTTAGTACGATTCCCACTTCGTTCGAGGAGCAACATATCCGCCCGGGGCTGAAAATACACGGCGTAGTTTCCTAACTTTCATATTTATTTTTCTCAAAATTTTGTGGATAAGTAATCCGCAAATTTTCTTTCAAAAAACCTTCTTGGACACTGTTTGTAGTCCATTCCTACTTTTGGAATTATCGAAATCGGGGTCCTTTTCATGAGTTTATGACACACGGTCAACGTTATCGGTCTAATCAGTGCCGTCTTTCAAACAAATGGGGCCCCGGGCACAAGGCAGGGAGGGGCCCCCTTATGAAGGTTTGTGAGAAAAGCACACGAGTGAGGCGAGCACCACAGCCGCAGGTTATTATTTAACAAACTTTTTATCATAAAAATTTCGCGTTTTCCCAAAATTTTCGACAAAACACCGGTCTTTCTTGACTAGTTTAGTGAGATGGAGCATCGTGGACTCTTGGGAGGCGCACGATCAGCTCAGAAAGTGACATAATTAAATAAACGTCGTAATCGGGATATGAGAACAACATTTTTTACAAAAATAGTCTTTACTTTTAGAAATTTAAGGAGGCCTTGGGGGCCCCCAAAAAAGCCGGGGCCCTGGGCATAGCCCCTTCGGGCCCATGCCTGAAAACAGCGCTGGGTCTAATATTATTTTATCTTCTGCTCCCTCTTTCCCTTTTAGTCAATAATGGACATGGTAGTTTTGAAAAGGGAAAACCGAGGAAAAAACTAAAAAATTACTGGATAGGTCGCATCCGCATTTTTCATTTTCTTCGACTCTTCATCCTGACCTCTGGCTCTGAAACATAGGTAATCTATTTCTCTATGGAAAATTTGTGAATTTCGACAAACTCTTACGACTAGGGCAATAATGGGTAGGTATAGGTAAGTACTAGAGGCTAGAGGTAGCTATATCGTAAACAAACCTTGGGTTGGGCGGAGTCCTTCCGTCGTCAATGGGTCTGGAGTCCGCGGGGACCCTAGTCCGCTGCATCTGCACTACCTATACCTTACATAACACGCGTTTAAATGTCCAAGTTCACAGTTTCAAAATCATAACACTTCATCAGTAAATTGGAGCACCATTCACCTGATTCACCATTATTTTGTTAAACATAAACGGCAACTTCCTTCAACAGCGGAAGATCACAGAAGATATTTGTGGGTAGTGGGGGTGGGGGGGACTGGGGAGACGTCGTAGCTCTCCAGTGGCTCTAAAACTAAGCAAACTAACATGTATACTAGGTTGCCTATGACATCCTTGGCCTATATACTGAAGGCTGATTTCGTCTGAAGCCAAGTGTGAAGTCTGCGCAATTTTTTTGTAATATGGTCGCGGGCGGGTCTTAAAAACGGTACCGAACCTGACGACATTCATCGATTTTATTTATACCTGCGTAACTTCATCAGTGTGCAAAATTGCTTGCGAACAAGAAACCGGTAGTGGTCCTGCAGTGCTTCGTGAGTTTGAGTACCACTGATTAGCTGAGATCCACGATCCATGCGTCCACGCAAGGGCTCAAGTTTCCGTTGACGACTGTTGACGTCGAACGTGTGCCAGATTTTTGCCGTCGAATCGTTGAGTGAAAAATCACGAAGAGGCGCAGCTGGTGACATATTTCTGACACTGATACCTATCGGTTTAACAAGGTACCTATTCTGTAGTATTCGCTAACTGCGGTCGGGCTGAATAACAGTATAAATCATAGAGCATGAAATGGTCAGAAGCAGAAGCAAGGTCATAACTCATAACGTCATACAGGATACAGGCTAAAGGAGATGTGATGTGACAGAAAAACCGGAACGGAAGTGGTAAGTGTGGTAGCTACCTCTATTTTGAACTTATTGATCTCTGCTTATTGGTTGGAAATATGGCTGCGACCTCGGCTGTGAAATTAATGTGAACGCCAAATATAAGAAACTGAATTCGAGGTGCATCTTGGCTCAATTAGATTGACGTTAGAAGGCTGGTCGGGGCCGGGGACGGATTTTCGGCCTCGAAAACAAGCTCCTTGGTTTAGTTGGAATGCTTGCTAAATGCAAGACGCGCCGTGTGTCGCATAGCACGTAAAATACGAACGATGGTGCCGACCCCATGCGATGTTGGTGGTCGTTAAAAATCTCTACCCTGTGTTGGAACACACAGGGGTTCGGCAAAATTTCCGGTATAGTGGAGGAAAGCATTCACCGGCGTCGGTGTTAGGCCTCGTTGCGGAAATAGGCCGACGTTAAATAAACGAATAAAAAAAAAGGCTGGTCTAGGCTAGGTCCCCTAAAAAAGGACCCCGATTTCGATAATTCCAAAAGTAGGAATGGACTACAAACAGTGTCCAAGAAGGTTTTTTGAAAGAAAATTTGCGGATTACTTATCCACAAAATTTTGAGAAAAATAAATATGAAAGTTAGGAAACTACGCCGTGTATTTTCAGCCCCGGGCGGATATGTTGCTCCTCGAACGAAGTGGGAATCGTACTAAACAAATAATATGTAACACATCAACGGGACCGGGGAGCAAAATAGGATTGTTGGGCGAAGAAAAGCTGAAACGCGTCATAAAACAAAGAACATGCAGGGCGCAAAATCGCAAGTAATCGTAATAAAAGCACATAAGAGACATTGCTTGTGTAACAATACGCTACCAAAAGACACCAATGAGACCAGGGAGCTAGGAATGTTGGGTGGGGAGAAGCTAAAAAGAACGCGTCGTAAGAAACAGCGCTAAAAATCGCTAACAATCGTAGAAAAACCATTGAAAAGAAGAAATAAATCACTTGAAGCGGGAAGAAAGGCGCAAAAAAGGCAGTCGACGCTTGTAATGAAAGAATGAAATGCATGAAAATGAAGCGGAAAAATGGTCCGACTAGGGAGGCGCAGGCTGTGGTTTGGTCATTCAGACACCAAAACCGCACGGGGCCGCCTTCGATCCAAATCATCGTGACAGCGGCCATTCAGGGCCAACGGAAAAGGCGTCTAGTTTGGGAGGAGTTCGAGGAACAGATGGACGGACAAAGCGGTTGCAATAGCGATTTTCATCAAGATGGAAAATGCGCTAAAAATCAAGATCCATTTACCTATTCCAAAATTATCGAAAATCAAACTTGGGAAAAATTTTAAGTTTGGCACTTTTTTGGAGCAGTGCTAGTTGTCCTAATTATCGTTAATTCAGGACATAACATAATCGAGTGCCAAATTTAATCGAATCATATAATTGGCTTCTAATTTGCCACCACCGATTGAACGATCGACCAGGCCTGAAGTGGTAGAAACTTCGTTTGAAATCCTTTTGTGTTCCAAATTTCCCGGTATAACCTTTGTTTTCCTTGACCTCGGATTTGCAAAGCTCGTAACAACAGGAGCAGAGTTTTCCTTCCATCCAATAGGTACCTACAAAAAGCTTCAATGAAGTTCAAAATCATTAAACTCGTCAAAAATCTAATCAATATTTCATTGACAAATCGTTTGAGTCGCGTGTCTGGATATATTAAGAGTATTTCGAGGGCTCGTTTGAGGGGAAGTACCTCATTAGAGGGATCGTTGGATTATGTATAATTTAAAAGCCCCACTAGTCAGTTCTAAAATTACATTTTCCATTTTGCTGTAATTGCACCAGTACAGTGGGTGGACAGCTGAATTAAATTTTATTTTGACGTGATATTGAACAATTATTTAATGCAGGTCAAAGCAATTCCTCGCTGCGCTCGTATTCGCTGTGTGCAACTGCTTGGAGTGCTTTGTGGGAGAATCGAAGAAAGATCGTGCGCGCGAAGCTAAGAAATACGGAACTTCAGTCTGCATACTCTGCGAGTTGCGAGTTCTGCGATGCGACTCTTCTTGAGAAGACGCGCACTTGTAATACAATGGTAACACTATCTCTTCCGCGTGTTACAGTGCCGACAAAATTGCCAATTTATGACACCAGATGTCGGCACGTGTAACGCACGGTGCCAATGGGTAACTCCCATAATGTTCAGCACAGAAAAATACTTATTAAACCTTGAACCTTGAACCACTATCTTCATAAATATTTATTTTTCAAGCCATTTTCCAATTTCGGAATGGCAGAATAACAACTTTTTGATTTTCATCTTGGAAGCGATCAAAACCAACATCAGATGCCCAATTGAAAAACTTGGTTATGGTTATGCCTCAGGTTATGCTCACCTACTGGATCTCCGTAGTTTATCCTCCTTCTGGATCGTTGATTTTGGTTCCCAGGAAGTTATCTAGAGCTGAATCTTGAGGTTTATTCTTATGCAAAGATTCTTCTTGGATATAGATACATTGCACGTTAATTAAGGACGGAGTTGAATTGGTAAAATAATCTTTGCAAAATCAATCCCTGTGGGTCTATTCCTTGACGGACTTTTACCATTTTGGTCTCTTTTGAAAGCTACAAAGATGTACTTTGGTCTGAGCCCATTGGCATTTCCAAAATCCAAAAATAATGTTTTTGATTTTTGGATTTTGGAAATGCCAATGGGCTCAAACCAAAGTAAGTACATCCTTGTAGCTTTCGAAAGAGACCAAAATGGTGAGAATCCGTCAAGGAATAAACCCACAGGAATTGATTTCGCAACGCTTATTCTACTTGATCCTTAAGTAGTAAATTATGATCCATCTGAACCAAGTACACGAGTTACCCACATGACATCATTTAGGTTGTCGAAGCAAAAACGTGACAATCTCTCTTGTCAAACCGCTGGTCAACCAAATTTATCAACGTAAGCTTGATATTACCTAGGTATCGTGGTTTCCGTTATACAGGGGTACACATTCTAGACTACCTACATTTATTTTTTATAAGAATCGATATACGCATATACTGAGTATTTTTTCTTTAATGAGATTTGATCTATAGTCCTTGGGATTTATGTCAATATGTAATTTTTGAGTCGGCGTCTTACAAGTCGGTCAAAATAACATGTCATAATGGGCAATATTACTTCCATCTACTCTGTAATCTGTATGAACTACTTTGAACTCGACTTTGAACCCTCAATGACGTGAGCTAATTTTTTTTACTAAATTTTGCCGTTTATGGCCGTGAAGTTGAGATCAGGGCAACGCCCACCTCTTCGGTTGAAAGGGGTTTCTGATGTGACTGAGGAACTTGTTCACGGGAATGGGTTTTTGTTTCTTTTTTTCTTCAAGTAGACATTCCTCCAAAGAGAAATGTACGGAAAATATTAAATTTTCAAATTTACCGAAATTTTTACTCAAGAAAGTCGCTCACCAAATTTGAATTTCTTTTTTTCAAAAAAAGGTGCCAAAAATGATTTCTACAAATTCACTTTTTCATGTTCACGGGAAACCATTTTTGGTACCTTTTTTAAATAGAAAATTCAAATTCAGTATGCGACTTTGTTAAATAAAGATGTATCGGCGTTGCTACCTAGTTCTCAAATTTTCTAAAAACAATGAAAAATTTCTAAAAAATTTTGAAATTTTTTGGAAATTTTGAAAATTTAATAGCATTGTTAGTACATTTCTTTTTGAAGGTATTTTGTCACATCAGAAACCCCTTAAGGGATTGTCACGTCAGAGGGCCTTGTACGTATCAGCTCAATTCGGCAACGCCGCATTCACTACTGCTGTCACTTGTCAGTCTCAAATCAGAACGTTATCGGATTCCAAGCAACCACGTGTATCCTTGGCCGGTAGCACGAAATCTTGGAGCGATAACTCGAGAAATACGCAAGTACCTACACAATGAACTTTCACGTGTGTGTGCTTCCAATCACCCGATTCACTTGACGTGTGTTTCAAACATGACATTCAAACTCCCTAACTACAACACGAATAACACTAAAACTGGCTGAATCGCTCTTTTTACTAAAGCGCGGAATTCACTCAGGTTCAAATGTGCGGCTAATCTGGTCGTACTTTTGAAAGCCCGTAATTCAACCAAAAAATGTTTGTTTTCTTATTCTGATTGAACTGTAAGATGTTGGTATTTATTATTGACATAAAAATTTGCTCGTTTTTCATTGTTAGAATATAGCCCGTTGTCCACCACGGAGTAGTATATAGGTACTTCATCCAGCAGCGGATTTTATGCGTTAAGGACCGACTGTTTGCGCAGTACAACGCGCATTTTGGCAACAATTTGATAACAGTTTTTTGTTAAGCATAATTTCTTGCCAAGATTGGTAATGTGCATTAGCTCGGATAGCGATCATTCAAATGATGTGATTTTCTCAAACATTGAATAAGGTTTTTTGTTAATAACAAATCCTAATAATGTAGCTGCAACCTAGTTCAGTAAAAAAATGTTATCTCAAATATGGGAACTCCAATATGAGCACCCCTGTATAGTAGGTACTAGCATGTACTGGGTATAAGCTAAGCCTCCCAACAGTAAGGAGGGATTTTAAGGACGGAGTTGAATTGGTACAATAAGCGTTACGGAATCAATCCCTGTGGGTTTATTCCTTGACAGAGTCTCACCATTTAGGTCTCTATCGAAAACTACAAGGATGTACTTTGGTTTGAGTCCATTGGCATTTCCAAAATCCAAAAATCAAAAAAATCATTAAATTGATTCCGTAACGCTTATTTTACCAATTCAACTCCGTCCTTAAGTACAGTTTATTGTCGACCTCAAAGTCACACGTTGACGTGAAAGATTCATTATACAATCGGATAAGCCTCTTCTCTATAAATCCATTGGAATTGTAAATCACCCATCATTTTAGATGATGAGCACAATCGAAATTAATCCGCCTGTATAGCAGTAATAATAATTATTCTGCGCGTCCCGGTTTTATCGCAGTTTAATATTGTGTGCATACAACACAGAACCAGACCCACCCTATTTACTGACATCATAAATGTTTTATATTTGACGATGCACTCCCTCAACACAGAAAAGCTTTTGCTATTCTTGCAACCGGCACCCCAACACAATAAAGACACGGTGGAAATTCTCCTCCTGCAGTGTTATGAATATTAATGTTGCGCGTTCTGTCATCACCGACACAAAGATGGAACAATGGGGGCAGTTACGTAAGCTATATTTATTTTCGCAGCTGCAGGGGTGCTTCATATTATATCTGGAACGTTTATCCCTTGCAAAAGCGACAGCAGGAACGACGATATCCAGAGCTTCTCTGGAAATATATTTGTTCGTTGTTATTCTTTGCGATTTGGTCGCGTCTCAGGCAGAGAAAAGCTATCTGCGTCTAGATGAGAACAAATCGTCTGGAAAACTTTGGTAAATTAGAACCGATGCGACTTGGGCAAAGTATGCACCTTGAACTAACCCCCTAGGTGCTCATCTGAAAGCCATCGAGCCGTTTTCGCATCGGCAGAAGTTTAGATTAGTTATTAAATGTGTTAGTAACAACACGGTAGAATTCAGCTGATGTACGAGCCTCTCGAGAGATGTGACCATCATTTCCTCTCTCTGGCTCACGTCTTCCTCCGTCCGTGTCCGTGAGGGGTAGTTTGGCAGACGTAATGCGTCTCGACTATTACAGTTAGTTTGAAATGTTCCCGTTTCCCCTAACGCTTTATTGCTTTCACAACCTACACATGTACCATTGCACACACACGCGATTCTTTGCGAAATAACACGTGCGTGTAATTTTGCGCGATACTAAAGATGTTTATTCTAGCGAGGGTTTTTAGGTTTTTCACGGGCATCATCATTAGGTATTATACTGAAAGCTTGATGCTTCCTCAGGGAGAATACACAAGGAATGTTTGGAACATACGTTGGCCGCTTTGAGCGGAGAATGATGGGAGTTTTAGAGGTGAAAAACAAAAATAAAGCAAATTCCCTGGCTAAATATACACAAAGTATTAAATTATTTTCGCAACAACGAGCCAACACCACGAGCGATCCATCTGTATTAAAGTCAGGCTCCTGCCGACTCGTTCAGAGCCCAAGAGAATTTACCCTTACCGTGTTGTGTTGGAAACTATGCCAACCCTCACCGACTAGAACGAGCAAAATTGGATTAAACCAATCGATGCTGCGAGATAAAGATGTTATCCCGAATCTTACGTTTCGACAAAGACGTAATTCAATTTTGCGATTTTGAACTTTCTGCAGTTATGCGCCAGTTCTGTCTTCATGGTGGAAAGGAAAAGAACAATTGCATTTTCGTGCCAATGGAGACTTATTTTATGATATGAAATGTTGGAAAACTACCGTATTGAACAACGTGATAACGAAGTTAATATGATAGTTACTTCCATAGAAAAATATGAGAATGTTAGGAGACATTAAACAAAATTCAACAAGGCTCTGCTTCCACAATTTCTAAATCACCAGCATCATAGCGCATCAGTAAGCGCAAATAACAATAAATCCGTTTTGTAATGATTTTTGAACCAAGAGGCGTTTGAAAGAAACAGCAATTCCAGTAGCCTGACCTACACCAACCTACGTCATCAACCCATCACTGATTGAGCGTAGGTAATTCAGAAATTGAAATCCTCACCTATTGCTAGAGAAAGTGAATTCAAATCTAAATTGCAATGCAAAAGTGAAAACGAAGAAAAAGAGAACTCGTTATCCCAAAATGCTTTCTTGAAAAGATACAGGGTGTTTAAGTTAACTTTCAAAAAAGTTACTTCTGCAAAATTTTGATTAAAGGCTCCATTTTTGAGATATTTGAATTCGAGACTTCGAAAAACATCTCGAAATTTCCACTTTCAAGAGCCCAAATATTTTGTTTCCTGGAAATTTCTTGTTTCTGCGCAAAAGTGATTGTTAATGAACTTGAAATATAGTCCAGTCAAATTAGCCCAAAATGGCGGCCAATCGTGCATTAAATCATAGGGTTGTAATATTTTCAGGAATGTGTAGAGGATGGTTCCCTGAACAACGCCTAATAAAGTCCCTTCGATTTTAGGCGTCGCGGGGCGGGGGAGGGGGTGACAAATGTCAGTTTTGTCAGTTTTTGCCGTTTATCTCGAAAACGGTGCGTCGCACGGAAATTTCATACCAATCAAAATAAAAGCTGATGAAATTCCTTTTCAAATGGTGTATCCACGTTTTACCTGTTACCGATTTCGGTATATGTATGAGCCGTTGAATATGAAAATTTTTGTATTTTTGTAATTTTTGTAATGTTTTAAAAGTGGTAGAGCCGTTTAGAGTATTTCGCGGGGTATTTCGTCAAGCTTTCTCTTCTAACTCACTACTCAATAACTTCCCAAATAACTCCGAATTAATTTTACCTCATCCCAATCAAGACCAAGGCCCCTTTGGCACCAGACAGTGTTCTTATTCATAATTCCATTTTTATATTCAACGGCTCATATCCCAAAATCGGTAACACTTAAGTGAAACGTGAATACACCATTTTGAAGAGAATTCCATCAGCTTTAATTTAGATTTGTGTAAAATTTTTGTGCGACGCACCGTTTTCGAGATAAACGGTGAAAACTGACCAAAGTGACATTTGTCACCCCCTCCCCCGCCTGGCGGCACCCAAAATCAAAGGGACTTTATCAGGTGTTGTTCAGGGGACCACCCTCTACACATTTCTGAAAAAATTGAAACCCTATGAGTTTATGCGAGATGAAGACCTAATTTGACTGGACTAATACTTTTGAAAATTTATTTCAGCTGTACAATCGGGTTTCGTATGACTCATCGACACGACACCCAACTCATTCACAAGATAACTTGCCGACAAGACAACTCACCGACAAGGCAACTCGCCGACAGGACAATTCATCGACAGTATAAGTTACCGACACCGAACTCATCGACAGGATAACTTGCCGACACTCAATTCATCGACAGGATAACCTGCCGACACTCAACTCATCGCCAGGATAACCTGCCAACACCCTACTCATCGACAGGAAAACTAGTAGTCCAGTCACTATGTCTTTCCACTTCGTAAAAATAGTAGAGGATTGGAATTTTGTACACACGTTCCTCTGATGATCATGAATTAGCTATAAACAGTCTCCTAAAATCCGAGCTCAGGAACCCATGATAATGGCCATCAAGTGTTGAAAACTCGTTTCTTCAGCGAAGAAATCCTTGTCTTGACTCAAGATTTTTCTTTTTGCAATTGAATGATTTTCTATGACCATATCAACAACAGCCATATACTATTTCATCATTTGCATAGGAGGCGGATCCTATATTGCGGCCAAAAAGAAAAAACAGTTGACTATCTTTTTTCTAAAAATAATAGATCTAGACATTGAATGATGATCATATTTTATTTCTTACATGATTTTCAATAGAAAACTCAAGTTCTAGGTACTTCAGCATCTCAAAAAATCATTGATTTATTGAGAAAAGAGTATTTGCAAAAATTTTCAGTTTTTCAAATTTCAAAAACGGTTGAAGATATTTCAGGATGGTTTACAGCACCTTTAACAGCATAAAATCAGGAATATATTCGTAGATTTCTATATCTTCAGCTTTTATGGTTCCTGAGGTAGGAGTATTTATTTATTTATTTTGCTCACCTGCAGGTGATGAATTCGACTGTTTTTTCTCTTGAAACATAATAAAAGCAACATTTTCAATTTTTTTCCTATCTCAGGAGCCAAAAGAACTGGCTTTATGAACATCACCATATACATTCGCAATTTTGTGCTTTTGATGATGTTTTAAGCCATTCAAAAAAATCTTGAACCGTTTTGAAATATTTGGGGGAAAAACAAAAAATCAACAAATTTCCTTTTTTTCATAATAAATCAGAGGTTTTCTCAGGTACTGGAGTAACTTGGTTCTTCGATTGAAAATTATAAATGAAATGAAATGTGACCATCAACCAATGTCCACAATTGCTATTGTATCAACTGTTTTTCCTTCTTGGCCGCCATCTTGGATCCGCCTTCTAGGCAACTGTCAAAATGTTGGAAATGGAAATTTTTAAAATTGTAACATGCAATCATTCAGTCGCAAAAAGAAAAATCTTGAGCTAAGACAATAACTTCTTTGTCCAAAAAAACTGGTTTTTAACACTCGATGGCCTTTATCATGGGTTTCTAGGATCGGATTTTAGGGGACTTTCTTTAGATCATTCCTTACTACTTGAAGAACATGTGTACAGAATTTCAACCCTCTACTGTTTTTTCCAAAGTTGCTGGGGTTTTTGAACATAGTGACTGTACTATGGGAAAACTTGCCGACAGCACCTGACCCTGTTCCTGTTGTTTTCGAATCAAAGAACTTGATTGCCTGACTTGAGAAGCTTGTGGCGTGAGTTCAAGTCCCTCTGTGAGCGCTCGGATTCTCGTCTCAAAAACAAACAAATTTCTACAAAAAAAAAACAACTGGGACCTAACGAGGTCCATGTACACGGCTTTAACATGCCCAAGTTGTCTTAGAGGCGATTCACCTTGCATTTTGTGTTTAAGGAATGCCACCTGGCAGAGTTGTAGTATGGACTCAGACATATCAAATCAGCTTTCTAGCCAAATTTGCACCCCGTGTAGGGTGGCGCGGGGGTCTCTGAAAGAGGTGCAAGAGTTCTCTCAAACCATGCTACAATATTCTGATTATTTTCGTAAGTTGTTAAGTGTTATCGTATACGTACTCTTGTTGGTGAATTGTCCTGTCGATGAGTCGTCCTGTCGGTGAGTCGTCTTGTCGGCGAGTTGTCTTGTCGGTGAGTTGTCTTGTCGGCGAGTTGTCTTGTCGGCGAGTTGTCTTGTCGGTAAGTTGTCTTGTCGATGAGTTGGGTGTCGGCAAGTTATCCTGCCAATGAGTTGGGTGTCGACGAGTTGTCCGAGTCCCGTACAATCATGGATTCCAACTTTTAGGCCCTTGAAAGTTTTGATTCCAAAGTTTCAAACCCAAGTATTTCAAAAGAGAAGTCTCTAATCAAAAATGATATGCAAGGGTACTTGTTCGTCTGAATTGAGCGTTGGATCGAAAAATTTGAACAACTTCCAGGCATAACAAGAAGTGTAGAAAAAGGGGAATTTCGCCTCTGAAACTCTTTCACGAAACGCTTCTAAATGTGGAGCCAAAAAAAAACGATTCCAATGAGTCAACTTCAACCTCAACTTCAACACCCTGTATTTTCTCAAGGATGCATTACAGGACCATGAATTTTTTCTATTTTTCGACCTAATTTTTAATGAGGAATCATCCCCCAAGGTTTGCAACAACCAGTTCCTAGCACCCTGTATAGTACCTAC
The DNA here is from genome assembly GCA_949128115.1 of Anaspis maculata. NCBI lineage: Eukaryota > Metazoa > Arthropoda > Insecta > Coleoptera > Scraptiidae > Anaspis > Anaspis maculata. The sequence goes on from OX421962.1 coordinate 94,757,647, forward strand.
GTTATTAAAAAAAATATTCGACCTTTATTTTTAAGTTATGAAGGATCAAAGGGTGGCTCTTTAAACCCGTCTATTTTAGTTATTTCAGAAGATTTTAGTTCACTGTTGGGGCAAGAATAATTAAAGAAAAAATCAACTACTGGGTGCCTACTACATTCCCATTTACTAACCAGGATCATCCATGGAGCAAAAAATCCATTTCTCCAATTTTGACACCAAAACCGCGTGATCTTCTGCTCCACATCGATTGAGGGACCAACCCGAGGACCAACCTAAATGATTCAAACTCATGTTTGGGAAACAAAATATTCTTTGAGATCTCTGACTGTATATTTAGAAGTTCCATATATTTACAATATATTCAGTGGTTGATATTCAATAGTTATATAACAAGTGCTTAGTGTTTTTTCAGTTAAATCGTTTTAACCCGGAAAAAACTGTCAATCACGAGGGAAAAGTAGACCCAATATTATCTGACTAAAATCCCGCGACAAGGTCGAGGGATTTTGTCCAAGATAATATCGGGTCTCTTTTTCGAGTGATTGATAGTTTGTTTGAGGAATTTAAAACATTTAACTCGAATAAAACACAAAGCACGAGATGAATTTAGCAGATTATCGCCCAAATAGACTACTAGTAGAAATAGTAGGTCCAATATATCATTGTATTAAACTGTCAATTTCAAAGCATGCCTTGTTGAAAAAAAAATCAATTTCAAGAGAAGGGTTAAAATGTTTGTTTATTTTTCTTTCTAATAACTGGATACACTTGTGAAGCTCACTACTAAATCAAGCTAATTCTGCTTGGCTGAATAATAATGATCTTGCCATGAGTGGTAGTTCACAACACAGTAGTTTCACATGGGCAGTAGACTGGTAAAGCTCAAAACTAAATGTCACTAACAGCTGTTGACAGCGCATGAAAGGAGAGTGCTTAGTCGCTGATTAAAGAAGGGGCCTCGTTGCTGGAAACAATGCTGAAATGAAGTCCAATAGGTTGTAAAATTGTATTTTAGCAAGTGGAAGACCCTTTAAACGCACCAGTACTAAAATTTCAGTCCAAACAAGTATAAATACAGTCGTTTCAATTACATTTTATTCGTGGGTCCAAAAATATTTCAATCCAGTGCTATCACCTAGTGTGCATTAATCACCTCCTAGTGTGCATTGATCGATAGCTTAAACCGAGTCACGTGGGTCTCATTTGGTTGAATTGGGTATGTGGGCGATAATCAGTCATTATACAGTGTGATCCGAACCATTCCGAATTGGGGTAGGCTGTGCCCTGGCGAAAAATCAGCTCAACATCTCGGAATTTGACCAGGTCACAGCCTACCCCAATTTGGAATGGTTTGGATCACACGGTAGATTGTACTATAAAGCCAGTGATACAAGTCCAATGATCATAACTCTAAGTCTGTGTACCTTTCATCAAATCAATATTAACAAACGAAACCTATGTTTTATGGCACAAGTATAGAGATAATGCGTTCTTGATTGCAAAAACCGCTGGCGGTAGACGCGCCCAGCAAAGATTTCCACTGAACGGAAACTCCCGCCGGTTAGTTTTTACGTCCCGGGAAATAAATTACTATTTTGATGGGCAAAAACTTAATTTCCCCAGCCGGGCGAGTGAAAATGCGACAACGTCTCTTCTGTAATTGACATAAACGCTCCCTCTACCACCAGCCCTGTAACGTTATTACACGGTATTAGCAGATTATGTCGTTTATTTAGTGTCAGAGAGCGATCTTATTGCCAATTTAGACCTGTTTGTACAACCGACGAAGCGCTTCTGCAGATATTGTTGGGAAACTTGGAGTTATTTTGTTCTATTATTATATGTTCCGCAAAAAACAATAGCTGTAGCATGAGACAAAATAACCTTTGCATAATCCCACAGTATGAAAGCTTGGCATGATGAGATATGTGTATCGACCAAACAGAAGGCATAAGGCATAAGCCAAAGGGACACTTTGTATTTTCCCTCGAGCGTTTTATGGAGGACGCCAGGATATTCTGCAGGAGAAGCGTGCAGGATAGAGCCGTAAAAACGTTTGCATTCCGCAGAAATGTTGGCAGTAAAACCGCAAGAGTGTGTAGGTGTATATGGTGCAGACAGGGACGACAGAACAGGGACAACAGTTATCAGGCCGCTAATTCCGTGTCGCGATAGCGGGGATTACACGCCCGACCGCCCTTAATCCCAAACAGAGGGGTGAGGTGAGATGTGCATCTCGACGAGCCTGACACGCTCATGATATATTTTGCTACTTTATTGGCAAAAGGTCTTTACGTTTTTATTACCAGTTGCAGTTCCAGTCTCCGGTTGAATTAAAAATTGTAAAGTCCTTGCCGAGGTTCTTGCTGAGGAAGTGCAGTATTACTCACTTGCTATACCCAGCAGTTATTATTGGTTGTAATTCGTCCGGTACCTACTTTGGGTTGGGACCAAACTAACATTAGGTAGTTCAATCGGACATTAAACATTAGGTGGTGCAATCGGACATTAAGCGCCGTTTCACTCGTTTACATTGCTCTGATTTAAGTTTGTATACCCACCTCTGGATTCTCTGTAGCGATTAATTCTGCGAGCTTTTGTCTTGGGAACACAAACTTGGGGCTTGTAGCTACATTGTCCGTTGTTTTCTGAATACAAAGACAGTGAAACCAACGCCCATCTAACAATCCTTGGCCGGTCCCTCGCCAAACGATGTAGACACTTTACGACACTTTACTTGAAATCTCGCCCGAGTTTTCCACCCCCTTGACTATAAAAAAACCAGTTTGGTATTCTCTGCCCTTCTGTTCGGCAATTCGGCATTGACCTTTGTGACCATAATTATAGCAATCAAGTTCCCGAAAGGGTTGAGGTTACAAGAAACCACCTACTTCCAAGGTATTGATCCACGTTTTCCAAGGTTGAAGCCGACCCTCCGCCCTCCTCCTCAATTGAACTCGATTAAAATTCCAAAATTAATCCTTCAGGTCGACCGCGAGAACGACGCAAATTGTAATTTCGCTAACAAGGCGAAAGTTCAGCTTTAGTCACTTTCAGCGCACACGGAACGCACTCCTTGTACTGTATAGCCGTCGTCGAAATAGTCTCCAATTACTCATACTAGCAGCTTCGACCTGAAAGCAATTAGTGAAAGTTGGGGAAAGCGTTGTAACGGTGCAAGTTATTTCAAACAAAGGCTGAACATGAGTGCTGTTATCTGAGCTGATCGAGTGCGTGGGGGCTAAGTCCCTTGGGGCGCCGCGGCGTGGAGACAAGTCTCCGACCCCTGAAACGCTGCCGGCGATATCGGCGTGCATGCGCCAGCAAGGAAAACATCAAAATGTTATTGTTTTATACACAGAGCAGTTTTTCCATTCATCCGACAAGCTAGCTAATGGTGAATTCTGCAAACAATGCTTCGAGTACCTACGTATAGGAACCTATCTAAACACTCGTTTGAGGCTTTGTTGAGTTGCGAATTCTGTGGTATCGCCTTGTAGAAAATTATGTCGGACAGACTTCACTCGCACAGACCATATGAGAATCGTTTAAAACTAAGTCAGGTTTTACTAGGTTTCCATTCCAATTATTCCAGTTTACGTTCAGAGCCCTAGTCCTGTAACGTGATCCTCCACAAAGGAAAACTTGGAAAACTGCGCAAACTTCTTACTTAAAGTTGGCTCCGCCACCACCACGCCACCCAGAGGTTATTTAATCTCGGAACCGTGCCGCATGCAATCCGATATTTTTTTCGGTTAGAAAGAAAGGACTTAGCCGGGAATCGCTCGGCGGTAGGAAGGGATTTGTTAGGGATAAAGCCGCGCCTTAAATTGGCTCCAATATAAGGGACGCTATGTAATGTTCGCTATGCCTTGCTTGCCTGCTGCTGCTGCTGATGCTGAAGCCGAGGTGAGAGACCTGTTCTTGATGGATCGATATTGTGCTTTGCTGGTGGTATAATAGAGTCCCGCTGCGAAAGGCAAGCGGACCCAGGATCACCACGAACAAGAGTTCCAAGCGCTCGTTGATGATTATCTGCCAAGTTGTTTTTCGTCTCCCTGCTCCGCTTTCGTTCCCTGCGTTCCCTCAAGACATCGTCCTCTATCCTCTCGCACCCGCGTCTTTCCCAGGGCGGGATTCCGGATAGACTTTGAAGAGCTGAAGTTGTGCAAATGTCAAGTCTTGCAAACGCTCCTGTTGGCATCAAGAAAACCGGCGGAGTGAGAATTCTGCGAGCTAAATCGTTGACGTTGCATGAGCGTCTCTTTGTGACGGAACAACGCCTCGAGCCGGCCCTGCGCCTTCCGTTTCCTTTGTGTGTGTGTATGGTGCAGACAAAGTTGGCGTTGGTAACTTTTTAGCCGGGGATCTCCCCGGGGATTCACCTCTCTCTCTCTCTGGTTCTGTGCTGGTGTTGTACGTGAGGCGCGAGCAAATAAAAGAAATGGGTATTCCTGACTGATGCAGCCAGCTAGACGACGGTTTTATGCCGACGCTTTGCACTTTCCCTTCAGCCCTGCGGTTCAACTCCCCAGAATAATCGTCGAAATCCTCATTGGGTTTTTGTGTCTTGTAATGAAATTTTATGCCAACTTCATGGTGCTGCAGGGCTTCCCCGAAGTGACGTACTGAGTACAACGGGAGGCATTTCTCACAAGCTTTCCAGTAAAGAGACTCCCAACAAAAATAAAGGTGAAGGTAAAGAGGAAGACGCCAATTATCATTCTTTCCGGAGCCGGAGCTTGTATTTATACATTACGGGCGTTTTTCTGGATTGTTTGTTCTTCCGTACTTATTGTTGACTATTGTGGACAAGTCAAGAGCAACGCATAAAAATAAATTAGGTAGATAATGATAAGTGATTATATCGCATGTCGAATTTTGATGTATGTTCACGATAATGGTAATACAGGAGCTTGGTATAGTATTATTTAGCAGAACAATTTATTTTTACAGCTCTGTTGAATATTGAATATTGCCATGTGGTCGATTGTAAAAGCTAGGTGAATATTGGAGGTATAATATAGATATACCTAAATTGGAATCATGAGAAAAACAGAAGAGAATTGAAAATAACTCCGGAATTTATAGTAGGTTTTCTTATGGTATCCCGTGTGCAAGTTGAGACTAGAGTATAGTGGTTGATGCCAAATTGTTCCTTGGATCATGCTGAACTAGGATCGCGATGACGAACATCTGAGACCCGCGACTGGGCAGCGGGGAGGAGGGGGGGGGGGTAAAATGTGAAAAATTTCATCACTGTACCTCTTTCGGTTCATAATTTAACATTTTTTATGTCTTCATCACATTTTACCCCCCCCCCTCTTGCTGCCCAGTCGCGGGTCTCAGATGTTCGCCATCGCGATCCTAGTTCAGCATGATCTAAGGAAAAATTTGGCACCAAGCACTATACTCTAGTCTCAACTTGCACACGGGCCTCAAAAAATGAACACAAGAAAACCCACTATTAGACAGCAGACAAAATTTCCATCTTCAAGAAAGTCGTTTTCCTAGCCAGAATAATGAAGCCTTCACTCAAACGGTAAGCTAACGGTCAGGCATCTCCATCTAGAATGGGCGAACTTCTCCTCAATAGCAGTGGCGCAACTAGAGGGGGGGTGTCGAGGTATTAATATGAAAAATGTTTGGATGCGACGCTTTTTTGCTCATTTTGCTCGCATTCTCGCATATTTTTCAGTCGTGACCTCCCCCATTGATCACTTCTAGTTACGCCACTGCTCAATAGCATCCACTAACATTAAATTACATCTACCTATTGCACTAAATCCAGAGAGGAAGGATAACTTTGGGAGATCCACTTGAACGCTGAAACAGAAATATTGGTTTTGAGTTGGGGGAGCAGGAGATCTTCAAACGGTTGTTATCATGTTATCAATGATTGTGACACTTCTACCGAAGCTTTGAGCCAGCGTGATTCAGATATTTCAATTTTCTTTCCGTTGAATGAAAGCAAAATCTAATGTTGCCGAAGCTTTGGTACGCACCTAGGTGAGTATATTCAGAGATTTTCAAAATTCACCTTGTTTTCGAAGACTTCGATAGAATCAAGAAGTTTTGTATACAGTCAAATCCTGTATGTCAATCAGGGGCTCTTTCGACGTAGACGACGCTTAATTTAAGTTGCCAGATTCCCCCCACTGTTCTTCTCTGAGGTCGCAACTTGATAATTCAAAAGGCTCAAGGGCGCGGGCACTCTTCAAGGTCTCATCTCTGTCATTTAAGAGTCCTAACTCAACTTCCAAAGGAAAGGTCAGAACGCAGCAACCAGTTACAATTCAGCTTCAGAAGGGGGGTTGGGGGTCGCAGCTCAGCCACGAACAGCTTCTCCAAAGGGTACATACCTACATACCAAGGCACAACGCTAACTCAATCTTCCACCAGATACTAGCAGATGAAGATGGGTTTCAAAATAAACGTTCCAGCGCTTCATAAAACATATCATCGAACATCACGACACAGCAGATCTTCTAGCTTCTAATTGAATGATTGAAAAACAAAAAGTTATGAAAATAGATAGGTACATGTCATGGATCTGTGTACATGTACATAATTATCAAAAATGGGCATTTTTCACATGATTCCATTCCACTTATAATGAATGAACTCGTGAATAAATAACTACTTGATTGATTATTCTCGTCTGTTTTCAAGGCGCGTTAGGTCCGATAAGTGTTAGGCACTAGGTACCTACAATGAAAAATGGAACCGAACCGTTAATTTCTGCTCTAGTGAAATAAATTCGCTGCCGCGATGGTGATAAGGTGAAAGTAACTTTTGGCGTCCACGCAAAAGCCCTAATTTTTTTACGACACGAAAGTCCCGAGTGACGCGTGTGTGTGTGTGTGCGTAGGCAGGCGGGTTGATCGATGGCGAGCTTTTTCCAAAGACATGCTTCCCAATTGCCTACATATCCCCAGATTATTGCCGCTGGAGATCGGATCTCCTCCAGACCGGAAGCTGAACAATGCCTCGCCCTGCTTGCCTTACTGATCCAACAACCCATATAAAAAGTGTCCTGTTCCTGTGTTCGTCCTGTCCAGGATAATGACTTTGCAGTTATTTAATTCAGAAAGACGAGGGAGAAAATCACGGTGAATGGGGCCTTTTTGTACACGTCAGGATATAGTTAGATCTCGAGTTAGACCGCTAGATATGGCACGAGAAAGAAGAGCGAACTAAAAGTAAGAAAAAGGGCAAGATACAGAAAAAATGCTGAATCTGTATCAAAGTAGACGTCCTTATCAAAGGAAGTATAACGAGTAATCTAGCGACTAACTCTCAATTTCGTCCATAAACTTGCTATTTCATCAGTGAGAAAGTGCAATTAAAGTGGATAAAACTGGCTTTGGTCGTGGCCGTCATCCCGGGGATTACTTAATTAAGCCATCGCCGTCGGTTACCTTATTAGATCAGACCCTCGTTTCTTATTTTCTCTACCCTATTAGGTATTTATTTATGCGTCCGAAAATCCGCTTTTCCGACATTCAACCTCCCCAAACCCACGACTCGTAATTTTTATCCAAGAAGCCGCGGTCGAAATAACCGAAATATTCTTTTTGAAAACCATGGCCCCAAGAAACCAAAATAGGGGAGGTACGGACAAAACGAGCCCGCGCGCAAAATGATCCTTTCCAAGTTTCCACGCTATTACATAGATGTCAGCATGAAGGATGAAATTACCTTAAAGAGCTTGATATTCCACGACGCTGATGTATGGTTGGCAGTATTTTTCGTCTACTGGTTTTCTGCAATCAAGCAAAGTTCGTGTGGTGCGTTGCTGCTCTAAGAAGGATTCTGTGGGAATTTCATGTTTAGCACCAGGTAAATGCAAATTTGGAAAGTAGTTGCATCTTACGATAAAATACACCTCTTTATATACCTCCTACAGTACTTGTTTCTCTTTGGTTGGAATATTTACAGTTTTGAGGTTACAATATTTGTAATTATTCGCCTTTGGACAAAATGATCCCAAATCAAATTTACAAAATGATCCCGGGATCATTTTGCAAATAATTGAGGGGATCGTTTTGTGCTAATGCACTTTCCTATGCGCCCATTTTATTGAGTGAAAAACAGTTCCAGAATGTCGGAGTACAAGCGAAAAACTTGTACTTCGACAACTACTTGTTTTTTTTCAACTATTCCTTCTACGTTTATTGAAAATTCTCATATCAAGAATGGAATGTTCATGTTTTTTGCTTACTCCAGAATCTTATATTGATGTTGAATGTTTTGTGTTATTGTTTTTTGGGAAATTAAAAATTTAAAAAATAATTTGCTTAGAGTAATATTCAGGGATCATTTTGCCGACACCACTGGGATCATTTTAGACATTCCTGTTGACAAAATGATCCTTTTCGGCTTTTTCACGTTTTCCATTATATTTTACTCATATTGAATTTTTAGTAATTCAGCTGTATGTATGCTATAAATAAGTATGCGAATAGTGACTTACACGCAAGAAACGGTGAAAAATGTCTACATTTGAGTTCAAAACCGGTGAGTTTGTTTAGGGGGATCATTTTGTCCGTACTTCCCCTAATATGTACCTATTTAACGGAACGCAAGCGACATGAGCATTCGCCTCAGTCGCAAAACGCGCCAACACGGTGCGGTTTACAAGCCTCGTACGTGCACATTCCAGAAAAAAGTACGGTGCATTTTTCTTCATTTGACAGAGGAAAGCTCTGCAATGGGTAGTGATAACAAAAATCTTTTGTGTCACGTCAAAACTTTCCCGGCAAATAGCAAGGAACGGATGGGAGGATTTTGAGCGTGATGTTCCTTCGTGAATGATAGAAGCCAAGTCCCCAGGTGTTATAGACACCTTAACCTAAACCTACCAACACTACGCGACTTGATGATACTCGTACCCCAGGAAATACCGGTTTTTTTCCGGGATAAATTGAGATGAAGAGCTGAAAACTTGGAAACCTCTTCATAATTCAATAAGGAACCTATTAAGAGTCCCCATCTTTCCGACGTTCAACATTCTTTCTAGAAAAGGAGAAGACAGCTTTTTTCTTGTACGCGGGGACAAGGATGGTGAGCACTGGCCAGTGGCCATGGTCGAATGCCGCAAGAACCACTTACCTGTTGTTTAAAACAGAAATGTTGAACATTGGTTTACGTGATCGAAAATTGGGAAGTTTTTCCAGGAAAAAGACTCGAAATCCATTCGTTGGTCCGATTTCAAAAATTTCTCACTCTAAAACTAATTCAATCTTTTCTCCAGCAATGACAACAAGTCTACACTCAAAATAATATATCGTGAGCTTTCCATAGGTCGAAATTTGTACTGATTTCTTTTAAATCACGGAATGTGCAAATTTCATTTTGAAAAAATCATCTTATGCGATGAAAAAAAATCGGAATTGAGGTAAGCTGTGACCTGGTCAAATTTCAGGATGTCAAGCTGCTTTTGGCCAGAGCACAGCCTACCCCAATTCCGAATTTTGTTGATCACATGGTACTACCTCCGGAAAACTAAAACCGTGTCGCGTTCGAAAACGGGCCTACACGATGCCCAATACAATCTCTTTCCGATATAAGTTGTAATTTTCCAAGGAATTTTCCGAAGAAAGTTGATTTCTCAGCAGAAAATAACATCCGTGTAGAGTCCTGCACCAAACGCTGACGTTCTGGTCAAAGCTTAGGTGATCGGCCATCTTGGGTTGTATAACGGCCAGGAAAAATAAAAAAAATTAAAGCCCGAAAGGTTACCTTCATTTCGCTCAGCTATCCACTGCACAATAAAATTATATCTTTTGTGACAATCGAACTACAAAGATAGTTCTTGTCCTGAAATTATAGGCCAGCTTTTTGCTATTTTGCTATTTTGCTCGCTAAAAAAATGCACTACCTACTTTGTACTAGCTTAAAATTTCCTCGTTCATGAACATCACAATACAGTTTTGAATTGCTTGAATTTTATACAAGATTCATATTGTTTTGAAACCGCGGAGGAAAACTTTCTCTTGCCTCATAAGTTAGTGAAAATGATTTGCAAAAAACCGGAAATCGTTACGACTTCTAGTTTAGGAGTCCGATGATAAGATTGCAGAGCATAAAATAACATATAAAGTGGGCGACCAACTGGTCGCCCAGTGACAAAGTTTGGTCGCGTGGTCAAAGTTTGGTCGCGCAGTCATAAAATATTCCTTTGCTACATTGTATTACTTCGTACTTTTAAAGTTTTTTTTTCAAAAATCACTGTTCACCATTTGTGACGTTGGAATTCTACAGAAAATTGTGATCTAGTCAATAGATCTTATAATGGAAAAAGGTCCTTATCCTGGTGGGTTTGAGGAAGGTTTTTCGGCAGAAGCCAATGGCCCGAATGACGACAATGAATTGGAAGAAACTGTTTCTAGGAGAAGAATTGACTCCTTGGTTGACTCCTTATTCGTATCGTAAATGAAGTTATATTTTGTCTTCCCAAGAATTTTTGTCCAACTTACGTCACAAGACCGAGATATTGTGGAAATAATAAAAAAAATCGTTAACAACTCCAGAAATCAAAGTGACATGATTGCCACTCACAGCAAGAGCGGAGGTCAAAAATCTTTTCGGTAATAAAGCTGTTTCACAGTTCACAGATGGTGTCGTACCTCTTTTTGAAAGTGAAAATCTTTCTTCTCCTTTTTCAATGCTCGAGAGTTGCATGGCCTGCTATCGTTTTTGCGAAATTAGTCGAAGCTTTCATTTCACTAGCACTGCATAGCCCAAGTCCAGAAAAGGCTGTTTCCGTGCACACTATCATAAAAAGCTCCAAACAGTCGAGCTACTCACAATATTCATTGTTTTTCCTACCGATTTAATGGTTTGAATGAATAGTTTTGATACATTGAAATTTTGATATTTATCTGAAGCTCCTCGTTCATCATATTATACAGGGTGTTTGCAAATTTGGGGTAGAAAATTGAACCGCAGTGACAGAAAATGCGTCAAAAGTATCGGAAAAATGTTGAAAAAAATTCGGGGTTTTATTTTGGAAAATATGGAGGGTCAAAAGGTGGGCCCACCTTGTCGGCCTAATAGGCGTTATTTTGAAAGATTTATTTAGTCTCGATTTCAGTGAACTCTTTTGAACATACCAAAAAGCAATGTTTTTGAATCTTTGAATGTGTTTTGTAATTCTATTTACTATACAGGGTAAGTCGTAAATCCTTAAAATCCAGTTTTTTTAAAGATGCATGCGAAAATTTTATATGAGAACCATTTGTGTTATTTGTTGCCCTACAATCTACATCAGTTTCATAACCTCTAGAATCTTTCACCGACATTTTCGAGGCAGATAAATTTTAAGGATTTATGACTCACCCTGTAGGTACACTAAATACAATTACAGAACACATTCAAAGGTTCAAAAAATTTGCTTATTGGTCTGATGGGAAGAGTTTCCTGGAATCTTTTAAAATAACGAGAATGAAAGGGGCCGAAAAACCACCTTTTGACCAGTCATATTTCTAGAAATAAAAATATTTTTTTTCAACTTTTCTCTGGCACTCTTGAGCATTTTCCTAACTGCTGTTTCATTACATTTCTGGAATGACCTTGAATGAAAAGTTTTTTGTGATTTAAAAAAATAGGGGCCGTTTGACTCTCTGGCCCGCCTAAATTTTGAAAAATTCCGCCTGCGGCGCCAAACGGGAGCATCATGACTTTTGGTCGCGCACTTAGAATTCCTTAAAATATGCTCTGTAAGATTGGCAGTAAAGCAGACAGACAGACCGACGGACATACAGACAGACAGACAGACATTGAAGTGGTGGTGATAGCGAATTTCTTGGGAAAGTGCGCTAAAAATGAATGAAGATGAGATCTCAATTGGCTTTCTCTGGATTAAATTGCATAATATGTTGAAGTAGGCACTCCATCGCTCGTTTATCATTATCAAATTGTTTCTAATTGAAACAGCGCACACGTTTTCATTTCATGGAATTTTAATTACTCGAAAGCCCCCGCGGTTTGTCTGAACATCACAGGCAATTTTTTTTCTTTAATAATCAATTTATCATTAATTTCCCAGTTTATTCGAGTGGGTGTTTATTGGAAATTGGAATTTCAATCAGTGGAATTATTGTTAATTGAAAGATGAGAAAAGCCGAAGCTTTTTGCTTGTGAAAAGATGGGCATGCGCTTTCACTTAGCCTATAGACTAACAGTCACCAGTTAGCAGGCAACCATCTATACAATTTAACAAGTTTCTGTGTAGTACCTACTTCTGAAAACGCATGATTCAACAATTTCTCGCAGGATACAGAATAGCCGGATAGATGTTCGTATCTCTCTGTAAAAAAAAATGAAATTGTATAACTGGTTGCCTGCTCGCTCCAGTGATTGCACTTGACCCACATATTATCCATTCCAAGCTTAAAAAAACCACAGTTGCCTATGATATTTTTTCTCCAAGTTGGACAATCTGATAAGTTGATGGATTGAAAAAGTCAAGATGATTTAATCAAATTTGTCAAAGTGATGTTTGCTCTGCTGGATTGCCGTTTTAATTCAATTGTTAGGTCAGATTTTGACACTGACACAATATTTTCATTAGTTTTCGTCTTGAAAACGCCGTTAGGGACGTTATTTCAATAGTGAAAGTATTGAGAAGTGCAATAGTAAGAATATACAGTTTAAAAAGTGATCGAGGCGGACCCAGTTCTACCGTCGTAGTGTGATTTCGTAGCAAAGTGATCTCGTGACCTGAGCTCATCGCGACCTGTGATAACCTAGGTACGTTAATTCACCCTATCTTCCAGGATCATGAACTGTGAACCTGGCCGAAAGAAAGCGGCTGAGATCAGTGGGCAAACCTCTGACCTGCCGGCGACGCAGTCCCCAGAATGACAATTTGACAACACAGCGTAGTTCAGGTGAAGGTTTCATGTCAAACAGACACAAATTCGAACGTAACCTCCCTTGTATCAAGATGACATTAAACATAAAAAATCAGGGACACCAACAGAACTCGAATTTTTCATGGCCAGCTGTGGTTTTTTAAGGCTTGGAATGGATTATACTTAAATAGCTATACCGCTCATGAACCTATTGCGCATTCTGCCGCGCCGCGCAACAAAAAGAGTTAGAGAATGACGCCATCTTGATGGTTAATTTCCAGTGTATCTCAAAATACCGAGCTGTATAGCTACCACAAAATATCTTAAGGGCCGTGAAACTAATCAAACCTTCTGCAATTTTACAATAACGATCCAGTTTTCTCAAGTACCATCACGTAAGTGTATTTAGTTTTCTTGAAATCACGAAATAATCACATCGAGTTGGATTGTTGGGAGCCACTGTACTCTGAGTAAACGAACGTCAAGTGACAGCTTTTTGACAGTGTAAATAAACATCACGTAGTTAACCGAACTTTTGGACGCTGGAATGATCGCACACCTTTTCTTCACCTGTTGATTTCCACTTGATGTTATTAGTGTTGATTCCACGTACTTTGAGGGAGAAGCAAAATAATGTCGTGCTCAGTCAAGTAGCCAAGTACTCAAGTAGTGCCAGTTCACAGAACCCAAAGTCCCCAAATAACCATCAAGATGGCGGCGCCCATTATTACAAGTGTCGGACGTCTCTCTTGCGCGGTATAGCTATTTAAGTATGTGACTTGACCCAGCAAGCTGTCAACTGTCACTTCTAAAAATAGAGACCAATAAGGGCACTCCCCTTAGCGCGCTGAATTTGAAATTGGTGATCGGGAACATCAGGCTTGCATGAAACTCTGGGACTGCCAATACTTATTATGATTCTGGTGTGCCTCATCCTCCAAAGACATCTTCTTATTCTCCTTTATTCTTTCAGCAGCGATCACACACGATCAGGAAGTGGTGTTTCAAAAAATTTCATCCATCGTTTTATCTGCGTCCGCGTCCAGAAAAAATCCAATCAGCAGCTTTCAGAAACCCGACGAAGGTATCGCTCCCGGCGTGATGTATCTAGCTAATCTGCCGCCCCCTATTTTCCGAGTGGCCGTCCCCACGCCGTCACCACCACGGCCTCGCTTGATTACTTTGTCGGGTCGTTTTATTGTCACACAGACTTTCTTTTCTGTGCTCGCGCCTCGTTATTCCCTCAATTCTCCAGACGCGTTACGCTCATGCTTGGCGCAAAAAAATTTAAATTTCGAAACAATAACTTAACAAAAGATGGCAGTATTTCTCCCGTTGTTGCTCGGTGCTCCTGCCAGAAGAGCTCATTTTGTACGCCAGAGTCCGTTGGGAAACGACGTAAATAACTAACCGGGAACCGGAGGGCCCGACCTTTTATACACCGAGAATGGCAAAGTTCATGGAATAATAAATCGTTAAGTGCGCCACATCCACTTATTTTTGCCGACCACACGTGAAATTCACCAAGCTAAATTGGGAATAAAGAGCGCGCTCCCTGCTTGAATAGGCAGAATTACGTTAAATGCGGAGATAAAATCCAAGTTTGAAATATGACGAAAATGGAATATTTCAGTGCCAGTGTAACTCGCGCTAGAGGGATTTAGCGTGGCAGCGACGAGGGGCTGTTGTAGGGCCACAGCTGACGATGGCAAAGACACCCGGCATTCATAACCAGATTATTATAGGTCGGGTAAACAGGGCACATCCCAATAAACGTCACAGCTTAGCGCGACCATAAATCAGGACCAAGGATGTCACTTAACGGCAATTAAACGCACCCCGCAGGATTAACGCGATTACAAGTGTCTGCGGAACTCGATGTTTGGCAATAATGAACGGGACGAAGGACATCAAAACGACGTCTGCTGTCTTATGATGACACATTGATTAACTCATCTCCAGGGCTCTCTCTATCAGAGGGACTCTCTATAGCGCAATCAAGTACCTATATCCCATACACTTTTATTTTCAGTAGAATGACTTTTTGGAGCAAAAATAAAGTGACAGGCTGGGACGCTGGAAGAGGATACGGCCGATAGCAGCTGATAGTTTCGCTCCAAAACTTTGCAGGTGTTAGCCCCACAGCTTGTCACTTTATTTTTGCTTCAAAAAGTGATTCTACTGAAAATAGAAAGTGTATGGGATATACACACAGACTAGTATGATATTTATCTCATACACTTTCTATAGTCAGTAATAATATAACAAGTGGTATGATTATCATCGATGATAATTTCGAATAGAATCGTGTCTGCAGATTCAACGACGGAGTTGAATGTGCAGCATCGATTCCATGAGAAAATATCATCGAATGATAATCATACCACGAGTTAAATTTAGCAAAGACTGTATAACAAATTGAAAAAATTGAATTGTATACTTACATCTTACATCAGACATTTCAAGGCAAATCTAAGGTTCACCTATTTAGTGTCTATATGCATTACAAAATAGCAATTCAAAGATTCGTCCATCGTTAGTAAAGCGTATTGCATGGACATGATTTTCCATGTTGCGAGCAGATCCCGTGTAAATCTACCCAATGTGACATTTCTCTAATCTGAATGCCTGTGTCTACATCAACACGATAGACGAATGCTGTATCTGTATATATTTTGTACAAGAATCCCCTTTTGGGGTAAATAATCACGTTTTAAACTCTTTCATTCGTATCCCATTGGTATTTTTTATGTATTTTCAACAATTTACATTCAAAATAAAAGTTGACCTCAAACTGAAATCAATCTGACAGGAGGTAAACAAGCCGAAATCGGTGATAAATTCAATTGTTTTTTATCATCGCTGTGATATCCTCTTGGTACCCCGAATCCGTGCATCTCATTGGCTGAAACACAGTCTAGTTACCTATGCGTTTTGGAGCAAAAAGTGCGTCTTTTTGTTAAAAATAAAGTTACAAGCTGGGGGGCTACAGCTACGGCTGATCGCACCTGCAAAGTTTTGGAGCGAAACTATCAGCGACCATCGGCCGTATTCTCCCAAGCGCCCCAGCTTGTCACTTTATTTTTGCTTCAAAAAATCATTCTACTGAAAATAGAAAGTGTATGGGATATACCACATACGTTATCACAGATCACATATCAGATGAGAGTAGTCACCTGTAGGTGTATGCTGTTCATGTTTTAAATTCAGTAGAAAGACTTTTTGGCTACGGTTACGGCTGATAGCACCTGCAAAGTTCTGGATCGAGCGAAACTCACAGAGGCCATCAGTCGTATCCTCCCAGGGCTCCAGCTTGTCGCTTTTTTTGCCTCAAGAAGTCATTCTACTAAAAATAAAGAGTGAACGAGATGTACCTACACACGAGTAAATCATGCATCATCATTTTTCATTATATTCAAACTTAATATTAGGTGATAGTCTCGGTGATAGTGAAAGGAGTGAAGAAGTATCTCCATCCATATTCCTTTCAGCATTGTATCATTTTAATTCTTTCTACTTGACAAAACACTGGTGATTTAACTCCGGTAAATCAGTTTATCAAAGCTTCTGCTTTTCAGGAAAAGATATTCTCGTGTCCAGACCAGGGTAAGCTGGGGATTTTTTTTGTACACGTTACAGGTATTCGAGTAGACTCTTCTGAGGGAGCTCTGGGAAAATTCGAGAGACTCCGAAGACCCCTGGAGTAACTCAGGGAAAGTTTGAAGAAACTCAGCCGTGAGGAAACTTCAGGGAACTCAGAAGACAAGACTAAAGAGGACGCCTTTTCTGTACAATAAATTTCTTCTGCGGTTTTTCTTCAGGTATAGGTACCTATCCCATAAAAAACAAATATTGTATGAAGATTGGATGAGGTCAATAATTATGTTCGTATGCTTTACTGTTTAGTTCCACATTTATTCTTCAAATTAATTCTTTTATTTGTTGCAGGATGGCGCGAATCGCTGCTGTCACTGCCGAAGAAATGGCTCTCCGGCGGTTCCCTGGTGCACACCAATTCGAATGCGGCTGACAAAGGGGTGAGTTCGCTTGAAATACCATGGAATTATTATCAATGCATCAGGCAACAATGAAGCGTTTGTTTACTCGTCGGTTGCGTGGCTGGATCACCTGCACTTGACATTCTATTTCCCATGCAATATGAACGCACCCACACACGTACACACGTACTGTGCGGCAAGGGGGAAATCGCTTTGAAACTCTCCGAGTCCTCCGTTTTGCCATTGTTTTCCTCTTGCGGATGCTGTTGCACTAGATGAGGCGGTGCACAGCAGGCCCCCGGGCGTGTCGCTTGTATATAAAAGCTCATCTTGGTGTGCCCTCCTCGCTGGAATATGCAACCTTTCTGTCATGGAGCTTTTGTGCGCTTTATGGAGGCCAGGGAGACTTCAAAAGGGGACGTTTCGTTTAAATTTTCAATTAGTGCAAGCGCCTGGCGATTGAAATTTCAATTCGAGTCCTGCGGCAACTGCAGGTAACGTTTGGGAGCTCTCCAAGAAATTGTCGTCTTGAGATAATGGATTTTTCAAGTTTGAATACCTTGTCGCGCTGCTTGACAGGATGGTGGCTGCGACAACGTTTGTTTGAAAGGCCGAACAGACTACTAAAATGAGTTCGATTAAAGTCTGGGACTGAATAAACCAAAAATAGCACCAGCTGTATGTGCGAGTCCTTGTTCTCGAATACTTGATCTCTTTGACCTTTTGTAAAAACAATACGGATTTTCATTTCACCCCAAACTCCACACTAATAACATTCTCCACTAGCCCTCGCATCAGCCATTACAGTTTTAGATGGCTGGAATACAATTGAACTTTGCTAGTGCTAGATGGGATGCTATAAAACATATTGCATGGAGTCTGAGGTAGAAAA
The DNA here is from genome assembly GCA_949128115.1 of Anaspis maculata. NCBI lineage: Eukaryota > Metazoa > Arthropoda > Insecta > Coleoptera > Scraptiidae > Anaspis > Anaspis maculata. The sequence continues at coordinate 94,775,397 of OX421962.1, forward strand.
GCATTTTGATAGTAAGTTCAAATAAATGTAAATGTTTTTCTCCTTATCGGCTCTTTCTCGCCATAGGAGTTTTCCCAATTATTTATCAGGTTTACAAATTCAGAAAAGTGAACATTGGAAGTGGACAACACAACACCCAGACTTTTCACCGGGAATCACCACTCGACCGCCTGCGCCACGGAGTCGTCTTTGATAGTAAGCTGTCGAAAGGATTCTGTCAAAATCAGATGTTTATCTTGATGTATTTTGAGCTCTGGCCTTGGCTCTGGCTTATGATTTTTCAGATTCAACTATCGTGTGATCAATAGGGTCCTTGCATGAATTTTATTTTGAGACGATTACTTCATAAAATCATTGAAAACGTCATCCACAATAATTTCCGCCAAAAAAAAATTCAAAAAACACTCCAAACTGGTTATCTGGTCCATTCCTTTTTCATATTAAGAAAGGATGTGGATCGTGGAAAATACATAGGTACATCAAATAGCTGACAAAATTAACAGTGAGCATCGAAATGACATGAAAAAAATATAGAGCCACAAAAACAGACGGAGGACAATTGACATTAAATTTACATGAAAATCAAATCATGACAGACTCAAAATACGGCGTACAAAAAAAAGTACAGTCAAGTAAGTAAAGTTTCGGCCTCAAAAAAGTTTACACCGACGGCGATCGAGTGGCCATGCCAATTCAATTTTGACGTAATTTTGAATGAGCATGGCCACACGATTGTCATCGGTGTAAACTTTTATGAGGCCGCAACTGTACGTAACAAGCAAATTTCATACCAAAGAAGTGACATGATCATCATCAGAATAATGACATAAAAGGTAAATGAACAAGGTCAAATTCATATACAAGGTAAAACTCAAAACAGGGTGCGATAAGTTAAGTACATTCAAAATCCCTTGCAATGTTCAAAAAGAGACACAATTAACACATACATGTAAGGAGAAATAAATAGAAGTATTACGTACCAGAGGAACACACACAAAATAAAACACAACTCTTTCGACTAGCCGAAGCCGATCGAGTCCCTGCATTTCTTCCGCGAGGTGCTTAGTTCCCTTAAGACACCCTCTTCCCCGCGGTCCACCTTCGGTCGACAGAAAATCACAGACCCTCACGTCGTAAAATCAAACCGCAAGGCCAGGCCATGGGATTCTCTTGATACACTCCAAGAATTCGAACATATACAAATTTTTCAAGCTACACACGGCGCGCTTATAAATATATGTTGAATTATTAAAATAAAATAGGGCAAAACCCTTCAACAGTTTTGTCCAGATTCTTTCAGTCTTCTTTCATAGGCCCTCCGAGTTCCACGCAGTTCACCTGACGAGAGCCAATAGAAGAGTTCTCCTTGATATCCTTTAACTTGTACAGAAGGGGTGCCTAGCAATTCACCATTGGACTTATCCCTCAACGGAGTCATGTCTGTTATGCCACATGTGCCATAGTCATAGCCAGAGTAATATGGCTACAATCTATGTCCCATCGTCTGCTTCTATTTATTACATGAAGCGGTTCAGGCT